>WXUD01000012.1:0-1200000 GCA_010015515.1 Trichoderma sp. TW21990_1 | reverse complement strand
AATAGACTATGGGTGTAAACAAACCCAAAGGTTGCGCCAGATGCACCCATGTACTGGGCCAGAGTCCTCATAATGCCCTGCGATCCAGCACCATAACGGAAGATGTTAACAGTGCCTATCAAGGTGTCAGCCCCATCATGGCACAGCAGAAGTTCCGTTCAATGCCCTACCAAAGATAAATCCCATAATCACTCCGACAGCTGGAAAGACGTCAGTTTAACCCCAATCCGAAACACAGCTACTCTCAAAGCACTTACATCCGCCCATCATTGCGCCCATCTTCACTATGCACTGTTGTTAGCGAAATTGCAGCCCCTCATAATGATACGATGCCGTACGTTTGTCGAATGTGGACGGGGCCTGCTGGCCACCATGTTGGATCGGCGCGACAGGAGGCATCGTGAGCAGCCGGGATCAAGGCAGTGCGCAGAAGCTTTGGAGTTGGATTTGGCGTTTCTCTTCCCAAGGTCTAAGTGCCTCGACTTGTGCCGGGCATCCAAGAAGATGCTTCCACCGAAGAAGCTGCTCGCGATGTGATTGGCCACGCTGCGGCCGCCGCGGGAACGGCAAAAGGTTGATGCGGCGCATCCTAATCACTGCTAGCGCCCCCCACAGTGTGGACATGGCAACTACCCGCAAACGCGGGACTGTGACGATGCATCACGTGAATCGAGGTCATGAGCCGATTCAGGGCCCCATATGGCCATCTGCGATGGAGAACAATCGCCTGGGACAGCCCGATGCGAGTCTGGAAAAAACCTCGTGAAGAATGACAAAGCCTGCCTCGAGGCAGAGTTGTGGGAGCTGGGTGAGCAGACACTGAGACACACCCGTGCACTGTATCATTTGGCCCCCCAGCTTTCGACACGCCTAGCCCAGCGCTTAGCGGGCTAGGAAGAGCGACAAGATTCCCCCAAGCAACATCAGCCCGAGCTTCACCAGGCTCGCCAGCGACGTGTGGAATCGCCCAGGATTGCGAGCTTCTATCATTTCACAGTATGTTTCACATTTGTTGCAGCGCACAGGGCCAGCCAAGGGCCAGGGGCAACCCCCAGCCTCGCTTGGTCGTGCCATGCCAACCCCCAATTGGTGCTCGACAAAGGAGCCACATCAACAACTTTGCTGACGATTTTTCCATGGTAGCAAGCTGACAACGACTTGGACTGTTTCTGCGTCTCTCTCCCGCCGATCGCAAGCGATAGAGCCGTTTTACTTGGGAGCTGCATCGACGAAAGATCCGCTTTCCATCAATCTGCGGCACGCGTGTCTCTGTTTTCCTCCTCTTTTTTTTTTCTTCTTGCCCTTTCCCTCAGCGGCGGCGGTGGTTGGCAATTCCCAATAGGCCAGCGGTCTACTCACGCGTATCGACATCAGCGACCTGCATTAGCGACGGGAAATCTGCGTTCATCACAGTTCCATACACAACGTGCCTTCCTAAGCCTTACTCATGACTGCCGTCGCAAATCCTCCAACGTTTCCGCAGATCTCCCGGCCGCCATGGGGCACTATTAATGGCAACAACCAGATGAATTCAGAGGATGTCAGAGGCATGTTCATGACACGCAAGAGTCTCTCGCGAAGTAACTCATCCTCGTCCATCTCCTCAAACGCCTCCAACACGACCGTTGCGACGAATGGCTCCCACTCCAATGCCACATCGCTGTCATCAGCCTCAGATTTGAGCCAGTGGTCGAATGGCAGCGCAAACAGAAAGCGGCCACAACCAAAGAACCCTTGGCCGGCTGGTAAAGAAAACGTGCAGCCAGATTTTTCGAGGCTTCCTCAAGGAAGACCCAACGGCATGGTGCCGCCCCACGGCGCCATGCAACAAGGCGGACCGGGACAGCCTCAAATGGGACCCCAGGGAATGATGCGACCCATGGGGCCCAACGAGCAGCAGTTTCCTCCCGGTCAGCCCATGCTCTATCTACTGTCTTTAAACGGCACCTTTGAGCGCAAGACGATCGCAGTGCCATTTGCTCCCGATTCCATACGAATCGGGAGGCAGACGAACCAAAAGACGGTGCCGACTGCTACGAATGGCTTCTTTGATAGTAAAGTGCTATCGCGGCAGCATGCGGAGATCTTTGCCGAACGAAACGGTAAAATCTACATTCGAGATGTAAAATCATCCAACGGCACCTTTGTCAACGGCACCCGATTGTCCCAGGAGAATCGGGAATCCGAGCCCCACGAACTCCAGACTGCCGACCATCTGGAGCTCGGCATTGACATTGTCAGCGAAGATCAGAAAACCGTCGTTCACCACAAGGTCGCCGCGAAAATCGAGCACGCTGGGTTTTTGAATACGTCGAACAACGTTTTGGATATGAACTTTGGAGACCTAGATCCTGCTAACAACGCCATGATGATTCCAGCCGGAGCCATGCAGATGCGAGGCCGCGCTGGAAGCAATATGTCCATGGGCAACAACGGTCGTATGCTGGTTAACGGCGGTACTATGAATGGCCATATGAATGGAATGGCGCAGCAACGTCCTTTTTTCTTGACGCCGATCGCCACCGACCAGATTCTGAAACGTCTTTCTGTGAGCACATGACAAACCTCTCTTTTTTTTAGGGGGGAAAGGCTTCTTCCCTTGTTTTTCTGCCTACTAACATAGCCGTTAGAACGAAATGAGAAGCGCCAAGCTCCAGGCTCAAGATTTAAACCGCACGAACCAGTTCATCAACACCCTATTATCCAAGGATGATCTAAAGGACGTCGAAAAATCCGAAGGCCCCGAACAACAAAAGCCCCAGACTATGATCAACGGCAATAGTCTATCCTTCAGATCAGATCCAAAAGCTCGCTTCTCAGATCCTCCCGCACCGCCACCCCAGCAGCCTCTTCCCGAAAAACCAGACGTGCCCTCCCTCAAACGAGGTTCCTTGGAAAGGCCAAAGTCGGACTCGGCAAACTCATCTCCGATTCGGCAAGAAAACCTCAGCCAAATTATTCAACTCACGGAAGCACTCAATAATGCAAAGCGAGATATTGATACCCAGACGGCGCGTATGCGAGAGCTAGAAGTGATGCTTCAGAAGGAGCGGGAAGCGCGCGAGTTGGCAGAGGAGTTGGCAAGGCGACTAGAAGAGTCGGCCAACAATACCAAGGTTAACGGCATTGAATCTCACGAAGAGCCCGGTGAAGCTCAGGAATCAACACAAGTCGAGGATGATGCGGATGAGACAAGAACGATATTGTTAGAGTCGGAGGAAATATCACAGGCCGACAAGGTTGCCCAGGAGACTGCCGCAGCACTACAATCTCGCATCGACACCATGGATGAACAGATGCGGGAGCTGCGGATGCAGATGGAGCAGTGGCGGAACCGATGCGAGACTGCCGAAGCGGAGCGCGACTCCGGCAGGAAAACTCTCGAAGAAATGGTTATCCAGCTCCGGGAGGAGGCGGCCAAGCGGGTCGCGGCCGAAGAACGACGACGATCTCGCTCAAGAACACTCCGCAATGAGCGAGACGGAGAAGCACAAGATGCCGTTGCATCTCCCGCTTCTGAAGTTGCCAAACTGGCACTTAAACAGGAGAGATCTCTGACGAATTCTAGCCAGGATTCAGGAGACATCCCCACTCTATCGAGGGCCAATACGATTACGCCTCAAACCTCACCGAGAGGAGGCCCTCTAAACAGCCAGCACTTGCGAGCTGGCATCCCCTACGCCTCCATGATTGGCGTGGTGCTGCTTGGCATGGGGTTGATGGCGTACATGAATGGCTGGCAGTCATCCCCGTCCCAAGCTGTTGAACGATAAATGTCAAGTGTCTTTCGGCGTTTTCTACATTGCATTTATACCATTTACGATGCAAGCTTTCTTACTGTATTCCACGATGCTTTTCTTTGAGCAGCACGGCATAGCACACGGTATCAACACTTCATCAAACGATGACGAGAAAATGGAGGCAATCATGAGCAGCACAGCACACTCAAAAAGAATTGGACTTTTTTTTTTTTCTTTCTTTATTCCCATTTTATTTTCTGTTTCCTTTTGTAAGTATACTAGGACTAAGCTTTTTGCTTCTGTACCAACGACACCCTTTGATTTCCTTTTTTGTCCTCCACCTTACCTTCCTTCCAACGTGAAGATTTCATTTGACCTTTTTTTTTTTTTAACCTTTATCAAGAGGAGAATGGGCTATGTGAAACAAACACATGCCTTTTTTTGGAGATTTGTGCTTTTTCGAAGGGATAGGAATACGTTTCAGAGCCAGGATCGATGAGGAATGAGAGAAAGCGAGTCAATTAACTTCTCGGCCAAAGAGGCATGCGGTGCTTTCTTTTTTCTTCCATCTTTTATTTTTTTAGCAGATATGGGTTGCATAGTATGCGGTTAAATTGGGGGGCATAATAACAGATTTTAACGTTTACCTTCCGCCTTGTATGAACAAGATACAGACATGCCTTACGATGGAACGATTCAGATGATACGGCTCTTTTTGTGTAAGCTTTAGGATTTTCAAATAATATTGCTATTGCTATCTGGAGATATACTCATTCTCTTTGACGTGAAATTGGTCTTCGTCGTGAGATTTCAGAGGCTGCAAGCAAGTTGTTATTGGATAATCCGCGGCGAGGGAGCGGCCCCACCAAAATCCGGGACTCTGGGAAAAGCATCGGTCCGATCAGCCACGATCATGCGATGGATGCAAGTCTGTGATATCATCTTCCCTTTCCACATCGAAGATACCTACCAAATCGCGGGCATAGACAGACACCCTGTGCTGCCTCAGAATCAAGACAGAAGTGCCCGTGTGACCAGCTCAGAGATAGCGGTTGAGACAGGAGCCATCACAAAGCACAATCACAGTCACAGTCACGATGCCGACGTTCCAGAACAAGACATTCCGCTCGTCGGCCGACGCTGGCAAAATCGGCATGCGATACAGAGCTCTCATAGCCAAACATCCGTTCCTTACCTTCGGCCTACCCTTTATCGCCGTCATCGTGGCTGGCTCGTTTGTCCTCACCCCCGCCACGGCGATTCGATATGAGAAACACGACCGAAAAGTGCGGCAGCTGACCAAGGACGAGGAGCTGAATGTAAGGAGGGCAGCGCGGAAAGTGGACATGAAGGAGGAATACTACGTGAGTTTTCTCATTCCCTCTATGCAGGGAGATGCAGGATATGCAGGGGCGGCAGAAAGAGGGATGACTCGAGGCTAATACAGGAGGCTGCAGAGACTTGCTGGGAGGGATCTGGACAATTGGGAGCAGAAGCGTGTTAAGAGGCTGCCTGGAGAGAGCGACGGAATCCTGTAAGGTCTGAGACAGGCCCATTGCGTGATATTCCAAGACAAGACATGGGATGCAAGGGACATGCAGTGCGACGCCATCGCCGACCGCAACATGAAAAAAAGAAATGACTACCACGTACAAAGGGGGGAAAAGAGGGAAGAAAAAACAAACAAACAAATAATGGTGGGAGCATCGTCGATTGATTGGATACCGAGAGCATGGAGCCGGCCCCAGCTGAAGCCTTCTCTCTTGGCGTTATTTTTATATCTTCCTTTTGTTCAGGCCGCCTCAGCACTCAGCCCTACTCTACTCACTTACGCCACCGTCTCTTGACACTCTTACCACTAGTATTAGTGAACAAAAGCAATAATCTTTCTTATCAACACGGCATCCCTTGAACCGGGAATCACATGGACCAGCTTAGGCCAACAGTCGCCGACTCCTGGCACTAGTACCGGCACCTCGTTTTCGATTCAAGCAGACTACTGTACTGTACGGTTCTGGACTCGGAGTGACTCAGATCAACGGCAGGGGCAGAGTGCGAAACAAAAATCTCCACACAGAGATACCATCACATGAACCGCGGTGTCGGTATCATCTCTCACGGGGGGGGGGGACCCTGCAGCGTGAGTTGGACAAA
Source organism: Trichoderma sp. TW21990_1 (assembly GCA_010015515.1). NCBI lineage: Eukaryota > Fungi > Ascomycota > Sordariomycetes > Hypocreales > Hypocreaceae > Trichoderma > Trichoderma sp. TW21990_1. The sequence goes on along the minus strand of WXUD01000012.1, from coordinate 1,194,106 downwards.
TATCCTGCCGCCCTGCATGCCGGAGGCTGGATAGCATCGGATCCTGTCAAAGAAGAACAAGGCCGGGACAATCCCGTCATGGGATGTAAGCCGAATATGGCGCCATTCTTACTGCAAGGGGATCCCGACATCCTTGACTGCGAGGTACCAGTATCTTGTTTCCATCGTCCACAGGACTGAGGCTTTCACAGAGAGAGAAAGGGGGGGGGGGGGGCGTGTATGAATACTACTGGAATTTGGAAATCCGATTTACTAGCCAGGATATCCATATTTCAACCTTGTGTTACGACTTCCTCTTTTATACAAGATTGTCTTATAGCGTGACACATCCGCCGGGATTGAAGGACACTGACACTCGCTATCTTGGCCTCGCGGGCGCCGATTTGACAAGTTCGCTGGGTACTAACCCCATGGAAATAGAACACGCAATATTTAAAAAAAAAAAAAAAAAAAAAGAGGGCTGACGGGAAGGGGGAAAGAGCCCAAGACTTCGGGAGCCTTGCTGACCAGCAAGAAGGCAAGCAGGGAAGCGTGCCGTGCCGCCAGGGATGCGGGATTGAGTGGGTGCCTCGGTTTTTGTTTTTGGGTAACGATCAAGAGGGTTGTTGCAAGGGGATTCTCTTGGGTATCTTGATTTTTACTGTCTTTATTCTTTATTTCAACTTGGCGGTGGGTGAGATGGTGTCTGACAGAGCCCTTGGATTGGGACGCCTCACGAGGTGATGCCAACACCATGAAAGACGAAGCAAAAATGAGGCATTCTGGAGCCCCCCCCTGGTCCGCCATAAGCGATTGAGGCGAGATGACAGCCCCTGGCCACGCGAGCCCCAAGCTGTCGGGATGCTGTCTGTGCTACTGTAACCTGGGATGAGGCAGCCTTTTATTGCGAGGTGATTCGGAGGCGATTTGCGGTGGGTGTCAATAGAAATCCTTTGCGGCGATTTTATTTGTGGTACGTAGTTTGTGGCTTTTTGTCTACTTGGGGGGGATTATTGGTTGAGATGGAAGCCTGGTGGAATGCAATTGGGAGTTGCTATTGGTTGGGTTGTTCTATTTTTATTTTTGTTTTTATTTTTATATGTTTATATATTTATTTATTTTTACCCCTCTGCTCTCAAGGCCTTGGGTGAGGTTAAAAATGCTGTGAAGCTAGGTCATAGTCTCAGCCTTTTCAATCGAGAGTGAGAGTCTCAAATCCTGACAATCACGGCGAAATATTCCGTGGTAGATGTGCGTATTTATATGAAATATGTACATATTTCTTACATTTGTAATTAATGGACAACATTATAATTTGGGAAATTTGAATACAGAGCTTAGAAGCGATAGCAGGAGCAGTACGTATAGCATCAGCAACAGAAACAGTGATACCGTTTCGTACAGTAGATGGACACACGATATCCCTCTACTTAACCGCCCCCAAACTTAATTCATCACCAGCTTCATAATCCATTTCAAAATCCAAATCGTCCACTCCTCAAACACCCATCCTTACAATCCACCACCACCACCATCTCCCATAAATCCCCTATATAAGCACACAAAAAACACACCAAGCAATCACCATCACCATCACCCCCCCTCAGCTTCCCTACGAGCCCCAAGCTCATCTACAAATCTCTCTCCACCACACTCCAACCCAACCAGCACTACAATAATTTGGAATCCAATCCTACTAGTCCAAGCCCGGCAAAGATTCTAACCGAAACCTGTCATCTCCAGGGTAAGCCCGTCGTCGCACTCTCTTCGCAGGCAGACCTAGACGTAGATCCCGCCTCCTCCTCACGACGAATGACTCAGGAATAAGCCGGCCTTCCAGTGTTTCAATCTATGCCTTATAATTCTTAGCCCCTGTCAGACAATCTAGCCGTAAGGCGCAGTTGCAGTACCGGTAACCGTGCCACTGCGGAGAAGCTTGTTATCGCTTGCTCGCTTCTGGGGTGCTGCTATCTGTGAAGAGGCGTGATCATGTCATCTTGGGTTAATTAATGTAAAAAAGAAAAAACGGATGTTTGGTTATCGGAGAGGTATTACGTGACAGACGGTGTAAGATGGATGTATTTTGCATGTACGGTAGCAGGTTCTAGGTTAGTGCTCTTTGTATCAAGACATTTGAGGATGTCGTGATGGTTTGATGGGGAGAGCAAGCTTATCAGGCCAATCAATGCTTTTACAATTTGATGGACTATGTATGGCATCTCACAAAGAGCTAGTTTCACCATTGACACAAGCTGTAATGACATGACGAATGAATACGGAATTGCTTAAGTGGTCATCGCGTTGGAGAGGATATATACATGGGCCATCAGAATCAACCGACACTCTCTCCATTACCATCAGCATGAACCTTCTTCTAATTTCAACTTGACCTTGCTGATATCACGGAAAGCCGCTTCTTGCCTCCTTCACATGCCGCAACTCATCCGTAATCGCCATCCCGCTAGGCCTCCAGGGCTTGCGGCTAGTGTACAAACATAGCACAAACAACACTAGCTTTCAACGGGACGATTGCGGCACGCCTTGCGGGCGCCCATTCGGCATCGGGAGAACAAGGGCAGGCAGTCTCGCAGCCAGTGGACCACCGCGATATCCGGATGGGACGAAAGTTGCGCGCCGCGGGAGCAGCGGCTCAACGAGGCGCTCCTTGATTATATGCATAGTACAGTACTGTATTACTCCATACAACGGTTTGGGTCTGATCACCTCGAGGCGGCGCTGTTTGAGCCTTGTGGTCCTCTGACAGCTTACTCCGCTCATAGGGGGATCGCTCATATACAGGACTCCGTAAGCAGGAGGAAGCGGAGACTAGACAGACTGTGGGATGCGCGGTTGGCAACTGGCAAATTGCGCAGATTTGCTTACCGTAGCCGTGGAATCGACGGGAAGCATGTGATTGTGTAACGCAGGAAGAAGATTGCTAGTGTACCCAGAGCCGTGGTATTTGTCGTGGCTGCCTAGTAGTCTGGATTGCTCCCAAAAATAATATTGGCGTGTGATATGGAGTTGAGACTGTCCTAGAGCACGCACGGCTCAGCAACGGACGCCTCAACGAGCCAAAACCCATTAGGCCATGATGTTTTTTTTTTTTTGATGAGATGCAAGGGTCGCAAAGGCCAAGGGTCCGGGCACAGAGCAGGGAGCAGACGACAAGCAAATGACCAAATGATCAAGTGATGGTCCGAGGACATGGTAACGGCGTGGGTAGGATTCTCACGGTCCCGTGGGCTTGGGATTCTGCGCGCGCAAACCAGGCTGTCGGTTTTTTTGCAACGCCGCTCCCATGCGAGGAAACCCGACTGACTCCAAAGGATGGCTGACTCGAGTTGGCGACATCGCCGATGGCTTGGTCCCTGCGGCACGAGCGCGAGCTGCTTGCGACGGGTGATGGCCACTGCAGGCAGGAAGTACTATCTAGGTGCTGCATCGCTCAGGTGTGGCTGCATTCTGTTAGACGGTGGTCTTTGCGGTGGGCGCGAGCTATGGTATGTGATGCCGAAGGAGGTCGGCGATGTTGGCAATGCAGGGCGCACGACTTGCTGCATACTGTACTCCAAATGGTCGCCGCATGCGTACAGCATCGTATTGCAGCACCGTATTAGCATTTGACACCTGCAGACACGCAGACACTCAGACACGTCGTCGCGTTAGAGCATGGACCCTGGATCCTGTCAAGCCCTCACAAGTGACACTCACAAATGACACGGCCTTGTCATGCGCCGCAACCACTCTGCGGCTTGCAGTGGTACGGCAATCGGCTATGCATGTGTCTTTCTTCCTTGCAGCTCTAGTCTGCGCCGTACCTGCAGCCAGCGTCCTTGTGATCACACACATGCAGATGGATGCACCAAGATGGGCTGCACGAGCTGCTTTGGGCAAGTCGGCGGGGGCGGCTGAAGGAATATTGAAGCGCAATCTCAGCGCACTGGTCTTGGGGGCCGCCTCGTGCGTGCTGCGCTTCATATTATGCAAATTTAAAAAAAAAAAAAAAAAAAAAAAAAAGACGATATTGTTGTTGGTTGCTCTGCTTGAGCTATTGTTTGTGCTTGTCTTTGGTGCGGCTGAACATTTAGAGTTCATTAGATAGATCATGAATGGGTGTGGGCGTGTATTGGTCGCCGAACTCGACGATGCTCCCTCTTGTCGCAGCCCAACCACATCACACTCGAAGATGTCAAGATGATCCAGATCCTCCAGAGGGTCCAAAGCAGTGCTCTTTCGTAAAAAGCGGTCAAGTCACTTGAAGTCGTCGCCCTTGCAAAGGCCCGGTGCGGACGGCAGCTTGCGAAAAGTCATGTCTCGGACCGGCGATCTCTGGCAATCGGCGTCGGCCTTCAATCGGTCGGCGAAGGATCAGACACACAACGCAGTTTGATTCGAAGCTGATCGGATACCAAGATTGATCTACTGTACCTTGCGCTGTGCTTTGAGCGCTGCCAACACCACTCCCACCGCCCGACACCCTGCCATGACTCTAATTTAATGAGATTGCGGCTGCAGGATGCCGGTACGGCTGACCTGTCAACGCTGCAGGTCTCGCCGCAAAGCAACAAAAGTAGCAATTCGGCAGAGATTGCAGCCTGTTCCCAAGACGCCTAGCCCCCTTGCAATGGCTTGTTTCTTTTTCCTCCTCGCAGATTGCCCATCTAGGCGCGTTGATTGGCTAGTTGTCCGAGGTCTTGGACACACAACAAAGGTGAAAACGTGGGGTTGTGAGAGACTCGACGGTCCACCACAAGGGGAATATTTGCTGGCTGCGGTGGTGCAAACGCCGTTGTGAGACTGCGTCTCGGGATTCGCAGGCACTTCGGCCGATGGTCAACCCCTCAATCCTCAGTCATGGGGTGTCTGAATCGCAAAGTGATTCCCTGCCTGATTTTGACTTTGGACAGCGCAGCCATGGTTCCTGAGAGGCGTTGAGGGGAAGGCCATCATGGCGAATGAGCGATCGCCGTCGTCCAAGCCACACAAGCCAGTACCCATGTGCTGCTGGACGCCATTATCTAAGCGATCTGGCTAAGGCGAGGCGGGACCACCGTTCCTTTGCTCGCTTGTGAAGATGGGAATGATGGCGTTGAGGGGGGAGATGAGGAGCAAAAAGAAACTTCACAAATGGGAAACTAGCTGAGCCGCTGATTGGACCATGCGATTCTTGTTAGCTGCACGAAGCAGATCTCATGCCACCTCTCCTTCCAAGGGGTTGCGGCGGCTCAAGGTCGATCGGTCTGGATTCTCAGCCTCGGAGGACCCCGATCAGCTTGCCCGTGATGCGACGGAGATGGAGAAGGCTGAGGTGTGCCCTGGCCCACTGGCCTGAGGCTACGGGTGAATGCGGTATGTATTCGCGCTATCGACAGGCATCTGTATAGGAAGCTGTATGAAGTTGTATGCAGCTGTATGAAACTGCATGGAGCTGGCATGGACCTGGAATGAAGCTGGAATGAAGCTGGAATGAAGCTGGAATGAGGCTGTGAGAAGCTGTGAACATGGTCATCGGAGGCGGTTTAATGAACAAGTTACTTTTCGAGCTCCGTACTGTACTGTAATACTTAGTACTACACTGTATTTGCATCAGGCAGAGACAAATCTCAGCAGGGAGAGCTTGCTCCGCATCTCCGTACTTACACGTATCGTGCTATCTTGAAACAATGTGCATTAGTGTGCCCACGTGCTAGATGGGTACGGAGCGTCAGGTACTCGCCGCTATAGTACTCTACTGGGAGGTACTAACTCTAGCGGGAGGCAACTTCAATGATACGGCAAGAGAGTCAGTTCCTGCCTGCTCCAGGCTCCAGAGATAGGAACAGGTAGGCGGTGATGGAGCCACAATAGAGACGGCAGAATACGACGTCGCAAAAAAAAAAAAAACACCATCGCCTTTGATCGTCGCCACGATGGAATCAGGGCTAATGGCATTAGCGTGGCCCGTCACTCGTCAACCACGCAGCTGACCGCAAGACTATCGCTGCCAAAAGCAATTTCTCGTCACATAGCGCCTCTCGATCCACCGCCGGTTCCTGAGCGATCGCGCCAGGGCACGGCAGAAGAGGCACACTAACAGGATTTGACTTTGACGATGCTGTTGGTGGCTTCACCCAGAGCCCTGCCAAGACAAATCATGGTCACCGCTCTGCAGAGCTCCAGGGACCTGCATCTCCTCCCTTGCATCGAGCTACATAGTACGAGTATCGACGCCGTCGTCGCATCGAGGCACTCTGCGGGCTTTCTCGCAAGCGGCGCGCGCTGGTGGACGCCATGGCCCTGCGGCACTGCAATTACTACCGGCCAGGTAGCTGGTAGCTGGCATTGCGAGGATGCTGTATCAGATGCTATTATTACGGAGCACTGCACAGGTATCATCATCCCCAGTGCCACAAACAGTCAAAACGGCACCGGCGGGCGTCGGCCAGCAAAGGACATGGGAAACCTGTCGGCATGACGTCGCCCACACGGCATGCGAGTACTTTACAGTAGCTCAGCGCAAGGTTTGGGCAGCGTGAAGCCACTGGGGTGGCCCCCCTGGTCTGGACTAGATTCCTAGCAGCTGGAGGGCTGGGGTTCATCAGCCCATGATTACGAGGTGTGGCCATGGCTGGCTTGGCTCGGACCAAGCTGGGTCAGTTGGCCCAGCGAAAGGCAGGGCGACCTGTTTCGTTTGGGGACTGGATCGCCCCAATCAAGGACGCCGCTATGCTGAAGCAGACTTGACGCACCGACATAATTCGGGATGCTCACCATTATGGCGTGGCCAGCTGTTCGTTTCCGCACCGGACTCTGGGGAAGTCTGTTGGAAAAGAGTTCAGCCTACGGTACAGCATACCAGAGGGCAAGCCACCACAATACAGCACCGACCAAGCTCAAGCCGGCAGAGCCCAAGCTTCTTGGCGCTACGAGCCCTGATTCATGAGGCACAAAGTTACTACGTACAGCCATGGGCACCAGAGTTCACGGAGGGGACGGGTCTTAGTTGGAGTCATCACGACTGTTCGGAGGCGTCGATGTGGAGAAGTCCAAGCTGCCGTAAGGCCTAGCAGGACGCCCACAAGTCCTGGACAGGCTGCTCAGCAGGACCAGTGCAAGACACGCCGAGCCATTCGCAGGTACTACTATTAGTACTACTGCTTGTACGGTACAGTACGAGACAAGACGAGAGCCGGCCAAAGCCACCGCCCGGTCCAGGCTCCATCCGATACCCATGCTCCAGGATTTATACTAGCCCTGCAATTCGCACGCCCACCAAGGACTAAGATTGGTGCTTGTGCAAAGTACACGCCCTCACCTCCCACACCTCCGCATCATGGACGATTTACACATATATGGACCGAGCCATCTCCTCTCGGCAGTCCGGAAGTTCCTGCATCACGGCATCATTCATCATTACCCCTCAAATCCAGAGCTCTAAGCTTTCAAAAGGCCCCAAGATCGACCGAGTTTAGGATTTACACCTTGGACCTCCTGCACTGATCGTTCGGTTTCGCCACCTCGTGCGAGATACGCCATCACACGCACGACTACATCATACATCGTCTCCTCACCCTCCTTGTGCACATAATTGGGCCGATCGATCCGCCTTAGCTTTGCATGCTCGATTGAGTTTGCCCTTATAATATATATCAACACCATCGCCATCTCAACGTCAACTATTTTCTCATCCATACCCCAGACGACTTACACCCACTCACACTCACAACTTATCCACACCCACACACCAAACCTCTATACAACCAGCATCGCCATCATGCCCATCTTCAGTGGCCTTGGCCAGCGACGAGGGTCCAAGCCTCGGGAGCTGCACATCCGCAAGGTCTCCTTCTCCGGCTGCTCACTTGCTTCTACTTCTGATCGATCATTTTCCTCGGACTCAACAACATCTACTATGCGCGCCCTCACTCCTCGCCTGGCTAGCAGTGTCGGCACTGCTTCCAGCTTCGACGGCTTCTCCATCCACTCGGCCTCTCAGCCTCCCAAACGGCTACACGACCGGCCATTTATCCTGACCAACCAGCAACACTACGAGTCAGCGCCAGCATTTTATGACAGCGAGGATACCGAGGGCAGCGATATGGAGGCATCGGAGAGAGACTTTGACGGCGAGGACGAGGATCTGCCACAGTTCACCATGGAATTGCCCCATGTCAGCCCTGTGATTCATCACGAGGATGAGACTGGGGATGAACCACGGGACTACTTCTTCAGGTACATCAACAAGCGACCTTCTCTGCCTCAATCTCGCTGGTCGGAATCTACCATTGAAAGCGTCGACTCTCTGGATGAAATCACTCCCGTGACAAGCTTGTCTGAGCCCGCCTCCTCAAACGCCATGGCCGATGTTGAAGAGGCTGATGCTGAAGAAGCTGACGCTGAAGAAGCTGAAGCCGCCGCCGAGCCCACACCAAGCATCATTACCTCTACCTCTACCACTACCGTCCTCAAGCGTCCAGGTTACAAGACTGTCAACAGTTTCCAAGACTACGTCAAGCGAGGCGGCTGGAAGAGAAGAGGTGTCGTCTTCAATCCCGACGAGATGGATACATTTTAAACCTGGTCACCATCAACCAATATTATTCTTTTCTTGGCACATATTTTTATCATTATCAGCGATTTAACTTTTTGGAAGATTAATCATCGGCATTGGCACGCTACACGCAAGACATTGGAGTCTACTTGATCGGGTTTCTTTTTTTGTTCTGAGAGTTTTACGGGAAGGATATCAATGGGTACGGCGACGGCCTCGGATTACGGCTAGTCACACAAAAAGAAGCGACACTTGCAACACTGCACTTTCATATCTACGTCTGATATTTGGGAATTAGGGACGAAGCGATGGCTGGGAAGGAAATGGATTAGCATTGGATACCCGAGGGGGGTGGACTTGAGACTACCACACACTGCAATATGTCTATCATATGGACTGTTTTTTCCTTGATTGTTTATTTCCTTGCATCTACTCTACTATAGTATACAGTATGGCTACTTGACCTCGGCACAAGGTCACAATCACTCTGCTCCAAGATTAATACAGAGCACAAACAACAATGACGTCCATCCCTGTTCGTGAAGTGACTAGGGGAAAAAAAAATTCGCTCCCTTCTCTCATTCTTAGCTCGGCAATCACTTTTCGCAGCCGAAAGGGCAAAAAAAAAAAAAAACCTGTCCAGCAGGGCGTCGTCATTTCTCTCCACTTGACGGGCAAATGGCGCTGCCGTCTGTTAAAAGGTACAACTGGACGAAGTTGCCGAGCCACGCGATTCTGGATATCCAGACCCCTGGCTAGTCTTTTTTTTTTCAGCAGCCTTGTCTCAAAGGATTTTTTTTCTGTTGGTATCGTGACCTGGGAAAAGGCTCGGCAGCGCCGTCGCATGGTTGAGCCGGACCAAGTGAGGTGAAGTGGGCGGTGCTATTAATAACGAGGGAGGCAGACAGGGGTGTGTGTGTGGTTCTGCGAGGAACTTGATGGAGAATGGAGATGGAGTGTGTCGGGATTTTTTTTACTTGCATGTGTTTCTGTTCCTGGTGCCTGTTCCTGTTTCTGTTCCTGTGCCTGTTCCTGTTTCTGTGCCTGTGCCTGTGCCTGTGCCTGTGCCTGTGCCTGTGCGCCATACTGCATGGAGTAGTATACGGATGCATAATTTTGCTGGGGATACGGGAGTATGCATCTACAGTACTACTATACGGAGGAGAAGACTGGAAGCTTGCTGTACGTAGGTGCGAGTGGTTGAAGGTGGCCTCACTTGGAAGCGCAAGTAAACAAGGGAAACATCAATGGGATAATACAAAAGGTGCGCGATTCTTGCATATTTCGCTTTAATTACTTTGTCCAGCAATTCCTTCGTTTATCGTGCCAATAGAAAAGAAAAAGAAAAAGAAAAACTCGCTTGAGCGCCGTATTCGCATGACCCGAATACGCTTTTTTAGCATTCGCCCTTGACGCGGCTCAACAAAAGCTGCCGTGTGCCCATGAAAACAGCATCTCCGGAGTAGGTATTACAGTACATCTTGTATGGAGTACGAAGTATCACGTACGTAACTTTTAGGATTCCGTTATGGGGCACGAAATGCTCAGGCTCGATTACGAGATGGACACACACATGCACACACACCCGATAAAAGTCTCTGATAAGGCTGAGGCAGCCGAGTCTAGTGCCACGGTAGAATTGGAGTTTTTTCTTTGTTCCCTGATCGAAGCTTATCACCGGGCCACACGTATGCAGTAGTACGACGTACATGTAAGACGTGAAATGAACGGGGGCCTGTGAGCATTTTTTTTCCCCAGGGGGAGCACAGCTGTAATACTGCTACTGCATACATTACATGCACAGTTAATTTTGCAGCAATTTTGGTTGAATGTCACGCTGGGGTTACATCACAGGTGAGGCGTCTTGTTGGGATGGCAGCTGAATCTAGATCCCTTTCTTCTTTTTTGCTTCTTCTCCCTTTTTGCCCGATTGGGGATTGCCAGATGTTGGATGGGATGTCGCATAGAAGCTAATACATAGCAGTAATTAGACATCACCAAAAAAAAAAATATTCATAAAAAAAAAAAAGACACAATCTAAATGAACAAAAAAGCGGTAGAGAAAATTTGCTAGTGTCGTGATGCCCTCCAGCTGAGAACCCCCATAGTCTAATTATTAGTCCACGGCTAGACCCAAAACCCCATCACGGACCCAACAACTAACTCTCCCTACCTACAAAGTGCTTCGTATCTGGGGTTCCTATTCTTTTCTTAGGACCAACACCCTATACAGGGCGATGAGATTTGATGGGTCGGCAATGTCCAAGCTACTACCAGGGACCGCCTTTTTCACTTTCCTTTTTTTTTTCTTCCCCCCTTCGCAGAAATCCGCCCTAAGAAAGGACGGTGAGCATGAGGTAAGACCCAGGAACCCTGGAGGAGCTCCCGCGCTTATTCGGGTGTTCACAGGGGCCGGTCCCTGTAAGATCCACGCCTTGGGGACCGTCTGAGTCTTTACAGGATTCCAGCGGGATGGTAACGGCTCCGTAATACTTGGTATGTATTGTACAGGACTAGGATTGGGGGAGACGTTCTGGAATGAGGCCGACGGTGCTTTACGCAGAGGATCATGACTTTGTAGTGTTTGGGAATGAGACAGGAGGCGGTGAATGGGTGCCAGCATGACGCTAATCTAGGTAATGTTGGCCAAGAAATAATTTACAGGCACGCCGGAGGCAGAGAAGGGAGAATAATAGGGCTGAATGAATCCATTGTGGACCTTGTATGGACTCCCTCGCTTCGTGTTTGAGAGCAAATGGGGGCTGTGTTTGGTGTTGAAAGAGAGCGTCAGAAATGGCGACGGTCATGTTCTCCGATGTAGGCATATTCGTATAGAGAAAGAGGCCATGATAGAGCAAGCGGGAATGTATATACCAGACAACGCTCTGCATCTCATAACTTTATTATCTTAATAACAACACAAACTCGGCCAAAAAGATATCCCGGCAAGATACAGTCCACAAAGCATGACAAATATGCGTACTCTCTCGTGCTCGTAGAGTTTCTTTAAAAACGAGGGTCGAAAGAGAAAAAAAAAGTCAGTAATTACTATAAAGAAACTTTTCCCGCAATCAAACATACAACGAACCCAGGCTTTATCCCCGTCTTTGCTTGACATGCTTCAATCCCTCGCACATGACGCTGGCAATGCCCGCCTATTCAAGAAGTCAGCAATGCGAACGCAAGTCAATACATGGAGCTGGTGAGATCCTCACCTCTCGCCAATGCTCGTATTTCCCAAGTATCACGGGGATTGTGAGTAAAATGTCTCCATTGCCTGTCTTACCAAAAAAAAAGAAAGAAGAAGAAAAGGAGGACGTTACTGCCCGTTGGGCCACGTTCTCCCATTAACGCACCTGGTAATAATTTATTCTCCCATTGAAGGAGCAGTATGGATTCATACGGCCGCCTGTTTCGTAAAAAACTTAAACCAGAGTATTAGCCACTCGAATATACCATACTACTAGGTATAGACTAACTACAACTTAGCTCAGGGCGTACTGAGGTAGTTCAGGAAAGTTAGTCTTATGTATTATTCGGAGGCCGAAACAGATAGATCCTCTTACTTCTTTAGTGCCCTTCTGTAGGCTTAAAAAGGTCAAGCAATAGGGTTACCATACTGCAGCTTGACGGTTCTTGTCGACGAGCTTCTCCACTCTACCCCAGCTGGTATATCTAGCATTTCTTGCATGTCGCTAGTATTGCTCAAGATGATTCATCACTTCCATTGCCGTCATGGCTATGCTTGCAGAAGTAGCGGCAATTCCTACAGCATTACTATTTTTCCTATGTGCATTTCCTGGCAAATGTTTAGTAGATAAAGGCGAAATAGAGCAGGTAGCAGCGGGTAGCAGCAGGTAGTAGCGATAGCAGAAGACAGTGTAAGACAGTAGAACTACTATATAGATTAATAAAAGGCGTTTGACCAAGGGTCGCATAACAGGTCCAAGATAAGCAAGAAGAGAGAGTAAAGAAAGAGGGCCGCTTACTTTAGATATGTGGATGCCATGTTAGATTAGCAACCTCGCGTTAGCAGTAAGCTTCGTGGCCGTGGATGGATAGAACCTAGATTCTTCTTCTTTCTTCCACAAAATAAGGGTTAGTGACATTCTGGTCAACGTTTTGGCATCTCAAAAAAAGGCGTTCCAAATTGGTTACCATTAACCAACTAGAAAGGAGCTCTGGGGCGTTCAGCTTGATGGATATTGATGGGGGAAATGCACGTACCTCGGTGGGATAGCATTGTGATTGAGATCATGACCGTGTAATCTACCCCTGCATCCACGACCCCCTAAATGATAGGTCAGGGACGGTATGTTACTCCTCGCTGTTGCCCAGGAGGAGAAATCGATTTGAATATGTGGTGTTGCTGTTAGCATTGTGAAGTCCGGTATCGCGTCTTCCCACTCGTAAATATATGGCTAGCTTGGTTGGGTTCGTGGCTATATTAAAGTTAATCACGCATGTCTCTGAGTAAGGGACTCTTTAATAATATGTCTAGAGGGTCTTACCGCGATACGTACTGATCGTCTTCGGGCCATCTAAGCAATCAATTAGCAAAAGTAGAACGTTGGCCTTGTTAATAAGACCGCTGTGTTTTGCTCAGTACTATGCTTCTGCTGCTAAAAAAAAAAAAAAAAAAAAAAAAAAAAAAAAAAAGACCAGGTAGTTAAAGAATAGATGGAATAAAAACAGAATGCAAAGGGCGAAATAGAGCAGGTTATAGTACGTGGTAGCAATAGTAGCAATAGTAGCAATAGTAGCAATAGTAGCAATAGTAGCAATAGTAGCAATAGTAGCAATAGTAGCAATAGTAGCAATAGTAGCAATAAATACTACCTAGTAGGCACATGCTTATTTCTTTACCAGGTACCTAGTAGGTACCGCTACCTTCTTCTAGTACCGCTACCTTCTACTTAGTACCTCATTGGACGTGCTGAAACCGGACAAACTGCTGAACCAAGATGCGATAGACACACTACGCCAGTTATACGTCGAAGAAGCAAAACACTTATCAGACAGAGCAGCAATGACATCCAAACACAGATACGATCAGACACGCCAACCGAAAGGATTCGCGGTAGGAGATAGGGTGTATCTAAAGCTGCACGAGGGATACAGCCTTCCAGGAAATCCGCCGCGCAAATAGTCACAGCAGCAAGCAGGACCGTTTACAGTACTGGGATACATCGGACCATTGCCATATCGATTGGATCTCCCAGCCAGATGGAAAATACATGATGTGATATCGATAGCCCATCTTTTCCCAGCGCCAGGAACAGAAGATCCGTTTAACCGAAAGAGAGATGCTCCAGAGAAAATATGCGTTGACGGAGACGACCGATGGGTAGTACCTGGTAGAGGTACCTAATATCTTCCTCCGGTCTCCAGCATAAAGAGGCAAAGTAGCTCCCCGCATACATAACTTGTGATGCCAGATATCCAACCTGGAGCGCTATCTAACGAATCCCAGGCAGCGTCCATTCAACAGGGCGCCGTCACAGATTAAATCTCTCCAGCAATCCTCAAACTCCCTCATAAGGTGAATTTCCAAGTGCTAATTAATGTCGTGCCCATGTGGGAAGGGTGGTTAAATATATCACATACATTTAATAGTTCATCGGGTTAGGGAGATGTTGTAGGTGCAAGTTCAATTGCTCTCGCAGCCTCTCTTCAAGCATCTCTCCACGCCTCAATCTTGAACTAAATCTGTTTAATTCTGGGGAAACAAGACGCATCATCACATCTAATCATGGCTTTGCTATCTCCCTCGATATATCAGAAACACAAAAGACTCACACGAGGGCACATCAAGAGACAAACCCATGTTGAAACAACTCCAGAAAGCAGCTGCAGCTACAGTAGTTGTGAATTGTGGCGCCTCCGAGTCAATGTGGCTAGTGAATCGACGTTTGAGGAAAATAAAACTAGATCGGCCAACCAGCGACAGCTTCATCAAATCGAAATTAATTTCTAACAACGGTAGATCTGTCAAGTAGAAATTGATTGGTAAAGTACTAAAAGCTTGATGAAATAATCCCACATGTTCGTAGCTTGCTGCAAGTCAGCAACAACCAAAAGGTCCCGAGACACGCAGCCCCAGAAGCGGGTAATTGTGGCGCCGCTGATGTGGCTAGTGAATCCGCTGTGTTGCTGTGCCAGTTTTTCTGTTCGCTCCAGAATTTTGTATCGACTCCTCGGGACTCGTGCATCTCGCCCATCTGACCAATCTTTGCCCTCAAATTGCAGCTTCATTGGGCCCCGTCTCCAGCTCTCCTCCCTTCAGCCCGCGTCGCGTCTCAGGCTGCGATCCCTCCCTCCCATCGCTATCCACCATGGCGCCGCTCATCCTGCACAACGTCCCCGATGACGAATGCTACGTCGGCGAGGACGGCATCAAGCGACCCTACGCCATGATCTATCCGTAAGCACCATTGCATCTTCCTTTCTGCCTCTCTCGAAACGTTGCCAGCAAGCTGACATTGCCGTCGGCTCCCAGACATGAGGGCACGACTAGAACACGGCGTAGCGTCGCCGAAACAGGCTCCTTTGGCAAGTCAACAAGACGATCTCGCTCCAAAACAGGGACGCCGGCTCGCGGTCGAGAGAACCCTACACTCGCCGCCGCAGACAAGCTCTTCTACGACTGGGTATCCAACCAGGCAAACACCAACCCTCCCTCCAGCTCCAACCAGCGCAAGGCAAACGCCGGCGCCGCCTCAGGCGCTCAAGAAGATGCCGTGCCCCAACGCGCCGCCGTCCAGTCCTCGCCTGTCGAACTCATCCTGAGGGGCTACCGCTCGTCGACACAGCAATACGCCGCCATCGCCCACTACGAATCCCTCGCCGGCCTCATCCTCGAGGATTATCCCAGAGAACCCCCGTCTTCTCAGAGACGATACAAGTCGGAGCTGCGCGATCCCGCATTCACGCGCCGCCGAAACCTCACCTCCGAGGAGCGCGCCCTCGTCAACCGCGCCGACGGCGGTGAGCACTGGGTCAAAGTGACGTTTGCCAGCGCAGAGGCCGGCAACGCTGCCGTATACTCCAGCCCCCAGAGGATACTTGGCCACCTCGTTTACGCAGAACCCTACCGCGGCGTGGCGCCAGCTAAAGACGAAGCCTGCCCGGACATTGAGCAGTTTGAAGAGGGGCGGTCGAAAAGCGTGCCCAACTTTGTGCCTCCCAGCTTCGGACATGCCCAGCGGAAGTCGGTGTCGGGTCTCCCCACGACGTTTAACAGCCGTCTGCTTGACCTTTCTCCGGCTGAATCTAGAGAGTCCAGCCAGACCATGAACACGACGACCCTCTCTCACGGCTCCAGCGCCACCATTATCGAACCCATACCGTTTGCGTTGACGTCGAGCATTGAGCCGTTGGAACTCGACCAGGAAGATAGCATCTTCTGCAGACGCATCCCCACCGCGCGCAAGGCCCGTCTCCTGCCCGCCGAACAAGCCCTCCTGCCGCAGCAGTCGGTCATGCAGCGCATCCTCAACGCGCTTCCCATCATCAAGTGGTTCTCTGGCAGCATGATTGGAAACGAGGTGCCTCGGACGGAAACGGGCGAATTCGATTGGAACCGTGCCAGTCTTTATTGGAAAGTTATCTGGTGGCTCGATGCCACGTTTAGTCTGTTCAAGGGCGATGTTTATAGCATTGATAAAGACGATTAGATCGGCAGAGGTGATTTGTGGTTAATACTTGTTGAACGAGCCAATGTCTTTTTTTTCCTTTTTTCGATTCCCTTTCTTTCTCTCTGTCTTGTCAGGTTCGAAGCTGGAACGGTTATTCGCGATACAAACGAAAAGGGAGGGGTGGATGAATACACGAAGCAAGACATCCAAAACAGCGTTCGTTGAAGGCGAAGCAACGCACACAAGTCGACGAGCTGCCCAGCAGCCGAGACGGGGGAGGGGTTCACAGCATCAGCATTCACAGGGTACCTAAATCATGACTCTTGTAGGCGTTTACAGGTGGATAAAAGGGAATGTACGTAAGATGAAGTTTTTTTTTTGTTTATTGCAAATGGAAATCCTCGGGGTGCACAGATGTATCTTGAATTTTTTTTCTTTTTTTCTTCTTTTTCTTTTTGGTGACACCCCGCTTGAACATGTGCTTTAGCCATCTAGGTATGCAAAAAACGAGAGAAGAAGAAAAAAAAAGAAATACTCTTTGCCGCCTTTCCCAAAAATCCATATTCTTCAAACCAAAAGGGGCAAAAAACAGTAAGCAATCTGTCAAAATCATTTCATGAAAGCCATTCAATCATATAGACGGCGCGAAAAAAAGCCAACACCAAAGCATGCTAGAAGAAAAACAAAGAAAAAAGAGAAAGAGATACAAGAAGAAAGAGAAAAAAAAAAAAAAAGGAGGAAACCCCAAAGTAAACGGGTGACTCTACATCCCAAGCATAGGCCCCTACGTCGCCTCAGGAGAAAGCTCCATGTCGTTCATTGGATTGAGCGAGTCCGAGTCATCAAAGTGAGATTCGAACCTCGGCAGTCTTCCTCTTTCCTCTTGCTCCTCTGCATGTCTCGGTTCTTCTTCGCGCTCGATTTCGCGCTCGGTTTGCTCCCCGCTGTCGTCGTCTGAGAGTATCTGGTCCCTCTCTTGCTCAAACGGTTCTTCGGGTCTGTGTTGGTTTTCATGGTCGTCCTCGTCGTCTTCCTCCTCCTTGATACCCTCTTGCATAATGGGTGGAAACAAGTCGTCGTGGAGATTAAGAGATGACGGGCCTACAAGATTATCCAGCAAGTCATATGTCACATCCGTGGGTGCCCGCCGAATCGGCTGAGGAGAAAAGGGGCGGGCGTTCCGTGGCTTGTTAAAGTCAGCCGAGAAGACGCTCTCAGAGTCACCGCTTGGTTTGTGGTCTGAGGCCATGGCATTAAGCGCATGGTAACGGTCCGCGTCCATCAGCAAACTCTCGCTTCGTGGTTCGGACGTCGTGTCGGCAAGGATGCTCTTCGGTGGCAGGATAGAGAAGAGCTTAACCCCTTCCCCGCCGCTTGCGCCGGCACCATGCATGCCATCGTCGTCAATCGCAAACAAGTC
Source organism: Trichoderma sp. TW21990_1 (assembly GCA_010015515.1). Taxonomy (NCBI): domain Eukaryota; kingdom Fungi; phylum Ascomycota; class Sordariomycetes; order Hypocreales; family Hypocreaceae; genus Trichoderma; species Trichoderma sp. TW21990_1. The sequence continues at coordinate 1,176,537 of WXUD01000012.1, read as the reverse complement.
CTGGCCCTTTTCCAGGACGTCATCCAGGCCACCGCCGCTCCAGCCTTTTCTAGCCAAGCTTTCAAAGATGTCCACTTCGGCTCGCACAAGACTGCAACTAGCATCGACAATGCGAGCGCTCGTCTCTTGGCTTTCCCTCAACAGTGTCCTTGCATGGTCGCCATGCAGCGCCGTCAGGCCGTCGAGCTTATAAGTCAACTCGACGAGATGAGCCCTAAACCGGGCAACGTCCCTGCGCCTCTGCTTATGCAACTTTAGGCCTTCCTTTTCCAGGCGCTTAACCTCTCTACTCTGTGCCTTGATGCTTTGCTGATACGTCTCCTCTTCGTCACCAATGACGGTTTGCCACTTATCCAGCTCGTGGAGCAGGGGTACTTCGAAAGAGCGGTAGACAGTCTCGGACAGGATCTGCTGGTGGTTTGCAATCAGATGATGCACTCCCGATGCAGACATGAGCGTATCTGCTGTGCATTGACCTTTGGTGGTGAAGCTGGCCGTCATATTGGTAGCCCCAGCCGGGCCAATGGGCTCTGACCTCGCCTCCTTGAGTCTCGCACATGCTTCCAACGCCGAGCCAAAGGTAGAGGCAGCCGTGGAAAGCGCAGCGAGAGCAACCCTATAGGCCTTGGCCGAAGTCAACAGTTCCGCATACGCCTCCTGGGACCGCTCGAGGTCTGCGTTTGTTATGACGGCATGCAACGGGCGTGGGGGAGGCGGTAAGGGCAGGTTGTACTGAGACAGCGGCAGAGCAGTCGACGCGAGAGAATAGACGGGAGACTCTGGCATCGGAGGCAGCTGGGAGAGCGTCGGACTGGATGGTCGAGAAACAATCGGCGTCGCCATGCCTTTGGGGGGGGGGGGAATAAGGGATATCAGGCTCCAAATATGGGAAAGCAGGCAATTCCGCGGATGCAGCGATAAGAGTCGCTCGCGGTCGCAGCAACAGATAATCAGACGGGACGCTTCGCTGCCGGATTGATAAGAGCAGAGCAGAGCACGGCTGACGGCAAGATACTGCACAGCAGCAGTTGGTTGCAGACGAAAACAGCGCGGGCCAGCAGCGGCAACGGCAAAGGTCGTCAGACGGTCCGGACTGCAGACTCGACAGGCGCACGACCAGGAGAGGCGAAGGCCATGCAGTGCCGTGCGAGATGGACGCAGGAGCTGAGCCTGTGCAAGTTATGGACGAAATGTTCTGTTATGTTAGGTATCGGTATCAGGCCGGCTTTGAGGTTCCCTGCAGGGCCCCCCCCCCACAGGGCGGTAAGACGGCCACGGGTGGAGGGGCCTGGCAGAAACAGCACAGCGTCGTTTACGGAGTATAGCGACCGACAAGCCTGCAGCGTCCCATCCTTATAGCGTGATCAGTTGGCGCAATGGCCGCTGTGGCCATCCATAAGCCGCCACGCATGACACCTGACGTCAATGCAGATGAAGAAAAAATTGCTGTCGTGCCCTTATCGCGGCCTGCAATCGCCTTGTGATGCGGGAAACCTGGAAGAAAATTCACCGGTGCAGCGCATTGCATCGCCATCATTAGGGGGGGTGACGTGGTTTCTGGGCGTCTGGAGCCGTTCAAGCCACAACAACGCCAGCGGCATGAACACTGCAGGCAGCATTACGGATCCTGGCCGGTGGTGTTGCCATATTGTGTCGAGTACGGGGTATTACAGCTGGAGGTATATATATTATTCTGACTTGATCCCCGCGTCGATGCCAGCAATTGATACTGACAGATGGGTCCGTCAACTACTACAGGTACGTACTAACATTCAATGTATGAGGCACTAATGCTCCGTCTGTAATAGGTACTACTACTGGCATACGCAACTGGATCAACCTGCTGGCAGCGCATGGAGCTTGTGTCAAGATAAATTAGCACATGCATGGAATACCGCAGCGGATGATCCCCCCTCTTCTTTGCAAGTCTCCGTCGCCCGAGTGGGACAGATGCCCTTGTTTCTTGCATTGGCTTCAGCGCCTACGGATTCATGTTCCCACTCTTGGGCCCGTTGGCTCATCCCTCGTTCATTCTGCAGAGGCAAATACGAAGGCGATTCAACTCGTCTGTCGTGTCCTCATCCCAGCGTTCCCAAGACCCTCAGTAGACTCGCCCAGCAAACACTGGCAAGTCATTTCCCGCGTCCAGCTAAGACAGGTTCTCGTCGATAAAGGCCTCTACATCGTCCAGCTCGTCCTCGCAAGTCGCATGACCCAGTCCGCTGCCCACCACCAACTTGTTAGCATGACCCGAGGCCTTGAGCACTCAAATACTCACGGATACACGTCCCACGAGATTGAGAATCCCATTGCCGTCAGCGCGTCTCTGCTCTTCTTGGCCACTCCCAGCGTCACCATGCGGTCTTCTAGGCCGTGACCCAAGAAAACAGGCGTCTCCTTGTTTGCGTTCTCCTCGGGGACATATTCCCTAAAGTTTTCCATCAGCGGTAGCCATGCCGAGAGAAGCACGACGCCGGCAAGAGTCTGTGGAAACGTTAGGCCGGCGAGAACGGCCACCGCTCCGCCCTGTGAAAAGCCGGCGAGCATGATGCGTTCTGCAGGTGTCCCGGCATTGATTTCGTCGTTGATGAGGCTTTGGATGTAGTCTCTGCTGGCGAAAATGCCATTTACGTCTTCGTCAGTCTGCAGCGCATCTGGGGAACCGTCGTAGACTTGCTGTAGCACCATCAACATCACGCAACTCAGTCCAAGAGGCTGGGGAAAGCAAGCATACAATGTCAAACCACGCAGGCATAAACGCTCCCGCTTTCTACATTTACATCAGCCTTTGAATCGCAACCCACCAGTGGGAGAGAGTGCTTACTGCGGTGAATGCAATCACAGGCGCATAGGGGAGTACAAATTTGATGTGATCGACCTGGCCTCTGCCCCTCCAATGCTCGACCGGCCCAAACAGTATCTCTGGAGTATCGCCTAAGCCGTGGATGAAGATTATCGTTGCCGTGTGTTCAGCCAAGGCTTCGATAACGAGGGGGTCTGTTCGCAGAGCAACTGATTTACCCTTGTCGACCATTATTGGAGATGATAAATTAAAGTGTTATCAGCGTTGGACAAACGTTGGTGTTGCAGCGCCGAGAACGATGACGCAGGTGATGGGTAACACAGATTCAACGGTTAAGACCAGGGCGAGAGAGGGGACGAGAGGGGGACGAGAGGGGGACGAGAGTCAATAATGAACACATTGTCGAAATTGGTGCTCGATTTATACCGTATTTTCAGCCACAGCGCATCATCTAGATGTCTGAGACAGCCTCGTGCGCGCTGCGTAGCAACCACCAGTCAGACGCTACAAAATAAATGCAGGGTAACCTCCCTGCGACCACTCAAAAACGCCGTGTATGCATGTCTCATATCATGTTAGTTGAATGGCGCGTAATCCTTGCAGCTTCATGGGCCGTTGGGCTTAATTCATTCGATGCTGGCTCTACTTGGAAGGAATGGTTGCTTTACCTGAAACTCATTGCTATGATCTGCGCAGGTTAGTCATTGGTGATTGTAGTCAATAGGAATATACCATGCATATCACCGAAAGAAGTAGGCCGTCTTGAGAGAAGTAAACAGAAACAACCAGGGATTCTCCAGCTGGTCCTTATCAACGAGAAAATAGTCTCAGCATCATTCACGTGGAGTAGAAAATAACCCATACACACATTACTTCCAGCAGAGAAGACAGCTTGCAAGACCAATAACTAGCAGGATCATGCTTTTCGTATCCCAAACCAATCAATTAAACATGCTATTGCATCCCACTCATTCCCGAAGTAAAAGAAAAAAAAGGAAATATACACAGCGATCATCCCATCGCTAGCCCTCTCCGTCCGTCAATCGCATCAGCCCGATGCTTTCCCAAAACGCCGAATATCAGACATTTATGCAGAGCCGACGAGGAGGCCGTTGAGAGGGATGTGTACTGCAGCAAGACACGAGTTAGCCAAACAATGTTTCCCACGCAATCCCATCATGGAGCGGATAGAAAGATAGAAAGATGGAAACGCACTCAGCTTGACGATGAATCCGACAGCGCCCATGACACCGAAGCCGATGCCGACGGCCTGGCACAGCTTGAGAAACTCCTTCTGGTCGGCTATAAAAGACAAAACCGGACGTGTTAGCTTGGGCGACAGCAATTCAGAGGCAGAGCAAGGACACGTGGTGGGAGAGATGCGTACGCTTCTGGCAGCGGTTGATGAACTGCACGCCGTCCTTGAAGAACTCGCGGGGAACCTCAAGGATCTCCTCAACTTGGTCGGCCATTGTGCAAGTGATGTAGAGTTGGCGCGAGGATGTGTTTGTCGGATGCAATTGGTGCGTCGCGTGCGTTGGGAGGGAGAAGAGGATGGTGTCGCAAACGATTACGAGAGGATGCCTATGTTTTAAGCACCGGCTTTTTGGAGTATTAAAATGCCACCTCGCCTCAATGGGCGTGGGGAACCCGGGGGGGGGGGGGGGGGGGGGGGTTTGGCCGAGGATCTGCCGGCTGCGAAGCTCTAGAAGGTGCCTTTTCGGGATGCTGGGAATGGCGCCCTAGTTTAGCAAAATATCCACTATCTCATTAAGAAGGGAGTGGCTGGCTAGACGCGCAAAAATGTATGGGAATTTATTCAAGATGTATTTTGCTAACATATGTCTAGATCTACTAGATGTCTACTAGAAGAAAAAGGCGATAGTAGCGAAACTCTCGGATAGCAGCTGGAGTTTATGAGAACATCTCTGCCACCGCATGGTAGCTGGAACTTATAAGAACATCTCTACCATTGGTTAGCAGTAACTTTTAGAGAAATCATTTAATGGCTTTATATCTTGCAACCATCAGCATCCGATTCGGAACTCAAGTCATGCTACATGTAATACATATATTCCTCTCAATGGGCTCCTCGCTGGCTCAGCTTGACTGTCTGACATTCGGTGGTTTTGATAAAACAAGACCAAAGAGACTATTTAAAATACGAACCAACCAACCCGACACGGTACATTCGTTGTCGAGCCCGAGATTTGTTTTCTACCAGGGCCAAATCATATGCTACCATCACGGCAGCATTCTCCGCTGTAGCATCGTATACCTGTATAGGAAGATGGAATGTATAAACCCCAAGAAAATACCTAATTGTCATTAATTCCCATCGTTGACTAGGCTAACCATGCATATGCCAGAATCCTCCCCCCATGCCCATATTGCCGCCCATGCGATGCCAGAAAATCCCCCATAAAAGTCCATCAAAAAAACGCCCATGCAATGTTGTATATAAGCTCGGCACATGTCACAACTTAGTAGTTCCTTCTGGCTGAATTTGTTCACCAGGTCGTCGTCCCGACACAGGCCACCACAGATTCTTCTGAGTGTCCTTGGGACCACAGCGCCACGAACATGCCCGGTGAAGAAAAGGCACCGCCATCTCCCTCGTATTCCTGGTAAGGGGCCTTATGTTCAGGATTGTCGTCCCATCGGAGCTGGAGGGCAGGGAATAGACGGTGCGTCTGGATCTGGATATTTCCCGCCACTCAATCCACTCGAGTCGAGGCACCACAAGTGTCTTTCCACACGCTGTGCAAACCACCCCGCCGTTGTCTTTCTGCCGACTGGCACGCCGCAACGTTTTTTTGAGGTGCGAGAGCCCCTCTGGGATGTACGACTCGAGATCGCGAAGCTGGCTGCTACGGTAGCAGCTTTGCAGCGCCAGCTCGACCAAGCTGGGCACACCACTTGGCCGTGCATCCTCTTTGAGAGATGGTGACGCGGAAATGGAAGCTTTGAGACCAAACTTCTCACTACCTACCGCGATTGGCAGGTATGCTACTGAGGAGTCTTCAGTTGGAAGACGGAACTTTGAGAGAATTCGGCCAGTGGAGTCGGAGATCTGCAGCGGAGATCGGCCGAGCCATCGGGTCACATATTGGGGGGCTGTATCCTGGTCCATTGCACATTTGTATCTGAGTGAGATGAACTGTGCTGGTTGAAAGAAATCTCTGTCGTCATCCCCGATGATATGAGCCGCTTGCGATGGCTGTAAGAACGGATTGACAAAAAGGGTCAAATCATGCAGCTTCCCCCCGCCCTTGAAAAACTCGAGAAACTCAGCAGGCAGATACTTTAATTGATTCTGCGACAAGGTGAGTTCATGCAAGTTGCGCAGCTTCGAGATTGCCACAGGAAGCTCTGTGAGATGGTTCCCACGGAGACTTAGCACTGTGAGATGACTCATGTCGAACAGCGAGCCAGGGAGTCGCGTCAACCTGTTGGATGCTAAGAACAGCTTCAGTTCCGGCTCCTTCTGCACAAAGGCAACGTCCTTGGCCACCACCGGAATGCAGGCAATTTGGCCGAGGCGGTTGACGAGATCGTCCGTTAATGCCCTCAAGCCAATGGACATAAGGTCTACCCTCTCATTGCCCGAGTCGAGGCACTCTTGAATCTTGCGTCGGGCCACTGTTTCTGCCTGAGACGACTGAGGCACGGCCCAGCTCCCCATCTGCGGCAGCCTTGGCAGAGCTGGGAAGTCCAAGACGTCCATAAAGTCTTCGCCGTCGGTGGCATCGCTCCCCAGAAAGACACCACTGTCGAAATCCCTCTTGAAATAGCGCTTTGTCTGAATCGGAGGAAGGGTGACATCGTCGCGAGAGGCGGGAACCAGCGATTCGAGCTGTTGCTGGAACCACGATCCAACGTAGCGCCTCTTGTGTCTCCCTTCGACGTAATTGTCAAGCCCCGGGTCATCGTCACTAGAGAAGACAGCCGGGTCGCTGGAATTGAAGTTCAAGGACGACGAAGGATTCCCTGGCTGAGAGCTAACCCAGTGACGCTTGCGGGGCTGGGTGGAAAAGCTCTGGAAGGGCGTATTCCACGAGGTCTCGCGCATTCGAGGCAGTCGAGGCAACGACGGTTCTTCAGACATTTCGGCGGACAAGCACAGACGTGCCCGAACAAATTCTACTACCTGCAACGTGCAAATTGCAATTCTAGCTCTCTAGAGGTTGGAAGGAATGCTGGATATAACGACGTGAAAGCGCCAGAAACGCGCCCAACGCGCGGAGAGGGGGTCAGGCGTAAATAACCTGCAGCGCTATCAGTTCAGCCCCACGCCGGGCTCTCCACCCTTGTCGCGTGCGTTGTGTATTTTGTGACAGCCCGGGATGTTTGTGTGTGATATTCTGCCTGCGAATAGGAAGAGATTGCGTGGCAAGGCTGCTGCTCTCGTCTTTGTACTCGTACGTGATGATGTTACGTACTACAGGTAGGTACTTACTAGGTACTACATACCTCTACTAAGGTAGCATTACCAGGAATTTGCTCTGCTCTCCATACACATGATATGTTCATCGCATTGAATTTTTTAGCTTTGCCTAGGGCACTCAGCTCAGATCAAGCCGTGGTCGCATTGGCCCTCCTTATTAGAATCCCAGCCCCCGCATTTTTATCGACCGGAGCAAAGACCCCTTATTGTGGCTGTCATAAGCTACCAGGGTACGGAGTAATAGTAGTACTACTACCTACTAAGGTAGTACTCCGTAGTACGTAAAAGAGAAAACCAATGAGAGCCCGCGAGTCTCCAGCTCTCTTGCTGACCTAAACTTCACGTCTGGGACAAATCTTGGGGGCTGAGGCAGGTGGAGAGTTGCGGATGGTATCAGATCGAGATTTTTTGCATGGGCGGTAGCTCGAAGCGGATGTGGACTTGGGCCGAGATTGATTTCTATATAGCCCTTGCTCAGTCCCAATCATCATCGTCATCGTCAACCCCCGATCTCCCAGCATTGCTCGTTTTGATACTCTTGCCGGCCAACCGCTCCTCTTCATCATCCTCCGCTGCTCTCCTCCTCTTGACCACCCGCATATCGGAATCAGGCACGGCACCAACTTCAACGAGCAGGTCGTCAATCTGTCTCATGTTGGTCCGGGCACCAGCCAAGGTCATGAGGGTCACAATCTGCTTTACAATATCTCCCTTATTGTAGACTAGGATTGTCGGGCAGTTGCGATCCGGGTAGTTTTCAATGGCCTGGTTTCCTCGGATTTCGCAGAATTTGATGTCGCCGTACTCCTTTGCAGCTTGCCTCCAGAGCTCTGATAGAACCCTTGATTCCACGTTGCCCGCGGCGGATGTGAGGTTAACGAAGACAGGGCCATTATTGGAAGCCTCCGTAATTTCACGCTGATAGTCGGGCTTGGATACGGGGTATACGGAGCCGTGGATAGACTTCTTCTGTAGATTGCTCAATTCGGCCATGCGTTTCTGGCGATACTGCTGCAGAAAGTCATCGTCTTCCTCGTCCTCTAGCTCGTCGAGCTCGTCCAAGTCTTTGCCCTCGAGTCGATTTTCGTGCGCAAGTCTTCTGGCCTCGAGAATGGCCTCTTCAATCATGGGAGTAGGGCTGGGTGGTTTCTCGGGGATAACGCCATGTTTGCGCAGGATGTCATTCCTATGGAGGGGTCAGATTGTTGCGCATCGACCGTCGCGGGGCAGCTTTACCATTCAGTATCGGCGTTGGGGTCGTCTATTGGAACTGCGATTCTTTGTTCTGAAGGCGCAGCCATGGTGACGGCTTTAGGTGAACACACAGATTGGAGTAGCTGTGAAGAAAGACGTCAACAAGTGAAAACGGAGAGTTGCATGAGGCAGAGTAGCTCGACCTCCGTTGACAGCCTGGCGTCGCGGGGCCGCGCAAATCTCCAGGCAGACAATAAAAAGGAGCCATCTTTTTTGGCCGCCTCAATCACAAAACCGTCTCCAGAGCTCCTGTTCTGCACAAAGGCAATGCATAAGTCCCCATATTTCCTTAGTCGCCGGTTCACAATTCTTAGCGCCATGGAGCTTCTCCAGCTCGACCCAATCGATGGATGCCAAAACTTCATCACGTGCTGATGGGCGACCAAACCCTATCACGCTATTCCGCTTTGGACAAAAATTCCAGTTGCCAGCGAACGAGAATCGCCCCCTCAATGTGCACCGAACTTTTCCTCGCTTAACTCCTCTCACTCCAGCTTGCGAGCCTCAAATCCGTTGCCAGATTTCGTCAAGTACTCCGACCCTCGCAAGACACTCCACGGCAAATTTTCTTCGAGACAATCAGACAAGATGGTGAGCGACACTTTTAGCCTTTTCTGCCTTTGGGAGGATGGATCGATGCGATGCGTGGCAATACCGGAATGGCGGAAGGACACCCGTCGCCTGACGACGAAGGGCATCAAACTTTTTTTGGGGGGGCCAAAACTCCGAGGGACGATCCGGATTGAATCGCATCGATGGCACACTTGGGAATGAGGGAAACGAGACTTGCAGAGGGAAACAGAATTGCTGACAGGATATTGTTCTAGGTGCTCGCTGTTGACCTTCTCAACCCTTCAGCGGCCTCTGAGGCCAAGAAGCACAAGCTCAAGGTACGAATCGAATCGAAGCCATCGCGAATCACACGACGGTATATAATGAACATGGGTTTCTAACGCTTGATTCATCTGTCTAGACCCTTGTTCCTCAGCCCCGATCCTTCTTCATGGATGTCAAGTGCCCCGGCTGCTTCACCATCACCACCGTCTTCTCCCACGCCCAGACCGTTGTCATCTGCCAGGGATGCACCACCGTTCTGTGCCAGCCTACCGGTGGTAAGGCCAGATTAACCGAGGGCTGCTCTTTCCGGAGAAAGTAAACTGCCCGCGGGGCGGCTTTCTTTCCTTGGGTACTGATGACTCTTATGGTTATATGGTGGTGATCATCTCGGATCTGCAAACAAAACATCATCGACGTGGGGGATAGACAAATATACCTTGCGAAAATAATCAATCTCTTTGCAGATAGAAGATGGAACACCCAACACAGGGGCGTTTGGGGGTCTCCGGATATCTTGCATGGCACATCATTCTTCTCGTTTTTCCGTTTACGCGCCTTGTACCACAGAGTCGTTTCTTGAGGCAGGAACAAAAAATAAAAAGCACTGCATGGGTGTTCAGCTGGAGAAAGCATTCACTTGAGTGTCTAGATGGATCTTGATGGATTGACTAGGCGCGATGACGTGGAGCCGCTGATTTGAGGATCGCTTCATACCCGGAGTGCAGTGGGTAGTGGAGGATGGCACTGTGCTTTTGCGAAATTCAACAGGTTTCCACGAATATCGTCGTCTTGTCGCCACCTGTGAATTCCCGTGATGTGTTGCGTGCAGCCGATCTATGCTGAAATGGCCCATTCTGCTGTTCAAAGTCTCAAACTGGTGCCTCTTGAAGACGTTTAATGGTTCCAGCTCCGTAGTTGTAAACACGGGTTACAGCTATTAACACTGGCTGCCTATATTAGTTTGACGTGGACTAATAGTATACTTGTGTCACTTGCTTGGGCAAAACGAGCATCGCAGTTGTAAAGCTCACGAATGTCTATTGTCAAGCAAGTGACTGTGTATCTAATACCTCCAGCGGTTACCTGCCTGTTTGTTTAATACCTATCTGCTACTATCGCTGCTTTCTTCTAAGGTAGGTAGTACTGCTCCTTTCTTCTGGCATCACCATTTTCTCATAGTATGTGCTATCATCACTGGGTAAATAGGTATGTTACGACACTGGATGCCGTAGCCAAGTCAGGGTGCTGGATAGCCGCTCCCATAAAAAAGGTACCATGTCTTCTGTAATAACTTCAATGGGTTGCATTGATGTGATCACGGTGATTATGTACTGTCTGAGTACCTAGTAGTACTGCAGGTGGCCTAGTAACCCAGCATCCTTCGGGATCTACCTATACGCCTGATGTAATTATAAAAAAAATTGCTCATAAGAGGAAGACTTTAGGGAATGTGGTAGTTTCCTACATTACAGCGTAAAGAAATGGTAGCTTGGTATAGGTATGCAAGTGTAAGCATTTGGTAGGAGGTTGGTCTCGAAACAAACACACACGCCCAATAGGTGTCTGACCACGCGGAGCGGGGGCACTGCCCAGTATCTTCCATTCGATCAGTTGGTTACACAAGTGTCTGGGAATAACATTCTTCCTCATCCTAGAGGAGCGGTATTAATACGGCAAACTCTTTAAGCTCGATTTCCTCTTTGGATTCTCACTGTTCTCGAAACGCTAATAGCAATCCGGAACAGAGCAGTAGCGCGCGAATACACGTACAATAACGCTTCAACTTACAGCCAAAACCGCGTCCACTCACAATGGGACACCATAATATCCGATTCAGTGGCGACCCATACTCTCTAATTGGTATTTGGAGTCCGCCAACAAGCAGGGCCAAGTACACAATGCCGAGGGTGTGGTTGGAGTGATTGGAATGCTGACTAGGAGACAGTTTCTGTGAAGAGGATTATTCTGTAACACTCTATTTGGCTGAATTCATCAACTCACTTACAAATCTCGCCTATGGTATGCCCGAACCTCGACTTCTTAACCAGAACCCATGCGACCGGCATTGTAGCTAATATTGCTTGTGGCTAGTGTATTTCGCTCTCCAATACATGTATGGCCCTGGAAGCCGTGGAATCTTGACACCCAAGGTGGATTTCATGTCTATTTCGCTTCTTATCCTTGGTGTTGGGTCGTTTTTATTCCACGCAAGTCTTCGCCAGATCCTCGAGTTCGCTGACGAATTCTCGATGCTGGGATTGACTTGGTCGATGCTCCATGCTACCTTGACAACACGGCAGTCCCCCCCAAATGCTCGGTTCATCTCAATTGGTCTAGCCATCTGCTACGGGTCGTTTTCTGTATTTTACCTGCAGTCACCAAGCATCATCTACCAGGTCATCGCCTTTGCATCAAGCCTACTCGCAGTCATCTTACGTTCTCAGTACCTGTTTCACAGGCTCCAACCAGCATTTCCCAAGGATAAAAGCCGTGACTGGAATTGGAGAACTTGGAAAGCTATTTCAATCTGCCTGGTAGGATATGTACTCTGGAACATCGACCTCGAGTACTGCGCGGAGCTACGGGCTATTAGAAACAAAGTTGGCCTGCCTTGGGCATGGGTGTTTGAGTTTCATGGATGGTGGCATGTCTTGACGGCTGTCGGTGCTGCTCAATTCATGAACGTGGCGAGAGAAGTGCGTGAAGAGGTGAAGCGTGAGCAAAAGAAGGAATAATAAGCAAACTTTTTGTTACAATGAAACGTCACGGCGGGAAGCAATGATTTAGGATAAGATTATTGGATTAAACTGCGGAGAGAACTTCTGGTAAATAAGGGTGTTTGTAGATTGGAATATAAAGATTGGCGATAGTCTAAAAAAAAAAAAAAAAAAAAAAAAGGTTTGAATATCCTCTAAGACTCTGCCCAGGAAAATGAAGAGTTTGTTTCAGATTGCTGCATATTATTTAGTTATCAGTGCATATTCCTTTACATTTGCTTAGAGAGAATACACCTAGTCTCCTGCTTAGGACTTTAATTAAAGAAACCACACATCCTTCGGCGCTGGCGACTACCAGTGTTAGGGTTTGCTTCTCCTGGCCAACCTCAACCAGTGCTTCTCCAGGAGGAACCTCAATCCGAGGGAATACCTGCACCAATCTTGCAACGGTATAGGTGACCTCAAGTAGGGCAAATCCTTCTATATGATAAGATTCGTCAGAGTTGGAAAAGTAAACCATGCTATTAGAGGTTCGACTTACGTCCCAAGCATAGTCTGGGTCCGCCATTGAACGGCAGATACCCCCAGCCAACATTCTTTAATGAATCACCTTCCCATCTCTCGGGCCGGAACTTATCAGCATCTTCACCGTAGATGTCTTTGCGGCGATGCATGGCGTACACACAGTATCCGACACCTTCACCTGGTCGAACGAGCACCGGTGATTCACCGTGAGGTCCACCCCCAACGGGGAGAACCGTAAACCGCACGGCCTCTCGAGAATTCACTGGCACCGACGGGTAGAGCCGTAGAACTGCCAAGAACATAAGCACATGTAACCGTTTATGCTGTTTCCTTTCCTCAACTTTCTTTAAAGAATAGAGGTACGAGAAAAGGTGGGCTGTATATTCATACCTTCTTTGATGACTACGCTTAGATATGGCATGCGCTTCAAATCGTCCTTTGTTGGTGGTGGTGAACAGGGGCCGAGGCCAGATACATTCTCAATTTCTTTACGCAGCCGGTCAAGGACATCTTGGTGGCGCGCAAGTAGCCGGCTATTGTAGTTAGAGCATTATTCTTCACTTGTTGAAGGGGAACATACAATGCCCAGTGAAGACAGCATGCCGTCGTATCACGTCCCGCAAGCAAGACGTTGAGACATTGGTCCCGAAGAACCTGCGGATCTCTTGTTTGCTGCACCAGAGCCTCGACAAAAACATAACTGCGGCTTTCAGCAGAGCCCTCGTCTTCCTCTCTCTGTTTGCTGATCCGGGTGGACGCCTCTAACGCTTTGGCTATAGCCTCATCGACAAATCCATGGCATGTTCTACATGCATCACGAAATGTCTCGTCATTGAGCAGCCAATAGAATGAACCTAAGCGGCCACGGTGGGAGAGGTACTCTTGGGATATGTTAAATACGTTTGCGAAATCGGATTCCTTCCCAGCTATTTGACCCCAGTCCGCGACGGAGACAGAGTTGCCGAAGAGCAGAAACATGGTAGTGTCGAATGTCAATTTGAAACACAAAGGCTGCAAGTCAACGACGCCTCCTTTGGGAATCGAATCGATTAGATCCTGCACGCATTTTTTAATCTGCTCGAAATTCTGGTATTGATTCGAGGCGAACTGTGGCCGAAGCAGCTGCCGGGAGTGCTTCCAGGCAGCACCGTCCTGTGTGAAGATGCCACTCCCAAGTACCGGCCGAAAATGTGCGGCGCGGAGTCCTAAGCTATAGTCTGGCCATCGATCGACCACATTAGCTGATAGCTGATTGAGCGAGATATTCAACTATCTGGAAGGTCGTACCATTGAAATTAGTCGATAAGATCGCCTCGATGTTTCGCGGGTCTACGGTAAGGACGCCGCGTGAGCCGAGCAACTTCTGCTCAAAGGTTGTAGCTCCTGATTCTTCAATGACGTCGAGGAAGAATTGCAGTATTTGCATCTGTCTTGCAGATTTGAATGCTTTGACTAGCAAATCCAATCCCAAGGGCCACTTGGCCGGCCATGGCCGCAGCGGGAGGCATCTGTGCTCAAGGGTAACACGCCACTCGATCTGATATAGTCGTTATGATTGTGAGTGCTACTCTTGTGATAGATTGTAGCTCGCCAAACTGGGCTCGTAAAGCAGGCTTCTACAGCCCGGAAAGAACCGAGACTCACCCCGCGTTGTTGGAACCACCGCCACATCCGCCATGCCACCATGAGGGCTATCAAGGCACTGCCATATTGGATAACAATAGCTGTTGTAATTGAATTTATGGTGCCCATAGTACGGAGTATGCGTGGAATCAATGCTGTAAAGCGCTATTCGCAACAGTTATTGCTTATCCACTCCTCGAAACAAGCCGATACGAATCTCGCGACCACGATGGCAGACCCTTATGCAATAGCCACAAGATCAGTGGCTGTTGTTAGCGTCTGTGTTAAGCTTGCATCGGAGATCCACCAACTTCGAAAAGATATTGGTAGCATTGAAGAAGAACTTGGTACCCTTGGGTGCAATATCGACGGACTTCGAAGCCTATGTCTCACTGTCACAGACGCCTATGATAGAAAATTAAGCGTGGCAATACCGGAGTCCGCTCAACATGCTCAAACTGCCGAAAAACTTTGGGCCCGTGTTGGGAAAACACTCGAAAACTGTCACGCTGTCCTGAAAAAGCTCGATGATCTGATCAAGAGAATTCAAGGACAATCTCCATACTCGGCAATGAGGAAGATCGATGCCATTAGCACGACTTTGAGAAAGAGGCAGTGTGAGAAAGACTTGGGTGATTGCAAAACACAGCTGGAGCTATATCAACACACCCTTCACATAATATTAACCGCCATCACTCATTATGAGGCTGTAAAATGCGAGCGCCAGTGAGACATGGAAGAAAGAAAGATCTGGAGTGGCTCAGGTTGGGCAGTACAATAGCTGAAATTTAAAGAATACACCGCTGCAGGCCACCTGATGCTGCTAGATCGTTTATCATGGATTGTCGATGCCATATAGAAGCGAATCTACTAGCTCTAATCTCAACTCGGCTCAATGGTAAACCTTATGGAGGTTTTAGCTATTTTTGAACATTTGGGTTCTTTGTCAAGGTATTATAAAGGATTTGCGGCTATGTAGCAACCCGTATCACTAATTTAGTAGATCTAAAATATTAAGTGATGGTAGCGATAGTAGCGATAGCAGCAGAACGTAGCGATAGTGGAAGGAACCTACTTACTTGAGCAGGCTGAGCTGTCGTTGACCTTGGAATAGAGTGTTGTATGTCTTATCAGTGCTTGTAGGTACTATTGGACTAAACTGCTTCGTGTCTCCGACAAAGATTACCGGAGTATCTGGGTGTTGGGCGAAGAGTACTAGGCTTATTGCTTCCGTTAGTCTGCCAGCTTTATCCACTACCACAAGGGCAGGCTTAAGCGTTGCAGGGACGTGTAGTATGTGATTAAACAGCGTCATAATGGCCACGGGGGTGCCAGCCACGATATCGGAATCTCGTATAAACTCCTCGATTAAATCTCGGGTGTTTTTCTTGTACTCCTTTATGTTGACTCGGTATGTGACAGGGTCTTCGCGGTTTATGTTCCACGCCGTGATGATGTGACTGTACTGCTCCGGAGCGTTTAACACCTTGGCTCTTAGCTGCGATGATAGAGAAAATGGGTCTGCTGCTGGGCTACCTTCCTCGTGGAAGTAGTAATAGTAGAAGAACGTAATAATAGTGGAAGAAAGTAGCGATAAGAAAGTAGCAATAGTAGAAGAAAGTAGAAAGATAGTAATATTAAACGCTGGATAACTAACTGCAAATCCCTATTATAACAGTCTTGCATTTGCTATTAAGCTAATGGGCTCAGAAGTCCATGTCTCTCTTGTTATTTTTGAGATGATCAACACACCGTTTGTAGGTAGCTTCGGCTGTAAAGCTCTTTCAGCAGCGTCTCAAGGCCCACTAGACTTTTTTGAAGATCCAGCCTTCAACCTTTTCTGTTTGCGCGCCGGTTTTTTTGACACTGGGCAGTTAGGTTGTGCCGGCAATTCCTCCAAAGGCCAGCAGATGCATGCGTTCGTGTAATCGCCAAAATATTTAAAGGCCGTTAATTTAGCCATGAATCGGCGACCAGACATGTCGGGGTAGGTTGGCAGAGCATCCATGGAAACCTTTGTCTCCCGGCCTGAACGCCGTCATCCCGTCCTTGTAGTAGGTCTAACTAAATATCTGAGCTGTGGTCAATTTTTATTTTGTAGTTCGGAGATGCTTCCGGTGGCTGTTTGGACGTGTCGCTGTTTCGACCGATTTCGAGAACAGCCTTGTCGTAAATTATCTCCTGATAATCTGTTCCTGGAGCTCTTCTGGAGTTGGTGTATCCATTCTATGCGGATAAGGTACGACCAGATGTTGCTCGCACGTTTCCCAGAGGTCTATCACGTGGCGTATAAAATCTACCGCTATGATAAGGCATTTGTTGCAGCGGTGGCAAATATAACGAGCTTTGGCCTTGCTCGGAGCCAAAGATGCGGCCGCATATGCATTGGAGGGAAAATATTGCGGCTTCCGTCTAGCTCGTTGTATTCTGGGAATAGATGGGTTTGATACTGAGAATAGAAAACGTTGGATACATAGTATCAAGGTCGTAGGTATATAGCAAATAGGTCGCTGAGGAATAAACTGGAGTGATATTAAGGGGAAAATTATTGTTTATATCTGCCCAGCCTTGATTTTAAGTTTAGTATTCTTCGTACCAAGTTGTGCCTGACGATAACGTAGTTGTTAGGAGACGTTAGAAGATAAGAAGAACGGAGAGATTCATAGCGTCTAAGAATATGGTTTGTTGTGAAGGCAACCACAGTCACATCCCATTCATTTCTTATCAGCAGCAGATCCAGCAGCCGCTCCTCGCTCTTCTATAAGCTTTCTATCAGCTGCATTACGAGCTTGCCATCTAAATTGCTGTTCCTCAAGCTTGACCATTAACCCAGAGTCGGTACTCTGGCCGTCCCCGGTCCGCCGCGGATATTTCTCACAGTCTACCCACCGAGAACTTGGCCCGACCGGCGGCTTTGTTTCTCCTATCAATTTCCAGTCTTCAAGCGCATCTTCATATGCTTCACAGCAGGCAGAGTGTATATACCTGATGATCCTTGTCCACTAATAAACGAGTGAGCATTAGAGTTACGATTGGAAAGTTCAAACTGTTCTATTGTCTATCTTGCCTTGAACATATTCATGACGCTAGATGATTAACATGGAAGCTTTCCACTTGACCAAAGAAAAAAAAAAAAAACCACTTAACGCGAAAGAGTCGCGCCATGACGCGCCGAAAGCTAAAGACGAACGCCCCACTGCAATTATCTGGCCCCAATCTCGTTACCCCAGCATCCCAGCCTCCACCAAAAACCTTGGCTTACGACTGACGCAGTCCGCAATTCGAGTCTTGTTTCGTCGACTTCTTTTCCCTTTGTACCAGCATAGGACCCCTCTCCACTCCTCTTGTACACTGATTTCTTTTTTTTTTTTTTTTTTTTTTTTCGCAACTACATTGAATAATTTCGACGCAATCAGAAAGCTTTGAGCATTCATCGGGCCTGAATCCGGAATCTGAGCTGCCGAAGGCGAGACAAACGGAGAACCCCTGTCTTGCAATTCGGAAAAAAAAAAAACATCGCAAGTCATCTGACCATTGCGCCTTGGGACTCTATCAACCTCACGACGGTGCCGCTCTTGCAGCTTGCTGCTTCATCCTCACTACAAACTCCCTTCAACCATCGCCCATCATGTCGGCGCCTCGAACCAAGCGCCAATTCGCCGGTGCTGCAGCTGATCCCGCGCAACGCCAAATCACCTCCTTCTTCACCGGACCGCCCAGCAACAGCAGCCATGCCTCGACTCCCCAGCCCACGCTGCGGCCCGAATTGCCCGCCAACGTCCAGGCAAGTCTCCTCAACGTCGGCATGCGAGTGCGCAAGTCCGTGCCCGAAGGCTACAAGACCATCGACCTCGGCAAACCCATTTCTTCCTCGATCGGCATTGCGTCCAAGGACGTGAGGCGGTCTGTGGCGGCGAAGCAGGCGGCGAACGAGCTGCTGCCGTTTTGCGGAATCAACAAGATTGGCGGATTGGATGCCCAGCCGGAATCTCGTTTCTTTGAAGAGGACGTCCCTGCTTTGGACAGCGTTCCGGAGCTCAGCATGTCGCAGGAGAGCATGGACAGCGTCGTCGAGAACGAACATTCCCGAAAGCGAACCTTTGATGACAACGAACCGTGGGATTTCGAGACGAGCGAAACAGTCTATACACAGCCCGCTTTTGGCAAAAGACCGATTGCTGTCCCGCACTCTCAAATCAAGAAGGCCTCTGCGCCCAAGGGTTTCGCACAGGAAAGCATGGCCGTCGACGATGAGGATGAGGATTTTGAAGATGCCGATTTCTTGGTCTATGCTTCAGATCCATGATCCAGACAAGTGCATGGACATTGTTTGTCGAAAACAGACTGTTCGAAAAGGGATCTGTGGGTGTTGTTACCCCAGATTGTGTAACTGCATGAGTGGAACAATGGTGTACTGGCGTTTATCGGGATGCGGCTCAGCTAGCCGCTTGTGACACTAAACTACGGAGGTTTGTCTCACTATTGTTTTGGGTTTCACACGGGTCGACCACGAAAGAACGGCCTTTACTTTTTTATCATACTATTGGGGTATGTTGCTATTATTATGGAGGTTATACAGTTTAGGTAGCTATTACTACAAGGTGGCAGCTGTATCATCAAATATGCCGATTAAATACAAGACATTTACAAACAGGCTACATTTACATACCCACAAACGGCTCTCGAAATTCGAGTAAATCTCGCTGGCCATAAAACTCACCAGCAACTGTGAGGATCATGGTGAGCGTGGCTCTCATGTTCATCCTCGCATTTGTTCGTTCCTCTTCTTCGCGGCGTTCATGTTCGCTCTCGGCGAGCCTTTCTAGAAGCCTGCGTTTGGCTTCTTCTAGAGCCGCGGCGTCGTCTGCTTGTTCGATTATCTCACCCTCATCAGAGCTAGAGTCGGAAGCGGTATCCATAGCTACGTCCTCGTCTTCACTGCCCTCTTTGGCCTGTGTAATCTCTCCATCGTCGGCACTCTTGTCATCTCTTTCCTCAGGTGTCTTGTTTTCATCTTCGCCGACCCCTACGGCTATCCCCGAAGGTGAATTAATGATGCGGTCTGCGGTATCGCGAGGACCATCTGCCGAAGCCTCAGCTGCGGGAAGGGCATCGCCATCTTCGTCTCCTTCTTCGATAGCTTCTGCTACCACTTCTTCGTCGCTGCTGCTGGCGTCGACATTATCGTTGACTCCAAATCCATCATCTGCAAGTTCATCTCGTAGAGCAGCCATCTCTGCCAAGCTTCTCCCCAGAAGCACTGCTCGTCGCCCTAGGTCACGAATCCAGCCTATTTCCGTGTGGTTAAGCTCTCCCACGTCGGGCAACCTAGCCAGCAATGCCCAGAGCCAGTGACTCGTCCTTTGGGGGATGCTGTGTCCGCTTTGAAGAAACCTGCCGCCAATCATTACGCGGAGAATCCTCAGCACAGTGTCCTTGGACATGAGTGCCACTTGGATGGGATGGGGATCGGTGGTTTTCAGGAGGCGGGTCCATAGTTTTGTGGTAGAGAGCGTAAAGGAAGAGGCCTCTGTGGCTTGGGAGCGTGACAATCGGCTCGCAGCATTGTCGGGTAGTTCCGAGTGAAGTACTTCACGAGTGCGGTAATATTGACTCAATATAGAGGCAAAGTATGCCTCATTAACAGCCTTTTGAATAGCTTCAGGGTTCTCTTCACCAGGCACATCATCTTGATCGGTGTCAACTCCCCACCCTTCTGATATGCCTATGTAGGCGCCATCTTCATAGAATCCTCTCGGCTCAGGTGCGGCAAAGGCGTCGATAGCATCGGCGTTCTGATTCACTTCGCCTTCTTCCGCTGACTCGTCGTCTCGATCAAAACCCGGAGGAAGCTGTGGGCCAATCTGGACTGGCGGTGCGACTAGGAGATGCGGGATAGAAGAAGCTTGTTTTCTAGAGTACTCACCATATCAGCAAATGTGGTCTGAGATAGCAGGAATTGTTCAGCAGATGCAATCTCGGGCAAGCCGTGCGGCTGCAGAAAGGAGATGGTCTCTTACCTCACAGACATCAGGTATGCCATGGCGTCGGAGTCATCTTCAAACTCTGACTCCTCTCCTTCGGGAATCGTCGTCGCATTCTCGCTGCTGGAAAAGACGTATTTCTGCCCCCATGTCGGATCGATGCCCGAGTTCTGATGCTGGCGCGTCTTGGAGCTGTTTGTCTTTGCGCGTTTCGTCTGCGGCTCTGTCATCTCGCCGTCCGAGTCCTCCATTTCTCGTTTGGCAGACATTTGGGCTACCGATGAGAAGGGTTCTAGAGGAGCATTGGAAAGAATCCTGGATGCCGCAGAGTTGGAAATATGCCGCTGGAATCGAATGTAGCCAGTAATAATGTGGCTAGGATGAAGATGGACGGATTGTGAAAAAGCATGGAGGCAGCTGCAGAATTAAAGAGCCCGGAATTTACAGCAGAGGCTACCTGGAGCTAGTGCCTGACACTAACGGCGGGGAGCTAAGCTTCCCTGGCTCTCGCTCTGGACCCCGCCAACCCACTAAAGAGATGCCGCTACTGGCAGTCATATCATCGCACTTATTTTCAATCTTGCTCTAAATTCTTGCAACTCTTAGACGTCTTTGATGGTTTGAACTCAACAATGACGGCGGCTGCTGTTCGCCGTGGTGCTCTGACAAAGACAAGATGGCCTCTGAACTGTAACAAGTCCATTGGCCAATTGCCTTTGCGGCGATCGCAGAGCACATTCAACCACTTTGTGGCAAGCAGTCAGTCTTTGCATCGACATCCAAAGCCTCAGCTCTCTCTGACTGACACATCGCGAACACAGCCAAGATACAGCCAAGCTCTCCGCCTCCAGTACCGAGATCCGATGCGAGACCCTTCCGACTGGCCGTAAAAGATAACATTGCCACGGAAGAGTTCCCGACGCAATGCGCCTCGGGCATCCTAGGCCAGCATGCTTCTCCCTTTGAAGCTACCATTGTTCGCCAGCTTCGGGCACGCGGGGCATCTGTCGTTGGGAAAACGAACATGGACGAGTTTGGCATGGGATCGTATTCTGTAAATTCCATTCATGGGCCGGTCCGAAATCCCCTGGCATCAGCCGGCGAGGATGTATCTGCGGGAGGAAGCTCTGGTGGCAGTGCCGTTGCCGTTGTCGTTGGCGATGCAGACATTGCGCTCGGCACAGATACGGGTGGCTCGGTCAGGCTACCGGCGGCCTATACTGGCATTGTTGGCTACAAGCCAAGCTATGGCATGCTCTCAAGATTTGGCGTTGTGCCGTACGCAAACTCGCTAGACACCGTTGGCTTGCTTGCGCGGGATGTGGAGGCCATCCGGAAACTGGTATTCGACACTGGGCTATGCCAAGAACACGATCCCAGCGATCCTACATCATTGAGTGTCGAGACCCGCCGACGCTGTTCAAGAGCTGCGCCACTGGCCCTGCCGGACTTATCTCAGCTTACCATCGGTATACCCGTCGAATATAACATCGACGAGCTGGATCCTGCTATACGCGAAGCTTGGACTGATACTGCTTCAGCATTAGAGGCACAGGGCGCTCGCATAGTTCCGGTATCTCTTCCCTCAACAAAGGAAGCCCTTTGCGCATATTACATTCTCGCCCCAGCCGAAGCATCATCCAACTTGGCCAAATATGATGGAGTACGATACGGCGTCCGTGGCCCGGAAGGAGACGCAGCTGGTGAAACACTATACTCTGAAGCTCGCGGTGCTGGCTTCGGTGCAGAAGTCAAACGTCGAATTCTTCTGGGAACCTATAGTCTGAGCTCTGAAGCCATGGATAACTACTTTATCCAAGCTCAAAAGATACGTCGGCTCATCCAACAGGACTTTGACAGAGTTTTCAAGCTGGATAACCCGCTTTACGAGCCTAGGCAGTTTGACCTGAGCGAAATGTCTGCCGATACCGCTCTGGAGGATAAGCAAGGGCCGGTCCAGGTAGATTTCTTGCTGTCACCAACTGCGCCGACGTATCCACCAAAGCTGAGCGATGTTATGAAACGAAGCAGTGTTGATGCTTATATGAATGATGTCCTTACCGTTCCGGCTAGTCTTGCCGGTCTACCTGCCGTCAGTATTCCGGTAAAGATTGACCAGAGCCATCAGTTCCCCGCCGGGCTTCAGTTGATTGCTCAATTTTGGGACGATAGGAGACTATTGGAGTTGGCAGACAAGGTGATGAAATTGATGGCGCCGTGAAAACACGAGGGGGCATGCACAAAATTTTGTATACTGCGTCAGACGGGAAAGGAGTGTTGTTAGATTTAGCTTGTATTATATCCATGATGACTTTACGAATCATCTAAATTATTGTTGTTCAAGTGAGACCAGCTACTATACACCATTTGGCTAACCTTGGATACGCTGTCAATCTCATTGTTTCCTCTGGGACAAATGAGGACCATTCATAGTCGTGTCCGTATCATTTCGAGCCCGCTATTAGCTCGTGAATATCCAGGTAGAGGACACTCCAGTTAAACCTGATGCCCATGGCAAATGGTTACCGGTAGCGTTTGTTATAAGCGCATGGATTGGTCGTATCCAAATGGTCCTCCTTCATGCTTAGCGGTAAAGATTTTGTATAGCCCGATAGCGGACTGGTTTGGATAGGAATCGGGCTGGCGTTGAACTCGAAGTGCTTTGCTCAATTATCGACACTCCGGCACATAGCTCAAGGTGATCGCCTGCGACTTCTCCGGTCTTCGTCACTGTCTTCATCCCGGTCCACTTCCATCTCTCCATCTGACAGCTCGCCAGATTCTTCCCTCTCACCATTTGCCTTTTTGTCGTTGTCCTCATCGTCGTCCTCTTCCAGCAGATCTTCCAGGTCTCCCAGTGGGCTAACCCTGGGCTCCAGTATCTCCAAATCTTCCAAAGTCTCTCTCTTCGGCATCTTCCACAGACTCGTCGCGCACACTCGATCCTTTGTGAGCAAGTCGTCCACAAACTCATCCACAAACGTAAGCGACGTCCCCGCCCTCGCCTTTCGCCTCAATTTCCGCCTATCCTCCAGAAACGGCTCCAGCGTTTGGTATACATCCTTCGGCTGTCTCGTCAATCGCACGTAGAAGCACGCCAGAGCGCGCAAGTACTTGAAGTGCTCCCCTCCGTAAGACAGATACTCGTGCAGGATCGCATCGCTGGGCGCAAGCTCGAGCAGCTTGAAGGCTAGACATAGGAAAGGACTCGGTTTCTGTGAGGCGCCGTGCGTGCCTCCGATGAAATTGACGTGCTCGACGACGCGGTCGATGATGTCGGCTTCGTTGAGGGCGAAGCATTGCTCCTTGTAAAAGTACGAGTCGACGATGCGATCTTTAACGGCCTTTTCCATGATTGTCGCGGGATTGAGGCCGTTTGGCGCGAGGGCGGCGGAAGACCCGCGGTCGTCGAGGAAGCGCCGCGCATCGGCCTGAACGGTGTCGTTTTTGGATTTCGACATTGTTGAAGATTTGCTGAAAGGAAAAAAAAAAAAAAGAATCAGGAATTTGGGACGATGACGTCGGATGGATTTCGCAATCGCAGCTCGAGTCGCGTTGAAAGCGCCCAGATTTCGGCGTCCGGGGGTGGATAAGATTGTTGCTGGGCCAACGCATGATGGGCGCATCCTTGCGGATCATCGACCATGTACGTGCGAGATCCCGTCTTTGTGTACCCAAACCATCCGTGACGTGATCCGCATCAAACAAAACGAGGCGTCATCTCGTGTTTGGAGCGAAATTTTGTCTCTGGGTTACACAACTTATACGCATAGTTTCGTTTGTTGTTGTTGCTTCGATATGCGGCGTGTTCTCCTCACTTCGGGTCAAGTGTCCGTGCTGGCCACGGCTGCTATGAGTAAGGCTGCATTTCTCCCCACAGGCGTTCCAAATAGAAAACTGGAGGATTTTTCTAATTTTTAATACATATAGTCTTCCTTTGCACAAGCGCTCTCTTTCTTAGCGGTTACACCATTCAGCAGCGGACTCTACGGGAGCTACGAGCTGCTATCCGGCCGCGCGAGTCACCCAAGGCGCATCTACCCGAAGAGTTCAGGGGAGCATTTACAGATCTAGAGGACAGCCAGTTGCTTGTGATTGAAACCGAAGCTCAACGATGGTCTAGGGAAGCTCGCGGCTTGGTGCCACCCCAGATCAAGGTGTCGGATGCAGAGATTCAGGTGGAGGAGACTCCGGTAGAGTCTAAGCCGGAGCAGGAGCACAAGGAGCAGAAAGAGGAGGAAAAGAAGGAAAAGAAGGTTGCCGTGGCTGATGGAGTGCCGACAAAGGAGCAACTGGCAATGCTGGAAACAATCCAGAAGAGCGTGGCGGATAAGTCGTGGGCTGTGGAAAACCCTGATCCGTTGTCCAAGAACAAGGCTCCCATTTCGAGAGCGGAGCGCCGCAAGATGATCAAGGACGAGATCAAGAAGCTGGCCCAGTCCGAAAAACCAGTCTACTACCAGAGAAGGCTGTGGTGAAATGTATTATATGTTTGGCGAAGTTGCGGTGTTTTTGCTTGCTTTTTGGGCGGGTGTTTGCATGCGTCGGTCTTTGGATATGAGGGATACGATATAAGGTGATATGAATATTTATGGAGGAACGGCTTATATATACGATCTAGGCACATGATGAATTGCTCGATATTTATTACAATATATTTATTTTATTTGATGCGGATTATCTAGGTACCTCTATCCCCGCTTCCTCTTCCACCAGTATCTTCCTCGTCCATGAGCCATCGCAAAGACTCCAAAACACATCACAGCATCTAGGTCACTTGACAATTGACTACTTCCCACCCCTCTTTCGCGACTTTGGAATTATGCTAGGGATTATTCCTTCAATGACCGCTTTAAAATGACTCAGATCTGCGGGCGTAAGCCCCCTCTTATGAGAGGTTTATCAGAGGTTACACCAAATGTATAAGACCTAGCAATCCTTCAGACCTCTACTAATCATTTATACTTGACAATCTCTTTCAACCATCACAACGCTCATGTCTGTGTACTTTTGCGCCGTATCGTTCAATCATGCCTCTTCCCCATGAGCCACTTACCATCAATGGCGGCTGCAACTGCGGCGCCGTCAGATATCGCATCAACGTCCCCTCCTTTGAGGAACGCCCTATACATTTCGTCCACGCACCTGAAGAGGCTTCAGATGTAAGGACGCCTCGTCTTCCCCTCATTTGCATCTGCCACTGTAACGACTGTCGATCTGCTACCGGCTCGATTCTTCCGACATGGTGCCTCACGCCGCAAGAAATGTTTACCATTTCATGTTTGCCAAAGAAAGAAGATGGTGAATCGGCAATGCAGAGCCTCCGCCTTGCGCCACATGATGCGACGGATGATTCCCAGAGACCGCCGTATGTATCGGCTCAGGGCGTCTTATCTGGGGTTGAATCTACTTGTGGGACATGGCTCCGGGTGTTTTGCTCGACAAATAACCCTATTGAGGGTTGGGACGTGGATAAGCGGATATTTCGTTCGTTCTGTGGGCGATGCGGCACTAACATTGCCTATGTGATATATCCTATGCCATTCAAGTTTAGGGACATGATTGACGTCGTTGTTGGCACGGTGGATCGTGCGGATATGGAGCGGCCGTGGATGCAGCCGGAGAGACAGCTGTGGCATGACTATGGCGTTCCTTGGATTAAGGATGTGGTCAAGGACATGGACGGGCCGATTCATCCATCTTTTTCGACGGCTGAATTTGTTCGCAGGTAGATTTGTGGGCTATTACGCCGAGGGATTGCTTCTTATACTATGCTTTGCAGGCTTGAAGCTTGTTTCGTTACGTTTGAACTTTGTTGTTCGGGCCTTTTTGTGTATTTTGAGTTTGGTCTTGGATCTTTGTCGGTCATACATGTGATTCTGCTAGTGATATGGCTTGGATTTCCAAGATTGAGTTTAATTTGTTGCCGCAGATTAAGTTGACGTAAGGCTTGGTTATGGATTTTGCGCTGAGGCTTAGGTATGGCCTTTTACTGAATCAGCTGTTACAGCTTATTGAGTCCTTCATCTTTGCTTTTGACTGATGCATTTGTACTTTAGAAAGCTATCACTGAGATATACAGCTTCTGCTTCATTAAAGGATATTTATTCTATAATGCGTTTTACTGTTAGACAGAACTCTCACTTCTGCTTTCGTCAACTTGACGAAACTTGTCTCGCTCTTGTCCCGGATTAGTGAATGTGGCTAGGGAATGTTCCTTGTATGGAGACCTTGAGTGGATCTTCCGGTTCCTCTGTTATTTGCACGTTGAGTCAGGGACGGAAAGGGCTCAAATGTTGTCTTAAATCGTCTATGGCTGGGTTAAACCGAACAGGAATAGCTATATCTTGCCACCATTAAGTTTGTTCATTTGATAACATGCTTGTGATTATGACATGTAGGTAGAGGCGTGTCTCATTTTAGCTTCACAATTGATTCATTCATATGTAATGTCATCAATGAGTATATACAACGCCATCACGCTCTGATGTACCTTACATGTATACCGTTATCCACATTCCAGGGCAACTGTTGATACTCATAAACAAGGCCAACCTCTATTCACTCGCCTTCTCATCTCGAACCGTCTGAAATTAAGCATTTGGTTGCTTGCGCAATGTCGACAGTAGCCCAAAATATAGGCAACACACGCTACGACGCTGAGAAACGGGCAACGGATACCAAAGTCGCTGCTGCTGATATCACTGATGGGCAACCGCAAGAAATTCTTATTGATCCTCAATCTGATCCTCGATTAAAAAGGCTGGATCTTCTTGAGAAAGAATATGGGGTGCGTCAAAGTCATCTGATTTCCCAACTTGAAGAGGCGACAATTACTCACTTCATACAAAGAGCACATGGGAGAGCCCAGACGATCCCAATGATCCATACAATTGGCCTTCCAGCCGCAAGATCTTGACCGGAATTATTTTCTCCATGGCCCAGTTGGTAACACTCATGACCGCCAGCATCATCTCAGCAGCGCTGAACGACATCGCATCCGACTTAAATATCGGCATGTCATCTGCACAGATGATCTTCTCGACATATTTCCTCGGCCTCGCGTTTGGCCCATTTGTCGTTGCCGCGCTATCAGAAATGCATGGCCGGAAATGGATCTGGGTCGCTGGAAATACATGGTATATTGTTTGGAATGCGATAAGTCCCGTGGGCAAGACTGTTAGCATGATGATTATCAGCAGGCTGATGGCAGGATTGGGTGCTTGCGCAGGTATAACTGTACGCTTTCTTCCATTTTTTTTTTTTTTTTAAGGTTTACTTTGAGAAAGATAACTGACTAGCAGACACAGCTTACCGTTCCGACAATGGCTGACATGTATGGCAAACGAGAGCGTGGGAAAGCAGCTTCAATTGCCGCCCTGCTGCCCTCTCTAGGACCTGCCCTCGGCCCTATAGTTGGTGGCATTGTCACGCAATTGATCGAGTGGCCCTGGATTTTCCGTATCATGAGTATTGTTACATCCGTTATTACTCTTGTAGGAATATTCTATATAAAAGAGTCATACACCCCAGCACTTCTCCGCCGGAAAGCCAGAGCGAGGGCCTTCACACTTCAAGAAGCTCTCACAAAAGAATTCTGGTCAGAGTTCTCTAGGCGCTTGGGTCTAGGGATTTGGAGACCTGTTCGTCTCTTACTCATGCGACCAATAATTCAGCTTATTGCATTTGCGCTGGCGCTCAGCTTTGCCATATATACACTGCTTCTTGGAACGTATGCGACAATGTTCATTGATCGGTATGGGCAAACCCCATCCATCAGCGCCCTTCATTATATCGCCATTGCGGTGGCAATGACTTTCGCAGCCCAGGTCGGTGGTCGGTTGATGGATTTTATATATAAGCGTCTAAGTGACCAACGAAACAAGGGCCAAGGGAAACCAGAGTATCGAGTTCCTTACTTGGTGCCCGGAATCGTCTTGCTTCCTATTGGCCTGGTCATGTATGGCTGGGCTGCAGAACGAAGGGTTGCTTGGCCTGTGGTTGACATTGGCGCCGTCATCTTTGCATTGGGGAGTATGATTGTCCCTCAAACACTTACAGCCTATCAGCTAGATGAATTTGTCGAGCATGGAGCGTCTGCTAGTGCTGCCACGCGGGCTTTGGCCTACGTTCTTGGTTTTGCTTTTCCAACATTTGCTCCTAATCTTTATAGTCGATTTGGCTATGGATGGGGTAATAGCATGATGGCGCTGATTTGGGTCATCTTTTGCTTTCCATTGCCTGTAGTTCTTTGGTTGTGGGGAGAGAAAATCCGGCGATGGGGCAGAAGAGATGAAGAGCATCGGATGGAGGGGGTGTAGCTTTGTAACACAGTAGAGTAGAGTAATGGTATATTAGAAATCTATTGCTAATTATCAATGTAGCATCCAATCGTCAAAGTCATAACTCATGAAATCGTAGCCGTTGCATCGTGCCCCGCCATCTCTCGCTTCTCATCCTCGACTTTTACTTCTGCCTCGTCGTCTCCAATTATGGTAATGTCATCTATTACTTCAGCCGTTGCAAATCTCCAAGCAGGAATCTTCTTTTCAAACAAGACGTCCATCTCTCCATACGTCCTGCCTCGCGTCTCCGGGATGCGAAAAATAGCCCATATAGTCACCAGGAAGCTGATTCCAAACCAGACAAAGGCCGTCTTTCCCTTCAAATTCGCCTCAGTGGGGTTGATTAAATATGGTTCGATGGTGTTGTCGACAATGTTTACAATGTTGTAAATCACGCCGGCAATGGACAGTGTCTTGGCTCGCAGTCTTGTTGCAGAAACCTCAGACGCGACGGCCCATGTCTGTGGCCCGATTGTGGCAGAGTAGACGGCCAACCAGACAAGTGCCAATGCAGACTGGCCCCATTTCGCAGCGGAATTGTTCGAGGCATAGGATAGGACACCGATGAGTAGGAGATCCAGCGTCAGGAAAGTGTAGCCACTGAGAAGCACAGTTCGCCGGCCGAAATGCGTCATGAGGACCCATGAGATGCACGTTGCCACAAAGGCGATGCCCATGTTACCAAAGTTCATTTTGTAGGCGTCCGAGGCAGATAGACCGGCTTGCACAAAGAAATATGTAGCGTTGTACGCCAGAGGCTGTCCAATCAGGCTCTGAGATGAAAGCGATAGACACGCAATCTCCGTGCGTCGCAGGTTGGCGCCTGTGAGACAGTCCCAGTAGCTCGCGTCTGCCTTGATTTTCTGCTCGAGCCTGTTTGTGTCGTACATCAAGAGGATCTTTTGGTTAATCTGCTCGTCAGTAAGGCCTCTGGAGAGCCGTTTCAAGGAATGGGTTGCATCTTCGATTCGTCCCTGTCGAATGAGCCACCATGGAGAATCAGGAGCAAGCCATGCGAGAATAAAGAGAGGAACCGGCCAAACCCATTCAACAGCAAAGGGAATTTTGTAGGCCCATTTGGTGGTGTTGTTGACAAGTCCCTGCAAAATGCCGGCAATGATGAGTTGGCCAATGACCCAGCAGATGTTGATGAAGGAGGTCATGTAGCCTCTCAGCGCGAGAGGACATATCTCGGACGAATACACAGCTCCCATGATGGAAAAAATACCCCAGATGGCTCCAAGGAGACACTGTCCAGCGAGCAGGACGTGAACATTGGGCGCAAAGAAAGGAATAAAAATAAGGCCCGTCATGATGGTTAGAGCAACCATCGTGACCCTGCGATGGCCGAATCGCTCAGTGACAAATCCGTTGATAACCATGCCAAAGACGCCTCCGCAGGATCCCGCTGTGCTGAGGCCTACCTGCCATGGTCCTGAGATGACTTTTGTGCCGAGATCTGGGTGGTATGTGCCGTATTTCTCGACGAATGAAGGATATGCCATGAGACTGCCCATCAGAATTGTGTCGTAGCCCACCATGACTACTATCAGTTAGACAGCGAATTCTGGCATATGCTGTATCAACGTAAAGGGCCTTGAAGACGCCAGACTAACCAATTGTAAACGACATTGCAATTGCCCAGAATATGGCGCTGGGATACCGCCTCAATGCCTCGCTGACCGTGGTCGCATGCTCATCTCTGTTGGCACTGGCGACAGCCTCTGTGATGGCTGTGGCATCTGAAGTTGGAGGAATTGTCGTCTCCATGTCGGCAAGAACCTTTATATGCGTCTCTTGTCACAGAGAGAAGAAATGTCTGCTTGAAAGTGTGCCGTGAAAATGAGGGGAAGCAGTTCGGCTTCCTTTGGAGTCACTCAACCGTTCAACGGTGTCTCTCTCCACGACACGAGGCCAGGGCTTCCTCACTTCCTCACTGTCTTACGGGGAGGGGCTCGTAAATACGCCAATATTTGAGCTTTACACCGGTATTTAGGGGCATTTTGAGATTCGAGGCCTACTTGTATGCATCTTGGAGTTTCGGCCGAGGTCGCAGATTAATATTCCTTCGGCAGCGGGTCCTCCCAGCTCCATCTTGGTCACGACAGTAATATTACCATTACCATCTTGGTAACTTCATCTAACTCCGGAGCTTGCTGATAAATCCCGAGGCTATCCTTACGCATCTGCAGTGGTCGATGTTGTATAACTAACCCTAGCTACCCCAAAATGGGCAATTAATGCTACTAATACCAATGCCAATACTACATGGAAATGCACAATGACCCAAGGCTGAGTGATAACAAAAGCAACAGCGAGATGGAACCCTCCAGAAAGGACACAATCTGAGAAAGATATGACCCATGCATGCGCCCGGATCCAGGAAGTGCGTCAAAACTGAGGGCCCCCTGCATATGCCGCTTCGTTTAAATCTTTGACAGCATTTTTTAACTTCTGTCGGGTCCGGAGGAGATCGGTCCTGGAAGTAAACGCGTCGTCATCCAGACACCACAGCCCTTTCACAGCATTCTTAACTTCCTCCAAGGCTAGAGGAGATCTAAGCGACGAGGATCTTGCTCAGGCAGTGCTCTTTTTGTGGCACGTGTGTGGAGATTTGCTTATGATCTATTTGCTGTCATGGAACCCAATGTCTCAGTTGGTCCTCTATACAGAGTCCATGATTCGACGCTCTTCTACCAAAGGAGAGGCATGTCTCACTTACACGTATTTCTCACTTCCAAGCACCAATGGAGAATAAAGCTAAATTTTAATGTCACGACGCATGATTCCTGACGGAGAGCGCTAAACAAGCATTGCCAATTCCGAATGACTCACTGCATGCTAAAGCCGACGCCCTTCACCAAATCGCCCTTGTTGTAAAACTCGGCCTTAGGCAAAAGTTCACCAACCACCCAGCGCGCAGTCTTTGCGTGCGTTGAGCCATGACCAAACGGCACAGCTGTCTTTTCCCTCCTCATCCTACCTGTTGCCTCTCCGACATTCAGCTCCGCCATGGCACCAATCAGCGTGGAGAGAGGGCCATCTAGGGACTCATTGGCGGGTTCTTCGCCTCGAGGGAAAGACGATGGATCCTCGCAGAGCGCCTGGAAGCAGATCAGCTGGTCCTGGAGATGCTCATCCACTTGTCCCCCTAGAGATACCTCGTCGTACAAGTCTTTGCACAATTTCTTGCACAGAAGCGCGATGAAGCGATCGTATCCCTTGCTGTTCTTTGGCGCCGACGCGAGAACGTCCTTCGCCCAACGAATGCCATCCACAGAGTGAGCCACGAGAAGCACCGACCAGCGGCTGTCGCTGCATGAATCTTCGACTACTTTGAAGTTGACTTCGGCACTTGGCCAGAGCGCCCCGATATCACCCACTACCGTCTCTTGAAGCCTATCATGCGAGTGCATCGGTGTGATGATGGTGACATCAACGCTCTTCACCTCAAACGAGGCTGGGAAGCTATACGGCGGCGGCGGCACAAACTTGAGCTTCTCACCCCGGGGTATCGGGTATAATTTAAGCCAAATAGATCCCCTGGACAGCGGCCCCAGGCTCCATCCGCGACTTTTCAGCTCTCTTTCGACATGCACGCCGAACCGCTCTTCTAGGGTTGGCGCCAACACCTGGTCAAAGTATTCGTAGCTTGGCGAAAAGGCAACATTTGTGCCTCCCGACAATTCCACCACGATTGGCTCGTTTGTATCGCCACTGGCGAAAAGTAAAAAAGGCAACATTGCCTGAAGGACTAGCATTGTGCTGGCAGCTCCCGATTCGGTCCTGATGGAGATGTTTCGCTGGAATAGCTCCGTTGGGGGCCGTCTGGGCGTGAATCTCACGGCTTTGGAGCCAACGCTGAGGCCTTCGACGTCAGCTTCGGTGACTCTGGCGAGCCATTCAATGGCTGCCACATGCTGGTTCTTGAGGCCTGACCATGCCGAGAGCTTAGCAAATTGTCACCAAATCTCGTAATGATTCGCGCGTAGCAGTGAGGCTGGATCTCGCCCTCGTGTATGTGTCTGGACGCACCTCCACCGCGTGGCCGATTGCCTCGCACATTGGTTATCTCGACAGATTGTGAAGTGAGCGCTGCCAGCGCAATGCCTAACCGGACGAGCTGACCGCCGCCTTCGCCAGTTCGGCCATCAAGCACGATGGGTTTTGTCTTGGGCATATCTGGGCGTCTGTGAGCGAATTGCAGGGCTCGATATTGTGGTGCTGATGCGGGGGCGTTTAATAAGGCGAGGGAGGGTGAAGTTATCGCCTTGGTTAATTTGGGATTGCGAAGTTGCCTTTTGATGTAAGACATGTAGATTAATATGGAGAATTTTTACAGAATGCTTGCCTGATCTTATATCAGATATCAATCTTTGACTACATCTCGAGTCGGATATGCACAGCCTGCTAAGCCCCAAACTCGGGATTTGTGAGTCATTCGGCGCGCTGCATCTCGTGAGACCCGGCAGTTTCATCACAAGGAGGACCTACATTCAAGATTATGGATTTTGATATCAAGAAAAATGAAGCCAATGCCAGATAGAAAGCGTTCAAACGACTAATCGTAATTCATATTTATATTATTCTCTTGCGATCAGTGAGGAACTCTCAAGTTGAGGATTAAAGTCAAGTTCACGCAGTGAAATCAACGTACCACCCATATACACCTAACTACCCATACATACAAGCCCAAAAGAAAAAGAGCATGAACTCCTAAAACTTTCTAATCCTTCTTATGCACATAGCTGCATCAAGCACATGTCCCGATTGCCAGACACCTTCGCTTCTCGCATCTTCATGCTCATCCATCCTCGCGGCGGCTTCACCTCCCGATGATTGCTTCCATAAAACACACCGGGCTCCAAAGCCACGCCAATCTGATTGTACCATTGCTCTAAAGCAATGTTTCCAACGTATTGGTCTATCACACACCAAGGTTTCATGCCCTTGGGAGTTTGAACCTGTCCAAAGATGAGCAGAAATTGTAGTCGTCCTATCCGGAATTGCAGAGCGCCGGTCTTGTGTGAAGTGGACGGCGCCGTTGGAGGCTGCATGACCAAGCCATCATTATCCCAGAAAGCCCGAGGGTGCGCTGCCATGATTTGTACGTCTGCTGGAGATGTGCCAGCTGGTGGCAGCAGCCAGAATCCAGGAGATATCACAGACGCAGTGGCTTGTGAAGGTGAAAGTCGAACAGATTTTGGCTTCCATCCTTTGTGCTTGGTGCCTGTGAATACATAGTTAGCCATTAGTCCTAACCGTGTCCTGCTAGATTGTATAAGGGGACAAGAGAAATGAAAACCTACGTGTTCTCAATTCTGCCAACTCTCTCTGTTCCTTGAGAGGATCGAATCCCTCAATGTCAACAGTCCCATTGCGAGCCAGTCGCGCAAACTCGAAAATCTGGTCAGCATCCACTCTTAGATATTCTTCTTCTGATAGCTTCTTTAGTCGAATACCCGCCATAACACCGGGTGTGCGACCAATAAGGCAGTCCAGGACAGCAAAGTAGATGTCACCTGACCGATAGCTAACGTCTTGACACATAAGGACATCAACTTTGATGCCTTGCATCGCCTCTACAGTATGCATCTTTCCCATTCGAGGCCGGCTGAGGCCTGTGACTGTGCCAGCGCCCTTGAAGAAAGTCGGGGAGAGTGCCAATAATCCACCCCCTTCTTGAGCAGTCCGATACTGTTCTTCCAGGCCTTCTTCAGTCCACACAAACAGCGACTGGTCGTCTGTCCCCTTCATAATCTCCTTCTGCAAGCGTATGAACGCCTTTGACCCTTCTCCATAAAGCATCGGCATGGTAAGGTTAAAAATCCCTAGCAGACTATAGGCCATGTCTTCTGCCACAGTCGTCTGACGATTGGCAACCCAACTCATGCGTCGCGCGACGCTGATGCGTGACAAATCACCGCCTCCAAGAGCATATGTATCAATACCCGTCACGTGTGAAAGCTCAGCTAAATGATCATCCTTAGTTCCGAGAAACTGCCATGACATAGAGTAGAAATGAACGACTTTTGGGGCAATGAGCTCCTGCAGCGTCCATCCTCTAGTATACCATCGGGGTAGAGCAGATGACGATGAGCCGGTTCTATAGGGCAAAGGACCTTGGCAATCCTCCAAGAAAGCGTAACAGAGAGCCGATTCTTTATACCACTGAAACATGGAGTTGATAGCCTCAGACAACTCTGTCGAGCTAGTCTTGTCGATACAACAAGTATCGATCCAGATATACTGGAAGCCATCTTTTGCTGCCCGCCTGCAGCTATCTTCAAGCTTTCTCCAACCGTGCTTCTTCATCGCTGCAGAGCGATCCTTGGCCTGCATATCTTGGAAGATGATTTCGCCTTCCCCCCATGTGTGAGAGAGGATTGCATAGCGGGGAGTTGCACGCTTGGCAGTGAGGTCGCTACCCTTTTTCAGGAGAGTGTTGTAGCCGCCATGGTTGGTGAATTGTTCAATCTGAAGAGTCTTGGTATTGAGAAGCCGCATATTGAAGGAATTGAAAGAAAAATTGATAACTAATACGGTAGATCAGATTTTGGATGAAATAAAAGTAAAAGGAAATTGATAGTGTTTTGCCGATTTGGTTGAGTTGTTGATGTGTGTCTGCCTAATTATCAGCATAGCTACCTGACGAGCAGCCCATATATATATATATATATTCCCATCCGCCAACCAACACGTCCCATATCTTCACCAAACTCACGTCAAATCTCTAAACATAGTCTCCTGCATCTAACCGCCGTCAACTCCATCAAATCTCCCGCAAAACGACCCTCTTCCCGCATCCCCGGCTGCCTTACCCGCCGAAGCATCACCAGCCAAACATCAAGCGCCGCCTCCTCTGACAACTACCCAAACGGTGAAACGGAAGGGACCACAATCTCGAGCTCCAAATAGCTAGGACATCATATTAGTTCAACGCTACAGGAAAACCGCGCGCTTCTATTCGAGAGGTCATAGCTTAGCTGCTGGGATTTGCAGCCTAGGCTCCACAGGTAGGATGAAGCTAAGGTCCAACACTGGATATTCCTTGCTCGCGAGAGGATAAGCGAGGCCGCCAAGATGATTTCCAGTACAAGGATAGTAAATAGAAATAAACATACTGTAGAGGGGTCGATAGATATAGATATAGTAAATACAGGTAGAAATAATAGCGGTGTGCAGTTGATACAGTGTGCATATATAAAACGATGAGGGACACGCCCTACTCCTTCTAACAAAATGATCTCTCGAGTCCTCCGTATAATTATGCCTCGCCCAGCGAATTGCAGTCTCAAGCATGTTGTCCACCATTGACCCCTGCACAAGATAGAGCCAACAACATAATCGAAACCATGTAAACCGTCACTGTAGCATTGCCTGCTTCCTATTTTATCCAACACATATACTCGGCGGCAAGACAGAATGTTGGTTAGCACGAAAGTGGATATTATTTCCATTCAAGTAGTTGTACAAGTAACAATGTGACACTCATATATGCACTCGGTATCATAGAAACGCAAACAGCCCATCACCCAAATATAGACCAAAACACAGCCAAACTACGCAGCATTATTTGCCGCTGTTGCTACTCCATCCCGTCAAATCATGAACGAGTGTAACGGTTGTATGACCAACACTCGGTCTAGTGTAACTATGATCCCAGACCTCGTTTCTCCTTATGATTTGAGTTTTTCGGCTCGGCGGTAGAAGGGAGGCAGAGGTTCCAGGTTTTGACGCAATACCCAGACTCTAAAATGCCACAAGGCATTCTTCATCTGGTAACTCATGTGCTTGCGAGTGCTTACTCCAAACACCTGGTCCAGCTCTTCAAGAGTGAGCGCCTTGGTCTCGGGCACAAACAGGAGGATGAGGACCCAAAGGACAGCACACCAAGCCGCGTACCACCCGAACGCGCCCTGGACAGTAAACGCCCTAGAGATGGATGGCCAAGTGAATGATAGAATGAAGTTGAAGCACCAAGTAGTTGCAGTAGCCCACGACATGCCCACATCTCGGACATGGACCGGGAATGCCTCTGCCGAGTATGTGAATGGCACTGGACCTTCACCAGGGGAATAGAAGACTTCGAAGAGATACATGCCCGTTGTAACCATAGCAAGTCTCTTCTTGTTATTGGAACCATCACCTGGGATGAAAAATGACATACCAGTCCATAACAAGAAGAGACACAGGAAAGGAAACGTAAATAGCAAAAGATTTCGACGGCCCCATCTATCAATCGTGAAAATTGCTGGAATGGCAAATACAAAGTTGAGAATGCCAGTGCCCATAGATGCAAGTAAGGCCGAGTTGGTGGAGTAGCCGGACTCGATGAAGATGGTCGTACTGTAGTAAGCAATTATATTGACTGAATAAAAGGTCAGTTTCAAGATGCGCCGGTCATGAATTGTGGTAATACAGCGCAAGAGGTTTACCTCCACAGAATTGTTGTCTAGAATGGCAACATTCATTAGCTTGTGTCGTAAAAGGGTGATGCTCACCTCTACAACTTACCCAAACATGAGTATCCAGGTGGCCCATGTGGCGCGACGGTTCCTTGGGACGGTAAAAAGCTCGACAAACTTAGTGAAGAGGTTTTTGCCTCTATTGGCTTCGCGCTCGAGCTCAACTCCAACATAAGTATAATATGTATCACGAGCAGCCTGAATATTAGAGTATCGAAGGCGTTGGAATGATTTGAAAGCCTTTTTAACCTTGTGATGTTGGATATACCAACTGGGCAGGAAGTTAGCTGAAATGGAATGTAAATGTGAAATTGAAGGACATACCGAGGAGATTCGGGACAAAAGTAAACCTGCGCACACACAATCAGGGGTAAGACGACGGTGCTGCCAAGCATAAGACGCCAGCCAAGAGAGGGCTTGATGCCTGTTGATGGACCAAACGCAACACCAATTACGTTGCCAAGCATGATACCAAAGGCAGTCCACATCTGCCATTCTGTACAAGTTGGTTGATTAGTCTCACGATAGATATTTGAGAATTAAACAGAGTGATAAGACTTACGCATAACCAAGGCACCTCGAATCGGCGCAGGGCTACATTCAGCGGCGTACACAGGAACAGTCGACGACTTGGGGCCAATGCCGAGACCAAGGACAAATCGAGCAAGGAACAGATTCACCCAAGAATTGGCAACACCTTCCCAAATAGAGGCAACGGCAGCAATTAAACAAGAAACAAAGATGGTTCCCCTTCGCCCGAGAACTTTGTTCAAAGGTTCAGTCAGCCAGCAGCCAAGTATGGCGCAGCAGAGATATGGGGCGCCGACGACAAGACCAGTAATGTTATCTTGCATAGATTTGGAGAAGCGAGTGACGTTGGGGCCTGCAATATTGAGATCTTCCAGATACAAGGCCTGGGCACCATTGTTGACCGTCTCATCCATTCCCTGCACCGCAGCAGCCATGGAGCACATGCAGCAAAGCCAGTAGAGCATGAATGGATGAGACCAACGGTGCGTCTGTTCTCTTTCAATATTGGTTTTATCCTCAGGAGTCAGTTCCTCCAACAGGTGGATGTATTCCGGACTCTGGGCAGCCAAGGCACCCTTACGGAAATCATCTATGTAATCGTTGAGATCATGCTGTCGACAGAATTCGGCAACATCTTTTAGCAGCTCGTCTTTGGTGCGCTGTTTGAGGGGGTTCTCAAAGACGGCAGCGAGATTATCCATGTTGCCGAAGGAGCCACGCCGAGGAGCGTGCTCGACATTCTCGGTACCATCCTGAGAGCTCTGGCTGTTGGATTTCTCCATGATGTATATGAATGCTTGGCTCTGATAACCAATGACGAAGATGGATGAATTGTCAAGTTGAGGTTGGAATGGTTGAAATGTGCGGTACTTTGAAGCTACAAAGCGCAGGCTCTTGTAGCTGAGAGATAATGGTCAAGAAATTTCGCTGCACCTGCATCCCTATTCCGAGGCGGATACACAATGTCGGTTGCTTCGGGTACTTGTACAGCTTCAAGTAGAACCTAGACCAAGATAAACACGTCATGTAATACAAGAGATGTTCAAGTTCAACTCCAAGATGAAGGATACTCCTCACCGTTATAACATTCCCCCCTCATATAATCACCCGATATCATCTTGCATACAATCTCCATCCCCAACTTGGAGGCGTCAGCCACCAACCTAATCATCAAGGCTGCTTGGATGTCCGAACGATTCTTCCAATTCCAAGGGCCGGCACCAACGGCCTTGCCCGCCGTCAACGCCGATCACCTCGCAAGAAGGCTTTCCAGGATTGCAAACCTTGGTTTCCCCGGATACACAACACGGTGGTGTGGCAAGATTGCGTACTGTAGGGGGATATCTTCACCTTATACAGCTTGTCTTGTGCTGGAAATGTCGTTGCCTGGCGGAAAAGCGGATCTTGGTTTATTGTTTCCTTTGTTTCCTGCTTCCCTCCACGAGGCATCTTGACCCACTGGGGAGAAGCTGGGGAGAAGCTGGGGAAACTGGAGAAACCAGGGTCGTGATACTTGTGTTGAACCAAGCGTAGCATGATACACATAGGTATGACTTCATTCTCGGCCACTGCTAAACGGCTGCTTCTCGCCTCCACACTCCACATCGAAACGGTGCCATTCGGAGATTCTGGAGCACTCCGTCGAGCAATTCTAGGCTCTTCTTGCAACGCTTGTTGGCCGTCTCCTCTTCGGAGTTACTCGAGACGGCAGTCATGGCGTCCAACCGGTGATGTAATTGCGAAGACGCTCTGCGTGCAACCACGGCGATTCCTATAAAATGATTTGCGCAGGAAGCCATCCTTCTCAGCTTAGCGCTGCTCTGGCTCGATTCTCCCGTTGTTTCTCAACCGCCACTCCAATCATGGGCCAGCCCATTAGCTATTTCCGGCCACATGTGCGACGTCATTAAACCACAAGCAGCCAGGGATTGTGATGCTGATCGGCGTTACAATTCTAAAGACATGGGCGTTGTGACGAAAAAGCAGAAGTGACGGCCGTCCAATTCTCCGCAAAAATCTCCACAGTCGCATCAACCTGCTGAACAACTCGTGAGCCATGACTTTTGCCCACAACCCGATCAATGAGTCGGTGCCACTGCGATTTTTTGGGGTCGGGGTCGGATATCCTCATGCTCCAGTTTCCCCGGATTTCGGAATAGAGGCAGATACAGCAAAGTAGGCACACCCAGATAAAGCAGGTGTTGCTGGAGTAGATGTAGGTAGATATATGTAGACTAGATACAGCTAGAGAAATGCTTCAAAGACCTTTCCACATGGCAAGACATTCTGTAAATACTATGGCCTCTACAGCATGACTATCTTGCGACTG
This sequence comes from Trichoderma sp. TW21990_1, assembly GCA_010015515.1. Classification (NCBI taxonomy): domain Eukaryota; kingdom Fungi; phylum Ascomycota; class Sordariomycetes; order Hypocreales; family Hypocreaceae; genus Trichoderma; species Trichoderma sp. TW21990_1. Next base: position 1,136,674 of record WXUD01000012.1, on the reverse strand, counting down.
ATGATTGGTATCAACGAGAATATGGAGGTGGTTCGCTGCAAGAGTGGCGACATTGTGTGTCTTCCAAATTCATGCTACGGTCAGTAGTCTGCGGCCTGCAGCTGAAAATTGATTTAACCAGAGTTCAATAGCTTTACCATATCTTGACACAATACCCAATACCCTCCTAGTCGCCATGATGCGCAAACCTTACAGAACTCCGACGACTGGAATGCGTCTCCGACAAACTGTGGCTTACCGGCGATAAGGGTATCATCTCAGCATCTAATTTTCCATGCAATGTTTCTACTTCTCAGCGCCTTTCTATCTCAGTACCAAGGCAATCCAAGCGACCGCTTTGAAATCAATCCGGCTTTATTCCAAAATCAGGATACAATGACGAACTGGGGTTCCAAACACGGAATATTTCCCCTCTCGAACTCACTAATCTCGCATCTGTAGGTATAATAATATTTATGCTTCTACTATTAATGGTCAGCGTATCTGGCGCCACTTGGCAAGCATGCCTATCAACAATCGTTGGGTTGCATCCTGATACCACTGTGAGTTTATTCGCAAACGTCATCTCCGTGCGAATTACTTTACACGGCAAGTAATTCTAAGCCGCAGCATGAGTTCGAACTGCCCGCCTTGATATTCTGCTCAGTTAGATGACGAGGTCTACTGATCGGTGGTGACACAGGTTTAGAGTAGTGATCCAGCACATCACTTTCAATTTACCTGGGCTTGGATATTTATGTCAGACTCAATTTGGACATTCTCTTCAAGGGTGTAGGATCTTACAGATGAATGGACCATTCCCCCTCCGGGTAGTTTGCACCTCAAGTGCTCACTCTTTTGCTAAATCTCTCTGCATATGCCATATCACGAGCGTATATGTAGGACCCGGTCACAGTAATTGGTATTGCAAAGATGAAATATGTAACTGCATGCGGCATGTGATGTTAATCTATTCATGACATCGCTTATAGCCGTTTCACATGCTCACCCCGAACGGGTCCAGCCGAATCATTCCCGTGGATATGTCGATAAACATGCATATGGGAGCAGATCCAGTCTACATATACCGAAGTGCAATTATAGATCCGTTAGAACTGACCACTGACCCCTTTATTCCTTCAGTATCTCATTATCTTAGCCTATTGAAGCGACCCATAAGATGCGAGTAAATTGCATATCGAGAACTACTAAGACAGTTTAAAACAACCGTCTCAGGATATGTTGTAGCAATCAAGTCCATTTCTCCATAAATTACTTCCAAATTAGCACTCATACTAAGAGATTGATACTTCTCTAGATATCACACGATGACCGGTTTGTTTTCTCCAAACATCTGCCTCTCATATCGTACGAGTCTAAAATACTTCCATGTGAATCTTTACACGGGCCAATCGTTGGTCCACCAAATAAAACTTCCATTACAATGTCCAGGACATTATTGGGCTAGGAACGAAGCTGCGTGATCCTGGGCTGGGTGGCGAATAGGATTCTCGGTATAAATCCGAACGCTCTCATGCCGAAAGAGGAAATTTAAGAAAAAAACGGCACATAGACGGGACAGCACGGTGAGCAATTGAATTGCCTCAGTACGAAGCATTGCTGGACTAAGGCAATCTAAAACGATGATTCCGCATCGACGGTGGAGCAGCTGCAGGCTAAGGCAAGAATATATGGAGTCGTCCGTGTAATCCGGGCGAATTATTCTGGTAAATTACTCACTCTGTATTCTCTGCATTCTGTGAATACAGAGAGAAGAGCAGTTGAAATGTGTCGATTAAACAATGTGAAATTGATGGGTTCTAGGGTAGTTGAAGAGACGATGACAATCTTTGGGAAGGCGCGCTATTACATGGATTAATATTGATTTTGTGTGATACCTCAGGCAGCCACCACTTCACCAATGCAACCACCTTGGATTCGAACATATTCCTCGACCGACAAATTAAAAAATGACAGGTCTGCAATTGCTTGCCGGACTTTGCACGGACGGTTCGAACTCGGTCAGAAACACGAGCAGAGACAGCCAATGACAGGCGCCAAAAATGCACAGCTCGCCGCTGGCTTGGCCTGAATCGTCTGCTTGCAGCAAATGCGCCTCACCAGCAGGGGCCGGGTTCAGGGTTCGCAATTGCCCACACCGGTTGTTATCTGCCTGCATCCACATGCAGTTCAGTGGATTATGGCCTGTTGCCAGAGGAACCCCCGAGCTGCGTGCTGAAGGTTGCCAGCGGAGGGACTGCAGGAGCAGCAAATGGCGGGATGGCGGGATGCCGGCTTGGAGATGTCATGGGGAGAGTCGACGGCCGAAGCAGAGGGCCTCGTTGTGCAAATCGTAGCAAACCGGCGTCTCGCTGCCAGATGCACATCACCATCGCACGTGGAGGCTTCATGCGGGGAGATCGTGAGATCGACTCGCCTCCCTTTTCCTTTTCTCCTTCGGTGGGTTCAGCAAACAGCGGCAGCAGACGAGCGGTTTGAAAGGGCCTAGTTTGGCGGAGAAGTGGCGGGGACGTTTGGGTGAGATTGGAGATGCAGCCCGCAGCCTCCTGGCCCTGATCTTGCTTGCTCTGGGTTGGCGCTCCAGCCTTTACGCTCATCGGATCTCTCTAACGCTACCTCCCTCCCGCCAACAAGGACAAGCTGCTGGTCAACTCTATTTAGACTCCGGATGGCGGGTTGTTGAGAGACGGTGCTCCCTGCCGCTCCCTGCCGCTCCCACCTGCTTCGACTTGATCTCGTCGTCTTCGTTCGTTTCTCAAGCCGCTTGCGAGGACACACCAACGAAGCAAATACCGCGGACGGCCAACTTGTATTATGGGCCCAAGTCCAGCCTTGCAGGGATGCTCACCCATGGTGACGTAGGTGGGCAAGGATCTGTGTGGCTAACATCCTCGCTCCTCCTATTGAAAAGCACTTTGTACGACAGAAACGCCCTCGTCCGCTATCGTCATCCGTCTTAACCGGCGCCATGTCGAGCTACGCATTTTATAATCAGGGAAGGGGGGGCCTAAGCCATATGGGCCCGGACATCCACAATGTAACCAAAGTTTCACAAACCTAGAGTGGCAGTTGGGTTGGGACAGGACGATGTGAGCGCAGCTGCTGATTGAACGAGCTAAAACCCCTCAGGGCTCCCGTTGGCTCATTGGCAATAGATGAGACGAAGAGTGAAAAATTAGATAAAAAGCCATACGAAGTACACTTCGATCCATCCTTCATGCCATTCCTACTTTATTAATTACTCATCCATTGTCTCCCGCCAGCCCTGGGAGCAGTGTCAGTCACAAGTACAATGTCCTCCGTCGGTTCAACTGCAGCGGCCTTGGAGCCACGGTCTAACGAGACATCGAGACCTGCTCAGAATGTTGACGATAATAAAAGGGGGCTCTCTGAACCGGTAGAAGTTGAGCTCCCCGGAACTATCATGCCAGCCTTGGGCGAAGGTGATATACCGACAACGACAAAGTGGGAAATCTGGACTTGGTACGGCTACTACATTGGTGCCAACGGATTGTCGCTTTTCAATTTTGGCCCTACGGCCTTTCAGAATCTGCTTGACCAAGCTGCCCCTGAATCGGGTCTTCTTCTGTTCGCCGGCCGATACCGCGATGTGAACAGTATCGTGTTGCTTGCCAACGGCATCTCCTTTGCCCTGCAGGCTGCTCTGTTTCTCATCATTGGTGCATACGCCGATTTTGGGACGGGGAGGCGATGGATTCTGATTGTCTGGTCCATCATTGCCTATGGCATTGGGTTTGGCTGGCTGGGCGTCCATGATCCTGAGAAGTGGAAGATTGCCACAGCCCTCTACATTGTCGGTTTGATTGCTTACCAGTTGACTCTGACATATTGGACCGCCGCCTTTCCGTCCCTCGCTCGCAACACCACGCAACTCAAGGAGTCTCGATTGGAGTACGAAGCGGGCGATATTACACTGGAGGAGCTAGACCGCCGCGATGAAATGGAGCGCAGCCGGCTCAGCAACGTTTCCTTCTACATCCAATCGGTGGGCGAGGTGGTGATCCTGGCCATCATTGTGGGCATCATGTTTGGCCTCAAGGTGGACGAAAGCGCCGCGAACAACAACTGGGGCTTGTCTGTGCTGATTGCTTTCGCTACTGCTGTCTGGCTGGTTGTCTCCATCCCGTGGTTCTTTGTGGAGAAGAAGCGTCCGGGCATGGTGATTCCACCAGGCTATAATATCGTCACGGTTGGATTTTGGCAGCTCTACGAGGCAATCACACAGATTAAACAGCTGAAGCAGAGCCTAATCTTCCTTGCCGGGTATTTTCTGCTAGGAGACTCGCTCAACACGACAGTGACAGTCATCTCCACGCTGCAGAACCAAGTGGTCAGCTACAACACCCTGACGTTGACATATCTCCTCATCGTCGGCATCGTCGCTCAGGGCGTCGGCATCGGTGTCTTTTGGCTCATTCAGAAGAAGTTCAACCTGAGTGCCAAGACCATGTTCAACGCAGTCATGGTGTCCATCATCCTGCTGGACGGCTGGGGCATGATTGGCAACTGGACCGACAAGTTTGGCTTCCACAACGAGTGGGAAGTCTGGGTCTACCAAGCATTCTATGGACTGTTTGTGTGTCCCTGGTATAGCTATTCGCAGATCATGATTAGCTCCGTGACCCCCCGCGGCCATGAGTTTCTCTTCTTTTCTATCTTCAACATCATTGGCAAATCTTCGAGCTTCATCGGGCCTCTTATCAGCAGCGCCATCATCGATGCCACGCCGAACGGCAGCAACAACAGCGCCCCGTTTTACTTTTTGTTTGCTCTGACGATTGTCAGTACGGTGGGTATTTGGACGTTTTTGGATTTAGACAAGAGTGCTAGGGAGCAGGAGGCGTTCTTGGCACAGGAAAAAGCGCGGATTATGGGTGATGATGTGACGACTAGCAAAACGACAGAAGAGGACGAGGCAGGCGCATGATTTGGGCGCTTTGTCTTGTCTTGATTTTCTTTTTGATCTTTTTTTTTGATCTTTTTTTTTTGATCTTTTTTTTTTTTTTTTCTTTCGGTGGCTATGGACTTTTTTGGTTGTCGCGATACTTGTTGCCGATGATGGTGCAACACTTTATCTAGACAATGATCTCGCTCTGCTGTTGAGCAGCAGATGCGCATGCCCCCGTCCATGCCGTTGCCATGTTACGCCGTAGCATTGAGACCTCCAGGTTTCTTTTCTTGTAGATGTCCGCGTAGATTTCGGTGATGTTGAAAGGCTGCCTTGATATGTAATCCTAGACATTTGTCGAGACTGATTCTACGTACGTGATTTGCCATGTTGTAAAAGAAAATGAGTATCTTCATAACTGGCTAGGCTGATCAATATATTACAATTGCACCATTCTCCTATTCTCACATCTTGGCCGTCATGAATCTACAAAAGCACGACGATGTAATCGGCACATCCGCCATAGCTATGGCCTTCTTCAGCGGGCCCTCCACCTCCTTTGCCTCCTCTGTCCTGCCCAGCTTCACCAAACACTCGTGATAGCCGTGCAATGCCCAGACATTGTTCGGATGGCGATGAACCCGCGGCAAAGAGTCGTCAATACCCAAGTCTGCGCTGTATACACTCAATGCCTCACCGACGTGGCCCTGTTCAAGCAGCAGTGCGCCGTAAGCATGCCTCGCGGGCTGCATCCACCCCCAGGGCTCGTCAAAGGGGAGGCCGTCGTACCGGGAGATTGATTCGCGGAGGTGGGCAAAGGCGGCGGTGTAGTTTGCGGCGCGGTACTCGATTTCGCCGTCGAGCATGGCTTCGGCGACGCAGAGGATGTCGATGCATTTGTTGTTGAAGAGGGTGCGTGTGGGCTTGACGCGGGGGACGGATTCGGCGAAGAGCCTGCGCTGTTCCCGAGCTTCGTCGACTTGTCCCAGCGCTGCCAACGCCATGCCCCTTGCGTAGTGTGTCAATGCCGTGGTGACGCAGTAGAGGTCCTGGTCCTCGGGAAGTTTCAGCGTGAGGATGTCTTTCCAGCGGCCGAAGCGGATGAGGACGTGTACACGCATGGCGAGGAAGGCCTCCAGCCAGTCCGCCATGGGAGGGATCTCGACGCGGAGGAGTTCCTCTGAGAAGCTTGCCTCAAGATTCTTGACGGTCTCGAGGGCAATCTTGGACTGGGCGGCGAACATGGCCGAGTACAGGCGGAAATGGTAGTCGTGGCTTCGATACAGAGTGTAAAAGTTCATGGGGCCCTCGCGCTTGAGAAACTTTTCGTCGGCGCGGACGGCGTCCGAGTTTGCAACAACAGCTCTGGCATAGTCTCCCACCAGGATGTCGAGGTGGCTCGGCATGTGGTTCAAGTGGCCTGAGTCGGGGACTAGGCCGCGAAGCTGGTCGGCTGCGGGCATGGCGGCCTCTGGAGTGTTTGACATTTCCATGAGGTGGATGTAGAGATGCAGCAGGCCTGGATGTCGGCTGCCGCCCTCGAGAGACATGGCGTGCTCGAGGGTCTTCTTTATTTGGGGGGTGCGGGCATCGGGAGCTGGGTTGCCTGTCTTGATGTCCCAGAGAGCCCAGGGGGTGAGATTCATCATGGAATCGGCGTACAGCGTAGCGACGTCGAGGTCGTCTGGGAACTGGACCGAGACGGAGCCCATGGCATCTGCGTATTCTCGATTCCATATGGGGCGGTCTGTCTTGGTTGGGGCATCGGCCTTTGGGTATCTATAGCGAAGAGCGTCGATCAGCGCCCTCTCGACGGGAGTGGCAGACTCGGAGCACGCCTTGGCCTTTTCAATCGCTCGATGCGTCCGATCCGCGGTGGTTTGCAATTCTCGTCTGCCAAACAGATCCCACGGCTTGTTGTAGTTGGGCCCCAAAGCATAGGCAAGCCCCCAGTAGGCCATGGCACAGGCGGGATCGTGGGCAATGGCTCGCTCGAAGCATTTTGCCGCCTCCTCGTGGTTGAAGCCGTAGCACCAGACGAGACCTCGGTTGAACCAAGTCTGGGCGATTGGGTTGGTGGTGGAAACAGGACGATGGAGGTCGCCGAGGTCGTAGTAGTCGGCGTTGAGACACGGTCTGTCGCTGGCTGTGCGACAGGCCTCTTTCTCTGCCGCCGTTTCGTCCATTTTCTCCTTGTTTTCCTCAGTTCCTCGGACGGTGGAGGAGGCGAATCGTGAGCTGGCAATCAGCTGGGCGCGGGATCGGACGAGTATGTCATCGTCTAGAGCAGGCTGGAACCGGCTCAGGCCCGCTAGATGCAGGTAATCTGCTAGTCTTGGTGGAGATTCGGAGCTCCAGCCGCGGGTGACCAGCCGAAACTTTATCAGCAGGGAGAAGCTGGGACTTGGCAGAAGAGGAGAAGCGGTGGTTTTGATGTAAAGGTGAAGATTAGGGCCGGTGGTTTTCTGTCTGTTGATTCAGATTCAGACTGTAGGATGATATGTTCAGCGAGATCGGCAGAGATCTGGAATGCCCCTGCTCGATGAGGCAGGGAGGAGAAATAAATTCCCGATGGTTATCTCTACATCTTACATGTGCCCACGAGATGAGATTTCATAGAAACCGGTTGTTAACAATTATTGGTTAGTTTTTTTAACCATTGATTAATTCCAGGCAACAATGTTGATACCTATATGTAGTCGTGTAAGTGATTTGTGGCTCGGAATATTATAGCACAGATACGCTACGGAAGCTCCAACAACGGCCACTTCAATGTCTCATATGGCCCATACCAAACTCCCACTAAGAATAGATTGCTAAATTCCCTGCCTTGTAGCCAATGTATTAGTTACTTTTCAAACTGGAGGGATCACTTTATGGTTGAGCTCTGCCGTCTTTGTATTCTCCGCCATAATATTCAAGCTAATGCTGAAATGCAAGGCGATAGATCCCTTTTACAAAGATATTAGATCGAAGGCGGGCTAGTTGAATGTGTTTACTGCAGTCCAAGTTTGTCTCAAGGAGTTTGTATCGAGATCTGGCTGTATAAATAAACGCAATGTCTGCATTAGTCTGAGATATGAGCTTAAGCTGTTTCTTAATAGAACGGATAACTATTATCGCCAGCAGACGTCTATCATCCTTAACAAAAACTCCAAAGAGACGACTAAATTGGAATAGTCTAAATATAGCTATATAAAACATGTCACCAGCAGCGAATATCTCCACATCTCGGTGGTGCAAGTAGAGAGGCTACATCGCCTGGGCAGCCGTACAGACAGTGTGCTAATGCATGCTAAAAATATGCTCCCATATCCTGAAACAGATGACGACGGATTCTATCGGTGTAATCAGTAAGTGCTGTATAAATTAAATTAAGCATATAATATAATTACTCTTTTAGATTATTTTTAATGTTAATACATGTTCAACTCCGTCTTCTATGCAACGCCGGCTATGTTCCTCCGGGATAACACGGAACCCGCCGTTCTGCAGAGTCGCGGTCCGCCCCCGCCATTTCCGAATATCCGCTCCAAGCCGCGTCCGAAGATCGCAAAGCGACCTGCTTGATTGTTAATTACTCGAGCTTCCTAAACGCCCGAGGAGCTTGTCACCGACATCATCACCGCTCTCTCAGCTCTTTTTCAACTTTAACATCTCCATTCCGTCCTTCTCTTCCTCTCTCCTTTATTTCAATCAACTCTCCCTCAACTTAAACCCCTCCCAGCAACAATGTCCTCCTCCTCCTCCCCCTCCTGGGAGAACCTCCTCCCCCCCAGCTGGAAGCCCCAAGTCACCGCCTGGCTCGCCGAAGACACGCCCTCCTTCGACTACGCCGGCTTCGTCGTCGGCAACCCGCCGCGCACCGCCACGCTCTGGGCGAAATCCCCCGGCGTCCTCGCCGGCCGGCCCTTCTTCGACGAGATCTTTCTCCAGTGCGGCTGCGCCGTCCAGTGGCACATCGAGGAGGGCGCGCTCATCCCCGCCGCCGCCCTGTCCGAAGGCAAACTCAAGGTCGCGACCGTCTCGGGCCCGGCGAGGGGCCTGCTGCTCGGCGAGAGGGTCGCGCTGAACACCCTCGCCAGGTGCTCCGGCGTGGCGACGCAGAGCGCGAGTGTCGTGGAGAAGCTGAGGGCCGCTGGGTATCGCGGCGTGCTGGCCGGCACGAGGAAGACGACGCCGGGGTTTCGGCTGGTGGAAAAGTACGGGATGCTGGTGGGCGGCGCGGACGGCCATCGCATGGATCTGAGCGCGATGGTGATGCTCAAGGACAACCACGTCTGGAGCCGCGGCAGCATCACCGAGGCTGTAGCTGCGGCCAAGGCGGTCGCCGGGTTCAGCGTCAAGATCGAGGTCGAGGTGCAGAGCGAGGCTGAGGCGGACGAGGCGATTGCTGCCGGCGCGGACGTGGTGATGCTGGATAACTTCACTGGTGATGGCGTCAGGGTTGCGGCGCGGAGCTTGAAGGAGAGGTGGGCTGGCAAGAAGCAGTTTTTGCTCGAAGTATCTGGGGGATTGCGGGAGGACAATATCGGGGCATATGTGTGCAATGGTGAGTTTTTTTTTTCTTTTTTTTTCTATTATATCAGTACGGCTGCTTCATTTTACTGATTGGCGATGTGACAGATGTGGACATCATCTCGACGAGCTCCATCCACCAGGGAGTCCCGCACGTCGACTTTTCCCTCAAGATCAACCACTAACCGCATGAATGGTGTGTAATAGATGCGAGTGTATTTTACGTGTACGGATATGAATGGATATGTTATATAACTCTGCAAAAAAACATGCAGATTGGGTGGCTGCACTGAAAGATTCAACTCGGGTTGCAATTCCAAACGCAACTAATACATAAACAAAAATGCTATACATAAAATACAAAAAAGTACAGATATCTACAATGTCTCTATCGGAAAGGTGACTTCACATGTCCCCCAATTTCACTCCTTCTTTGATCCAAACAATCCGCCAAACGTCTTGCCCAGCCTCTTGCCCAGCTTCTCTATTTAACATCTACTCCCGCCCCCCTGGCGTCGATGCTCGGAGCGCTGCCCTGTTAATGCCTCAGTGGGAGATTTTGCACTGCGCACTTGTTCTTGTCGCCAGATGAGGTGCAGCAGGATCCTCCGAGGAGAACGCTGGCGTCGTTTCTGGTGGAGGGAACATCCATCGCAGGGTTGGCGGTAAAGAAGTCGGTAGGCTTGATGTGGATCTGGAATGTCTCGATTGGCCTATATGGAAAGCATATTGTTAGCATCTTGTCGTTGACGATGACCAGGGAGGACACAATGTCTCGACTTACATGACGGGCCAATCTTCCACACGGGGGTTGTGTGTCAAGCCAAACACGCTCCACAGAACAGGGCTGCTCCTCTTGCCCTTGTCTGCATCGCCATTGGTTGCCTCGCTGTTCTCTCGATCCGAGAACCAATCTCCTCGCTTGACCATGTCAGCCACACCACCAACCTCCTTGGTGCTCTGGTTTGTAAACTCTCCCGCAGCCCACAGCTCGCCGTCTCGGTAACCCGTCACCCAGGCATTGTGCTGAGCATATTGCGCGCGCTGGGCAGCCAAGCCTTCAGGGTCGGCGATCAGCATCTGAGTCACCGGCGCCATGACCTTGTAGGCAAGGTTCTTGCCCGAGACGGGGTTCTTCTTGTTGCCGTTTTCCAACTTGATCAGCCGGTTGAGGCGTGGTTCGGCATCGACCCAGGTAGCCTCCTCAACCTTTTGGCGCTGAATCTTGTAAAAGTTGCCGTACGGGTTCGTCTTGGGGTCAATCTTTTGTCCGTGAGACTCCTCAATCACCACTTGCGAGTCGGCATCGTTGTACGAGTCAATGGCCGGGTCGATGCGCACAGCGAAAACGTGCTGGTGGTTCTGCGCGAGAACGCCGGGCGTCATGATGTTGCCGTAGGCGCTGAGTTTGCCTTCGTCGATACCGGTGACGCTGACAATGCCGGTGGCGCGGGTTTCGAGAGTAATGGCGCCGGTGAGATCCAGCTTGTAGCACAGGATGTACTCGTAGTTGGCCAGCGTGCAAATAAACTGGATCACAAACTCGCGGTTGCGCGTCACAACAGCTCGGTTGGTGCGGAAGTTTGTGTGCTTCCACAGGATGCCGTTGTCTTGCTCGTGCAGACACACCACGGCCTTTCCAGCAGATGGTGAGCCATCGGGCTCAGTGTTGACCACGTCGACATAGTGAATCGCGCCGAGACAGTCGCATCCCAGCTCAAGGTTGTTGGACGCTCGGCCCATGCCACCGTCACCAAAGTCGAAAGCCTGTTTACGGTGGAACGGGGGTCGCGGGTCTGCGTATGGCACCGTCATCTCACTGAAGCTGACGCGATACATGATGGAGCGGTTGTCGTAGTGGACATCGTGCAGGACAGCACCTTCACGGGGAGTGAATCCGAGGCGGAATCGCCATTTTTGCCATTCAATCAGACCATCGGCCTGAATGGTAAAGGAGGCGCCCTCGGGCTGTGTGATGTTGATGGGCTTCAGGTCTGTTCTCAGGGGAATGTCCAGCAGCTCAGGGACGTACTCGCAGTTCTTTTTGGTTTCGAACAGCTTGATAGGCTCAGTGCCTCGCTCTTTGGCCTCTAGCTCATCGCCAATGCCACCAGTTGCGATTCGCTCCACCTTGACGAGCTTTTTGGTGTGCCAGTCCATGACGGGGACAATGGGGATGGGGTAGCCATAGTGGTTGGCATCTTCATTCTTTTTGCGAGTGTCCTTTGCATAGACCAGTCCCTGCATATACCGCGGAATGTCCTTCTCATCGGCATTGGGGGGGCCATAGGGCCAGGGGTCAATGCAGACTTCAAAGCCTTCAGGGAGGGTGAATTCAGACATGGCATGCTTGAACAGATCCGAGTTAATGCAAGCATCATTGAAGTGGTTAAATTCGCCCCTAGAGCCGTGTTAGAGGTTGATCCTTTTTGTCGAGTATGTTCAAGGGTAAACTTACGGAGTGACGTATGGCTGGTGAGGCACCGGAGCAGATACAGTAGTGATATCGCCAGTGTCCAAGTTGACCACAGCGTTGATGTACTCGGAGCGGTCAGGCCGGATAACATCGTGCTCGACAAGGGCCTCTCTGGCAGGCCGCTTGGTCTCTTCCGTCAGAGTGCCCGTGTGCTCAGCCTCGAGGAAAGGCCGGAGCTCTGCTTTTTTGGGCTCCTGGAGATGGATTGCTCGGAAGAAGATGGACGCGGAGGCGCCGTGAAGCTTGGCCACGGCATCCCGGGCCTTGATGTGTTCGGCCTCGGAGAGTGGAGCCAGCGGATGCGGCTTTGGGGCTGCGGTTCCGGCCATTGTAATGTCAGATGATTTGGAAGTTGACGAGAAAACGTGAAGTAGCGAAGAAGTGAGGCAGAAGATATTGAGAGAGAGATGATGAGTGGCTGTCTGCGGAGTCGGTCTAAGGATCAGCCAGCTTACTCTGCGTCGCCGTATGAAATCATAAGACGAAGGCAGCTGACAGCTTAGAATACCAGTTGAGACACAAAGCTGAGTGTTACTGCAAGATCAATTCTGATGTTGTTGGATGTCGAGAAAGAGAGCGAGGGGGGATGAATGTTTAAGTATCTGCTCGGAACCCGTCGTCAAGTATAGCACGCCTAAAGGACCCCGCGGGCATCCGAGACACACAATCGGGGTGGAGCTGGTCCATGAAGCGCGAAAGTAGCCGTTGAAGCTGGCCAGAGGCGACGATCAACCTACAATGGCTGTGAATCGAAGGGTTGATACACGTGCAATGGAACAAATCACGAAGTTCGGCGACTGCGCCAGAGGCGATGGTGGGGCAGCGGCTCCTCCAAATTTTGGGGGGGTTCCAGCGCTTGCCCCGCGTTTTCGCCAGTGAACATGAGGCTCCAGCCAATCAGACGCCCGCTGTGGCGGTATCGCAGCGGCTCTACAAGTGCTAGTTGCCGCTGATAACGCCCAAAGCCCAGATAGACGATTTCTCGCCTTTCCGTCTCAGGGCATTTGGCCTCAATCCAGAGGCTTTTTCTTGACCTTTGCGCTGCAAATTGGTCATAGATTCCCGCGCCGGCATATGACCCGGACTATGCCTGTTTGGGGCGATATCCTGCTGAGCGTGCATGAGGCTCAGGGCAATGGGGCCGCAAATGTTTGCCGCCGGTGGCTCGTTGGTTCGGCCTTGTGAAACGGGCTCTGGTAGTTGATGGCTGTCATATCTTGTTAGTATGCCCGGCATCCCGGTTTGAGATGAGCGTTATTGCCTGTTTTTGGATGGGATCCTTCTGGAACCGGAATCGGAGACAGGCGTGCAGTGAGGGGTTGCGGCCGTCCGGAGCCGTGGAGGGGAGATTCTGATGTCCGGAGAGGAGGAGTGCCCAATTTGGCAATTCTCGTGTGGTCCGCTGTTGACAGCTACTCAATAAGGGTAACACAGCAGAAGCCGTGCCGTTGATTTGCTGCTGCAGACTGATGCTACTCGGTATTTGAACGGAATCACCTGGCATGGGATTTTGCCAAGAAGTCTGCCATTCCGACGCCAAAAGCCCATGAATAACGGCGCTGTCTGTGATGAGTACGAGCGATTCTACATGTGGGCTTGTCATCATGCCTCATCCCCAACATCCACGGTACATGCTCCAACTGATGGAAGCCATTATCAAATCGACTTACAATCAAGTGCTGCTATCATTCAAAGATGAATCTAAAATCCACTTCTCTATCATCATATCTCCCATAGCCCCAAGTTCTTATCTCCAAGTCCCGTATGATAATCCGATGGCCTGATGTTAATTGCGGTTCACGATACGCCTATCTGCCTCTGCCCCGCTACGGAGAAGCTCACGGCGCCGTTGCCGCTCGGAGCCGAGCGCGGGGGAAGCCAAAACTGGAAGCAAAAATACACGCGGTGCTGCAGGAATAGAGTGTAGCTGCATCATGCTGAGACGTTTTTGTTTCGAAATGGGAGTCGCATGCCAATGAAGAGCCTTGTCTGTCTCGGAAGTCGGCGGCTTTGGTCGTCATGCTCGCATCTCTGCTGGCTATCAAGGTGTGCTAACTCTGACACGGGTTGGTCTGAACTCGCCTACACTTTCCTGGGTTATTATCATAAAAAAAAATAAAAAATAAAAAAAAATAAAAAAAAAAATACAGCTTCATTCCATCAAAGACATATATAAAACTCCCGGTGGCAACCAAAAATAGCTATTAGCAACGGCCATCTACCGGATCGCCAGCTCCCTGCCCAAGAAAATGCGAAACCAGACATGTAGCAACTCTAAGCTTAAACAAACCACTGCAGCCGAGCCGGACCAGTGTGGCATCTACCGACAAGGGCCTTGTTCGATCTGCATGTGCCGTGATTCAAAAGTCATGCCACTCCGGCTGCAGTTGGAACTCTTGTGTCGTAGCCTCGCACTTTGGGCGTTTCATGCATGCTGCTACGGATCATCTCGGAGGCGACCTGCTTCGTACTTGTAGCACTTGCAACCCGTCACATCCAATCCAGTCCACGTCTGCAAGAGTTTGATATTGATTCCAGAGAATCAACAAGGAAAAGAAGAGCCTGGATGGAATGGATCGGCCAGCGCTAAATGCATTAAGGGCACGGTACGTCTCATGATCAGCACGTCTTGCAACGCACATCAAACATGCATCCTCCACGATGCTAATCACCCCACCAGATCTTTTAGCTCCCTTGCTGTAGAATTCCATCTATACTCCGTACAGCTTGTTCCATTCCAGTGCTGCATTTGCCACATGCACACCATTGACGACGCCTGTGGCTCAGCCCTCGCCTTCTCCAGACTGGCACAGCAGAGCGGGCAAAATTCTCAGCCTCAGCCATGATTCGGATGCCGGCCGGTGGAGGCTGAGACTGACTGCCTCTGTCTTTTGTCATCAATTAGCCCTACAGCTCCAGCTCTAGGTGCAGCTCCGCCTCCCCGGCCCGTGCGGCAAACACAACAGGAGATCTAGATTGCAACAAATACGAAGATTTTAGTGGATTTCTCGTACTGGGAACAAAAGGCAAATATTGGTCGGTTGATGAAAATAGAAATTTAAACGACGAAGCCTTGAATTGTGAGTACGAGATGCGGACGACGAAAGCGGCGCGAGTCACGGTGCTGCGTTGGGCTTCTTGGATTACCTAGCTAGGCTTTTCTCTCTTCTTCCCTCCCGCCATGGGCGTGGATAGACGCATCGACACGGGGATAGGCGAACCGACATCGAATCATTTCTCTCGTCCCCAACGGCCCAGCCCTACGTTACAGCCGGCCACGGCCAAGCAGATCGCCTACGCTGTGCTAAATTCTGACACTCAGGCAGCACGAGCCGGCCATCCAGTCGCTGTTTGCCATGGCACAAGGGGGTTCCGTGAAGCTCGTACAGCAAATCCATGCACGGTCAGAGAGAGGACGGATATTAGCCGCATGCAAGGTTACGAACGGGCTCAATCTCGCCAAGAAAAAGCTTGTGTTGTCTGCTACCCGCCCCTGCGGAATGAATCGCCGTCGAAAAGAAGCACTAGCTCGTCTTCCTTCTTCCAATCTTTTGCCTACATTGTGCAAGGCGGTGCAGCTAGCACGTAATTGCTTTTACGAAGCGTTGCCTGAATGGATTCGCACGGCGGTCGCTTATCATGACGGTTGAAATTAGAGCCCGGAAATGATGGAGATGATGACAGGGGTAGGATCCATCCACCGGAAAAAGATACGAGCTGATAACGCGAAAGAGAGAGAGAGAAAAAGATTGCCAGTTCTTTGTCTAAAGAAGACGGTTTCGGATGCTGATTAAGGTTTTTTGCCTAGCACTGATGAGATAATACGCAACTGTAAAAGGTTATCCTTGGATTAGATTTAGAGTTGGGAAAGGGGGCCGCATTCGTGGCGCATCAGTCGCTTTCAACCTTTTGGGAGGATGAAACGATGGATGGGAGCTGCAATGGCGAAACAGGGCAGCCAAAGATTTCACATGTTGAGCACCAATGAATGCGCCCAACCCCCCCGTAGCGCGAATTTTACCGTTGCTGGTACAGTACAGTATACGGGCATGTATACAGTACCTGGGTAGGGGTCCGTAACCCGAAATGACGACATCTCCACAGCTGCTGTTCAGCTGTCAGCAGTCCGAGCTGAGGCGAAGAAGGAAATGGACATTTCCTGCGACGAGCCTGCTGCAGAGGGCCGTGATGCAGGGAAAGAAAAGAAAGGAATAAATTACAATAGCCAGAGTGAAATTTTGATTCAATACAATACATTGTACAGCAACCACGTGAAAAGCAGCAATAAAAGATAACGGATGGATAAAAAAAAAAGATGAAACCGCAGCCTACAGTACATCTCGAACTGGATTCCAAGCGCCAAGGCGTCGACGATCTGGCTGCAAACGAACCAACAGATCGCTGCGCTAGACATTTTTGGCGTTTCATGTGAGGCTTGGAGGAATTGATTTGTTCCCCTTTCTTTCGCATTCTCTCTCTCCGGTGTGAACCAAAAGATCACGTCACCCGCCGGCGGCGCCTTTGCGCACCAACACGGTGCAGCTCATTGCCATGCTAGGGAGGTACCTCTGAAGGCTTATCACTGGCAAGGCCTCTTGATTGCCACCAAAAGGCCGTGATCTGTTAGGGGACATGCAGTAATATTGAAAGGCCCAAGTCATTGGATCCAACGATTGCAGCAGGCTGCCAATGAAATCAGGGCATCTCGTACAGCACGGCCTGTCCGGTGCAGCAGGTGGGTTTCGTTGCAGGTACCGGCTACCTGCTAGTCGCGATTTAGTGGCCTCCAGCAGTGCAGAAAAGAAAAAAAAAACGGTGCTAAGCTCAACACCCCTATTTTCCTGCAATTTTTAGCTCTAATCTCCCGCGCCAAAAAAGAACAAGACGAGACGAGACGGCACAAGAGAGGAAGAAGAAAAAAAAAAAAAAAAAAAGAACAAGAGGCGAACGTCAAATAGTAGCAGCTGCGCAGCACCGCATGCATCCACCCTCGTCGTCAAACCCAAACTTTTCATTATCCCGTTGCCCGGAGTCCTTCTTCGGCTGCCTTTTCCGTGCCCTTTCCTTTTAATTCGACGGCCTGTGCTGTGCTGTGCTGTGCTGTACTTTTTATTTTTACACTTTCTCGTCAATCATTTGAAAAGCCTCGCCTGGACTTGAACTTGGCATCGTTTCGCCCCCCTCTTCCGTCATCCCCTCTTTAATTCCCTATTTCCTGCCTTGGGGTCCCCGTATTTGCCATCTCGTATCCCGACGACGCCTAACCGAGCGAGAAGAAGGAAACGGAAGAGACGAGAGAGAGAAAAGAGAGACGAAAACCCACAGCTAGCCACCCCTGCCGAGCGGAAGCAAGCGAGTTCTTTTCTTTTCTTTTCTTTTCTTTTTTCTCTATTTCCTCTTGTACTGCCCTCGTCGGATTTTCTCAGCTGTCACATTTGTGATTGACAGCTGTTCCATGGTCTGGCCACAAGCTTAATCTCGATCTCACCTTTTCTCGATTCGTACCGGGTACCTACCAATCTACACGGTATCGACGAGTTTCGACATCGACCCCAACTCTCTAGTCTAGTCTGCGAGACGGGGAAAAGATATACAATAGAAAGCTGCGAGAGAGAAAGCAAGACACCCATCATGTTGAACCCACGCCGCGCCTTCATTGCGGCGGCGTTCCTACTGACCGTCTTCTTCCTCATTTCGCGATCACACAGCGCCGAGCCGAGTGCTCCCAGCTCGAGCGAAAGCAAAGATGCCCAAGCAGAAGCACTGGCCGCGGCCAATGCGCAGCAGCGAATGGTGCCCCCGCCCCCTCCGCAAAAGCCCATGATTGACATGTCGGGCATGTCAACGTACGACAAATTGGCCTACCAGTACGAGTACGACATCGAGTCCAAGTTCCCCGCCTACATCTGGCAGACGTGGAAGCAGACGCCGGGCGACGGCGAGTTCCAGTTCCGCGAGCAGGAGGCGTCGTGGTCAATTGAGCACCCGGGCTTCATCCACGAGGTCATCACCGACTCGGTGGCCGACACGCTGCTGCAGCTACTGTACGGGAGCATCCCCGAGGTGCTGGAGGCGTACCACGCCCTCCCGCTGCCGGTCCTCAAGGCCGACCTGTTCCGCTACCTGATCCTGTACGCGCGCGGCGGCATCTACTCGGACATTGACACGTACGCCATCAAGAGCGCGATTGAATGGATCCCGCCGCAGATCCCCAAGGAGACGGTGGGCCTGGTGATTGGCATCGAGGCCGACCCCGATCGGCCCGACTGGGCTGACTGGTACAGCCGCCGCATCCAGTTCTGCCAGTGGACGATCCAGAGCAAGCCCGGCCACCCGGTGCTGCGCGACATCATCAGCCGCATCACCAACCAGACGCTCATCATGAAGAAGGAGGGCAAGCTGTCGGCCTTCCAGGGCAACCGCGTGGTGGACCTGACGGGCCCGGCCGTGTGGACCGACACCATCATGGACTACTTCAACGACGAGCGCTTCTTCGACATGGAGAACAGCAAGGGCAAGATTGACTACCGCAACTTCACCGGCATGCAGACGAGCAAGCGCGTGGGCGACGTCGTCGTGCTGCCCATTACGAGCTTCTCGCCGGGCGTTGGCCAGATGGGCGCCAAGGACTATGATGACCCCATGGCCTTTGTAAAGCACGACTTTGAGGGTAAGTTGTGATTGAATTGATGCAGCGACAAACAAACCATGCGGCAGGGCTAACTGTGGTTTTTCTCAGGAACGTGGAAGCCCGAAAGCGAACGACACATTGGCGAGATCCAACAGGAGCCCGGCGAGGGAGAGGGAGAGAAGAAGGCACAGTAACGAAGAAAGAGAAAGAATGAAGAAGAGCCTCGACCACCTATAATGTCATGACCAAGTCGAAGGAATGTTTTGTTTTGTTTTGTTTTGTTTTGATATCGTCATCGTCATCGTCATTGTTCCTGCACCTGTATATTCTTTCTTTCTTCGCTCTGGACTGCGGTGGACTGGGTTCCGCATCGTCACACCTTTATTTCGGGTAATATTTTTATTTCCGCGTTGCTGCGCGCCGCGTATGGGCGTCACGGCTATATATCGGTAGCGTTGGGGCGGGAAGGGAGGAGGGAAACGTTGTTTTCTTACACATTGAGGCATCATCAGCATTCGGGGGGAGGGTTAGACTCATGTATTTTCGGCTTTTTGTTTTTGTACTGGAGGAGGGCCAAATTAGATGCCGGATGGAGTTTTTTGTTGGTTTTTTTTTACACACATGTCGGCGTCTCCATATTTTTTTTTGTCATGCCCATGTTGCAGAGCATTTCTATGATATAGCCGTTGGCGCTACCAGCGGGAGGCTGCTGTAGCGTAGAGCCGAGGTCAGTAAAATGGAATCCATCAGAACAGACAGGCGTTTTTTTCGGAGGCCCGCTGAGGAGTCGATAAGACGAGATGGGGTAGTTGCCGATGGGGCTTGTTGCCGACGGGGGCATACAAAGCAAGCCCGTGATTGTTTGCGTGTGTGGCGGCGTAACGTAGGGAGGTGAAATGGTGATGCTGTGATAGCCGGACAGTGCAAGGTTGCATGTGAATCGGTGTGGTGACACAACGGGATGAAGCAGTGAGACGAATAGATAGATAGACAGAGAGAGAGAGAGAGAGAGAGACTGTGTTGTGATGGAGGGGCATCGATCAAGCAAGACAAGTCAAGACGCAAAGCAAGACGAAGACACAATGCCGGATCACAGCATGACATGAGATGCCGCCCTCACAGTACTACTAGTATTCGATGCCATCCCCGAACTTCGTCCTGCCGTGAACACAACGGAAGCCTCTCTACAAGATTCCGGCCCCAAACAGCTTCAACAGCCGTGTTCTCCCCAGCTCCAGCTCCAGCCGCTCAGGTTCAATCCCCCGCCCCTGCAGCCCGACCCGGACCGCCCTGGGCCCGCACCCAGTGATCCCAGCGAATAAGAAGCTCCCAAGACAAGCAGCGGCCCCAAAAGACCGAAAGGCGGGAGACAAGGCCAACGGAGCTTGGCAATTCTCTTGTTTTTTCCTTTTGCGGGTGGCAGCAATGGCCGAGCGAAAGCTTGTGTTTTTGGCTTATGGGGGGAGGGGAGGTGGGGAAAAAAAAGAGGAAAAAAAAGGACCGTCGCCCGGGGTCCCCAAAAGCCAAGGTCAGAAAGGCGTTTCTTGTGATGCCGCAAGTGGCTTGGGGGAACGATAGTCGCACGAAATCAGAAGCAAGGCCAACGGTCCGAAGGGGGCTTTTTTTTTTTACTTACTTACGGGGTTGGTGTGGGGGAGAAAGGAGGAGGAGGAGGAGGAGGAGGAGGAGGAGGAGGAGGAGTTCCGCTGGGTTCTCGGGACGGCTTGATTTGTTTTTTCTGGGGAAATGGGGGGGGAGGGGAAGGGGGGGGACTTTCTGTGATGTTTATTATAAAGTGAGGGCTGATGGTGTGTGTTGGTGGTTTTGTTTTTTGTTCTTGGTTATTTGTCTCGAGGTTTATTATTGGGGTTCGTGGAATGAAGATTTGTCTCTCTTGAATCACTTCACTTTTTTTTTTTAACTTTTTTTTCTTTTGTTGTACAGACGACTTACATCATCCCTTGGGAAAGAAGAACAAGTGAGACAAGCAAACAAGCAAACAACCAATACCTGAATGGCGGCCTTGAACTAAACCGTGGACGAATTCTTTTTTTTTTCTTCCCTTTTTTCTCTTGTTATCTTGATACCTTTGTGTTTCCGTTTTGTCTTCTTCAAATAGCGAAATTCTGCGTGTCGTCACAAACTCCCTCACGACATCAACACTACCTACCACATCAAAGAAATCATGTCCATGTACATGCGAGCCTGCGCAGGGCCGCTGGGCCGGACGAGAGCCGCGGTGCGAGTGAGGAGAGCCATGTGCACTGCGGCGGCGGCGGCGGTGAGGCCCCTTGACGAGGGGTACGTGCAGCAGGAGTGGCAGCAGAGGGTGTTGGCGACGGAAGGGCTGAGCATACGGACGGGATCGACGGAGGTGAGTCTGATATGAGTGATGGCCGCGTGTTGGGAGTGGGATATAGAAGAATGAGGTTGTGAAGACGAGAATACAGCTCTCTCACACACCTACTTACATTTTTTTTTCTCGCCCTCACTCACCCATCCATCACCACTTACACGAACCAGCAAGCACTAACATCAACCTCCCAGCCCGCCCTCTTCACCGGCACCATCCCCGACCACTTCGCCTCCGTCGTCTCCCTCCACGGCGACCGTCCGGCCGTCATCGCCCGCTCACCCGCGCCGCTCGGCCGCGACTCCAGCCTCAACTACTACGAGCTCGACCTCGTCTCCAACCGGCTGGCCTCGTCGCTGTCGTCGCTCGGCGTGCGCAAGGGCGACCGCGTCGCCGTCTCGCTCGGCAACAGCGCGGAGTTCGCCGCCCTGACGTACGCGCTGTTCAAGCTCGGCGCCGTGCTCGTGCCGCTGAACCCTACCTTCAACGCCCAGCAGGTGACCGCCGCGCTGAGCCATCTCGAGGCCGAGGTCCTCATCATCGGCGCCGTCACCGATCTCGCCTACCGGCCCGGCAAGGGACGCAGCAACAAGCCGCTGCTGGAGGCCGTCGTCGGGGACCTCCACCGCAGCCGCATCCAGAGCGAGGCCGTCCCGAGCCTGAAGCGCGTCGTCGTGCTGGACAACCGCGCCAGCCACGCCGACGTCGACTTCCCGCTCGACGACTTCGCCGCGCTGAGCTCCTACGAGACCCTTCTCGAGGGCTCCGACCGCGCCGTCACGCCCGATGCGCCGCTCCATCCCGCAGACACCATCAACATCCAGTTCACATCGGGCACCACGTCTGCGCCCAAGGCCGCGCAGCTCTCGCACACGGCCATCCTCAACAACGGCGCCTTCATCGCCGACCGCATGGGCCTCAACCCGGCGGACCGCATCGTCGTGCCGCCGCCGCTGTTCCACTGCTTCGGCTCCGTGCTGGGCTACATGGCCACGGCCACCACCGGCGCCGCCATCCTGTTCCCATCGCCGGCCTTTGACCCCGTCGCCACGGTGCGCATGGCCGCCGAAACAAACGCCACCGGCTTATACGGCGTCAGCACCATGCTCGTCTCCGTCTTCGAGGCCCTGGACGACGGTAATCTCCCCGTGCCCCAGCACCTCCGCAAGGGCATCGTCGCCGGCAGCAGCGTGCCAGAATCCCTCATGCGCACCATCTACAAGCGCCTCGGCCTGCAAGACCTGGTCATCTGCTACGGCATGACGGAGACTGCGCCCGTCAGCTGCATGACGAGCCCGTCCGACACCTTTGAGCAGCGCACCTCGTCCGTCGGCACGCCCATGCCGCACACCACGGTCAAGATTGTCGATCCGCTGGACCGCGATCGCGTGGTGCCTCTCGGTGAGCGCGGCGAGCTGGCCGCGTCCGGATACCTCGTCATGAAGGGCTACTTCGGCGACGCGGAGCGCACCGCCCAAGTCCGGCGCACCGAGCCCGACGGCCGCACGTGGCTGTACTCTGGCGACGAGGCCCAGATGGACGCCTCCGGCTTCGTGCAAATCACCGGCCGCATCAAGGACCTCATCATCCGCGGCGGCGAGAACATCCACCCGCTCGAGGTCGAGAACTGTCTCTTCCAGCTGCCCGGCGTCCAGGAGGTGTCCGTCGCCGGCGTCCCTGACGAGCGCCTGGGCGAGGCCGTCGCCGCCTTTGTCATCCCGCGGCACGGCTGGGAAACCGCCGACGTCGAGCAGGACGGCGATGAGGCTGCGCGGAGATTGTCCAAGGACCGTGTGCGCAACTGGGTGCGGACCAAGCTGTCGAGCCACCTGGTGCCAAAGTACGTCTTCTGGGTTGATGATTATCCCAAGACGGCGAGCGGCAAGATTCAGAAGTTTAAGCTGCAGGAGCTGGCCAAGGAGAGGCTGGCAGCTGAGGCATGAACAAAGGAGAGGAAAGAAAAAAAATTGACAAAAAGAAAAAAAAAAGATGACAGGTAATGAGGCATACTAATCATGTGAATATATAAGCATTTATCCATGTATTTATTGATTTCTTTTTTCTTTTTTTTTCTTTTTTTATTTTCTTATTGATTTTTCTAGCTCTTTGGCTTTTGGCTTCCCTTTGTTTTGGTTCTGGTTTCTGCATCAATATGGTAGCTCAGGGGGTACATGGGATGAGAGTTGAGCACAGGCAATCCAGAAACATATAGTCTACCGTCTAGTTTTTACTTCACCCATCGAGGCGTGAATACATGAATGCAAATACAACCATATTCTCACAACCCCCAACTTCACAGCGACAACTTCATCACCCATCACATGCACCAGGCAGCCACATGGATCCCGCAAAATCAATCGTCATAATAACTAACCCACGCGAAATCAACTCTCTATCGAGTCTATAGAATCCCACTTCGTCAAGTCAGTTGTCGTAGCACATGGTATCAAAGGCTTCTAGCATCGTCCTTCCGTCCGCCTATCCGTCTCGCTCTGCCTGAGCTTCCCGGTGGTCACGCAGCCCTACCAGTTGAAAATATCCCATATCCCAAACAGGTTTCGTGTTATAGGTTTGAAAAGAAAAGAAGAAGAAGAGGTTCCCCCTGCCCAGAGGAGGGTCAAGGGGGGCAGCCTCAAAACTCCTCAACGCCGTCGTCCCAAGAAAAAGCACCTCTCTCCCTGCTGCCCATCCGCCTCCTTTTCCCCACCCAGATATTCATCTCTTATTCCACCTGCTTCTCACAGCCAATGCGGCCAAGAAGCTCCTTGCGGTCGCTGTGTCCCGGCAGGCTGACTCCGCTGGCGGAAGCCTGCTTCTTAAGCCCGTTGCGTCGCTCCCAGCTTTTGAGGTCCAAGTCCTCCACCCCGACCTCCTGTTCCAGTGGTTGAACCTCCTCGTAGATGAGCTCCTCCTCATCCTCCTTCTCGTCAGCCTCATCGTCGCTCCGAGAATCTTCTGCGCCACCTCCGCGAATCACCTTGATGGCAACGCGAACAATCATGGTGAACCAGAAAATCGTAATGCCTTGAAGCAGAAGGAGGGGCATGAGGAAAGACCACTTGATCGTCTCGTTGTAGCATACACGCCCCGTGGAGTTGAAGAATGGCTCAAACAGATACGTGAGGCCGGCGGGGGTTTCCAATGGTCCGACCAAAGCATCGTTTGGCCCAATAAAGCATCCGGTGGGCATGATCTCGGGTGTGTGCGCGTAGATGGACCAGCAGACCAGGACGTAGAGGACGTGTCGCGCCACAAACCACGACACCATAAAGAGGGCAAAGGCAAAGTCGCACAACGTGGTGTAGCCGCAGTACTTGAGACACTTGGCAGCCTAGATAAATTGTTGGGGTCAGCAACCACATCAACGAATCCCAAAGCCTGCAGCAATTGAGGCATTCAGAAGAAGCCAGGGTGAAAAATACTCACAGGGAGGAACAGATCCACCACGTCCATAATGACTAAGATGAACATTCCAACGCGGGTGTGGTGGTAGCAGTAGCACGACGAAATCAGCGCCGTGGTGATGAGGTGGTGGCTAAACATCTGCCAGTGGTCCTTTCGCCGATCCTCAATGTTGATGACGACGATCTGCTGCAGCCAAAACGCCCATTGGGCAACCATGTACCACTTCATGAGGCCACCCATCTCCCTGTTCGGCCAGTCGGTCCACAGCTCCCTCATGCTCAGGTAGGCGGGAGACTTGCAGTACAGATACTAATGACGGCCAGTCAGTAACTTTGCGTCCCCTACTTGGGGCATGTGTTTCAGAGCCACGTACCACGCCCATGGGCCAAAAGACACCATAGTAAACCAGCAACCAGGCTTGCTCGCTAAATCGGGTCAGGTCCTTTTTCTTGTTGATTCCGTTAAGGCGGCCAAATGGCGTCAGAATATAGTCCATAATACCAGCCCGAAGGCCGGTGAAGAGGACAATGAAAAAGGCAATCAGATAGGCATCGTCATATCCGGTAGCATACTTGCCCGTCTTTGGGTTAAAGTACGAGAGATGGAAGAACTTGGTTGTGTGTATTCTGGCCTTGGGGATGCAAGCGTGGGCTAAGAAAAGAAGAGCGAGCAGGTTGAGTGACAAGCCTAGTTGCACCAAAAGTCAAAGTCAGCGGAGGTTCCATGATGTGGCTGCTTGTTAAAAAAGCAAGCATTGTCGCATTACGCAACAGTTGCGACAGGGCACAGTGTTTCTACAGTTGAGGGGGGGTAAGAAGCCCAAAAACAAGGCAAAAAAAAAAAACAATAAACGTACCGACCTGGTTCTCGACGAACCAGCGAGCGAGAGGCTTCCAGAGCCCTTCGTCCTTGCGCTTCAGGCGACGGACCAGCACGACGTTGCGGCCAGAAGTCTGCATGTACAGCGGCCCGTTGGAGACTGGTCGAGAGCTCTTGGAGGAGCTGGCGACTGTCTTTTCGTCCGCCACCAGGCCGTGTGAGTCGCCCATCGTGTCGAGGGCCGTTGAGAGAAGCTGCGGTCGTGAACGAGGCTCTCGACTCGGGAGGTTGATAAAGGGATGAGACTTTGCGGAGGTGCGTCGAAGAACTGCCAACGGCCGGTTATTAGCAACAAGAAGACGAGACCAGCAATAATACCAGAAGGTAGCAGCCAGAGGGTGTGGTGGGGGTGGTGGGATGTCTCACTGGCGCTGGTGATTGGACCGCGTTTTTTTTTCCACCTCTTTTTTCCAAGGTTCTTTTTTTTTCCCTCTTTCCCACGGCGTGCGGAGTGGCGCCCCAAGCTACAGATTAGCTCCCAGCAAAAAGAGCTCCCGAGGATGAGATGGAAAAAGCGCTCTGCCAAGCTTCGCGGCCAATTGCTTGCAGCTGGAGAAATGTTCCACTCTGGAGGGATGGAGGGGAGAGGAATTGGGAGCGTTTAAAGAGCGCAAAGAGGCTCGGTGCATGTACAGTACCTGGTACAGTACAGTGCAAGCAAACCGGGGACGGACGGGGGGGAAAGAGCAAGCGGGAAAGGACAGATAGGCGGTGGAGCGGCCAGATTAGAGGGATCAGCAGTAACAGATGGAGCTGCTTTCATGCGACTCAGGTTGCAGCAGGTGTCTCGTATGGAGGACGTACAGTGTACAGTGCACGGCGGGGAGAGCTGTGCGATTGCCAAGGTACCGGGTACAACCGATGCTCTCTGTCTTTTGGTTTCCAGTTGTTGGTATATACTTCGTAGCACCTCTGGCAGGCAACAAATTCATGTGTCAAGCTGGATTTGCTCACTCAAGATAACCTTCATAGGCACAAGGACAGATTTGACGGCAGCAGCGGCTTGTCCACTGTCCTGATACAACAAGCTGCGCCTTGCAGAATGTGAGCAGTCAGCTACATGTATGTACCCAGTACTAATGCCTCCCCCGCACATGTCAAGAGAGAAATTGCTCTGAGCCCTGGCTTGAGCCTTTCACCTCTCGTCTCAAGCCCCGGTACGAATGACGTTTTCTCCACGTCCCACCAACATGACACAAGGCCTTCCATACGAGTTACAGCAATCGTGCTCCGTATAGAGTACACGTACTTTGCATCTGCCAAATCAATCAATTCATAAATCCAACGCCAGTTCCATCACTTCCAAAACCATCTTTGCTTCCGTCAGGACTTGCAAGCGGTGAGGACGAGGCACACGTGCGCTGCGAGCATCCCATCCATACCTACAGTAGAGTACATGTACTACAGCACAGTGTGCCGTCGCCCGCATGCACACGCTGCCCTCACTAGCACCAATTCCACCCGCGGCGCACTTGCGCTACCCGCTAGCGGTCTAGCAGCCTGCTAAGATGTGCTGAGGCGCTCGCTTGGGCCCCTGGCCTCAACAAATGCGCTGCACGCCCAGCGGGTGAAGCCATGGGCTGATTCGCTCCCGAAATTAACCTCACCAGGTGGCCGCCAATGGCATCAGCCCGAATTCTCTCCTCTTTTCGCCATCCATTCGATTTTATCCTCGCAGCAGGGTAATCCAGCCGTGGTTTGCTCGATATTACTGTACAGCCCGGTGTTGAGTCCCAATCTCTTGGCTAACCGCTGGGAGCAATGCTCCGCACCTCCGCCTCTGTGCAACCTGCTCGTCCTGTTTTGCGCTGTTTGGGAACATGCCGACTACAGTACAGCGCAACTCTTCCTCAGGATAGCATAGTGATGCACACGTGGGCCAGGCATAGGCTGTAGGATCTGGGCTAGCATGAATCCTTGCTTGTTCGTTAGCCCATTCTCATCCTCCCCAGAATCTGCCAAAAGAGCAGCGCGGGCATACAAGCGAGTCTGGATAGATTAAGCAGCACCTACCTGTCCAGGCAAGTTGGACGGTAATGGAGGTGTCTTACTATCCAAAGTGAGAATAACGTCAGCTGTCATGGCACTGCTGAATCTGAACCTGAGCATCAGGCAACTCTCCTTCTTTTGCGGTCCAGTATGAATATTCGTTCAATTGCTCAAAAATACTAAGCTACAGCGGGTGGCAATACTCCAGCCAAGAAACTACTAGGTACCGTGTCTTACAGTAGAGCTCCATACTCACGATCCTCTCGAGTTCTCCTCAGTAAGAGGAACAGATCCGAGCCCCCACCGGCCAGTAAAGCCTCGGCTCAGGTCTCGTGATTTCTCATCAATGGCAATAACCTGATAGGGCACTCTGCAGTATAGTAGTAATACACCAAGGCAATAGAATTGGCTTCTCAATCGATATTCCTGGATGAAGAATCAAATCTCAGATCGAGTGGGGGCGGGGATTCAAAGCGTGGCGCCATGAGCAGTGGTGGACCCTCCACAGAGGCATCAATCTTGATGTAATTCCATCTCATTCGACATGACAGCAGGATGAGCTGATGTTGGATAATAATACTACTAGCAGCAACGTACGTACGGAATACAAGGGGTTAATACTACCTGGTAGTAAACAACAGCAGGTGTACAGTAACAAGACACATGTAGCAAACACCCCGTCTGCACGTCGACAGCAGCTACCCATCAAAGAGACATTTTACACGCACCAGCTGATCGATTTTGTCAATCAACCCCAGCCGCAAGCAGGCAGGGATCACGGCCAAAGCCAATCACGAGAGCCCTCGTCGCAACACCCTCTACTGCTGCCGCTCACCAGAGTTCTAGGCCCGGTCGTCTGAACCAAGCCAGTCTCTTGAGAGTCACCTCGAGTCATCATTTAGGTCAATAGCCCTAGCTATAGCAACAAGACCTGATACAGTCTATGACTGTTGTACTACATGTTAGTTATCGAGGACTGGCTCCAGTTCTGTGCCTCATGTGCTGTCGTGTCCGATATATGCCAAAGGCGGGGAACAAGCACATCCAATGCTTGCACAACTAAGACACACAAAATCACCTAAAAGCTCCCTTGCTGCAAGTCTAGCGCTTCCGGACTGGTGATGCTCCGTAGATACCCCATAGTCCCATCTTGCATGCTTTCGCCAACCAAGACCCATCTGCCTCTGTCTGCTTCTACCCATATGTACTTGCACCATTCTGAATGGCGCCAAGAGTGACCTCGGAGGCTGAGAAAACACATTGACATTGCTAGAGGTATTGTTGTCAGTGTGCCAGGGGTCAAATAATCGCCACTTTAGCTAAGCATAGTGGTGCAACAAATCAAAATCATGGAAACGGGTTGGAGACAAGGCCTCGGGGGGCGTTAAAGTTGCTGTGAAGGGAACAAAGGATCAAGGCTCCATGGGATCAAAAAATTCGAGGGCTAGACCGCGAGCCTCAATTCCCCCATTGGCAAAAACAGGAGAGTGCGACTACACGGTAGCTGAATCAAAGCTCATCCATGGATAGATTTCAAAGATGGAGAAATAAATTCGCGGAATTAATTTCTCCTACATAAACGTCAGTCGTTATTTAATAGTTGTGAAAATTCGACATTCGGTTATTATTTTCCTACACTACAGAAGTACATAGGAGTTTCGAGATCCCACCCCATACAAATTTCGACCTCAAGCTGTGCAGTAGCTCTAATTCCCGCACAGCCACACTCTGCATCTGTAATAGGCACCAACCGAACTAGCCCCGCTCACGAGCCACATAACCTCTCCTCCTGACCCAGTAATTTATCGTCTACATCATCCTTCCGCCACAGCAATCACGGTCCCTTGATCTTCACACTCTCTTCCACCTCAGCATCAACCACAAACCGTTCCTTCGCCAGCACCCCGACCTCTCCATCCCGTCCAGCGCCGACAGAGGAGAAGACGACCGCGCAAACAGAAACCATGGCGTCCACCGCAAAGTACCAGCCGGCTCCCCAGCAGGAACCACACGACGACTACACGCAAGCTCCGCCCGCGTACGGCACCGCTGCCTCGTCGTCGCACAACGATCCCGGCCTGTTTGCTGAGCCGCGCAGCAGCGATGACAATATCCCCGATGACTTCAAGGTGAGTGCTGGATGCGGCCTCCTCGCGCGCGCTTTTTGTTGCCAAAATCTGGTGTCTGGAGTATCACAAAAAGTCTCGCCTGCTGACGTCACTCTAAATAGTTTGGAGGCTCTGTCGCTGAAGCCACGGTCGATATTCGCAACCAGTTTGTCCGCAAGGTCTACAGCATCCTCACCGTCCAGCTCATCGCCACTGCGGCCCTGAGCTCCATCAGCTTCTTCAGCGGGGGATACAAGTCATGGATCCAAAGCCACCCGGGCCTTGTCTGGGCCTCTGTATGTCACCAGCTCCGTCTTCATCCGTCAATCTCCTCTAGCTAACCAACACATCTCCAGCTCTTCGGCGCCATGGTCTTCATGGGTCTCACCTACTGGAAGCGCAAATCATACCCGACCAACCTGCTCTTCCTCTCCCTCTTCACCCTCACCGAAGCCTACTCCATCTCCGTCATCGTCTCCTTCTACCAGACCTCCATCGTCCTCAACGCCACCATCCTCACCGCAGGCATCTTCGTCTTCCTCACAGCCTTCGCCTGCCAGTCCAAGTACGACTTTACATCCTGGATGCCCTACCTCTTCGGCGCTCTCTGGGGCCTCATTCTCTTCGGCTTCATGGCCATATTCCTTCCCTATAGCTCTACCGGCGAGCTCATCTACGGCGGCCTCGCTGCTCTCATCTTCAGCGGCTACATCCTCGTCGACACCCAGATGATTATGCGCCACCACCACGTCGAGGAGGAGATTGCCGCCGCCATCAGCCTGTACCTCGACATCATCAACCTCTTCCTCGCCATTTTGCGCATTCTCAACAGCCAATCTAACAACTAATACGGCCAAGAGGAGTGAATCGCATCCAGTGGTAACAGCCAATCACTGTGGCGCTGCTCAGTATTCGTGCAAGAGCTTCGAGATTGTTATCATGGGGCATTGCCGTTCCTTTGTAATATCCTTATTTCTTCTTTCTTTTTGTTTTGCGGCTAGCTATGTAGGATAATGGGATAAAGCGGATGGAACGCGGATAGGGCAGCTCGTTTAGGGTTTTTATTTTTATTGATTTTGTTTATGGTTTCCCCCTTGTTTCCTACTACTAGCCTCCTATATGTTGAGTACCAACTCAACGAAAGGAATAAATTAACTCGTGGTTACTAAACACATGCTTAATCCAGCTCTGTCCTCTCAAGTATCCAATTCGTGATGAAGGTTGTGAATGTATTTGATATCTGCATTAGAAGTCCACTACAGTAGCTAGAAAAAATAAAAGGACAGTTTAAAAAAAAAAACAGGGAGACCATTTGACAACAGATGGCTACTGATGCGGCTAAAAAACAGGATACCTTGCGAGAGGCTGGACAGCACGAGAACCCCAAGAGGTATTCGCCGAAGCATGCCATGCCGTCCACCCCCGTCTCGCACATTATTATGCTGAGTAGCCGCATGCTTTCCCACCTTTGCCGATCCGAGGCACCTCTCTTCGTCGGGGTATAACGTCGTTTTGGTCCAACGGCATTCCACCCTCTCCGTATATTCCACCATGAAACTTCCCTCCCCCTTCGTCAGCCTCTATCGTTCCATCTCGGCACCAACCCATGCGTCACTTCGCGAGTTGCCGTAGGTCGCAATAAAATAAGTTAAAAGAAAAAACAGGGAGAAAATCAAACTCGATTCAGTAACGGCCGGTGGAAAGTTCTGATGTCTTTGCTCTTCAGTGTGTAGGAGAGGTAAAACCCAACGCCGGCAGCGATAAATAGACCAACGTCGCAATTTACTTTTATAATGCCGAAGAAAGCCCTAATACGTGATTTGAGATGATTTACTCCTCGCCATTGAGGCTGGTGTCCAGCGCGGGGGACGCCTGGGCCGTCGTCTCGCGCTGCATGCGAGCCTCTATCTCGCGGAGCTGAGACTCGCGCGCCAGCAGCTCCTGTCGCTTCTCGTTGATCTCGCGCTGGACCTTGAGCTCGATCTCGCGGAGCTTCTCCTCCTCTCGTCGGAGCTGTTCCTCCTTGAGGCGAACGGACTGGGAAGCCAGGTCCTCGGGGTTCATGGAGCTATCAAGACTTCACACATTAGTTCACCGTTGTACCAAGCAAGGCTGTAGTATACTTACCCAGAGGCACCGCCATCCACGCTCTTAGACAGCTTCTCGGTACGGTAGTTCTCATACAAGAAATCGTGGGTGATTTCTTTCAGGTCAGCCAGGTGGCTGTGGAGGAGGGCTGATCGGATGGCCAAAAAGTCTGAGTGACGAGGGTTCTCGACCTCGACAACACCCCAAGGGTACTGACGAGCGCGGACCTTGCGACCACCAATCTCAACGATATCCTCCGAGCCAACAATGGCAAATGGCATGAGTCCTCTAAGTTCTGCGTTTTCCTCGACGGTATCCTCGTCATCTTCCTCAATGTCGTAGGGGAAGTTGTACACGGGGATTCTGTAGTGCTCAATGTCCTCCATGACCAGCTTCTTTGACTCAGCAAGCTCCTGGGGGGTCAGGGTATCGGCTCGGCCAATGACGGGGATGACGTTGACACGCGGCGCAAGGCGCTTCATCAATTCGATATCGAGCTCACGGAGGCTTGTAGAGACGCGTCAGTACCAAACGAATACGCAACTCAATAGGTAAGAGAAGGGGCTTACCCGTGACCGGTAGGGGTGATGAAGTAAAGCATGGCGTGGACACGGTTGTCCCTGAAGCGAGGGTTACGCTTGATACGAGACTCTTCGGCCAAGATGTCGTCATATTGTCTCTCGAGGTAGCCAACAATTTCTGAGAAGCTATACGCGACAGTTTAGCATGCGACAAAGCACAGACGAAAGCGTAGTCAATGCGGGGCTAACCTGGCCTCATTGTCAATCTGATCGCCAAATCCGGGGGTGTCGACGATGGTCAGCGAAATTCGAGTGCCTTCCTCGTCGAGTTCGAGCTCTAAACAGGTGGTGAGTGCTTGTCAACAGAGAGATTGGGGCGTTTGCGGCTCGTCGTCACGTACCAACAGTAAGGGGCTTGATCTTGACGCCCTCCTCGATGTGCGCGTTGGTAGCATCGTCGGCTTCCTTGTGCTCGAGGACAGACTTGCCGCAGAGCGTGTTGACGAAGGTGGTTCGGCCTGCAGCGACAATTGTGAGTCTGGCGTTGCTGTTTGGAATTGCAGCGCAGTTGGAGAGGGCAGCGGCATACCAGTTCCTGAGGCACCACACACCATCAGGCAGAACTGAATGCCTTTCTTGACATTCTTCTTTCGGCGAATAACCTTCTGCACAGTCCAGGACGGTCAGTTTCTTCATCGCGTTTCAAACATGCCAGGGCCAAGGAAAACACGGGGGAAGCAGCCTGCTTTGGGCGTCGTGCATCGCAGTCGTCGGATTGACACGTCCCCAGCAATTGCGGAAAACGGAGGGTGCACGTACGGAGGACATCATGGATGGCAACTGGTGGGAGAATTAGCCCTAGAACGGTGGGAGCGGGTGCAAAAGCAGCTGGAGCGAGGAGATAGGAAATAGGAAGCAGAGTTCGGCCAAGACGAAGCTCTTGATGGAGGAGAGAAGAACTGGTGGCGGTGATTAGAGGCCAGGAGAAAGTTGGGTGCTACAGTGGGCAGTAAAGGAGACGGAGGCGTCGTACTGGCAATTTGCTTCCACTTTTCAGGGGTCAGACCGCCCCGGCTGTAGCTCCCCTGATGTGAACCTGGTGCTAGTACACTGCGGAGCTAAGCCAAATCATGCAATCCCAAAACGCTTCCCAGTTGGTACCTGCAATGGCTCTTGTTTGCTGCAAATGTCCGTGCGGGCAGAGGTACCTGGTTTTTGCCGGAAATTCGTCGGCAAACACAGACGCAGTGTCGGATGTACCTTGTTGCGGCCGGTGGCATCTATTTTCGTTTGACTCCAGTGAAGTAAGTACCTGAGCAGCAATACGAGCGTTGGCGGTACCGCAGGTGAAGGCGATGGACGCTCCAGATTAGGCCATCGACTGTTAAGACATGAATGGCGAGGCCGATTCTTGGGGAATACAAGATCCATCAATATATTGGATAACAAAACAAGAAGGCACCCCTCCTTTGGGCCTCCAACAAAGGAATCCATATAAAGCCAATAAGCTGCCTTGTTACAAGTCCTACATGACGATTCTCCAAGTCCCCTGTCTTTGTACCTATTGGTGCTAAAATTGCTATGGCCATTGACCAGTCTGACATGCTGCCTTCCATTGTATCGACGACGTGTACGTACTTTTCCTGAGCCTCGTATTGTCCCAAATGCTACACGGTACCTACCAGGTACTAAGTACCTCTATTAACTTACTTACCTGTACCTAAGTCTTAGTCCCAGGTAGGCAGAATGGTCCAGTACTACACATCAATTGATAACATACATCTGCCATTATTTGCTTTCAAATGTCAATGGGACGTGGGACGCTGCTGGCAAATCGCCCAAGTGCCCAATCAACGTCTCGCGATGCAAAAAACACACGTAACCAAGCCCACGCATGCTGACGGCAGATGCACAGAGATACCAGAGATACCAGAGATACCAAAGCACATGGAGAGGCGTCAATGGCTGTACTCCGTCCTCCGTACATGACGTGCAACTGCCCTCGACTGATTCTCCCACCAGCGTTGATAGGGGCAACCGATTTATAGCGCTGTCCCGCTACAAGGCAG
Source organism: Trichoderma sp. TW21990_1 (assembly GCA_010015515.1). Classification (NCBI taxonomy): domain Eukaryota; kingdom Fungi; phylum Ascomycota; class Sordariomycetes; order Hypocreales; family Hypocreaceae; genus Trichoderma; species Trichoderma sp. TW21990_1. The sequence goes on along the minus strand of WXUD01000012.1, from coordinate 1,102,728 downwards.
CGGCCCCACGGAAGCCTTCAAGCACCAGATACTGGGCCGCCTCCGCATTAAAGCGCCAGTTTAAAGCAACCACACCCTGTATCTTCCGAATACTGCTTGCCCAGACGGCGGACGGTATTGACACATATCAATCAACCCAGTGCTTGCATCCATCAAATCATCAGATATCGTCGTGCTGTTGCATCAAGCTCGACGGCCCAGTGTTTGAAGCACTGCATCATTTCTTACATATTAATTCACCCCTTGCTCTTGCTTTATTTTGCTGGTGTCTGGAAACCCCATGATCACTGCGCCAAAACGGGATAGCTGGCGGGACCCAGACGCAGTCCACAGATTACCGAGCATCGCCAACAACAACATCTAAGCATCGAGAATCGAGACTTCCATCTCAAACGCCTCTTATACGAGGCCAGAGACAAGAAGCCGCTTCTCCATCCGGAGCTTCGGTGAGCCTGGAATCCGTCTCGGAGCCTGCCCTGGTCTTCTTGGTTCCATCCTTGGATCCCAGCAGCCTTCGGTGTGAAGCCGCCTCGCCGCCATGAATGTACGGCCACCTATAGAGTCGTCGTCTCCCACGGCGGTTCTGTCTGTGGCATTCAACAAAGACTCGAGCTGTTTTTCCGTTGGCCTGGAATCTGGGATATGTGGTGAGCCGTGAGAGATTGCCTGACCGAGCTCTTGACAGCTGGCTGATGACGATACTCATGATAGTCTTTCATACTAAGTCATGTCTGCTCAAGGCATCAAGAGGTTTGTTTTTTATTTTATGGCCCAATATACGCCGGAAATACACAGGGTAGCTGACATCTGATGAGACTTCAACGGCGGCATCGGCCTTGTCCGAATGATGGGCACGACAAATTACCTCGCCCTAGCTGGCGGCGGTAGATCTCCCAAGTTCGCCATCAACAAGGTAGCCTTGTTTACCCTGCACCCATGATGAACGAGCTATTGACTAGGTATGCATCTAGGCCATTATATGGGATGATATGAAGGGAAAGATTGCCTTGGAAATCTCAGCCCTCACTCCCATTCGTGGCATGCAGCTCAGCAGAGAACGCATCGTCGTGGTCCTACAGAACAGCGTCCGCGTCTACTCGTTCGCCAAACCTCCCGAGCTGCTCCATGTGTACGAGACGGCCGACAATCTGCTTGGCCTATGCTGCCTCTCGGAGAAGAAGCTTGCGTTCCCGGGCCGCACAACAGGACAGATCCAGATTGTCGAGCTTACCACCGGTAACGTTAGTATCATTCCGGCTCACTCATCTGCTCTAAAGGCCATCCAGTTAAGCAACGATGGAGAACTACTGGCAAGCGCCAGCGAAACAGGGACGCTCATTCGTGTCTACGCGACTGGCAGCTGTGCCAGGTTAGCGGAGCTCCGCAGAGGCATTGATCCGGCAACCATCTATTCCCTCGCCTTTTCGCCATCTGGATCGTTGCTGGCCTGCACCTCTGACAAGTCCACGCTTCACATCTTCGACGTGCCCAACTCTAAGCGACCAAGTACTCATCGTAGTCCACAGCCAGGCGGCGCAGCACCAGAGGCGGATGCTGGCAAATGGGGCATCCTCAGCAAAATCCCACTCATGCCGAGAGTCTTTTCCGACGTCTATTCCTTTACTTCGGCACCATTTGAGGCCGGCAACGAGTCTATGATTGGCGGCATCTCGTTTTCTGAGGGCACCGTCCTGGGAACCACGAGGCCGCCCAAGGGCGTCATTGGATGGATCAGCGAGGACAGCCTTGCGGTCATTGGCGCGGGCCAGGACGCAAGGTGGGAGAAATTCACACTGGTTGACGGTGAGGACGGAAAGCGACACTGCGTTCGCGAGGGCTGGAAGCGATATCTGGGAAATTCGTCATGAGGAATAACACAGGGACTATACAGGGAAGGTGATTCAATTCAGATGAAGCGAGGACTTTTTGGGCGTTTTTTCGGGAGGATAATGCTGTTCAAACGAAGATGTGGGAATAGTGTTTATTTGGGTATTCTTAGCTTTTGGACCTAGCATTAATTTTGACGACGCCGAGGAGATCGGCTTCTACTCTTGCGCTGCGGTCTTCTCCTACCATCGTCTTCTTTTTCTCCCCCTTCTTCCCTCCGCCTCCTGTGTCTCTCGCGGTCATCGTCTCTTCTATGGGACCTCTTGTCATCGTATTCGGGCTTCTTCTCCCGCCGTCCTTCCCGTTCCTGTGAGTCTCCTCGGGGAGAATCTCTATGCCTCCTGTGGCGCTCTCTGGAATCGTCTCGGTGTCGATATCGTCTCGATTCGCTATCTGACGGCCGCTTTTCTTTCTCTCTCGATACATCGTCCCTCCGTGATCTCTCGCGCCGGCCATCATCTCCTTTGTCCCTTCTTGACCTATGGTGTCTGTGATGCCTATGACTATCCGGCTTTTCTTTCCTGTCGGCTCTCCGCCGAGCTTCCTCGACCTCTTTCTTCTTCTCGTCAATCAGAAATCCTTTCATGGGATCGTCATCGTCGTGGTCTCGCATCAAGAGGGCTAGTTCTCTCTCCTCGGGCAGCATCGGTCTCTGAATCTCCTCCTGGACGCTCTCGTCGTCGGACACAGCCTTGCCTTCCCTGCGCTGGATGTCTTCCCAGCCGATTTTGAATTCATCTTGGTCTTCGTCGTCTCGAGCTTGGTATCGGGCGTGGTCAACCCGCAGCAACCGTCCACCGATCTCAGCGCCACCGAGGTTATCCACTGCGAGGTCGGTGCTCCTCTGGTCTTCGTATTTCAGCCAGCCGAAGCCCTTGGACTTGCCAGTCTCCTTGTCGCGCACGAGTTTTAGGAACACGGGTTCGCCGAATTGAGAGAAGATTGTGATTATGTCTCCTTCGGAGAGTTCGTATGGAAGGCCGCCGAAGTAGACGAAAGCGGTGTCACGGTAGTCGACATGCCAGGACGCGTCTGGGGAGCTGTGACAAAGTCAGCTCTGCGCAGTTGTAGATGGCTTACATGCAGATACTTACATTCCGTTTTCAATTTCTTTCTTGTTAAGCGCCTGGATGGCGCGTATCTGGTTCATGTTGCTCTGCTCTGCTAAGAAGGCGGATCCTGCTGAGATTGAAGTCGAGACCGTGCCGTCTTGTCGAAATAAAGAGGATGATGCAAGGCTGAGCTTCTGTTTCGATCATTCAATGCGCCGGAGCGTCAGTGGCCGATTACAGATACCCACTAATAAATGAGCTCCAGCACCTGACGATAGCGATGTGTGCTGTCCCCCCTCTGCCGACAATTATCCAGCCCCAATGTGATCCTTGTTCCAATAGGGTCGATGAAGGATATGCTTCTACTATAGCTATCGGGAAACATCTCGCCTCCAAGGCCTATGGCTTTCCAATCCTAATCTTCAGCCCGGAGCTCGACCACAGCAGCGACGATTTCCCTGCAGGCGCAGCGCCTTTTCCCGCCACGTCGCATCGTTGTTGGCATCTTGACCAAGATGCTCCGCTATCCCTAGGACCTTTCTATCATCCCACCTTAATACTGTTACGCCTTGATCCGCGAGCGTTTCCCCCTATAGATAGCCTGACTGCCAAATCAACGCGTGCGTTCTGGACGATTACGCATCATACTCGCAAGCATTCCTGGTTTAGCGACGCTGCCGCCTCGGAGGTGCGGAACCGGTGACCATGGCAAACAGGATATCACAGTATACCATGACATCAGGGGATGGCGACAGTCGGAATGGCGAGCCAAAGCGGAACTTGTGGACTTCAATGCTAGAGTCAGTGGCCAGCGGCAAGAGATTACCGGAAAAGAACCTTTTGGTCTTGGGTATGGAGGCATCCTCGTGACTGGACACTCTCAGCTGTCGGCGGGATTCACTGACCGTTCCCTCAGGAGGCACTCCGGAATCGCAACGGGAGTTTCTGGACTCGCTGTCAGGATCCGAACCGAGGCGCAACTTTGACCGGCAAAAGATCCCCCCGATTGCGAACAATTACGCCCTGGGTTATACCTATTATGATGTTCTCGACGCGGATCAAGATGGTTGGCTATACCCCTCCCCCCCGAACTGCTGGAGCGGCGGCATGGAATTGGTGGCTGATTGTACAAATAGACACGCTTGCTCGAGTTTCTCTCTATCTTCTCTCCCAGCCCTCGGGCGAGTTCTCTTCGCTCATCGCACCGTTGCTTACGCCCGAAACGATACCAAACACGGCGCTGGTAATACTGTTGGACTGGTCGCACCCGCATTTGTGGCTGCGTCAAATCTGGACGTGGCTGCAGGTTTTCCAGGAGGTTCTAGAGCACCTGAGCAGGGATGTGCAGACCGAAATGGAAGAGGTCATGAACAATTGGAAAGAGAGGGGAAGGGGAGGCTCGTCGGTCAATCTGGATGGTACTCCATCCGCCACCGTCGCCAATGGTGATAGCAATGGCTCACTACCACTTGGTCCGGGCGAGTGGACTGAGCCTCTTGGGCTACCACTGTGTGTCGTGTGCCAAAACGTGAGTTTGATTTCATGGCCTCCTTTTGCGCTCCCTTAGTTTGCTAACGGGTATTAGTCGCAAAAAATCGACTTTCTAGAGAAGAGCAAAGGGTGGAAAGAACCGGACTTTGACGGCGTGCTACAGAATCTACGAACCGTTCTTCTGAGACGTGAGTCTATTTTCAGTTTATTCAACGTGCACTCGCGGGAACTAATCATAATTAGACGGCGCCTCTCTCATATACACATCACAAAGCACCATCTCTCAACTCCCGATTCTTATCCACTCAACTCTCGGTATCACATCTCTCTTGAAACGCCAACCCCTGAAACACAATGTCATCGACCGAGATAAGATTGTCGTCCCCCCGAACTGGGATTCTTGGGGCAAGATTAGAGTTCTGGGTGGCTCATTTGACACGGAAAAGGTGTCGCAGTACTGGTCTGAGGATATCAAAATTCCCCTCGGGGCCCCTCCTCCAAGTCTAGCCCTCCCCGACCCCGAGGACGACGACGAGAGCAGCTCGAATCAGCCTCCCCAAGTCGAGAGCGCCATTGCGCTCTACGAAGACTGGTGCAGAGATCCGAATAGTGGAGGACTCGCCGTCGTAGAGAGCGCCATGAATGACGGCACGGAAGTGGCTGTCGAAAGCGAAGACACACAGGACTTCCTTGAACGACAACTCAAAATTCTGGAGGCGTACAAGTCAAAGGCGCCAGAGAAGGCGACAGACGGCGCTCTCTCCAGCTCGACGAGGAGAATGGACTACGATGAAAAGACTGTCAATGAGCATATTGGTCCCGTGCAGTTCAACATGGGCGGCATCCAAGTCGACGCTGACGATATGCTGCAGCGCCTTAAGGTATGCATCACCCCCAATGAACAGGGGGGGAAAATAAAGTAGAAGAAAATTCGTAGCTAACACTCCGCACAGGACCGCAATGCACACATCGCAGCTGACGTGCCCTCTTCCGAACCCGAAAGCGCAGTCGGTAACATGGCCAAGGACTTTGACAATGAGCAGCTACACGATTTCTTCTCGGGCCTGATGAACAGGACGGCCGGGGCCGCTGATGGAGGGCGCTGATGAATAGCCTTGATGAGGTGGTTTGGTTTTTGGGGGGCGCCCGTGTGTTGTTTGGTTAGTTGGTGTATTTTCGACTGACTGGCTGAGAAATTATCGTCTTTCTGATTAAGCAGGCGGCAGTTAGTTTTCTATGAGCGAGCATTTGGAGATGGGAAGGGAATGAAGTATAACTTAGTTGAATTTTTTTTTTTTCATCCGGGGGCTTGGAAAATAATTGGTCAAGGGAGGAATCGGGGGGCTCAGGGGTGTTGGTTGTGAGGAGGCATCCAGCCGCTTGTAGAATAGATACCCTTGATGAAGATGAAAAAAAGAGGACATGAAAACATGTTGTCAGATCAATGTGCTTCTATGCAACCAGAGAAGCATACACATGAGTACTTTACTTGGTTTTTAAAAAAAAAAAAAAAAAGATTATCTCTATATTGTACGGCGGTTTCCTAAACCTCTCCCCATTCCTCCGAGCCAGAAAGCAAGACCATTCAAGCCAATCCTTTCGAACCACCAGTTAAAATCCGGGAGATAAAAAAAAAAAGCCCAACACAATAGGAAATAGCCATGAATGCAAACTCCCCCAACCCAATCCAAAATTCCCATTTCCCAGACTAGATTTTTGATAAAAAAAAAAAAAAAAAGGGATGAAAAAGAAAGGATTTATGCTTTTTGCCTCATCGCCTTGTACCGCACATCCACAGTCCTGCCCTCCAATCCGAGTCCCAATCTCGCCACGACAACGCCTCCCAGCAGGCCTGGGAAGAGCCACGGGTGCTGCAGCATCTCCGCCTCAAAGGCATTGATGGTTTCTCGCGCGAAGCCGGTGAATTTTTCGTCGTCCAGAAGCTCGCCGAGGCGGAACAGGTTTGAGACTGACACCCCGTTGGTCGAAGGTAGGGATGTGTCCATGCCGTCCTTGAGACGGAGGATTGTGTGGGGAGAAGTCAAGGTGGTTGAGTAGAAGGCTCCAGCGGTGTCGTAAAAAAGGGAAATTTGGGATTCTATGAGACGAGGGTGAGTAAATGGCACTGCGAGCTGAATGCGATTTGTGTTAGAAGAGAAGACGCGAAACAACTTACTCTGCAGGTTGTCGGCGAACTCGACATAGCTTTCGTCTCCAGTAGCGTCAAAGAGGTCCAAGACACCATGAGTTAAATACGCGTAGTCGTCCGCAAAGCCCTCGGTATGTCGCTCGTCGCTCCATATCCGGTACAGAGTCTTATTCTTTTCATCCCACAGTTTCTCCTTGATAAAGGACACACACGCTTTGGCTGCGCTGAGGTACTTTTGGCTCTTCTCCGGTTTCAGCTCCTTTAGCGATGTTGCCGTTCGCGCCAAAGCCGATACTACCAATCCGTTCCATCCAGTGACAACTTTATCATCTACATCTGGGTGTGGCCGCTCTTTCTCTCGCCTCTTCTTGAGGGCCTCCCTGGCTGTCTGAATGTTTTTCTTCACCGTAGCAACGGGGACATTGAACTGCTTGCTCAGCTCCTCGGGCGTTTTCCTGATCCTCAAGATGTTTTGGTTGATAAAGTCGTCGTTAGGGTCGTGATCTTCGTCCACGTTTCCATCCTCCTGCACGTCCCAGTAAGCTTCAACCATGGGGCTGATATGGGGATCATCGGCGCCGACGACAGAAGCAAACTCGCGCCGTGTCCATAGATAATATGCTCCCTCTCTCTTGTCGCCGTCTCCCCGCTTAGCGTAGGAGTCGGCAGCCTCGGACGAGGCAAAGCCACCATTCGGAAGAGCAATAGGCGCTGTTGTTAGATACTCGGCAAGTTCGACGACGACATCGTAAAATTCACCGTCCTCCCTTCCACCACTCTTTTTCCACGCCTCCAAGTACAGCTGTAAGAGCGATGCATTATCGATTACCATCTTTTCAAAGTTAGGAATGCTCCAATCGGGCGTCACAGAGCATCTAGCAAATCCAGTGGCGCCGATGTGATCATGCAGTGCCCCGTCGCGTATCTTGCGCAGAGTATCCAACGCCATGCCCAGAGCATGTTTACACTCGGCCTCGCCCACAACATCCTGCACTGGAGAGGGGAAGTTGACTAGATTTAGCAGAAAGGCCAGCTTGGGCGGCGTCAGGAATTTCGGAGCCAGGCCAAAACCCCCATACACTGGATCAAAGGTTCCGGCGATGTGCGTATAAGCCTCTTCCAGTTGGTCGAGATCCAGCTCGCTAGACACGGCCGTGCTGCCGCTCACTTTAGCCGTTGGCTGGTTGGACACCGGAGCAGCCCATCCAGCAGGTGCTATTTGCTGTGGAGTCGCAATGCTTCGTTTCCCAAGGGTACCCTCAGCCGCAAATTCACGCAGTTGGCCAATCACCTCGGTTGCCTCTTTGCGGCATCTAGCCTGCTGGTCCTTCCAGATGTTGCGGACCTTTTTCAGGATCACTAGGAAGTCCAAGGGCTCGTCACCGTGATCCTCTGTGGTCCTTCTTGCCACACTGGGGCCGGGCCAGTACGTGCCTCCAAAAACGGGCTCCAGCTCGGGGGTGAGGAAGAGGTTGAGCGGCCAACCTCCAGAGTTGCTCACGGCCTGGACGTAGTTCATGTAGATGGTGTCGATGTCGGGGCGGACTTCACGGTCGACAATGATGGGGATGAAGGAGTGGTTCAGGACGGCAGCGCAATCGGGATTCGAGAAGGACTCTAGGGCCATGAGACGAGAAACTGGGACCGAGTCAGCGAAATCCAACGGGCTGCAGGGACGAACTCACAGTGGCAGGCCCTGTATCCAATGTGCAGGAAGATGAGCTTATTCTCCCGCCTCGCTCTCTCGACAGACTCGTTGTCCAGCAGCTGCCAGGCCACGAGACTGTCCTCATAGCCCTTGATGAAGGGCGACTTGCCCTGGCCCGCGCAGTTCTGGAGGGGCAGCAGCTGAGCTTCTATGCTGCTGCTGCCGTTGTCACCTCTGTCGGATGGCGGCGACGACTTCATGGCAACGGCAGACGCCGTCAACTCGGAGACAACCATGGTGAAGTTGAGATTCTTGTCGTTTGATGGATCCGTCAGCTCCCCCGCCAAGCAAGCACTAGAAGTTGCTTATTTCGTCACCAGCCGATGATAGAGAGCCGCAGCGTTGATCTTGATTCTATGCCAGGGTGTTAGCCATCCAGCGCGTTGCGGCTCTTCAACTGCAGGGGGGGATCAGGTAGTTGTACCTTGGCAGATAAGGCGTTGCGTCTTATCGCGTGTCGATCGGAAGAGGCCTTGGAAGTGCTCGGGAATCGGGCGACGACGGTGTGACTTAGTAGAAAGCAAAGCTGAGCTCAGTGCTGTGGCTGCTATAGTTGGGTCTGTCGCTAAAACTGGGACGCCTGAATATAGAGAGAGAGAGACTGGACGAACCCCGCCGTGGGGCTAAGTTTGAACGGTTTGTCTACCCTAGACCGAATCCGGGCGAGGCGAGGCGACGGAGAAATCGAACGCTGTGATGGGATGAAGTTGCTGTTGTGCGGCTGATTGGAGATGACGGCTGGATTGTTGTCTATCTCAGTAGGTGTGGCGTTGTGGGAGAAATACCTGGTGGTTGCGTTTTATTGGGAAGAGTGCGTTGACTATATCGGCATCTCAACACAAGTGATGCCTGCATGATTAGTAGACTTGACCTCTTATATCGAGCCCTTGCACCTAAAGCTTAGGTACAAGCTTAACATATATTCCATCGAGCTATCAGCCCAAGCTGAGAGCATATACTTTGACCAGCCTTGTATTGACGTTTCATTGCAGATGCCGTTTTCGGATGCAACTGCAGTAGTACATGTCCATGGCATGGAAGACGGCTTGTCACTATTGAACCTTACAGCAGCTTAGCTTACACCAGCTATCTCTATTTGGGCTTGATGATGCCATCCATTATCTTGTCTTGTTCTGCGCTTTTGGTGAGATGTGTTTGTGGCAGATTGTATCTGGCTTGTGGTTATGATGACGTGCGCTATTTCGGCGTGACTCGAGAAAAGGATTCAAGGATTCCCATCATTGTGATTGTGAGGTAATACCAGCCCGTTGTGCCATTACATCATCGGCGATGACACAGGATAAGATTTATTGAGAGCATCTCTGCATAGCACCTTGAACACCTGCTATGCTGGAGCATCAATACCGATATTCTAAGCAACGTGATAGAGCACCTATATACCTTAGCATCGGTCACTCCTAAGGCATTGACTGGATAAAAACATATTGAAACTGAGCGCACGAGACACGGGTTTCCAATCGTGATTGAGGTTGAATGCCGTAATTTAGGAAACCTTGAACCTAGATAGCTACTGGCGGAACACGTCACAGTGGCTGCAGCGCCTCCACGCGATGGGCCAGCAGACACAGTCAGGCGATGCTACAGCGCATGGGGAAGTGGTGGAGGGACTGTCTGGCGCTAATGCAGCCCTGACTCGGCACGCTGAGCCGCGTCACTTTGCGGCGCTTCGGAGCTCCAGTATCTTCCAGGTTCTGGTTCTGATTCCGAGTCTGATCCTGATCCTGGCGCTGAGCTCCATCGACTGCTTCATCCTCTCTTCTTCACCCTCCAGTCTTCCCTTGCCCGGGCGACATGACAGAGCCGCAATACACAGTCTTCATCAGGGTCCCCATCCCTCGTCGGGGCTTTGTTGATCCGCCTGCCGTACGTTGATGCCCATGTCTCCCGCGTATAGCGCCATCTGCAGCAGTGACAACATCGACCTGCTAACATGAACGTCTGACTAGGTTAGCTGGGACATCGCCAAAGACGAGGCGCTGTGGAAGATTCTCTCTCAGCACAATGAAATAGACTGTATGATGCGACTCTCTGCAGAAACTGATGGGCAAACGGCATGATTTGCTAACTGATGCGCAGGGAATCTAGTGTATGCTACGCCCGATGCCGTGTCGATCCATTCCCCTGAACTGCCGACTGACCATTTCCATGTCTAGAGCCGACCGATTCGAAGTCCCCGTCGAGTTTCTAGTCCAGCAGGTGGCCTATCTGAACGAGCGACATCAGTCACACACCCTCGCCCAAGTTCGAAAAGCCGCGGCCGCAGCCAAAGGCTCAGCGACCCAGTCGCCCATTCCTGGATCCGATCTGGCTGGCGCGGCACATGTGAGGACGCCGTCAGCACTGTCGATCCGTCGCGATGTGTCCATGTTACGGAACGAGAGCGGTAGCGCCGGGCCTGCCGTGAATGCGCCGGTTCGCCCGGTCATGTCTCGCAACGCCTCGGCGGCCACAACGGTCATGAGGGACGGCGGCGCTTCTCCCAGGATAGGCACCAGACCCAACCTCCGCGTAGCTGGGCAAGCTGGGGGAATACGGCTATCGTCACTGCCAACACCACCGCCGGCACTGACGCCAAGGTCTCCCAAGCTGGCTGCGGCCGAAATCAACAGGATGGATTCCCCTGGCCCAGCCGAGACGAGTTCAACTACTTCATCAGACGACGAATCGCTGCCGGTTCAGTCCCGCATCATCCGCCGACCGCCACGACACCAACAGCAAGACTCATCTCTCGGCTATCAGGGAGATGAGGACGACGAGTCGGAGCCTGCGTTTCAGCCGTTCAATGCGACATCTGCTGGCACATCGTCACACGACTTGTCGTCTACACTGAAGTTGAGGAATCAGGAGGGCCGCAATCCACCCAGGCGGACACCAAAGCAGTTTGCAAAGGAACTCCATCACTCGCAGACCTCTGACTCGTCAGCTAGCTCCCCTGCCATGGTGTCGCGGCCAGGTAAGTCGCGAGAGCGCAACAGCGCAGGCCCGTCATCTCCTCGCCGCAATACAGAGACCCGGAGCTCTCAGGAAAACAGCGAGGGCACGCATAGCATCAGCAGCAGCTTTAGTGACTTGGACGGTATGGTTCTCCAAGGTGTTTGGACACTGTTACGTATTTCTCTTTGCTAACACACTCGTCTATACAGATGCATCGGTTACGCGGTCCGCCATGGAAGAAGCCTTGGCCAGTCGAATGGGGAGCGCAAGTCGCTTTAGTTTTCCATTCCGAAGCCGCTGAGTCTCTAGGTAAAGTCAACATATCTGACGTTATTTATGCCTGCTGTTGGGCTTCTTCTGAGTGTTTTATTTACAATGGTTTTTAATATGGGTGATTCGGCGTTAAATGGTTGAGAGATGGGGAATGACGATATCCTGATGACATATATTGACAGATACAGTGTGTTCACTCGCAGCAATGCAGCGAACTCGTTTGAGAAGCTGAGAATTTCCTTGATCCTCTACCGAGCTTTACAGATTTGCCTAAATAGAGTATTAGCCAAGATAGCTTATATTCAGCTCATTCTACCTTACTATTGGATATTTCATATGTGTGGTTTCTACTTTATCAACCTTGGTTTTCGATTCAGAGGCATGTCTTGTGCATTGTGAGGATATTCACGACATCGCCATCATTAGTGACCGTGTTTAATAGACACGTAGACGTGTATGCAGGAGTAAGCAGCTGATGCGGCTCACGTCCCTCCATTTCCCATTAGATAGAGCGCACGAGGGTTCAGTGCCAATGTTGCGGTCAGAGATGCATTGGCAGCGCAGCATATTCGCTCTTGTAGGCGGCTGCTCGCAGCTGGCACGCGGCTTTTCGCATACACATGCCTGCTATAAGAGCTTCCACAGGCGTCTCAACGCTTCCAATCTGCTCAAAAGTTACATAGCACTGGAGAAAGTAAAGCGCTTTATCAGCACACCTCCCATCTCCTCCTTCTCTGAGCGTTGTGCTGCTCCTCCTTCCAAACCAGATTCTCTCTGCTGCACCTCCACGAGCAGCAGCAGCAACAGAGAACGAAAGCAACCCTTTTCTCTACTCTACATCGCGCATACACAAGTGCCAACGAATTATCATCATCGACGCAATGTTCCGCCGTTTGTGGTCGGGCCTCCCAAAGGATGTGTCGTTTCCGTCGGATCTCAAAGGACTTGGGTTTGTCTCTTCGGCTTGCCACCTTTTATCTTCTTTGATGTTTGGGCGTCGCTCGTATCTAACTCGATGGCTTGATATAGATACTTCATCAATGATCAAGATGAAATCAGGTCGATTGAGGATCCTGATAATTACTTCAAATTCTTTATTGATCGCAACCCTCGGATTTGCGCTCGTCAGCGATTTGAATTCAACCGTAAGCAGCCGCCGTGCAACAAGCAGTAACATGATGGATTAGATATAACTGACATATAAATAATATAAAGATGCCATGGAATCCATCATCCACGAACGCCTAGAGAAAGAAGGCCTGCAAAAGCTCCTCCTCCCTCTGGGAACACCGACCACTGAGCCTCACATGCCCATCTTCGTCACCCTGAATCTGGAGACCAAATCCCGTATTGTGGTCATATTCGGCGGTCCCACGCAGGAGCTTGGTCTCGTAGCCGGTCGTGTGGCCAACGGGGCTGGAGGAATCAACGAAGGAAGCATGGTCTCTGTGGTCCGCGTTCTCGCATCGCAGCGTTCGTCTGCGGACGACGCCTCTCCTCCAGGTGTCGTGCTGGCGAATATGGGCGAGACGTACTTCTGGCCTCAGGGGAAGCGTGCGATTACAGTGCTTGGGAGCTCGTCTTTGCCGCTGCCCAGTCTGGTGCATAAAGGCATACGGCATGTGCCAGCCTTGAATCACATCCCGGGCAACGAGGATCCGGTGAAGCACGTCAAGTACATCTTTGGCGAGGTGCTTCGCTCCAAGGCTAGTGACAAGGCCCTGGTGGATGTTATAGCTATTGCGGATAGCTGTGAGATTGTGGAAAAGTTTTTGGATGGCAAAGAAGCCTGGGATGTCTGGGGCAAGCGGATTAGTTCGCTGATCCTGTTAGGCCCCGTGTGCGAAGCCGACGGCCTAACGAACGGGCAGTTCAAAGACTTCATGGCAAAGGTAAGAAGACTGGCTCTCTTTCCTGCGAAAGAATTCGGTGTTTGCTAACATGAGGCATCTAGCGAGCCCGTGGCTATCTCGTCTGTCCCGAGCCCCTTGGCACTCCCCTGGCACCCCCCGAAGGTAATTCGGAGCTCAGGATCCCGCCCCTGGGCTTTCCATGCGTCTCTTCGTCCGAGCCAATGCACACCGAAACCATTATAGTTCAGGCGCGATCTCATATCCTTTCGCACATCCAAGATGTAGCAATGGATCCGGGCTATGAGAATCCCGTCATTACGCTGGCCGATTGCCCGCCGCCTGCTATGACGGAGCAGCACTGGGAGGACTTGCCCGAGGAGGATAAGCCTGTGGTGTCCAAGGTTGACCCGGCAGAGTTCAAGAAGCAGGTAAAGCAGGCTAAGCGCTGGAGGAAGTTCCAAGAGACCGGAAAGGCACCGGATACAGATTCGGAGTCGGAGTCAGACGCCTGAACAGTTGGGTCTTGTTATTGCTAGACGCATCTGCTTGGGAGTTTGATAGTCCCAACTAGATTTTGGGGGTTGGTGGCCAGATTCTAAAACTGGCACCGTCATGAAAAGTCAAGGAAAAGCAATTCTTTGCTATTTCCACTAGCTTATACTAATACATGGGATTCTGCATCGTCCTTTTATTGGACACTGCATTTTAATACATATTGGCAAATAACCAACCAATAACCGTAGCCTACCTAATATGGCACACTTATACCTTGAAAAATGACACAATGCCGGGCTTCGGTGCCTGAACATCCTCCAACAGCTCCCGTGTCCGCTTAACACGTTCTTGAATCACCACTTCCTCGGCTTCCCAGCGGCCTTCCGTCTCTTGTGACGATCCGCTCCAGAAGGAGAACATGGATATCTGAGATCCTGCCGCCTTCTTTTCCTTCTCTTCCTTTGCCAATCTTGATACCATTATGGACCAGTTGTCTAGTCCAGTAGACAGACAGTTCCTGCACGTCGATTTCGTCTCGCGGGCGTCCTGATTTAGTTTGGGATTTCGCAGCTGCTCTTCTGCTAAATCCACTCCATCTCTTGTCCAAGCCAGGCCCTCGTCTCTCGAACCCGTGGCGTAGAGAATCTCTCCGATGTAAAGATTCAGCGCGGCTTCCTGGCAGCGCTCCAGGGTACTTCGCCAGGGGGGTTGTGTGCCGTCGGGAGGGGGAGGGGGGTAGTCTGGCGGGGCGAAAAATTTGAGTATCTGCTGAGTGAAGGATTCGACTTTGGGTTTGGAAGCTAGTGTGCGAGGGGGGTCGTCGGATAGAGAGCGGCGGGTTTTTAGGATAGAGAGGTAGATTGGTAGGGCGGAGGAGATGTCTCCCTTGCGAGCCATGTGGTTAGCTGTAGCTGTGAGGGCTTCGAGGACGTTCATCGAGGGTGGTCCGGCGCGCTCTTTGAGAATCAGGGTCCTCGGATCATAGGGCAGTTTCTTTGGGTCCACGCCAGAAGTCGCTTCTGCAAGAGCTAGTTTGTAGAGAGATTCGGCGCCTTCGGGATTGTTCTTGAACTCCATGAAGCTGGCGTATTCCAGAGATGCTTCCATCTTCTGGCGCGGGGTCAGGCCTTTGGTCGCAAGGATCTTGGTGTACCAGTTGTCGGCGGACGGATACGCGAGCTCGCAATCTTCCTCACGAGGGGCCGACGGGTTGCCTGGGGGGATTGGGGTCGGGTGAGGGTTCGACGGGCCGATGACGAACTCCGGGGGAGTGACAATGTTGCGCGTTACATCTCGCTGCCAGCCGTCGACATGTTCGGCGGCTTTGGCGGCCAGCATGATGGCCTCGAAATAGCCTCTCCTCCATTCCTCGGATTTTGCTGAAATGTCACAGGCGATGAACTCTCCGGGCACTTCCAGCAGCGGGTCGACTACGTCCGAGAGCTTGACCACGTCCTGTCCACCGGTCTTGACGTCTTCCAATCGAATGACGACTCCCCGCGACAGCTCCAGCGCCCTCGCCCAGTTGATCTCGCCATTCTTGGGGTCCTTGAAGTTGTTTGCGTCCCGCAGGAACTTCCTCGTCAGGTAGTGCCACTCGTGCGGCGTCGGAAACTCTCGTTCTACAACCTCCTCGTTGATGGCGAAGAAAATGGTCAAGATGCATATGACGACTCCCCACAGCGTGAGCGTGTAGCGCACCACGAGCTTCGCCTCATGTTTCCACCATCGCTGTCGTTCAGAAGTGAAGCGCCGTACTGAATTCGGACTTGACCTGGGGATGAAGAGGAATGGCAGGATGGGTCGTGAGCGATTCGTCGTGGTGAGGCGGGATTGGTTGGCAAAGCTTCGGAGGCATCGCGGGCGAGAGCCTGTGGGATGCAATAGAAGCCTCCGGGCTATTAATCTTGGGGCCATGGCAGCTGGCCTGGGAGAGCCGGAGTCCCGGGCTGGGCGAATCAATTCAATGGCGGAGGAATAATGTTGTCGTTGTCGAGGTTCTTACGCAGGTCAGAGGGTTGCATCATATCTTTTGCATTGCCCACCTTCGATAAGCTTGGCTAATGACTAAGCTATCGGGTCCACTGAATTTTCCTGCTCAAATCTACAAACCAATTGCACCATCGCAATATTTATGTAGCCAATCGTTTCTCTGTTGGATACTTGTGGAATCTCTGGTTATTTACGTGATGTGATCATGTCGTCATTTATATCAGATACAATTTCCAATCCCCGGTTTCAGTTGCTTGCAACCGCGGCTGTGTCTGGTGCCGCCGTTGCGGGCTTGATACTGGGGTTTCAGGCCTTGGAAAGAGAAGAGCGGCTTTCGGAGCTCAAGAACTCGATTCCGTCGTTGTCAAACGATAAGGGAAGGGTAAATCAAGTCCTCCAACATGTATAGTTCACTCAAAGATTAACAATCCTGCAGTTGAACAGCTTCGGTGCCTCGTCAGAATCGGGGCTGGATCTTGAAGATGCTCGCAATATAGCCTTGGCGAAGAGGGCTCAAGCTGGAGATTTCGATGAAGACCTGATTCTTGAACAATTGGCTCGCAACCAGGTGTTCCTTACGCCAGAGGGCTTACAGAAATTACGGGATTCATTTGTCATAGTAGTTGGTTGCGGCGGCGTCGGTTCACATTGCACAGCATCTTTGGCACGATCAGGTGTTTCTAAACTGAGGCTCATTGATTTCGACCAAGTGACGTTGAGTTCGTTAAATCGACACGCTGTCGCTACTTTAGCAGACGTCGGCACTCCCAAGGTGCAGTGCCTCAATAGACGACTAATTGCGATCGCTCCATGGATCAAGTTCGACCTTCGCCAGGAAAAGTTTGACGAATCCGTTGCTGAAGCGATGCTGGCGCCTTGGAAAGAAGATGGCCGCAAGCCCGACTTTATTATCGATGCTATCGATAATATAGACACAAAGGTTGCTCTGTTAAAGTACTGCTATGATAAGAACTTGCCTGTCATCAGCTCTATGGGCGCAGGATGCAAGGGAGATCCCACCAAGATTGTCATTGGCGACATTGGAACGAGTAAAGACGACGGATTATCGCGAGCCACTCGACGACGACTTAAACTGCTCGGGATCACCAGCGGCATACCAGTCGTGTATTCCACGGAGCAGTCAGGAGAGGGGAAGGCCGAGCTGCTACCTCTTCCCGAAGAGGAGTTTCAGAAAGGCTCAGTCGGTGATCTTGGCGTTATGGCTAATTTTCGTGTCCGAATTCTCCCAGTTCTAGGCACAATGCCGGCAATCTTTGGCCTGGTGGCTGCCAACCACGTTATTCTGAGGATCACCGGGTATCCCATCTCATACGTTCCCGGCAAGGCGCGGGAGCGCATGTATGAAGGTATTCTCACTTATGTTCAGGGATCGGAAGAGAAGCTCGCCCGAATGTTTGTGCCTGGTATCACAGGTCTCAAGATACCTCTGACACTGGGCGACGTGGCATTTATGACGGAAGAGTTGTATCGAGGTCGCAGCATTCTTAGCGGCATCCCGACCAAGCTGGTCCTTATCCGATGGAGGAAGCCTGAAACATGCAGTATGACGGTGATTGGAGCGGGCAACGACCAACAGAAATGCTCCACGATACGCCTGAGAGACTTGGTGTGTATGACGAAGGAGGAAGCTATAAGGCACGAGAAAGAGATTTTTAAGGCAGATAAACCTCTCGCCGAATTATATGATGAAGAAACGATCAAGCGTGTTGAGGAACGAATGGTGGAGGCAGAAAAGTATGAGTGGTTCCGCAGATAACGCAAATAACATCGTCAAACATTATTTCATCCGTGAAGATACCGAACATCTCCGATATAGGGACTTGTTTTGTAATCCATTGTCTTTCACTTGTATATAACAAGGCAGAGATTCCCTAGCAAAGGAACCTACCGGAGGAAGACGGCATTTCGGTAAAGACAATGATCACATGGCCACAAATCCTTTAATACTAGTATTATATTCCCGTTGTTTACTGTAAGGCGGTGAGGCAGAAACACGGGGACTCGCCCCATCTTGAGCGTAGACTCTGGAGACATCGGCAACGCCGTAATTCGTTCCTGTATGTGATTGTAGAGAATAAAGCGTCTAAATTACCTTCAATTTCTCACCGGTTGATTGCCTTAGGATTGTAATACGTGGATCCTGCATGTACGTCCATGTATAGAGTACTGTAGGTCAGCAAGATAGATGCAGGGGAACCGCGCCACGCCATTTCAATGCCACCCAAGGGACTCAAATACTACAATCCACCTCATCGAGCCTGTTCACTCCTCGCGTCCGGTGTGTAAATAGGATAATCTCCACTGGCGCATATTAGTTTCTGAACTGTTGCTAGGCATCCTGTGCAATATGAAGTACGTAGGGAGAGAGGGCATCCAGTTTACAATTCAAAGGGGTGCCGGTCTGAGACCAGGTGTTTGTACTGTAATAAATGTGCATGAAATCCTATGCAGACAGTGTGCATTTAGAGAAGTTGCCAAGCCCCTGCAATAAGGTGATAAAAATCCTTTATAGTGTACAGCTGTCGATTCAACAGAGAGGGGGATTTCTACGCCAGTTGCTGCTTCGGCTGTGGTAGTAGTATTCCTTTTTCTATTAATATTTCCTTTTTCTTGTAGTTTGTGGAACTGCTGCCACTTCAGCTCCCTCTCTGCCTTGCAAGGATATCGGCCTCCTACGAGTAGACCAAGGTTGAAAGGAGCCTTTTCTTTCCTTTTTTTTTTTTTTTTTTTTTTTTTTTCTTTTTCTCTCTCCCCCTCGTTTGCCTTTATTCTGCCTTGTATTTCCCAGTTCCTCCTTGCTTGACACCTCCCTTCGCTTCATCACATGTGCATCTTGCTTTACCGAGACATGCTAGAGCCGCATTAACGCCATGACTTTTTGTAGAAGGAATGTATGTTAGTTATTATTAGTAGTATTTCTATATTCAATAACACGAATGGGTGGAGTGCGACGAGGCACGTTTGGCCGCTACACTTCGTCCTGTGTGATAGTATCACAAGAATGGCTTTATATTGGCTGCCTTGTCGAAGTTTTGTTTTAGCCTATTTTAGTGGTCAGTTATAGAGAAGCAGTTATTGAGTTTAACATGCGGTGTACAGAGTATGTTACTATGTTACGCCACATATGCACACAAGTTTGCATTTGCACCCTTGCTCTCGCTTAGTAGCAATGCACACCATCATTTTTTTTTTTTTTTTTTAAAAAAAAGGAAACATGAGAGATTGAAAGCATCGACGCTTTCATATTGCATGTTTATCACCGTGTATGCCTTAAAAACGGCAGATACTTGAAACGTGGTGGCGATATTCAGGGAAAAATTCACGCTACTATCACGCGTTGTCTTGAGGCGAAATAGGACCACCTTCACTTGCATCCAGTAAGATTACTAGCCTTGCTCAGTTATGTTTGCTTGTATGTAGTTCAGTTGCCTCTTCTAAGGAACATGATCAAATGCCTTTTTTAGGATTTGGTCTAAGCTGCCGATCATGATCTAGACATGACCAAAAACCTGACGTTTATATGAAGTATGGTGATGGGAATGAATTACCAATGTTGTGATTGGTGAGGTTGAAACTTGGGTGTCCCAGAAAGATCTGTCGATCTTTTCTGCTGCTCTGAGCGAGACAAATGGAAATGAGCTAAAGCAAGGCTTAGAGATACCGAGTTAGGTAACCGCAATGTTATACAAGTACTTCTAAGTAGTATTAAGATTGATTATACATGACAATAGTACCTGTAAAAAGAAAAGGTGCTTTTACAACTAACTACCTGTACCTATCAGATCTGCTCTTTGCAACTCTCGCAAGCACGAAACTAAAGTGCGAAACTCCCATTTCCGCAAAAATCTGGATTCCGGAAATTATAAACTATTCTAGAAGATATTGTCATTGCGCATACGAGTGTAAGTTGCCTCATTATTGTTCCCTACCTTAGAGGTACCTGTATTTTTTCCTACTTCAATATATGTACTACCTAGTAGGTAAGATAGGTACTATGGTGGTGCAGCCCCACCCCAATGCACCAGTTCAAAGAACATGTACTGTCTATCGTATCTTACCTACTAGGTACAGTGGGATGCATCTAGTATTTGACCCCCGCGAGGTAGTTTTTCCAAAGCGTAACTGGATTAGGAAGGCAGTTTTTTGCCGCTTTATTGCCTATATATTAAAAAATATGCCGCTATATTATAGCGAGAAAACTGCTATAATATAGCGATTAACTCACTACCCAAAATCCACTAATGCACTATAAGAAAGCGCTAAAATTAAGCGCTATATTTTAGCGGTTAGGGGTTTAAATTATAGTGCATATCTTACTATATTATTGCAATATATCCACTAAAATATAGCGATATTATAGCGTGTTTAAAGTAGCGTTGTTTATCTTACTGAAAGAGGTTAAAGCCCAATTAAAGGACTTCGAAGGGGTCAAATACTAGGTACTAAATGCATCCCACTGTAGTACCAGGTATATATCCTGAATACAAATTGAGCACACACCACACCACGAGATATATATGTCAAGCAGGCTCCACTTGGAGAATTTTGGCAATAAGATGTGTTGAATTACAAAGGGGATGATGATACAGGGAAAGAGTGCAGAATGAGTAAGGACATACGTGTATATGTGCGTGGCATATAACCCTTTGTAATCCTGTTTTTGGCGCTGTTAGCGCTGCAAGGGAGCTGATTTCAATTTTCGATCATAGTTGAGCCGATTGCCACGATTCTGCTGTCAATAAAAATTGAATAATTTGATTGATCTATGGACTGTATTAGACATGCCACCTTGCATTTTATGTCAAATTGTGGGTAATAAGTGAGAGTGGCAGCTGATCAATAATGGAGGGCTTGAAGAGGATACTCGTCATCCACCTACATGTCTCTCCGAGTCCGAGGCAGTAATGCATATGAAGGCGAAGCCCAACGCAACTCCATAGGATGTTCCATGTCATGATAATATACCAAATTCATGCATCTCAATGCTCAATGGAACGAAATGGATACGAACATCAGGCAGGTGAGGCCTAACGCCCGCCATCCATTAGCTCGGTTGCATCGCCCCAAATGCGAGCGAAGTTAGTATTAGTAGGCCAATTAGGCTCTTTACAGAAAGCGATGGATCTCATAAGAAGAGGGCTCAGCTCTGCTCCGTGGCTGCCCAAGGAAATGGAGATCAGTAACACGAGGGATCGATTGCCTCTTTTTTTTCTCTGGTGTTGATCCCTTAGCCGTACTTGGAGCGGTATGGCCCATGGTCTCCTTTGGGCCTTCGCACATGTCATAATCTCAATGCTTGAAATAAGGCGAATAGATCCAGCGGAAGATGGCTGAGCTGGTCTGGCATCATTGCGTTTCCTTCGGTAGAGTCCAAGACTGCAAGGAAAGGTTCGCGAGACATTGGAAGTGGACCTATTGACGGTTAGTCTCGGTCTTGGTGTCTTTTGAACGACTGTGGAAGCACCAATAACACCATTTTCTAGAAGCATCCTTACATCGATGACTCGAACAATGCAAGGCATCATCGGCATTACTTGCCTTCTCACTCTTCATCCCGTCCGAATGCCGATTAGCTACGTGGTAGCTGCGGAAAACAGGGCGAATCCTCGCGTATCGGTCCATTTAAACAGCTACACATAGAAGGCGTCGAGTTGCCTAAGACCTGAGATTAATATGTTACATATTGTGGCACAGAATGAGGCTCAATTGCCAACACATACCATATCGTGGATATCATCCCAAGGTTGATCCTTGGGGGCTTTTTTCTCTGCTGTAGTTTCATAGTGAATGGAGTGCTTGGAGACATTTGGATTGAAAGCTATTTAGAAAAAGGAATTGGGAAGACGAGAGCAACGAACGTATGCAATGGATATGTCTTGAGGCTTTTGAGTCTCTGGAGCGCGGCAAGGCATAACCGGTATTGGATCCTTACTTGGACCACACCAGCAAGGCTCATCCACACCCTCGGCAAGGTGATATACGACGTCTTTTAACGTTTGGCTATCATCACACTTGCATACTAAGGTACTTCTAGGTTAGTAGTACAGTCAGGGTTGTAAATTAGTATTTAGTATTTAGTAACTAAATTAGTATTAGTATTAGTATTTTAGTATTTTTAGTATTATAAAAAAATAATTAA
Source organism: Trichoderma sp. TW21990_1 (assembly GCA_010015515.1). NCBI lineage: Eukaryota > Fungi > Ascomycota > Sordariomycetes > Hypocreales > Hypocreaceae > Trichoderma > Trichoderma sp. TW21990_1. The sequence continues at coordinate 1,080,713 of WXUD01000012.1, read as the reverse complement.
TTATAATATTAATAAAATTATATATAAAATATATATATAGTATTTATATATATATAAATAATTATTTTATATTTTTAAATATAATAAAACATAGAATTTTATATATAAAATTTACTATATAAATTATAAAAATTAGCTTATTAAGCAAAAGCGGTGTAATATAAATCCGGTATAATTCTAAATTAGGAAAGCGGTAAACTTATAATTTTTTTTATTATTTAAAAATTTATATTATATAATTTTATTAAATACTAAAAATACTAAAATAATACTAATTTAGTATTTTTAGTAACTAATACTAAAACTTCAGTATTTTTAGTATTTAGTATTTGATACTAATACTAAAATTTTAGTAACTAATTTACAACCCTGCTTGCACGCAGCCTCGTATTTATTCGGGGGGGGGGTCTCAGACTTCAGGTAGGTAAGGCATGGGTCTGCATATAGCCCAATTAGATTCACGTATCATGTATCATGGCCGCGAGCCATCACACAGTTATGTACTCTAAATCACTGAACGGTATAAAGCTACTCATTCCCATCTCATTCATTCACATCACTCTCATCCCCAGTCACTGCCATCAGGACAATGAATCTGTGATCCCGGCTGCATTAAACAAACTGAATCCATGAGCAGTACCAGTCGCCCGTTTTGCCATTTTACCGTTCAATTATTATTATTATTACCAACATCATTCTTATTATTAGCATGATTAACGATTTTCTTTATCCCTCCAGCTTTCCAACACAGATTCTAGGTTTCGCCCGCGATCCAGGTCGCGATATCCTCCTATTAGCGCGCCATTCCAATCAATCAAATTCGAGGTTAGTTGGCGGAATTGTGCCAGTAGCAACATCTTTTTTTAAGCCGCATAAAAGGCAACCTGGAAATGGTTCGCGTCCCACTAAGCTAGCGGGTAAAAGCCTGTTGCAGTAGCCCCCAGGCTGCATGGATGCGGACCCCAGTCTGACTAAGGCCGTGCGTGTGGCCCCTGTCGGAAATTGTTAGACAATCCATGATGCCATATGCTTCTTCCATCTCCCTCGGAGGCCATGCAGCATCATGTCAAGGCCGCTCCCAGCATGCCCGTGCGAATTGTTGCCGCTGCTACGTCTTCAGAATGCCCTCAACTAACGATATCTGGATGCTAGACCCATTTCTCTGTCCTTGAACGGCTGCACCGCGCGTTGAGAGTCTCCATCACCAGCCGCGTCTCGACCATAATCAGCCTCATCCCGTAGCGACGAGCTAGCCCCCAAACGCTACCTGCGCAAAGGTATCTATTTGCCTGTACATATTTCAGCTTTGCCTACTTCAGCCGTGCCGAGGCTCCTCTCTACCATGTCTTCTGTACAACCCGATATCTCAAAGATATTTGTCAACTACCTGCGGAATTCCCGGCAGCTGACTTGTCCGATTTGCCACGTGGACGTAAAGCCGCCAACCATCGATGGATTCAAGCACCATGTTCAAATTAGCGAGAACCACCCTACAGAGGAGAATGAAATCCAGGATGCCTTCCAGAAAATGAGGCTCACCTCTTCCAAGCCTCAGTAAGTGGTCCCCCCCCCCCCCCCCCCCCCCCGCGTGCCAAGCCATAACATGCCATATAACTGCCTTCAGTTTCTAACATAACCCAAAGACCCCAGCCTGCATCTGCCACAGACAACGACCTTCAAGCAAGAAGGTCGAGAAAGAGAGATCAACCAGACGACCAACAAAATTCAGATCGTAATCATTTGAATGTCAAGGAAAGTTCTGATAATGAAGGTCGCAATAAGAAGATTTGCTCTCCCAGTAGCTCTCCCCCACCATCCACGCCCACACCAAATCGGCGGGGGCGCGGCAGGCAGCAAACAGACAATATCAAAGAATTTGATAGAGGTACCAAAGGCTCCAGCACCCGCCAACTTTGGAGCCCAGGCAGCACTAGCCTGCCTCGGTCTTCTCAATTCAAGGCACAGCCACCAGGCCATCGATCGAGGCCGCTGCCTCGCACAAAGACAGCCCAGCATGAAATGGAGCTGCCAGATCCGGAGCCTGGTCCAGATACCCAAGTCGACGCAGATGACTCCAGTACCGAAGATCCCTCTGTATCCCAGCTAATTCGGCAGCCGGAAACCAGGCCCATTTCTCAAGAGCAGCTTGTTGCTGAAGTCAAAGGCATATATGCCGGGCTTGTCATGGTCGAGAGCAAATGTATCGAGGTTGATAATGCTCAATCAGTGAACAAGGACTCGCCACAGCAGCTTAATAATGAGCAATGGCAGGCGTTGATTGCTCTGCATCGCACATTACTTCATGAGCATCATGATTTTTTTCTGGCCAGTCAGCATCCGTCTGCCAGCCCTGCCCTTCGAAGATTGGCCTCTAAGTATGCCATGCCCGCGAGGATGTGGCGGCACGGAATTCATTCGTTCCTTGAACTTCTAAGGCACAGATTGCCACTCTCTCTAGAGCACATGCTCACTTTTATCTACATTGCCTACAGCATGATGGCTCTTCTGTACGAGACGGTACCTGCATTTGAAGATACTTGGATCGAATGTCTTGGTGACCTTGGCAGATATCGCATGGCAATTGAAGACGACGATATTAGAGATCGAGAAACATGGACAGCCGTATCTCGGTACTGGTATTCAAAGGCCTCGGATAAGCTACCGACCACCGGTCGACTCTACCATCACCTAGCTATTCTTGCGCGACCAAATGCGCTTCAACAGACGTATTACTATACAAAGTCGCTTTGTGTTCCTATCCCGTTCCTAAGTGCTAGGGAGAGCGTCATGACACTTTTTGACCCAGTGTTGAGCGCGGTTCCTCCCCGGCTGGAGGTAATTGATCTCGCGTTTGTGCGAATACTTGCTATTTTCTTCTCGGGTAAAGAAAAAGGGCAGCTAGAAAATTCTACCAAGCAGTTCCTAAGTCTTCTGGATGGGCACATCGCTCGCATGACAAAAAGCTGGCTAGAAGCCGGGTAAGGATATCTAGTCAATCCATCTCTCTAGCTGTGAACAGTAACTTACACGTTGATAGATACTACATGGGCATCTCGATTACCTGTTCTCTTCTTGGCTTCGGCAACGACTCCAATGTCCTAAAGCACGCCATTGTCCCCAAGCGGTCAGATGACATGGACATTACTGGCGAGACCACCTCTCCGGAAGCTTTCCCCACAGATACTTTTCACCAATCGCTGTCATTGGCTGTGCAAACACTCGAAATAGTAATTCAGCGGTGGGGGGACATGAATATACTACCCTTCCTGCACACACAAATGGTGTTCATACATCATTTGTCTAAATTTCCCTCTGCAATGAAATTCATCGAGCATAAGTATCCCTGGAAGTTGATAGCAACTATGCTAAACTACTTAAAGCAGTCCTGCAAGTTTGAGCCTCGCATGGAGAGTGCAGTATTCCCTGGAGCCGAGAATCAGGATCATTACCGCCCACTCCCGGAGGACTATGCAATGCGTGGTCTCATTTACGCCGAGGAATACTTTCCCCTCAAGTGGTTTTCTGGAGAAACTGTTGAGGAAGATGAAAAATATTTTGAACAGGCATCCATGGTGGACGCCAGAAAAGAGAGATTACTGTGGATCGGCCGACAAATTTCCTCCCGGGGCAAATGGCTCCTATGGGATGAAGAAAATGCTAAATTCACCGTGGCTGAAGAGTATGACGTTGAGTTCGTGGCCAGAACTCCCGCAGTGGGTGCCAAAGAGATAGTAGATCTCGGAGCCAGCCCGCATAGCTCGGACGCTCTTTATCGAGCAAAGTGAAGCACCGATATACCATTTGTAAACCACATAGATGGGCGTTGGCGGCTGTTTGATTTTGAAAGAAGGGGGCGCCCGGAGCACAAATTCATAAAACGGCATGAGGAGGGCTGGCTTTGCTTCTTCATTCATCTCTTTATTGATTAACTATGCATGCTTTTTCCTTTTGTTTACTACTTCATAGGCTCTTACGCTCCTTTTCAGCAACGAGCACATTTTCAATGCATGATGTTTGATATACTATAGAGGGCTCTTTACATTTGCACTTACAAGTCGGCTGATTCGATGGGTGCTTGGGAACTAGGGAGTTGCATGCTCGAGTTAACGCATTCTTGTTTCTTTATGACGTATCACATTATCTCTCTCTCTCTCTCTCTCTCTCTCTTTTTTTTTTTTTTCTTTTCCATTTCAGTAGCTACCTGCTATGCGAATATGGGATATCATTCATGCGGCTGAAAGGAGGCTCAAAGGCGGCTCATAGGCGGCTCAAAAAGGTGGCTGCGGCATCTTAGAGTGTTGCCTTAAATGTCGCTCTAGCTGCTGCAGAGCACTGACCCTCTCATGCAGGACAGAGCCCTCGGAACTTGCTAAGTACGTACCCGGCCGAAAGGGAGCACGTGGCCTAGGAGTGAAAGGTGTTATATACAGTACAAAGTGAGTGCGTGTATTGTGTGTTTTTACAATTGCCAAAAAGATTGCCATTCATTGAGATTGTCTAACAAGAAGTCTATTCTTCTCAATAGCTGATACAGTTTGATTGACTTACGGTTCAGCTTCTTATTCAGCGGATTCAACGGCTTCAATGCGGGAAAAGCATGTAGCTTTCAACTCGCACTATTGCAAGTGAGGGGGTTAACCACCTGATTTTTCCCCGCTTGTCATATGGGAACGCTTTTATTTAGTGAAGGGTGAAGAAGGCAGTTAGGATTTTAGGCAAAAGCTTCTTTATTAAACGACCACCTACCCTGTACAGCGTTTGTGTCCAGGGGATGAACTCTAAGGTAGCGGATGAGAGGATAAAGGACAAAGGTGATGAGGGATAATCGGCTCGGATTGGTACATCATGACGTGATGCACACAAGGTATAAAAAGGCAGAGAGCTTGTGCTCAGTCTATGAATGCTGAGAGGATGAGGGGTTATGGGATCAAGTGGCCGGGTCTGTTGGCAACTCGAGAAGGTTGTTGGATGCTTGCGAGGTGGTGGTGCAGAACCCCACGAATGGTAGCCGATGGTATGAGGCGTTTCGTCATAAGAGCAATTTTCTTCATGCAGAGAGAGTTTACAAGGAGGGTGGGTATTTTTGGGATTGGATTATAAATGCCTAGGTATAAACTACCTGCCTTCCACGCATCTTACATACGATGTAGGCATGTAGATAAGTCGCCTTCGGTTTTCGGTGATGCCAACGGGAAGGCGTCCATTCAATGTGTGACGTGCAGCCGCATGAATCCTATCCTATGCTAATAATTGTTGAGTTTCATTTAAACGCAGTTGTGACATATTAGACAGGGGGGGCTTATAATTAATTGCTCTATGCCACGGACATTGGAGGCCGTCGAGGAAGGCAGATTGATGCCTTGTTTTGTGTGCGTGTGACTCGGTCCTCATTGAAGGAAGCCCCAGATACTTAGGATGTCCCAACCCCGAGATTTCCTTTCTAAAATTGCTGGGTAACCGCGGCTTGATGAGTAAATACGACATGGATGAAGTCTAAGGCGACGATTCTTCATAGTAGTATCTTGGAAAGTCCCGAAACTCTTCCCACAAACTGAGAAGGGGGGGGGACTAATGCGGCTGCCTTTTTTCTTCCCTGCATGCGTATACTTTTTCATTCGAGGCCCTCGCTAATTTTCCTCTTCTTGTTACACGATATGTTCGTTTGTATAAAACGGCGCTTTTCCGCATTTGTTAGCCTGAAGGGCGGAGCATTTCTTTCAACAGAAGGCATCTAGAATCTCTCTCTACGCGTTCTAGTATCTTCTTTTTCCCTTTCTTTTTTTTTCCAGAACCATTTCTTTGCCCGTCCACGTCTGTCTTGGCAGCTTCATGGTAAGCGCGGGGTACATTCCACTGTGCTGTAGCGGCTTTTCACAACCACCAGCTGCAAAGAGCCGCCAATGTGTGGACCACACGGGAATACGAAGTACTAATGGCCTGTAATACGTACCGTCTAGGAGTACCCGGATGGATTGACCTGTCGTACAGTGAGAGCTGAACATAAGACGGGCGAAACAGGGCCTCGTAGCGACATCCTTATACTACCGTACTCCGGCTTAGGGACTATTGCTACCTAGTAGGCAGCTATGGAGGTCGAAGTACTCCGTACATGGCTTGGAAATTAAGGCCTTTCTGAACATGGCGTTTGTTCAATATTTTCAGCTGACACTGAGCGGCTGAAAAAATAGCCTCAGCAACCTCCAACGACACCGAAACCTTGGAGCTGAACCTGTGCTGCATGAGGGTCGGTATCGAGATGCGCCTCTTTACGTCATCGATCCAACCGAGACTGCGAAGATCTAGAACATATTCGCATCACTTTGTGCTCAACCGGTGGGTATTAGTGGTCGTGCCAACAAGGCTACACATATCGAAATGCAGTTATTCCGTTCATGTGCCTATATTAATACCAGCCACCACAACTCCAGGTATAAGCGACTTGCCAATTGTGCCATCATCTTCCACTCCCGTGATGTACAAATTCTGCAGCCTGGGAGCCTATGGGAGAGAATCCGGTGGGATTTCTTCTCAGTAGGTGTCGTAACCTTGTGGCGGAGCTTCTCCGAATCCCTAAGCAACCCCAAATTACCCCAAGGAAGAGGCTGCCCTCTTTGGGCGACCAATTCCATCGCCAAAGTTGGATTTCTCCTCACATGCAATTTATTCGTGATCAGGAGATCACTTGCACCTGCGAGTCATCGTAGATCATTGTTATTTTGGGGGCGGGTGTGTCCGACAGGTCAGAATATAACCCAATCCTACTCTTATCCGAGTACTACTACTACTACTAATACTGTGGTACTACACACATGTATTAGTCTGCCTGCCTTTTCCAGTGGATATGCTCAGGGATGCCATGCACTATGGCAAGGCTGTTGCTGTACCCCTGAGGCTGTGGATGTTTGTGTAGCGTATCAAACGCACGATGAACACGAGCAGGAGGCTGGAAGGAGCACCGCAATGGAAGATAAAAGCCTTGTCCTTGAATCATGACACCGAGGAATTCCCCGACGTATTCTGTCGGCGTTCACGAACGAGTTCTGTGGAGTAGGGGAGTATAAGCTTTTTGCAGTTGGCCATACTAGGTAGGTAGCGCATTAATTCCTCTATGAGGCAAAGCTAAACTGCTGCCTACATAAGGCAACCAAACTAAATTAATCAAGATACGGAGTACGGAGTAGAGTGAGCAGATATTCAGAGTAATACATACTACTTACTTCGAACTACTTGGATAGCGGTGAGAAACTGGGCCGTGGATCTGACGCTAAGATGCCGAGAACTTTCTAGGCGAAATACGCTTTGTGCCCAATGGTTGACCCAAGAGCAACCTCACCAATGAGGGGTTTTTATGCTGAGGAATGATGAGATTGTTGATCATACTTTGGTCGCTTAATTCGTTGTTCTATCTTTTCAAATTCAATTTAAAGAAGTCAAGGGTAAAATTAACGGCGCTTTTACGAATGGTCAGCTATGTCGACTCACTTTGATTATATGCGTCATCATAAGAATACTCTTCTAAAGATGAACGATATATTTCTAAAATATTAATTGAAATAGATATACTACGGAACATATGATGAGATAGAAAAATGCATGTCTTATGCTCTATGCCAAGCGCCACGCATACGTGATTTATATACGCCCTGTTCTTAAATGCGAGGGACTAAAGCGTTGGCAGAGTGTTCCTATCTCTGCTGACTCGATATTTATATGTAATGTTGATGTGGCTACTAGTAAACAAGATGTGTTATTTCATCATACTTCCACTGGTAATACAATTAACTCCGTATCACTGGCATTTTCATATATGGATCTATATGTTTACAGCGAACCAAGTTGGTACATAATGAATTTGCAGTATATTCTTTCGACTATTATTAGAAATCAGATACAAGGGCATATATTCATTTAGAGTAAAATACAGTGTCTGCTCTTTTGAACTGTCGACTTCTTACGGCCAACGTAAGCAGAAGTCAACATGACATTAGGAGATGAGATATATCTAATTAAGCAAGCAACAGGTGTATAGCTGACGGATCGTAGACACTATATTAAGACTCGAGGGACATACGCAGATGTGACAGGAAAGATGACGGTGTTGGATTTATGTACCAACTTTGATGAATGATGAAAAGAACCAAGTCTGGATGTGACCTTCTATCAGCGTCTGAGTACATATGTCTCGCTTCAGATTAAAATACTACCTATGTAGAAGAAAGGGCATTACCACATGGTTCATCATCCATGAAGCTTTGTGTTATTTTACCTTGACCAGAATAAATTATCCCTCGGAGCTCTACTAGCAGTTTAGTGTCTTGATGATTACAGGTCGGCTGCTAATACGCTGCTCTTATTCAACAATCCATATCCAGACTGTGTTGCATATGTCAACGCTCAACGCTACCCGATGTTATCAGATTTCAGCATCCGATACGAGTACACTAGTTAATATGCGCTCTATATCCCTTTGGGTAACGATCACCACCATTGGTGTCTTAACACATACTCCGCATCTCGACCAAATTGTTAGCCAATCTCCAACGACCAAGCACGCCATTTTACCGAATGCCCTTGACGTCGAATCACAATCCTAACATAGTGAAACGTTGTACCATCATCGATACCGAAGTTAATTGGGTTCGTGGAGTATTAAAAAAGGCGACCGCATAATAAACTGGGAAGGCATTCCTGCATATGCTGGATTTTTCATATCAGCACCCGACGGAAGCAACACCCGACGGAAGCAGGGTGTGGAATGATCACTATGCAAGTCGTCTTTCGGTAATATTGACCAGCCTGGCCGTAGAGGTTGTCCGATGCAGCAAGGCAATGGTTACATCACTGTTAAGGCATCGAACCCAAGGCTACGAGGAACGGTGCCTCTCAGCCTAGACCGCTTAGATTTGAGTCAATCTGCCTGATCAAGGTGCAAGAACTGGGTACAAATGCATGTTGAGTACTACCTGTATGCAATATTCAGGTAGCGCTTTTATGGAGAACAGGGTTCTGATATGTTGCCGAGCGCCATGTTCATATGGAATATTGGGCAAGAATACCGAAACACCCCGTGGGTCGTGCTAATGCAACGATGCCATAGTTAAGTTGAGGGGCAAAGTTGGGGGCTCAAAGGCATAGCCCCGTGCACTAGGTATCCATAGAAAAGGGGTTCTTGACTTTGAAGTTTTAGGCGTCGAGAAGTTGTTTGCCATGAGTCAGAAGATGGCTCAATAGTCGCATATACGCAAGGCAATGGACTGGATTCGCTTCATGCTGATCCGTAAGCTGCTGACCGCCAACTTGGCGTTTAAAAGAGCAAATTGATAGATTGGATGAACTTTCACGTGCTAAACCGGGTGGAAATGACGGCGGGAATTAAACAATGATTTGATTGGGGAGCGAGTGGGCTATGCTCTAAGATTTAGGTAGCGCTTGGGCAGCCATCCAATCATGCAGCTTTCGATGGGCATTTGGGCGTGGGGGAATTATGACAATTCGATAGAGGGACGCTGGGTTGTGTTTGGGTAATGACTTATGAAGCGGATCTCTGGAGTGGGATGTTATATCTGATAATACACTTATGTTGACAGTAATGCACGAGTAAATGAACGTCTAATTAACACAGTAGTTCTGTGAGGAGAAATTACTGTAAGATTGGCTTGAACTTGAACTTTTTGCATGATAAAGAATGTGATTTCCGTTGACTTGTAAAATTTTAGTAGATTACAAAAGTCCTATTATTGTAAAGCACTAAATTTTGTCTTGAGGTAGATACAAGCGATAATGAAGAGGGAAAGAGAGACAAAACTTAAACACTTGCTACGCAGTTTAATTCTACTAGTCAGAGATAGACTGAGAAGTTTATTCACCAGTGTTTTGACCCCTCGAGAGAAAGGATCCTTTGTATATCTATAGTTTGCTTAGAATCATAGGCACTAAAAAGTGCAGCAACGACACCCCAGCTTGCTAGTCCTCTGAGTTCTGGGAGAGATACAGATGGCACTGCGTATGAACTTGATCGGATTATCTTTTGTAAGCTTAATCTTGATACCTTTGGGATATTTTAGCTTTAAAGAAATGCTTTGTTGTGTCCTCGGCATATATCTGTCTTTTATTCACATTGTGTGGATGACTTAGATTAGCATCGTATAAACTCAAGACAGATATCTATATTGTCATCGACTTCAAAGCAACCTAGCTGCAAGGACGCACCAAAGCTCAAGCTAGGGCTTGTATTTTAAACAAAACTATGCCGGAAAGACTTTCTTTTCTTCTTCTAAGGGTATTTTATTTACCCCTAGCTACAGGTTCATGGTTAGTCAGCTAATCAGCACCCTTTTTAACTTTGTCACTTTTCTCTTTCTACTAAAGTCCCAAATGTAGATACTACTCTAGATATAGCTATTATAATAGCTTTCTGTACTTGGATATGTTTTTTCCTTTGCAGTATTAATATAAGGAGAATAGATCGAGATTAGCAAAGAAATCTTAAGCATATAAACTGTTGATTAATATAAAGACATTAAATCCTTGACTGGTGTCGTTATTTTGGAAGCCGTTTACCTCGACTCTAGACAACTACTGGTATAGCAGGTTTGATGGCTTCTCAACCTTTGCTTTCTTAGTAAGGTACCTTCCAACTACTTTCTTTGTGTCAGTTTTGGCCCGAGAATATTTATACGCCTTCTCATACACCTTTCACAATACCCATAATTTTATCGGGATATCAGATACTCAACTCTTTTTTTCCCCACTGGCCTATGTGCTCTAGTCTTTATTTCCCCCATTAGCAGAGATTTTATAACTTTGCTTTCAAACACTTGGGTTACATTTCTATAGAAGAGTTACGTAAAGTGTGTCAAAAGCCTAAGGGATAGTATTGTAGCTGGTCTTGTAGGCGTAACTAAAGCAAATCCGAACTATTGTCAGAAGTATCGCAGCGTCCTCGCATAAAAAAGTAACCAGGTTTACGCTATATATTGTGGCTTAAACAGAGATATAAAAAGGAAGCCTTGTAGCTTCTAAAATAAAGAAGGTCAGAGATAAATACAGTCTTTATCATATACCTAGCTGCAGGATTGTAGTTAACTAGCATAATATTACCTCTTTGACTTTATTATTCTTTTCCGTTACAGTAAGTCTTAATGACTATAATTAATAAAAAATATTATTGTAAAAAAAAAAAGCGCTACTTACTAGGCCGTGTATCTCTACAGTATATTATATGTGCATAGAAAATTATGAGCATATAGCCTAGCGGTCAGCCTTGCTTTCGGGTTATTTCTTTCCGCGCTACCGGCACGAGTTACAGCGTTGGGATTAACTGCTCTGGAAAAAATTCCTGAAAGGGACGTGGTATAGTCGTGTAAATAGCTAGTTTAAGAATGATTGGCATAGAGAATCTCTCCAGATCTTGGAAACAAACCAGACTTGTTAGAAACTCTGATCCAGATCATTCCGCTGCCTAAATACATCGGAAAAAACCGTAGTGAGAGATAGAGCCAAGGCGTTCACAAAGAAAACATATCAGTGATCTCTTCAGGCCACCGCCACTATAATTTATCTTGTACAACCTCACATACAGCAAACCTAGAAGCTATACGACCAACGTGCTTGCTTTGGTACATATGATCAAGCCAAGACGGTAGCCTACGTCAACTTCGAAGGTAGTAGAGCCAAGCAGAGCAGGGAGCACCAAACGCCTAACAGATAGCTTACGACAATTGCTGTCACCACAAGGCGCAGCAATCTGCAGAAAAAAACAGACAGGCACTCTTATAGGCACTTCTTCTCAAAGGTATTTCAACAGTGAGAGATATTTTCTGAACAAATCTCTTGTCGTCTTATCACAGCTGGTTTTGGGAATGGCAACGTGTAAGGGGAAAGCGCTTTCAAAGGGGCTAGCTGCTAGATCCTTATACCTAGGTAGATATATGCGTGTATTACCATGGGCACACCACCATATTCTGTTTCTCGTGCTGACGTTTCCTCTTGTGCCTATATCCTTGCTGATTGCGTAAGTCTTTCCTTCTGTCAGCCTACAGAGTGTACACAAAAGCTCATCAAGAGAACGTGGACGCACGTTATCCATTCATTTATCCTCATCTAACCGCTTCCCAGACTCCTAAGGGCTTGTTGGTCCTCTCTGTGCTACCGAACTTACATCAACGGCTTTGATTGGAATGGAAGGCTCGCTGCCTTAACCTCAATGCCGACTCGGCCGCAAAGGTGTTAACTCCTCTTGCTCCCCGGTTCAAAACCAACAGCTGATGGCAGATCAGCTTGAGCCACGGTATGTAGCAGCTTCCCGAGGTAGCTGCCACCCCATGTATCTTTGAACTGCTGTAACGAAAATTTCCGGCTGGAACATATTACTAGAACGCCATGGTAGGTGGATGCTATATGTGTGTATGGCAAAATTATCCTAAAACTAACGAGGAAATATCATTTCACGAACGCATATCTTACACCATTATATATACGCCTCGTCGGTGACCTTATACATACATGTAATAGCCTTAAAAATGTCCTATGTCCAATATTTGCCACTGGACCGGGTTTACGATCAGTGGCTTGGATTGGGCACGACGCGATGGGCCACGAAGCGACAGGCAACGGGGCATTGGGGCCTGGGCAACGAGGCAACCGGCAATAGGTTCTGCTTTGCAGTCGTGTGCTATGCTGAACACCGTGCACAGGGATCCCCAACACGAAGCGGTTCCATGGCCAGCTCCATATCTCAATGTATCATTAAACCGGAGCACTGAGGGCTATAAAATTAATCACCAGACCCTCTTACGTGGATTTCCTTCATCAGCTGTGCTTTAACACTCTTCATTCTCTCTCTCTGAACTTCTGAGTGCGGTTGAATGCCTCAAAGCCGCCTAACTAGACGCTGTCTCGACACGAATGGTATCCGATGATGGAGCCTGGGTCGGAATGGAAAGAGAGGTCACATAGCCCCGAGGCTCCAAATCCCTATTTGATGTGCTTGGGGGCCCAATTCGAGGAAACAAATACTGAGAGCGATACAATATCCGGCGGTTTGGAAGGCAAAGAGGCTTGTCCTGGAATCGGTACTGGGCTATCAACAGACGAGCCATCAAGCGTCGTATTATCAACAAATTGCTCTAGCCAATGCCAGGAGCTAAGGACCCCTAAGAGCAGTTACAGTTCTCTTGATATTGACCTTGATTGGATTAAACCAAGTAGAAATGGCCCCTGGTCTCCTTTTTCACTACGGACTAAGATGGCGGCGTATTCCAGTCGGATACAAGGTATAGAGCTGTAATCTTCCCACAACATAATACACAACTAATTACACAACAGGTACAGCAAGTGTTACCATCCCCTAGAGTGTGCAAATATATTCAGATTATGCATTAAGTCACAAGGATATGTCACAGGTAACTCTGAATTTGTTTTATGGTGGGATGATTTTAGAACTTACAATGCCGCGTTATCAGCATATACTTTGAAAGCTATTACCTAGTATTATTTAAATTGTTAGGGATAACAGGGATACTTGGACTATATACGCAGACTAAATTTCGGCTAATCTAAGTATAGTTGAGGAATGTATTTAGGAGTTTATAAAGCCCCTCTACTAGCAAGTTTGTACTTACCTTTGTGGGCAGCAAGCCGTTCTTTTCCAATAGGTGGATGCTAGACAAATTGGCTAATGGGAATTCATTCTGAAAAAAAGAAGATGGAATAGGACTCAAGAGCTAGATGCTAAGTTCCAATAACACACACATGTGAGAGTGACACATACAGTAAATCTGCATTTTAAAAACGTAGTTTTCTGGGGATAAATCGATGAGAAAACTTATATATATATATATATAACATTAAGCATATAGTGTTTATTTCTGTGTAGGAAACTCTCTTAAGTAGCTGAAACCTTGTGTTTAATTCTAGCAGTTTTAATATTGGTAATAATAAAAGTGCGAATAATAGGCCATAGTAAAAAGATATAAAGAGATTGGATGGCTATTGTCATTTTGTCAGCATATAATAGAATATAATAGTACTGATTCAGCACCTGGTAAGGGACTTCCGTGGTATATGTCCACGTTCGCGCACAGCTATATGCGGGTCTAAAATTGGCGTCTATTATTATTCTTACTTAATAAAAGAGGGACACCCATTTCGCCTTTGATAGTATATAACGATAGTTTACCATAAAGTTTGAAATAGTGTCACGGGTTTCTTAGTTGATTTAATCACCATGATTCTATGAAAGAGCATCTATGTACACCTAATATCACATATAAATAGTATAGAATAGTCCAGTAACTTGCCTTAATAAAATTCACCGTCCTTATCACTAACAAAATGGAAATGTCTCTCACAACCACTATCATCTTCGTCATTAAATCTTCCCAATATTGGCTCTGTGACTGCTTTGGCTTCAAGAAACCGTGATTTTGCTCCGCTGCTAGGTTTGAATCCCTTATGTAGCCACCTTGGCTTATAGTATTTGCCAGTTATAAAGAGGACAACTCCATCTTCCTTTTTATTTATGTTAGCCAAGTGCTTCTTTTAAGACTTTTCAACAGTAAGAGAAAGCGCGCCATACGTACATCCTCGGCTTCTTTCCATATACTGCCATGGTATATTTTCCACCAGTTGCTTGTCGCTTTGAACTTTGCAATATCGTAGAAACTCGCCGTCAGATTAAGAGATACCTGACCATCGCTATCCCGCAGGAGCGCCAAGGCACGAAATGGCGTTGAATATGTTCCGGTTATTACCCAAATACCTCGTTTCCGGGTAGGAGGTACGATTTCACCGATTGTGCCTCCGTTGTCCTTCATCCAGCCATCGACTTTCCAATCCTCTTGCAATGTCGATTTCGTGACATTATTTTGAGTGACAAATAACCCCCCATAACCGCTTTCTACATAGTAACGCACACCCGCGCTAACGTTAATATTTGAGTCACTGACAGTTAACAATATTCCGTTAGCTGAGCCAAAAAGTCAAGTAGCTGAAAATATTATTGTCGAAGATATGAAGCTTACTTACCCGCCTTGACCCTTGAATATAAGTTCCATTCCTTTAACATTTGTCGATTTAAACTCTTTCCATGACTCTTTAACCCTTCCGGTTTCTATCTGGGCATCTGGAAAGGAGCTCAGCCCCTTTAATCCAAGTGACTGTGGATCCGTAAGTTGAGCAATTGGTTTCCAGTCGCCGTTCTCATCTGTATACCCAATGCTTCCAGGCTTGACATTAGCAACCGAGAGCGGAAGATATAATGCGTGACCTTCGGAGTAGTTTTTAAAACACTTTTCGAAGGCCTTGTCATTTCGAAGATCACTCATTGTAAAAGAAGAAGCTTGACGAGTTTGACTTCCTTATAAGTATATTTAGAGCAAAGGTTAGTAGGCGTTCAAAGGCATTTAAATATTATGCACGCTGTAACCAGAGAAGACCTGGAATAAAAATCTTTGACAAGCGGCCTTTAAGCGTCCCCTTCGCCCCCCTCCCTATAAACTGCCAGCCTGTGTAGTAGTGCTACGTGTAATTAGCTTTGTAGGAAAAATTCAAACGGGAATGTATATATAAAGTTTATCGGCTTCGTAGGAAATTTAAACAGGAATATATATATATAAAGTTTATTAGCTTTGTAGGGAAAATGTAAATAGGAATGTATATATAAAGTTTATTAGCTTTATAGGAAAAATTTAAACAGGAATGTATATATAAAGTTTATTGTTACGATCCGTTATACCGTAGCGCCAAACAGGGCAAAAGATTAGGCCAATAATCGCAATTGTAGCAATTACTGTAACGGAACCAGCTGTTTATAAGAGATTGATCGCTGTTGCGATTGACCGGATCGTAATAAATAGCTTGTCTAACCTGGCTGTTCCGCTAACATAACCCCAGGCTATAGGGTTATCCATTGGAAATCTAGTAGGTTCGTTATAAACATCAAGTAACCCGGCCTTTCCCATGTTAAAAGAGGTCTTACTTATGAGGGAGTTCAGCTCAACATCGGCGCCGGCAACTATTTCAATGTTGGAACAACCTTCAAGAGAGGTCAAAAGGACAGATCAGTCTGTAATTTCGTCTCAGATAGCTATGTGTCCCTTGTTGAACACATCGGCCAACATCGTATCATATTGTACGACATGAAAGAAAAAAGTGCCTGGCTTTCTGATGACCTGCCTGGCTTTCTGATGACCTACCTGGCTTTCTGATGACCTGCCTGGCTTTCTGATGACCTACCTGGCTTTCTGATGACCTGACTGGCTTTCTGATGACCTGCCTGTGCTCCTTCACTTCGTTCGCACCTCTCTAAAGAGGGATGAGAAAGAAGATCCAAAATGCCTCTATACAAACCACGTCGGAGAGCTAATCGAGCTACCTTCACCAGCTCAAGGTAGCATGGCAGCACAGGCAGTTCTATTTGATCACAAGAACCGCCTGATTAGTCTGCGTTTAATTGATACAAGGGTCACCGAGCAAACAATCGAGAGAATTATCGATGGTGAAAGTATCACAGAGATTGTTAGGATCAAGGAGGCAACATACTACCGTTTCGAAAATAGAGTAGAGGAAATATGTCTCATTCTTGAGAAGGCCATTGACCAAACAGCCAAGGCGATTAACGAAGGCATCATGAGAGGCACGCCAAAGAACGTTCTGGGTGGATACGATTTCATGGACGTCGCCACACGCTCAAAGCTGCGACTTATCACAACGGAGCTACAAATCTCAGAGCATTGCAGCGGATGGACGGATCTTTTGGACTCACTTGACGCAATTACTCTTTTCGGAAAGGATTTCGGCGACCTCATAAAACCAGGAGTGGATAATCCTAATGTTTCTTGCAATAGCTGTGGATTCGAAGTTAGTTTGCCTTCGGGAAAGGATCACCTAGCGGTGTGCATTGATGTCCTAGACCGGATTCTTGAAAAACACGGTAACAGGGATAAGACCCCCTGGCAACTAATAGACGATCTCTATTGGCATGTTTGCGAGAGTGCCTTTGAACCTTGTCAGTGCACCGGCTCCAATAGGCGAGGCAGCAAACATGATAAGATTCAGAATCTCTCTTCCAAAAGCATATTTAAGAGTGCTATATCCGCCAACCCAATCAGCATTGAGAGAAATGGTGCAGCCATATTCAGCCATAATGGGATAAAACACTTCTTGAAGAGCATCAAAAGCGAGGTTAGTGATAAGGCTCTAGTTCCATCCTTGAAGGTTAACACTCAGCCGCAGACACGCTGGAAGCGTCTGCATCATCTGTGGTACAGCGTGAGAATTCAGAGGCAGTTAAAGACCAGCTACCTGACACCATGAGCTCTAATACTTCCGGTATATCGACATCATCAAAAGCAGAGGGTTCATCAAAAATAGACGAACCGGTGTCAAACAACATTGCGAATTTCCAACAGAATCTTAGCCCACACGTCATATTCTACAAAGCTAGTCACCATTGCTATCCCATCATAAAATATATCGGATGCACTATCAACATAATCTCCTAAGGAATCTCTTGGAAAGAGAAAGGGTACCCGCACAAGGAAGTGGAAGGAACTAAAAGGTCATAAAGACAGCGATACAGGAGCTTAGGGAGTATCGACCTCGGTGAGATAGGATCTCAGACCTTAATCAACGATCCCTTTCACGTTTCTATTAAGATTCGAGCCTCCCAATCCTCGCAGTCGTTGAAACATCTTGTATATGTGTGAATAGACATAAAGCGAAGCTATACGTACGCGCCAAGTCCGTGGTTTCAAGAGACACCCATCCTGGGGAAGAACGCAGAGGTCGCTCATCAGATCGAGGTATACAAGGTCGAATATAATATAATAATTGTTAATCAATGTATGCGTGAGTGAGAGATAGAAGCCCAAGATATGGACGTGGTTAGAACCGGAGAAAATCAGGTTAAGGTTAGCACCACGGCTCTGTGTAACATCAATACCTCAGATCAGATGACCCAAAGGAATGAAAGTACACATATTTCGTGAGTAGTAAAAGCTCTCGAAAAACGTTTGTCGCAGAAGATCTGCCCATGGATTGTGAGGACATAGCGCGGATTTGTAGGTGTTGGTATCCTGACTGTAAATGGAGATGAGTTGCAACGCGAGGCATCATAAAAGATGCATATAAGATGTCTATAACCGAGAATAATAAAGATGCGCCTGTTCCACTGGATCTTTTAAAGTGCGCGCTGATTTCATTCTCCAAACTCTAACGGACAAAGTTCAGTCGTTAAAAGGCTCAGAGGGGAGGACAACGAGAGGATTGGTGTTCCGGTAACAGGAGTGTGGAAACCATGCCGTCAAGGAACCGTATAAGCAGATTCCTTGTCTTCCTTCTTGCCAAACTGTATATATCCCAAGCCTGCAACTGGAGAGTCTCGCGAGTCGCGATATCGAGATATTGAAATTCACTAGTAATTGTGCCATCTTGATTGTGTTGACCTGGGAGTGTCGATATAGCATCCTGCGGATATATGTATCGTATTTCATGATCTCCCGCTATGCAACTTGAGGAAGGGGTTGCTCGAAAGCCATGAATACACCATAATGACAACTCCACTGCAATATGAGTGATAATGGGCTGTGGTGTCGTTGCTCTTTTCGAGCGCTTAGCCGCAGAAGACGGCTAGCAACGTGCTTTCCTTTGCCTCTGCGGTTCTTTCCGTAAAATAAGAAGCCTTGTAGTTGGAAGGAAGAAGCGATAACATAAAGTCAAGTCGAGTATATTTCGTCGTCGTTGTTTTCTCGCATGGTACGAAAACGTGGCTGTTTTGGAGAAAGTCCTGGACCTTTCCGACAGCGCATTTTCTGAGCTCTCCAGTTCTGTCCTCTGACAGAGAAAGAAGTAAATAACTCGTCCAAACTGGTAATTTTAGAGGGTTTGACGGTACCATGACGGAACCATTTGGTACCAGCAGCCACGGCGAGAGCAACCAGTCGCATGAAGGTAGGTAGACTCTGACATCTAGTATATCCGGTAAGGTCGATAATTACATAGTAAATGAGAGATATAGAGCCTTGGATCTTCTAACTTATGTTGGTGGCGCTGATATAATGGAATTCTAGGAAGACTGGCAGATTTATACTACGTGCTCTCTCCCGTCAGTGATTGAGTCTTGGACTCGAGAGGACTCATGAATCACAGGTCAAATAGTGCATCTGAAATGATTACTGATGCTTCACCAAGTCCAAAATGAACAAATGAGTCACTTATATCTCCGTTTCGCAGACATACTCTTCGGCATTGATGCGATGTCACAGTGGCCCTAAAGGTAGGTAGGCTTGCGAGCTTCACTTGAAACGGTTCCCAAATCCGCCACAATAAGGTTTATAGAACCCACTTGCAAGAAAATTTTATTGCTTTCAGTCCCCCGTGTTGAACGAATAAAGTGCAAGCCAGCATGTCGTCACACTTGGTAGATATGTACAAGAGGACACCAACAGTTCATCATATATGCGTATGGTCTACCATGGAGATAATAAGCTGCCACACGATTGGGAACCTGAATGGTGTTAGACAAGTTTCTGCATTGGCATAGAAGTTTCTGTATTGGCATGAAAGTCTATTGGCATGAAAGTCTCGGTACGTCTTTGACAAGCCGGCAGGATCAGACACTAATTCAACGCAGCATATATAATATTTTTTTCCCCTTAGTAGCTTACCCATCCATAACTCGAATATGTATCCGCCATTATGTGCTTGAATCTTCAGATCAGATCCTACTAGAACCACTGAGCGCATCGTTCTAGTGCCACGTTTCTAGATCTGCTACTAGTGCCCGCAACACAGTTTTAAGAATCCATTGCTTTAGTCACTCGCCACTCCCGAAAGATTGTCTTTGCTGATCCGGCTTGTTGTCTTGAGTTAAAATACAACTACTTTCCCCTCTATTTCCATTCCCAGTGGATGCGGCTTGGCTGCCTCTTCTGTTTTAGCGCCGCGACATACTATGTAATCTCGGGACTTCTTAAGATGCATCGTGGAGCTATCAAAGATTTGCCGCCTCAGCAACTCTTTGGCCTACTATGTTGGCCAGGCTTGAGTTGATCATAGAGGCGCAGCCGCTGGATTTGATTCGCTTTCGAGAATCAAGCGTCATCTTGTGAGTAGCTCGCGCCGAAGACTTTTTTTCGGATTCGCACAGGGGGCACAAGAGCTTGACGAGCAACTAGTATCGTCCATAAATAAGACGCGATATGCCTCGTCTTCACCTCTAGCTCAATCATTCGTCATTGCTGTGCACTAGCTACGATATGCGCCATTCTCATATATCACATCCCGGCTATTCATCATGAGGCAATCTCGGTCTGGCGTCTCCTTCGTGGGAGCGCACGTATCTGGACAGTCAAACAAGCCAATGTCTCAGCCAGCACATAGTTTGACTGCTCAACAAGTGTTGGCAGAGCTTCAGGCGAATCCTGCGAGTGGTCTCAGCGCAGATGAGGCTGTCAGACGAATCAAGGAACTTGGGCCAAATGAGCTAGAAAGACAAAAGGGCGTTCAGCCACTGAAGATCTTCCTTGAGCAGATCTTTAATGCGATGACTTTAGTAAGATAAACTACCTAATCTATCTAAAACAGTATTATCGCTCTTCGACGAAACTATGACAGGCTGACACAGAAGTCGCATAGGTACTGTTGATGGCATTGGCAGCAAGTTTTGGTATTCAGGCTTGGATTGAAGGCGGCATTCTTGGAGGCATCATCGTATTAAACATCTTCATTGGCTTCTTTCAGACCATTCAGGCCGAAAGAACCATCGATTCGCTCCGCAACTTAGGATCGCCAACATGCAACGTGTTTCGGGATGGTAAAACCATCAACATCCAGACAGCCGATGTGGTTTCCGGCGATATCGTCGACTTGGCAACCGGTGACTCTGTACCCGCGGATATCAGGCTTATCAACGCTGTGAACTTGGAAGCAGATGAGGCACTTCTCACGGGCGAGTCGGTTCCAGTTCCTAAGAACCCAAAACCCACATTTGATGATGACACCGGCCCGGGCGATCGTCTAAACGTGGTTTATAGCTCCACAACAATCACCAAAGGCCGTGGCCGCGGCGTCGTCTTTGCTACGGGCATGTACACAGAAATCGGACTCATTGCCAGTGCGTTGCAAGGAGGAGACTTGGCGGGCAAAGGCATCGAATGGGAGCCCCAGACTACCCAACCCGATTCTGCAGCCAAAATGTGGTCAAAAGCTACGATGGGCTGGCTGGGCAAATTCCTTGGTCTTACTGTCGGTACTCCTCTGCAGAAGAAGCTTGCGCAGTTATTCTTGTGGCTCCTCGCCTTTGCGATTGTCTGCGCAATCATTGTACTGGGGGCCAACAAGTTCGATACACATAGGGATGTCATTCTATATGCTGTCACGACGGCTGTAGGCACGATTCCTGTTTCGTTGTTACTGGTCCTAACAGTTACCATGGCAGCTGGTACCAAAAAGATGCTAGAGAGACATGTTATTGTCCGTAATTTGTCCAGCTTGGAGGCTTTGGGTGGAGTGACAAGTAAGCGCCATGCTTTTCTCTCAACCTTTTTACGACAGACACACTAATTATTGTTCGTAGACATCTGTTCGGATAAGACCGGTACAATAACCCAAGGGCGAATGATTGCACGCAAAGCATGGCTTCCAGGGCATGGTACTTATTCCGTGGAAACGACAAACGAGGTGTACAACCCAACCGTTGGCCAAGTATCATTCAGTCCCATACAACCACGGGATGCAAATGAATTCGAAAAGCAACCATTAGATGAACCGATCCATCCCCTCCAGGAGGTTAATAAGAAGCCTTTTCTACAAAGCTACTTGAACATTGCCTCACTCGCCAACTTAGCCACAGTCGAGCAGGAGAAGACTAATTCGGCGCAACTAAGCCAATGGACAGCTCGTGGCGCCCCAACTGAAATTGCTATTGAAGTATTCGCTTCTCGCTTTGGATGCAATCGTGTACAACTATCGCAGGGACCGGGAGGTAAATGGAGTCATATTGGGGAGTTTCCATTCGACTCCGAAGTCAAAAAGATGTCAGGTCTTTTCTTAGATACAACGACACAGGAAACACACATCTTCACAAAGGTATGCAAATATCGAGATGATTTTAATTGTAAATGATGGAAAACTGATACACATAATAGGGTGCGGTAGAACGCGTTATAGAGATATGCGACCGCTTCGCTACAGTGGACGAAATCAAGCCCCTGGACAGCGTCATGAAAGCCACCATCATGGATAACATGGAAGCTTTAGCAAGCCAAGGGCTGCGTGTCCTTGCACTCGCTCACAAACTCAATAACCGATCAGTCTCGTCATCTGACTTTACAGATGGAATTGCCCCTAATCGCGAACGCTTCGAACGTGACCTTGTCTTTCACGGCCTTATAGGGATCTACGATCCTCCCCGTCCCGAGTCTAAAGACAGTGTCCTCATGTGTCAAGGCGCCGGTATCGTCGTCCATATGCTTACAGGAGACCATCCTCAGACAGCTCGTGCTATTGCTACTGACGTATGCATCCTACCTTCGCCAGAGAAGATGCGTATGCTCTCCGCCGACGTCGCTCGTACTACTATGATGACAGCTCAAGAATTTGATGCCCTGACCGACGACCAAATCGATGCTCTTCCCCAGTTACCTCTGGTCGTCGCTAGATGTGCTCCCAGCACAAAAGTTCGAATGATTGAGGCCCTCCACAGACGCAACCGCTACGTTGCCATGACTGGCGATGGCGTCAACGACAGTCCCAGTCTCAAGCGTGCAGATATCGGCATCGCCATGGGATCGGGCTCAGACGTCGCCAAAGAATCATCTGACATTATCTTAACTGACGACAACTTCACTTCAATCTTGAATGCCATAGAGGAAGGTCGCCGGATATTCGACAATATCCAGAAATTCATCCTCCACGTACTAGCAGCCAATATCGGCTTCGTCATATCTCTTCTTACAGGCCTAGCTTTCAAAGACAGCGCAAACGTCTCTGTGTTTCTATTAACTCCCGTCGAAATCATCTGGATGCTTCTCGGCACCGGCGCCTTTAGCGAGACGGGCCTTGGATTCGAAACTGCCGTCCCAGACATTCTCAACCGCCCTCCACAAGATGTGAGGTCTCCCTTCTCTCCCCCTCTTTACTCCAGACGGTATGCTTGACAGTGTAACTGAACCCCCAGCTAACAACCGTTTGCCACACAGCTCCGTTACGGCATCTTCACTCCCGAATTTATGCTTGACATGGTCATCTACGGCATCCTCATGGCCGGCTGCGTGCTCGGCTCCTTCACCACCGTCATCTTCGGCTTTGCCGATGGCAATCTGGGGTCCAACTGCAACAACGCCTATTCGCCCTCGTGCCACGACGTCTTCCGTGCCCGCGCAACGGCCTACACGGCCATGACGTGGATCTTCCTGCTCTTCTCATGGGAGCTGATAGACTTCCGCCGGTCCTTTTTCGACATGCACAAGGGGGTCGGGGCGTGGGGGGCTCATCTGTGGGGAAACCGGTTTCTTTTCTTCGCAATTACAGTTGTCTTCTTTATTGTATTTCCGACGCTGTACATTCCCCGGCTGAACACAGTCGTCTTCATGCATACGGGGATTGACTGGGAGTGGGGGGTTGTGTTTGTTGCCGTCATTGTATTTGTTGTCGGAGCCGAAGCCTGGAAGTGGGCAAAGAGAATCTATTTCCGGAGGAGAAACCAAGGATCAGTTTCGACAAATGAAGACGCAGTTGTGTGAGTGTTGGCGTTTCCTTTGATACGGGATTTTCTGGGCGACAGGGTGCAACGTTGTATTACATGTGTTCCTTTTTGGCCTATGTGGCGGATAAACCATATGCAGAGTTGGGAACTATCATTGGGTGTATATATTAAGAGCCTTCTTGGCAGAAATGGCGAGATTCTGGTTGTTGGTTGTTTTTGGTTACTTTGCACGTTGTGTCAGTGAAGAAAGGCATTGGTCCAATCCAACCCAAAGAGGAGCCATCTTCCCATAACCTTCGTAAAACTCCATTAATAGAGCTGTATCTCGACTCAGATCTGACTGCAGGGGTCGGATCCCTTCTGCCGTCAAGAAATCGCTGCGACTCGTATTATGCATCTGGTACGCTGGAGGAAACAGATAAGAAAATAAGCTCTGATCTTAGGCTGTGGTATGATCATCCAGCAGAATGCCCGAACAAGGACTGTGGACCTGGACCCAGAGAGTTCTCTATAACACTAACGCCCCTTCTTTAGAGTAGTACTCCGTACGGAGTACACTTGTCAGTATTGGGAGATGAATCACGCGTGGATAATGCGTGTCCTGAAGCGCTGGCAAGTATCGCTTCTAGGGGACGAAACATGTGCAAGTGAGGATATGCATGGCGCAGGCATGGTACGGAGTCGGCGTTTAGACAGCATCAAGCATTGCATTGCATCCATGCCTCGCCAAAAAGGAACCTGGCCAAGCTTTCAACAGACAGCACTTGGCTGGGAGGATTGCCACGGGGTGATAGGCGGTCGCAGGGTGATGGTATCGGAATGCTACTGTGACGGCGCCTGACGAAACAATCTCGACGTCCTCTAAATGAATACGCACCACAACCAACAGACGAGATGGCTTCGCTGGCAGAGACAGAGACCAGCTCATCGGCTACTCGGCTACCTGCCAAGACATGCAAAGGAGTCATGCACTCATCTTAAGCGTCGCTATCTCTTCAGGGTCGCATGTCACATGGCGGGTATCTAGCCGCAGAGCTTCATGTGATGGGGTCTAGACATGTATGTACACGCATGCCTGCACATACATCCAGCTAATTGCGTGGGATCAGCCGCCACTACTTTCTGACCATACAATTTTTAAAAGGGAAAAAGGATATATCGGGAAATAACCTCACGGATCTCATATGTTGGGCAGCGAATTGATGCCAACCCCTCTCATCTCAGCTTCAACCTGGCGGTATATTCACCGCAACTCAACACGCCCATCTCGACTGAGCATCGGTCCCGTTTTCTGCACGTACAGTATGATTGCTGGATTCGAGTCATGGCATCGACATGGATATGGCATAGTTGTACCACTTTGTTTCGATCCTAGTGGGTTGAGCTGAACATTCGACCAGTGCAGCGTATACTTGTATTGTACAGTATATTATGCTTTGAATCTCTAGGTTCATAGCAGTCAATAACCGGCTTCTGCAACTGACGAGTTTAATGGCGAGAATCGATTATCCACCATGCACAGTGCATACCAAGCATCCCCTCAAAGAAGAAAAACCAACACAAAAAAATACAAAACGGTCCGCCTTTTTGAGGTTATCCGTTCGTCAAGAGGAAGACAGGTCTTATACCCTTTTAGGCAGCCTGTGCCGACCGTTTTCTCCAGCCCCGGGCGGCCAGTTATGCCTTGTAATGGTGCTCTGTACAAGGAGTCTCCCCACTTGGTGGCAGATGAAGACATTCTTAGACTCGCCTCAGCTAGCTGGATCTGTCAAGGTACATGTCCGCCACACGGTACAAGTCCGTAGTTTCTTTTTCCTCAAGCAGAGCTAGGCCAAACCTTCAGCGTAGCTCTGCCCACGAGACCGAGAGGGCGGAGTTGTGCTGATGCCTTCGCACAGATGGATGGAGAAGGCGCTCTGCAAACAGGGCCAGTGCTTCCGGGTATGTATGATGAATGCCGCAGAGCTTGGCAGAGAGATCCTCTGGAACCCAAGACCATATGTCGGTACTTGGGCGACACCGGACTCTCTCGGCCGGGCCGTAAACATTATGAGGAAAAAAAGGGAACATCTTGGCAGTCCATGATCTCCTTCAAGGACCAGGCAGGGCCCATAGTTTTGAGCGGAGTTTTCTTTGGCAACTTTGAAGGAAGGTATCCACTCCTTGACAAGGTCATGAGAAAAAAAAGCACCAGGGTTAGGGTGTGGGCACAGAAAAAAAAAACCTGAGAAACGAAAAAGAGGCAGTAAGGGGTGCAAAGCACAAGGAGGGGGGTTGATGACGATCATGGAGAAACAACCAGGGCCAGACCACTTTAACGGCGGGTCTCGCCTTTCCCTGAAAGAGACCTTGTCCTTGACGAACGCGTGTCCTTGGCCATTCGGGTCCCGCCTCAGGGCTCCATGGGCTCCCCAATTCTGGCCACTTGATATCCTCCCAATAGCTTGGTTGTGATCGCCCGGGCATGGGTTTTAGCGGAGAGCGCTGGGGCAAAAGTCCCCTCGTTGCGGAATAGTCCTCGCAGCACTAGGAGATGGCTGCCCCCTGCATAGCGGCGGATTGAGCAGGAAGAGCCAGCCCGTGCCGGTAACGTGCCAAGTGCTGGAAGTACAGGCACGTTCTGATGTGTCTGGTACATGCTGCAGACGAAGGCGCTCAGGTTTGATAGGACGTTGGCCGGGGGTTTGCTTGGGTGCAGACTCGAGGCTTTGAAGACAGGGATTAACAACCACGGGGACCGGGGAAACCGTGCCGAACAGGGGTAGAGCAAGACAGGCCAGGGTTAGCCAGGGCGTAGGTTGACGTCGGTGTAGGGGTGAGGCTCTCTCTCCCACATTTTCTCTGCTGGCTTCATGTCTGAAGGGTCTTGCTCCGTAATACTGTACGTATACATACTGTACGTAGTATACTACATAGTACGTATGTACAGTAGTATTTGTGGTCTTGACATGGGGGAGCTATGGAAAGTAAACTCCCCCTTGCTCATTCATTGCCTGACCACGGAGTTGCGTTGAAGAAATGGGGAGCCAGGGGAGGCGTGTCACTGTGGCGAGGACTGGGCTTGCTTAAGCCATAATGATTGTCAAAACTCTGCTGTTCTCGTCGAGCGAAAGCCGCAGAAGCATGAATAACGCTCTCTATTTCGTCTACGGCCGCGTACTTGAGCCTGCGAATCAATCAACTCGTCCCAACAGTGTGCCATTACGGTTCTTGATGTGCCGAGTCCCGAATCGGGGCATACGAAGTATTCTTGTACTTCGTACAATCCTATACGACAGAAACAGCAGCTCAGTGCTTAGCAGGATCGATGTCTCTGACCCCCATCTCGGCCCGACGGATTGGAAACGGTTGAGCAGCCTGAACGACTGGCCTGTAGCTGGTACACCGTATAGGCAAGGCGAATACGCAGCAACCAACGGAACGGCGAATCGCCACTATTTGGACCGCGTTGGCGAGAGGCGAGAGGCGAGATACGAAATACGTTTTGCCCGTGGATTGTGAGAGATGACGACGGCATTGGACGGACGTCGTTTGATCCCACCGGATGTTGGCTATCAACATTATTTAATTACTAATCACCAGGCCGGTACCTGCCAAGTTCCTGCCAGGCTATTGCGGCCTCAGGCACCTGCTATCGATAGCCTTTCCACGTATTTCTCCTTACCTATACTCCGTATTCCGTAGATGCCTTCATCCACTGCAATCATAACCCTGACCTGACAGGAGCATTTCCGACGGCGACAGGGTGTGCACAGCACAACAGCATAGGCATCTTGCGTGTCTGCAACGACACCGTTTCCCGTCTCGCCGTTTCCCTGTCCATTTGCCGTTCCCGGCTGGGCGGTTCGCCCGCACCCCTCTCCCATTGACTGAGTACGACGTGCTAAGGCAGATTTAGGTACATACTCCGCAGGCCTATTTCATAGCGCGGCTCCAAGTACCGCCTTGACCGGCGAAGCGACTCGGGAGCCGGCGGCAACCAGCGTTTGTCCCAGCAACTGCTGCTGCTTGGGATTTTGTGCGAAGGTGGTGCTAGCCGCAGCAAACTAGCGTTACAGAGTGTCAGCTTTGATTGTGGTCTTGGTGGTTCAGATCGATCCTTGTTCCGCCCTGCTGATGGCTCGATTATTCTACGCCCGATCCATCGGGGCACCGCAGCCGAGGCTTCGTCTTCAGATTAATAAAAAAGAAGCGTGCTATCTTCTTTTACGGCCGAAACGAACCAATGGGCTGTGCTGGAGCTGGTGCCGAGGTTATTAGTATTGGTAATGTTGCTCAAGCGAGCCGACGAGGAAGCGGATATGCACCCGCGCGCATCGCTTGGAAAAGAACGAGAGCAGAGCTCAACCGGCCGGCTGAAATGCACAACTGTCGGAGCTGGTCCCCGACGGAGTTGATGGCCCTCACGGAGTCCGGGTAGCAGACGAATTTCAAACTCCGGGTCTCTGGGCACTTCGCCGACTATCCACTATTTTGCTCTTCATGTTTTTGCGTCAAATGGCAAATCCCCTGTAAGCATTAGTCTCAAAGAAAAGCTAGTCATGCTAACACCTCAAGATGAAGCCCGACCACCAAAAAAAATAATAATTGGGATTGGGAAAAACTGGAGAAGAATGCCACGAGGATTCACGCGCGGCCCGCCGAGCGAGCACCGTCAGCACCGGGGCAAATCACCGCTTCTCCATCTTTGGCGTGCTTTTTAACTAAACTCGTCCTTGCTTTTGGAAAGGGGGCGTGTGATAATTCCGCTGTCTCGCGCGCTTGACCTGGTGGAGCTCAGGTTTAGGGCTGCATGGGTAAACGGCTGGGAAGGGGAATGAGTCAATAAAGATCTTCAGCTAAGAAAACGAGAGGAGAGCGAGAGAAGGACAGACGAGCGCCCGCAGAGAAGAGACCATGCGATATGTCAGACGCTTTTTCCTCGTCCGCCCCTGCTAGCTGTCTGTTCTGCAGCTGGAATTACCACTT
The DNA here is from genome assembly GCA_010015515.1 of Trichoderma sp. TW21990_1. Lineage (NCBI taxonomy): Eukaryota > Fungi > Ascomycota > Sordariomycetes > Hypocreales > Hypocreaceae > Trichoderma > Trichoderma sp. TW21990_1. The sequence goes on along the minus strand of WXUD01000012.1, from coordinate 1,052,038 downwards.
TGAGAGAGCGTCGATGATGATGGCTGTTCGTGATTCGACGCTTCGTATTTTCACACAAAAGCTGCGCTGGAGAGCGTGCCCCGACAGGCCGCTGACTAAGGGTACCGAGAATCACAGCATAATATCCCAGGTTATTCAGGTGGAATGCGATGCCATCAAGACAGCCGGCATGGGATGGAGGGAAGAGGGGGGGGGGGGGGGGGGGGGGGGCTGTCATTTCAGGGCTGAGGTTGAGGGGGGTTTCGTTCGTTCCAAATTCCTGGGCTTCAATGGAGACGAGACGTGTGCGGGTACGGAAGACTGATCACCATCTCCCTGCGCCTAAATCATCTGTTCTTCTTTTTAACTCTATACGAATTGGCTGGGTCTTTTTTTTTTTTTTAACTCCTCACCTTCTCAGCTGGGAGGGGGGCGATCTTGTATCTTCCAGGGGGGGGGGGGGGGGGGGGGGGGGCTCGATGACTGCACCGCAGATGGATGACACCGACATGCGACCGTCTCTGGATGAAATGGTTTGCCGACGGCATCCAGGTTCCGAGCCAATGGTTCAGCCGCACTCGGTTGTCTCAGTTGGTGGCTCTTATTGCCATCGGATCACGCTCCATATCGAGGCATGGAACTAGTACCAATATGCAGCGAAAATCCATCGAGCAAAGCGTCAAGGCACACGCCCACGCCCTTGATGCCGAGGGCCACTGCCGGGAGTCTTGAGAGCTGAACAATACGCGAAATCAGCGCCGTCAACGCGCAAGCATGCTGCCGTGAATCTAACAGCCCATCCCGGGAGCACCGTATCAAATGCCATGTCTTGGACTTAGCTCGCCCCCTCCTCCATGGCTACTCCATGGCGCTACCAACCTGACGGTACGCCAGCATTCTCATCTAAACCTAAAACTGTCCCATCAATCTCGTTGGCACCACGTGCGAGACAAGGCCCAAGCAAGTCCGGCTCCGCGCCCCGCGACAACTCAGACGCCATCAGAGCATCAAGGCGGTGTTCGAGTCAACGCCTCCTCGTGACTGGTGCGGCCCTGATTCATGGGACAATTGCGACTTCTAGAACTTCCGTCAGTTCCGGATGCGCGGCCTAGTCTTTGCGCCGGCGCGGTTTCTAGTCCTTCGGTTCGGAGCAAGTTGGCCAGGCGGCGCAGTTATTGATGCGCCTTTGAGAGAGCCAGAGTGCGCGTACTGTACGTACGTACAAGGAGCGCAGAAGGCACAAGGCACTGGGTGGTCAATGATATGTGGGTGGCAGAGCGAGACAAGGGGAAGCAAGGGGAGAGAGAAGGTCTGTCTACAAGGCCACCAAGGCCTCGAAGGCGGCAGACGCAACCAGGTGGTGCGTTCCGGGCCAGACTCGGCGTCGTCGTCGTCAAGGCCTGGCAAGCAACAGCGATTATTAATAGCTCCCTGGGGGGTGACAGTTCGCATTTTCTAGCCATCTTGAACGGATGGATCCAACGAAGGAAGCAGTTGCCAGAACCAGCAGCAAAGGAACAGCCGGCTCCGGAAGGGAATGCTTAACCCCGGGCGTCGGTGATGCTAGTCGTGGCCGTGGTCGTATTACTATGTACTACAAGCATGTGGCCACCACGCAGCTGTGCCAACAACATCTCGACTTGCAGAGATCCGGGCTTGCAAGCCTCTTTATTCGCCCGATGTGGCCTGATTTTCTGGTGTCGCTTCTTCTTGCTTTGTCCTTGCTCAATTTCGTCCAATTAACCCAGATTATTCCGCCGCCACTAGGATGTGATTCGCCCCTTGTGCGTGCGTACGGCTGAAGTGACGCTTGTCTAGTCCCGCATCGATAGCCTGCTCAGTCGTTGCATTACAACCACATCTCGCCGTCCATCCATCCATCCCATTCCCTTAGTCCAAGCACTTGAGCAATCCCGAGACCTCCTTTGGCGCCAACGCATGCACTCTGTCGATCTAAGGCGTAGCGCCTATCCGTGTCGCACATCAAAACTGGAGTCGTCTCGACCCCCCCTCCTCCGTCTTGCCCTGGCTTTGCTGTTGGTTTCTGCCTTTGCTTTTCTGCTCTAGGCTTGTTGGTTGTAATATTGTATTGTTGCCTGGGTCACAAATTGCAAAGGCAAGGCACCTCAGCACACCTCATAGACGGCTCTAGAACTGGCGGTGCTTACCCGTGTATTCGACTAGCAAGCCGCACGAATAACGGCCAGGCGAACACAATACAACTCTAGCGCCTTTGTCTCCCTTTCATCGGGGACTTTCCTGGGTGGCCGTTTGATAATGCATGATATTAATATATCTGCAAAGCCGGCAGCAATGCGGATATTTGTCCGCTCCCCTCCCCGAAAGCACATGGAGTTGCATCACAGCGTTACAACATGTATCAGTTCAATCAACTTGCTGGTTGCAAACAACTGCTGTAACAGCAACTCGGTGATAAGGACGACTGCTAGTTCCCTTCTCAAGCGGGCCTAGTCCGTCTGTCAGCTTCAATTCCGCACCGTCTAGCCAACCTGTTGCCATTTGGCCTCAGACATAACTTGTACAAAGTAAGCTGATAGGCGTTGGATAGCAGGCACGCCGGCATATGCAGCAGCCAGGTCGAGAACCACCCCATCCCAAGGGCAACACACATGTGCTTGCAGCTGGAACGAGTTACTGTATATGCTTGTACATTTATGAGTAGTGGCGGTCGGACTTGCACCTCCTAGTCTCCCCGCATCGGGTTTTACGCCTATTGTCTTGGGGCTGTTCGACAAGTGAGGGATTCAAACCCGGCAGACTTGCCTCCGCGGCTGTCTTTTGCGCTCTGACCACTCTCCCTTTTGCTCGCTTGGGTGCCTTCTTCTCTCTTTTCAGCTCGCTGCCTGCTCCAGGCAACTCGATGCCGCTAGTTGTTCGTACAAGACGCAGTAGTCGGCTGGGAAAAACGGGGTAATGCTCCGTAGCCCATGACTAGTCGGGGGATTGCAATATAAACAACCAGCTGATGGAGTGCTGCTAGGTTTCCTTAGTAATGCATTGGGTAAGATTGTGCTAAAGCCATCGTGTTATCGTTGGGGCTGCAAATCCCCCGTTGGGCAGACTCGTTCAAAGGTGGGATCTCGATGACCTCTTCGTCGCAGGCTAAAAAGGCTTCACGGCAAAAGCAAGTTCCAGAGTCGAGATCATCGCCTCTACACACCCCCCCTCCTTCGCCTTCACCAAACCTCAACCCCCCGTCTGGATATGCAGATCAGCAGTTTACGAACAATCGGGGAGCCTGAATCTCTGGGATCCGCCTGTGGGCAAGGGGCCTGTCCAACCAGCGTCGCCCATGCAAATCTCTTTGTGCTTGCTTTTTGCTTTCTCCCCTCCCAGTCGCGCCCGCGCAGATATTTCCTCGTTCGGAATGGTCGGGGATTCTGGTTTCCCTTCTCGCCTCTTGACAAACTCAGCAAGTTTGTGCGTTACAGGTACTGTAATTGGGGCCCTCTCTGCCTTTTGAACCACACCCAATGATCCTCCCTATCGCGAAGGATTGCTTCCCCCCCCCCTCTTTGGCTGTGACCTTTCTTTCTTTTTTTACTTCTGATAGCTGTTACGTCCAGCATTGTGTTGCTTGGCATCACTTCGTATGTAGCATCCAGGACAAATTAAGGCCCCCCCCCTCCCAACGCTGTCTTAGCATAAGCCTTGCGAATCACGAACTTGAGCAAGAACACGGAAATTAAGCTTTTAACTTTGCCGTCTAAAAACAACAAAACCTGCAGCAACACGAATCTCGAGAATTTGTCATGCCCAAAAGCCGTAATCTACGCCAAGTCAGATTTCAGGCCTCCATTTTTTTTTTCTTTCTTTGGCGGCACTCGGCGTTCGGCTCTCACAACCCAGTCTTTTCTTCTCACCAAAAAAAAAAAAAAAAAAAAAAAAAAAAAAAAAGGAAAAAAGAAAAAAGAAAAAAAAAAGGCCACTACGAGAAAAGACGCCCTCTCTCTCCTTGTCCTTCTTCTTCTTTCCCCCCATCCCCTTCCCATAGTAACATCGTCGTATATGTAGGCATTTGCCGTGATCCATTCAATCCTGGGGATTTTCCCAGTGGGCTTGGTTTTCCAGGTCCGCATTGCCGATGTCTCGGCAGACGAGAAGCTGCTGCTGCTGCGACAGTAACTGCAACTGCTACTGCAACTGCTACTGCTACTGTACCGTTACGAGAAGTCTGTTAAAGCCGAAGAACCCATGCAGCTATTCCCTACTTGTAGCTATTTTACAATACATGTACGTACTATGTACCTATTGTACTCCGTACTCGTTTCCCCAAAGAAGAAAGAAGAGCGTGACGAGCAATCAGACGTTTTGCCGTCTTCGGCAGCCGGCGTTTCAAGTGCCGTCGCACGGTCCAACCGATTCCCGCCGCCTGGGTTTTCTCTCTCTCGCTCTCTCTCTCTCTTTTTTTCTTATTCCCTTTCTTATTCCGTGGCTCTCGGTATTCCTCGTTACGGGTAGCCCCCCCCCCCCTCCCCTTCCCCATCCTTCCTTGGCACATCCTATCGTAAGCAACACACACAAAAAATAAAATAAATAATAATAATAATAAAAAGGGATCGACATGGGAAACAATCTTGGTGGAACATCTTCGGGGGGGCGCTCGCGTAAAAAGCCGATGCATGTACTCCGTACTACCTCGTCACAAAGCTGGGCTGGTCTCACCCCCTCCCAAGAAAAAAAAAAAAAGAAGAAGAAGAGGGCAAAGATCTTCACGGGTGGGGGGGAATCAATCCCTTCGGGGCATAGCCCAACGGTGTGGTGAGGAGAGGTTTCGTCGACACACAGAAATGCCGGCTGTCTTGTCGCGGCGGAGATAATGTGAGACATGGTTTTGGGGGTGCACCAAGGGACAAGGAGCAAAAGGCAACTTCACGTCCGGAAAATCAAACAAAACCCATTCAGGTAAGGGAAAAGAAAAAGAAGAGGCATCGTTTTGAGTGAAAATAATTTGTTCTCCCGCGAGATTGATTGTGCATCTCTATGTACATGTAGCTAGCTTTCTTCTTTTGTTTTTCTCTCTCTCTCTCTCTCTCTCTCAATAGTCCTGCCCTCCCGTTTCCCTTGCCCGTATAAAACGCCATATTGATGCACTGCTCTGCGTGATCGCTCGAGCCCTTCCATGTCCCATAGACATAATACAAACTGGGTTCCATAGGACGCTTTGCTGCTCTTCCCAGGATAGCCACACACAAAAAAAAAAAAAAAAAACCTTATTTCATGACACGTCCGAATGTAACAAGACAGAAGTAGGATGAATACTTTCCTCCGACGCCATGCGGTCCCAAAAAAAAGACGACAAAAGAAAAAAAGAAAAAGTCCCTCCCAAGAGTGAAAGACCTCGCCAGTGTGACCATTTGGCATCTCGTGTGCCTTTCTAATTCCCTAGCTCCTTTGATTGTGTGGATGCTCCTCATCCGATTTCCCATATGATAATGTGTTGGAAAGAAAAGAAGAAGAAAGCGAAAGGAAAAGAGTAGCCATCATTGTGTTTCATGATGGTTATTCTCTCCAATGCGCAAAGACTTTTTTTTTTTTATGACAGGAGAATAGGTCCCTTGCCTACATCAAAGCCGTGGCAGCCTCGCTCGTGTCGCTTCATATTGCTTCGAACGCTAAAAGCCTTGCCGCATCCGGTGTGAGGACACTTGAAGGGCTTCTCGCCAGTGTGCGAATGGCTATGGATGCGCAGGCTGCTGGGCCGGCTGAAGGCCTTGTTACAAGTTTGACAGATGTATCGGTCTTGTGTGGGGGGGAATGGGATCCCGTTGGACGGGTTGAGATAGTGGTGGTGCTGCCAGACATAGCCGCCAGAGGGTGTTACGCTGAGAGGGCTGGGTGGCGGTGGGAATGACTGGGGCAGCGGACGCTGATACTGAAGACCAGGCATCTGAGAAGGAGGAGGCGGTGGTAGATTCTGCACGGGGTAGTAGCCGACAGGAGACGGGATAGATGTCATTGCAGGCTGCTGAGCAACAGAGGTTGAGATGGTAGGCCGAGAGGCGGCCATTCGATGGCGGTGCGCATCATGTGCCTCTACGGGGGGGGTTGTCTCGTAATAGTGGCTGTGGGAGATGCTGCTAGGCTTGCTTGATGGAGAGCGTCGAATGTCAAACGAGGCATCTGTGGACATGGGCGGTGTGGGTGGCAAGGCCCTGTGTCGAGAAGATGGCCGACTCTCAGTCTTGACGTAGGGCCGAGGAGAGCTGTGCTGAGATTTGAACGACGCTTCGCTTGCCAGTGAGCCTGCGTCGGCAAGGCCCAGGAGGTTGGAGATGGAGGGCAGCGAGCATTTTGGCTCGTCCATGGGGGGCGACGGAGGCGGCCGGTAATATCCAGAGTACTGTGTGCCGTAGGGAGTGGATTGGAAAGAGGAGACCAACGCCATTGTGAGCGTTGCTGAAGAGGCCAGAGGGAAAAGAGTCAAGATATTGGGGGGGGGGAGGGAGACTCGGGTGTAGATGTCGACAGTCGTGGAAAATGGGTTCGTGAGTTTCAGATCAGAAACCTGCGTCGAGAGTCTATCGACAGTGGGTTTTGATGATGTATTGGATAGCAAGCAGAGATGCACCAGAGGGCCCGTCGTCAAATCGTCGATTCGAAAAGAAACCAGACGGCTTGAGGCAAGATGGGGGACTGGAGATGGTATAAGTATGTAATTTGAGCCGCCACAAGAGCCAGAGCGAGCGGTTTGGGTGTGGAGCGGCATATCAGATCTGTCTTCCGTAGACATTTAAGTATCCCACACGACAGGCTAGGAAGTGCCCCCGGCCTTTGGAACATCGCAGATATTAGGAGTGGGCCACCCCCCCCCCTGGTCAGAGTGCCATCATTCCCAAGAAAAGTCTGGGACCAAAAATCAATAAGCTCGGCCCATCTAACCCTACCAGGGGGATGGCTTGAATAATGAGGTGGAAACGGGCGTCCAGGGCACTAAGTAAGGGGTGTGTGTGGAGGATGACATTGAAGTGCAGGGCACTCAATGTTTTTTTGGAATTGGGGCTCTTGGGCACACTGTAGGTCAAGGGAGAAAGGGGGGGGAGTGGCGGTAGCATGGCCAGAAAGGAGGGTGTCGCAACATGAGGTGTGTACCAGGTGGGGGCCTATTTTGGTCGCGCTCCTTGACCGGGACCGCGGATAGAGATCGTAGGCGTGGGTGGTATTGCATAGTGGTGGCTGAACGGAGCTCCAGGGATTGTCATCAGGGATCATTGGGTGGTCCAGTGGTGGGAGTGGTGTGGGCCGGTGGCCTGGATGGACGTACATACTATGTACTGTAGTACTGTAGTAACGGAGAGAAAACGTGAGCGACGAGCGACGAGCGACGAGCAACGAGCAACGAGCGCCGAACATCCCTGCCGCTCGATTCCGTCAACCTCGTTTGGCCAATTTCTTCTTTCTCAGCTTCTGGACGGTTGTCCGCAACAGCCGCGTCCCAAGTAGGCACTACTGTACATAGTAGTATGTACGTACTGTACACAGCATCCGGTCCTGTTCTCTCATCTCTTCGTCTCTTCGTCTCCGTCTCTTCGTCTTGCTGCCGCTGTTGGGCTGTTGGGGCTGCAAAGGGGGGACGAAGAAGTGTTCTGATGCGAAACAATCCCAAGCGCCCACCACTTGGTTGCGAGATGCGTCCAGCTAAGACTTATTCGCATGCATAGTACATTTAGCTTGTTAGTCTGCAGTTCCTTTTGCAGTAGGAGCACATACATAGTACTACTATGTATGTACTATGTGCTACTAGTCACGCGTCGTAGCATTTCTATTCGCCCGCAGCCCAGAAACCTGCAAAGGGGAGGTTGAGGCGCTCCGAGAAGCCGCCCCGCGTCGGAAAATCCCCCCCTTTGGAGCTACCTGGCACAACTTGAGACGATCTACGACTCGCGGACCGTGGATCAGAGCCCTTGGCCGAATGGAACTGTCGAGCGGATGATTAATACCTACTCGGCGAAGCGTTAAAGGTGACACGCAAAGAACCAAGACCTGACTAGTACTGCAACGACGCTCCTTGGTTCAATGCGGTCAAAAATCGTCATTGGAGCGTCACGCCGACCAACAATCTCGATCCATCGCAATACGAACCTCTACGGGAAAGAAAAAAAAAAAAAAAAAAGACAGTCTGCATAGGGGAAGCTTCTACGATGCCGCATACTCCGTACTCTCAGCCAATTCCTGCCCGTATTGTGACTGTGTCTGTGTGAGGGGTTCGTTGGGATCGCGCCTCCTACGCGCCTTTTCAACCTCAAACTTCTGCACACACGCTCGATCCAGCCGCAAGATGCGAGGGGGGGTTCCCTTCGGTGAAGCCTGCTGCGGTGGCGGTCCGAGAATGACATCGGCAAACTTTCTTCACGGAGCTCGTGGTTGCGCCGGCGTTATCTGGAGCACAGCAGCGTGGCTAGCCCCGTTCTAGGCCTTCTCATGGCATTGGCCGCTAGCAAAACAAGTCAATGCTAACGTCGTGGTTTTTCGAAGCGGGCGAGCATCACCTCGTGGCGTGGCGTCCAGTCCGGAGTGCGCCTGGCTGCCATGGTACAGACTAATTAATGATCGTCGTGCTAGCAGTGGCCCAGGGAGCAGCCAGTAGATTTTCATCGGGTTGCGTGATTCTCCCAGCTAGACATGGGAGATGCAGACGCCACTGGTTGAGACCCTTGCTGCTGCTAGCATGAGCACAAAGGTGTGTCATGATCTGCCAGTATCAAGGAGGGCTCATGGGGCCGGGGTTAATTTTGTCTCTGTGATGTATGTTCAGCGGAGGATTGCCTGCGCTTGAAAGCCTGCACCTTTTTGTCGCGTGAATCCCTCCTCCTCTTCCCATCCGCTGTCAAAGGGCTGATGCTACATGCGTCGTCATAACTAGGTTATTTTCCTTGCTCGTCATGTTGGTCGAGGGGGGGGTGTGGCAGTTCAACCATTGATGCCAGCATCTAGAAGACTGCAAAACGGCAAAACGCCACGGCTTTCGGTCCAACTCATCCTCTCTTTGCTTGTGCAACAACAAAACTCCGGACGCGAGCCCGGTATACGAGTCTGCATGTTGGTGTATCGGTGTATCAAGTGCGTGCTTGTACGAAGCAGCAGGAGCTCGTCGGCGGCTCAACTGCCAGCTAGCCATCTTCAACCAGCACTGGCCTCAAGCTCTCCTGCACGCGCACTCTTCCGTATGGGGTAGTAGATGGCTATGGCCCCCCGCCAGAAAAATAACCATGCAGCTTTCCCAGCAGGGCTTTCGAAATTTCGTCGATCGTATTTCCCAAGTGTCGCACCCTTGACAAGGGGCGAGTTCTCAGGTCATCACTTATTACGGGTCATTCCAAATTTGCTAAGGCGCGCTGCGTGGAGCACCTTTGGGCCACTGAAATGAGCTGTCAAGAAGTTCTGGAAGGTTGAAAAACTGCCACCCCCAAGCACTGAGTAATAACTGGTGTACTGTACGTCGTAAAAGTTACTTAGCAAAATGTTGGCCAAAAGGGAGGATAACTGTAGAATGTAAAAACGGGCCTATCCGAGCTTCTTTCGTCATCTCGTATAGGAGGACCCTTTCTTCACAAAACCAAGACTTGAACCAACCAACAGCACGCATAGTGCGCCAACTTGGTTCTACTATGATCACCACGGTTAAATGCAATCCTGCGTCATGGACTCGCAGCCCTTGGAGAGATCATTTGCTTTGTAAATTAGCAGAGCCATCGCCCATTCGTTGATTTCTAAACGCTTGTGGTATTTGGCCGACAAGGTTGAAAGCTTCTTGTACGTAGCCGCCGTCCTACCTGAGGCACTCCGTTTTGTGCTCCTTACTCCGCACCAACTCCGCAAATTTGGCACACGCCGTTGAACAGCTGCGTAGGTTGCTCTAGGAACTATTACCGGCAAAGTTGTGAAACGATGGCTGACGAGAGCGCCCAGCTTTCTGCTTGCCAAGATGGAACAACGCCCGCCCTTCTTGGTAATATACCTACTGTGCAGCACCACTACCGTACTGTACAGTATACTGAACGACCGGGGAGTTGACGCTTGGAGATATGGCTTGTTCCCGGCTGATTTGCCTCGGCCCGCAAGCACCCGCGGAGCACACAGTTTGGGCCACAAGAACTGATCGCCATCAAGTCTAGGCTTGAAGAATCACTCCACCCGATCTGCCAATGGCTGATATTATCATTTGGCAAGGCTGCGCAGAGTGATCGCCCTCGATGATACGGTAGGACGCCGAAAGCATGTGCGACGTTTACGAAGCAACGGCGTAAGAGGCAGGAGGAGGATATGAGCCGTTCCAGAAGATCTGCCTCCATGACGACTGAATATGCCCCTGATGAGCTAGTGCCGGGGTAGACTTCCAGAATAGTTTAGGGGGGCCAGTGGTTGGTTGCGTTGATCAGCGACGTGCAGGAAGATCCTCCCGCCCAGAATCACCCTTGGATGCTATAGCTGTTGCACGGCTTTCGAGGACGGTCAACGTCTAAGCTCCATACATGGTATAAGCCAACCACAAACGACTCACGACTCACGGAGCAGTATCAAGTGATGCCGACGTAGCATCCAAGCCCATCGCCAACAGCTTCATCATCCATGAAGGGAAACAACACGGGTCATGTTCCGCGGCTCACTTGTCCACTTCAGTCATAACAGGCCGACTTCGTCCGAACCTATCAAAGCGGTGGATCGCTCCGCCTATCCGACGGGAAAGCGCCGATGTTAGCTCAAGACCCTATAAACGCACAGTCCAGCTCCTCTCCCATGTACGTACAGCAGAAATCTAGAGTCCATGGTCAAGGCGTTGAGTTGTGGCAGGACGGGAAATGGCGGACACGCCGTATGATGGAACCAGGTGGTAGTAGTAGTAGTACACATATTGCAGTAGTATCAATTATGCCCGCTAATTAGTTATTAGCCCGGCTTCGTCAACGGAGATAGCAGGTAACCCACAATGGGCAGAACACGTAGCCACAAAGATTGCCACATGTGCTGGATTCACCCTGAAACCCGCGCGCATGCCATCGCGGAGTGGTCAACCGGAGCGGTCTGCATGAGGCATAGCCAAGCATACGACAAGGAAAAGACAGAGAGCGGTATGCCATCGACGATGCGGAGTCGGCTCGCGATTTCGGGGAGTTGATGAAGATCGGATGGGAAGCCTCGCCCACTCTCGTCAACGCCTATTGGAGGCAATCTACAGACGATCGTCCTCTGCGAGATAAGCAAAAGCGGCTATTTCCAGATGCAGCACTGTCCCGGCCGCACTTGAATGCCCACCTGCCGTTTGAGTTTGCGATGGAGGGAGTTGATGGGCATGTGAAAACGGCATCGTTTTGGTTACGGTGGACTTTGAGAGAAGGAGATGCAGGCATTGACGTTTCTTGCTACCAGTGAAGTCACGGCGGTTGAGGCTCACTAAAGAAGGCGCTAAACAACGCACAGTCGCTGGAGTACTTTGGAGTTACATGTTCTGAAGCGGCAGGTCAGTGCTCAGCACGGTTGCGGCTGTGTACTGCTGTGCCGAGGTAAATTTTACGCCAGATGAACTACGTACAACGTTTGGCCTCTACATTTATCCATGAATGTGTACATGCTCCATTTTCAACCCTCCCTATTAGATATCATTCCCAAGCAAAGAATGAGATATAGAAAAGGGTCGGGCATAACAGAGCGTAGAAAACCATAAATGAGTGGCAAAAGAGGCAAAGAATACATAATTACCTATGTAACAGAGAGCCCTATTTGCTCTCTCGACAGCCAATCGGGCCCTCCGACTGTGCACGTCAACTCGTTAACCGGCGACTTCACTCTGCTCGACATCATAGATCATAATGAGTCATGCGTCATTCCAGTATAACCTGCCGGTATTTGGGGCGTGTGCGTCTTGAGCAACGTCTACTTGTAAGCCTGCGAATACTGAGCTTGGGGCCTTGGAAACCATGCCTCTCGGAAAATACTACGTTGTAATGCTGTAGGGATTCTGGAGTTCAAGGGATCCGCGTATACTCCGTGGTGGTCAATGCAATACTACTTGGACGGTTGAAGACAGACTGTAGTCAGAGCACGCCCAGGGGAATCGTAGTTTTGCACGCATGCCATGCCTGCTTGATATCCTTGATATTCCGAGCCTGGCGCATGATATCTTTCCTATGTGGCGCAAGCAACAGCTGCCAGGATCCGACCTTGAACAGCTTCTCTTCTTGGTTAGCATCAGATGACATCTGCTATAAGAGGGCTGCTATAAGAGGGCTGCTATTGCATGTATGCACAGGTATTCTTGTCCAACGTAATGCCGTTTAATCGGTCAGCCTTGCCGTAGTATTCCGAAAACGGACGAAGCAGCGATACTATTTCCTCTTCAGTAATACGCTGCTTTTCTTCCGTTATTTTTTTTAGGGCGGGACAATTATCTTTCCGGAATGCTGACCATTAATCCCCAAACACATTCATAAACGGTCCACATGGGCGCGCTTCATTATCCGTGCGCTCCAATCTTACAAAGTACCATCAGCCTGGACTTTTCCCAAAGTACTCTCCCATTTGCTGAATTCGGCATCACCTTTGTTTTATGCGTCTCACCGACCTTGAATCGCAGTTTAAACTCCATCAAATTTCTGCGTGTAGCTCCTCATTTTCTCTAATGATGAATGTCGCAAGTTTGACGTGTGAGGCAAGACGGTCTGTTACCGTCCACATGATATCGCTACCAATCCACCTGGTTATCAACAGTTACCAAGGTAGTATTCAACCTAGTAGCATAATCCTACACAGTAAGTTTGACAAGACAGTGTATAGGTTCGCCCACTGACCGACTTTTTGTATACATACCTATGTAGTATTTGGGGTATTTGTAAACACTTGTAGTCACGAGACAATTTTTTATAGGGGAATTACAGTGATTACCAACGTTTAAACAGCTCTCAGTGAATCTACATGGCGGTACTAATTATGGGCTCCGGAATTTTTCTAAAATAGTAGATACATGTATCATGACATCATGGAGAAAGACGCATCCCGCGGAATCCCTCAAACCATCAACACCTTGCAAAAATCAGACAACGCATCTAAACTACACTAATAAGATAGGTCCAGCCCTATTCCCTGGTTTTAATAACAGTGATTGTCATCATCAATAACAAATTTGGGGGGGGGGGGGGGGGGGGGGGGGGCAAAAAAGCTTGTGTGTGTGTGTGTGCCTCCTGGCCCGCATACAGACATCGAATCACTGCTTGGCAGAACAAGGTACAACTGAGTTGCTCTTGGCTGAACAATAAGTCAGCCAGGGATTTACCCATGCTTTGAAAACGTGCGAGTATAAAAAAAAAAATCCTTACAGCGAGTTCGTTCGTCGCTTTAGGTAGTTACAGCTAGGGTGGCCCTCCTTGTCTTACAAAGAGACCACCGGGTGTATGTAGAAAGAAAGTCCTTAATATACGCGAAGGTGATTGAAGCCCCTTCAGCGGTGGTACGTATTGCCAAGCTACGGCATCCAGTGCCGAGTACATATACACAGACACGCAAGTCATATTTGAAATCTTCAAACTCATTCCTAGGAGTGTGGCCTTGATATTTTGCAATTCTGATTCTAATAAATACTCTCGGCGGCAGGAGTTTGCGTTACTTCAACAGCAAAACTGCAAACGTTGATCGTTTGTTTCTTTGTGTGCACTATATATGTCTCCAATGACACAGGTATTACAAAGCCGATGGCGTCTGTCGCTCATCCCACACGTACGCAAAATCGGCATGTCATACTGTGTCTGATCCTCGCGCTCTTCATTTCCCCCTACCGGCTGTTTCGGGAGCTCTCCGTTTGCGACTAAGATCCTCCCCCGCCGTCTCGACGATCTCCCAGGATACTCCCTGCTCTACCCACGCGACGGGTGGAGAGTTTCGCAGGCATCCGGTGGCACGGACGGGGGCGCACAGCCTTTGCGCCGCTCGGATTCGCCAAGATTCTCAGCCATGCCATTGGGTCGCGGGTGTAAGCCTTTGCGTTTGTGGCTGTCAAAGTTTTTTTTCCAATTTTCTATTGTTTAATTTGGGCTAATTTCTATCATACCGACGCAGGGGGACGCTTCTGGACGCCGGCGTTTGCTAGTAATGAATTTGCGCCGCTAGTCCTCTCCGTTGTCAAAGTCTAGATCCCTTCCCATGTGGCAAGTTCCAAGAATCGGGTGCCCTATTACACCCCTCGATGACACTAGCTTCTGCGGGTGTTCCGTATCGAACGCTCATCATGAACTATGTCAAACGTCATTTTAACGGAGATTGTTCTGGGTACGTTCGTGTTTGGCTGTGCTTGAGCGCACGGTCTTCGCCACGTGCAGTTAGAGTTGAGCTATGATTTATGTGTGCTGTCCGACCATTCGTTCCAAGAGAAAGAAAAGAGGGAGAGGTCCCGGCGGCCTGCTTACTCCGTACATATACAGTGCAAATACGATGTCACCTTGAAGTTGCATTCAAGACTAAATTAAGCTAGGATAGACCATGGTGGTGGCAGCCTTTTAATTATAGTATCACAGTGTGCTTCAAAGTCAAAGCCCTCTGCAGCATCACGACTCAAGGTGCAGGCTGGGCTTTGCATGAAAGAGTCTTCTATTGAAAGATAGTCGGCATCAGTGTCAAACTCGCATTCTTTACGCGCAAGCAATCCTCCGGGTAAATAGAAGGCTTACGAGCTCTAGTCCCTAATAGACAAGTGCATAGCGTAATCCATCGACCCTTGTTGGAGAAAACCACCAATAGCAAAGAGCAGACATACAGATAAACAACTCCTCAGGCATCTTCTAGCTCCTATAAACCGTCGGGACCGTCGGTAACTAATACGTAGAAATACCCACAAAGGGACTTTCGTTTTCGCTCAGCAACCTTGGGTGTCTTGGTAGATCATGGGTCTGCGTATACTGTACAGTAGTCTAGACATGCGGCTGATCGAGGTTGTTGCCAAGAACGCCATCCAAAGCCTGCAAACACGAATCTTACTCCGCTTGTATAGAATAGGACTTAGAGGGGTTTTCCGAAACTCGCCCTGTCATTAGTTACGTCTAGTGACGGTGAATGAATTTTACTTTGCTATTGTCACTAGTGCAGAAATGCCACGTAAACCTATTTCAACGGGTGAAATGAACAATAAAGAAAAATAATGGGGCGAGAATACCAGGCTGTGGCCTCCAATGTGGTAGCCACATGCCGCGATGCCGTGGTCGATCATTTGAAAAGAACAGCGTAGCACACGAAGATGCAAACCCCTGCTCTCTCGGCTGAGAGAGTCAGGATGTGATCCAGAATCTCTTGTACTACTACTCGTATAGCGTCCTTTTTGCAGAACAAGACAAACCATCTGCCCCAGTTGTCATCAACTACCACAGGCTTGGGTCGATCAGAAGAGCTAAGATGGCAATCCTGTAGTGTAGCAGCCGGCATGACCCTATTCAGCGGGTAGGGGTATGGCACCCTCCCATCGAATGAATCAAGCTCGAGGATGTCATCGTTGCCCGCAAGGCAGCAAGGTTAAATGAGGGGTACAGTAGCATCAAGGGCCATACAAGGCTCGCAATAATGTTCCGAGGATACAGAGACAAAGAAATGGGTACAGGCGGAATTACGGTGAGATGCATTGATGCCCATCAAAATAAGACAGATACTACATATCCAAGGTGATGAGAATGGCAACTGGCATCTTGACACTTCTACCATCATCGTCACTAGGAAAGGTCAGCAAGAATCCGATGCCTGCATAGGAGCTTCTGGGCGTGGACTTGTTCTTAAGGCACTTTGTATGCATTGTTGGAATAATCTGATTCCACACATTCTAATCAGGTGTGCTGTCTTCGTATGCACATCCTCCTGAATGTTGAAATTGCTTTTTTACCCTTGCAACTTGCCAAGTAGATGACCACATTCTGTCTGTCCAATAGTATTTCAATGTCAGCTGCTCTTTCTTCTATGCGAAACCATTACTCTAAGCGGGCTTGATGGAGCAGGGTTGCTGAACGCAGACGCAAAAGGGTGTAATCGGAAAGCCTAACCGT
Source organism: Trichoderma sp. TW21990_1 (assembly GCA_010015515.1). Taxonomy (NCBI): domain Eukaryota; kingdom Fungi; phylum Ascomycota; class Sordariomycetes; order Hypocreales; family Hypocreaceae; genus Trichoderma; species Trichoderma sp. TW21990_1. The sequence continues at coordinate 1,036,028 of WXUD01000012.1, read as the reverse complement.
GGAGAGAGACACATCACACTTCGTAGCACTAGCCGCAGTAAGCCTCACTAAATCCGAAGCACACCGGATCCTTTCGATGCCACGGTGTAATGACCGGAGAAGAGTCGGTGTCGGTAGTGCGAGACGGAGGCATCAAGTCCCAGTTCGTACAAGTACTACTCTCCGCCAAACTGGTGCAAGTACATGTGGCTACTAGTCATGTCCTAATGGATTTTGTTATCCTAATCCGGAAAATGCTGCACATGGCTCAAAGAAGCTTCCAACATTTCGAGATGGCCTCTTAAAATAAGCCCACAAAGGGAACGCAGTGGAGCGCGGCCAGGGCCATCTCTTAGTGATGATCCTACCGTGCAAAGCGCAAATTGGCATCGCCAATGATATGACGAACGCGTATCTAAGCTGGGAAAAGCCTATCCGTATTACCGGGTGTTGGCTGGATAAATCCTTCAAAATTGTTCTAGTAGTTCCCTGTTGCTGTTGCCTGGCAAGGCTCTCCTCTCGGATCATCAAGGCAAAAGAAGGCAAAGCACCCGAGCCAGGGGTTATACGTCTTTGACGGCAGCGCTTGATAGCCTTGATGTAAATCACCGGACCCATTCCCATGGTCTCGGCTGCACCCCGAGTTCAAGTCGCGAAGGGGGGCGATATAGGGCCGTTTAGCGAATCCTGACAACTGGGTTCTTGGGACACGGTCGTCAGCCCGAAAGCCGCGCTTGAGCGAATCCCTAGACTAATAATAATAGTTAATCCCGAACCCGGTACCATTGGGGTTCTGGGCCACTCTTGCAGGGCTTGCCCCTTTTCTGGGATAGCAGTCAGCAGACGTATCGCCGATGTCAGCGGCCATGCCCACTCCATGTCAGCAGGCACGCTTGCACCTATCCAGTACGTACTACATGTTGGCAGTGCCATGTTCTGAGACATGATATAGCCCTTGAATTTCAGGCAAGGGTCGCCGCCACAAGGGATACGACGAGGTGTATGGATTCATATTCGGGCGACATCGTGTACTGTACGTAGAATCAAATGCCGGACAACTCCCCGCCAGGAAAAGATGGACGTTTTTTTCTGACCACCTTTTTTTTTTTTTTCCCACACGATGGCAAGGCTGAGATCAATGCTGAAATGCACAAATGCAAGAGATGAGGGACAACGACACAAACCGTTCATATTCGTAGACCGACGGAAGAGTAGCACCCGTGCCCATTATTACTTCGGGCACTCCCCCGGGGACTGTATTCTGACAGATCGATTTGATTTCAGTTGTCACCATGGAGCTACGCCGCGCTTGTTCTCGGATTCAATCCCAACTGGCTGTTCCTGTGTGGCGTATTTGGAGCGATCCATTATTCATTCTTTCGCGGCTATCATCTCTCGTGTCAAGCTTCTGATAATGGATCTTCTCGGCGACCAGTTGACAAGCCACCGTTCATTGGATTGGGGGGCGACTAAGAACCCTAAAGTTTAATGAGATTACTCGTTGACAGCTGGTAGCGCCCAGGGGTATGACATTGTCACATTAACTAGCGCAGGTTGGCTTCAAGCGGTGGTGGATTTCTGCAGATTCGTCATATTTTACAACGGGGTGTGCCAACATTCGGCCGAGTCCCAGATGTTGCGGTGATTCGCTCTCGCCATCTCGCGGCTCCTATCATCTTCCTTGATACAGAGTACCCTTTAGTATCAAGGAATACGAATTCTACAAAATACAGCATAATTACTATATCATTACTATTGCGCACCTATCTCATTTCAGCACCGAGTGCATATGTACGTACCTACCTCGTACAGGTTCGTTGAAGAGCGCTGAGACACGTGGTGGCCGGATAATGCGGGAAGCGAGATGGTTGGAACTTTTGGCTGGCCTCGAGCTAACGGCGTTTCAATTTGGTATTGGACCCGAGATGCCAAACTTAATATAGCAAAGAATTCACAAGGGATCGCCAGCTTATCAATATGCTACTGTAGACTACCGGTGAGGTAAGGGGAGCGTCGGTTGCAAGCTCTCCCACAACGGCAGTTTTAAGAGATAAGAGGCAAGGGTGGTTTCTTGTATCACTTCTCAAAAAAACAAGCTTGCCTTGTAATAAAACACAGGCGTTAATGACATCACTCCTTGTGGTTTATCATCAGGTATACGGAGCACAGCGATCAACGTTGATAACGGAGTGATTATAAACCAAATGCAATAGAATGACTAGTGTAACCTAAATATAGCAAGCAGATGCAGGCATATTGAGGCTTTATAAGTCATTTTACAAAGATTATACGAGCTCCTTTTATTCCTTTACGTCGTAACTGCGTGGGCGAATCTGTTTGATGGGGCGAAGGCTGGAGAGAATGCAAATCCAGCCACTTTGTAGCATCAACCACTGTTGAACAGTTTGAAATTCGAATACCAACATTGGAAGAATATTCAAAGAAACTCAATGACCAGGTTTTTGGAAAGCATCGTAGTTGAACTAGAAGTCCATGAGGTGTGGTGTGGAGATATACGATATCATGTTAAAGGTATTAGTGTAGCCACATGAAGGATTGAACGACTTGCACCAGGTCACTTTCCATTTCGTCCACCCTTCGAATTTTTAAAAAGAACTCGTAAAATAAGAATTTCATGCTACTTGCGTTGAATGTCTTGAGTTGTTCACGGTTGAAAGCAAAATGGTGGCAAGGTGATATATGTATTTCCGGGTAGCAGAACTACCATGCGGCGGAAGTGGTGGACGAGTGAAATGCACACCTATGTATATACAAGTATAGATAGATGTCCTCGTGTCTGCCGTGGCGAATATATCGAAATTTCGAGCATGTCTTGGATTTCTAGACCAATTGTTTTTTCTATCGCAAGAGGCAGCTTCAGGCAATCGCCCCCATTTCACTCGTCGTTCAGACTGTTCTGCACCAAGTATTTGTCCACCATACATGCACTTGCACCATATAAATGGTGGTGTCTAATGCAGACTTGACGCAAATCATTCAGCGGTTGAGGCTAGCACTATAAGCGAACAAATACAGAACCTTGGAAGGCTTCCAGCAGCGGCCATCACCGCCTCGGAGAATCGGAACTCTCCTCCGGCGCTGCATTCCCGCTCCGCTAGCGCACTAGCTGAGCCTTGGCTTCCGGTCTGGGACTAGCGGCCACTTGTCATCAAGACGGCGATATTTGGATATCCCAAACCACAGCGCCAGGAATGGCTGCTCTCGTCCCATTCTGCTGCAATGCGTCTTTGTTTGCTCGACCGGTGGCCCCATCCACGCGACTCAACCAGTCTGCAGCGTCACCATGGGCTCAGTCCAACCACCCACGAAGCCTTGCCATAACTGCCGTCGTCAGCGGCTCCGTTGTGACCGCTCGTATCCACACTGCAACAAGTGCGCCGCCTCCGGAAAAGAGTGTCTCGGCTACGGCAAGCTGTTTCGGTGGACGGGGGCCATAGCCAGTCGCGGGAAGCTCGCCGGCCGGACCTCGAGTGCGCCAGTCGACGTCGGCGAGGCTGACGATGCCGACGCTGCGGACGGCGACGACCGGGCTGAGGCCGGAGCTGTGTCGCCCATTGTGCGCTCCCGGACGAGCTCACCACAGGCCGTGGCCGTGAATGGCTGCTTTGCAAGGCGATGGTCGACCGGTGCAGAGACCCTGCAGCTTGTTGCCCAGCCTGCGTCTCCCGGCGCCAAGCTGACGAGGCCTTGGGTCTTGGTTGATCCTCTCTTCCAAGGCGTGGACCCGGCTCACCGGTTTTACCTCAACTACTGTGCGTCCCAGTTAGAGTGCCGTTCATATCCTCTGTGCTAACATCGTCTCGTACTCGTCACCAGTCACAACCCGCGTGTGCAAGGACTTGGTCTCCAATGACGGGCCAGAGTGCAATCCTTTCCGCAGTCTCATCCCGCTGACTGGTGCTCACCCACTGCTGCAGCACATCATCGTTGCAGCCTCGGCGGCTCACCTGTCCAACCTGATTCGTATGGGCTTGCCCTACCCAGAAGATGGCGGCTTTATACCCGCGAACCGGGATGCAGCGTCATCCAAGGCGCTCAATGATGCATTGGTTGCTAAACATGCGGCGCTGAAGCTAATGTCTGCCGCCATTCAAAATCTCAGTACCATCAATGGTGACGTCGTGCTTGCGGCCTCGCTTTTTTTCATCAACGTGGAGTTGATTGAATCTGGAAAGCATGGCTGGAGGGCACATCTTGAGGGAGCTGCAAAGATCATGTCCTTCTTGCAGCTTACCAAGGCCTGGGATAGCTCATTACGGGACTACCTTCTCTCAGATTGCTTCATGTAAGCTACTATACCTTTTGCCTCTAGAACTAGATCCCATTTTTTATAGTCGTTGTTTTACTGACTGCTTTGGCTTTGCACAGATACTTTATCCTCGCTTCAGCATTTATGCCGGCGCGATATGCATCGTCGCTGAACTTTGAGTCTTCACAGATTCCCTTTGTACTTGGCAAGACGGTGGCGAATAGCTACTTGTGCTGTCCACCAGAGCTGATGGAAGTCTTGCACGAGGCCTCCCAGCTTTCGAACAGCGTCGGTGGGGATGAGTCCGACGAAGCCACCACCATGGCTGCTATGAAGCTCATTGATCGCGCTCAAGCTTACGATATTTATGCATGGGCTCGCGACACCGCCAGAGCTCTCGATCTACCAAATGATGCGATGCAAAGCCGCATGCACGCAGGGGCTAGTCATCGTCTAGCTGCCTGCATATATATTCTACAGGCTATTCCATCGGCCGGCGAGAGGCTTGGCCCAGAGTTTGTCGCCTTTCTAACGGATGACCTACTGGCGCATTTGAACATGATGCCCGTGGAGGACCCCAACTTCAAGGCAACTACGTGGCCAACCTTCATCATAGGTGCGGAGACGAGGGATCCGGTACGGCAGAAATTTATCATGGAAAGACTACGCATAATGACTACGGTATGTCCGTGGGGCTTCATCCATACCGCCATGGAAACGCTTCAGGTTATCTGGAATCTAGCTGCTGAAGACAGAGGATCCAAGAGTTGGGTGCAGACGCTGAAAGACCCAGTAATGAACTTCTTGATCGTCTGATGTGTCGACTTGTTATCATCTTGCGTGGAGCAAAGGATGGTTACCAGGGCATCACGAGGTTATCGGAGGACTCTTGTTCAACACGAGCTTGGCTATATTATAACTGTTTGCTATTTTAAGGTCACGTTTTGGCTAACCTCTCATCATTCTACCTCTATATCAAGCCATTCTATAATGTTGCAGCGGGAGCTACGAGGTTGGCGGCACCCCCACCTCAAGGCTTTTCAGCTGCTGCCGGATGACTCATCGCCAAAGCAGCTCCAGCATCCAGCTAAATATGTCTGGTAGTCCAGAACGAGCGTGCTGGAGTCTTCTCGACCCATGAGAGACGTCTTTGACCGACTACACATATTGTTATGATGGAGCCGCCGTGGCCGGATCTGTTGCTACCTTGCTCGCCGTCATGGCGTTGCCTTGATCGTTTCAGTCTTCTCGATGAAGAAGGTGAGGATGGGCAGGTAGCATTTTGGCCGTTGCTTCAACATATACTCCGGCAGCCGGTCAAATCCCCTGCTCAGCTTGTAGATGTTCTCGATACAATTGCGAATACGAGCTGTGGCTCTTCTGGGGCGGCCGGCGATTTCGGAACACTCAGAGAAGCTGTGGAGCATCATAACGTCACATTCTTCTCGAGGCTGTGGCCCACTATTGTGCGGCTCTCTCTCATGCTGCCGGATCACTTTCCAGCAGGTCTCATCCCAACACTACGACCGAGAGATAAGTTGAATCTTACAAGAGACAAGGTTGCATGCCTCGTGGCTCACCAGTTTCTCTGCACTCTTCGGTCCCCTCCCTGGCGTGAAGGATATCACGACTTTAGCATTTGGTATGGCTCTGGGCAACGACACCCCCAGGCTGTGCGGATGTATCTCACGGCGCTTTTCCAATATTTTGAAGAGCTTAGTGCGGAGTCTCTGATAGCAAGTCCGGAACAATCCGTCGATAGTGGAGTAGAATTCTTTTTACATGCCTTTGATGGCCCGGAAGACCCCATGACGGGAAAATGGGATCAAGTTCGGCTGGGGAGTTTAAGCGTTGTTCATGTTCAAAGATTCAGCACAGAGCAGCAGGAACTTGTTTATCAAGGCCACGATGGCGCCGTGGTTGTCTCCGCTAATAAAGACATCGGCTTCGGGCAATCAGCAACTCAGGAAGAGCTCTTCATGGGCAACTGTCCCGAGGCTTGTCCTGCAGTGCTCTTCACGCCAACACTGCGGGATGACCAGATTCTGGCTATTCGGGGGGCTCGCCCCATGCTGAGAATCTTGGGACAGCGCCGTGACCTCTCGTGGGAGAAGCTTGAACCAGGGGCAAGACAGGGAGGCAGAATGCTGCTCATGGATGCACTGGAACTCGATGAGGCAGATGAGTTTGGGATATTACCCGATTTGAACCAGGCAAATATTCTGCGTGAGATACGAAAGGCATATACGGCGTTTTCATCATGGACGGGTAGCGATGCTTCGACTGTGTGGACGGGATTATGGGGCTGCGGCGCGTTCAACGGTGATCCTGCTACCAAGGTTATTATCATGTGGATAGCGGCTTCGTTGGCAGGTAAGAGACTACAGTTGCTGTGTGACGCTTCTCAGAGTGATTTCGGTGCTAAATGCGGACGATTTGTTGAGAGGGTTCCTTCGACCTGGACTGTGCGTGAGCTTGAAGCTTGTTTGAAGGCTATACCTCTGGGTATTGGGCGCTGGGAGACTATGGATTGGATACACGACAATGTGCCTGATTGTTGATAGAGATGACAAGCATGATACTGGCGTCGTTTTGATCAATACATGATGATTTGTAGTTTTGTCTCGTTAGTATCAAGTATGTACAATGCTAGAGTACTCTCAATAATGAAGACTTGAGAGAATATTTTGCATTTTAGCCGCGAATATTAAGGCCAATAAGGTGAACTATAGATATTGGCGGGTACGTAATGCCCAATAAGCAAGATTCCTAGGTAGTTCAAAGCCATTAGAGAATAAATTACAGTTGGATGTACCAAATCCATGCACCACCAACGTGCAAGACCGTAGCATAACTTATGTTACAGTAAGACGAGGGCAGTATTCCATTTGTTGAGCAGATAGTGACCCGAGATTTAATGGCTTGACTCATCGACATAGCCGTCTGTCATCATCTTGAATCAACGCAGTAGCAAATTCAACCCGGCTACTAATAACCCACACCAAGATGCCCAGATTCTGGGAGGGGGAGAACGAGTTCACCTAAACTTCCTCTGTGAATGATGAGCAATGGAGATCAGCAAAGCGCTTTGCTAACAACCCGAGGCTTGAAACATTTCGCTACTGAACCATCCACTCCAGAGCATCAAGGCACAGGGGTCCCGAAAACGCAGGTTCCGCCAATAAATGTGCTGAAAGTATTCTGAAACGCATCGACATCGGCTCGGTAAAAAAAAAAAAAAGAAAAGAAAAGAAAAAAGGGGGAAATAAAAGCGTTAGTTCATACAACCCTCTTGGCACGCATAAACGAGAAGCATCAGCGGTGTGTACATGGCTAAACAGGCAATTCATTGGGTGGATGATCAAATATGCCGCAGCGTGAAACACAGGGAGAGACTGTCTCTCGACGGCATTGTAGTTTGGAACCTGTCGCCATAACACAAAGGCATAATAATGGCTTCAATAGGCGGGATTAACATGACAGTAACGCAATATACACTTTGCAGTCACATGCGGTGGCGCCACCGTCGCACGGCCGCGCCGCAAGGAATCGATTGATATGACCCCAGGCAGTCATTTGACTGGTCGACGCTCGAGACGGAACGAATCTCAGCATGGCCACAATTGGCTGGATGTTCAAGTGGCCCCCAAGAGGGTGTATTGAAGCAGAGAAAAGCGATTCTATGGAGTTTGAGGCCGAAGAAGTTCCACCAAAAGAGGGTGTGAGGTCTTGTTCTGGAATGGCACAAGAGAACAGGCGGGGGCGCAATTAAGAAGATTCTCAAGTACGAAGGATCAATAAAAGAAGTGAGTCGGTTTAGTGGCACATTGACATGCAGCTCTCTCAAACCATCGATTCTGAGTGGCCGTGAGGGAAGATCTTTTTCCTTTGCCGAGCCAGTGGAAACGGGTCAAACTAAAGCGGAATGAGAGCTGTCATGAGGCTTACCCGTGGTTACATGGGGTTACCGAAGCATCAAGCTTCTGCACGCTGCTGCAAGCCGCGCAGCCGGCCGGAGGGTGATTTGCATAAGGGCCGCTGCAGAAGATCCCGCGTGCACATCGGACGCAAGGCGGGCCCGATATGGCTGCGAGGCTTGATGCAGTGCAACTTGATGGACGAAGAGTGGACGAAGAGGAGCGATGGCTCATGCCGAGAAAAGATTCAAATTCAGCGCCTGGGTAGTCATGGCCGTTTGATATCAGATATATGAGGCGTATGTTGGCACGAAAAAGAACGGGCGCACGCTTTTCATCCGCGGGACGGCACACTCGTTCCATAGACTAGGTAGGCGGGGATACGCAACCATAACAAGTTCACCAACGGCCGGAGGAGCACGCACACATATTCAGGCGTGTCAGATGTGGCGATTGCGCACAAACCGAGATCGTGTTTTGAGGAGAGAATCAGCAAGGCAGAGGGTAGCATTGGACAAAGGGGAAGAAGGGTAGAGTGCATCTCTAGACGGGCTCTCGCATGTGTCTGCGCATATCCGTCGCATCCAAGATTCTCGGGATGTGTCAAGTTGTCAAGCTAGAGGTTGCAGCCCGCAAGGCTATGTAAGGAACCGGATTCTTAGTAGTTTTGTGGTGTAGTGAATAGGTACTGAGGCATGATATCGCAGTGGCAGGCATTGCGTGGTGTTAGTTCGTGTTACGGAGCGGGCGATTCCGCGGCGGGCGTGACCTTTCGGCGATGGAGAGAGAAAAGGGATGCCGAGAGCGTCCAAGATGCTGGAGATGGAGGTGAGGGGCGGGTTGGCGTCTGTGGCTGTGGACAAATTGGATGGCGGTTGGACAGAAGAGTCGCGTCGGACGAAAAAAAGGCTCTCCCGTATATGCTGTGTGTGTATGTATCTGGTGTGGGCAGAAGATGTGAGGTATATTAGATGATGGTGGTGAAGGCGACGGTGAGGGTGAAGACGAAGACGAAGACGGAGAAGATGACGATACCGGTAAATATGGTGAATCTGGTGATGGTGATGATGAGGTGAAAGAGGAGGGTTTTCTTTTTCTATTTTTTTTTCTTGGGACATCTGGAGGTACCTGCAATAGTACCACGAAGCAGGTGCTGGAGACACGGCAAGACTCTCTTTCCCAGCCAAATGGAGGGGCTTGCACCTCGTGATCGCCTCTCTTTTTTTGTTTCTCCTTTTTCCTTTTTCCTCCTCTCCCTCCTCTCTCATCCTTGACTCGCCATCCGTAATTAATTCACGTTCCCTTTTTTTTCCCCCAGCTAACGTTAGGTGCTGACCGTCACACACCACCTTCTGGCCGTTTGGCTTCGACCCGGCTCCCTTGTCTCAATGCCAGCTTCCTATCCGGTCGACGCTGATCCGTATAACAATGCTAGTTCCGGCCAGTTCCGTCATTGTCCCTCTACGAGAGGGTGGTGGGCGTTTGCAGCGCTGTCATTGACCAAGAGCAGTTCCCGCCATCTTGCAGACTCTCTGATCCGATGCCACGCCGTGGCCGCCCTCCCAACCGTTACCCCAGCAGCTCTCCAGCCGTCCATTATTTGGTACAAAGCTACGTTGTGGCCAACAACAACGCGTCTCGCAATCTTATCCACGGGCCAGCAAACAAGATGCCGCGTCTTATGTATTCCGCCCTCGGATTCAAGGCCAGCTAGCCCGCCCCCCCTTGTTCAGCTTGGTATCGGCGAACAAGAAAACGAAGGGCCAGACTAAGTTTCCATCTCGATGGGCGGAGCACAAATCAGCCCCCAAGACTTATTACCCGGCGTGCAGCGGTTACCCCTGCAGTGAATGCATGCTGGTAGCCGTCAAGATCAAACGGCCTCGAACTAGATATTCGACGATGGTTCTAGTGCCATGTGATTGGTAGCCATTCACAGCCTCTGAACTCTGAATTCTAGCCGCATAAACATGCGAGAAATAGCTCCCGCATCAGAGCGCAAGCAAGCGCGGAAGAGGCTCAAACTTGCGGCTGGCCTCATTCACGAGCTACTCCGCAATCGTTGTCGGTCAGTTGCTCTGCAGGCCGGCTTGAGCTCTTGTTAGTGGAACGTGGGGTCATCGCAGGTACCTCATCCTCACCTCTGGGCACTAATATTTGGCCGCCCGCACCGCTGGAACCGGACGGCGTTCAAACAGGCCATGGCCTTGTCCCGTCGCTGGTGCCGGGCCATTCACCTCGTCGGGCACATTGTTGAGCTTGGATGCGCTGTTGGAGCTTGGATGCCGTGTTTCTTGTCTCTTCCATCGACTGATTCATCGGCGTCCCCCATCACCGCTGCTGATCACCGCGGCTTGGTTTCTGCGGCTTAAAAAGAGACGACGTCTGCCAGCCGCCGGCCAGAAGCAACGACCGCTTTCCCCCCCACGATACACATTCTCCAATCACAAGCTCCTGACTGTACGGAGATCCTGGGATAAGGCCTGCGCCAAAACCTGGCCACACCGGGGTTCGGTTTCAAACCACTTGCGCGCCGCCAGCTCTCAATCCAACCTGCGGTGTCATGCACATCACTGCCGTCATCACCCCGAGACCATGACCCTCTGTGCATTGACTTTGCCGGACCAGACGCCATCGTCACTCGAACTTTCATGCACAGTGCAGTCCTCGCTCACCATCGCAAATCTCGTCGTCCCGCGGCAGAGTCGATCCGACATCCTTTATCTTCACCAACCGCTGTTACCATCGTTGCACCCTCCACCGGCCTCGACTTCGACGCCATAGCTATCCGTCTTGCTACGCTGCTGGCCTCGTCACGGCCACGAGTGGCTCTCTCTGTCCAAGAGGCGCCGTAGCGCCTCGCACGACAGCCAGCCATGGCCACTTCCAATGCCGTGCCAGATACACAACTGGGACTCAGCGCCGAAGAGATTCAGCTGCTTCGGCAAGGCCAGGCGGCTTTGGGAGGCGGCGGAGGTTCGGCAAGCTCTCGGGCAGCCAGCAGAGCTAGCAGCCAAGGCCTTTTGATGCTGGATAGCTCATCGCTATCGGCCCTGGGGCGATATTTTGATCGATTGATGGCCGGCATCGAGCAGAACATCCGCTATCTCAGTGAACAAGCCCAAATGTTTACGCAGGTTCAATACGACCGAGCCGGGAACATCATTGACGGCGCCGATGCCGAAATCGCACGATATACAGACATCTTGCGGCAACTCGATGAACTCGAGGTTGATTTCGACAGGATAGCCCATATCAAAGAAATTGTCAAGGGATACAGATCGAGGGTTGAAACACTGGAGAGAGATTTGGAGAGTAGCGGTGGCTCGTCAAGTCGACACAAACATTCACCTTCACATCACCACAAACACAAGCACAGCTCCCCCCTTCACAAATGATGCAGGACGCCAATGCTACCCAGTTCCTTCTTTTTCTCTCTTTCCTTATTTGATCTTCGTCCGGCCAGAGCGATTGCCGCCAGCAGTCTTACAAGCCAATTTTGCGGATAAAATTTATACGTTTTGTGCAAGGGGGGGCTTGGACGCTTGCCATTGGAGACGAGCCCATCGACACAAGAAGATATCTTACAGGATTACCAATGGAAAGGAAATGTGACATTGCAAAAGGAAAAAAAAAAAAAAAAAGTTTTTCAGATGCCCTAGCAGGCAAGGTTTAGGGAGGAGTTGTATCATTCTCGAGGTTGCGGGATTACGGCAACGGGGGTTCCTTAAAGATGGGTGAGGCCTCGCGGCTGGGCAAGAAGGGAAAAAGCCTCACGGCTCGTCATTTTAGTGTTCAGTTTGGGTCATTGTTGGTTTTGGCGTTGAAATGTGTGGATTCGATTCTTTTCGATGTTTTTATTTTCCCCTTTTCAATTTTTTTGTCTTCTTTGCCCAATTGTCCGCTACACTGCAGCTGATGCTGCCACAGATGCAGTTTGTTTTCTTCTTCTTTTTCATATTTTTCTTCACTTCTATCTGGGATATGGGGGATCTGGGGATACCACGTTCGCGTTTGTTGGAAAGGAATTTGTTCACCAGGGAGCGAAGAAGAAACATGATTTATTTTGTTTTCATATGATACCGGGGATACGGCGCACGCGGGTCATGTTGCGATTTGCTTTTTATACCCATGGGAAAGATACGGAAAGATTGTGTTTTCCCGTCAGGCGTCGACAGAAAGAGAGGCCCGGACCTGGTCTTGGTCAGGCAGCGAGCAGCCTGGACGGATGGTGTTTGGATTGCGCAAGCGAGCGCTTGGCTGCCTTTGATGCAATGCATTCATCCTCTCCCGCAGAGAGGCGAGGCGAGGCGAGGCGGTATGCATCAAGACGCAGCTTCGTTGTTAGTCACTTATTAGTATTATTTAAGACGTAATGTGAGTTGGCGCATCTACGAGGCGCCAGCGTAATCAGCTTCCTCTTCTATTCGTCTGCCCCCTCTCGTCTGCTGTCTGTCAATTTCGGTGTAGACCGGGTTGCTGGTTGGTTGTGGAGAGTCCGTCACCGCATCAATGGCTGCATAATCACTTGAGCCGATCCAATGGACTGAGCGGCGATTAAAAAAAGATGATTTCATCACCCTGTCTAACTGGAGCTGGGGGGGGGAGCTGGCTAAGACGGGGGGTGGAGAGATATTTGGAGTCGTCTTGATTGGATGCAAATGGGCATATCAGAGCTTTTTTTTGGTTCGTGGGTTGTGCTCAGCATCTTTTCTTGTCTTTTGGGGGGGAAAGAGAAGAGGAGGCTCTAAAATATCCATCGTCTTGATTGTCTGTGATGCAGTCAGTAACAGTGATGCTGCTTTTTTTTTTTTTCATCATCTATCGTATTTCTTTCACATGATTTGCATTTGCTCATCCAACGGTTGGTCCAGCCATGACATGACACGCATGCTCTTTGCCCTCCTCTCCTTCGCTCAACGTTGCATGAGATGAGTGGACCGAGACGAGCCTATAGCAAGGAGAATGTCATCTTCACCCCGCCGCATTATCGCACATGGTCCGATACCGTACAGACGCAATGGCGGCTGAAAAAAAAAAAAAAGGAAAATCGATTCGTTCAAAATACATCAGTCATGCATAAATCCTACCTTTATCTGCGAGAAGAAGAGGGCATGTGCCCAATCAATAGGTCGGGCGTAAATAACAAGCAGCACATCGACATACAGACATCACAAGAGGTACTCTGTACTTTTTGATATCACGTTATTGGTCTTTGTGGTTATATGTACCATCACTCCATCTCTCCCAAAAACGCCCAAAACCAAAGGTCAAGCCAGAAAAAAAAAGGGGGAGGGGGAAACCAAGACCAACAAAAAACAAGACCAGCCTACCCAGCCAGCTAAATAAAAATCCTCAGCCTTCGCGCCACATTTCTTCATAACAGGACACTGTGAAAAAAAAAAAAAAAAAAAAAAAAAAAAAAAGACAAAATACATGAAAAGAAGGGGAGTAAAAAAGGGGGGGTGAATGGAAGAACACGAGAGAGAGGGGGGAGTAAACTCCACCCCTTTGGAATGTGCCTTTTGCGAAGTATTTTCCGCAGCTGTTGGTCCTCCTCCATCTCTCATCGTAAGAAAAAAACCAAGTTCGGAGCTCAGTTGTGATTCCATTCAACTCGTCCTCATACACATCATCCCTCCATTGAGTCAATGTCCAAAAGAACACGGACATCAATATAAACAAAAAAAAAAGAAAAGAAAAAAGGAAAAGAAGATGATGATGATTAAACGAGTTTAACACACATGTGAACAACCCCGTGCTGATGCCAATCTTAGCATGTTCAATGTTTCATGCAGAGAAAAAAAAAAAAAGTCGAAATATGAGGTTCGCCCCAAAGGCTGCTGCAAAGCCATGCTCTGACATGAAAAGAATCAAATGGTGTAAAGAGATAATGTATGGTATCCATATGTATGTAGTTTTTCAGGGTATGATGTCGATGATCAATCGATGTTGTGCAATGTTGATGCCATGCATGATGCGATAGGAGTTTGCACAGCAGTCCTCGCAAAGCAAAAAAGGGGGGCGACCGTTGCAAAGCATCAAAGGAAAGGCCGAAACAATCCAATTTGCCAAACTCCTAAAGCAAAGCGGGCTTTCTTTCTTTTTTTTTCTGGATTTTCTCTCTCTTTTTTTTTCTTTCAGCCTCTTCGTCTTCTCCTACCACCCTCACCGTAGCAGGGTTTCCTAAACTCGCGCAATGCGGCGCCGGACCAGGAACGGACTCGGCATCTCATCCCGCTCCGGGTCCCACACAGCCACCGGCTCGTGTCCGGTGCTGGCCACGCGATCCCGATATGCCGTGGTTCCGGACCTCTTAGGGCTCACGTTCTCGCCCAGCGGCACGCTCGAGACGCTCGTGGGCCGACCTCCTGCGCGGGCTTGCTGCAGCTCGACAAGCGTGCGGCCCTTCAGGTTGCTCTTAGACACCTTGCTGTGCGAATCGGCTGCGTCCTTCTTAGCAGACAGCTTGCGCGAGTGGCTCAACGACGAGGACGACGAGGTGGGTGAGGGCGTGCTGGCCTCGCTGGCCGTGCCCTGTAGCGTCAAGTTGGCGACGGAGGGAACCTTATTCAACCGGCCAACCGGGGAGCGCGTGCGGCTGCTTGTCTGCGCAGGCGGCACAGCAGCCTTGGACACGAAGCCGCTCGAGCTGATCCCGCTGGTCCTAATGCGGGCGGCAACGCTCGACGTCTTCTGCGAGCTCAGCACCGGCCGGTTCTTGCTCGTGAAGGGATTCCTGGAAGACCGGTGTCGTGTCGGCGAGGGCGGGGTGACGTCTTCGTCGTCTGAATCCAGGCCGGCGCCGTCTCTCTCCCACTTGTCGGGGTTGGACATGGTCGTCGCGTTCGCAGCGAAGATGTTACCTTGGTGCGTCGACGACTTTCCTTTTCCGCGGCGGCGTGGCGACAGCGACAGCGAGGCAATGGCCATGGGACCGGGCGATGTCATCTCAATGTCCATGGGGGTAGCCATGTGGCCGGCAAACATGGTCTGCGCCCTGGTGTATGGCGTCCGCGCCGTCCGCTTGACTTCCTTGACGACTTCGGGGCTCTCGTTGGAGTAGGAGAGCTCGGTGATGTCGGTGGTGGAAGGGAACTCGTCGCCGCTTCCGTCGGCAGATGACGTGTGTGCGTGTTCTGACTTTGCGTTGGGAGATTCGACTTGCGCCTCTTCTGTCGGCGGCGAGGCGGCTCTCTTACGGCGGCTCTCCAGCTCTCTCTCCACGCGGTTCTTGACTTCTTCATCAAACTGCTTCTTGAGCTTCTCCACCTCGACGCCGACTTGGCGGTCGATTTCCAGCCGGGCCTTGACTTCCCACTCTCTTCGGATGGACGCATCAATCTCCTCCCGCATCAGGTGCTTCTCCTTATCCAGGCCCACCAGCCGCAGGTTCAGCTCCGTCTCCTTTTCGCGGAGAATCTCTTCGCGCGCCTTGAGCGCCTTGTTCAGGTCAACCACCTCCTTCTCCTTTCGCATGAGCCTCACAACCGGCAAGTTAAGCAGCTGCGCAGTGTCGGGTCTCCTATCGGGGTTGACTTTGAGGCAGTCCTTGATGACCTGGTTGAGTTCGGGCGAGTACATGTCCGGCAGAGGGTTGATTCTGCCCTCCTTGATCTTTTGTACCAGCTGGTAGTGTGACTTTGCGTTGAAGGGCGGCTCGCGAGCGCAGAGCTCGTAGATGATGCACCCCAGCGACCAAATATCGGACTTGAGTGTGTATTTTTCGGCGGCGCAGATTTCGGGCGACATGTAGAACGGAGTACCGACGTAGGTGGAAGCAAAATCGTGGGATTTAATCATCTTGGAAAGACCAAAGTCGCCTAGCTTGACGGAATTGTCCTCGCCGAGGAAGACTATTCGCAAAGAGTCGGGTTAGTTTCTTTGGTCAAAATGGTAGCATCAGGCGATCCCCCCCCCAAACGGAGATGTGCCAAATGTATGGGTTCTCACCATTTTCAGGCTTCAGGTCTCGGTGTAGGATCGTAACAGCTCCAGCCGGCGTCTTGGGAGCCATTCCTCCAGCCGCGCCCAAGACATTGCCGCCGACTTCCGGAGGGTCGATGCCGTAATGGCAGCGATACAGGGCCAGAACCAGCTGGCTAAAGATGCTCCAAACGAAGCTTTCCTGGGCCCTCTGGCCCTTGAGCTGCAGATCCTTGATGACGCGGCCTAGATCGCCGTTTCCGCAGTATTCCATGTATAGATGCAAGTCCTGGCTTGCCTTGAGGTGCTCGCGGTGGTAGTAGGCGACGATGTGCGGATGGCGGAGATGCGACAGGATCTGGAACTCGGCGTGGAGCTGCTCGCGCTCCTTTTGCGACATGCGAAGGTAGGATATTTCTTTGCGGCACATGATGAAGCCGTCGGCCTTGCGGCGGACTTTTCGGATGATGCCGAAGGAGCCATGGCCTGGAGGAGGAGGCGCCGCCAGTGTTTAGCTGGAAGAAACTCCCAAAAAAAAATTCATGCTTGTTTTTGACTCACCAATCTTCTCCAACGTCTCGTACTTGTCCTCGGACGACATGTTGAGGGCGTTCACGGTGGTACCAACAATGGCTGTCTGCTTCTGAGCCCCATAAAGCGCCTGTTCCGACTTTACAGTCAGGGAAGGGAAGAGGAAGAGGAGAGGGGGAGGGGAAGTCAGACAAGGTAGAGGGTATATAAAAGACGCCCAAAGATATAAGTGCTTCGTCTCCCCTCGGAGCGTCAGACTCGGCACAAAGAAACACTAGACAAAGCTTGTTCTGGCGATGCTTCAAAGGAGGAGAAGGAAAAAAAAAAAAAAAGCTGGAATGTCGGAAAGGTAATACAATGGAACAACAGAGCAACGGCTCAGCACCTAAATGGGGCGGGCTCTGGCTTTGTTAGCAAAGAGGGAAAAACGGCTCCAAGCCCAAAGCAGATGTGCGTTTCCACCTTTGTGCTCCTCTGTCTGGGCAGACGACCAGTTGCTGCGATGCGGCGGAAAGAGACCCTTGCTCCGCCAATTCGTTGGCCGCTAGGAGCCAAAAACGGGGGTCCTGGGCTGGGTGAATGTAAACAGTGGGATTTTGGGTGCGGCTGCCATGGCAACGGGCCCAAGCGGGAAGTGCCGGCGTATAGCCGCCTATCGATAGGGAGTTGGGGGCAACGTGGCGGGTGAGACAAAGTTCAATGTGGCATTTTGGTGGCGTCTTTTTTTTTCTCCCATTTCTTTTGGTGTGGCTGACGTTGACATTTCTGCCGTTGGCTGGGAATATCGGCCTTTCGGGTAGGCAAAGCAGCAAACTTGGCATTACACGGCACTGCATGAAGCATGCATATATATAATACAAGCTGCAATTGGCACAAAGCAAGCCAGATATCCCGGAACTTTATTTCTGCACGTACACGCTACAGGTGCCTCCTAACATATGAGATGCCCAGTTACAAGGCCGGAGTCACACGGGCGGGCCCGCGATGGCAGCTCCGATGACATGCTCAAAAACCCGATAAGCGGCAAAGTTATCTCCGTGAGACGGCCTTTACATAATCCCCATCCATCTTTTTTCTCATTCTCTCTTGTCCGGCTTCCATATTGTAATACTGTATACCCTCATAGCGAATCATTTCTGTTTTCTTTCCCTTTTCTTTAATTTTCTTGGATATCTATATATATATTTACATATTCGGCTATACAATGGTGCTGGGGAAACATGAGCTCGAAGGCAAACTCGGCGAGGAGAGCCTCATGATCAAGAGCGGCGTGCTGAGGGACGAGAACCCGCTCGACACCAGTGCAGAGTTCCATGATTTCCTGCTGGCCTGCCGGCGGGGGGATTTGCGCAAGTGCCAGGAGCTCATTGGCATGGGCGTGAATATCAACGGCAAGGACAAGTTTGATTATACGCCCTTGATCATTGTGAGTGCTTTGTTGTGGCGATGGCAGGGTTTGCGAGTTGACGAGAATGCTGTAGGCGAGTCTGTGTGGGCATTATGAGCTGGTTCAGTTGTTGCTAGAATCCGGTATGTCTTACCCTGTATCTCTTCCGATAACCAGTGTGGTTTGGAGTTATACAAGAGCGTCCTATTAAACCATAATTCCACATATAATAGGCGCCCTCGCCGAGAGAAACACATTCCAGGGAGAGCGCTGCATATACAACGCCCTCAACGACAGAATCCGCAATCTTCTGCTACAGTACGACTTCTCCAAGAGCTCAGATCCCTACGTCTACTGGTCATCACACATTTCCACCCTGTTGGGCCGTCCGGCGCCGCAGACGACGGATATCTCGCTCGATGCCGAGACCAAGTCGTTTAACCTGCACAAGTTCCTGCTGGCATCCAGGACGCCCTACTTTCGCAAGAAACTCCAGGCAGCCCCGGAAACAGCGTCATGGAAAGTGTCGTCGACGATCCCCGTGGAGGCGTTTCAGATTGCCGTTCGGTATATTTACCTGGGCGAGGTGCCGAGGGATCTTGCGCCTCCCGGCAGCACCGCCACCGAGGAGGACGTTGCCAAGGGTCTGGACAAGATCAGCAAGCTGCTCGAAATTGAACAGCTGTGGGAGGCCATCCTGGTGGGCAACGACCGTCGATTGGCACGGCAGCGGTATCAGGACGAGGTCGAGCGGGCATTGAGCCAGCTGGGCGACTTCTTCCAGGAGAGCGTCTTGGCGCACAAGATGGTTGTCGATACAGACCGGGTCGACGAAGTCCGGTGGAAGCACGACAACTCCATTTTCGCAGACATCCTGCTGCGAGCAGACGAGCTCGCCGGCGAAGAAGCAGACGGCCCTGCTGATTCAACATCATCCGGATACACCGCCGCCGGCATCCCCATCGGGCCCTCCTCCTCCTCCTCCTCCTCCTCCTCCTCCTCCTCCGAACTTAACGGCGCGAAAAGGACGAGAAAGTCAGTCCTGTATCCCGCCCACAAGGCCATGCTCATCCGCAGCGAGTACTTCGACAAGATGTTCTCGGGCGACTTTGTCGAATCGAAAAAGTCGGCGCACCTGCACGTCATCACCGTCGACTGCACGCCCGCCGTCCTCGAGCTCATCCTGTCCTTCCTCTACACCGAGACGGCCTCGTGCCCGCTCGAGCACGCGCTCGACCTTCTCTACGCCGCCGACATGCTCTTCCTCGACAGCCTCAAGAACAAGGCCGCCATCGCCATCAGCACGCTCGGCAGCGGCAGCGCCAACGCCCTCATCGACCGCACGCACAACGCCACCGCCAGCGACGGCGCCACCGCAGCGGCCGAAGTCGAAGTCGAAGTAGAGCCCATCAACATCTACGACGTCATCCACGCCGCGTGGGATCTCCGCGTCCAGCGCCTCGAGGAATTCGCCGCTCGCTACCTCGCCCAGCGCCTCGAGGACTACATCGACGAGCCCGACTTCCACGAGCTCATCCGCGAGAGCGCAGACCGCATCACCAAGCGCGAGGAGACGGACACCATTGAGCTGCTCGACGATATCCGGTATTACCTCTCGGAGCGCTTCCGCCTGCGCTTCGAGGACGCCGGCCTGGAGGACATGATGGACGAGGACGGCGAGATTAGCGCTCAGGTGGTGGCTGCGCTGGCCAATGGCTCGGCAGAGGTTGCTGATGCTGCTCAGCTTGACGTGGCGGGGGAGAAGAAGAGTGAGAGCAACGGTGTGGAGGGAGGGCCCGAAGCGGTGCGGACGCTGGATGGCGAGACGGCCGAGGATGAGTTTGCTTCGGATGCCATCAATTACCAGATTTTGCTGCAAAAGATTGATGCCATGTTGGAAGCATTGAAACTGGATGCATAACTGGACATTAAAACATATATATATATATGGGTATATTAAGTCAACATATTGCATACAATACGGAGTACAATTCACACTTATACAAACAGGATATGAAAATCCATGGTATTTTAAAATACAGGCGCTAGCATGCTCCTATTTGCTTCTAATTGTACAATACTAGAATCCGCACAAGTCAACTATAAAGCATTAGGAATAACGCAGAAAACTATATATTATACATGAATTCGGCCACAATGCTCAATACTTGACAATCTTGATCCTCGCCCGCAGTGCCTCGGGCAACTCCTCCAGCTGAACAAGCCCCAGCTGCACAACATCTCCCCAGAAGAACATGGCCCGGTCCTGGGCATAGCTCAAGTAATCGAATTCATCCGCGCCGGGCTCCTCTTCCACAGGGGTTCCATCCAGACCGGGCACCTTGGCTTGCACGATTCCCCACGCAATCCACTGGGCGCTGTTCGCCGGCTGCCAGAGCCGGGCCTCTTCAATCAGCTCTCGCACCTGGTGCTCGGCCTGTTCCTCGCGCGCCTTTTCGACTGCGCCCCAGTCTCCGCCAGGGTAGCGAGCATCGAGCATAAAGTCGACAATGGAGCTGCTGGACGCCGTCGGCAGAAGCGAGGGCGTGGCCGCAGCGCTGGGAGTATCGAGAGGCGTTAGTCTAGGAGTCGAGTTGGCCTGCGGGAACTGCGGGCGATGATCCACGTATGCCCGAACGAAGCGCTTCTGCTCCTCGAGGCTTGGGTAACGATCGGCGTGGCAGGCAAAGGGAATCGCCGGGTCGTGATAATTGTACATCCACTCCGTGAAATGGTTGGCAAACTCGAGTCCGGCGGTGTTGGGTGCTGCGTATTCGAAATCAATAACGACAAGCTGCTTGTGTTTGTTGGCAGGTTGCAGGAGAGGCGACTTTTCGTCATCAGGACGAATCCTGAGAATATTACCATATTGAGTCTAAACAAAAGTCAGCTTCCAAGAGGCAAAAGATCAAAGGGAGTAAATAAGAGAGGTACTCACGTCGTTGTGCGCAAACACAAGCCTGTCCTTGATGGACCGGCGATCCTTGTAGAAGTTGTTCAGATGGGCCCTGTACTTGATCACCATCTCCTTAAACTGCTCCCAGGGAACACCACACACATAGCCGTTGGCTTTCCAGGCATGAACAACCGAGTTTCGCCTCTCAGCCTCGGGCGTCTTCTCCAACTCCTTGTCCAGGAAAGTAGTGATGCGGCCGACATTATCCAGCCACTGATCCCAGTTTTTCCACACACCAGGCCCATTCTCTCGTTCATGCAAGAGCACCTCGACGCCTTCATGCAGCTCTCTCATACGTTTCGCAATCTGCCTCGAGGTTTCGGGCTCTCGCAGGCTCAGCGGAGTCAGCGTGATGGCATTGAAGAACTGCTCGAAACGTCCGTTCTTGAAGGTTCCCAGAAGTCGCGGGCCAATTTTCTTGCGCGCCAGTCGCTGCAGCACCTGGAGCTCGTTCTCTCGGTCAATGAGATGCTCCACCTGGGGTCCGTACACTCGAAGCAACACCTTTGTCGGCGGTTTCTTTCCGTCGCCCAGAGGCAGGCCGGTCGGAGGAGTGACGACATATACGGCGTTGGTCAGGGCGCCGCTCAATCGCTCGACGGACATGGACTCGCCGCTGCCGAGGGGAATACGACGCCAGCCTTTAAGCCTCAAAGTATGGGCTATGCGTAGGATCTCGTTCTTGAAAACTGTCCATGCCTCTCTCTCCTTTTCGGCCTTGGTCGCATGGACTGAGGCATCGTCCGTGCCGGTGCTGCCTCCGCCGGTGTAGCTCATGGTCTTGGAGTTATCAAGCCAGGCATCGCAGCTAGGCACAATGGCGTCGCCGTCAACATAATCGGTATCCGAAGAGGCAGTGCGGTGAAGAGCCGAGCGGGAAGTCGGTCGTCGGTGCTTGGGACCAACTCGAGGGCTGTACTTTGGCAGCGACGTAAGCCCCATGGAAGCCATGGAAGCCTCCAAGATATGCTGCAGGCCATCAAACGAGATGTCGCTAGATTGAGAGCTTGTGGAATTCGATCTTTCGCGCGTAAGATGGGTAGGAGCCGGAGTTGCAGCATCAGCAGCCGCCGAGGCCTGGTCGGACGGTGGAGACTTGGATTTGCGACGACGAGGCTTCTGCTTCCTAGCCGCTGCCTTCTTGCGCTCTCGCTCCAGCCATTCTCCAACCTGGGCCAGAATCCTCTCACTCTGGTGGTTTCGACGGTGGTGATGATGGTGAACTGCCAGAGTCGCATCGTCTACAGGCCGGATCGCTGGCGAAGCCGTTGCAGACAGCTTGCCGCTCAATCGGCGAGTAGGACCCGCGGGGCGACGCTGCTTGGCATGATGCGAATCGTCTTCGATATAGTTCTCGGGGACAGGGTCGGCAATATGCACCGCTGTGACGAGTGTCAGCCCAGGCTCCGCAACCCTTTCCACATTTCCTCGATTCCATTTTTTTTTTTTTTCACCTCATCGGCCTATGGCAACACAACGCGAAGCGCACGAAAGAGACCGACAACTGGAACAGCAAAAGACGTCGGAATGGCATTCACCCCACCAACTGAATCCCGTTACAGCAGGCCAAATCATCGTTGTCGGAGCATTATGGCAGCGCTCGAGATCATTGCGGGCGCATTGTCCCGTTCACGACTGGAATTCCGTACTCGTCTTGTAGAACGATATAGCCTCCTTCGGCGCTATTGGACGCAGAATCATTTACTCGTACGTACCTTTAAGAGTGCCGCTGGCAGGCGGAGTTCGCACCGCTTCGTCGTCCATCTTGAGAGCCGAGCGCAACGGCGCCGGAGGATGAGTTGGGGGTGTTTCAGACATTTCAGTCAGAAAGTGTCTTGTTTCAAAAGAAATCGACGAGTTTCTGCTCTGCGGCGAACAAGAATGCTGAAAGCGCAAAGAGTTGGCGTGGGGGGTCACGCTTCGAGTCGGCCCAACAAAAAGAACAGAAAATCGCTAGTAGAGAGTGTCGCGTGGGAACTGGAACGTTACTAGAATCATCATCCACTAACCGGACTTAAGTCTAGAGAGAGAGAGAAAAAAAAAAAGAGGGGAAAACAACGAAAGAACCGTGTCCAAGTGACGGATAGAAAAGACGAAGAAGAGAAAGAAGGAAAGAAAAAGAAAGAAAGCGTAGAAGAAGAAGGGATCTGGGGAAGGACGAAAGTAGCCCTCGTGACCCGGTCAAGCATCCAGGCTGTGACCAGGTTCTGGACTGGCTGAGCGAACGCCACGCTGTTTGTGTTAATTTAGAGGGAAAAAGGGCCTGCGCCAGGTTGAGATAAGGGATTCTGACTAGGCTTGCCGTCTGGAGGGATCGCACGAGGCTAAACCGAGAAAAAGACCGCCGAGGGTAGACGGGAGGCGTCGACAAAGCCATATGACGTAGGAGACGGATGTGGCTTTGAGCCTTCTGTGCTGATGCCATTTCGAAGCCGCTCATGGCATTTTGCATGCTGCTTTTTTGTCCTGGACCCTTTTGTTCCACAAGGTTCACGCCATGAACTCACGGCCCGTCGCGCAACAATGACCAGGGACCTGTCTGGAGTCGTGGCGGACATGGACGGCCAGACATGTGATAAGCCTCCACGGAGTACATACCCACACTTCCACTAACACCAACACCTCCACCCTACCGAATTCTCCCCCTTGCCTTTCCCATCCTATCCCATCCTCTGCTATCCCACCCTCGTCTATGCATGCAAGGACGAATTCGCCCTGGACGTATTGCTACTCCGTCCAGGAGGGAGCTGAAGAGCCTGCATGATTGCACATTGTCACCTACAATACCCCTTACATACTATGTAGTAGTATATACACGCACTTATACACATCGCGACAAACCTCAACAGCAAACTATCCCTAGCAAACCTCCCCCCCCAAAATCCCGTCTCTCGGTCGCCGCAACAGGAAATCCCAAGCGTGCCTCAAAGCGCTGAGGCCTTTTCGCAGCCCACTTTTCCAACCTCTGCTCGCGTGCGCACTTTCTATACGAATCCATCCGCTCTATTGGTCTCTATTGGTCTCTCTCTCCGACGCACAATCTAGCCTGAAATCAAGTGAGACACACACACTCACACTCACACTCACACTCACAGCAAAGCAATCAAGCAATCAAGCAATCAAGCAATCAAGCAATCAAGCAATCAAGCAATCAAGCAATCAAGCAATCAAGCAATCAAGCAATCAAGCAATCAATCAATCAATCAATCACACTTAGACCCAGTCCTCGCTCGCCAGCCACTCCCTCGTCACATCCACTCCTTCGTTCCTCATGGCCCATGCAATCGCCTCAACCACGTCGTCCACAATCACCGTTGGCTTGTACCTCGGCTCTCTCTGTGCCGCCGTCTCTTTCCACACACCCGTCTTGACCAGAATCGATATCCACTGCGTGCCGTCGTCCGGCGCAAACTCGTTGGCGCCCCGGATGTCACTCTCCGGGTTGTCTCCAATCATGTAAACCCGCCTCAGCGGCCGCCTCTGGCCCTTGCCGTGCGGCTCCTCGGGCGCGTGGTGAAGCAGCCGGTCGTGTGCGTACTCGTACGTGTGTCGCGATGGCTTGCCCAGGGCGCTGAACTGCAGCTCAGCGCCGCCCGTGGATGCAGCCCACACGCCCTTTAGCGCTTCGACAAAGGCGCCTGTGCCAAAGCGGTTGACGGGGTATTCCGTCTTCCAGAAAAGGTCCATGTTGGAGATCCAGAGCTGCGGCTGGCCGTCCTGCTGCCATCCGTGGTTGAGGAGCAGAGCGTTGCCGTTCTTGTCGGATATCGTGCCCAGATAGCCGCGATGCGAGATGAGCAGATCGTGGATCACCTGGATGTCCAGGGACCAGTCCCTCGGGTCGTTCCAGACCAGGATCTGGTCAATCTTGAGCGCATTCGCCGGCACGTCCTTGCTGTACGGGTCGATGGTGTTGGAGACAATCTTGCCGTCGGGCAGCGGCCGCGACTCTTTGTGAAGGCTATCCCGTAGGTTGTCAAACGGATATACCTTGTCGTTGGCCTCGATGATGTCCGCCGGTGTCACGGCCCTGGCAAACCCGTATCTGCACATGCATAAAAGCACATCAAGTCCCTGTTAGATTTTCTCACCAACACGTTGCAGGGGCATGGGTTTACACCGACTCATTTGCGACCCTGCGAGCAATCTCTGGGTCAGATCCCGTAATCAGCACCGTTCCTTGCTTCTTGACATGCTCATCCCACCCTCGCATCGGCGTGTGCGATAGGATGACCCGGTTGCGGATCACATCCTCGTCCTCCGACAGTCCCAGACGCTTAGATAGAGACTTGAACTTGGCATCTTCGTGACTGCCGCCGCCGTTGGTCAAGAAGACGTAGCGGATGTCGTGCGATCTGATCTTCCGGAGCATCTCCTTGGCTCCTGGAATCGCCCTCTGGCCCTGATACAAGACTCCATCAATGCTGTAGTTTCGGCGCTCTTAGTCATCATCATATGCGTCTTCGTTGGATAGCTTCAACCACGTACTCAAAGGCAAAGGCAATGTCCGATAAAGCCTTGCGCGAGGTGTCATCCACAGGACACTGTTGGAAGGACCGAGGAGGTGATTTCACTTTTTCGTGCAGAAATGCCGCCGCGTGGAATCCCCGCCTATCAGTGCTCGCTCGAATTGCGCTGGCGCTGAAGCTGTTGTAAACTGTCCATGGCCGAGCGACGAGGCCGAGTCGCGATGCGGGAGTCGGCCGGCATCGGCCCAAAACCCGTGCGCGTGACATTTAGTAAGTTGAAGCCTTTCAATCTTGGCCGTTGTGATACCGCCAATGGATCCTAGACGTCTCGCTGCGATTGCGCACAGAGATGGCGTTGTTAATGTCAGGAATCAGGTTCAGGTGGCCGTTGAGTCGCAGGGCGCCGATACTGGCCGGGATCCATATCTCCACTATCTTAACCGTCTTCCGCCACGATGGCGACTATTCGAAGGCGGACAAATAATATAGGCCAGCTTCACGTAACCTTGTAATTTAGTTTTATTTTCCACTCGTACAAAAGAGGAGTAGGCCATCATATATTGCGATATAACCTATATCAAAATTGAGTGGTTCATTGCTTGTGGGCATTCATCCTTCTATGGCTTAGTGGTACACTACTGTTACAGACATGTCGTTTTACATTGCGCTTCTCATTTCCGCAACAGCGACAGCTCAGTGGTTATTCTTCCAGTCCTTCAAATGATCAATAATCACCTGAGCCGCCTGTTCCGGCGAGTGTTGTCGCCCCAGTGCCTCTACAAAGTCGCCATCCGGGTCCATCAGGTAAAAGTATATGCTGTGGTCGACCAGGTAATCCTGTCCGGGCTTCACATCTCGCGGCGTGCTGAAATACACCCTATACTTCTTGCACAGTTCCTTGATTTGATCGTATGTGCCCGTCAGGCCAATGAACTTGGGGTGGAACTCGGCGAGGTAGCTCTTGAGTGCCGGGGGATCGTCTCGCGCCGGGTCGCACGTCACGAAGATGGGCAGGAGTTCGTTGTTGGGAATCTTGGCATCGACGATATCCAGCATGCGAGCCATCTTGTCGAGCTCCTCAGGGCAGATGTCGGGGCAGCGAGTGAACCCAAAGTATACCTGGCCGAGTTAGATTATCACATGAGAAGCAGTGGTTTGGCCCAAAGCTTGCTTACCAATGAGTGCTTGCCCTTCATCATGTCACTGGTAAACGTCTTGCCATTCTGATCCGTCAGCTCAAAGGTTCCTCCAACCTTGGGACGGCCAACACCCTTTGTGGCCTCTGCGATCCTCTTCCGCTGCATGCGCTCCTTCTCATGCTCAAAGTACCACACCAGCCCACCGCACGTAACCACAAACAAGACGGCCGCCTTCCACGAAAAAGGCTGCCCAGGAAGTTAGCACAGCTCACGACCCTGTGAAGCTGATTGGAATCTGTCGAAGACAGAGAGTCTCCTCATACCCCTGTGCTATACCGGCTCTTGGCTTGCTCGATAGTCTTGTATTTCGTTCGCTTCTGTGTAATTGGCTGTCTGCTCTGGACCGACGATCGTGCGAGGGCCGGCCGGAGCTGCTTCGGCTGGAATGCGCTGCTGGCGAAGCATCTCCGGCACTGCTGCGCGGGAAGATTCCGCAGGGCGCCCTGAATGGCCCTTGACGAGGCGATCGAATGCGACATGGTTTCTGCGCCGCAATTGTTATTCTTGCGCCGTCTTGGGAAAAGAAGCTTCAATGTCAAATAATCGACAGATGCTGCCCCACCATGCCGCCGTGAGCAAGTTTATTGCATTTTGGTTTATTAATGCCACTAACCGGATGACATAACGCCGGATATCTGCCGAACGACACCGGATCTCGCTGTGCCAAAATCCAGTGGACGATGCCCATTGAGATTAAGATGCTTAGTCAGGTTGAAATCCCATCTCTCAGTATGAACGCCTCCTGAACGAATCCCAACAATGCCACTACAAGGCAGTAATTGTGATATCTCGTTGCTATAGATTCTTGTCTACCAGCTGAGGGATGGTTTGGCTTGTGCGGGCGCGCTAAATCCGTGTATTGTGCCGAAGCTGGGGTGACGCAACATTTGCGTGTTGGCTGGGACCAATTTCACTTGAGCTGTTCATGCTCTATTCTCAAAGCCTTAACAATGGATCAGGCGCGGATAGGCACAGGCTCAGATACCAGATCAGGCACAGGGTCCTACATCATGGAATCGCGATTCGAACTTATTGATGAAGACATCAAGAGTGAGAGTGCGGTGAATTCGCCCACTCCACTTCACTCTGATGCGGTCCCAGCCTTCAAATCCTCGACCCCCTTGCCCTCCACAGAAACGGCTGAGGCTACAGATCCAGCTCCCCCGATGGCAGGCTCAACATCCGCAGCGAAGAAGAAGAAGGGCACAGCCTCTGCTATAAAGAAGACTCCCAGACGCCCAAAGTCCGTGAGGGATCCTAAGAAGCCCAAGTCGGCCATGTCGACAGTGGGCAGCGAGGCCAACAGTACCGCAGCTGAGGATGCCTCTGACGAAGATGACGAATCTGACAATGGGCCTTACTGCATCTGCAGAGGGCCAGACGACCACCGCTGGATGATTTGCTGTGAGAGGTGTGAAGACTGGTTCCACGGAGAGTGCGTGCACATCAGCAAGGATATTGGAGAAAGCCTCATTGAAAAGTTCATCTGTCCAAACTGCACGACAGACAGCTTGGTGACGATTTACAAGAAGACCTGCACGCTGAGCTCGTGTAGAAAGGCAGCTCGTCTGACACAAAGCCCGCCAAGCGTCTTCTGCTCCGATGAGCATGCTCAGATATGGTGGGAGCGCATGCTGACCAGGTTACCCAAGGCCAGAGCGAGGGCTGCGCTGAGCGACGAGCTATCTCAGGAAGAATTCATGGCACTGCTAAGCAGTGACCTTGCCATTATTGATGGGGATGGGTCGTGGACCCTAAGGGCGCCATTTTCAGGAAAGCCGTCTGAAGCGAATGGAGACGAGACAGGTAAATCTATATACACGGTCTTTGCAATTTTTTTCCCCCATTCCAGCTAACAATTCTCACGGCAGCTGAAGAGCGTCTTGCCCAGATATTGACTGAAGAAGAGAAAGAATATCTAGACAAAAAAGCAAACGCTAGGTTCAAACTAGCAGAAGAAACTCTTCTATGCCAAAAGATGATCACCCTCGTCGAAATGGTCCAAGAACGTCGCCGAGCAGCCATCAGCGCCGGTCGAATCGCAGAGGACATATGCGGCTACGATTATAGACTCGATTCCATCTGTTCGCGCGACGCCTTTGCAGCCTTTGTCAAGTCGCCCGAAGGCGAGATCATCTTTCAAGCATCAAAGGTCGACGATCCCAAGGGAGAAGGCGACGAGGTCAGGGGCATGTGCGAGCGGAAGCGGTGCAAGATCCACAGCGGCTGGCATAAGATGCTGCTCCTTGCTGTCAAGCACCAGATCAAGGAGTTGGCGGACCAGGCGGCAGAAGTTGGCGAGGATGAGCGCATACTTCGAGAGGCTGCTGAGGAAAGATGGAGGAGGAGACAGGCTGAGAGGAACTGGGTTGAGGTGATTGAGGATTGAAGATTTGGATTCAATAACGAGACCCTTTTCCTGGAAAGAGGAAGGGTATTAAATCGGGGTATAGGACTTTTGGGCGTTTAGAGTGCATCTGGTTACAGGTAGTCTTCCAATTGCAGGACATCCTCATATATACTCGGCGTGTATATGATATCAACACACGCTACTAATATGTGCACCTCTTCTTTATTTTCCATGTGCTATTCATTCATAATAGTTTACATAGCACTTTGAACTTTGAGCCTCCATAAACTGCTCCTCGGCATATACCAAGCCCAAGAGCCTGTCATTTTCAGATTCATGAATGGCATTCACAAGAACTGCAAGCCTCTTCTACTATTAAGTGAGTGCCAAAACGGGCACTCCAAATGTGGTGGGGTTCCAAGCCAATGGCGGGGGAGGGGTCAAAGGCGAAAAAAAAAAAAAATCCTACCAACATCAAGAAGCCGAAAGATTCTGCTTATCAAGCAGAAAGTGACGTCTTGCTCCAGCTGAAGAAACAGCTGAGTCTTTTCCCGGAATCCGAGATTCTTCTTCTCGTTTCCGTTCTCTTATCAATTTCATTTTCTCATTTATACCCTTTCCCAGAGAGCGACCGGGCCGTCCCCTGCTTCTGTATCTGTTAAAAACCCTCCATTCTTCTCTAGTTTAACTGTCGCATCGCAAAAATGTCTGCTTCCAACCGCCCCGAAGACGAGATAGATGATGATCTCCTCGACGCCGAGGATGTAGGAGAGGAAGTTGCCAACGATGACGACCTCGCCATGGACTCTGACAACGAGGAGCTCATCCTGCAAAACGACTCGATTGCCTTCTTCGACCTGCCCCAAGACTCGCTCTTCGCCATTGCGCAGCACCCCGTCCACCCGTCGCTCATCGCCGTTGGCGGTTCCGCTGGTGAAGCTGACAATGCTCCTGGAGCTGGCTGGCTCTTCGATGCTTCTGCCGCCCAGTCGCGCCCTGTGCTGCCCGCGAGCTACGCCAGCGATCCCTCTGCCCAGCCTCAGACCACTCAGCTCGAGAGCTTGTATTCTCTACAAGGCCACACAGACTCCATCAATGCCCTGACTTGGACGCTTCCTCAGGGCGAAGTCCTGGTCAGCGCAGGCCTGGACGGCAGGATCAAAGCCTGGAAGACCGATGTGCAGCCAGCTACCGGTGTCAAGGTCACTCTGCTCGGGGAGGCGCAAGAGGTCGAAGAGATCAACTGGGTTGCGCCCTGCCCTTCGCCATCAAATCCCAACACCATCGCGCTCGGCGCCAACGACGGCTCCGTCTGGGTCTACACAATCGATCCCTCCGACTCCTCCAACCCCCTCCAGATCGTTCAGTCTTATTTCTTGCACACTGCTTCTTGCACAGCTGGAGCGTGGACACCCGATGGCCAGCTTCTGGCTACCGTTTCCGAAGATGGCAGCTTATATGTCTGGGATGTGTGGGGGTTCGCTGCTGCGCAGGGTCTTGCCAACGACAACGGCATGACGGCCGTGTCGCTGACGGCCGAGGATCAGCGGTTCGAGGTTGAAGGCGGTCTATACTCCATTGCCATTGACCCCAAGGGCGCCTTTCTCGCTACCGGCGGTGCTGGCGGCGCCATCAAGATCGTCTCTCTTCCCCGTCTTACAGCTGCCGCGCCGGCAAGGTCAGGTCGAGGCGGCAAGGCAGCTGCCGACCCCACCGCTGGTGGACAGATCCTTGCCTCACTTCACAGCCAGACTGATAGCGTCGAGACGATTGCTGTGTCAGTCGCATCAACGAACCCTCCCACCACCCTTCTGGCTGCCGGCTCTGTAGACGGCTCCATCACCGTGTTCGACGCAACCCGCCGCTTCGCTATCCGAAAGAACCTGGTCGGTGCGCATGAGGAGCACTCCGTCGTTAAGGTCGAGTTTGTCCCCAACTCATGGCTGCTCACAAGCTGTGGCATGGATGGAGTTGTGCGACGATGGGACCTGCGAGCCAGCGGTACCACTGGCGGCGCTGAGGGAGGAAGCTCTGGCTTGCTGAAGGAGTGGAGGGGCCACAGGGGCGACGGTGAGGGAGGTGGTGTCTTGGGTTTCGTTCAGGGACAGACTGGCGAGAGAGTGGTAACGGCTGGTGATGACGGTGTTGCACTGGTTTTCGAGGCATAAATGAAGTATAGACGAACTGGATGGCATGAATCAAAACGGCCTGCCCATTACACTGGCAGCTTTGGATATTAGTTTTTATTTTTCCTTGGTAATCTTCTCGTTTTCTTGATATGTGATGTTTCATATAAGTCCATGGCATAGAATGCACAATAGTGTTGATAAGTAATAAGCATCCAATTTTGGCGTACTGTAAATCTTTGGGCGTAGAAATACGATGACTTTTTTTTTTTTTTTTTTTGTTAGCATAGAAGGAAAATTAATTGCACAAATGTATGTAAATGCTTCTGCTCTCTCATACAGCCGTAGCCATATTCAAGCTTGGAGCTGATGCCACCTTATCGATTGTGTCCGGGGTTACTTTCTTCCCACAGCTCCAGAGTGGGGGCTGGTCCCAGCCGGGATTACATACGCTGAGGACGTCAGGCAGGTGCCTCATGCGTTACCCACAGCAGCCTCGCCAATCACTATCAAACCAACGCTCCCACGAGTTGCATCGTTTGCACAGGATTATCAAGTCGACTTTGGATTTCCAATTACCGACCAGCGACTCCCGGATCCCGAATACGACACGCACCTCCAGCATCTCCTTCTGTCCACCGAGTCGACACAGCACGCCACAATGTCCGAGGCAGCCCTCAAGCCCGAGAAGGACTTCTCCAAGGAGGTTGACCAGCAGCTTCCAGAGGCTGAGAACCTGGCCAAGGTATGGTTCTCTTTGCTCTGGACGTATATGTGACTTCTCTAAGTTGACGCATTTGAGCAGACCAACCTCCAAGGCGCAATCGAGAAGCTCTCCGCTCTTGAGAAGCAAACCCGTCAAGTAAGCCAACCGCACCCGCTCTAGCTTCCAAATAGCTCCCTAACACTTGGCTAGGCCTCGGATCTCGCCTCAACATCCCGAATCCTCGTGGCAATCGTCACATTATGCAAAAATGCCGGCGACTGGAGCTTAATGAACGACCAAACGCTGGTCCTGTCGAAGAAGCACAGCCAGCTCAAGCAGGCCATCACCAAGATGGTCCAGACCGTCGTTGGATTCCTCGATGACACCCCCGATCTCAAGACGAAGCTCTCCGTCATCGAAACGCTGCGAACGGTCACCGAAGGGAAAATCTTTGTCGAAGTCGAGCGCGCTCGTGTCACCAAGATCCTCTCCGACATCAAGAAGCAGCAGGGCGATGTCAAGGCAGCCACAGAGATTCTTTGCGAGCTTCAGGTAGAAACCTTTGGCTCCATGGACCGACGAGAGAAGACGGAGTTCATTCTAGCCCAAGTTGCGCTCTGCATTGAGAGTGGTGACTGGACACAGGCAGCCATTCTGGGCCGAAAGATTAGCACAAGATACCTGGCGCGGAAGCCCAAGAAGACGGCCGAGCAGCTGGAAAAGGAACAGAAGGAGCGTGAGAAGAAGAAGGCCCGTGGAGAGGAGGTCCCAGAAGAAAAGGAGGACGATACAACGGATCTGAAGCTGCGCTACTATGAGCAGCAGATTACACTGGCAAAGCATGAGGATAAGTACCTGGACGCATGCAAGCACTACCGCCAGGTTCTCGATACCGAGGCTGTCGAGGAAGACTCTACCAAACTTCGTCCTGTGAGACTACACCCCCAGCTCCATTACCACCCCTTGTTCCAAAGCTAATATCTTGTTCATGACAGGTTCTCCAACGCATCATCTACTTCGTAATCCTTGCTCCCTACGACAACGAACAACACGACCTCCTTCAGCGCATACACAGAGACTCTCGAAATTCTCAGGTTTCTGAGGATGCCGAGCTTCTCCGGCTCTTTACAGTTCACGAGTTGATGCGGTGGCCGGAAATCGCCAAGAGATTCGGCCCCCACCTGTGCGGCACCGATGTCTTTGACGCTCAGCCCGGGCAGTCCGCAGATGAAAAGGCCAACCAGCGGTGGGAGGACCTGCGCAAGCGCGTTATCGAACACAACGTTCGGGTCATTGCCAAGTACTACACTCGCATCCAGATGAGCCGCCTGACCGAGCTCCTTGACCTTGCGGAGGATGAGACGGAGAAGTACATTAGTGATTTGGTGACCTCCAAGACGGTGTATGCCAAGATCGACCGACCGGCACGAATCGTCAGCTTCGCCAAGCCGAGAGACGCAGATGATGTCCTGAACGAATGGAGCCACAACATGAAGAGCCTGCTAGGGCTCCTAGAGAGGATCGACCACCTCATCACCAAGGAAGAGATGATGGCACGCATCCAGCCAACCGGTTCTAAATAGAAGGCTAGGAGCGGGGCAAGGGGTTGGCACGGCGCATTGAAAAGGAGCAATATTGCAATGGATATTCGCGGGCACGCCTTTGGTGGGGATTTCACAGCTTATAATGATACAGCTTAGATAGTCCTCGGAGGGAAATCTGAGGTTATGTAACGCTTATGCGATGCTTGTGTCCATGTCCTTGTATTTCCATATTGGCCTGCCTTGCTAAACTAAACAAATCACTCTAATAAATCTAGGATTCTAGTTTTGTGTCTATTGCTCAATGATTCCTTGTCTCCTCAGTTGTTTACCTCTCTTTCCCTTCATGTCTCTTTATAGAGTCCTCCTCTACTCGTCGGCACTTGTGTGATTCTTGATGAAACCAGCCAGGGGCATCACCCACTCCTTAGATACGGGCACATGATGGCCGCCAGGATGAACCAGGACAACGGGCTCTTCGCATCGATCCACCAATCCCTGGCTCCGGCTCTCGTCGACGACGGTGTCCAGACTGCCAATGTAGTGCAGCGTGGGCGTTGTGATCTTGGGCTTATACAGCCACTCCAGCTCCGGCACGGGGGCATAAAAGCCAGAATACGAAACGGCAAACTTGGCCGGCCGGCCACCATTTGCCTCTCTTAGCTTACGAGCCCAGTCTCCCTTGGGGCCCTCCAGAACACTCCTCGACGGCTCCAACGCAGCAGCAACGAAGCCCGTCATGGCGCCTCCCTGGCTGAAGCCGCAGACGCCGTCAATGCCGCCGGCCTCACGAATGGCATCGGCAATGACGGCCATGCCCTCGTCGAACAGGCGGTACGAGTTAGTGGCGTCGTCCTTGCGGAACCAGCCCCATGTGTCGGGGAGGTCGTCGGAAGAAGGGTCATCGCCGCCCTGGGATTCGGCGGAGGGCTTGAAGCCGGGGGTGTCGGAGGGGAGGAGGCGGTTGGGCCCCGTTGGGTAGATGAGGACGGGGAGGAGGGAGATTGGGGCGAGAGTTTTGGCGAGGAGTTTTTCCATGGCGCGGGTTTTTGCGCGGAAGAGGGGGCCGGATTGTGTGTAGCCTTTTGTTTCATGATGTTAGTGCTTTGGGAGGTTTGATGTGAGATGTGAGAGGTGTGAGAGCAGATATGAGATGGGAGTGGCGATGGGTAAGAGTAGGCGAGGGCCGGTGAGATATCTGGTATATAGATGGGATAGGATGACGGCGGTGGTTTAGTTGAAGTTTTACGTACCGTGAATCATTAATATCTTGACCTCCTTCTTTGCGCCATTCTTCTGAGCTTGCTGCTCGGGCCGTGGCGTGCCAATCGGCGTGGATGCTGATGACATTGTGCGAAGACTGAAAGCTGCTATACGGTGGGTATACGATGAATGAAACGTATTCAAGAAGTAAGACGATCTAGATGTGCAATATTTGGATAAAAAAGATTGCATCTAAGGGATTATGGGTGGTGTAAGTGAGTGTGTGTAAGTGGCAAATGAGTGAAGGGATGTGAGTTGGTGAGTATATCTTAGTCGGGATTGCCTTAGTAATCCGGCGTTGGCGAGGGAAAAATCTAGAAGTTTTTGTCATAGTGCGGCGTTGGATGCCGAGATAAGCTCGGGATGGGCAAGAGATGCGAAAATAGCTAGATTTATACGGTCTTTGATGCTAAAGAAATAGAGACACTCATATTGTTTTTTTTTTATTCATTTATTTTCCAATGTAAGATAAATTGGCTTGAGTTGCAGCTTACACTTCAATTGGTGCAGGAATTTGGGTTGAAGCATCACAGGGTAGCCAGCATATCAAGCCGGATAACCACACACACCTGCAGTCCTGAGCTTACCAGCACTCGTTTCTCTTATAAAAAGTAGGCACATGGAGAAACATTGCACCCGCGTCACCAATTTCCGCAGAATGCCGAGAATATCACAGCACGTAGCAGTCGCTGCTTGTTCATCACAAAGGTCTATTCAGTCCTGAATGCGAGTCTATGATACAGTGCAGCGAGACTATGGCGCTGCATGCCCTCGAGTCGTCCGAGTATATATCCCATCCTCCACCCGTCTCCTTCGCAATTCATTTTCTTTCCCTTTTTTAAGCGATTTAGTGAGCCTTGTTGCCCGACTTGGCGTTGGGGTTGCGAGGGTCGTTCTTCCACTCGTCGGCTGTGCAGTAGCGTCAGTATCAATTCAAGCTCCAGCAGGGTGATTCGGAGAGGGAGGGGGCGCATACAGGCCATCATGGCATTCTGGGCAGAGTTGGCGCCATAGGCAATAACCAGGCCTGGGGTTTTCCATGTTAGTCAAGACTCGGCTTGTCCACAACCACGACAACGGCAGATCCCGGCACAATCGGCGCATAATCGACACAGACACCGTCTCAAATCCCGTCAATTATTGTCGCAAAATCACATACCGGCGGCAAAGAAAGGCCAGAAAGGCTTCACTGCGAGATTGTCAGTCCATGTTCATATTTTCCAAGAGGAATTGCCGGCGCATCTGGGCCGCGGTCGACGTACGGTAAGGAGCCGGGAACTTCTTGAAGGGGATGACGCCGAACCAAGACATGATTGCGGTATTGCGGGAGTCGCGCGAGGCAGAGGGTGAGTAGAGCGGAGGTGGACGAGGTTGCTGGCGAAGTCTTGAAAACGAGCCTTTTTCCCTTTGGTCCAACCAGAGGCTTCGGAGCAGCGATTCGCACGGGAGCCGACAAGGGTATTCTGCCTAAGGCATTCATTTACCGGGCCGGGACGGGACGGATTACCTAAGGTATTACTATAAGCATTGAGTCAAGTCACATGCGTCATCACATGACTATAATTACATAACCGCTGCTGCTGCTCCACAAGCCACTCGTGTGACATCATGTCTCCAATCCCGCCTGTGCCTCTTCTCCGCACCGAAAAGCGGAGTGGTAGCGTGCTTGTACTGCATACTTCGAGCTCCGTCATTTCCCCAGGTTTCTCCTCCGTATTTCCACCTCGAACCTGTCCTTAGCAGGTACTTGTTCGTTGCCGTTGTCCAGCCTCGAGGCTTGAAGGCTGCCCTTGCCCGCCTTGCACCAACATCTTGTCTCGTCCAATTGCATCCCCCCATCCTCCATTTGTCCGCCCACAGCCGCCCGGCTGCACACACTCACAGCCTCGCACCAATCGTCGCCGTCCAATTAACCCGGAGCGACCCCCATTGGGCATCTGATAGTGCGGGGTGAAGCTCCCTTGCTGCAACGTGCCTCTTCTTGGCTGCTGCGAGCTCGAGTCTCTGCTCTCTGCAACCGCGCCAAATTAACACAGTATCCTATCCAATCGGCCCTTAAGCCTGCCCTCCATCAAAGCTGCCCGCCCTGTGCTTCCCGCCACTCAAACTGCTCTCTGCGCTCTGCTCTCTGCTCTCTGCTCCCTGCTTGTTTCTTAATCGCCATACCCTAGCGTGACGCTTCTTATCAGCAAGCAAAGCCTGTGATCCTCTAGGCTGTAGCTCCAGGGACTTTTTCGCCTTTTTGTCTTTGGGATTGCCTGAAGCTTTTTAGCACACGACCTTGCATCTTGTGCGAAAACCCGCCGCAGCGTCATCATGCTTGCTCAGAGGGTTTATCGCAGTGCCGCCGCGGCAGCTCCACGTGTCGGCGTGCGAGCTCTGGCGACAACATCCTTGAGGCAGACGCAAACACCGTCCATGGGCGACATCAACCCGACGGCGGCATCGGTCGAAACCTTCAATGAGAAGCAGAGAGCATTCAGAGAGCAGCTGGTGGAGGCGCAGAAGGAACGGGGAGCTCGTGCGTTTGGATCCCAGAACTCGCTTGATCCCAAGACTCCTAACCAAAGCTCATCTCAAACTACTGCAGGAGCCTCAGCCTCGGTCCAGAGCAGCGAGCCTGATCGCAAGCAAGGGCCGCTGACGAATCTAATCTATGGCACAAAGGAAGGCAGGGAGATGGAGGCCCAGATTGAGGCCAGCTTCAGCCAGATCCTGTCCAGAGGCAAATACGTCCATTCGATTGTGTTTCACGAAGTCCAGCCGGACAAGGTGGACGAGTATGTCAAGCTCACCGGCGAATTCTATCCCAAGATGGCCAACACGCCCGAGAACAAGGTTCATCTGGTCGGAAGTTGGCGAACAGAGGTCGGCGACTGCGACACTTTTGGTAAGGACAGCTCCGCGCGTGCTTTGTCCATCGTCACTCTCAGCTAATGTTTTTTTCCCCCGCTCGCAGTGCACATTTGGGAGTACCAGCGGTACGAGGGCTACCACGAATCCCGACACTCCATCTCCCATCACCCCGATTTTGCCGATTTCAACAAGAAACTCAGCAAATTGATCACTTCTAAGAAGATTTCGTTGATGCAAGAGTTTTCTTTCTGGCCTACCACACCCCCGCGCCAACTGGGTGGTGTTTTTGAGCTTCGATCATATACTCTCCACCCCGGCAACCTGCTGGAGTGGGAGACTCACTGGAGAAGAGGCCTCAAGGCTCGAAGGGAGGTCATGGAGGGCGTCGGCGCCTGGTTCGTCCAGATTGGAGAGCTCAACACGGTCCACCATCTTTGGCAGTTTGCCAACCTGGAGGAGCGGAGAGCCCGCCGAGAGAAGAGCTGGTCGGTTGAGGGCTGGAGCAATACGGTGCACAAGACGGTGCCTCTGATCCAGTCCATGCAGTCCAGGATCCTCATCCCCATGCCCTGGTCGCCTGTAGCATAAGCCTCGTTTTCTCCTGCTTTGCAAGTCGATTTTCAGTGCGTTGGATTTCAAGATTGAGTTGTCTGTTTCGCCGGCGTCAAGGGCGGTTTCATGTAGTAGGAGTTGACATTTTATAGGCAAGAGTTAGGCATGTCGAGAGCATCAGATGTGTTTAGTTTTGTTCGTTTTTTTCCTTGAATTTCAACACATCATGCACTGCACTTTTCGCGCGCTCAGATATCGTGACTGCTAAGATGCAACTGGGACAGAGGTTTATATTGGGGGTATTTGCATGTATATGGTGCCTATCATACCAGATATATCCAAAAACGGCGGCTACGTATGTACAAAGTCATCATAAACACTTATCTATCATGATGTTCAAGAGTATTGGTCACTCCGTGTACGTCTTTAGTTGCACGCACATGACGGCATCCAAGTTCCGCCGCGCCTGGTCCAGCATAATGTTCAGATACCCTAGCTTTGAATAGAGCGAGATGAGGCTGGGGTCTGCGCTCTCCACCCGGACCTTTTCCCGCACATAGACTTCTTCCAGTTGAGTATTCGAAAGCGTCCTTGCGATAGGATGAACACCGTGGTTGGCGGACAGGCGCTTGGTATCGGACATGTCGTCTCCGCCGGGCTTGTACTTGAACACAATGTCGGCCTCGTCGTGCTCAAGGCGTCGATACGTGCCGATAGCGAGACCGAGCTTGGTGCCGAAATGGACGGGCGCATCGACGGGTTCGAGGGCGCGCATGACGAGCACAATGCTGCACTCCTGCAGGGTGATGTAGAAGCTAAAGTTTTGCGTCAAGGGAGGCGAAAAGTGCGATGACGGACAGGATTGGGTGGTCCAATTCGTGTCCGGCTCGTTCAAGGGCGACCCCTTGAGGAGTGCGATGGAGGAGGTGATGGAGTCGGCGAGGACACGAAGCCCTGAGGAGAGGGCTTGTGCTTGGTTGGAGGAGGAGATGTCGGCTTCGGAGTTGGATGATTTGCTGTTGGAGAGTAAAAGGCCGAGCAGGTCGATGGACTCGGTGAGATGCGTATGGAGAGTGTCGAGTGCGTGGACGTGGATGGGGAAGGCTTGCGAGAGGGTAAGTGTCTGTTGCGCAATGGTTCGAAATTGGAGGCCGAGAGACTTGAAAGTGCCGGCTGCGTCAGTAATGCCATGTAAATCCATGTAGGTGCCACACAATGGCAAGGAGAATCAATCGCGTTTACCCCTTTGACGATGCGCGTCCCGACCCGAGTGATGGTGCCCTTGACTCGCTCGTTGCGCGGCGTGCTCATCACCAGAGTGCTGCCGGGATCAACCGGCGCCAGCAGAGCGTAGCAGTCCTCCAGGCCATGCTTGAGGTCCTGGCAGGTCTGGAGGGTCCTTGCGACTATCCACGCCAGCTCGCGTTTCTTGAAAGATATCAGCATTTTGCGTTTCCCCCCCTCCCGGTGGCCTGTCTGCTCAGCTTGCGCGCGCCATCAGAGTACCGACCTGGGATTCAGCGACTTTTATGCTGAGCTCCCCTGGGGATACGGGAGGCCAGATGTCCAGAGACATGGCTGTTCAGCAGTGGTCGGAAGTGGTCGGAGCCTGGGATACAGGCAGCCATTCCTCTGAGAAGAGGCCAGTTTCGAGGTATTGAAGCTGGGGAAGAGAGAGAGAGAGAGAGAGTCTAGAGGTTGAGATGACGTTCCTGCTGTGCTATGGCTTGGTCTACTGCAGTGGGGCCGGCGCGATAACAGCCGCCGATAAGAAAAGCGGGCTGGCGAAGAACTAGGAGCTGCTAGGCAGTCATGGTTGATGAAAGTCTTCCCTCTCATATTCATGTTCTCTTTTTACGCTTCGTTACACCAGAGAAATTGACAAACGGGACACTTACCGTCGCCTGAATTACGCCTCTATGTTCACTCGTTTTCGTCGATTTTATTGTTGATTAAACTGGCTTCTCCAGCAACAGAGAGCTGCGTCGCAACATCTCCCTGCAGCCCATCACCACCGCTGGTTTCGCCATGGCACAGCACGAAAACGCCCCGTCTAAGCTGGTGCCTGGGGCGGCAAACAAGATGGCCCCAATTCCACAGGGTAGGCATATCATCCTTGAAGGCACTTGAGGACACGGTTTCGAACTTTGGGCTTCTCTAACAGCCGGATTCTAGGCGCCAGGATTCAGAAGCGTCCCCTCACCCGGCGCCAGCTCCCAGCGTCGTCTAAGACGCCGGTCATCTACGTGTCCTCGAATTCTCCCTTCATGTCCGTCGTGAAGCGGACTAGGAAGTTCCTGGACAAGGCCCTGCGTGGTAATGCTTCTGCTGCCAAGAACGTATCCCTGCATGCACGCGTTGAGGCGCTGAAGCGAGGCGGTGGCAGTGCGACGGCTCGTGGAGCTGTGGTGACGGTGATGGGCACGGGCAAAGCTATTGAAAAGACACTAAATGTGGCAAGCTGGTTCCAGCAGCAAGGAGACTGTGTTGTTGAGATTAAAACACGAACTATTGGGACAGTAGACGATGTTATTACGGGGGATGCAGACGACGCGTTTGGGAATGACAACGAGAGTCGGTTGCGGAAGCTGAATTGCTTGGAAGTTGCCATCAGCTTAAAATGAAGCGTCCCGGTACACGAGCATGAGGGAGAAAGGGCATCATCAGGCTTGCCGAAGGATGACGTCTATTAGCGATGCGCAAAGCAGTGAGCTCTTATGCAATCACTGCACGAATCTCGCTGACCAAACAAGTCTCCAGCAGACAAGCAACATGGACAAAACGACCATGAGAGAAGATGAGCACACGCTCCTTATTCAACGCCAGCGCCACCATCAAAACAAGCAAAACCTCACAGGAACCAACCCGCAGATTCCTCGAAAAAGCATCAAATTAACAGGGTTTCTTTCGCTTCGAATCTCCCCCATGCCTAATTCCATTCCCGCCTCATTAAAAAGAAAAGATAAAGCAAAAGAGGCCCCGTACTCCGATTCCGATGCTGCCCGTTACCGCCAAGCCAAAAGTAACCGATGCCGAAAAACAAATCCAGAAGAAAAACTCCACGCTTCAAACTCCGCAAATCTGCCGTCACCCGGCAAGTCATCGAGATTCCGCCATACCGTTGAGAAGAGAGAAAAGAAAATGCACGCCGCCGGCGCCTCCCCTATGCTTTGTGTCGTTGGTCTTGCAATAGCACTCTTTTTTTTTTTTTTTTTTTTTTTGGTTGTTGTTGTTGTTTTTCCCCGGGAGACTTTCGGGTTATGCTTGTAGCATACTACGTCTTTTCCCGATGGATGGCCTTATGTTGCCGTCTTCAAGTAAGGCGATAGGCGCTTTGATCAACTAGTTAGCCTTGCTTCGGAAGCCAATCACAGCATGATTGGGTGATTATTTACGGAGTACTCACTCAATGATCAGCTCTTCACCTCGCCACACACCACTTGCGACCCAGAGCCCACAGTTGACAAACTCGGCATAGCGTTTGTCTGCCGTCTTGACAGTGGCAAAGGTCCGAAAGCCGTACTGACGGGGGTCAATACTCTCCTTGGATTCCCGGGCACTGAGCAGGGTATCGAGTACGTCACATGGACCCGACAACGATCCTCGCGTACGCATCTCCAGCATGGCCGGAGGCTGGTCGGTCGTCTGTAGGACAAATGCGCCTTCGACAATGCGAATTGGACGAAAGCCCCGTGCTTGCCCGAGATCATATCCGCCGGCCTAACGATTTGTCAGCTGATTTTTTTCCATCCTCGTTTTGTGTGTGTGTGATATGTCTGTCACGGGCCGGAATCGGTTCGGAAAACCCAGGGTGCATCATACCATGACTCGACCGTTGCCAAACGATCCGGACCACCTGCCTCCCTTGATGGTGGTGATCTCCTTTTGGACCCGGTTCTCAATTCTGGAGGGCTCCGGGTTGAGTGCGACGGCGATGCGAAAGTCAAACTCGAGAGTAGGCATGGCGAAGGAGATGCTCGGACAGGGAAAATGCTCCAGCGAACGCTTGCAGGCCTCCTCTACGCTCCTGTACGAGGACAAGAGGTTGGACGTTAGCCAGTGATCGGAGCTCGGCCTGCGCTTCAGAGGCCTATCGCACTCGTCGGGGTTAAGCTGCGCGACGTACTTGCCCATCACCGTGGCATCGCCTCCCTGATCCTGCGGTTGAGGCTGGTGTGTCTGGTGCTGAGGGCTCGTCGCGGCGTTGCTGGGACCGCCTAGCTTGGCGGGAAAGGCAAAGGTCGCGGTGATGCTCGTGTCCCACTCATCGGTACACCACTCTCTCTTGGTTCCACGGCACTGATGCTCGTCGTGAGGCAGACATGTTGATGCAGCGACCTCTGTAGGGGCCGTAGTGGTCGGAAGAGAG
Organism: Trichoderma sp. TW21990_1; assembly: GCA_010015515.1. Lineage (NCBI taxonomy): Eukaryota > Fungi > Ascomycota > Sordariomycetes > Hypocreales > Hypocreaceae > Trichoderma > Trichoderma sp. TW21990_1. Next base: position 993,631 of record WXUD01000012.1, on the reverse strand, counting down.
AGGGTCTCGGTGTCGGTTGCCATTTATTCCCGTCGAGAAAAAGAGAGAGCGTGTGTGTGTATTTGTCTCTTTGAGCTTTTGTGTTGAGTAACCGGATCGACCCTGGCGACTGCAGGAATTCTGCACTATCACGTCACGGAACTCGAGGCGGCCTCGGAGGGGTGAGTCAAAGTCGAATCGAACAATGCGCGATGTCAATTTACGTTGTCGTTTGGTTGGTGATGTAGGATCGAGCGCATCAAAGACGAAGACGATGGGATGTCGTCTGTTTTTGGTAGGGGAGGGGGGGCCGAAGGCTGGTCGGCAGCGGAGAGATGGGTATATGAATCTCACAATCAGGCTCCGCTTTTGGATAATCCCGGTGGGGTGTCCTTGCAAATGCGTACGGAGTCTGTGTGAGTGTGTGTCTGCGTACGAGGGTACTGTATGTAACCGGTACGTCCCGGGGCAGACAATGTTTATACGGGCGGAAGAGGAGCCTTTGCCGCAGTCGCTGCTGAGTGAGCGTGTGGTTGGGGGAATTGGTAATACTGGATTACTTGGAGGGGCAGCTGAGGATGGTTTTCTGATCGGGCGGGATGGGGATGTGACGGGGCAAGGTTTAAAGGGCTTCCTATTGCCGGATGTCCGCCAGACCCGGCCGAGAGAAGGAGACTGGAACGGACTGGGGATTCTGAGGCGGCGGGCGAGCGACGAGCGGTGGAAAGGCTGGGTAGCGAGGTCTTTGAGGAAAAAGGAAGGCCAGGGAAGTGGAAAGGAAAAGGGAAAAGACTGGTATTTGGTGGCGTGCCGTGTCTAAGTGGTAGCGTGTGTGTGTATGTTTTGGCAGCAAATGACCAGCTCAGGGCGTTTTGGCAGCAAAAGGCAAAGACAGAGAGGCAAAAGGGAAAGGCGATGGCGAAGAGCTGAACGGGCAGCAAAGTCCGAAGTAGGTAAGTGAGATAAGGTAAGGCGGATGGAAGGCCGGAGTACCTGCGAGTACTTGGCAGGCTGTAATGATATAAAATCCGATGATTTCAAATGCGGGTCGCGGATTCGCGCAGCAACAATAAGCGAAACTAAGCGCTACTTGGTGTGGCAGGATTGGGCAAATTAGCGTTTTCCGCAGCGAGAAGAAGGGCGATGATTACGGAGACTGGACGAGTTCTTGCAAGAGTTGGTAACGCCTTGGTCATACCTCGGCAGAGGCTTCGGTTTAGTATGGATTCCAGGTCCAGTTTGATATTGGGCATTTAGTGGTGGCACGGGCAGCGAGCAGTAAGTGCTACAGTGCTGTAAGGTGATATCAAAGGTACCTTAGTAGGCTGCTACCCGATGGCTCCTAGGTACAGCTAGGTACTGCACAGCACAGTCGGATTCCTTGTACTCATATGTACTCATTCCGACGCAGCTCTAGGTAACCTGCACCCCGTACCCGGTATTACGGATAATACCGTTGGAGAGTACCTGCGCGGTACATGCGCCAGGAACGATAAGCTGGGCACCGCTCATGTACAGGTACAAGTCCAAGTAGCCTTAATCCGTACTCCGAGTGGCTGCGGGTGCGGACTAACAGACGACTGCGAACGGGCAAAAACCCAAGGGCCGGCTGAACACAAGGTTACTGTACATGTACCTTGTCGGGCTTGTTTCATTGAAGCAAGGAAAAGAGCAAATACTAATAGAATGGGAGAGAGTGGTTTTTATGCGACACACGGACGGTGCTGTACGAGCATAATATACATGTATATTATTTGGTTACTGCTATTGGTACCTATTGATACAGACAAGGCGGGAATTGGGACGTGGCAGTAACAGCAGAAAAGGTGACTGCATGTACGGCTTTCGCGGCGAGAGCGGGCGCCGAATCGGCGGGTTGCGGACCGAGGATACAGTGCAGTTGGAAAGGGTACCAGGGAAAATGACAAGAAGGCAAAAGAAGAAGACGAAAGAGAAAGGAGCAAGCCTTTTTTTTTTTTTTTTTTTTTTTGCATTGACAAGCTCATGTTATTCGAAATTTGGCCATTTTATTTTATTTATTTTATTTAATTTTTTAAACATGAACCTTAGGGGTTTTACGGTACAACGGTATCATCATCTTACTCTGTGCTGGGATTTTTTTGGCTGATGAAATGAATCGATGCCGGCGGCTTGAATTTCGCTGCCCGGATTAGGGAGGGAGATTGGGCTGGGGCCCGGGGGCGGCTTATAGTTGGATTGGCGCTGGGATTGGCGCTGTCATGGCCGCTGTGTTGGGCGCACAGCAGAAACCTGGAAACCGGGCTCCGGTCCAGCTGGAAGTACTAATGTACCGGCGAGGTACCTACAGTAAACTCCTAGCCGCGGAAATCCAATGCAGCGGCCGGAGCTGTTGACGTTACGGAGGCACATGTACTTGTTTTGCAGGCATAAAGTTTTCGGTGCCCCGGAGAAGCCAATTTTGTGGGAAAAAATAAAGAAAGAGGAGTGTGGTAGGGTAGGAAAAGGGAAAAGGGCAAAAAAAAAAAAAGTAACGGTCAGAGTATCTGGAGAGTACCCTTTCGGAGCATTCTTTCTTTTTCTTTTTCTTTTTTGGGTATTTGCTATGGACTGTCTTCTTTCAGTGTGTGTGTGCCCTTCTTCGGCGCGATTGTCGACCCGGAGTACTTGCTGGGGGTGGGTAATCCCCGATGAGGAGGGAGATACACAGTACACAGGGGGTACCTTTTGGGGGGGGGTTTCTTTTCTTTTTTTTTTCTTTTTCCGGGATTGAGTGGTGGTACAACAGTGTGGGCATGGTAAAGCAACAGGGGGGGGAGGGGGAATATGGGAGATTCGGTATTCCGAGGGGGTGGTACTGGCTGATGATATATTTTCAAGTACCAAGGTACTGCTAGGTATTTACACGTGGTAGGTTGGTTTTTTGGACTCGGGGCATTTCATTACTGTCGCGGAATATTCGTTGGTGCGCAGGGTTTGATGTACTAGGTTTGTTTTTCTTCTTTTTGATTTGCTTGTACGGCTACACACGAATGATGGCTCCGTATGAGCCATTGCAGATACTACTATTATTACAGATGCAGCTGTGAAACTTGGCAATAATAAGCCCAGAAACGAAAGACCGGGATTTGCACAGAGGGTGTAGCAGTGACATTCATCTTGGCTGCTAGTAGTGGTACATAGTACCTGGTACGTAGTATAATATGTTCCAAGGGAGGGTCGGAGAATGGCGACGTGTCTGGGGTGCTATCTCCGCTCTTGCTAGGCTGGATAGAGACAGAGTTGGGCCGACTTGGCTTTGGTTTTACTCTTGGTTCCTTGGATAAGGTATTGCTTGGAATTGACCTAGTCTACAGTACATAATGTGTTGTCGAGAGGACTTGAGGTGAGTATACATGGTTTGCTTTTTGTGTTTTGATTGTACAGGCATCTTTTGGCTGGTCCCCCACATTCCGGCGATGATGTGAATATTACCTTTTGCACAGTGGTAAAGAGAATCAAAAGTAATTGAACCCCATCACTGCTATTCGACGCCCTGTAAAATCACTCGTACAGTATTCAAAGTTCGAGTCTGTCAGTACTGTAAAAGGCACCGCGCGGAGAGTTCACATACGAAACCCCCCACAAGGAAGAAGCGCGCGCGACGGAAGCCCGAAGCTGTCCATTTCTCTCTTCCTCTCTCATCAACCACAAATCCTTGAAGAAATCGCCCTCAATCGCCTCGCCGTGTCGGCATCTCCATGCATCCCGAGAGCCATTTCCTAGGGAAGAACCACGTCCACCGACGTACGTACGTATGTAGTACAACGTCAGCCAAAAAAGAAAACAAAAAAAAAACCTCAACCCAGCTCCATTCTTTCTTCGCTGATCACCATCAACCCCCTTCCAACCTCACAAAAACCCAGCGAGAATTCCGGCGCCTTCGAAATCCATGGCTTGATCCATCACCGAGTGCCGGGACCCCAGCGCCACGTCTCTCCTCAACCCGGAATTACACACAAAGAACAAAAAGCCAGCGGCCCTTGGCGCTTGGAAAAACCGCCCGACAGCGGTCTTTTTCGGGCTTTGGGAAACCTGGAACGGATTCGCGGGTCGGTTCCCCAATAAAAAACTAGCCACTCTTTTTTTTTTTCTCCCCCCTTCTCCAGGGCTTCTGTTTTATCGCTTCGGAGATGATTACATACCTTGTCCGGGTTGCCTTTTTTTTTTCCCATCCTGCTTGCGTAAAAATGCTTACTGTACGGCGTATTCCGTATCTGTACGTGCGTACATACGTAGCACTACAGTGATACGGAGTCCATTGGGCCTCTTTTTTCCCTCTTGTCTTCTTCTTCCAGAGATGCCGAAAGAATTGGGCTTCTTTCTCCGTAATACTGCTTCGTATATGTTTGTCGTATTATTCAGCTCCTCCCTTGGCGTGCAACAATTTGCGCATTCCAAGCTTCTTTCCCACCAAAAACCGGGCAAACAACATACGAGCACGAGGTCTACGTTCTACACTGAAAAAGGGCGGCAAGATTGTCCTCGTTTTTTTGCCCAGCTTGTAGAGGGCATGTTTGTCCGCCGTGGCGAGTCACCGGCCCTTTTTTTAGGCCTCTCTCCCCTTTTAGTTTTCTTTTCCTTTCTCTTCTTTGCCTGACACCACGTATGCAGTAGATAAAAAAGGCGAGTCAGTTGGCCATTTTGTCGCCGCTGGTTCAAGCGATTATTAATTCGCTGTGGATGTTGTAAAGCTTTTTTTGCCGTTTACGGGAAATGCATGCTTTACGAGCTGTGGAATCACAACGATGAGAACAAAGAACAAAAAAAAAGAGGGAAAAGACAACGAGGCAACCGTGGCTGAGAAATCGGTTTCGGGTTTGTCATTGCTGTCCGGGAGCAGCGGAAAGCGCTTCATGATGGATCGATCGCGATGTCGCCCTCTCGGGGGCACACGCGGCTCCGTGCATTCCTTTACACGTAGGTCTGCTACGTATTCGCACACGCAACGCGTATGAGGCAAGTATTACGGTTGATAATGATGTGCGACAAACGTAACAGAGGCAGCATGTCAGAATACAATGGCAGAGAACGGGCTTCCCTTTTGTATGGGCTGCCCCGTCGGAGTTTTATTTGGTTGCGAATGAAACACCAAATGTCCGGTATGAAGCAAAGCTCCGATGAGCCGGACAGCTCCTTTGTTTTGTGAGTCCTCCGTAGAGTCGATTGATTGATGGGATGCACAGTTTCATCAAGTTGATGTACGGGAATACGAAAGATATCACTATACTACCATCAAAGGCTCATCCGTGTAATTCGGACACAACAGGCATCTTCATGCCGCTCCTCACCCCCGATCCGAAAAAGCTCATCCACCATGTCGACGTTTCCCCCCCAGCAATCTCCGAAATACCCCCATAATAACCCTCGGGGCGGCATCTTCCGCATTTGTCCAACTTGCTGTATCCACGGCTTACTCGTACATCACATACAATACAATATGTACGTACGGAGTATGCACATTTTTTTTGTCTTTCCTCCAACTCATCCTCCCATCTGTTACCCCTCAGGCTTTCTCCCTTCTAGTTAGTACCCCCATCAAAAGATGCCCAATACAGCTTCACTTAGACCATCTCCAACAACAAGCCCATCGCCCAAGCTTCCTTAGCACAGTAGCTTAGCTTGCTTCTCCTCCTTTTTTGCGAAGCTTGCATATGTCAAGGTTTACATCTACCCACAATAAAATCCACCTCTGCCAAATCCTCGGAAGTGTTTTCGTAACCGAATCGGCAAACCGCCTCTTCTTCCACGGCCTGAAGCTCTAGAAAAGGTAACAGTGCTCCGATTACCAAACCCTCGTCTCCCAGAAAAGGAATTATACACACTCTTTTCAACATGACAAGTCCCCTTACTCCCCTTCCAAGATCCCATATGGAAATTCCCACGCCTCGCAAAGGCATTCCTTTCTCACCACCATCACACCATCCCTGTAGACTACCGTATAATCCCCCCCCAAAAAGCAAGATATACTTCATCCTCATATATACAAAGTGATAGCCTATCCCCCCTCCATACCACTTCCTCCCCAATAAAATCAATCCATAAACATTCATCCATCCCCGCCTATCAAACAGCCCTTTCTCGGCATAACACCACCCCGAATCCATCCCCATACGAGAAATCGAGCTGCACGGGAACCAAGACGAGCCGACCAACACGCACGGCTTCAGTGAGAAAAAGGCACCAGGTACACGGCTGGTACTTCGTCTCTCTATTATCAGCCTTTTAGCAAAGAGATTCTCCACCTCGGCTAAATAAGCATGCCTATATCAAGGGTCGGCGTCTCGTGATATTCATCGTGCCAGCGGCAAAGCACAACATAGCATCTACATGATTATTCACAGTTGGCAGCATTCACGTGGCTTGACGCGACATTACCAAATCCTATTGATAATACACGAGCGTCGTCCAAATACGGAGTGGCCAAGTCTACAACATTATACTGTATAGTATCAAGCCCAAAGGGATCAACAGAGGCACGCGACAACATTCACCACGTCACCGAGGGTTACAACGAGTGCTTGGGCATATCATGCCATAAAACATATTCAGCTACGGTCGTGCAGTAATGTCTATGGTCGTTGCATCTATTCACAGAAAATAAGCACCGCCGTGCCTCCATATGTAAAAATCAACCAAGAAAAGAGTCCCTAGTCTCAGCGCCCACGAGGGTCTCCGTCGACGCCATCGCCACATCTTCGTCGACGCGTTTCGACAGAGTCTCGAGCCGCAATAGAATCGAAATGCCTCCCGCTGCAAATCCAGCACACCGTCGGGCATTGTGCCAGCCCCCATAGCGCCCCGTTACCAGCCTGGATCCGTCTGTATACTCATCATAACGACGCCATGCACATTGAAGTTAGCCGAGAAGACTAATGAGAAGAAATCGAGAGCAGCCACGGGAGCCGTCTCCTAATGTTTGAGGGAAAAGAAGAGGAAGAAGAAGTAGAAAATCAAGTCCAGATTGTCAAAATGACATCGCGTAAGATACAATGAGAAGCGAAAAAAAATTCGTCAACGTTTCGAGAGTCCGAAACCCTAGCCACACACATCTCAGCCTTCCCGGAGCCCGACCGCCATTTTTGATGCTACGACCGAGTCCCTATAGAGTCTGCATGGACAGGAGAAAGTGGCAAGTGCCGGATGGAGGTGTCCGTTACTATTTAGACAGTAACGGTGGGATGACCCAAGGCCGGGAGAACGTTCTTAGCGTACTCGCCACCAAAGTTTCCTAGAAACGTCAACGTTAGCTACGAGTCAGGACATATACATAAGGCTCTTCAAGGCGGCTTACCTGGGGGACCGTAGTTGCAGACAGTGTACCAAGAGGGCATGGAGAGGACAGTGCCAGCAGGGCACTTGGCGGTGAAGCATCCAACCGTGGTGGATGACTTCCAGACAAGCTGGGTGAAGTGACCATAGGCGTCCAGGTTGGAACCTGAAGGAGGGTTGTCCAGGCCGAAGTAGGTCCAGTTCTCCATCTCGTCGTTGTACCACTGATCAGTCACACCACGACGAGCGGACTCGACCTGCTTGTCATCGATATTGCCAGTGGAGCCCCAGCTGGCAAGGTTCTGGCCGTAGCCACCGTTACCCTCGTTCCTGTGTTCGTGTTAGAGTCGCCATACCATCTGTATATTCTCGATTTCCATGGCATCCACTTACATGTCGTGGGCGAAAACGCAGCCCTGAGCAGTGATCTTGGCATATCCTGCAAGAGTATCATCCCACGTGAGACCGGGAGCAGAGTGGTTGGAACGGTGAATGTTGTGCTCGTTGACCATGATAGAGCTGTAGTCTCCAGAAGCGGGAGCGGCAGGGGCAGGGGCAGGGGCAGCAGCTGCGGGCTTGGGAGTGGGTGAAGGCTTGGGAGACGGCGAAGGGCTGGAAGAAGGCTTGGCGACGACGACGACTTCGGGCTTGGGAGCAGGTGATGGCTTGGGGGAAGGAGACGGCTTAGGGGCCGGAGGAGGGGAAGGCGGCTGGTAAACAGGAACGATGGTCGGCTTAGGGGCGGCCGGTGCCGAAGAAGGAGGAGCCTGCTGAGAAGCCGGTTGAGGAGCCGGTTGGGGGACAGACTCTGGGGTCACCACAGGCTTGGGAGACTCGGCGGGCGGAGGAGGAGCATAGACGGGCTTGGGAGCCGCGGCAGCGGGCTGAGGAGAGGGCGAGGCCGCCGACTGCTCAGAAACGTTCTGAATGAAAACTCCACCGGCAGATGGCGTAGCGGAGGCGCTGGCAGAGGGGTCGACGGTGACGGTGACGGTGACAATGTCAGTGACCCAGGAGATCTCCAGAGCTCGCTTGTCGAGGGGAACGGCCGAGGCCAACAGGGCACCCGCGGCCAAAAGGACAGCGGACGACTTCATCTTGAACGACGGAAAAGTCTTGCTTGGAGTTGTATCTGTCGAGTTGAACTTGCTAAGAAATGGAGTTAGCTTTTTGAAGTCTATCTATGCATGTGTTTCAAAGGAGACCATGACTATTGAAATCTCGCCGGTGACGAAAGCATCAAACAACAAGATATATAGGGATTCGAAAGCAACAGCGATTCACAACGACGTTTGATCAACAAGATGTCTTGTGCGTCATCCGGGGGCAAAAGGCAAAAGGCAAAAGGCAAAAAGGTTGATGATGCTCTCTGGAACGTGGCTTGGGCAGATGAGGAATGCAGAACCAGGAGACAGTCGTTGGAAACGGAACAATGCTCCACAACTCGACACCAGAGCTTGAAACAAAAGCTGAGGAATGGGCCAAGGACACTTGCCCAGATGCTCTGGAGAGAAGGGAGAGAAGGGGGAGAGATGGAGGCGATGACGGAGTTGTCACATGCATGACGAGAGGTGCAGAGCTTGAGAACTAGTGACTTGACAAAGCCAATCGTGATTTGTGATGGATCTCTAAATAAACGAGGAGTGGGAATAAAGTTGTCGATCACTGCCTTACCTTGAGGACTTGATGGTATGGCGATCCAAATGTGAGATCTGGACGGTGGCGGAAGAGGGTTTATATTTTGGCTTGCGTCAGAACCAGTCTGGTGCAGCGCTACTTTCAAGCTGAAGGAGAGATCGGAAGCCGTGTGGTTGGACAACGGGCAAGGACTGAAGGCGTCTTGTTCGTGGAGCTTTTGGGTCGACGAAGGAAAAGAGCGTGTTCAGTCGGGCGGCTGGATGCACTCGACTTTGTGGATAGCGAAACTTGAAAGAAGAACCGGATACCAGGCCGATAAATAACGAAGTGAATCAATCGGGTCTCAGAGGGGAAAAAAAGGAGTGGAATGTGCCGACGAGGACACGGTAAGGAGAGTTGCAGAAAGAGGGGAGGCGAAGGGAAAGCAGCCAAGATTTCGCTCTCTAGGAGTGCAGGACAAGGAGAGGCGAGAAGCGGCAGAGGCAGAAGGGCGACGTTAAAAAGGAACGGCGGAGGTGGGAACCGGGCGAATTGACAAGGAGTGGACAAACGGGGGAGTGCACAGTAGTGTGTAGAGTAGAGATTGATGGGATCAAATGGCAAAAGAAGGTGGAGGAGGCTAGGGGAGATGAAGCTGGGATTGCTCGAGCGCTGTGTTTCGTGTTTCGAGATGCGCACGCCCCCGGGGGCCGGGACCAGGGGGTGCTTACAGCGCATCGGGTACGAGGTATACAGGGCAGCACAGCGCTTGCGCCTAGCTGAGGAGCCCTGTAAATGCAAAGTTACAGCAGAGGGCGGCCCTGGAGCTGCAGGTGCACACGGGCTGCACGCAGGAGATGGGATTGAACGATTGCATGTGATTACAGGTATTGAAAACAAAGCAGTACATACTACAGCACGCCGCGTCAGCTACTCTGCGTAAGAACAATAACGGCACCTTTGACATCCCGTGTACGAGCACAAATTCACCGCCTGGTTGGGCCATACGAACATTGCTAGACAAACAAACACAAAAAAGCCCCCCATGCACGCGGGTTCCTGAAATCATGGGGCTTTCTGTTCTGTTCCTGACGCTACGAAACGAGCCAAATTGCTTAGCTCTGCACTTTATTGCCAGCTTAAGCCTAGTTGGGCGCGGGGGCTGACTGTCATGGGGTGTCTGTAGTAACAATGGCCATGCATTGAACAGAAACTTGAAGCTCTCTAATACACAACAACAAGGAATGTACATAACCTGTCCTGCATTGACATTGTTGGAATATTTACGTCTTCGTAATACCAAACGACTGGATGATACTTTTCCGCAGATTCATCGTGTCGCCTCCAAGGGCGGTCAATACCATCGACAGGCAGTGCTCCCAGCAGACAATTACACGTACCTTGCCACGCCACATCCACAAAGCAAGATGATCCAGGCCGTGAGCTTCTTTTCGTTTCTTTTTTCAGCTCCATCGAGGGCTGAAAAAAAAAGAAAAGAAAAGAAGCATTCTAGACCGTGGCCTCCTGGCCCGCGCTCATCTTGTGCCGACAAGGCTCAAAATTAAAGCCACCCAGAAATTACCGCCTTGGCCAAGCCCCAGCGGCCGGGATGAGGGATTCGCCAGACCAAGCCTTTTCTTGACATCATCTCTTGGGCTTTTTTTTTTTTTTTGCTTTTTTTTTAAATCATTACGGTATTGTTATTATTATTCCCTTTTTTAAATATAGAATTCTCAGCGGTGAGATGAGGGGTATAGTAGTATCCGAGGGCGTGGTGCCCTCGACGATTACGCACTTCATCAATGATATGTCTAAGATCGGATGGCGCAGCCACATTGGAGACAATAAGGAAAAGAGCGTCCATCAATGTCTCTGCCGTGGGGTCTCGTGAGCCGCCCCTCGAGCCGACGCCATCATGGCTCTGTGCGAGTGATACTTCGTATTCCGTCCAAGTATCGAGATTAGATGCGCCTAACTAGACCGCATCGCTGCGCAATTGCTTTTTTCGTCGTTGGCCAAAAAAGGCCTCGAAACACTGGATACGCCAGTTACACATTAACGCGAGCATTGACCTTATATTGTCTTAATGTGTTTGTCACGGGGAGGCAAAGATGATGGCATTCATCAATATAACGTCCCATCACCAATTTATGATTCACGCAGTATTGACCCCTTGATTCCTGACCCGCCGCGTACTGGCCATGTAGAGCACCTTGCCGAACACTATTATATTTCTTTCCCGTAATCTGTTATCTCTTGTCAGCCCTGAGCCGGCGCGATTATTCGCCGAGTTGGTTCGGTTTCGAGCATATCCTGGCTTGCTGGAAAGTTTGGCAGCGTTGACTGCCTTGCTACCTGCTGTCATATGTAGTTCGGCAGTTGCAATGGCGATTGAACTTATTGATTTGATGTGATCATTTATGAGTACGCTATTTACCGATGTACCCTATTCCCCTGCATTTTCGACATCCAACCAACTTTTACTAGGCTCTTGGCCGTCGAATCAATGGATCCATCCGTTTGACTCTGTGTTCCATGCTTACTAGTACCGAGTACAGTACAGCACAGTAGTATTACACGAGCAGCACATACCGCTCCCATCATCCCTCTACCTACTGTACATAGTACGTACATTACACCCCCCCCCCCCGGCATCTCATCCTCTCTGGTTTCCCGCCTCTTACAGCGCTGTGCCTTGCAGCTTGCTGCTCTGGCGCTTGGCTGCTGCAGGCGTCGTCCAGCCTCCACCAACCAGCACCGGCGTCCCCATCAAACAAGCTACAGGCGGCCTTGCGGGACTTTTATCCCTGAAACGGCACTAATCGCACTGCATCACCCCCTACCTCATCTCCAGCGCGCTTTGTCAGCCTGTTGGCGGGTTGCCATTGGGCGGGCGCTGGGCACTGGCAACGGCCGTGAATGTCACTCATTTCAACCACCCTCGGCTCTCCTATACCGTTTGCCTTGATTCCAACTAGAAGATGCTAACTTGTTAGCAGCGTTGCGGGAAATTCAAAATTGATCGGAGTTGATACCATCGCCCCTGCAATGATACATGCTATGCCCAACGGCTTCTGTGCTGGTGCAAGTACCACAGGCAAGGCAGGCAAGAGATGGATCAGCTCATGGCTCTCGGCCCGCGTCTTCCGTCCATGTGCTCCGTAGAGTCGCATCGCATCGCATCGCATCGCCTTCATGCGCTCCAGTGCTCCGGTCCAAGGAATCAATAGTGCCAGACGCAGATCGCAATTGTCCAGATGCGGGGTGTTCCAAAACGGCAAACACTGCGCTTGGCACTTGAATCTCCCATTGATCCTTGCTCCCCATTGCCACTCAACATCCCCTTGCGAATCTTTGCTTCTTTTCGTCTTCCTCCTCCAACCACGACACCTGCTCATCCCTCTATTCTATGCAGTGGCACGCTGGTGATCCGCCTTGTGCTGCGTCTCATCAAGCGCACGCTTTGGACGCACAGGAGGCCGAGCGAGGTCCCAGCTCCAGACATCAAACGGCCGCCCTTTTCACGGGGTTTGCTGGACAATAAGAGACATTGAAGCCATCCATGCATGTCTCCAGTCCCTTTGCCGCCGACACGACAGTACCGGTTCATTGGCGGGGCATAACGCACATGGCCGGAATCCAGCGCGAGACATTTGATCCATCCATTGTTTCTCTTCCCTTACCGTCCGCGTCTTGGTGTTGTCAAGCTCATTCCGGCCGAGTGCTTACCGTGCTCACGACTAATACAATCCGTTCATTTTCTCACTGCCTCATCATTTCGGTACGTCGGCTCATCTTCTCTTGATAGTCCCACAACCTTGATCGTGTGCATCCGCTCGATGCTAGCCGTGCTGCCTATTTCGCATCCCCCTGGGTGAATCAGATATACTACTACTACTACTACTTACATAGTACATCCCCCACATGGCGAGGCCGTTCCTAGTGCTGCTCGGAGGCAACGCCGTTCTCGTCCGGCCGGCATGGCTGGGAGTCGAGACCCAGCCGGCTTACTCGCGCGTCCCAAGATCGAGAATCCTTTAGGGGGCTTCCTTCGCGTCTTGCCTGTGCTTCGTACCAGCCGTTGACTGCCACGGTGCTACTTGCTTGGCGCTTCGTATTTCGACGCAAGACAGTCGACGAGTCTCGGCAGCACACCTGCAGCAAATGCTAAAGCTACGTGTACCTTAATTGCAGCTCCCGCATGGCCGCCCGCATGGGAGACTGGATGCCGTACAGCTCCTCATCTCTTGGCGTCTCTGGACAGATCCGAGACGCGTATCGAGCATCGCCTCTTTGGCCCAATCCTGCTCAAAGACGGCGTTTGCTCTGATACTTGATGCCTTAGAATGCGTGTACAGCGTAAGAACGACTCCACCAGATGCACTCATTTCCCCCCTGCTGGCTACGAGCACGTACCCGGTGAATCAGGTAGATGTACAATCTATTCCGCGCTCTGCCTTGGGCATGATTGGTACCAGTACAAAGCACACGTCCTGTCTCTTCCCTCGACGGATAGCCGCTCAACAAAATGCCCTCACGCACGGAAGATGTTATGTTATTACCTTAATAAACATCATGCCGCTAGGCCTTACGTAACCGCGAGTAAGATAATCAAAGGACCCCAGCCAATTTCCACGCCCAATATAACATCAACCACGGCCAAAAAGTCAGCCTCCTAACAAGGTGGCCCAGCTTCCAGAACATTGCCAGGACGGGCCCGGGAGCCAACACGCCTTTAATCTCATGGCGCGGTACATGTAACTTGACTCAGCGGCTAGAATTCGCGGGAAACACAAGTACTACTACATAGTACCTACCTGCATGTGCTGTATCCCCTCGCGCCATCGGCCACGGCAAACGACGGCCACCTTCCGAGCTTGCAGTTCCCGCGGGCTTTCCGGGCCTGGCACGCCGGCCGCGTTTGAAACATGCCGCCGGTTTCGTTTTCCAAGTTTTTTTTTTTTTTTTTTTTTTTTTTTTTTTTTTTTTTTGCTGGTTGCTCGTTTGTTGTGGGCTCTTGACGTGTCTAGGCTGGAGATGCACATAAGCGCCGCTAATAACGCCTACGGGGTACGCCCAAGTAAGTTTCCCCCCCCCCCTTTTTTTTTTTTTCCTCACGGCGCGGCGATTTGTTTGTATTGAGAACATTTTCTGCTTGTTCAATAGAGCTGAAACTTTGGTATTACCTGCGAGTACCTTGTCGCGTTAAATTGTCTTCACACAAACGGTCATAGCAGCTGTTGTAAGGAAATTGTCGTCTGGCAAAATGTAAGCGTTTGCACGTACAGAGTAATTCTGTTCCCCCAGCTGCATGCGTGTCATCCCTTAGTGGAAAGCATCGGCCTCGTTTATTCTCTCGTCGCGAGGTAAAGTCAGCCGGCGCGTGGCTGAAACAGTTGAACATTCCATTGGATTTGGGAGTGTGGTTTTGTTTCTTTTTCTTTTTTTTTTCTTTGGGTGACTTTTTTTTTTTTTTTTTGGGGGGGGGGGGGGCTTTCTGTTTGGGTTGACTTGTCTAGATGCTTCTTTGTGGAACCTGGCGGTTTCATGTTCAGCCTTTTTTTGGTTCCTTGGTTTTAGAAGTGGGATGATGGGCGGGTGCTATGCTGGTTGTACTGTGTGCTACCATTAAGTTGATGGATTTTAGAAGTATTGCTGCCTATATCAGATTGTAGAGGCTGGTTGTTTTGGGCAGGGTGTGAAGAGTATGGAAAAAGAGCCGGCATAAGTCGTTGATGTGAGCGTCGCTCCTTGCCATCAGCTATCCCTAGAGCTCTCCCGATAATTTACCACTGGATTGAAGACCATAAAAGCACTGCCAATTGCTAAATTTACTAAATCCAGAAATCATCCAAGTGTCCTACCCTATTTAGGGATTTGCTCGCAGCCTACATCATATGGTGCCTAGTATAGGGTAATCCTGCTCACACAACTAAACCACAAGCTCTATGCTCTGGACACCTCACCGAATTGTTGCGGATTAAAGCTTTTTGCATGTGAAAGACAAATCAGCATCCACCAACTGTTTGCAATGTCTTGTGTTACACAATATGTCTAGCTATTTCAGCCTTATAGTCGCACAGCATCTTCACATTCACCATCCAGCCAAGACTTCATTGGTAGCCAAATAACCGAGGCAGTCATTCCACATGCCACCGGATCAATAATCTACTCCAAACAGTTAATCGCCCGTCCCGCCTCATAATTCACTCGCCTCCTCCAATCAACTGCGGTTACACGTCACTATTGATCTGGCTGTCAGCCTCTTCGTGTCTCACAACCCAACGGATATGCATGTTCCAAAAGCAGGCTTCCGGCGGCTTCACAAACTTGAACGAGATATATCTCATCTCAAAATGTCTCGGCGCCATGCCTGAAACCTACACAATGACGTTGACAGTATACACACGTTGCAAATATCCAGGAGAAAGAAAGAGGGGCCCCTCATTTTCGGTGTTTTAAGTTGGCTTGTGTGGAATGGTTCCTGTGATGCCCGGGGTTGGCGACGGCAGGACCGTGAGTGAGTATGTGAACGTGTAACTGCGCTATGAGCGGTCACGATGATGCAAAAGCCCGAGGTCCGGTTGACTGAAGAGTTGAGTCGTGTAACACGTCACCTTTTAACCTTCTATTTTGAGTGTTAGGCCGCATCAATGTCTCTCTCTCAAACAGCCGGGCCTCGTACTGTTTGGCTCAGGACCAAACATTTCTCAACCCCCCCCCCCCCGGCCCCTTAAAGCCCCCCCTTCTACAGAAGAATCAAGACGTAGGTTGCCTAGGAATCGAATGGTGAGAGTATTGTATGCAAGAGGCTGATGAGTTAAATTTTTTTTTGACTCAGGTGACTGCAATTGTACACGATCCATCTTGACCCCTCCATTCCAACCGCTCCCCCTCCTCCCTCACTGTGAAGCCTCAGACTGTCCGGGGATGAAAGGCTTGCCATCACCAGGTCCAACTCTCACATCGGCAAAGATCTGCTTCGGCCTCAGCTCAACAGGGGTGACGTTGGAGGGCTGATCAGGAATCTTCTTCTCCAGTTTCTAGAGCCAGGGCATGGTTAATAAATTATGGCGCATTGGCGTTGAGATGGATGCCGAGGTTGGACGTACCAAGTTATCGTAAACGCACTTGTTGAGCTTCCACTCGGCGGGACGGCACTGCCAAAGCTGCTGGTTTCGGTTGTCGAGACACTCCCAGTGCTTGCGGAACTCGGCTAAGCAGTGTGTGTTGATGTCCTTGAGCCTGGACGCAATCAACCGTCAGTACCCCTCCTTTCCACGAACAAATGGCTCCTCCAACAGCCGAGGCTTTTGGACTTGGGTTGAATGGCTCCAATTCTTGCAATTCGTCAAGTCGCCCGCAGGCGTAGGAAAACGTACACACTCTGGGCGCAGCGGGTTACCCTTCGTCCCTCCTTCAAGCAGTTCAGCTCTCCCTTGCCGGGGTTCTCGGTCTTGCACTGCATGTAATCATCGTTGTAGTCGCGGCATCGTGCGCCAATGAAGAAGGAGGCCGACAGCAGAGGAGCAGAGGAGGCGCCAATCTCCTGGACCTGGGGAATGTTGTCCGGAAGAGGCGTGGTGTCGATGAGCACCTGCTGGTGGAATCTGCCACATTGTTAGTGCTGCTGTCGCGGGATGTCGCCAATGTGCCCTCAGGACGGCTCAATGACGTCGCTGCCGGATCTCGGAGGCTGGATCAACATACTGAGACCGTCGTGCTGCCATGATTGCCGGGCGTTTCGATTGACCCTCTGTGAAGCTTGCGGGAGGATAATGGAGCTATGAGGTTCTTCCGACTGACGCTTGGTTGAAAGATTGTAGTTGCTCTGGCCAATCAGAGACGACGGGGGGGTCAGCAACCGTAGCCTTGCTGGCGGCTGTCGTGAGTACAAAGAGGGAGATGAAATCTGTGAAAAGTACCTGGATTGCAGAGAGCAGTCCTGCTGAAGCCACTAAATTTCAGCACTTGAGCGCTAGATGTGACTCTAATTTGGTGGGTTTGCGCTTGCTGATTAAGATGTAAAGGTACTCTAAGTATCTGCATGTAGCGGCGCAAGTGCATTGGCTGACTCAGTCAAGAGAAAAGTCACTTTTTATCTCTTCATGGCCACTTCTGTTCTCATAGTGTTGAATTATTGGAGAATATTGCTATAATATTGAAGTATTTTCATCTCTGCATTATATCCTTCTGCCATTGCGCCTTTCAATTGCGTCTCTCTGTTGTGGTGGACGATTCTGCTCTGGAGACAAAGCCCTGATTGGCCGGAGTGGACAAGGCTGAATTTGCGCGGTACCTGGGTACCTCCTACTCAGCGCGACCCTGCAGCAATTTTGTAGCAAGTCAACAAAGCTGCCCAGCGACGAGAAAAACATCCGCGCATCAACGACAGCCCATCCAGCGATTCGCCGACCACAGCGCCTCCGACATTCGAGAATCGGCATTCCGCAATCCTTTGCGCCTCCATCCTTTTTAACGAGGCTCCTTTGGGAGCTTTGCAGATAGCCTCGCGACGCCTGGAGGACCTGCGGTCTGCCTTTTCACCATGTCGCTCTTCGGACAAGCCAAGCCTCTGGCCTCGGGAGGACTCTTTGGCGCACCCCAAACAGCCCAAACCGCCCAACAGACGCAGGCATCCGGAAATATCTTTGGCCAAACGCTGGGCATAGGTCAACAGGCCGCGCCGCTAGGGAACACGCTGCTTGCCCAGCCCCAGCAGACACAGCAGGTGCCCGCGCTATCGCAGTCACAAGCCCAGCTGTCGAGCTCTCTATGGCAGCCCGGCCAAGAGACGCCCCGTAAGTCTTGCATGCTCCGGGAAGTGATGCCTTCTTTGCTAACTGCTGTGGTGATGTATGCAGACCAGAAGCCGATCCTGGAACAGATGAAGCTTGTGACGGAGAAATGGGATCCGGCCAATCCCAGCTGTGTGTTCAAGCACTACTTTTACAACAAAGTCGACGAAGCGCACATCCCCTTCTACAAGCCCCAAGCACACGAAGATCCTAGAGAATGGGAAGAGGCTCTGCAGAACAAGCCCGCTCCTGGATTCATGCCTGTGCTGTGCGCAGGATATACGGGTGTGGCAGACCGATTGAAGACGCAGAAGCGTGCCATTTCCGAATTCAACACACGACTACACCAGATCAACGGCTGCCTTGATGCATTGCTGCAGCGGCATGAGCTGGAGACGGAAACCAGAGCTCTCGCAGCCAGGAGGCGGCAGACGATGATTTCCAACCGATGTTTGGCATTGGCCGCCAAGGTGCAGATTCTTCGGAACAGAGGCTACGCTCTCAGCGGCGACGAGGATGACTTGAAGAGCAGACTGCAAGCTTTGGAGCGCGACGTGCAAGACCCAGCGGTGGGAGCTAGGGAAGAGGAGCTGTGGAGCAGACTGATCGTGCTGAGAGGATACTCTGAGAGGCTGAACAAGGAGATGGAGAAGCCGACTGGAGCTGAGAGTGAGGGGCTGGACGAGGAGACACAGGCAAGGGCAAAGCGGGTAAGTCTTGATACAATATATTCAGCCGGTATTCACCATGAGAATCGGTCGCTAACCCCAATGGCTTTAGGTATTGGAAGATTACGAAAAGCAGCTACAGCATCTGAAGAAGGAGCTGGAGTCGCTGAGCGCGGATTACCAGGAATGGGAAAAGAGCAGAAACCCGCCATCACGGTCCCGGTAAAAGGTTCTGGATGGAATATTCTAGGAGATTGTGTGTCGCGAGAAGGGAGGGTTCACTGGAGCCATCATAATGGTGTTAATTTGAAGACGCTTTCTAATTTTTTTTTTGTTTGATGCAATGGAATCGGAATGTTGGCAGGCAATGGCAACAGCATTCGAACACGATAGATTGGGGGATCTGAGTCGAGTTGTTTCCTGTACGAAATTGTAGATTGCTATAGGATTGGGCAAATATGAAGGCGGATCTGGAAGACTTGCAGAGTAGTCGACTGCCTGGTATTTGAATCTTTTGTTTTTCTCTCCCTACACATATAGCCTCGTTCGTGACGGCTTTTGAAGCCACCCGCCACACGGTGAATCCCAGTAACTGATGAATTTAATGTTTCTTTATTTTCTTCTATCGTCGCCTCGTTTCATTCTCGTGTCGTCTTGGGTGAATCAAGATGAGCTGTCCGCTCTCTTCACTCAGCCTTCGGCGGCCACATCTATCGTACAGCGATTTGCTTAGGGCAGTGGTATATCAAGCAGGTTCGCCAATTGGACAACCGGCGCAACATCCCGTCAATGAACAATGTACCGGAGCGGAAAAAGCATGTATGTTACATGGAAACGTTGTATATACGAAAATTTCTCTCATGCCGGTTTAGAAGATGCGGCTGATCATGTCGACGGCGAAGGGAGCTATTTGCGAGGTCAGCGATGACGTAGACGAGGGCAGAAGAAGCGCCATCGACGGGCCAAAAAAAATCGATCGATCGATGGTCGTCGTCGTCTTCTTCTTTCGCATGGCGCAAACAAAACATACAGAGGTAGAGCATGAAGGCGGTTGCGGCGACCTGCTGGACGGTGAAGGTGGCTTCGGCCTCCATGGCACGAATCTCCTCAGGCGACTGCTGCGGGGGGGCGACTGGGCGTGAGACGTCAGCATTACATGCAGTTATCACATGGTGCACGAGAATAGCAAGCAGAAGGACGGGATTTGTCAGGGCGTGGGCGTGTACGTACATCCTCCAAACATGGTTGATGATTTTTGTTTGTTGGTGTTTAGTCCAAGTTGACGGATGGTTACGTAAAAGCTGGGCGATGTCGGGCCTCAGGCTTTGAGGGATGGAGGCAATACAGTGTGCGGTTTGTTTGTAGTGGTGAATAGGTGGAAGCTACAGCAGATCAGGTGGCACACGGATTAGTCTGGTACTGGTATTATTACTCAGGTATTAATTGGAGTACGGAGTACTGTAACAGTGTACAGTAGAGGCCTTACACTATTACCTGATAGCAGTGGTACATGCGGTTTGTTGGCCGCAGATAATATGATAGGTATCGTTTCGGAAAAAAAAAAAAAAAAAAAAAACTCCAATCAAACAATGCAGCTTGGCGAATCACAGGCCGCCGCTGGGGTCGCTCAGCGTCGGCCCGTGAATGGCCGATATCGTGGCCCGCCAGCCAACACAGTGGCAGCAACGACATCGAATTTGTCCATAGCCATCACCTAACCAAAACCTCTAGCTGCACAAAAAGACCTCCAACTCGGGAGAAAGATTAAGCTCTAGCATCTGCGATTTTTTTTTTAGTGGGCACGACTCGTGGATACTGTACACTATGCTCCAAGCATCCAAGCCTTGGCCAGTTGCTGCAACAGGCTGCGGAGCCGACTCCAGTATTACGGAGCACCGCAGCCGTGGAGGATGGCCAGCAAAGGCCTGGACGGGACCCTGAGGGACGAAAAGCGGGAGCGACATCAGGGGATTCATTGGCCTTTAGAGCGATGCTCGGCTCCGGGGAAGCGAGGGGGGGACTGGAGACGAAAAAAAGAAGGAAAGAAGAGGGACAACAGTGAGATGTCGAAGCCCCTGCGCCTGTGATACCTGATGTTTGTTCGGCGCTTTATGACACAGATAAGAGGCATCTGGTCCCTGGCCCAGGCTGCACGGTGATCCAACGTCGGAGGGAAAAGAATCTCGTTGCTTGGGCTCACCGTCTTACTGCACATGTACGGGATTACTTTCTCATCAGCTCTAGCCGGTTCCCTCATCCTTCGAATGTGGCCTGATTCCACTGCGATATAAGACGCCCGCCTCTCCCTCAACTATTTGCCGGCGAGGGCTTCAACTTTTTAGCGCTATCACGGGTGCCGGATTGCCCCACGAAAGTTCCGCCACGGCCTCTTGGACAGCCATTGACGGACCATACAGGCGCCGTCATCTCATTTTTCTGGGGGGGAAAACTCATTAGAGCAAATCTTTATCGGCCGGGCGGCTTCGGTTTAATTTCCTCGCCTTTCCTCGTGTCGTTGAATCCTCCTCTCTTTTCTTTTTCTTTTCCAGCCATTGAGGGAGACCTGTTGGTTCTTGTGGCTCTGCTGTTCTGCTTTTTAACTCCTTCTTCACAACATTGTGGCGGCCATGGCCTCCAGGCTGCTTATCGCACGGGGGACTTCCCTTCGCCCATCGCTGGCGCTGGCCCGACACGAGGCGAGGATTTGCGCTCGAGGACAAACATCCCGTTGGTCCGTCCGCAGCCTCACTAACACCACCCAGACGGCTGCCGATGTTCGCGCCGCAAGTCGGGACGGCAGAAGGCCTCCTCTGGAGGCTCTTCAGGATGATCCGGCTTACAAGGAAATGAGAGAGATCCGTGCTGCCAACAAGCTGCCGTGGAAGGACTTTAGCGCTCGTCACATTGGACCTCGGGACGATGACATCCAGGAGATGCTCAAGGTTCTCGGCCCTGGTGCCGAGACTCTGGATGCCTTCGTTTCCCAGGTCATTCCTGCGGACGTCCTGGACCCGCCCAAGAAGACGATCCAAGCTCGCGTGTTTAGCGAATCTGGAATTGTCAAGGCCTTCAAGGCCATGAATGCGCCCAATGACATCCGCGTGTGGATGAACGGAGGCGGTTACTACCCCGTTGAGATCCCGGCCGTGATCAAGCGAAACATCCTGGAGAACCCGGCTTGGTACACCAGCTACACTCCCTACCAGCCTGAGATCAGCCAGGGTCGTCTGGAGTCCCTCCTCAACTTCCAGACCATGATCTCTGACCTGACCGGCCTTCCCGTCGCCAATGCCAGTTTGCTTGACGAGGGAACTGCTGCCAGTGAGGCCATGACCATGTCCCTGAACAGTCTCTCTGCCGCGAGGCAGAAGCGACCTGGAAAGACGTATGTTGTTTCTCACCTGGTGCACGACGCTACCATCAGGGTCATGCATGGCCGCGCTGAAGGATTTGGTATTCACATTGAAGTCCTGGATCTGGCTGCCCCAGATGCCCAGAAGAAGATCAAGGCCCTCGGCGATGACTTGATTGGTGTCATGGTTCAATATCCCGATTCCAACGGAGGTGTTTCCGACTTCCGGGAGTTTGCTGAGCTTGCTCATGCGCAGGGCACCCTGCTGAGTGCTGCCACCGACCTCTCCAACCTGACTCTTCTCACGCCCCCTGGCGAGTGGGGTGCTGATATTGCTTTCGGAAACGCTCAGCGATTTGGTGTTCCTCTGGGCTATGGTGGCCCTCACGCCGCCTTCATGGCTGTTCAGGAGGGCAGCAAGCGACGTCTCCCCGGCCGCCTGATTGGTGTTTCCAGGGATCGTCGAGGAGACCGAGCCCTCCGTTTGGCTCTGCAGACCCGAGAGCAGCACATTCGACGAGAAAAGGCCACCAGCAACGTTTGCACCGCCCAGGCTCTTCTGGCCAACATGTCGGCCATGTATGCCATTTATCACGGCCCTGAGCAGCTCAAGGAGATGGCCATCAACAACCTCCGACACGCCCGCATGATCCAGGCTGCCGCCCACCACTACGGCTTGAACGTTTCGTCCCGCACTGTTGACGCCCACGGCAAGGTTCTTTCTGACACCGTCTCCCTCTACTTCGACGAGCCTGTTGTGTGCCGAGCTCTGCGTCGTGAGCTGATGGATCAGGGCATCAGCAGCGGCAAGGCCTGGTCCCCCAACGAGCTTGTCCTGGCTGTTCCCACCACCTTTACTCTCAAGCTCTTTGTTCGCATCGTCAAGGCTTTCCAGACTGTTGCCTACAAGAACCACAGCGACGCTGACCTTGATGTGTCCAACAAGTGCTGGAAGGAAGGGTTCGCGCAGTCATCGGAGGAGCTTGTCAAGAGCCTGCCCGACTCTGTTCGCCGAGAGTCCAAGTTCCTGACACACCCCGTGTTCAACTCCCACCACAGCGAGACTGAGATGCTGCGTTATATGCATCACCTCCAGTCCAAGGACCTGTCCCTGGTCCACTCCATGATTCCTCTTGGCTCTTGCACCATGAAGCTCAACGGTACTACCCAGATGGAGCTCATTGGTACGGAAAACTCGGCCAACATCCACCCCCACGCACCCTACAGCTGTGCCAAGGGCTACCAGAGGCTGTTTGACGCCACCTCTGCTCAGCTGGCTGCTCTGACTGGTATGGATGCTACTTCTCTGCAGCCCAACTCCGGTGCTCAGGGTGAATTTGCCGGTCTCCGGGCCATTCGCAAGTACCACGAGCAGCAGCCCGGCAACAAGCGCGACATCTGCTTGATTCCCGTTTCTGCCCACGGCACCAACCCTGCGTCCGCTGCTATGGTCGGCATGCGTGTCGTCCCCATCAAGTGTGACACCAAGACCGGCAACCTCGACCTAGAGGATCTCGAAGCCAAGTGCAAGAAGCACGCTACCGAGCTAGGCGCCATCATGATCACCTACCCCAGCACATACGGTGTCTTTGAGCCCCAGGTCCGAAAGGTCTGCGACATTGTTCACCAGTATGGCGGTCTCGTCTACATGGACGGTGCCAACATGAACGCCCAGATCGGACTCACTTCCCCTGGTGCTCTCGGTGCTGACGTCTGCCACTTGAACTTGCACAAGACCTTCTGTATCCCCCACGGTGGTGGTGGCCCTGGTATTGGTCCCATCTGCGTCAAGAAGCACCTCATCCCTTACCTGCCGCACAAGAGCACCCAGACACCCGTCTCCAGTGCCGCCTTTGGCAGTGCCAGCATCGTTCCCATTAGCTGGGCTTACATCTCCACCATGGGTATGTTTCTTCATTAACTTTTGTTTACTTGACTGTCTGCTAACGAAGTATGTCATGCAGGTGACGAGGGTCTGCGCAAGGCCACCACTATTGCTCTTCTCAACGCCAACTACATCCTGACCCGCCTCAAGGACCACTACTCCATCCTCTACACTAACGACAAGGGTCGCTGTGCGCACGAGTTTATCGTTGACGCCCGTCCCTTCCAGAAGACCGCTGGCATCGAGGCGATCGATATCGCCAAGCGTCTTCAGGACTACGGCTTCCACGCTCCCACTATGAGCTGGCCTGTGCCCAACACGCTCATGATTGAGCCCACCGAGAGTGAGAGCAAGGAGGAGCTGGATCGCTTCATCGACGCCATGATTAGCATCCGCAACGAGATTCGTGAGATTGAGGAGGGCAAGCAGCCCAAGGAGGGCAATGTGCTGAAGAACGCGCCGCACCCGCAGAGGGACTTGATCCTCGGCGATGCGGAGGGCAAGTGGGACAGACCTTACTCGCGAGAGAAGGCAGCTTACCCGCTGCCGTATCTTCTTGAGAAGAAGTTCTGGCCGACGGTTGGCCGTCTAGACGATAGTGAGTTTCAACTGCCTCCCTTTTTCTTCTCTCCTTTCTTTTTTATTGTGGTTTACTGACCTGCTTTACAGCATATGGCGATACCAACCTGTTCTGCACATGCCCCCCTGTCGAGGACACCACTGGTTCTGCTTAAATCACTAGACACGACTCCATCACGGGGAGGCCTTCCCCGCGACTTTTCATTCGAACATTCCAGCATCATTCAGTAGATATCACGACATAATTAGACCTGTCTTTTTTTTTTTTTTTTTGGCCAGAGTAATCCCTCCACCGGATTCCTTCAATGTCGAAAAGAAACAAAAAAACAAAACAAACTCAGGAGGGACAAAAAAAAGGGGGGGGAACCAACATTTCAACATGGTTTTTTACATATAAAATGTACGGCGCATAGCGGGGTAAAAGAAAAAAAGAAAGACATACAATTTTTTTTTAAAAGGCTTATTTATGGGTATGAAAGCGCCGGCTAATCTCAACATTGGGAAAGGGATGATATGAGAGAAATGCGATTTTTTGTTTTATTTTTACTTGGTTTTTGAGAGTCAAGGGGGATTTTTAGATGAGTGGTTGAAGATGTCGTTGGACGTACAGATTACAGATTTCGAGTCAAGCGTGAAGAGGTGCGTGATGCCCTGCCGCTTGACTGACAAGACAAATACAATTGTACGAAGTGGACAATCATGCCTGTGTCGCCCATGAACTACGTGCAAATGCCAGCAGTGAGAGAGAGA
This sequence comes from Trichoderma sp. TW21990_1, assembly GCA_010015515.1. NCBI lineage: Eukaryota > Fungi > Ascomycota > Sordariomycetes > Hypocreales > Hypocreaceae > Trichoderma > Trichoderma sp. TW21990_1. Next base: position 968,713 of record WXUD01000012.1, on the reverse strand, counting down.
TCCAGAATTATCATTACATGCTACAGATATATCCATCGTGTCTATGGGTAGCTCAAGTCCATCGTTGATAGAACCCCCTTGAATCCAAACATCATCATCGGCGCAATGCCAGTTACAAGTTCCGCGGGGTACCAACTGGTGGTTAATATAAAGTTCTTCGCAATTGCCAAATGCCCGATATATGCGTACGCAAACACACTTCCAAATCTCACTCTTGCACACCGTCAGACGGCGCAATCACTCTCACCGAGCGCCCTTGCTTACTGCCAGCGATGACCTTTTGATCTCTAGGATTTGCGAGCGCCGCCAATGGTCTCTCAGAACTTATGGTCGTGGGGGTTTGCAGGCTCTGCAGGCTTTGCTTTGAGACGCTAATGGGAGATATCAAGACTTGCTCGGAGGCTTGAGTTGTAGCTGAGAACAGTGTCGCGTCGGAATTCTTCCTGCTCGGAGACGACAATAGAAGGGATCCAGAGGCAGATTGTGTCAGAAGCCAAATATTCGGCTTCTTGACCTCATCTGAGTCATCGAGGCTTTGTATAGTGAGGACAGTGTCGACCGAAGGATGTCGGTCCACATCCCTAAGGAGGTGCGGCATCTCGCTTGCCTTCTCCTTGCCCGAATCCTTTCCTTCTTTGACCCTTTCCTTCTCACGCCTCGCCCTTCTACGGCGTCGATATGCAATGCAGGTGGCGAGCCCCAACGTGTACACTGCAAGCAACACGAGAATGGGGATAACAATGGGAGCGGTCCAGTGAAGAGAATCTTGGGGCTGTTGCTCTGGTCAATTTCTGGCAGTTTAGAAGAATGGAGGTTAACAAGAAGCTTACAGTTTCTTTTAGTCTCCATGGCGGAGATATCGTCCAATTCGAGTGAGCGTCTCGAGAGGATGAGAGCCATAGAGTATATAATTCATCATCCAAGTGGCTTGGCGTCCAAAAACATGTTGCATTTTGATTGTTCATGGCATCTAAAAGCATGAGGAATTGTCAAGCATGGTTTATTTCAACGAGATGGCTATACATACCTGTCAGATTTGACACCAGCTCGTATGCGACAATCCCATCGCTGGGATATGTGATCTTGAATAACCCAAGCTCCGGTGCCCGAGACTCATCCAGTGACTCGTTCCACTGAATGGTGAATGGATGGTTGTTTGAGATGCTGTCGTTCCATTCTTCATTTAGAAAACGCAGACCGATACCCTCGGTGGCAGGGCCGGTGAGGTTATCTGGTCCGTGGCTCATGGTGTAAGCTCTCTATGATCATGTCGTGACTAGGGACAACTCCGGCAAGTATGTAGAAGAAACCAGGAAGGTGTGCAAGATGTGTGACGGAAGATGGAAAGGTATTAACAAGCTCTGTTATTCGGCATGAGCACTCCGAAGCTCAAAGCTGAGGCTGCCTGGAACATAATAACTGGAGAACACAGGAGATCGGGCATTAAGTAGTGATTTTCACTGCGGCGGGCGCTGGAAAGGATATCAATTGGAAAATGGCTGGCAGACAAGACGTCTCAGTCGGCAAGGGAGAGTTACTGTACATTTAGTCATAGAATTGGGGCGTCGAGTGTCAAAAAAGGGGGGTGTGTCAACTGGGAGCGGTGCCACCGGACCGGGTGATATCGTGAGATTGAAAAGAGAGAGACGGAGCGCACAGGTTGGGCGCTCCTCTGGCTGGGGAAGGTCACGATGGTATCTCATCGCCCATTAGCTCCATCCAAAGGGACACGGGTCATTTCACGATGGCTTCACTGGCATGCGCGGCCAGAGTCATTAACATATGTGCCGCAAATTTCTAAGGGGTTTGAGTTAGTGGTATTGTTATTGGAACAAGCTTAGGAAGCAGAGGTATCCGTAAATGGGTTTACACGATGGATACCAACTGCACTTTTCACACGGCAGCAGTCACAACGGTCTGTAGAAGCATTGGTTCAGGAACATGGAAAGGGCTTAAGCCAGATGGAAAGTGGTACTAAGCCGTAGAATCTTGCCGATGCGGACTGACCCATCGCTAGACTGGAGCATCGAGATGCTTGATTCAGCATCCAGACTTCAGATATAAATATCTTCACAGTCCTGCGTCAGGATGAACAATGAGATACTGAGAATCAGGCGGACGGCTTGTCGAGCAAACGGCACAAGAGTGATCCGACTCTGGCACCTTGGAGGCGAGGCTGGAGCCGGTTGTGGCTGTTGCTCGAGAGCGCGTGAGAGCAAGGACGGCGATCTGGTATGAGGCGTCATTCCAGAGATATTAGGCGCCGGCTTGAGGGCGAAACATGGCGAATCAGGAGGAGCTGGACCGGGGGGGTGTGAGAAGCAGAGGCAGCCGATGGAGATAAAGATGAAGAGTTTTGAGTTTCTGCTGTTCTAGACCTGGGCAGTTCCCAATTGGTCAGGCTCACGTGTTGGCAGAGTCCTCGGCACCTTCCCTGGCTTTCTGTTGTTGGCATCGAGGCAGGACCTACCCCACAGCGCCGCGATGCACCTGCCGGAGCCACGGCAGAGCTGGTGTGGGGCTGCTGTCTGTAATCGACAAGATGCGCGCATGTGCTATTTATGGCGGGGCGCAAGTCCTACGTACTGAAACTCACATGTAAACATCACCAGCTTCAGCCAGCCAGGCCCTCCAGATCACCGCCCGCCTCTATCGTCACATGCAAAAGCAGCTGCGGTATCCGCGACGGCACTCGAGATAGAGACGACGGACACGCACAGCTCCCCAGACTCGATCTTGCGCCCAAGCTCGCACGCGGATCCGCATCAACCCTCCGCGAGACAATACGAGACCAGGAAACACCAGGGCATCTTCCCCACATTCTCCAGCGAGAGACCTCTCTACGAATCGGGCTTGGGCTCCATCTGTTGCCTTGCCTTCTCCCAACTCCTCCCGACTGCTCGGCATCGTGAACTCCGGGCTCCAATGGCTGCCAGGACGGGCCCTGCCGGCGCGGCCACCTATGCCGACTGCGTCGATTCGCTGCGCAACTCTCTCAAATTCCTCGAGGCCTCCGTGGAGACGATTGACCGTGGCGTATCTGATTTCCCTCGCCTCATGAGCGTCCTAAAGACAGTCAGAGTATGTGCTTCTCCCTGTTGCCCAGCTTGCAACTAGAATACATTGTACATTGTCGTTGACCCGGCCACCCCCCCTTCCTCTCATAGCACTACGAACTCATTCCCCAGCCCACACTTGCTGCTGCTGAAGCTTCCCTGCGCGACGAAATCGGGCCCTACATCGCCTTCCTGCTCAGCCGTGCCGATGCTCAGGTCGAGCGCCAGGAACGCCGCATCGAGACGCTCAAGGCTCGTGCTGAGTTGCAGCAAGGACGACTAGCCAGGCCAGACGAGCCAGCACGCAGCATATCCAAGACCGCTTCTACAAGGAGCCGGCAGCTTCGAGGCGAGGACAAGCTGCGCGCTCGGATTGTTCGCCAGCGCAAGGAAGCTCTACGTTATGGCATTGAGAGGTTGGAGCTAGAAGTTCTCCAGAAAGAAAGGGAATTAAGAAAACGTCTGGAGAACCGATAGCGGGGTGTAGAAAGCTGGCAACTCTGCGTGCCATCACGATGCTTCTACTAGTGTCGAGCGGTCCAAGGACAGCCCCTCCTTTGGATAGAGACACCAAAAGGCAGCGCCCCTGTGCCCTTGCCTCCTTCCACCACGACAACGCCGGCGGGATCGGCTTTCACGATGCCTTCGTCTCCGCGAAATCTCGCCCGCATACCGGTCCGACGAGCAGCGTCTGCCCTCCGATTGCGCTTGGGAGCAAACCTGCCTCTTGCGCGCACGCGTTGGGGCGGGCCAACATGTCTCGCCCTATTAGGCTTTAGCTTTTCATCTCCTGCTAGAGTTGAGGGCTCTCTCCCTCCCTTGTTTTGAAGCGTGGTCTGGACTCGCGGTCTGAGCTTTGTAACTCTCTAGTACTAGCATGTTAGGGGCTATTATTTGGTTGGGTTTATGAGCACGACTTTTTGATGAACAAATTTCAATCAGAATACCTCCTCCTTGCATGCCTCGTGAGCTTCCGCATCTGGCAATATCTTGTCACCCTCTCTCCCTTGAGTTTTTAGCTGTTGGCGGTGTTGAAAAGTTTTTTTTTTTTTTTTTTTTTTTTTTTTTTTTTTGCGAGCATTTTTTTCTTCTCCTGCCATAAAAGCTTTATGAACCAATTTCCCCTAGAATACGAAATCTTGCGATTTAATCAGTCAGAATTCCACTCTCATTTCACCCAACCCCATCGTATGCTTTACAATCCCACCCCTTCGTAACCGTACCCAAGCACAAGAAGCAAACCAACTTCACAAAGACTCGCAAGCGCGCACATATGCAACAAAAAGTTAGGTATCATTTCAAGCTTTCATTCCAACATCACCCCCATCGCAATGGTATGGGCAGACATTGACCCTACTTTTCTACCAACAGCGCCCAGTTCCGTATCTGCCTTTCTTTCCTGCAAGCCCGGAATCTTTTTTTTTTCTTCGGAGCAATTTGCATACGTACACATTTGGCCCTCCCTCCGTTCAGTCTCCCGCCAAAGAAATGGTTAAAAAAAGGGAAAAAGAAAAAAAAAAAAAAGACAAAAACAATAGATCGTAGCCTTAAAAAAAGGGGGGTGAGAGAGAAAAAAAAAAGTCACCGCGTCTAGCTGCTTCTTTTTGATCCCACGTTTGGTAGAGGGGAATATATGTAGAGTCATAAGAGATGAAAAAAAAGAGTTTTGCAGCAGGAGATGGCAGCGTAAGAAGGAGATGAAATAACAAAATGGACAGAAACACACACACACAAAAAAAAAAAAAAAAAAAAAAAAACGTCTCGTACGTCGATGATAAGATGGACAAAAGAAGAGCAATAAAAAAGAATCAGCTTGGAAAATGAAAGAGACTAGAGCCAAAACAAGAAGAGGCGAGGCTGACGCGCTGCCGCCTCCAGTGTAGTAGGCAATTCTCCATGAGTGGTCTCGCCCAAATATACTCCATCCAATATATAACCCTAGCCCGATTGCGCAAAAATCCCCGGGAGTCGTGACTCTAAGGCGTGAAGAAAAACAACCAACACAACGTCATGTGAGATGAGGGAGAGAGAGAGAGAGATTGCGGCGGAGTAAAAGGGAAAGGGGGAAAAAGGTATATGTGAGGATGGTAGCCCAGACCCGTAGGTGTGTCACTACTTCCATCGAAAGACTGCTCAATTCGAACAACCATGGAGATTTCCCTTCCCCAGAAATGCACTCCCCGCTTGGGTATTTCGTCATAGCTCATAACAGAATGAGATAGTTGCTGGGTGCGATACCCGTCTCTCCGGTTTCTTTTCGCGCTTGCCACCATCGTCCACTGACATCGGATACCTCCAAGATTTCGTGCTTTGCAAAGGAAATCTCGTTGGCGTCATCGGGGTTGGCCTCGTAGCTGTAAATGGCCTTTGCTCGGTAGGGGTATTCGGTGGGTGGCACTACTTCGGTGTCAGGGCCAGTCACCTTGATCTGAGTCTGTCCAGCACCGCCAAAGCCGGGCACGTTAGAGCCGCGTCCTCCACCGACTTGAGAGGCGCCGCCAACGGGCGAAGGATTTTCGAAGCCATTGAGCTGGGCAGACGTGTACATTTGAGGCGGCTGGACGGAATTGGACGTCTCGGGACGGCCCATGCCTCCGCCATAGTTGCTCATGGTTTGTCGCTGCATGGTGGCCGATTCTTTGGTCAGAGCGAAGGAGTCCAGGAAAGCACGGGGCGTAGCAGAAGGCGTCGATCCAAAGTACAGAGTCCACACGAGCTGTGCGCGCATTACATAGTTAGCATCCGCCAAGCATGAGAAATACCACGAAAACGAAAATCCCATGACTTGAATTGCGACAAACGTACCACGACCATGGAAAGAAGAATGAAGCCAGCCGCCGCCGCCTCTCTAGCGCCGCTCTTCGAGTATACCAGCGAGTTGACGGACGAGGTTACCAGCACCATGCCTCCAGCAGTATATCCCGTAATCGCCACATGATAGGTTTGAATGGTGTCGCTGCCGACGACATAGAAAATGCCGATGATGAGGAAGAGACTGTACACACTCGCCCACCAGGCAAACTTGGGGAATGGGTCGTCGTGTGTTTCTTGGATCTGGCCGATGACGCTGCCGACAATGGTGATAAGCCACGCAAGCTAGATGATCTAGTTAGCTCTGACGCTTACCATTTTGATTCAACGCGACGGCGAGAAAAGGGGGGGAGGCAACGGGACGGAACGCACAAAAGCAATGGACGTGGTGGCGAGAGCAAATGGGTCTCCCAAGATGTTGCCAGCCTGGAAGCCTCGTCGTCTGTAGATGTTGGAGTGGTCCATTTTGAGTATTGACGGCGAAGTAACCGAGTAGGGGGGCATAAGAGAATTAGCCAGCTTGTCGGTTGGGGGGTCGAGCGGCCGAATGCGACAGTCGACGCCGTGATTGGATGCGCGTTAGGGAATGAGTGTCGTCGAGAGTCGAGGCGGTTGTCGATCAGACGGGAGCAGAAAAGACGTGTTTATTTTTATTTTAATTTTTCGGGGGAGAGGGTGTAATTGCGCGTAGCTGGTGTCCGGCACAGCCGAAGGGAGAACGAGTGAAGAGAGAAGAAATAAAAAGAAAGGAAATGCGACGGCGACAGATGACGTCTCGCGAGGGTCGCTGGGTCGCCAAGAGAGGATTGAAAGAAAGAAAAAAGCGGCGGATGTCGGTGCAAGATGGAGAAATGGATTGAAGGGGGAGAAAAGGAAGACGGCTCCGGGCGAGATGGTGGAGTTTGGTGCGACGGGGTTCAATGGCTGGCAGGGAAAAAAAATACAGGCGCAAGACGGGTGGGTTATGCTTCGCAGCGCAGGCGTGGGCGCAGATCCGCCGGGACAGAATTCCAAGGGACGGCGCTTGCGACGATGAATACCGGACGGCAAGTTGAGGAGATGGATCAAATGCAAAGGAGACGAGGTGGCGATGCGAGAAACACGAACAGGGCTGGGCTAGCTGCGAATCTGTCGAAGTTGCTGGCTTGGAGGAAACAGGGAGACGCGAGGATTCCAGCGCTCGACTCAATGCAATGCAACCACTGGAGAGTGCGGGAGAGGCCCTGTAAGACACCTGTGCCTGTGCCCTGTGCCTGTGCCTGTGCCTGTGCCTGTGCCTGTGCGCTGAGGCTCCGGGTCAGCAATTGGATCACGGCCAAGTACAGGTACATGCGCATCAACCAGGTTAGAGGTACCTAGTAGTCAATGGATGCATTGATAGCGGGCGTGTGTGCCTGTAAGATATGGACAGGAGGAGTCGGTGGCCCCTGGCGCCTCGCAGCCGGGATGTGGCCGGGCCTGGCGATTGGTGCAAGGTTGGAGCCGGTAATATTTGATGCTGTACAGTGCTTTGCAGGATGCAATGGCGTCGCATCGAGTGGCTCGGCTGTGCGAAATGAAAGGTTCAGGCATGCAAGCTGCTGGATTGACTGGAGAGCGGAGGCTGGGCACGGCATCGCGGGTGGTACTGGACTGTACTTGGTGCTGGTTAGGTACATGTACTCTGTAGAGCTGGAGCTGAAGACGGATTGAAGCATTGCTGTCGTACATGTACAAGCTGATTGATTAGTATTGAATGGATGAATTGATGCAGCAAAAGCCGACTTCTTGCACCTCTTGCTGACCTCAACAATATTTTTGAGTTTTTCTTTCTCCTCACATGTGCACTTTAACTCCTAATTGCGCGCCCGGGAATTCACCCGGCACAAGGAATGGTATCACCACACTCTTCCAGGAATGCGCTCCACGATGCTTTCTTCAGTGACGATTCATTTTCATTACTCTACCGTTCTGTCGTCATTCGCTTCTCCGCTACTTTCTGGATCCGCTACCTTCCATGTCGCGCAGCATAAACGCCGGGAATCATTGGGTCTGAGAGGGTTTCTGCAGGATGTGCAAGTAGGTGCATGTGTTTACGTTCCAGGTTGGTTGTTTGTGCGAAAGTGTCTTTGATGGTAGAGATGGATTACAAGCATCAAATACCTACCAGCAACAAGTACCAGACCTAACGGAGCAGTGTCAGCGTGACCCTTTACTCTCCCAGTAGTGATTATTCTCTCTCTCTCTCTCTCTTTTTTCTTTTCTTTTCTTTTTTTTCCCCGTGCCTCTCACCAATCGGGCGCTGACCATAGGCTGCCGTCTGAGATTCGGCGGCGTGTCTCGCGCCAGCACTAACACGCTCACCATAGGTGGCGACCCTGGCCTTGGGAAATGCAGGGGAATCATGCGCTCCTCCACAACGAGTTTCATGCTTCGACTGCCCCCCCCACTCAACACGGGTCTTGCAAACTACGTACAGTATGGCCGACGGGCTAATTCAATGGCTTGCTAGAGGGGATTAGATTACGAAGCCAGCCAGCACCTACGAGTACGAGTATACAGTAGTACAACCACAGTATTACAGAGTGGCAGGCGTAGAAGCTGCCTGTGCTTCGGTTGCGACCCTCAGCTACACAGGTAGACGCCTGTACATGGATGGGCCATACTTGTGATGCTGTCAACCTGCTTGATGGCACCAATTGGCTGGCACATCTCTTCCGCGGCTCACCAGTCGCTCCACTTCTCTTTCGACTTGATGCGCGCGGAGAATGTCGTGCATCTTTCTCCTCAGTTGGACATGTTCCAGTGCTGTCACGGAGCTGCACTACTGTACGGAGCAGATCTGCATGAGGCTCCCGTCTTGTCCGGCTTGTGTTCCGGTTTGCAGGCGCTTGGCCATGGTTCTAGGCCCGGCAACCCGTAGCTGGATAGCTCAACTGCATCGCATAGCTGCAGGTTCGACGTAGCAGGGTGAATTTGTATCGAAACGAGCAGACAAAAGAGGTTCTCGAGGCTACTACAGCGCTTACAAAAATAGATGCACTCAAGACAGCAAGTACAAGGACCGCAGGGTATATCGGAATTGTACTGTAACAAGCAGGTCCCAAGGATCTGGGTACGAGTACGTAGTAGCAGATACAATATCAAGATGGAGGTCTCGCAGATTAACATACAAGGTCATCCTTGACGAGATTCAGGCTATTGACGGACTGTATACGAATGTAACTCTTGGATATACTACTCCGTACTTGCATGTATGTTCCTGCTGTCAGCATCGATCCCAATCTCCGAATAAAATGGTTGGTCCAAACTCCCACTAATTTATCACATGAAAGAACGCCGTAGCAAAACGAAACTCTTCTTTATTATGCCCCGCCCTCCAAAAAAAGAAGAAGAAGAAAAAAAAACTTTTAAACCTCAAAACTCTTCCTCTCCACAAACGACAACAGGCTCCAAAACCTGCGACATTGAAATTGAAACTCGCCAAGGCCCATCAAACCCCTGACTAGGCCCGGTTTTGATCCATTTGGCGGCCTCTTTTTTAGCCTGGCACCAACCCAGCGGAGCCAGAAGGGTACGTACTGCATCGCCAGCCATTGGTTGCTGTCATGCACGTGTAGGGTGGGGTTTCTAGGAATTGTTCATGGTCCTTGAACAATGGGATTGCCGGGAGTTGACCAGCTTCCCAACCCAAGACGCCACAGAGGGTCGGTAGTGACAACTTTTTGCTGGCTTGGATGTGATTCTGGGCCTTGTGATTGATTGGCTTGTGATGGCTGTTACGTGAATTCTTGGCTTGTGGGTGTTCTCACGCGACCTTAGGGTTGGTCACGAGTGAATATCTGTTTGAGCCGGCTGAGCGTTGCTTGTACGTAGGTTCAACGTTCTCTCTCACGATATCGGTGTCATCGGCCTCATCTTCGATTTATCCGAGTTGTTGAAACGCGGGGACCCAGGATCCGGAGGTTGAAGCAGCGCGAGTTTGAACTTGCCTTGGGATATACACTGTCTATGACATCTAGTGACATACTATCGGAGTGCTTCTGTGGGAATATTTGCTTCCTCATGGCGATCTATCGAGATTGACAGGTCGGTAAAGTCATTATAAGCCGGGAATTTAAGTTCTTTGACCTGTATAATATCCTCGTCATCGGCTTCAAGGTACTTTGAATCCAGAGAAGACGGCAGCCTCTAATCTAACACGGGGTATCTGTATTTCATTATGCGTTCTCTTCATTTCCAGCGTCATAACTCATCCTGCCACTAGGCGCCTAGGTCGGTTCTATCGCCTCCTCAGCTATCATCCACAGCTGCATCCCCGGCTGCTCGGTGGCTGGGTAATAGTGTCTTTCGCGCTCTTCTAGCATCGTTGCCAAGTTAATGAGAAATTTGGCCCTCCTTCTGTTCGTCATAATGCCTCTGAATATCCCCATTGGACAAAATCCTGTCGTAAAAAGCCAACCGTAGTTGGACATCGATATCGAATTCCCCCTCATTTAGAGGGTAGCGACTTGGATGTCTAGTGTTGAATGGCATGCACCACACTGGCGTACTCAATTCATTCTTCTTGCTTCTCTTCCTCAACTATTCGCTCTCTTCTTCTCACTTCGCGCTCCACCCTTTGAATCTTGCTCTCGGTGTGCGCTAATACTTGAGAGTTCACCACTGCGCCGTTTTCATACCATGATCGTACAAGCGTCTCGCTTTTGCTTCGGAGAGCGGAAACCTCGGCAGCTTGCGCGAGCTGCGTAGCTTCGATGGCCTTCATGCGCTGAGTGAGCGAGATCAGACTCGCGCTGGCAGAGGACTCCGGAATAGGGATGTCTTTGACGGCGGTGAGGGCGGACAGCGTAGCGGGGAAAGACGAGGCAGCGGAGAGGACGATGGATTGGATAGCCTCCGAGTCGAGTTGGGAGGGAGGTTGAGAGGGAGGGGGAGCGTGGAAGAGATCTGGATTTGACTTGTCTGGGCGTGAGAAAAGGGTTAGAAAACCGAGCGCTTATACAAGGAGACGATGCTTGTGTGGACTAGGCTGAACTGACAGATCTTGAGAAGCTCCGCATAGACGCGGATCTGGGAAACCATTCTGCTGAACCGTCGTTCTAAGGCGTCCATCTTTGCGAGGGCGGCATCATGCTGATTCTGGCTGGAGAAGGGAGAGGCGGCGGTGCCATAGAGGAGATGCTCGATTCGCAGGAGGCGCGATTCGAGGAGAGAGATAGTCGCGAGCGTGGTCTTGTCGAGGGGATCGTCCATTTCCACCGACATTTTGCGTATTGGTAGGCAATGGCCTTTGGCGATGAGGGCGATAAATGCGTGCGTTTGCTGTGTGGTTTGCGCGTTGCGCCTGAGCAAAATGGGAAGCTGGTTGCTCTATGACGCTCTGGAGTGCTTCGTAGCTCTTGGATTGAAGCTATTACATGTGCGTTTGTGGACTAGCGTGGTGTGCTGTGATTCGCTGGATTTTTGAGTGCGCTGGCTGGCTGCACGCTCTTGGATGTTACAGTGCTGTACAGTAGCACGGAGTGTTACTAAAGGCATCAATTGCGTACAGATGCACTGCAGCATAAGCTATCCATTGATCATTGTGTAAAGGAGGCTGCTGTCGTAATCCTCAGGGAGGCTTCCTGTAGGATTATTCAACCCCCCAAGTTATGTAATATCCTCTTTGTTAGAATGCCTCTGGGTAACCACCTGCAAAGCACAGCGATATCGCCAAGTGTATCACGGCACACGTGCCTCTTAGACGCCCAGTTTCTGCCAAGAAACCGCCACCAGACATCAAATGGCGGGCAAAGTGCTACATTGAAACAAATACTACGACCGAGGGAGTATAGATCGCTGCAAAGTAACCCGTCCATGAAGTGCTCACCAAGCAAAGCTGCCCTGTGCATGCCATGCCCACACCATCATCCTGACTTACGCACCAAATCAGCATCTGTGCCTGGAGCGGACCGTCTAGCGGACAACGCCTGTCTGTAACACAAAATACAAAACACAAAACACAGCATGAAACAGAACCAACAACAAGACATAGCCATTGGACGACGACAACGCAGATGCCACAAGCCTATCTATTTAACTTTCACCAGCCATCTGTCTGTCTGTTGCGTCCAGCGGCAGATGCATCGGAAAGAATACGGAGTGGCGCAATCGCGATAAGATGTGGCCATGTGCCCGATGCCTCGTGATTGGCTGCGGATGCCGGCCGTCTGGGTCCGGAGAGGCCCCGCTGGAAAATGCAGTCACTGCCCAAGGCGCCAGCCAGCACAGCACTTTCCGCCACAGCGCTTTCCGCCAGGGCGCTGACGATTAGAACCCCCGGCCAGGGCCAATTTGGCATGGCATTCACAATCTTCAACCTCACATCTGGCAGCCAGCCGCCGCTCGTTCGCCATCATCCTCCCGACACTCGCTATTCATACAAACCCGCGTCGTCGCCCTCCAGATCGCCGCTTCGCTGTGTCGCACGACGGCCACCATCTGCGGCACCCGGCGATTGGCATCGACAGCTGGTCACCCGACCAACTTCCGGCTGAGCACCAGCCAGAGGGTTGCTACATTAGGGCCGTTGGGCGGCGCGTCTGCCCACTGAGCAAGCCGTATCAAGACCGGCTATGACTAACTACCAAACGATCACAGATAGGGTCGCCTCTCCTGGCTCCAGCAGCATGTCGAGGTGAGCAGCGGCGAGCCTGTGGGCTTCGGGTTGTGCCCATTGGAGTGACGGATTGACTGACGGACTGACGGACTGACTTCTCTTGTCTGGCTTATAGATCGCGACGCCGACCCGGCAAAGATGGCCATGGCGGACAGGCCTCTATGGCCAGCAGTATCGTCAATCTGCTGAATACAAGTTCGCGACCCCTGCCTTTCGACTTCGACGCCTTCGAAACACTACTAATCTGGCTGCGCAGTTGTTGGAGCTGGCACGCTTGCCATGCCTTCAGTCTTGTCGCACATGGGAATCATGCTCGGCGTTCTCCTTATTCTCTGGTCTGGATTCACCTCTGCATTCGGCCTCTACCTCCAGTCCCGATGCGCACGTTATCTCGACCGCGGAACGTCGTCCTTCTTCGCCCTGTCCCAGTTGACGTATCCGAATGCGTCCGTCATCTTCGACGCTGCGATTGCCATAAAGTGCTTCGGCGTTGGAGTTTCATACATGATCATTATTGGTGACCTTATGCCTGGAGTGGCCTTGGGCTTCAACGGTAACGCGGATAAGATTCCCTATCTAGTGGACCGGAATTTTTGGATCACTGCCTTTATGCTCCTGGTTATTCCCCTGAGTTTTCTAAAGCGACTCGATTCCCTCAAGTATACTAGCATAGTTGCTTTGGTCTCCATTGGATATCTCATCATCTTGGTCGTCTATCACTTCTCTGTCGATCCGCATGCCGATCCAAGCAATATTCGAGTTATCCAATGGGCTGGAGCCGTCGAGACCCTCAGCGCACTGCCGGTGGTTGTTTTCGCTTACACTTGCCACCAGAACGTACGTTCTCATATTCACTTTCGACCGCTGTTTAAGCCGCTAACTCTTTTTTAGATGTTCTCCATTATTAACGAGATCAAGGACAACTCTCCGCCCAGTATTGTGCGAGTTGTCGGATCTAGCATTGGGTCCGCGGCATCCATCTATGTCTTGGTGGCGATTACCGGATACATCACTTTTGGCAACTCCATTGTTGGAAATATTGTATCCATGTGTAAGAATCTCCTCTGTGATGAACATAATGCATGTCTTGTGCTGACATGACATCTTATAGACCCCACCGGAGTCGCTTCGACGATTGGAAAGGCTGCAATCGTTGTGCTCGTCCTCTTTTCCATTCCTTTACAGGTCCATCCTTGCCGTGCCTCTCTCGATGCCGTCTTCAACTGGCGGCCCAACAGGGGAAACTCAAGCGGCGGCCGTGCTGGTTCTCCCCTACTGAACTCAGCACCGGCACAACGGGGTGACCACGGCAGCACTGCGCCAATGTCCGATCTCAGATTTGCCCTCATTACTACGATTATCTTAACTCTAGCTTACATCACCGCTCTCTCAGTCACCAGTCTAGACCGTGTTCTTGCTTTCGTTGGGAGCACGGGATCTACATCCATCAGCTTTATTCTACCTGGTCTATTCTATTATAAGATCAGCGATCCCGAGAGTGTCCACCATCAGCGCCTGGCCAAAGAAGACGACGATATGGATGGCTCCGACGATTCTGATGTCGGGGACTCCGGGGCACTTGCCCAGAGCACTCACAGCATTCGTAGCGCAGCTAGCGCCGTTAGCAATCGGAGCGGAAACGCCTGGCGCTCGCGCAGAAAGTGGCGATGGGATTTGGAGCATGTCGACAACGGTCTTTTACGAAAGATGGCTCTGGCCCTAGCGATATACGGAATGGTCGTCATGGTGGTTTGCTTGGTTATGAACATTTTCTTCATTACGGCTGCCCACTAAGAATGATTTGACAGAAAGTCGTCGTTTGCAGAGACACTAACCTAACAGAAAGAGTGCCACTCAGTCCTTCATTTTGGAGAGGCGTTTTCCTTTTTGGGTCTTACAAATCATACCACAGAACTTGTTGACATGCGTGGAGTTTAGACAAAGGGGGTTTATGGCGTTGATTTCTTTCTTTTTCTTTTCTTTTCTTTTCTTTTTTTTACCTTTTTGGAAACACGGTTGTACTGATGACAAGAGATGTCGTTTGACGGAAAGCCCTACAGCGAGTTGTATAGTTACCCCTTTGTGAAGCACAGGGTTTACGATATCAAAGCGCTATACATCTCAGCGGGGGTTGAAACGTTCTGCGGCATGAGCCACGAAAGAGAGATATGGATATCTTTAGAATGATATGATTACTACTAGTAGCGAGGTATATAAACAAATGTTACAACCAATTGGTGAAATTATATATGAGGTCCGCATATCTAGAGGCAGATGTCGCACTATGTCAAGCCTTGGGATCCCAAAGCACTTGAGATTTGCTTCTCAGGCAAATGCCTCGAATTCCCCTAGTCTTGCAATGAACAGGATGAATAGGCACACACGCGGCATTCCCATTTTCAAGTCAGATGCGATTTGAGCTAGCTTCATATAATTGAAACAAGCTTGCTGTGGTATTCGCCCCTCTATATCAAACCCATACCAACGCCGTTGAAATGCCCAAAACACATATCATACAAATCATCCGCACACCAATTTTTCACCATCCCCCCCCTTTAACCCTCACAGCTCCCTTTTTTTACCGAATCTTCACATCGCCCGCCTTTACGCTGCCCTTGGACTCGTCCGCCTTTGGCGCAAAGTTCCTCTTCGGCAAGATGCCCACCATGGATAGCAGGCGCCATGCCGTGTCAGTGGGCTGGGCGCCGACACCGATCCAGTACTTTGCGCGCTGCGAGTCAAGCTTGATGTCCTTGTGCAGTTTGCCGGAGTTGTCGTAGGGATCGGGCTTCGGGATGGGGTCGTATGTGCCGATGACTTCGAGGGGGCGAGAGTTGCGCGCCGTTCTAAAAGGATTGTAAAAAAAAAAAGAGTGTCAGTTACAGTCAATTGCAGACATGAGCTGATATGCATGGTAAAGGTGGGGTGTTTCAATCCAATTGACTGCCGTAACGCACCGAGCATGAGCCACGACAATGTTGTAAAAGGGCGAGTTTCGGCGCCCAAATCGGGCGAGACGGATTTTAACGACCATAGCGTCTGGCGAGGCGAGGTTTGGCTTGGAATGGAAGAGAGCGGAATCCGATAAAAATGCGAATTGGCGTCGAAAGATTGGTTCGGCCGTGGTGTTTTCGGCCATCTAGAATATTTTGGACCGGAGCTGCAGTTTCGCCGTCCCCGCCAATCAGAGCCTGTGGAGCAGGGACCCGGAACCGCTGACATCACTCTGGTGTTATAAACGGCAGTAGCTAAGCTCCAACGACATCATGGCATCCTGGAAACCTCGGTCGCAGGTTTTGGGCTCTTTCACATCCTGAACTGATCTCTGGTGCAGAATCTGCCTCTAGAGCAACATCTCGATTTTTTCCCCAGCATAATTCACAATGGCTATCAAGGTTCGCTCTCTCACACTCCGCCTGTGGCTGAAGCTTACAGCGCTAACCTTGTTGCACAGACTCTCGGCGCAAAGGCTGCTGCGGCTCTGGACCAGGAGCTTATGAGCACTGGCGCCTTCTCCATTGACCAACTCATGGAGCTTGCCGGGCTGGCAGTGTCACAAGCAGGTCAGCATACTTACCTGATGGGAAGCTACGAAGTTGACTGCCTGATACTAAGAGGTCGCCGCTAGTCTATCGTGTCCAGCCCTTGGAGAGAGGCCCAAGGATCCTTGTGGCCTGTGGGCCTGGAAATAATGGTATTTACAACGCCAATGTCCCCCCTTCCAAACTGCAAATATCTGACCATCAATCCCAAGGCGGAGATGGCCTTGTTGCCGCAAGACATCTATTCTACTATGGTTACAGGCCGTCAATCTTCTACCCCAAGAGAAGCAAGAACGAACTTTATCAGGTGAGGTGACATTCTCAGTTTGCTCAACATCGGCCACACTTGCAAACCGGCGAATATGCGAGGACAAGCGATGTTCGACTTTTATTTTGCTTCATCAACTTGTACTGCTGGGCATCTTCATTGGGTTCACAACGAGCGGGGAATTGCTGAAGAATGCTTTCTCTTTGATTTCCGAAATGGGTCGAGGATCAAAAAATGCCGATGCTTCATTTGCCCTCCAACTTGGTTCATGTTCCTTTCTCCGTTTCTTTCTCTCTGAGTTTTCAACTACTAGGCAGTTTTCTCTCTGAATGTTGGAGGGCTGTTAACCATGGCTCGTAGCGACTGTCCAAGCAACTCGAAGATCTCGAAATTCCGTTCGTCGATGATTTCCCCACCGCCATGAAATCGACAGACCATATATTGGATGCGATATTCGGTTTGTGCCTTGTACTCCGCTCACCCGAACAAGGTCTTCGATGACTGACGCTTTTCCTAGGCTTTAGCTTTTCAGGCGAAGTTCGGGAGCCATTTCGGGCCGTAATCGAATCTCTCCAGGAGACCAACATACCCGTCACCTCAGTGGATGCACCGTCGTCCTGGGATATCGAAAAGGGCCCTCCTAAGACGGGATTAGGTAGCTCCTTTATGCCTACGGCTCTTGTCAGCCTCACGGCTCCTAAACCATTGGTCAATCACTTTACTGGCCGGCATTTTGTTGGCGGACGGTACGTACCTCTTGGTTCATGCATGAGCCATCTTCATTAAAGAGGCCAACTAACCAGTGGTGACAGATTCGTGTCTCCATCGATTGCCAAAAAATATAACTTCGATGTTCCCCCCTACCAAGGTGTTGACCAAATTGTCGAGATAGGATCGTCCGAGCAGAAGCTCTGATGATACCTAGGGGTCAGTCAAATTCCAAAGTGTTCCGTGTGTACCGTCCTTGTCGTGTTTTTCTGTATTTCCCTTTGTTTCAGCTGCACCTGGCAGTCTCTCCTTGTTTGTAATTGTGCTAGTCGTTACATTACTTGACAGCCGCCTCTTAGGCTGTTTGGACAGACGGGACTCGGACATCCGCCTTCACGCATTTCCTCCCATATGATGGTCACCCCCTGAGGGCAGTCGCTTGAAGGTGGCCGAGAGTCCGGACAAAGAGTAACAAAGATGAGGTATTCTTTCCCGCAAACTGGGCATTCAGCCATATGCGCCGTGCACATTTATCTGGAGTATAATTGCCCGTCAAGCACTCTTGACGACGGAGATCAAAAGATGGTCAGGGGTAGGGTGACGTCCTTGCGTTGACAACATGAGAGAGACGATGCTGTATCTTGTCTCTGAAAGTGCCCGATGGGAGTGGCAAGATCTGTTACCAGCAATACAGCTCGAAGTTGAAACTTGCTAGCGAGCAAATGACCACCCCCCAAAGGAGATGGCTGGACCTGAAGATTTAGGCAAGATCAACACAAGATGTGGCTTCAGGCAGGGAGGTTCCTATCCGAATGGAGACAGCTACCAACCGTTGCCACTGCCCGGTTTCTAGCCACAGCGGACTGGGGGGGAGTGGACAGGCGGGTTTACAGCGGCCTCGTTCCTCCGTGGCTGCTTCAGGGATTCTCTGACCGATGGCACACAATTGGCCTGCGAGAGACAGGCAATTGCAACAGCGAAGAAGAGCCATTTTGATAGATAATATCGCGTGCACCACTGCATTTCTTTGTGCTGGCTTGAGCAATGTGTGATTCGATTCGAATTGGGCACAGCAACAGAAAGCCCCGGAGCAAATGCTCCAGCTAGACGTGATAGGCTAAAGCAGCAAGGCACGCTTACAAAACCGAGGCGAGCCCCAACGTCGGTCCGCTTTTTCTAGAATTCCCTTCAGGAACTTTTCGTCCATCTCACCTGTGTTTACTGAAGTGTACTGGAAGGGCCTGGTTCTGGGGCCCGCTGCCTGGCTTGCCTGAAATCTGCTGCCCACCCTGACAGTTTTAACTTGGCGTACGAAGTACCGTGGCTGAAATTCGCCTCTGGACCCTGGCAGTCCCTGAGCCAGCCTGCCATGTAGATCAAGGTTTCGGCTTTGCCTCCTGTTGATATCTAGTAGTGCTATTGGCTTTTTTTTGTCACCCATGACCGTCACCCGCGGCTAGTATGTACCGAGACAGGACTGAAGGGGTGTGAGTGAGGCGCCTAGATGGTCCTGGCACCCTCCTGGCTCTTACTGAACCCGGCAGACTCTCCGATGTACATGCTTTACAAGTCCTTTGGGGATCGAGGATGTACTTTTTCTCAACATCGGGAGCCCAACTAGACAAGATCCACACGGCGTATGGGATTCCAGGAGCCACAAGGTGGCGTTGTATAGAGATATCACCGCAATTGTGCATTGCTGCTGCCGAGTTTGGGGCCCATTTGAAAAGTTGCCAGCTTTTGAACTCCCCTGGGTCGGGTAACTAAGGCGGAAGAATCAAGACTTTTAGCATATGACTATATTACTTACTGGTGGTTTTTCTAAACGATAGCCCGTTGTCTCTCATGAATTGTGACGGCATATTATCGCCATTACTACACCAGCGGTGGCTGACGCCATCAACTTCAACCATGTGCGTACTCTTGTGGCCTCACTGACACAATTCCTCCGTTTCGGATATGATCCCTTCAAAAAAGCAGGGCTATGAAAAAGTTTCATTGGTGTATAAACAAGATGATCACCTGCATGATGCTTGGCAGGATGCGATGATACGCCAAAGCTACGCTGTTGACAGTCTCACATGCTTCAGCCACAGCGGCGGGGAAATACAGCATGTATTGTGCCGGCGTCTCAGACCAGTGACAGATAGCCCCATGAAGCGTCCTATACGGAGAAATTAACTTAATTCCTACAGGTCTTACCCAGAGAAGGAGGATCACAAGCTGATGATCTTACGTTGCCGAAGCCACCTACGAGGCGTGATGACGCCAGCAAGATGCTGAACAGAGCTTCCAGGATTCAGGGCGGCGAATTTCCCCTTGTTCTGTCAGTTGTCAAGGACGGCACGTTGGGCACAAGCCACCCACGTGTGGCGCCGAGGCGGAATCTATTCAGGGATTTCCACCACGGCGTAGTCTCGACCTGGCTATTCCCATTTCTGTGTTTAATCTTTAGTGTTTACCTAACTGTACTTGATCCGGTGCTTTGGTACGGCATACGATTCACATGTTAGCTCGATTTATGGCTCTTAACGCCGGATGGTGCTCACCTAAAATGTGATGATGCCGGCCGTGACCCTTGCAATGGCCTCAACGAAGGTGTTGCGTTGAATGGACCGCTTGGGACCAATCAGACGAGCCGGCCTAGGATCTCGGCCCTTTACATTTGGGCTCAAGATGTTGCATTGGAGAACGACACAGATGTTGATTACAGAGCGAATCTACGGTGGTTGGATCCAATCTTTCGGCATGTTGTATCATCCATATCTCATACCTCATGCCTCACGCCTCGCCGACGATCTCTCGACGTCGAGATTTGCCATTGCTCTTCGCCCACGCCACGCACCGGTCGTCTCCGTCCAGCCAATGAGATCCAATCGCAAACCAATCAACATCTCCAGGGCCAGCCTCGCGTGGTGATCGACAGTGGCGGCTGTGGCTGAAAGTACGCAACTTGCCACCGTGGGGGGGCGGCCATCAAGGAAACTTACACACCGTTGCCACAGCTCTGACGGTCTCTTGTCGCCTTGATTTTGTCACGCCACTGCTGAGCGGCTTGTGTTGGGCTGACGAAAAAAAAAAAAAAAAAAAAAAAAAAAAAACATGTCCAAAACAGGATCTACACTCCGCCTCGGCACAAAGTTTGGGTTTTCGTTTCCTTTGTTGCTGGCCGTGTAAGACAAAAAATTTTCTGGCTGTTTCTTCCCAATTTTAAAGCGAGCGGAGAACTTTTTGGCTGGGCTGGGCTGGGCTGAGCTGGCGATGAATGGCTCGAGATTGGACTTCTCGCCGCCGGAGGTAATGCTCCTGCTGCAGAGCTTGCCCGCAATGGGGAAACGTTTTCGCCGGGCTGGTTTTCGAGTTCCAATTGGGGGCCGGCGATTACAGAAGAGTGAGGCAGGACGAGCGGCGGCTTCAGGTTTGATTCTGTAGAGGATATGAGTCGTGCTCGGAGTACTCCGTAGTATGTGTAACGGTATTGGGCCGAGGACCTCTAGCCCAAGGTATTTAACTATGGCTTTACGGGTAGATGATACTGATTTAACTGGCTTTTGGGATTGTGTTTTCGGGGTATTGTCGAAGTTGTCTCGAGATATGTGCCTGGCTAAGAGTGTTACTACCTTGGATCCCATTCTCATTAGCATAGAAACCTGAGAACTGAAGGAAGGTAAAAAAAGGTTTGTTTATATTAGCTAAATAATGGATAGAATTCATATGATATGGCGGTATTCATTGGCCCACGGCTTTCACAGTTCTCTTGGCCTTCGAACCATGGGCCCCCAACTTCTGCCATTATTCTTACCGATAGGGCCAACAAGTCGGATATCCCGTCTATTTTGATATACTCTTCTTGTCGAAGAATTCTTGATACCAAATAAAGACGGTTAGACTGACTAGTTGATGTGGAGATTGTTGAGCCGGGAGTGAGGCAGACTCGGAGAGAACCCAGTGAGGCGTACTGCCGTTTGATTGCATGGATTATATTATCAAATGCTTGACCTGCCCTTCGATTTGTTAACTCCTTTTTTCATCTCACTTCCGGATTGCGATTCGTGTCCTTTACTCCCCACTAACTACTTACGAAGTAATTTCTCTAGCTGGTGATAGGCAGATTGGTGTGCTTCACATGCCATATACCGGACCTCATCTCCGGCTTGGATCCTTTAGATACAGCCTAGCCGTCCGTGCATGTGACACCACGCATCTGAAATACTGCTGCTATTAATGACTGGCTATCCAATGAGGATGGGCACACCGCAGGGCGAATGAGTCGCAGTCAGGGGCTGGTTAGTGTTGCCAACTGGGATGGCAATTCGCGCATGGATACATGTTCATCGATGCCTAAATTTGAGCAGATGACCATTTAGTGTTTCTTTCTCACCTGCCAGGTTTGAAAAATTTGGGTGGGATGTGGAGATGGTTGATGGGTAATGCAGGAGTGAACTCCGGTCTGAGAATCCGCCGGTTTGAGCCAACGTGAGATATTCTACTCTAACGAGTTTTTCGGAGCATTATTTGCCAAAGAGGGTATAGAAACTGGATAAATACTAAGCGTCTATGAGTTGAAAAACGTTAATGCATTTCTAGGGGGTGAGGCTATCAACATGAATGCTAATCATTGACAGTAGAGCGCGCTGATTATAATTGTAGCGGTGAATCCCACTTGCTCGGAACGCGGATTCTCAACCTGGATAATTTAGGACGATTAGCCGTGGCTTTTTGGTTATAAATTGGAATTGAAATTGACACTAGATATGTATGCCGCCCAGCGGTTTTACCTATCTAGAGCTGTGAATTATTTGGCTACGGACTTCGTTTCTACGGTACATCTCTGTGGATCACGCTTGCAACGAATATTTCCAATTATTACTGCAGATTTGCGGAAATTATGCGTGAGATATTTCTTGGTGGACGGTGGATGGGGAATATCCTATGTTGTGGGAGTTTTCTTCAAGCCGCGGGCGCTCCCAGCACGCCAACCAGAGGGGTTCCAGTCTATCAATAAGGAGATTTGTACGGCATCTGCTCTTAGATTTATGGGAGATCAGAGGCGGTGATTTGTAAGTGATGGTTGTAAAATATTTCGACGGAAGGAGTCGAAAGATGCCTACGTGTCTCATTCCCCCACGCTGCGTGGAGGTGAAGATTGAGCTAGGGTCAGATATTTCTCATGATTTGTAGCTCCTTTCTCCCTCCCTCCCTTTTCATCACAAAAATTGTACATACAACTCCTTGTATTTCGGGCGATAAGAACTTATTTCGTGATACTTGTGCCCTTGGCTCTGAAGATCAGGGGTGAAAGATTACTCAACCAGTTAATTCGTTGTGAAATTGGCGTATAGATGGCGATGCCTATTACAATATGATTTCCTGGAGCGATTTCCCATATGAAATGTTTCTTTAGAGATTTTTTTTTACATGAAACCAAAATGCGTATATGGCTATCACCACTAGAATACTGGCATCACTGCCACTGATAGTACTTTGACCACACTTGTAACTATGTTATAAGATATTGGGGTGTCATATGTTGAACGGCTGTGGGAGTGTTATTTATACGAAATTCAATAAGATTGTATAAAAATGAAGAAAATTCGGATCATAGTACCCAGGCGGAGTAACCAGCGTCGAGGATGTTGGCAAGTGACTTTGGAACCCTGCTCTGATAGAACATCGAAATCAACATTTACCGATCTCGGCAATCATCTTATATGACAAATAAGTTTTCTTCTCTAATATAGGTGTAGAAATTTAGTTATTGGTGCGTGCTATAAAGAAGAGTTTTTACTGGAACGCGTGAGGGATACGCCGACGTGTGGATACCGATTCGCCGTGTCCGAATCGGAGACGGCCCGTTGGAGATGAATTATGTAGACATGCGGCGGCAACTTAACTCATCCAAGCCAAAAGTATGGCCTAGTCACTTCTCTGCAGTCTCGAATTGGTAATGAATCGCGACGGGAAATGAAGGATTACGGAAGTGGGTGAGGTGGCGCCGCATATCACTGTGAAGGCGATGGTATTTGGCACAATAGTATCGCCGGTATGCGCCTCTATAACGGCAATCTTGGTCGCATTTGGTAGCCGTGACGTCTCGACGGATTATTTCTGGGGCCAAAGAGTTTCGGACTTGGAAATTTTCGCACAATGGAGTAGATAGAGGGAAATAGATAGGGAGTTGAAAAGAGTAGACGACGTCAAGTCCCTCCGGTTTCACCTGATGTGATGGGACTCGCTGCTTTGGAGGGTCTTGAGGATGTTTGGGAAAAGCCACGTTCCATAGTAGTTAGGAAATGTCATGCATAAAGGTTAAGAATAAGCTACTTGGAACAACTTGATCAAGGTAACATTGGCAATGGCCCAGAAGACGCGAGAAAGAGTAGCCATTAGCCTGAGATGCTGAATAGTGTACAGGGAAGAAGTACTGTCTGCCTCTCAGCCAAGGAAAATAGACGTTGTGAGGAAAGACTGGACTTTATGAGATCATCTTTGAGAGGATCCGCCGTTGCTGGGAAACAGTTGCGGTCACATTTTCTCAGATGCTACCAGAAGCGAACTGAAGCTAACAGCTTACCATTGTTACTGAAGCGTATCAGAGTGACCCTGCCCGGGAGCGTAACGCAGCTCACCCTAGGACACAGGGCGAATCTCGGCATGGTTGCCATATCGAGCCGCCACGAGGGAGAACACGACGCCATAGACGAATGGTTCGAGTGCTGAGATACAATTCCAGAATCTAGGACGGTGACCAGTTGTCGTCCCCTGATTTCCTTTTACCGGAACATGTGGGGGGGGTGGTTCTACTCGTACTTTGGTGCGGGTTGCCGAGCTGATGGAGCAGCAAATGCTTTGACTTCGCTCTACTCCCGCTTATATTTCTGCTTCTTCTCAGACACTATCACATTTGTCTCCATGCGGAAAAAAAGGTGATGGCGGTCATCTACAAGCCTTGGTGATCTCTCTTTGTTAGACAGACGGGACCACCTAAAGTCTTCGGCGGGAAACATTAATATTTAAATGCTTTGCTTCGGTTTGAGGGCGAAGTATGATGACGATTTAAGGTTGAAACGTTGACGATATCCACTACAGAGTATGGCAGGTAGGGACAGGTGAAACCTGCACGATGATACTGTCTCAAGCAGCGTGTGATACCACCCTGCACATCTATTACACTACTGCATTCTAGTACTATAGGGCTGAACCCATTCATTTAAGGCCGAGCTGGAGGCGGAACGCCCTCAAGCCTTCCTCTAGTGGCTCCACCACGCGGTGGCATTTAGAACCGATCTTCAATTGCCTTCGTAGTTAAGTTTAGAGGGATTTCCTGGGCTCTCTGCCCCAAGGGTCCTGGAGCGACTAACGAGCCCATCAACTTACATGTAAGTGCCTATATGAAGCAGATACGGGCGACGATAGCCGGATCTACAAGCAGGTGGTGGGTAAAGCTTGATGGGCCAATGGGCTTGGCATCATTAACTCCAAGGTTTCCATCCATTGCAACCTTACTCCGTACATACACCGTGATTGGCTGCTTCCCAGACGATTTCAACCAACTTTAGCTGGATCGGTTGTTGATGACATGGATAAATTGTCGAATTCAGCTCCTATTATACGTCCTTTCGACAAGAATGCTGGGAGATCCAAGCTCTTTAATACATCACCCTGAAAACTGCACTGTCATTGGCGGAAATGGTATGGAAGTGAGAGATACAGAGATACTAACATCATCTGTGAATAATTTTTTGAGTGTATGTCCCGGCAATGATACTTCTAGATGTTACCGCTAAGGAGTTGCTCTTATATTCAACATACTAGTGTATCGGTGATGTGGGCATGCCCACAGCTTCTTCTACTCTCTAGTGTCCGTTCTAAGAAATGGTTGAGTTGTGGCGTAGGGCTCTCTAGTGGGCAGTGGAGTCCTCACTCGGATTCTAGATGGTCTTGCTAATGCTTACTTGATGGAGCTTCCTCAGGACACATCCGAAATACTCTAAATGGCTTCGTTGACGAGTATTTGCGCGGCGTACCTACCATTGATCTACTAAATTGCCTAGCGCTTCGAGGATTGAAGCCTCTACAACTGCTGCCATCATGCCGGTATACCAAACTCGCAAGGTGAACATTAGTATGCGCTACTCATGCTGCAGCTGTGTTATTGAAGGCTGTATCGTGGAAAGCCCCTAGTTCATTAATTCACATCCACATCCTTCACCGCGTAGTCTGTGCTCTTAGCAACCTCCTCCCAGTCTTCGCAAATCTTGGTCGTCTCTTCGCATTTTGCCTTGATCCTTTCCCAGCTGTCCGTCCCCAAGGGTACTCGCAGCGGGATCTTCCTCCCCGCAGCCATACCTGTACCCTTGACGAGCTCAATCATTCGCGCCACTGCTTTGTCGGCATCGCCGGGCTCATTCCCAACCAACGAAGCTTCAAATTGCCGGACGCCGGCGTTGAATTGGGCGTAGTCCGGGTTGCGGGGCTCAACATGGTTGATGTTGGAGAACACCTTGGTGCGGAAGTAACCAGGCTCGACGATGAGAACCTTGATGCCAGGGGAGAAGATGGCCAGCTCTTTGGCGAGGCATTCGACAGCACCTAGTTTTGGTGATGATTAGCATGCACGACCCGTGAATGTCAGCTAACAGCCTAATTCGTGTATTTTCAGCTGTAATATGGGTACGTGTCGTGATTGGCAGTCGAATGGCAAAGAAATGGTGTGTGTCATTGCTGGATCCTTAATTCACCGTGCTTGTTTCAGCAAGTGGTGTGAGGGCGTGAGGTGATGAAAATATCATCCCACCTTCCGGTCCCCTCGTAAAGATATGAAGCTGAGATATTCCACGTACCTGCTAAAGCAAATTTGGCGGCACAATAGCTGCCGGCACTGGGATCGGCATGCCACGCCGCTTGGGAGCCTACATAGAGAAGCGTGCCCTTACCCTTTGCCCGAAGGCGAGGAAGAATGGCACGGGTGATATTGAGTGGACCATGGAAGTTTACTCTGAAAGAGGAGTCCATGTCTTCTTGTCTAGTCTTGTCCCGAGATGTAGGGGTCGGTAAGTACAAGGTTCCATCGTAAAAACGTGTATAGAGCTAGGATAGGGGTGTGTGCATGTGAGGATGGAGTATGAGAAGGTGAATGGCAACGCGAATATGCAGGTTGTCAATAAAAGCTGGGAAGGATTGGATATCCACTTACGTTAACTCCTCAATTGCTCCGCTGACGATGAAGCCGGCATTGTTGACCACGATATCGATACCCCCAGGATACATCCCCCAAGCTTCGTCGATTTTGGTCTGGATCTCGGCGGCAGGCGCTGTGACATCAAGATTGAGAATTGATGCCCCAGTGGCTTCGAGATGGGATAGCTTCGTATCGGCATTACGGCCCGTGGCTATGACATTATCACCGGCAGCGCGGAGCTGGCGAACTAGGATCTCGCCGAATCCGCTAGAGCAGCCGGTGATGAACCACGTCAAAACAGTCATTATTTACAAGTAGTATATCGATATAATTTGACTTTTTCGGCAGTCTCTCCAGAAGGTGGGTTTGGCGTAGTATGATTAACACGTATGCGTGCAAGCACTGACTGATCGCGACAACCTTGGACTGCTCTGGACTCGAATAGTGACAAATAGATAGGCGAAGGCTGGTTGACCGATCATGCGGTGGGATTCTTTTGCTGGGTTTCGACGATATTGGCCGATGCTTAAGGCGTTTCTCTTTTCTCTTTTCCTACTACCTTCCGTCGTGCAGTAGTAGCATTGACTTGTGAGATTGCGACAAGGTGGAGAGGGGCATCCAAGAGCTGCGCGCGGGGGTAATTTGTAATGATGAGGATGGTCGAGAACGAAATGTAGGGGCAGAGTTGATTTAAGACAACTAATAGAGCATCTAATAGAGCTCTGGAAGTTGATCCTGGCTGATAGCATATTAATACATTTGTTGGCAACCGAAGCAACACTGAAGACCGCACGGAAAAAGATGGGACTTGAGGCATCGTATTCCTCCAAGTTGGAACCAACAACAATTTCCAAGTGGTGTTGCTACAACTGTTGGTTGCCTCATGTACAGTAGGATACAGTCACCTAAGAGCTGTAAAACTGGCGCTATCCCGGTTATCATGCAGAGGCCTTTTGTCCCTGCGTCTTTTCTTTACACCTCGGATGTTATACTATGTCAATGTACGTACATGTACTGTACTGAAACTGCATGGGATTTCTATGGGAACGGCACTAGGGGATGCAAGATGTTACTCCGTCTTGCCTATTCTGAACGCACTTGTCGCTACAATGCCTTAGTTTAGGATGTGCGCCCTTGGGAAGACCCATAGAATTCCTTTGAGCTCATGTTGTTGGTCCACTGCCTCCGCGGCTTCCGCTCGTACAATGATACAATTTTCTAGGTTTGATAAACTGGTGAGGCTATGGTGTACACAGAAGAACACGTAGTCTTTCATCCACCATCGTGCCACACAGATTTACTTGGGCTTCACTGGTAGTGATTTTCTGTCTCTTCACGCCGGTGATGAGTGCTGTGGTAATATGAACTATTCTGTCGGGTGGCCGGAAACTGAGAAGAGCCTGAGACCTCTTCCCTGGAAAGAAAATCAGAGCACAGTGCAATGGATTGAACTTCGCTTGGCTCCCACTGGAGTGGTTCTGATATCCGCTCTCATGCATGCCGTTGATACCAGACAAGCGAGGCCGAAATGCAGGTTATAAAACTAACAGCATTTGGCTCCAGTTTTCATTACATTACATCGCTACTTGTGACATTGCTGTGGAAAAGGTCGAATTCTGCAGCGAGACGTGAATCGGTGTGGTTAGATGGACAGAGGTCGCGGATGATTACCAACTGTCGTACCTGTGGGGGCTACTGTGTATTTCGTAGTAGACTGCATCTCTCGGCTGTATGGCAGCTATGGCTAGGGTTAAGCGAAATGTGTAAGCAGATTAAGAATACCCTTCGTAGCAAAGAGACTATATATGCCGTAATATGCTGGGTAATGGTTGGCTAATTATGAGCTGATGGAGAGCGACTGGAACCGTCCGAATTGCCGCATCGGTGTGTAAGTAAGCAATCGCTGAAGAAACAGCATCCCCGTTAAAACCTCTTTTTGTTGCATACGAGCCGTCTTATATAATAGAGGAGAAACTTTCGTAACTGAAGCTCCCCAGATGCTCAACTATGCAGGATGGAAGCTAACGAGAATAATACGCCGCAATCTTTCCTCAGCAGTTGGCGTTTGGCTCCTACATACAGTAAACGTATGGAGTAAGGAGTATTACTGCGCGTATTCCGTATTTGTATGCCTCTTGATTTGGCTAGAATTCGAAATAGTAAAGCTTTGGCGGCCTGCGGATCCAGGTACGGGCATCCCCGTGCTGTCGAGTGGCTAGGCAAGTCGTCCAAACGGGCCGTTCAGGGGAGTGGCTTGGTACCGAGGCAGGGAATAAAACAAGAGGCCATTTACTACTTCTTTGAGAGACTCTTCATTGCTCATCTTCTCCGCAGATCAAACTAATGAGCAGCCGTGATATGGTGTACGGATAAGTAGCTCCCAAGGCAAGGATATGTTCCCAGCGTGGTTCTCAAAGAGCTTGCTTTGTGCGAATCCCCTTTAATCGCATACAGCTGCCACTGATTCAAGTTAAAGTGCGTCGCGTATTCGTGGGTACCTGCATGTACATGTAGGCGGTACAGTTGCATGATCCCTGATCTTTCGGATTGCAGTTATGAGAGGCCTTAATTCTCACTTCTGAGCTTTCTGTCCACACCAGTACCATAGAATAACACTTATGCAACAAGCCCCATTGAAACGCACTAAAATGGGGTAGCATATGCATGGTCTTGTTGTCCTTTCATGAGTGGGTTTGATCCCAACTCTGGCAGAGAACATCACGTCCCCAGCTAGAAAATGACCGACACTATGCAGTAGTATACTCCGTATTGCTTCTTGATTCTGTGATTGGGCCCGAAAAGCTCGGCAATATCAGCAAAACTGTCTAAGCACGAATGTTCCCGATATACGAAGCACTTGGTAGCTACGAAGCATCAAGGGAGAAACAGAATGAAGAGCAAAGCGCGGATTTCTTTGGAATATAGTAGTAGGTCTATCCGCTGGAAAATAATGAGAGTGTGAGCTTTCAAGTAAGAAATGTGATAACGTCCGTGTGTAGCCACTTTCATGCGTGTCTTCGGGGGACATGCTTACTCGTGTAATTAAATCGGACTTCTGGGAACAATATCTCGTCATCATGCTTCGGAGTTTGGATTGAATCCGACCTACTGCGAGAACCTACTCCTTAAGGCCCTGTAGTAACTGGGACTTGGGCTGACATCTTGCATGTGCTTGTATGCGGCCAGTTTCCAGGCCGCTGTGGCGGGATACTACTAGTAGTTGAAAGTAGGTAGAGGATTTAACTTGGCTTGATTTGTTTTGGTGGAAAACATTGTGCATTGGTGCCATGAAGCTTGGGACTAGGTACATAAATTACTGGGGATATTGACTAGCCGGTGCCAACATCACGGAAGAACGGAAAGTGGCAGCATATCAATGCGCATCAACTGTTCTCAATTGGCATGAGACCAACACAAGCGCAGTGTCGTCGTCCCTAGGAGGGAAATTTCATGGAAGAAATCGACGGTTATTCGAATAATCAACTTTCTAGATTCATCACTGCCTAAACACGGCAATCTGTGGAGTCTTCTTGGCAGCTGCTCGTATAAACTTGACGCGCCTTGCAGGGCTTGGCCCAAACAAAATAGCACAGAAGAACACCGACATTGGACGATTGTGCATAGATTTAGCTACCGATACAAATAGGCGAGTTTTCTTTTTATCCCAGACACGCAAGACGGCACTCGGATCGGTCATGTCACATCACACGCTTGCATTGTAATATGCACACCGCAACCATACGGGTAGTATTCCCCCTGCTGGGTTACTGAATTTTCTGACATCCCTTTGTTGAACAGTCCGTTCTGACCATCCATGCTGCTTCTAGAATACAGTATAGGCTTGTCCGGCCCCGTATCAACCTTGACATGTACTGCGTACTGTACGTACGTGCATGTCTGACACACCCACCCCGGAAATCTGTTTGAGCTTTGCTTCCAGCTTGTCGCGGTGAGGTGGCCAAGAAAGATTTTGCATTCTGCTGGAGTACCATGTGAGCTAGGTCGCGCATGATTCTGCAGGAACAGCTCGGTACAAGTTCAATTGGGACCAATTGGCTTGCTTGCAAAACCTTGATTCCATGGACTTGATCTCACACATAAGCGCTTGGAGGATCGCGTCTGCCTCAACGCAAGCCAGTTACTGCATGACCGCAGAGAAATCCGACGGAGTGTACTCCATACACACGTTGCATTTTCTCCCCTGACCCCATTCTCTCTCTCCACTCACGCATACTACAATACGTACTACTACAGTACGACGTGTGGCCACCACTCGTACACAGCTCACACGCTCATCCACTAATACTGCTAATGCTTATGAAGCACATGCAGGATATGGGATAACCATGGGGGTCGTAGATTTTGACAGAAATTAATGCATTATTAATCATATTCCGACGTCTACATATTACTGGCTCACTTCTTCAACACCGGCAGCAGGTATAGCGTCGCAACCCAGAGGCACCACAACTTCCACACTACCTCGTCCCACCATTGGCCTTGCTTCTGCAACGCGAGCACTGACATGGCGGCTCCGATGCTTGTAGATGCTGCCCATCCCCACGGAGACGCATCCCAGAAGAGCGGACACGCCACCGACCAGAACGTGACCATAACTGCTAATGATACCCGCGCCGCGGTCTCGCCGTACAGCAGGGGCACCGTCTGCCGCCCGCGAGCCATATCGCCCTCGATGTCTGGCAGGTCCTGTGCGTGAACTGTTGTCATTATGATGGCCCCCGTCACCAAAATCCAAGCGAAACCTTCTGGCAGCAAATCACCGCCCGAGAGCGTGGCTAATGCGCCCCAGCTGAAGCACATTAGACCACCTGCGTTCAGCGCATTTCGAATCCAGATGCCGCTGTTGCTGCCATCCAAGTCATTGTACATCCAGATTAAGAGCATCAAGGTGATGCTCGCTGTGTAGCCGCCAAGGAAGGCACTGAAGCCCACAGTGGCGACGATGGCAATGACGAGCCAATCTCGGGCTTGCTCTGGCGTGAGCCGCTGTGACGGCAACGGTCTCCATGGCTTGTTGACAGTGTCTTCTATAATGGAGCCCTCGAGACGCTGGTTGGCGATGTCTTCCACTAAAAGGTTCAGCCAGATCCACGCAAGCATCAACGGCACCCGAGAGGCCACATTCGCTACATGTGGGAACTCGCTCCTTTCAAGGTTTGCCGTTGTAAGCTTCGCTGTTGATAGCAACCCTGTGATAGCAAATATGCTCTGAGGAGCAATGACTGTTTTGAAATCGCTTCTGGTGAAAAGGAAAAGAGTGTTCAGGTGATATAATGTAGATTGTCTCTGTAGCAGAGTTGGAAGACGTCAGCAGCTGTCACTACTCTCCCAGTTCTAAGAAGTACGCGAGGAGCATATGTCATTGTGGCTCAGCTCCTACTTACAGACTGATTATGGGTATATTCTACATCAGAAGTCTCAACGGTGACCGGGCCAGGGGTTGTGATACCCTTTTCCAACAACGTGTAACTGGCCATCGCTTGCACAACGGAAGGGTAGATAGGTGTCGCTTGCTCAACAAGAAAAGGGACGAATGCGAGATTATTCTTTATCGAGGCAAAGCAGCTGAACTACAGACAGGAGAAGCGGATCTGGCCTGACTATATATGTACACGGACTCATACGCAAAACACATTAACTCTCCATTAGACATTTTCTAATGAACACAAGCCAAGGGCACGAAAAAGGGCATTGCGCCACTTCACGACATGGTCCCGACTTCGAAGAAGACTAGGATCCACGGTGCCTTTTCGAGTTCATCTTTCCGGGTCCCGGGTCTGTGCTGTGCAATTCGTGAGTGGGGAGGCTTGACAAGTAATAATGACGATCCCACGATTTCGGCTCGCCCCAAACTGTGAATCACTAATGCAGTTCTCGTTCCACAAAAGTGATGGCCGGAGACTTTCGGCTGAAGCTAATTCACTTGCCACATCGAAGTACTATATAATCAACTCCTAGCTCAGATAATATCATCGCCACGCTTGGAGAAACCGTCAGACCCTTGGCACTCCAATTACTGCAGCCCACCCTTCGTGTGCTGTGGGCCGTGGTCACTTCAAGTTTGCACATACCCCCTCAATGGAGAAGCACACGCCCCACCCCCCCGGCCAGCATTGATGTTTGTGCATTTGATGCTGTACTGTATGGTAGCACGAATGGGGTTTGCTCAGCGGTCAATATGCTGGCCCATCTACGCAGTATGAGCTCTCCATACAATTCCAAGTTATAAGCGAAATGGCCGCCTCCTCATCTCTTCCTGGGAAACATCAGATCCGCTCGGACCTGTCACCTCGCCCTATTTGCCACTCTGGGTAGATACTTGGAGTTTCAGTAATCCAAGCTGATGTAATTCAACATTATTAACGGTACTGCTCAGCATAAAGCGCCTTTTCTTCTCCAAGAGCAAAAATTGCCACCCATGAGGCAATCTCTTCCCGAAAATTCCGTCCAATCTCACTGAGAAACAGCACCTAGTCATGGCCTTCCATATTATCCCTGCCTGCGCCTTCTCAAGCGCCTGTCTGGGATTAGCTACGCTGTCATATTTTCACTTACAGCAACCTCGCAATCTTCTCTGGTATACACAAACTGCGATCATCATCTTCTTTGAATTGGTACGTCAGTGTGGCAGTACTTAAATGTTTCACATTTTCCATTGGGTTACAATCAAGAGCATACAAATGTCGTTTCATATTGCAGTTTTTCACTACTAAATGAACGCTAATGCAATTGCTCACCATAGTTCTTCTCGAACCTAGTTTACAGGCTTGCTTTTCATCCTCTCGCAAAATATCCAGGACCTTTAATCGCCTCGCTCACAGACTGGTATACTGTTTATTGGATTGCCGAGGGAGGCCGCCATCTCGAGCTTGATAAGCAGCATAAGAAATACGGTACGTTCCTCGTCTTTGTCAAACCATTCTCTATCGTTAACTTGTGCTCCAAAGGCAAATTTGTTCGATTTGGACCTAACCGACTATCAATCAACTCCGCAAAGGCATCTCGAGATCTTCATGATGTCAATTCCAACACATTCAAGGCTGACGCGTATGGCTCTTTCAAGCGATTCTTCGGGGCGGAGATGTCTCTCACCACGGTAGACCACAAGGCGCATGCTTTCAGACGACGAGTCAATGTGACTGCCATTACGCCTGCTGCGGTGAAAGAGTTCGAAAGCCAAGTAACGCCTCATCTCGATGAGTTCATTGGCGTCATCAGCGAGGGTACTGGGAGCAAAATACAGGGCGAGAACGGCTGGAGCTCCGGTAAAGATATGTCATACGCTGTCGCTTTCTGCATTGCCGATATCATGGGCTCTGTGACTTTTGGCCGAACATGGAATGTTCAGAGAGATCCGAAGTATCGACATTTCGTAAAAGACTTACCAAACGGCGTCGCTGGTATTCATCTGGTAAGTCGAAGCTGCACCTAATGCTTTAATTTCACCAGGAAAAAGGAAAAGAAACGCAAAGAAAAAGCGGCAATGAAACCTCTGACTGCGAGCCATAGTACTAACTTTTTCTCTCAAGGTCGGTCATATGCAATCTCTCTTTTTCTGTAACCTACATAAGCTATTGTTCAAAGAGCTCATCGTTGGTGTGGGCAACCTGATGTCAGTAAGCCGATCTTTCGCCTTGTGGCGCTTAGAGCAATCATCTATGCCGTACAGAGATATTTGGCAGGCTCTTCTTGCATCGCGAGACCCCAAGACTGGCGAGACTTTCTCTACCGAGGAACTCATATCTGAGGCGAGTCTCTTTATCATCGGCGGTACAGACGGTATGATTACCGCAACGACTTCCACCTTGTTTTATCTGACTCACAACCCCCATACACTCAAACGCCTAACCCGCGAGATTCGTAACGCTTTCCCACTATTGCCTGAAGATATCGGAAAGAAGGCATTAGATGTCAAGTGTCCCATACGATTTGCTTCTGCAGAACTTCAGAATATTGCGTACTTGCCAGCCTGTATTGACGAGGCTATGCGTATTTCACCACCCGTCCCGAGCATCTTGCCACGCGTTGTTGGTCCTGGGGGAATCACTGTTGACGGCGAGTATTTTCCAGCTGGTGTCAATTTAGGAATACCGCACTACTCTATGCACCACAGCGAAGACAACTTCGCCGAGCCGCTTACATATGCGCCTGAGCGCTGGCTCCCCAAGGAGCGTGCTAGAGGGCTTCAAGATGGTTCCGTCCCAGTGTCAGGCAAGGAATCTGCCAATATGCGACCCGCAGTAGGACAGTCTTATGGATTCACCCCGTTTGGTGGTGGCCGCAGTAGCTGTATTGGAAAATACCTGGCTTACCAGGAGATGTCTATCGTCTTGGCTCGCCTCATCTGGCTTTTCGATATTCGCCTAGATCCTGGCAGCAACATGGGTGAAGGGGTGGGGGATGCCGGAGAAGGCAGGGAATGCAAAAGCGAGTTTCAGCTGTATGACCGGTTTGTCAGTTCACAGAAAGGGCCGATGTTGCAATTCCGGTACCGAGAGGAGCTGGCTGCATAATTTGGGATGCCTAAAAGCAAAAAAATTAATTATACGAAGATTTACATGTGTGATTGAATGACTAGCACACAGGTGGTTCTTCTCTCTACCTAGATGAGAGGCCAGTAGATAGCGGGAAAATGTTACAATCAAATCCAGCAGTGCGTCGATGCGCCATATATGTGGCAAGAGGTTGGATCATATAGACATGAATATTCATACTGCAATGACCAAAAATTTGGTGTCGCTCTATCAGCAACCTTATTAGTATTACGTTGACGATGTCATCTGGAATGGCATAGGTTATGGGCCCTAATTTACGACAGAAACTGACTCTCCGGATACCCCGACTCCGTTGACCGACCGACTTCTTCGCCTGCCCGACTTGGCTAATCCACATACCCTTTCGGGAGCAGCCCAAATTTAAGTGCTGATTTTTTTTCTGTTCTTTCATTTGTTCCATTTCCTTCATAGGAAGGCAGTTTTTTAAAGCCGAATAGAATACGGAGAAGACTCATAGAAACCCTGTTTTATATCATCATTCCTCTACATACAAAGATTGCTAGCATCCCATGATGAGCTCATCAAAGCAGCGGCATAGTTAAGACATATTCATGTTCGGGTTTTGCTATCAGACCACAGTCTTACACCCGTAGCTGAGATGCAACGGACTGCTGATCGGCGTTGGACGCCAATAGCTCTGGCTTATCAAAGCAAAAGCCTGGCAAATGTAACATGGAAAGGTGAGAGGTGGTGATTCCAGAACGAAGCACGGGGTTATCGGAGACGTTGGTTACGGGTCGAAAATTGATGACCACTAATACTCGATGTCAAGGTGTTATGTAGGTGCTGTTAACCTGCATGGGAAAATGGCCCGGATCGTTAGCTTCTGGAGGTGCATGCGTAATGGTGTGAGACCAGGCTAGAGTTATAGGAGCTTGGTTATATGTATAACCTCGGGGATTTTTTACCATGTTTGGGAGAACTTGCACGAAGATCATAAGAAGCTATGTACTCTCTTCGTGCTGAATTATATTCGGTATACTGAAGCGAAACCCTCAGTTTTTCATTATGTCACTAGATCTATTCGCTATGATGCAGTCTGAGAAATTATGAGATTAATATAGAGTGTTGGGAGATCCTTATAAGTATCTCTCTAAAAGCTATAGCTGCCGTTGAGTTTCATCAAAGAGGATTGTTATCCCAGCAATTTCCACATGAGATAGCTGAACCATTCGCACAAGAGAATGTTCACACTAAGATGATCTCTGTAGGCTCAACTACATCAAAGATTGCCTGCACCTTTGGGTTTGCGCCATCAAAAACGCCGATCCTTCGAAATCGCTGCTCGTCCTCCGCCAGCCGCAGCACGAGGCCCGTTTGGACGCTGATCCCAGCGACTTTATCCTTGAAGAGAAGAAAGAAGACAAAATGTCCGTCATAGAGATCCACAGGCTCCACCTCATCCAGAAAAATTGATGGAGGACGTGGATTATCGGTCTCCAGGAATAGCTCAGTAGGGTTTATTTCGAATTCTCCAGACGGTAAGACTTGCCAGGTTAGATTTCCAATGTAGTGCATGTGGACTCTTTTCGACAGCCTGTTTCCTCGGTGCTTGTAGTCTCCAACCGCTAGTTTGCCCCGAAGCTTCATCTCCCAGTTTGAGGCTCGAGACATGTCGATAGATACGTAGTCGACTGACACACTAACCAATTCGACAAGAATTTGGTCATGCTGTACGTTGTGCCCGCACCTAGAGTATTCAACAGGACCATCGATGGACATCCAAGACCAACTTGGAGCTCTAAGTGCTTTCTGCCTATTAGAGGGCTTCGCAGCGGCCCATAGCAGTTCGTAGGGCAGGAATACCTTCCATATCCCAACCAAGTAATCCCCAAGATGTGGTCTTAACAGCGAAATAATACCAGAGAAGGCAGCGGCTCGATCTTCTGGTCGTGTGAATGACATGCCGCAGTATGCTTGAACGAGCCTTGCCCAGTATGTAAACGGATGATTAGTTTTAAGCTTCCACCTCACACTTAGCTCTTGGTGAAGTGGAAGGTAATCTAAATATTTGCTTATATCTTCCAAAGAGATACCCAAGTCTTTTCCCAGAATTTCGAAACCAAGCGTGTTTATGTCCAAGTCAGCTGAATAGGCCCGCGGAAACTCTATCCAACGAGGAGTTGTCATAGAACCTGCGTAATGGGGTAAGTTTGATGCAATCTTTTCTAGGGCCGAAGAAGTGAGAATTGTTCTCTTTCCATCATTGCTGAAGCTTCGGTATTTTGTTACAGGGTGGTAGTCTTCTGAGATGGATGCTGGCATTCCGTTCGGGAAGATTTCCGAAGCTCTGAGTTCGTCGCAGTGCCAGTACAGTTGCTCGCGGCAACAATGCAGAACTCGGGGTGCTAAAAGAACTTCTTGTAACACCCAACCGCGAGTGTACAAAACATGATGTCTAAAAACATCTGAGTCATTGACAAGATATTGAGTCTGACCTAAATCATCATTGCATGGTTCTGGTTGAATGGCGCGTGGATTCCTGTTATAAAGGCATCCTTTAGAAGAATCTGTGCCATCAGTTGCAGCAATGTTGCAGATGGAGTTCTTATAAACTTGACCCATAAGAGCCGCTTCCCGTAACCAATCGTCCCAGTCATCCTGTACGATGCATAAGGAGTCGATCCATAAATATGAACAGTCCAGATATTTTGCGATTTGGGCGGCTTGTAGAAACGTCTTTGGCAATTGCTTTATGTCAATATTTTGTTGAAATACCCTGAGTGTTGTTTTTACAAGTCGCAGTGGACTACCTCCACCCCAACTGTGACTCAAAGTCATATATGGAACGGCCGGTAATTGTCCTGTGGAACAATGGAGCCGCATCTGAATATTCTCGCCATCTGACTGGATAAATAAAAGCCTAGTAGGCTTGAATGATACATCATTATGACCTTGGTTGCGATAATGAGGGTGGTTTATTCTACAATCCCGTAGCCATCTGGCAGCTTGCTGCAAAGAAGTATTTGACCCAGTGTTATCGGACAAGGGCTGAGATGCAATGTCGTGAGCTTCCAGTGAAGCTAGCTTGAAACTACATCTTGCGGTAGAATATTCTCTTCCCTGTTCCTCGGAAATGATGGTAAATCCGAGAATAGAAGCTTCCCATGAGGTTACAGGCTTCCAAAGCATGATGTATCCGAGGAAATCGCGTTTCACTCCACGTCTTTGCTCCCAAACCGTGGAACAGACGCGGCAGCCGGCTTTGACTGAATTGGCGAGGGAGCCTGAAGTCCAATGATGAGCACCTTGAGAATCTTGACGTTCTTAAATAGCTCTAATTACAGTGTCACAGCAAAGTCTGCAAAACCTGACAGGGTGCTCATCAGACTTCAAAGGGCCCTCCGGGGAAAGATATATATCGTCGTGCTGTTGCGCAAGAAAGAGAACCAGGAACATCGTCGCGAAATGAGGTAGAAGAAAATATCCCATTCTGATATAATGGTCTAGAAAAGGAGATAG
Source organism: Trichoderma sp. TW21990_1 (assembly GCA_010015515.1). Taxonomy (NCBI): domain Eukaryota; kingdom Fungi; phylum Ascomycota; class Sordariomycetes; order Hypocreales; family Hypocreaceae; genus Trichoderma; species Trichoderma sp. TW21990_1. The sequence continues at coordinate 930,469 of WXUD01000012.1, read as the reverse complement.
CGTAGCCTTAGACTTAGAGATGCTGTAGATCCATCCAATCCAAAGGCCTAGTAAGCCGTAAAGGCAAGATGACCAGCCTGTGCTGTGTCGTAAGTTGGCGAGCTCGGTATTGGCCGTCCAGTCTTGTCTTCCCCCAACAGTAAGCTGCACCATTATGGTGAGCAAAGCTGTCCCGTACAAAAAGGCGCAGTGATTCAGGAACTCATATTCGAAGACCCAAAACCCGTATGTCGTAAATGCACCCCACCATATGAGATTGACGAGACCGTTCATAATTTTCAGAAAAGTTCGTCGGCCACGGCCTCTTGTCCTAAATAGAACAAGCCATATCATTTTAAACACTGGAACAAGAATCCTGGATTTGTTATCGTTGATAAAAACCTTTCTCAGAACTATCAAGGCCGGTCGACTTGTTTTGGGTCTGCAATACCACGCCCAGGTATACGTGGCTATGATGCCGCATATATGCATACTTGTCCAGAAAGTACTTGCAAAGTATCTATTGCGAGGATCATGGAATCCTTTCGCGCCAGCGATGAATCTGAGAACCGCAACATAGTCTGAGAAAATCTGCAACATGATGGCAAGCCGTATGAGTTACACAAATGGGTTTGGCGATTCACGGAGAAAATGGCGAGGGTTAATACTAGAACAAGGCAAAGCGCTACAAGCGAGAGATTCCACGTGGTAGGCGTTTTCGATGCCAAGATCAATAGTTTGGGCTGTGATTCAGCCTTATCGCGTAGCTCAGCTCAACTGGCTCATGAGAGCGTGGCTATGGTAAAGCGAGCTGAATCAGAGCTGAATGAGGGGTACTGCTGCTGTCCAGTAGGAAATGGAAACTACGTGTATGATGACGCGATGCCGTATTTGGATTTCCCTACGAACTAGATCAAATTGAAGATGAATATTTGCCATCAAAGTCGATTATACATGGTTACGAATTAACCTTGAACAAACAGATATTGAGCCGGTGATATCACCAGATGTAGCAGAACTTGGACAGAAAATGGCCTTAATGACAGCACTTCTAACGTAACCCTCTAGTTCTTCCAATGTTCGCTATTTAGCCCAGCAGAGTTAATATTGCGGCCTGTACTTGGACCAATTTCTTTAAAGCGGGTATCGCAATAAGAAAGGCAACGGCCTTGGAGAAGCAACATCATCAGCCAAACTCTCTAGTTGGGAGGGACAGGTCAGGAACTAGGCTAGAATTTCCATAGGCTAAGATTAGACACAGGAGTAACATGAAACAGGTCTTCGTGGCGCAGTTGGCTAGCGCGTCAGTCTCATATTCTCAATATGATCCAAATCACAGTTTGGGCTATCTGAAGGTCGTGAGTTCGAGCCTCACCGAGGACATTCCTTTTTGCCAAAGTCTTCAATTTTATAAACCAATTCGTTTTACTACTTGCTTTACTTGAGGCGAAGCAACAATCCTTTACCCCGAAATACAAGAGAGATAACGTTGTCCAGCATCCTCAGCACCTACCCTGCTTTCCATTTTGCAAAAAAGTAACAGACGTCCATGCCCCCACCACTCTGATTCACCTCGCCGAATCTTGTCTGAAGTTGTCATTATGAAAAGAAATGGAGATTCGGTCTCAATTCAGCTCAGCCAAGTCTGCAGAGGTCTTTGATACGGCGTGGCTGCGGTTGGGTGCCTTCTCCAAATACTCGTTTTAGCTCGGACAATTGGAAGATACAGTTGAGTTCAACCGCTGTTGAGAAAGGCCATCAGTAGGTGACTATCTCGGACGCCCATCTCAGAAGGATTTGCCTACTGAAGCCCAGTTTAGTACTCTATTTACTCATTGATGGGTGGCAGGGCCCTGTGAGCCTCGACGCTTTTTATTTGCAATCTCAAATAGCTCTTTTACTTGGTGATCGTCGAGCAGAGGCACTAGCCTAGTTGTGCACGAACGCTGCTCAATACGCACCTGAGATGAGGAGCCGCCACCGGGGCCGAACTTTTTGGCGTAATATTTTGCTTTGTCCTTCAAGGATGGGGCTGGGATTTCTGGCTGGGTTCTCTCGTAACACCTGTCGCACATCACATCCGAGATGTTGTCGGGGCCCTGTCGACGCTCACCACATGTCTGTTGAGCGATTGCCACCTTTCTGCAGGGAACTACGTTGCATTGCATGGTTTGGAGGCATATGAGGCATCGGGTAACGATGACTAGACACATTGTTGTTAAACGACTCGCCGGATTAGCTAATTGTTCGAAGTGCGATAGTTGTCTCCTGAGAGTTTTATTCCAAGTTGTTGGCGGGATTGCGATTCCTTGTTCTACTGGTATATTTCTATTGACAAAATGACGACGGACACTACTTGTTTTATAGTATCTTTCTCTAAGAGATTTTTGATCGTGAATGAAGGAAAATCGGCTGTTTTGTGCATCATATTTCATGCTTTGGTGTTGCTGAGAGTCACGACTCCTTTTGTACCACATTGTGATTCAAGGCTCAAAAAAGCTCACATATTCGAGTTAGGAGACATTTTTCTGCAACTGAATGGGTGCCAAGTAGTTGCTATGCGGGGTCATTGTAGCTGCAATCTTGAAACTTTGACGTTTGACAACTAGATGTCTCAAAGAGAGTGAGTGCACTGTCAGCATGCGGTGAACGTTACACTGGCCAGTTATAATAGGGAATAATTCTTAAGCCAGACCTTCCAATGCCACCTCAAGCTCAATGACGGCAAAATCATGGCGGTGACTTGTGTAATTGATCACCGAATGGAAAGAGTATGTTTTAGGAATTGAAGATATCTGTTGTTGCTTGCGGTTGATCAGAGAAGCTGCATGATTATGTCACATCATTCGATCTATAGTAATACTCATGGTGTTGTAATATATGTACAGGGATGTACATATATTTGCAGTTACGATCAGTGAGGTTTTAATGACCAGTTTACAATACACATTCCAGTGAGTTTATATGGGATTTATTAAGAAATGCCTTGAGAAGGTAGTTTTACTCGACTCTGAATTCTATGTAATTGTACCGGTATTAAATTAAAATAAAGCCAATATTAGCATCATGAATAGACTTGTGCTTTTACCATCACGGACGTCACTCTCACTCCACTCGAAATAGGATTTTTACACGAATTTTCACAAATCTAGTAAGAGTGCTATTAAAAATGAGTTCAACTTTGTCCGAGGTATTGTTGATTGACTCAAATATCTAACGTAGCAGATTGATGACGAACATTTACAAAATACACAAGGCTGAACTTCGCTGTGGCTGCCAGATTCTGCAGCTGCAATTGGTTACCTATAGATCGCAATCGTATTATGGTTAGCATCTCATAAACAGTTGAAGCGCCTGTTAGAATCGAGGATACGTTCATTTGATGAAGCTTAGGGAGTAAGCTACACGCACATCACCTGACCCTAGAGAAGGCATAACTCATAATGCCTCATTTGGCAGCTCTATTTCGGATATCTTCAACGTTTTTATGGAGATTTATTTGCAAGCATCGAGCGGTGAGCACCAAGTGCTCGTCCGCAGATTCTCGAAACGGAACCCGTCAGATGGTGGCAATGCACTCATACATTAAAACTGTCGAAACAAATGGGGAACTCTAGCAAGACGAGCCATATGAATTTGCCAATCTTTGGAGGTGGTGACTACGATCTGCGTATTCTAGTTGAGAGACGGCAACACCCTCTAATTGTTTGCTCTAAGGTGTTAGTGGCATATCGGATGAGCTATCATAAAAGGTTGGTATATGTAATTTCTCTGATTTTGGCGTCTCACTAAGACAGTGCTTAGTTTGAACTTGAAGATACATGTAGTGTGCGCGTCTCTACGGCAGTTTTGGATCAATGGTAACGCCCATTCACAATGATCATAGCCTAGTTTATTTGCAGTGCGTAGATGTTGCATGATCGGCATTTAGCAGCGATTGACGTAGCAGCCTTGGTTAATGCTTTGAAGTGTAGGTCTCGATCCGGTTTTCGCTGGCTATCTCTATGTTCTAACTTTGCCCACAAGGATTATATTTAGGTTGTGATTACCAGTTTGGTAATCTGTCTGGAATAACATGGGCGTGCATGGGGTCAACTACGCAATATGACGTATAAAATCATGCACTAATGTAGTTGGCTGGTAGTTGTAATAACATGAAATCTAAGGAGTTTCGCCGTGAATACTCCGCACAGGTGATTCGAATGTTGACTCTAAACACTGTGTAGTGTGTGCGTCGAATATGTGCCTCCTATGCGGAAGATTATTAGCTAGTCGTGGTACATGTTACTAGAGAGCGGGTTAAGTAAGACAATTCATTGTTTGCATACAACTCTGCCTTATTGAAAGTATTCGGCTGGGTGAGATGTCGAAATGGGTGATGCACGATGCATCTATCTGGTTTGCCACGACCTTGGGAGAGTCGCGTTCGATCACAGATTGCTAGTGTCTAGGATATAAGCCCGATTCATTTTGGACCAAAGGCTGGGGACATAGCCTCTTATTGAACTAGCTATTGCAGCTTCGTTGATCTCGTTATCTTGATTTTAAATACAGACCTCCATAACCCCGATTCTGCAGTATATTTAATACTATTTTCGAGCACCGAGACATATTCAATGTGGCTCAACTATGCGTTAGTGTTTGATTCAGATCCAACATGATGTAGATGCAGCAGAGCAAGTATGGTTCAAGATACGCAGATTATATGATCTATCGTTCAAGTATGCCGTCAAGAGATTTGGCAGCTTTACCACTCGTTCCATAAGTCCCAGCCCCAAGGCCACATGGCTGCACTCTTGTAAACTGCTCATATATATCTAGTCATGGAAAAGGATCGATTATAGTTTTGATGATTTACGGTTACTATTTGGCATCGATGCAACCCAACGTGAAACACTGAACTTACCTAGTAGCAGCTACCTGACAACCAACAGATGCAACTGTTGACCATCTGACCCCTTGATTCGGTTAAACAGCCCTGACGCTTCTCTTATCATTACATAAAATACTGATCGGCTATGTCTTTCTAACAGCTGCCCCAGTTGCTCTTGCTAGGAGATTTATAGGCTCGCGGCCAGATTGCTCAGATTCATTTCATTTGGTCACCACAATTGCCAACGCTCTGATTAATAAACATTGTGTGACAGCTCTCAGGCTAGCTACAGGTCGAATCATGCTATATCACCGTGTATTCAAAAATTGCCGATGCTACATGATTGTGTATATTACTGTATCCCCCCCCCCCCCCCCCCCCCTTTTTTTTTTACCTAGCCATGTTCAAGGTCATACTATTTGTAGAAATAGAGATTAATAAGTTTATAAGTCGATGTTGACATTTTGAAGGGCGATGGCGTATTCGAGCGAAGTCTGCACTATACTATGAATAACCAAATCTCCTCTTTTCCTATACCAACTTACAAAAATATGTACCTTTGGCGCTATATGCAATAGATAGTGAATAAAAACTCCAATCTTGCCAAGCATTCGGCATGACCCCTAGGGCTCCATCTCATAGTGCTTCTCACCTCAATGAGTATTTAATAACAACATATACGGCCATACCAGCTGTATAAGTTATGTATAACGCACGACGCACACCAAAGTTCCTTTAAGACGCCATAGAATATTAAGTACAAAGATACAACTACTTCTAGAAGGGTCGAGGCAGAGCTCAATGCATCTCTTCATGGCGCGCTCGAAAAACAGGTTGGTACACTTCATGTAAGGAATAATGAAACGAACCATCAGTAAGATCGCACGAATGAACTTCTACTGATGGCAAACGCCAGAAATCGACCAAAACCTCACTTCAACCTAAAAAGGAACAAATATTCATAGGGAAAAAGGTGGAATCAGGGGATTCATGACACCAGCTGGGCAGTTAAGTGAGCCAGGATATCAAATACCGTGCACAGTCGGGGTTCATTTGGTGAGGCTAGAATAGTACGTTGGAAATTTGACGCTGCTGCCTCTAACATGTAGATGGCTAGTCGCATTTGTGTTTCCTGCTGATAGTCTAAGGCCGTATACTGAAACACGGCAGGGAACGACTGTTCATACCCATACGGATACTTTCATCTGGTGCAATTTTAGGCCGGACAAACTGTAATGTGAGACACCGAGATCCCTACCACGGCGTTAAGGAGCCTACCGTTTGTTTATTTGTTTTATTATTTACGTCCACTAAGTAAACTAGTTATATAAGTCCTTATCTGGGCACTAGGATAGTAGGAGCTGCAGTTTAGAGTCTATATTTGCTATATTTTAATATAATAAAAGGAAGGGGGTATTAATCTATATCTGGGGGGGGGGGCTATAAAGGCTAGTTTCCTTTATTAATTTCTGAAATTCTTTATATTTTTTTTTATTAAGTAAGTAAATAAGATATATAGCTTCTTATAGGAGTTTTTTCTCCAGGATATCTAGTAAAAAAAAAACTATTATTTAATATTTTATAAAATATTCTTATATTTTAGGTTTATTATATTTATAAATAAATTATATTTTATATTTAAATTTTTTATAATATTCCTAGAAGTTTCTATATTTTAATTTTTTAGCCAGGAGCCTATAAAAAATAGTTTATAATAATTATAGCTCTAGTAATATTACTAGGGTACTTAGCTTTTATTATTTATAGTACCTGGGGGTATTCTAGTATTAATATATCTCTAGTATTTACTTTTTCTTTACTTTTACTTATTTTTTAATATAAATAATTATTAAAATATTATTAGTAATTCTGTAACAAGCTGAGCTCCTATAGGGTTAGTATAAGAGGGATTCCTAAGGGATAAACCTTATACTAGGTTTATATTAGCGGATAGGCCAGGCTAGACTAGCAGGTAATTAATAAGGATAAGGGGTTTATTTACATAACTAGTAGATAATATATTCTTAATATAATTAAGTATTATTCTGTATTTATAACTAGCTATCTAATTATTCTAAATAAGTATAGAGAATAAAACTTATATATCCAGTTATGTATCCTGGATTATAATAGAAAGCTAGCTTTCCTAGTTTTCTATATTAGATTAATTTAGAAAGCTGGCTTTCCTAGTTTTCCTATTAAATAGGTGTAATATCCCTGATTAGCCTGTTAGTCTATTATTAATCTGGTCTGGCTTACCCTGTGGGCTTATAGTTATAATTATAAGAGTTAGGTTATAATATAATATCCCCCCTCCTGTTAGTCTTGTTTTTAAGATTTAGTATAGTAGCGTATAAGTATTTATTCCTGTCCTATTAATAAGTATTATATTTTTTTTATCCTTAATTACCTTTATTTCTTTTATTATAGCTAATTAAAAATATAAGCATAAAGATAAACCTATTTCTAAGTAAAAGAAGGAAAAGTATAAAGGCCTTACTAATATTATACTAGAGAATTCTATCCTTATTATAAAATCATATACTTACTGCAAGAAGTATAGCTGCAAGTATATTATTTTTAAGGAAGATTTTTATTAGTATTTTTTTTATATTTAAAATTAAAAATTTTATTATAAGATATTTAGTCTTATCCTGTAATAAATATATAAGGTTATAACTTATTATTTAAGGTTAAATAAAGAGTTAGAAGAAATAAAAAAGGTATAGCTTAAGGCTAGTGCCTGGGTAAAGTGTTTTTATATACTAAAGTATAATTAGTTTTAGTAAATAAAGTAAGTAATTACTTATAGTATTAATAATCTAAAGGAGTTAGAGTAGGTTAAATAAGCAGAGTATAAGAAGTAAGAGTAAGAAATAAAGGCTTTTTATTAGGCTAAAATATTATTACCTAATTTAAATAATCCCGTAACCTCTGGTTTATAAATAGTTGCTATTAATTAGCTTTCTTTTATTAATAATTTAAAGTTCTTAAATCTAGATCTTCTTACTTTATTAGGGGGCATTCCTTTATTATTATTTTAGGTAGTTTTGGAGGTATAGGTTCTTTTATTATTAGTTCTTATTATACTTATAAGTATTTGCGGAGTTTATTTTAAAAGACTTTTAAAGCAGTGCTAGTATATTTAAAATTATTTTCTAGTTCCTAGCTATTTACACTTCTATTATATCCTTTTTATTCTACTAGATAGCAGAGTTTACTAATTACTTTATTTATTTTTAGTAATATTATTTTATTAATCTTATATTTAAGTTTTTTACTTTTAATAATAATTTTATCTTTAATAAGTTCTCCTATATTTTTATCTATTAGTACTTTTTCTAATAGTAAAATATAAAAAATCAGGTATACTAGTTTTCCTTATTTATTTAATTATTCTAGAAAGTCTAGTTTATAATTAACTTTACTGATTTTTTTTAAAATTTTATAAGGCCTGATTTTCTTATAATCTAACTTATTATTTAGCCTATTTATTTTAATATTAGTTTATTTTTTTCCTTAAGTATATTAAAGTAAGTAAACTATATCTTTTTCCTAAAAGGTTAGTTTCTTAAGTTTTTTTATATTTATATATTTTTTTATATATTTTTATATAAGTTTAAGTTATATATATAATTCCTGGTATAATTCTTTAAGCTTATTTACTTTTAGTATTATTTTTTATATATTTTTTCCTTTTTATAATATTCTATATACTTATAAGTAATATCTTTTATTAGTATAAAATAATAAGAGTTTTATTAATTCTAAAACTAAGTTATTATAGGAGAATTCTATATTTAGTAAATATTTAACCTAGTTATTCTAGTTAAAGTTAATATAGCTTTATAAATATACTTTAATAATCTAGTTAACGTATTCTATTTATTTATTTATTTAAGAATAATAAGTAATACTAGTTTTATAATTTATTTTTATTTTTACTGCAGTACTTTACTAATATTTAAATATAAATATTAATTTTTTATTAAAGATAATATCTATAGGTAATCTATGTTTTAAGGCTATGTATTTTTATATTATATAGCCTAGTTTTTCTATAATATTATCTTCCTTATATAAGATAAAGATACCTTATTTTATTAATCTGTTAATAATAATAAAAATATTATTATATATTATATTTATTATTAATTCTTTTAATAAAAGAAGTTTAATAATATAATTAAATAATATAAAGTTTTAAGGATACTCTAGTACTGGTAATAGTTATAGTTTATTATAGGGTTTTTATTAACTTAATTTTGTTTTTATATATAAGATATAGTATTATATAATTTTTTTAATAATTTTTTTATTTTTATAAAAGTATAGTATTTTTAAACCTGTTGGAGTATTTTCGTGACTTTTTTATATTTTTTTAGCAGATACTTGTAGACTATTTTAATTACTTTTTTTTATAGTTATTCTAGTACCTAGGTTTTATTTTTTTTTATAATAGTTTTTTATTATAGGTTATATTTTTAGGAAATTATTCTGGTATTTAGTTTTTTATAATATTTTTTATTTTATTAAAAATAGGATTTTTATCTTTAATTATAAAAAAGGTATTAATTAATATTAACTTATAATATTTTTTTTTTATTTCCTTAAATATAAGTAAAATAAGTTTTAGTATTAGTTTAAAGTAGTTTTTTTTTTAGCTAAGAGCATTTACGCAATTATTCTCTAATCTTTTATAAAATATAATCTTAAAATTATATTTAGCTATAAATTTTAAATACTTTTTTTACTAAGTAAAGATATTTATTTCTTTTATAACAAGGCTTATAAGATTTTTATAATTTAAATATATAATAATTTTATATTTATTACCTAGCAAGTATAACCTTTATTTTTTAAATACTTTAAATATAACTATTAGTTTTTTATTATATATAAAGTATTATAGTTTAGGTTTATAAAGTTTTTTAGAAAAAAAGACTACTAGGTATAATATTCTTTTATTATTTTATTAGCTAAGGACTTCTCTAATTATAAAATTAGATATATTTATTTTTATAATAATAGGCCTTATAAGGTTATATATTTATAATACTAGTGCTATAGTAATAGCTTTTTTAAGGGCCTTAAATGTTTTAAGGGCTTTTCTTATATATCTAATAGGCTAATTTTTTTTTTTATTACCTGGATTTTTTTTTATAAGATCTATAAGTAGTACTGTAATTTTACTATAGCTTTTAATAAACTGTTAATAGTAGTTTACTAGACTAAGGAAACTTTATACTTCCTTTACTATTTCAGGGATCTTTTATTCTTTAATAACTGCTACCTTAGTAAAGTTTATTTTAATTTATCCTGGCAAGATAATATATTTTAGGAAGTTAATTTCCTGTATATAAAATTAGTATTTTTTAGGTTTTACTAGTAGATTTATATTTTATAGTATTTTCAGAACTTTATATATATATTATTTATATTCTTCTAGGGTATTAAAGTAGATTAATATATTATTAAGGTAAATAATAATAAAATTATTAATATATTCCTTAAGGATTTTATTAATTATTTTTTAGAATATGGCTGGTATATTAGTAAGTCTGAAGGGCATAATTAAGTATTTAAATAGTTTATATTATATTATAAATGCTATTTTTTATTTATTTCTTTTTTTAATTTAGATAAGGTTATAGGCTTTTTTTAAGTTTAAAGCTATAAATTATTTTATAGTAGCTAGCTTATTTTTAATTTCTAAAATTAATAATAGTAGAGTTTAATTTTTAATAGTGATTTTATTAAGTTATTAGTAGTTAATAACTAGTTATAATTTTTTATTTTTCTTTAATATAAATATTATAGGGTATCCTATTAATAAATTAGAAACTTAAATATATTTTTTCTTTAATTATTTATTTAATTATTTTTTTAGGGTATTGAGTTTTTTTTTATAAAGGTTATAGATTTTATATATTTTTGGTTATTTTTTGTCTATTAACTTAATAAAGTAATCCTATTATAAGTATAGCAGTAAACCTATTTCTAGGGTTGCTTTATATAGTTTCTTATATCTCTTATATTAGCAAGGAATTTTAGTAAAAGTATCTTCTAATTTTTTTAATTTTTCTTTTTTTTATACTTTACTTAATACTTTATTAAATACTACTAGTTCTTTTTGGAATTATATTATAATTCTATTAATGCAGATGTATTCTGCTTTTTTATGTTATTTATTATATTATAATAATACTAGTGATTTTTTTTTTTTAAACTTAATTATTTTTTTTATTAGTTTTATAGTTGGCATAGAGGATTCTGGTTTTTCTAGTAGTATAGCTTTGCCCTTTTACTCTCTCTAATATAGTTAATATTCAGGTATATTTTTAATATCTTAATAGATTTTATTATTTTTTTATTAGATTATAGGGTTATTATTAAGTAACTAAGGGTAACCTAAGAGAATATTATCTTTTAATATATTTAAAATACTAAAGTAAATTTTATAAATATTCCTATTAATAATTAGTATAAGGTAATTAGTTTTATATTAGATAAGTCTTTTTTTTATATTAGCTCCGGTAATACCTATAACTTATAGTAGCTATTTTTTTTATTATATAGGAATTTGCAGTTTATTAATTAGTTATAGTAAAATTAAGTTATAACTTACTCTACTATTAATATAGGCAGTAATAATACTATTATTAATTTATATATTTATTTTAAGCTTTTTTATTACAGGTCTAATTATATTAACTTATATTTTTTAGGTATTTTTTTAGAATTTTCTTTCTTTTAATTATATTATACTTTAATTTTATAATAGTAATAGTAGTTATATTATAGGTTTAGGTATTTTTCTGGGTTTTTTTTAATATAATTTTTGCTATATATATTTTTATATTAGACCCAGAAATACTAATTTTTAATTTTAGTTTCCTAGTATTTGGAATATAATAACTTATTATATTATTCTATTATTAATTATTTATAGTTTTTAGTAAATAAGATATTATATTTAAGTTATATTTTTTTTTATTTAAGGAACTAGTCTTGGGTTATAATAGGGTAGTAAGGGTTTGCATTAGTGTAGTTTACTGGTTTATTAGCCTATAGCACTGGTTATTAAATAATCTTATATTACTTAAGCTATTACTAAAATTTACTTAGTTTAAGTATTTTTATTTCCTTATTATCTTTATTATTAGAGGGTTCCTATTTGCAAGGGTAGTATAGTTTTTGGGGTTTCTGTTACGATCCGGCACAGTGGCCGTAGTAACTGCTAGATCCCTTATAACTAGCTGGTTCCATCGCAATATTCGCTACAAATGCGTTTATTGGCCTAATCTTTTGCCCTGTTTGGCTCAATGGTTTGATGGAATCGTTACAGTTTCTGTAATTTATATTATTTATATAGGTCTAAGATATTTAGGTTAGTATATTTTTTTTTATTTTTAAATTTTTTATATATTTTATATAAGAATTTGGTTTTATTTTTCTTTTTTTTTTCCGTATATAAGGTATTGCAGGCTTTAGCTTATACCTTTTTATTCTTATACTATTCCTATATTATAATATTATATATTTCCTTTATATTAAGGTCTGTAAATTACTTAATTTTTTTAGAAGTTATAATATTAATTAAAATTTGCTTTAGTTATTTTTTCTTAGGTATTTTTGGAAATTATCCTAATTTTTTTTTTTTACTTTTATATATAAGATATTTATTATTATAGTAAATAATTTAGTTAAGTAGGTTATAAGGTATAGTATTAATAATATTAATTTAAATATACTTAGCTTTCTTATTTTTATTACTGGATTTTTTTAAAGTATTAGGTTTTTTATATTTTCTCTAGTAGTTTTTTTTCTTATAGCCTGTTTTATTATAGTAGTTATATTTTTTATAAACCTGTAGATATTAATAGTATTAATATTTATAGGTCCTGGCTTTTTATTATTAGATAATATTATATTATATTTTTTACTTTAGTTAATATTATATTAAAGATATTAATAAAGTTTATTATTTCTCTTTTTTTTTACTTATTATTTCTTTTATTATTTAAATTATTAATTATTAATATAACTAGCTTTCTTGGATAGTTTTTTAAATATAATAGGAAAGTTATCTTATACTAGCTTATCCTTAACTTCTAACTTTAATCTATAGTAGTATAGTATTTTTTTTAAAGTATTATTAATATTTATTTTAGTATTAATTTAGATAAATTTCGCGGTGTATTTAGTATATATACCTTACTATTAGAGTTTAATTAGAAGATTTTTGGCTTTTTTTTTTTTATTAATTTATTTAAAAAAGTCCTTAAATTAGTTTTTAAATTTTTGGTAATTATTAAAGAGTATATTAGTAGTTTTTTTTCTTTTAGCTTATTTATAGTACTTAAAGTTTTAAAAATATAATTTAAATTAATTTTTTAGTTTTTTAATAAGCTTATTTCCTGCAATACTAACTTATTATTCTTATAAAGCTATAGTTATTAGGAAGTACCTAAAGTAGGCTCTTATATTTATAAGAAATTCTTTAATTTTTCTTAGATTTTTATTAAATAATATAAGTAAAGGTAGTTTAATAATTTTTCCAGGTTCTTTTTTATATAGTCCTTACTATTAGCCTTGGGCTATAAGTAATTAACTTTATTATCCTTAAGTATTAAGTTATTTAATAAATCTAGTAATAATAGTTTATTATTTTTAAATAGTTTATTTTATCTAGTAAGTTAGGTTTTTAAGGTTTATTAGATATTAAGTTCTTTTAGCTGTGCTAGTTAGTAGTTTTTATTAAAGAGTAGCTATAATTATAGTATTTTTAAATAAGTCTATAATCTTAATATTACTATTATAATACTTACTCTAGACTTTACTTTCTTAGTCTATTCTAATATCTAGAACTTAATAATTAATTATTTAGTTATTTTTATAACTTATTACCTGTAATCTAAGGTAATTATTTAAATAAGAGTTATAAATATGTAATAAGCTAAGCTCCTATAGGGTTAGTATAAGAGGGATTCCTAAGGGATAAACTTTATGTTAGGTTTATGTTAGCAGATAGGCCAGGCTAGACTAGCAGGTAATTAATAAAGATAAGGGGTTTATTTATATAATTAATAAATAATATATTTTTAGTATAATTAAATATTATTTTGTATTTATAACTGGCTATTTAACTATTTTAAATAAGCGTGGAGAATAAAATTTATATATCTAGTTATATATCCTGGATTATAATAGAAAGCTGGCTTTCCTAGCTTTTTATATTAGATTAATTTGGAAAGCTGGCTTTCCTAGTTTTCTTATTAGATAGGTGCGATATCCTTGATTAGCCTATTAGTCTATTATTAATCTGGTCTGGCCTACCCTATGGGCCTGTAGTTGCGACTATAAGAGTTGGGTCGTGATAAATTCCTAGAAGCTTTAAACTTTTTTTTACTAATTTATTTACTTTCTTATTTTCTAGTATATTTTTATATTTTAGTACTTAAGTAACCCTAATAGTAATTTATAATTATAGTTTTTTAGTTATTTTCCTTAATTTTATATAAATATTTTATAATAAGACTAGCATAGTCCCTAAAATCTTATTTATTACTAATAAGTTATTAAAAAAAAAGAGAATTTCCTTAATATCTGGGTTTTCCCTGGCTTTTATTTTAATTAATTTTATAATTTTAAAAGCTTTAACTGCCTTTATATTATATACTTTAGTATTAGAGAAAAAATTATATACGAAAATAATTCTATAATTATAAAAAATACCTATTTCTTATCTTATATTTCCTACTTTATTTTATAATTTATTTAAGTATATAAAAATAATTAATCTAGGAAAAAAATCTAGGAGCTTAAGGTATTTTTCTATTACTTTTACCTTATTTAAGTTATAAAAGTCTAGTCCTGCTAATACTATATTATTATTTTTTATAAAAAAAAAGGATTTAATAATTTTATTAACTAAGGCAGTAATTTACTATAGTCTAGTTCTAGGGAAACTAGGGGGAAGCTTTTTATTAATTTTTTTACTTATAAAATAATTTTTATCTAGGCTAGTAAACCTAGCTAATATATAAAGTCTAGCTTATACTAGGGCTATTACTATTATAGGAATCCCAGATTTTTTATATATAATAATTATATTTATAATTTTTTAGGCAAGGATTACTACTTTAGCTATTATTTAAAAAACTTTATTTATTTTATTTATTAGTTTAATAATACCTATAAATACTTACTTATTTAAGTAAGTAATACTTTATTTTTTATTTCCTGGCTACTAGGCTTTTATATTATAAAAAGTAATTAATATTATATAAGCCTTTACTATAATTACTATAGTATTAAGGGAAAAGCTTTTTTATATTTTATTAAGGGATTTAAGGAAGTTTACTATTTTAAGTATTTTTTTTATAATAATTTTTATATATTTTTTAAAAAAAAATCTAAAATTAAAATAAATTCCTAGCTAATATATAAATACCTAGGGGAGGATAGGCTTTTTTTTAAAATTTATTTTTTTTTTATAAATATAATTTTTAATATAATAAAAGTAAATAAGTTCTGCTTTATTTAAGTTAAAGGAGATAATATTTTATTATTTTTAGTTAAGGGTATTTTATAATTTTTATTATAATTTCCTAGTTATTTTTCTAATATTAGATTTAATAGTATAAATTATAATATTATTTATATAGCTAAAGTATACCTCTAGGTTATTTATTTTTAATATAAGGGAAAAGTATAGTATTAAAATAATTAAGGAAATAAAAGACTTTTAGGGGGCTTTATATTTTAGTTTAATATTTAAGAAAATTATATTATAGCTATTATAAACTCCTATTTTTTTATTACTTATAAAAAACTTAATTTATTTAATAAAAAATATAAGTTAGTTTTATTTTTTAAGTTTTAGAATAAGATAATTATATATAATAATATTAAAAGCTTCTAAGATATTAAGGGTTAAAAGTATAATTATAAGGCTTTTAGCTAGAGTTATTTTTATATTATATATAAAATAAGCTATTAGGTTAATAGCTAATTTTTTAGGAAAGGCCCTAAAATATTATAAAGGGAGTAGCTTATATTTTATTATTAATAAAATAATTTTTTTAACTAGTAGTTTTTCTAGTTTTTTTCTAATATATAAAAATAAGAAAATAGGTTTATAGTTTTTATATATAATATATATTATTTCTAGTTTACCTAGTTTTAGGATAATAATTATTTTTATTTTCTTAAATAAAAGAGAGTAATATTTAATTACTAGGTAATTTTTAAATAGGTTTATAATATACTCTTCTACTACTAGCTAGGCTAGTTATAAAAGTATTACTAAAATATTATTAGCTCCTGGGGCTATATTACTAGACCCTATAATAGCTTTTTTAGTTTTAGCTTCTGTAATTAAAGTATTTTACTTAATATTATTATTAACTAGGAGTTCTAGTTTTTAGGGATTAGAAATATTTTTTTTTATTAATTTTTATTTTAAGAGTTTATTTTTAAAGTAAGTAATTTTTTTTATTAGGTCTAAGATACTTATATTTTTATTAATTAATAGGGGGGGTTAGAAATAATTAATAGTTTTTTATTATTTTACTATTATTTAAATATTTCTAGTAGCTAAGGTATTACTAATAATTTTATTTTAATATATTTATTTATAATATCTAATTATTATTTTTAGGCTTTTCCTAGTTTTTTTATATTTTACTATACCTTATTTAATATAGCTAAGGGTATACTAGGCTTTTTTATATTTATTTATCTACTATAGGGTATTATAGCTATTTTAATATTAGGTTTTTCCGGTTATTTTTATAATATTTTTAAAAAGTTTTATAGGGCTTTAGTATTTTTATCTAGGTTTTTGCTAAAGGGGAAGGTTAAGTTAATTATAGGGAGGGTTTAAGTAAAAGTATATATAAATTATCTAAAATTCTCCTAGTATTTTATTAAAATATATTTTTTACCTATTCCTGGGGTTATTTTAAGGGGCTCTGGGAGAGTTATAATAACTATAAAATAATTAAAGCTAGTATTAAATATATATTTTATATAAGAAAAAATTAAGTAATTAAAGAAAATAAAGTTAATATATTTTTTTAAGGCCCTAGTTAAAAAATTAATTAATAAGGGAAAAAGATTATAGAATTTAGCCTATATTATTATTTTATTTTTTATTATATCTAGGTCTTTACCTAATTATTATAGCTAATATATTATATTAAAGTTTCCTGTAAATATAATTTTAGGGGAAAGGGTTTTTTATTTAATAAAGGTTTTTATAATAATATTATTTACTGCTTTATAATATATATTAATAATTATATATTTATAGAATTTAATTTAGTAAATATATTTATTTTTTAGCCTAGGGGGGGAGATTTATTTATTTAAAAGATTAGGTAAAATTTTAATAAATATAAGAATTAAAAGTCTAATTTTTTTTTAGTTATTAAAAAGATTATAAACTTAATAGCCTAGGTAGTTTTTAATTTATTATTTACCTAAGTTATTATTTTATTAAATATAAGATTTTTAGATAAGTATTATATTATAGCTATTTTTTTAAATTAAAGAAAAGGTAATATTTTAAGTAGGGTTATTTTTACTAATATTAGCCTAAAAGATTTTAAAGCTAGAGTTTTTATAGCAGGGGTAGTATTAGTATTCTATTATTTACTATCCCCTAAAAACTTATTACCTACTAAAGCAAATCTAATATTATTTATATTTATATTCTTTTATATTATTATAATAAATTACTTAAAAATATTCTTTTTAACTAATATTTTTTTATTTTTTAATTCCAAGTTTATTTTTATTATTATACTAGATATAAGTTAAAATCTTATAAGGGCTAAGATATTAGGAGGGGGCCTGTAAATATAAGTAAAGTTTTTAGAGGCTATAAGTATAGTAAGCGGGTAAGCTTTAAAAAAGTCTTTTATACCAAAATCTTTAATTATTTTAAGCTAGTTTTTAATTAAGTAGCTTTTTACTCTATTTTTAATTCTAGGTCTAGTATAATAACTTATAGTATTTAACCTATAAGGGCTATTATAATTTATATATTAAAGGAGGTTAGGGCAGTTATTATATATATTATTATTATAGGTTTTTCCTGGCTTCTTATATTTTTTATACTAAGGTATTTAAGTATAATTTCTTAGGTTATAAAAGCCTAGGTATTTTTTATATTAAAAAACCCAGGGTTTTTAAATTCTTTTTTCTATTAATACTAAGTATTTAAAAAAGCAAAAGCCTGGCTTAATATTTTTAATAAAAGAAATAAAATAATTATATATATCTAGGGTTTCCCTAAAAAATATTTTAGTATAGGCTATAGGGGGGTTAGTAGCCTAGGCCTTAGCTTAGGTTTTAGCTTAAACTAGCTATTTTATTAAATATATACCTAAGGTATTTATATAAGTCTTAGATACCCTATAAATAAAAAAACTTTTTTATATATATATTTTTTTAATTTTAAAATTATATATTATAATTATAAAACTAAAATTTAAGATTTTTTTTTTTATTTATTTTTTTTTAGTCTTAAAAGTATAGTTAAAGTTTATTTTCTAGAAGTAAATAATATCCTTTACTTTTAGTTTTTTAAATTTTATAAATTTTTATCTAGCCCTAATATTTATTATTTTCTTTTATATATAATCTAGTAAAACCTAGATAAAAATATAATTATTAGTAATTATTTTTAAGTTTTTAGCCTTATTAGCTATAATAAGGGCTAGCCTTTTATTATAGCTATTAATTATATTATTTAAGTTATTATTTTTTTATATATTAACTAGGCTTAAGTTTCTAGCTATAGTTTTTATATAAGTAAGTTTCTTATTATTAATTCTTTTATAAGGATTTTATTAGTAAGGGTATTTTATTATTAATTATAGTTTTGCCTGCTAATTTTTAATATATAGGGTTAGGAGTAAGTTAAGTAATAAAAGTATTATTACCTAGTTTTTTAGGGTTTTTAAGAGGCCTTATATTTTAGTTATTTAAGGCTAGGAGATTTTAAAAAATAAAAAAAAAAGTTTTATAAGTAATTTTTATAACTAGGTAATTATATTTTCCTTAAAATCTTTTTAAGTAATTATTTATAGTTTTAGTAATAAAAATTAAAATATTTTATTTTATATTTTTTTAATATTAATTTCTTTTATTTATTTAAGAATTTTCTTTTATATAATAGATTATTATTTAAGAGTTATATTAATTACTTTTTATATATTATTTTAAAAAAAAAATAAATTTTTATTATTTTTAGTTTTTATAAACCTAATATTAAAATATTATTTTATATTTAATTTAAAATAAAATATATTTTTTATATTACTAGCTTTATAAAAATATTATTTTTTAGGGGTAAAGAAAAAGTTAAAAATATTTCCTTATCCTATAATTAAAAGAGTAGTTTTCTTATAGTTTCTAGTAGCTGCTTACCCAGCAGTAATAAGGTTCCTAATACCCTAGGTACTTAAGAGTCTGGCAAGTATAGCTATGGTCTCTAGCGAGAGCCCAGGGAGGGCGAAAGGTATCGAGAGGGTAGGTTATTATTCCGATAGCTAGTCAGGTATTCTGGTTTTTGGTAAGGGGATACCTAAAAGGTGGGGTACCTGTAGATGTAAGAGGGAAGCTTGAAGGAGCCTACCGTATAGTACAGGATTGCGTTCGAGGCCCAGCAAGAAACAGCTATTCCCTTACAGGTAAGGAGCTGTCATTTATCGTAACAATCGCCACCTCGTCTGACTTCACATTACGTGATCGCCGAGAGGTTGTCGTGGACCCGATGTCTCTTATGAACCTATCACATCCATACAGCACTATAAAGATGTGGGCTGGGTTGGAACAAGGGGGAAAGGAGGGGTTGAGACGGAATTTTTTTGCTTCACAAAGCTCGTGCTCAGGTTTCTCAACCTTCGAAATTGTGGCCTGATGGCGTTCTGCGACCGTCCACGGCATGTAAGTCCCGGATGCGCCATCGACGCTTCCCACGTAAGATCGCCGGCGGCAGTTGTTAGACAAGGTGGCCAGCGTCCAGAATAGGCAAAGCTAGTGATACCCGAGATAGACTTAAAACTGGCGTCTGACGAGATGGTGGAGAAGCCGGATTGTTCCTGCGGAGGAGATCCCAGCCAGACTAGGACCCCTGGTCGGTATTATCACGTACTATGGCGCGTCTAAGCAAGATGGGAGGGAAAAGTGTACAAGCTTAAAGAAACAACAACAAGAGGCTGTTGTAGCGCTAGTTTCTCCTTTTACCTGCAAAATGTATGTGACCGTTGAGAGCTGAAAGCCACTTCTTGCCTTGAGAGATTCAGGTCACTGAGGAGCTAACCGCCCAGATTGACTCTCGTGATTTTCGTCATTGCTCTCATAGGCTGTTCTAGACTGCTCTCGACAAGCCATAGCTGGGGTAAGTGAGACTCGCCATCATGATTGGCAGGCAGTGCAAGTAAGATCCGATGTTGGCGGCTCGCTTTCCCGCACGCATCCGAACCCCTTACATCATGAGTGGATACCATATGTGTTCCTTATTCCATGTCGTTCAACATTGTACTTGTACGGCACCAAATACTAGGATTCAAAATTACATGTTCGCGACATATACTTCGCAGGGCCGAAGATTATCATCTTCTGGGAATGCTGGGTATTCCAGCCAGGCTGTAAATATCATGACCGGCTCGATAATAGTAAATATGATTAGAGAAAGACAGCGTAAATGTATTTTTCATGTGCCAGTCTGGAATCATATAAAGTGATCTACAATATTTCTTCGTTCCCGCGTATTATCTGATGTGATGTAGGGTAGCTTTTGAGCAAAGCTTCATGATCGCGGCCAAACCAACGGCATTAACACAGGTGAACAAAAGAGTGGGCTCCTTAGATCATCTCCGAGACACGGTCATTAATGTGTTATTACTCTGTGGCGAGACGCGTCTCTGTTGGGAGACTTATGTTGGGACGACATGCAAGACATTGAGACCCAGTTCAATCTTGCTCCAATTTGATCCCAGACCGCTGTGGTGGCATCATCTCATATAGACAAGGGGATCTTTGTCCCCAGGCCTTGGAGCTGCTGCTGTAATGCCCGAGAATATTAGGTGCTCATATAAGTACTTGCGGCCCGATCCGACCTGTTCCCACAAGTACATGGCAGATCCTGATTACAAGCGCCCTTTCTTGCGTTCATATGCCTACAACACTGTCTAAGACGGTCATTTACTGAAGCAGATGACTATAAGCCTCGGGATCTCTGTGCTCCCTTGCATCCTGATGACCCTGCTTCTGCTTCTGCCAGAACCCCATTAATCCTCACACAAAATAGCAGCCAGGTGCTATGTAGGGGTACGAAGGCACTACCTATGCCAAGCCTTACCCCATACTCCGTAACTGTAATACAAGTACTGGATGTATCATTGATGGCCGGGAAACACCGGCTCCAGGGCCGCACACTGTCATTCGGTTGTAGGAGCAGCGTAGCCGCTGCGGATACCCCTTACATCTCGTCACACTCTTAATAGGCAACGAGTGCTAGGGTGCCATATTAATAATATCTAGTGTCTGCTCTAATCCATGCAGACTACGTACTAATCTGATAGTAGCTGCGTTAAGCTGCTGCTTCTTTCAACTCAGACTCGTCACATTGAGATTCTCGTTCCTACGACGAGTACGCCGACGTGCTGCTTTGGAGCACCTCGCATTATCTCGATAGGCTCGTCTTTGTTTGCTTGATTCATTGTCTTGAACTTATTTACTTCTTATTCGAAAGGATCCAACTCTCTTCTCGAATTCTACCCCTTAGGGTTTGCAACACTTAACACCTATTCCAAAAGTTAGAGACGCTCTTAATAAGAGCGTCCGAAAAAATCCATCAATCCTCACCGCGCGAATCGATTCTGGAAAAGGCGAATGCGCCGTTCCTGCTACTCTCTGGTATTGAATTTTACAATATTGAGCGGAGATACTCGTCACCAAAAAAATCATTATACACAAATTAGAGAAAAAAATGGCGTCGGACGATACTCCCGATAATGGGGACCAACCTCATATCCCAATTGCCATCTGCGGTGTTGGCATCCGGCTACCAGGAGGTATTCACAGTGCTGACCAACTGTGGCAGTCCATCACCAATGGCGGTGACTCTCAGAGTCTGCCACGGTTGAGTGGTAACGATCAGAAACATCTGGACCCAGTTGATGCCTCGCTCTTCTCCATGACCAGCGAAGAGGCCGAAGGCTGTAGCCCGCAACAGGCGAAACTTCTGGAAGTGACTCGTGAGTGCCTTGAGGATGCGTGCGAGATCAACTACCGGGGCGAAGATGCTGGCGTTGGCTGCTATGTCGGCGTGTTTGGAGAGGACGATGCATCAATGATATCATCGAAAAATGATTTGAAAGGACCAAGGTTCGTTTCCCATACCATTGTGACTCTGCCGCATAAGTCGTGCATTTCGCTGACCTATTCCTTCCTTTTAGCGTGGTGATTAAATCGTCACCATCGTCATCCCTTGTGGCTCTGTACGAGGCTTGCCGCGCTTTGCAATCTGGAGATGCTAGCTCTGCCGTGGTTGCAGGATCTAGTATTGTGCCGGCTCTTGAAGATGGAGCTGAAATGGGCGAGACGGTATCGGCTGTATATCTCAAGATATTGCCCGATGCTATCCGTGACGGTAACCCTATCCGCGCTGTCATTAAAGCATGCAGTGCAGGAAACATTGCATGTGGCGAAGGCCCTCCCAATGCGCTCGAGGAGGGTTCGCCCAATCTTACGAGCTTGATCAAGGCCGTGGTAACTCTGGAGAATCGGGCTGTTACTACAAACGATTCCCTTGGTAAGATTTATTCTATTGGGGAAATTGCAGGCTCAAATGCTAACCTGAGTGGCAGCGTCTTCTAATTCTACTGTCGTCTCTTCTTACTGTGCTGAAAGAATCGGTATCAACTCATCCGACTCTGAGGCATACGACATTCACGTTGTTGTTGACCGTTACCCTCAATCTACTCCAAGTAGATCCGAGGCTCGACCAGAACTTGTTCTTTTCTCTGCGCATAACACGTCGTCTTTGGCCAAACAGATAGAACAACACTGTTTATATGCCCAGGCTCACCCAGATGAGGCTGCTGATATCGCCTACACCCGTGCAATGCGGCGCGAGGTTCTGGAATACAAGGCATTTTCCATTCTTTCCAATTCGTCTTTTACAAACACTTCAAACTATGTCAGGTCCCCTGCACAGACTTCCGCTATCACCATGATTTTCAACGGCCAGGGTGCCCAGTGGGCGGGGATGGGCAAGGAACTCATCCAGGCTGATCCAGAGTTTAGAGAGGATATTGAGAAGATGGATGCGATTTTGAAGGGATTGAAGATACCATCTGCCTGGTCGATTCAAGAGGAGCTGCTCCGTGATGCTGCCGATCCCCAGAACAGGAACAACTCATCGCAGCTCTCCTATCCTCTTAGTACGGCGCTGCAAATCGCTCTGGTTAACCGATTCGAGCGCCTTGGCGTTACACCTAAGGCGGTTGTCGGTCACTCTAGCGGTGAAATCGCTGCGGCTTATGCTGCAGGCTTCCTTTCCTTTGAAGACGCCATCACCATTGCTTACTACTACGGCCATGTCACCACCAAAAACCAGCATGATGGTGGCATGGGTGTGGTCAGTTTGGGTGTTGCAGAAATGAAAGAGTTTCTGGAACAGGGTGTGGTAGTTGCTTGTGAGAATTCTCCTACAAGTACCACTATTTCTGGTGATCGTGAGGCGGTTGAGCGAGTGTTGAAGTCTGCTAAGGCGGCCAAACCTGATATGATTACTCGTGCTTTGCGCATTGATGTTGCTTATCATTCTCATTACATGGCTCTGCTTGCAGATGATCTGCTTGGCCTTTTGGAGGCTGAAAAGATCGCTTCGCGGGCGCCCAAGAAGAAGAGCAGGGGATTTTTATGTCTAGCGTCAGTGAGAAGGTTCTCAGAGAGCAGAGTGATTTCGGTCCCGCATACTGGATCTCCAACTTGGTGTCCCGAGTCCGATTTAGCACTGCTATCTCTAACGTCCTCAGCTTATCTTCTGAGGAACCTCTGTTTCTGGAAATCGGTCCGCACTCGGCCCTATCAGTCCCTCTATCCCAGATTTGTGCGGCTGCAGACATGCGATACAGCTATATTTCGTCTCAAACTCGTGGCGCGGATAGTGCAGTGAGCTTCCTCTCTGCTGTTGGACGGCTGTGGCAAGAATCGGCTGTTCTGAATCTGGCCCCGTTATTCGCTAATGGGAAGGCAATTTCTGGGTTGCCTCAGTATCCCTGGTCTCACGGCAGCTATGGTGAGGACTCTGTTGCCACTAATCTTCCTGCTCGTGAGAAACGGGCGCGCATTGTTGAAGAGACTCGTTTTTTGGAGAGTGAACTTGCAGATGATGAAGTACCGACTACCGAACTGGAGATTGTCCTTCGAGCTATCTGGGTCGATATCCTCCACGATGCAATTCGAATCCGCAGAGAAGACATCGGAAAGAAGCACAGTTTCTTCCTGCTTGGTGGTGACTCTCTAACAACTACTGAGCTTGTTACTGCTGCTTACCAGTATGGTATTCGTCTGAGTCCGGCTTCCATTTCCGATAATCCTGAGCTTGCTCAGATGGCAGCTGTGGCAATCATCGAGGAGGATGGCACAATGATGGTCGAAACAGAACCTTTCAGCTTGATCACAGAGCATACGATAGATCATGTCAAAAACCATATTCTGAAGCAGTGCAAGATCACGACAGCTGAAGTAATTGAGGACGTCTACCCATGTACAACTCTCCAGGAAGGTTTCATGGCTTTGGGCATGAAGCAGCCGGGTTCTTATATTCACAGAGTTGTGTATAGACTGATGCCTGATATTGACGTTGATCGATTCATGGCTTCCTGGGAGGCCACCATTAAGCACTGTGGTAGCTTGCGTTCTCGAGTGGTCCTCTTTGGAGGTCGAGCTCTTCAGGCTGTGCTGGCTAAAGACACTGCTTGGGAGCATCCCCTCCCTGGTTTAGATGTTCAGGCTTTCCTCAACCAAACCCGAAACATTAGTATGAGCTATGGTGAGCGCTTGAGTAGGTATGCTTTGGTCAGAGACAGCAGTGGTGGCGTCTACTTCGTGTGGCTGATTCACCACGCGGTATTTGACGGTCTCACCATGCGAATCATTCTGGATGCTCTCTATCACGCTTACCGTGGCAACGAAACCAAGGCTTTGCGACCGTACTCTAACTTTATCCGCTATGTGGAATCTATTGATTCTGCCGCCTCTACCGAATACTGGCAAAAGGAGCTTGATGGTGCTCAGCGTGCTCATTTCCCCCTGGCCAGACTTTCTGCTACTTCCGAAGACAAGGTAATGAAGAAGACGATGCCTTTTCGCAACAAGAAGAACTCTCCTATCACTACCGCAACGATCCTTCGTGCAGCATGGGCTCTTCTCCTCTCCCGTTATTGCGACTCTGATGACGTATGTTTTGGCACTACATTGTCAGGGCGTCAAGCTGCGGTGCCTGGATTGAATGAGATCCCTGGACCAATGATTTCCACTGTTCCCATCCGCATCAAAATTGACCCTGGCATGAGCGTATTGACGTTTCTTGAGAAAATTCAGATTCAGGCTGCGGAAATGATTGCTCATGAACAATACGGTATTCAGAACATCTCCAAATTAAGCCAGAATGCTGAGGAAGCATGCGACTTCACCAACCTGATTGTCATTCAGCCAAATAACCACCTGGCGTCTTTCGCTGATACTGCCTCTGATGCTATCTTGCAACAGGGCGCCGTTGAAAAATCTCTCTCAGAGGAAGCTATGCGTAATTATTTTAACTATCCTCTTGTTTTGCAGACTCGCATTGGCGATGACAGCATTGAGTTGGATTTGACTTATTACGCTGATGCTATCACTGAGGGCCAGCTCGAGGCTCTGTGTTTCCACTATGAGCACACTGTTCAGCAATTGATTGCTTTCAGTGATATGCCTCTGAGTGCTCTTTCAATCTCTAGCTCGTGGGATCTAGAGAAATCTCTTAAGGCTAACAGCGAGACACCTGAGATAGTCGACCTATGTCTTCATCAACTTATCGAGAGACAAGCAAAGGATCGCCCCAACGCCATTGCTATTCAAGCATGGGACTTGGAGCTGACTTACTCACAACTCAATCGTTCTGCTAACCGCCTCGCCCACTATCTTGTAAAATCTTGTGGGGTCAAGGATCAGGATCTCGTGCACGTCTGTTTTGAGAAATCGGCCTGGTTTTTTGTGTCTATTATTGCCATCAATAAAGCTGGTGCTACGTGGGTTCCCTTGGATCCCTCGCACCCACTTCAGAGACAACAACAGGTTATCTCGCAGACGAAGGCGACTCTGGCCTTGACTTCAACCAGCAATACAGATATGTACTCTAAGCTAGTTGATAGCGTGGTCGAGGTGTCACATGCTCTGGATGAGAAACTAGCAAAGACGGAGATGAGCTCGTATGGACCAATTAGCAACGTGTCGCCACATAATGCAGCCTATGTTCTGTTTACCTCTGGAAGTACTGGAACGCCAAAGGGTCTGGTCATGCAGCATGATGCCGTTTGCACTTCACAGACTGCCGTCACTAAGCGTCTTGGGATGAACTCTAACGTGAAGATGCTTCAATTTGCTTCCTTCGTTTTTGATCTCTCTATTGGCGAGATTGTGGGTCCCTGGGTTGTTGGTGGTTGTATCTGTGTTCCGTCTGAGGAAACAAGGATGAACAACTTAGTTGACTTCGTCAATACAACAGGGATCAACTGGGCATATCTGACTCCCTCATTTACGCGGACCTTGAATCCTGATGACGTACCTGGCCTGGAACTGCTCTTGCTTGCCGGCGAGGCTGTTGGACGAGATGTGTTCGAAGCTTGGTTCGGAAAGGTGCGGCTGATCAATGGTTGGGGTCCCGCCGAGACTTGCGTGTTCTCAACGCTCCACGAATGGAAGAGCTTTGATGAATCTCCATTAACGGTTGGCCGGCCAGTCGGTGGCCACTGTTGGATTGTTGATCCGCGGGATCCGCAGCGATTGGCTCCCGTCGGAACCTTTGGTGAAGTTGTTATCCAAGGACCGACTATCCTTCGTGAGTACCTGGCCGATCCTACTAAGACTGAGTCCTCGATGGTCCGAAGTCTCCCTGAGTGGGTACCAAATCGTACTGCTACCCACTGGGATCGATTTTACAAGTCTGGTGACCTGTGTCGGTATAACGGCGATGGCACAATCGAGTTTGGAACCCGCAAAGATGGCCAGGTCAAAATTCGAGGCCTTCGTGTCGAGCTTGGAGAAATCGAACATCACATCCGCGAGTCCTTGGAGGGCGTTAAACAGGTCGCTGTTGATGTGGCAAAGGTAGATGGTGGCGCAATCATTGTGTCCTATTTCTGCTTCACAGATGAAACTCGCACAGCTGGCAAGGACTCCGAGACGAATGTGAAAAATGTTTTTGCCCCGATGACTCCGAAGCTTCAGCGCCAACTTATTGCCTTAGTTGGCCAACTCAGTGTGACACTTCCTCGCTACATGGTCCCGACACTGTTTATCCCCTGCTATTTTATGCCCTTCATTACCTCGACGAAGTTGGATATGAAGCTCTTGCGACTCGCGATGTCTAATCTTAGTAAGGAAGAGGTTGCGAGATACTCTCTTGTGGATAGTAAGAAGCGTGCGCCGGAAACCGAGATGGAGACTCGTATCCAGGCGATCTGGGCTGACCTTCTCAAGCTGCCGATCAATTCTATTGGTCGAGATGACAGCTTTTTGAGGATGGGTGGTGACTCGATTGCTGCTATCTATTTTGTGTCTGCAGCTCGCGACGCTGGAATCTCCATCGCTGTGAAAGATGTTTTCGACGACCCCCGTTTATTCCAGGTGGCTTCCAAGGCTACTATTCTTGCCAGCACGGCCGAATCTTCTCAGGTCAAGCCGTTTAGCCTCCTCCCAGATACACTGAGCAAACTTATGCAAAGTGATGTTATTCGAACTAGATATAACCTTGGAAAGGGCCAAACTATTGAAGACGCTTATCCCTGCACACCCCTCCAAGAAGGTCTTATGGCTCTCACCGCAAAACAGCCTGGCGCTTATATATCAAAGTGGTACCATAGAGTTCCTAAGGACATTGATATTGCCAAATTCAAGGCTGCTTGGAAAGAAGCTGTGGAGCGCAACGCCACCTTGAGAACCCGAATTATGCTTCAGGACGGCTGTGCAGTGCAAGCTGTCATCACGAACGATGACGACTGGGAGGATACTGCTGGCTATGATCTCGAATCCTACAAGCGCTTGATTTCTCAGTTTGATATAGGATACGGAACCCGTCTCACTCGATTTGCTCTTGTGGAGGACAAGGATGACATCTACTTTGTCTGGGTCATCCACCATGCCATTAATGACGGTTGGAGTATGCGCATTGTCTTGGATAGCGTTTATAACACCTATTACGGGCGGAGCGCTTCTTCTGTATCCCCTTATTCTAACTTCATCAATTATCTCGGCAGTATGGATGGCGAGGGTGCTGCTAACTTCTGGAGATCCGATCTGTCCGGTGCTCAACGACCTAGCTACCCTGCCACTGGAAAGTACATTGCTGCCGATAAGCCTGATGGCGAAATTCGGGTTGTTGATCGTTTGGTGTCATTTTCTGACCAAAAAGACGCCTCAATAACCATGGCTACTATCCTTCGAGCTGCCTGGGCAATTGTCTTAGGTCGGCATTGCGATGCTCGTGATGTATGCTATGGCGCCACTGTTTCTGGTCGCCAAGCTGCCATGGATGGCCTTCTGTCAACTCCTGGTGCTGTTGTTGCCACTGTTCCGATTAGAGTTCGCCTGGAGGCTGAAAGGCCTGTGAGCCAGATGCTGCAAGATCTCCAGGCTCACGCTCTGGATATGGTTCCATATGAACAGTATGGTCTGCCCAATATCTCCAAGCTAAGCCCTGAAGCCAGAGAGGCTTGTGACTTTACATCTCTACTGGTTATTCAACCCAAGGAGCAAGAAAGCACCATATTTAATACTACTGATGGTCTGCTACGGTCAGAGGCTGACGAAGATCATCTGATGATCGAGTCAATGAACAACTACTTCAATTATCCATTGGTTCTTCTTAGCTACATGGCCGAAGAGACTGTGAAACAGAGGTTTTTGTACAACCCGGCCATATTATCTGAGGCTGAAGTTGAAGCTGTTTCTTATCAGTTTGAATATGTGGTTCAGCAGCTGTTGAATCCTGGAGACAAACTCATCAGTGATGTCTCTGTTGCCGGTCCTCGGGATCTTGAGCAGAGTCTAAAAGCCAATAACGAAATTCCTGAAATTTTTGATACTTGTATTCACGAATTGATCGAAAAACAGGCTATTGAGCGACCCGACTCCCTTGCTGTTGTAGGTTGGGACCGAACCTTTACTTATCTTGAATTAGTTGAAGCGGCCAACCGATTGGCGAACTACCTCGCCGATAATTTCTGTATCAAAAATGATGAGCTGATCCACGTTTGTTTTGAAAAGTCGTCATGGTATATCGTTGCGATCCTCGCAATCAACAAAGTTGGGGCTGGTTGGGTTCCTCTCGATCCATCTCATCCCGAGCAACGTTTGCGACAGGTTGTTACCCAGACTCGAGCAAAACTTGTGTTGTGTTCTCCATCTAATTCGCATATTTGCGATGGATTTGGACTGTCTGTCATCGAGATCAGTCCTGTATTTGACCAGAAGCTTATTGAAAGTGGTGTGACCAGCAGCACCGGGCCCGCCATTAAGGTATCGCCTCGAAATATCGCCTACGTCCTTTTCACCTCAGGTTCTACGGGTACCCCCAAGGGCTTTGTTATGGAGCACGGTTCTGTGTGCACCTCACAGCTCGCTATTTGTCAGAGACTTGGGATGACTCCCGATGTTCGCATGTTACAGTTCGCAGCCTTTGTTTTCGATCTATCTATTGGTGAAATTGTGGCGACGCTGATCTCGGGCGCTTCTGTTTATATTCCAGACGAAACCACTCGCTTAAATAATTTACCAAATTTTATCCAGAAGAATAAAATTAACTGGACAATCCTCACGCCTTCGTTCGCTCGTACTCTGAAGCCAGAGGACGTCCCTGCCTTAGAGCTTATGGTTCTGGCGGGCGAGGCTGTCGGTCGCGATGTTTGTGAAAGCTGGTTTGGAAAGGTTAGATTTATCTGCGGCTGGGGTCCTGCTGAAACCTGTGTTTTATCGTCGCTTCATGAGTGGCAGTCTATCGACGAGAGTCCCCGTACTATCGGTCGGCCAGTTGGCGGCTTTTGCTGGGTTGTAGATGCAGAAAACCCTCAGAATTTAGCTCCTGCGGGCGCCATCGGCGAGATCGTAATCCAAGGTCCGACCCTATTGCGAGAATACCTTTCAGACCCTGAGAAAACCAGATCGGCGATTGTATATGACCTACCGGCTTGGGCCCCACGTCGCGAGTCCCAATATTGGAGCAGATTTTATAGATCTGGTGATTTAGGCTATTACAACCCAGATGGTACACTCGAATTTTCAACTCGCAAGGATACACAAATCAAGATTCGCGGCCTCCGTGTTGAATTAGGCGAAATTGAGTATTATCTGCAGCAGGCTATTGATACAATTCGTCAAGTCGTCGTTGAAATGATTAGTGGCAAAAATGGCTCTAATCTCGTTGCTTACTTCTGCTTTAATGAAGAAAGCAAGACGGCTGATGCTCGTATTCAGACTGATGACAAAGGCCCATTCATGCCGATTAATGAAGACCTTCAGGCTCGCCTCATTGCCGCATCTGGTGAATTGAGGGTTGTTCTTCCATCTTACATGGTCCCAACCTTTTTTATTCCCTGTAGCTACATGCCAAGTAGCACTTCCGCCAAGCTCGACCGTAAGGCACTCAAGCGATATACCGCCGCGTTATCTGCCGATGAATTATCGAAATACTCTCTTATTAGCGGTAAAAAAAGGGCGCCCGAGACTTCTATGGAAAGCCAGCTACAGCAGATCTGGGCTGAAATTTTAAATATTTCTATGGAATCAATTGGACGTGACGATAGCTTCCTTAGCCTGGGCGGTGATTCTATTACCGCTATTCATTTGGTTAATGCCATGCGAGAAGAGGGTATTATATTGACTGTGAAAGATATCTTCGATGATCCCCGCCTGCTCTGTGTGGCCAATAAGGCTGAAGAGATTAACGAAGAAACTGAGATCGAAGAGATTGAACAATTCAGTCTCTTAGAGGAAGACATCCAGAAGGTTATTCTTTCCGATGATGTTAGAAGAGAGCTTCAACTCTCTGAAAACCAGGAAATTAAAGATGCTTATCCTTGCAGCAAACTTCAGGAAGGACTTATGGCTCTCTCTGTGAAACAACCTGGATCATACGTCGCCAAATATACTTATCGCCTTCCTGATCATGTTGATCTCCAGGAATTCAAGGAAGCGTGGGAGTTTACTTCATCTGCTATTGAAGCTCTCCGCACTCGTTTTGTGATGGCTGATGGCTGCTGTGTTCAAGTTGTGATTAACGAGGAGCTTCATTGGGAGACTGCCAAGGTTGACGACATTCGTACAGCTATCGCATCGGCTCAGTCGTTGCGCATGACCTATGGTACACCTCTATCTCGTTACGTGATTCTCGAGGATCAAGACGGAAGCAACTATTTCATGTGGGCCATCCATCATTCGGTTCACGACGGCTGGTCGTTGAGGATCATTCTAGAGACCGTGAGACTGGAGTATGAGGGGCGAAGTTCGCCAGCTATTATGCCGTACAACGGCTTCATTAGCTATACCTTAAACCTCAACGCTGAAGCGGCTGCTGTGTACTGGCGAGGTCAGCTTGAGAACGCCAAAAGGGCCAGCTTCCCAGCTGCTACCGTTACTGTCGGCGAGGCAAAGCATAAAACACGCATGATGACAAAGTCCATTCCCTTCCCTGCTTCTACGAATCCCGCTATTACCAAGGCTACAGTTCTCCGAGCGGCTTGGGCAGTCATTCTTGCTCGTTATTGCGATACCGATGATGTCACCTTTGGCTCTACCGTTTCCGGAAGACAGGCTGTGGTCCCGGGTCTGACGGAAATGGCTGGTCCAGCTGTTGCTACTGTTCCCATCCGTGTCCGTCTTAATTACGAGCAGCGTGTGTCAAAATTCCTTCAAAGTATTCAAAGCCAAGCTTCTGAGATGATTCCCTTTGAGCAATTCGGCCTACAGAATATCTCAAGATTAGGTGTTGATGCTAGAGACGCGTGCGACTTCACTTCCTTGATGCTAGTTCAGCCAATGCAACATCTGACTGGCGAGGATATTGACACAATCCTAGTACCAGTCCTAGAGCAAGATACTCAAGAAGATCAATTGCAAAACTACTTTTCTTATCCTCTTGTTTTGCAGGGGCATATTCACAATGACCGGGTTGAGCTTGTTCTGATTTACGATTCTGTTGTTCTTCTAGAATCGCAACTCCTGGCGCTATCGCATCAATTCAACGGTGTTGTGCAGCAGCTCTTAAGCGGCAGAGATTGCAAGATGAGCGAGATATCTGTGGCTAGCTCTTGGGATCTTGAGCTTGCTCAAGCTTCCAACGGAGACGGTCCCCAAATCGTTGATGATTGTGCGCACCTTATAATCGAACGGCAAACTGAGCAAACCCCTCACGCCGTTGCTGTTCACGCTTGGGATGGCTCACTGACTTATAGAGAGCTTGATATTGCTGCCAATAGACTTGCCAATTTCCTGGTTAAGCATCATGGCGTCAAGGTCGGTGATATCGTCCACGTGTGTTTCGAGAAGTCCCTTTGGTATGTGGTTTCAGTGCTTGCAATCAACAAAGCTGGAGCTGCATGGGTGCCAATGGATCCAGCACACCCGTTCCAACGTCTGCAACAAGTGGCCAGTCAAACAGGAGCTAAGCTCGCACTTGTATCCTCGGCTCATGGGCCCTTGTGCTCCAAGTTGCTAGACACAGTTGTTGAAGTATCCTCGACTTTAGATGCACAACTTGATACTAATGAGGATATTAACAATATCAAACCTGCAGTTACAGTTACTCCCAAGGACGTCGCCTATCTGCTCTTCACCTCTGGTAGTACCGGCGTTCCTAAGGGCATTGTTATGGAACATGCTTCCCTCTGCACTAGCCAGCGTGATATTGCAAAGAGGCTCGAACTTACAAGTAGCGTCAAAATACTTCAGTTCTCATCTTTTGTTTTTGATGTTTCTGTGGGAGAGATTATGCTTTCTCTTATGCATGGTGGCTGTGTTTGCATCCCATCAGACTATGACCGTCTAAATAATTTAGATGGATTTATTAGGGATGCTGAAGTGACTTGGGCATTTTTGACGCCATCTTTTGCTCGAACCCTCCGCACTGAAAACGTTCCAAACCTTGAAGTCATTATCCTTGCTGGCGAGCCTGTTAGTCAGGATGTCTTCGACCTCTGGTTTGGTAAAGTTAGACTTGTAAACGGTTGGGGACCCGCTGAGACTTGCGTTCTAAGCGCAATTCACGAATGGAAATCTGCAGACGAATCACCATTGACAATTGGGCGTTCAGTTGGAAGCTTTGCTTGGATTGTCGACACTGAGAATCCTCAGCGCCTAGCCCCAGTTGGATGTATTGGAGAAATCGTCATGCAGGGACCTACGCTGCTTCGTGAATACTTGGCTGATCCAGATAAGACTGTCTCATCAACCTTGACCTCTTTGCCTAACTGGGCACCTCGCGTGAATGACAGAAAATGGGGCCGTTTCTATAAAACAGGAGATTTGGGCCTCTATAACCCTGATGGAACAATCCATTATTCTGGGCGCAAGGATACTCAGGTCAAGATTCGTGGCCTTCGAGTCGAACTTGGAGAAATTGAGCATCATATTCGGAACTCTTTGGATTCAATCCAACAAGTTGCTGTTGATGTATTACGGACAGAGACTAGCACCAATCTCGTCTCTTACATCTGTTTCAGCAGTGAGACGAAAACCCCTGGACCAAACACCGACCCTGAGGGCGAAGATATTTTCCTCTTTATGACGGAAAATTCTCAGAGCGATTTGAGCACCCTCATCAATAAGCTTAATGCCTTGCTTCCCGGCTATATGATACCAACTTACTTTATTCCCTGTGGCTACATGCCTCTTATCTCGTCTGGAAAATTAGACAGAGTTAAGCTCCGCAAGGTTACGGCTGCGTTAACTCAAGAAGAACTGGAAGCTTATTCGCTAACTGATGCCAACAAACGCGCTCCTGACACAGCTATGGAAATTCGCTTGCAATATCTGTGGGCTGATCTTCTTAACATTCCTGCTCAGATTATAGGCAAAGATGATAGCTTCATGCGTGTTGGCGGCGACTCGATTGCCGCTATCCGCTTGGTCTCTATGGCTCGTGAGCTTGGTATTACTCTTACTGTGAATGCTATCTTCGAAGATCCACGCTTGTCTTCAATGGCCTCTACCGCTAGCGCAGCTGACCAAGGTGAAGAGATATTGGCTCCTATCCCTGCTTTTTCCCTCCTCGATGGGAGTATTCGAGACTCGATTCAATCTTCCAGTATCTATGAAGCCTATAGCCTCAATGCAACCCAGAGAATTGAGGATGCTTATCCTACCACAAAGCTACAAGAAGGGTTTATGGCCTTGTCTGCTAAGCAGCCTGGCTCGTATATCGCAAAATTTCTGTATCGCCTCCCCAGCCACGTTAACATCTCTCGTTTTAAAGATGCTTGGAGGCGCACGGTTGAAATCTGCACTAACCTCCGCACCCGAATTATTTCGATTGAGGAATTTAGTACGCAGCTGGTCATTCAGGACGACTTTGAGTGGGATTCGCTTGAATCCGAAGACCTCCGCTCGTATCTACAGCTGCATCAGGGCATAGAAATGGGCTACGGAACTCGACTCTGCCGTTATGCCCTTGTAGAGCACACAGATGGCAATACGTATTTCATGTGGAGTATTCACCATGCTGTTTTTGACGGTCTGTCTGCCCAAAACGTTTTGGGGATCCTTGAGAAGGCATATGAGGGAATCGATACACCTGATGTGCCAGCATATGCCCATTTCATCAAGTATACTCTTGGTCTTGATGTAGACGCCGCCGCATCGTATTGGAGAGGGCAATTGCAAGGCTCTCGCAAAGCCACTTTCCCGGTGTTAAATGAAGTTTCTAATAAGGCTGGAACTACAAAAGTTCTTGAGAGATCTATCAATCTGCCCACTATGACTTCATCAGAACTCACTGTCGCTTCTATTGTACGATCTGCTTGGGCCATAGTTATCGCTCGTTATAGTGATACTGACGATGTCACGTTTGGTACATCTATCTCAGGTCGTCAGGCTCCAGTACCCGGATTGATGGATATGACCGGCCCGATTATTGCGACTGTTCCTGTAAGGGTTCGGCTAGATAGAACACAGCTGGTGTCTGGCTTCGTCCAATCCATTCAAAGGCAGGCATTAGAAATGGTTCCTTTCGAGCAATTCGGTCTACAGAACATTGCTAAGATCAGCGAAGATGCTAAAGATGCTTGCGACTTCACATCGTTGTTGGTAATCCAACCTATGCAGCACATTTCGGAATCTGAGAGCAGCAAATCTATCTTAGTTCGCGCTGATGGAAAACTTAAGGAGGAGGTCGAGTCCATGCAAAACTACTTCTCATACCCGCTGATTGCCCAAGCGCATCTATATGAAGATCACATTAACATTATTTTCATATATGACTCAACGGTCCTGTCCGAGAGACAGCTTGAGGCTCTCTCCCAACAGTTTGGCCACGTTATGTGCCAGCTTGCAGCTGCCACGAGCACAGCTACTCTTGAGTCAATCTCTATTTCCTCGTCTTGGGACTTGGAGCGCTCTGTGTCTTTTAACGGCGAAATCCATGAAATCGTTGATGCATGCATGCATGAGCTTATTGAGCGCCAGGCTAAGCGTCGACCTGATGCTGTCGCCGTCTCTGCTTGGGACGCTGAGTTTACATATAGCCAGCTTGACCGTGCTGCTAACCGACTGGCTAATTATATTATTAAAAGCTACGGAATAAAGCCGGAAGACATTATTCACGTGTGCTTTGAAAAATCTATTTGGCATTTTGTTGCTATTCTAGCTGTCAACAAGGCTGGCGCAGCATGGGCTCCTCTTGATCCATCTCATCCAGAACAGCGCCTCCGCAACATCGTTGTTCAAACTGGAGCCAATCTAGTTCTGACTTCGCCGGGTAACTACGCACTTTGCTCTGCTTTAGTTAAGCAAGTCCTTGAAGTTACATCCAGCCTAGATCAAAAGCTTGCCAAGACAGTTGATTCCAAAGCTCCCGATGTTGCTGTCACGCCCGATAATGCCGCTTATGTTCTATTTACATCTGGTTCAACCGGCACGCCCAAAGGCTTCGTTATGGAGCATAGGTCTCTCTGCACCTCACAGACTGCAATAATTAAGCGATTAGCACTTACACCTAACGTTCGACTGCTCCAATTTGCCTCCTTTGTGTTCGATTTGTCAGTTGGTGAAGCCATTTCCACATTAATCGGCGGCGGCTGCATATGTGTGCCGTCAGAAGATATCCGAATAAATAATATTACTCAGTATATGCGGGATCAACGTATTAATTGGGCATTTTTTACACCTTCTTTTCTCCGGACCCTAGCGCCTAAGGATATTCCCAACTTAGAAGTGCTTCTCCTTGCAGGCGAAGCCGTTCCTAAAGAAATCCTTACTACTTGGTTTGGCAAGGTACGACTTATCAATGGCTGGGGGCCAGCTGAGACTTGTGTCTTTAGTACCTTGCATGAATGGAAGTCAGTTGATGAAAGTCCTTTGACTATAGGCAGACCTGTTGGAGGATTCTGCTGGATTGTGGATCCTGAAGATCCCAATAACCTAGCACCTATCGGCACAGTAGGTGAGGTTGTGGTCCAAGGTCCAACTCTACTTCGAGAATATTTAGCCGATCCAGAACGTACTGCGGCTTCCTCTGTCAAGGCTCCTAAGTGGGCACCCCAGCCTGACTCTCAGCATTGGGGTCATTTTTATAAATCTGGTGATCTATGTTCGTATAACCCTGACGGAACTATTAAGTTCTGCTCTAGAAAAGATACCCAGATCAAGATTCGTGGCCTTCGTGTAGAATTAGGCGAAGTGGAATACCACATTCAAGCTGCATTACACAGCGTTCGCCAGATTGCTGTCGATGTGTATAAGGGCGAGCGTGGTACCAATCTCGTGGCTTACATCTGCTTCACTGATAAGATCCGTGTCGCTGGTGTTAGCTGTGATAACAACAGCCCATTCTTTTCAATCGACCGAAAGCTTCACAACAGATTAAATACTCTGGTCGGCGAACTCGGGGTGAAGCTACCGCAGTACATGATTCCTACTCTTTATATCCCATGCAGCTTCATGCCATCAATCACTTCTACTAAACTAGACCGCACCGAATTACGTCGCCGTACAGCGAGTCTTACTCGCGATGAACTGTTAGAGTATTCTCTGCAAAGTGGCGATAAGAGAGCTCCGGAGACTGATATGGAACGCAGGCTTCAGCTGATTTGGTCTAACCTCCTTGGTATATTGCCGGACTCCATTAGTCGTGATGATAGTTTCTTTGCTCTTGGAGGCGACTCGATTAAAGTGATTCAACTCGTTGGTGCATCTCGCGATAAGGGCATTTCTTTATTAGTCAAGGATATCTTCAACGACTCTCGACTTATTTCAGTGGCAAAGGCTGCTAGCTGTCCGAATTTTGTTGAAAATGTCGCTATCGAGCCATTCAGCCTATTAGACGATACACAGCGTGATCTTTCTACAATGGAAAGCACCAGACTAAAGTGCGATCTTGAACCTGAAGCGATTATTGAAGACGCTTATCCTTGTACAAAATTTCAAGAAGGTCTCATGGCTCTATCTATTAAGTCTCCTGGCTCTCACGTTGCCAAGCACGTCTATCGGTTAGCCCAAAATATCGACATTAAGCAGTTCAAACATTGCTGGGAACAAACCGTTTCTCGCTGCCCTACTCTACGGACACGTATTGTTCTCTTAGATGGCCATTGTGTTCAACTAGTGACTAAAGAAGGCATGAAACTCGAAATATCTGCCGCTTCTAATTTCGATTCTGCCATACTCGAAGCTCGTAACGTACAAATGACATACGGTTCCTCACTATCTAGGTACACTCTATTCCAGGGAGAAGACGGTATCTATTTTATCTGGACTGTACACCATGCTGTTCATGATGGATGGACCATTCGTCTTGTACTTGAAACACTTCAGAACTGCTATCAGAATTTTAGCAGAAATTCGCTGAAACCTTATTCGGCTTTCATCAAGTATGCAACAGATGTGGTCCGGGACCCAGCCACTAAGCATTACTGGTCTCAGCAACTTGATGGCGCAGTACAGGCCGCATATCCGCCACGCCCCAGATTCGAAACACAACACAAGGCAGTCGCTGCCATGATGACAAAATCTATCCACGTACCAAGCAGTTTCCAGTCTTCAATCACCAAGGCGACTATTATTCGTGCCACCTGGGCTGTTCTCCTTGCTCGTTACGCTGACACTAATGATGTTTGCTTTGGCACTTCAGTGTCTGGTCGTCAAGCAGCTGTTTCAGATATCTTACATATGCCCGGCCCTATTGTTGCTACTGTTCCAGTACGTATACAACTCGATAGTCAGCAGACAGTGCTTGAATTCCTAGAGAATATCCAGTTACAAGCTACTCAAATGATTCCATACGAGCAATACGGTCTACAAAATATCGCAAAAATTTCTCCTAATGTCAAAGATGCCATCGACTTCTCATCTCTTCTAGTCATTCAGCCAAGGTCTCACCTAGATACGAGCAATGGCGATGGGAATAACGACAATATTCTTATCCCAGCCATCGAAGGCGATGAAGCTGCAGCAGACCTCTTGCAAGATTACTTCACATACCCATTGGTCATCCAAGGCCACCTGTTTGACGATCGGGTGGATTTAGTGTTTACCTATGATAGCACTATCTTGTCCGAAATTGAGCTTAGCCGATTAGCAAGTCAATTTGAGCATATTGCCCAGCAGCTTTCTGATTCCAACCACGTCAAACTGGATGATCTCTCCTTGGCCGGCCCACAAGATATACAGCAGGCTATTGCGTGGAATACGGAAAACCCTGAGATTATCGAAGATTGTTTCCATAGGTTATTCGAACGACACGCGATTTCCGCTCCTAACGCGACTGCCATAGACTCTTGGGACGGTCAATTAACATACGCTCAGTTAGACCAAATGGCTAATCGCTTAGCCCACCATCTTGTCAAGACTTTTGATATCAAGATTGATGAACTGGTCTTGCTTTGCTTCGAAAAATCTCTATGGTATATTGTGTCAATTCTTGCCATTAATAAAGCTGGTGCCGCTTGGGTTCCACTCGAGCCCTCACACCCTACGCAGAGACGACAACAAGTTGCAAGACAGGCCGAAGCAAGGTTACTTCTTGCCTCATCTTTGCATACCGCGCTGGCTGATGAGCTCTCGGTCACTGTTCTTGAAGTCAACCAGGGCTTAGACGATATACTCATTAAGGTAGAGCCAAGTGCTCACGCTCCAGATGTAGCGCTATCCCCCCACAATGCAGCCTATGTTCTATTCACTTCTGGGAGTACTGGAACACCGAAGGGATTTGTGATGGAACACCGAGCTGTCTGTACTAGCCAAACCGCTATATCTAAGCGCCTTGGTTTTTACAGAGGTGTCAGGCTGTTACAATTTGCCTCTTATGTTTTTGATCTTTCCGTTGGCGAGATTTGTTGCGCCTTAGTTAGCGGAGCCTGTCTCGTCATCCCAGCTGATGAGATTCGCATGAATAGCCTCGCAAAATTTATACGTGAGAAGGATATTAATTGGGCCTGTTTCACGCCCTCTTTTATCCGGATCCTTGAACCTGCGGAGGTTCCGAATTTGGAATTGATTGTCCTCTGTGGTGAGCCTTCTGATAAGA
This sequence comes from Trichoderma sp. TW21990_1, assembly GCA_010015515.1. Lineage (NCBI taxonomy): Eukaryota > Fungi > Ascomycota > Sordariomycetes > Hypocreales > Hypocreaceae > Trichoderma > Trichoderma sp. TW21990_1. The sequence continues at coordinate 890,600 of WXUD01000012.1, read as the reverse complement.
AGATACTAGAAAAATGGGTTGGCAAGGTGAGATTATTTAATGGTTGGGGGCCCGCTGAAACCTGTGTATACAGCGCCATGCATGAGTGGAAATCAGCGACTGAGAGCCCTATTACACTTGGAAAACCGGTTGCTTCCTTTGTCTGGATTGTCGATCCTAGGAATCACCATCAGCTTGCTCCCATCGGCACTGTTGGAGAAGTTATGATTCAGGGCCCTACTCTGCTGCGCGAATACCTTCATGATCCTGTAAGATCGCAGGCCACTATTCTTGAGTTTATGCCAAGCTGGGCTCCATGCCGCGAATCACAAAACCACTGGAATCGATGTTACTTGACTGGCGATTTTTGTTGCTATAACCCTGACGGGACCATTGAGTATCATGGACGTAAGGATACACAAATCAAGATCCGAGGACTTCGTGTGGAACTTGGAGAGGTTGAACATCAAATTCGCAGCGTTTCGATCGATTTTCTTCACGTTGCCGTGGATGTTCACAAATTCAAAGCAGGCTCGGTCTTGGTGGCATACCTTGGATATGACGAAGAGACTTTAGATAATCCTGATGGAATATTTATGCCTCTCACCGACCATCTCCAGAGACAGCTTGATGATATGGCTAGTCAACTTAGCATTTTGTTACCCCGTTACATGGTGCCCACTTTGTTTATCCCATGCGCTCGGATGCCTTTCTTACCATCTGGCAAACTTGACATGGGCCGCCTCCGCAGACTTACTTCTGCATTAGGTCAACAGCAACTTCACTCTTATGCTTTAGAAGACACCCAGAAAGAGGTCGCTAAAACTGAAGTGGAAGTTTGTCTTCGAGATATTTGGGCCAGAATTTTGGGTCTTCCGGCTGATTCAATTGGCCGCCGTGACAGCTTCCTACGCATCGGAGGAGATTCAATTGCTGCTATTCAATTGGTGGCCGCCGCTGGCGAGGCTGGAATATCTTTTTCAGTAAAGGATGTCTTTGATGACTCACGGCTTTGGAAATTGGCAGAATTGGCCTTATCTCGGCTTGGATCTGACTTTGCAGACGAGACGATAGTGCCATTCAGTTTGCTTAGTGCCACTCTTGATCAGACAGCAGTAGCAACTATTCTCCATACAAAATATGGACTTCCTAACGATGTTATTCTAGAAGACGCTTATCCATCCACTAAACTTCAAGAGGGCCTTATGGCCATATCGGCTAGGCAACCGGGATCGTACGTTGCAAAGCAAGTTTACCGCTTGGCTGAGCATGTGGATATCGACACCTTGAAGGCGGCCTGGGAGCGTACTATTGAACTTTGTGGTAACCTGAGATCTCGACTCATTATTGCTAAAGGTTTAAGCATCCAGGCTGTTATTAGAAATGAAGAAGTTGAGTGGGAGATTTGCAATGCAACTGTTCAGGCTTACCTTGCTCAACCGTTCAATATGGGTTACGGTGCTCGTTTACTCCGCTATGCCATCGTCCATGAACCTTCAGGGGAAAGCTACTTTATTTTGAGTATTCACCATGCCATTTTTGATGGCTGGACGTTGCCTATGATCATGGAAACATTGGAATCTGCTTATCGTGGAGTGGCAACTCCCACCCTCCGACCATATGTTGCATTTGTGAAGCATATTCTGGATATCGATGAGGTAGCCGCCTCCGATTATTGGAATAATCAGCTCCAGGGTGCAAAGCGTGCCTCGTTCCCACCACTCTCGTTGTCTCAGTCAGCTCAGTCTGTTACTCGCGTTCTCGAGAAACCTCTCAACTTTACTTACTCAAATAAATCCGCTATTACCAAGGCATCTATTCTGAGAGCGGCGTGGGCATTTATTCTATCTAGATACTCCGACAGCAATGACGTGACATTTGGTGTCAACGTTTCTGGTCGCAATGCTGCTGTTGCGGGAATTGAATCGATGCCTGGACTAGTGGTCGCTACCGTCCCTGTCCGTGTACGATTGGATCCTGAACAAACGGTCGCAGAATTTCTTGAAGGCATTCAGACCCAATCAACTAATATGATCCCATATGAGCAGTTCGGTCTGCAAGACATCTCCAAACTTAGCCCTGAAGCGAAGGATGCTTGCGATTTCTCATCTCTCATGGTTATTCAGCCCATGTCTAGCATCGTCGGCAAGGCAAAGTCTATTCTTGTATCTCCTGAGATGGACAAGAATGCTACTGAAGAGAGATTACAAAACTACTTCTCTTATCCTCTCGTCATTCAAGCTCATCTATATGATGATGCGGTAAACTTGTTACTGATATACGACGCTAATGTCCTTACGGAGAATCAACTCCAGGCATTGTCCACTCAATTTAATCATGTGGTCCAGCAATTGCTCACCCAAGATGCCGAGGCTAAGCTGAATACTGTAACTGTTTCTGGACCATGGGATCTTCAGCAGGCTATGAGTTATAATGTGAAAGAGCTTGGAATGGTTCATGCTTGTGTACACGAACTTATCACCCAGCAAGCATCTAGAAATCCCCATCATGAGGCTATCTACTCAAGTGACGGCACAATCACCTATGCTACTTTGGATCGTCTCTCAAACATCTTAGCCCATCACCTTCATGGACTTGGTGTGAGACCTGAATCGGTTGTTCCCTTCTGTTTTGAGAAGTCATCGTGGGCCATCGTTGCCATGCTCGCCATCCTAAAAGCTGGCGGCGTGTTCCTGCCGCTTGACCCATCACACCCCCGCAACCGTCGCGAGGCTTTGGTTCGAGAAGTTGGAGCCGAGATTATGATTGTTTCACCTGCATCTTCTGTCCCTTGTGAGGGAATGACCTCTACCATGGTAGAGCTTACAGCTCAATTACTTGAGCAGCTTTCATCTATCTTTGATGCTTTCCAAGAAATTCAACCGAAGGTCATGCCTAGCAATGCGGCCTACGTTCTATTTACTTCGGGCTCTACTGGTAAACCAAAAGGTGTTTTGATGGAGCACTCTGCATTTGCTACCAGCACCTTGGGACACGGTCGCATATATAACCTCAGTCCCTCTTCTCGGGTCTTCCAATTCTCCAACTACATCTTTGATGGAAGTTTGGGTGAGATTTTTACTACCCTCTCATTTGGCGGCACCGTTTGCGTGCCCTCTGATGATGAAAGGCTCCAGGAAGCGCCTTCTTTTATCAGGGAGGCCCGGGTAAACACTGCGATGTTAACGCCTTCGTTCGTTAGGACTTTTACACCCCAACAAGTTCCATCATTACAGTTGCTCATCCTTGGTGGTGAGCCATCTTCCAAAGATCTTCTGGAGACGTGGTGCGACCGTCTTCGTCTGGTCAATGGCTATGGTCCTGCTGAAGCTTGTAATTATGCAACAACGCATGACTTTAAAGCTACTGACTCACCTCGAATAATCGGACGCGGCTTCAACAGCGCATGCTGGATTGTTGATCCAACAGACTGCAATAAGCTAACTCCTATTGGCTGCATTGGAGAGTTGATTATTCAAGGAAATGCTCTTGCTCGTGGCTATTTAAACGATGCCGACCGCACTGAAGCTTCATTTATTACTCATGTTGATTGCTTGCCTAAATCCATGATTTCTGGCCCGCATAGGTTTTACTTAACAGGTGACCTTGTTCGGTATACCGCCAACGGGGAGATGGAGTATCTTGGTAGAAAGGATACGCAGGTCAAAATTCGTGGACAACGTCTTGAGCTTGGAGAAATCGAGTATCAAATTAAGCGATCATTGTCCGACATCGAACATGTCGCTGTTGATGTAGCTCATCGCAAGACTGGCGATGCTCTCATAGCCTTCATCTCATTCAAGGAAAAGCTGGCTTCTTCTGGTAATATTATTTTGCTCAATGATGACCTAGGCGTAGCTTTATCTACTGTCAAGGAGCATTTGAAGATGTCACTTCCGAGCTATATGGTACCTAGCACTATCTTGCCTGTGAGGGAGATGCCATTCATCACTTCAATGAAAGTCGATCGGAAGAGGCTAATTGCCATTGCTGATGCTCTATCATTAGAAGAGCTCACATCTTTCTCTCTGGTCAAGCGTGACTACGTTGCGCCTACCACTCCCTTGGAGAAGAAGCTGGCGGATCTATGGGCTCAGGTGCTCAAAATCGACTCTGAAGGTATTGGCAAGAATGATAGCTTCCTTCAAATTGGTGGTGATTCCATAACTTCGATCCATCTAGTCGCGCTTGCGCAACAGTCTGGCATTGGTCTGACTGTGGCTAACATCTTTGCTGATTCCAAGCTATCATCCATGGCTTTATCAGCTAGAGAAGATAAAATAGCGCCAATATATGATGTCAAGCCATTCTCTATGGCTCCCACGGAGAATTTGGATTCTTTGATGGAAGAAGTTCGCACTAAGTGTGGGCTATCAAGCGCTGCCGTCATTGAAGATATCTATCCAGTAACAAGATTTCAAGAAGGTCTTATGGCTTTGGCCGTTAAGCAACCAGGTTCTCACATTGCCAAGCAAGTCTATCAACTGCCTAAAGAGATTGACATTGTTCGTTTCAAATCGGCCTGGAGGACTACCGTGGAACTATGTAGCAACCTTCGCACTAGGATCATCCTCTTAGGTGATGCTTCTATTCAGGTTGTCCTGAGAGATGTGGATTCCTGGGAAGACACTATGGATATGACACTCAAGTCATATCTTCGGACTAACCAGAATTCTCATATGGTATATGGTTCTGCATTGAGTCGCCATGCTCTTATCGAGCAGGTTGATGGCAACAGCTATTTTGTGTGGTCTATTCACCACGCCGTGTTCGATGGCTGGACTACTCACCTAGTCTTGAACACTTTGCTCTCTGCGTATATGGGCGATCAACTTGCGCCCTTGAACCCCTACTCTCGTTTTATTAACTACACCAAAAACCTTGATGCGGATGCTGCTAAGGCCTACTGGAGCGAGCAGTTATTGGATGCTAAGCGAGCATTATTTCCTGCAACTTCTAGCGGGGTTTCTCGCAATAAGCAACCCACCACACGGGTGTTTGAGAAGGCTGTTGAACTGCCTCAGTTTAAGCAGACATCGATCACCATGGCCTCTATTCTACGAGCCACATGGTCAATTGTCCTCGCCCAATATTGCGATACTGATGATGTAACCTTTGGGACGGCAATTTCGGGCAGGCAGGCACCAGTTCCTGGTATAACCGAAATGGCTGGCCCGGTTGTTGCTACTGTGCCTGTACGCGTTCGACTTAACAAGCTGGCTTCGATTTCAACATTTCTTCAAGGCATCCAGAATCAAGCCTCTGAGATGATTCCTTTTGAACAATTCGGTCTGCAAAGTATCGCTAAGTTGAATATTGAAGCAAAAGAAGCCTGTGATTTCACATCGCTTTTAGTCATTCAGCCAATGAAGAAGCTGCTTGATACTGGCAACCGTAAACCTATCTTAGAACACATGAGTGCGACTGCCGAAGATGCGGAAGAGTATATGCAAAACTACTTCTCCTATCCTCTTGTGATTCAAGGCCATGTATATGAAGACTCAGTCCGCCTGATTCTTATTTATGACGCAGATATTCTACCTGAACAACAGCTACTCGCTTTAGCACACCAATTTGAGCATGTAGCTCAGCAGCTTATTACAGAAGGTAGTAGTAACATGACTCTCGGAAATTTGTCTGTGTCAGGTCTCTGGGATCTGGAGTACGCTGTTCGTCAAAACAGTGAGGTACCTGAGCTTATTGAGTCTTGCTTCCACACCCTAGTTGAACAGCAAGCTATTGTGCGACCCAAGGCCCCTGCTGTCCATTGTTGGGATGGCCGTTTTACATATGGTCAACTCGATCAAGCTGCTAATAGGTTGGCAAACCACCTTATTACTGAATACAAAATTGAGAATAACGAGCTTATTCACGTTTGCTTTGAGAAGTCATCTTGGTTCGTGGTTGCTATTCTAGCAATTAACAAAGCTGGAGGTGCTTGGGTTCCCTTAGACCCTTCTCACCCGGCTCGACGCCATCAACAGGTTGTTAACCAAACCAAGGCTCGGCTTGCTCTTGTCTCACCTTCGAACATTTCGACTTGTACGAGCCTTGTGGAGCACGTGGTAGAAGTTTCGGCTACTACTGATGAAATCCTTACCAAGACTGAGTCATCTCACTGTGGCCGTGGTCTCGAAATTTCTCCATCTAACGCTGCATACGTGCTTTTTACCTCGGGTTCCACTGGTACTCCGAAGGGCCTTATAATAGAGCATAGAAGCGTTTGCACAGCACAGACGGCTATTGTAAAGCGACTGAGAATTGAACCTGGTACTAGGACGCTACAATTTGCGGCCTATGTATTCGATTGTGCAGTCGGTGAAATTATTGCCACCCTTATTACGGGCGGTTGTTTATGTGTCCCATCAGACCACGATAGAATAAACGCGCTGCCTGAATTTATTCGGCAGAACAATATCAACTGGGCCTGTTTCACACCTTCATTTATTCGAACACTTAGCCCTAAGGACGTGCCGAGCCTCGAGTTAGTGTTGCTTATGGGTGAAGCTACTACTAGGGATGTCATGGATGCTTGGTTTGGCAAAGTCCGTTTAGTTAACGGATGGGGGCCAGCCGAGACCTGCGTATTCTCTTCTCTTCATGAATGGCAGTCGATTGATGAGTCGCCTCTTACAATTGGTCGCCCCGTAGGTGGTTTCTGCTGGATTGTCGATCCCGAGGACCCCCAGAAAATCGCACCAATTGGAGCCGTGGGCGAGATTGTAATTCAAGGACCAACAATACTGAGGGAATACTTGACTGACCCAGTGCGAACGTCAGCCAGCACCGTCTACAACCTTCCAGACTGGGCCCCGAATCGCAAAGCCAAGTACTGGAACCGATTCTATAAGTCCGGTGATCTTGCTTCATATAACGCTGACGGAACTATTCGATTTGCAAGTCGCAAGGATACGCAAATCAAGATTCGAGGCCTTCGTGTTGAATTAGGAGAAGTTGAACATCACGTAAAGATTGCCCTAAGCGGCGTCCAGCAGGTTACCGTCGATGTTATTAGATCCAGTATCGGTGCTAGTTTGGTGGCATACTTCTGCTTTACTGACGACACAATAATTATGGGTACGCGTGCGTGCTCTAATGACAGTAGTCCGTTTATTCAGATGAACGATGAATTGCAAGGACGTCTCACTACGGTAATCGGCCAACTAACCATCTCCTTGCCCCGGTATATGGTTCCAACATTTTTCATTCCTTGCAGGTATATGCCTTCTATTACTTCCACAAAATTAGATAGGAATGAACTTAAACGACGAACTGCCGCTCTTAGCCAAGAAGAGCTTATGATGTATTCTCTTCAAAGGGGAAAGAAACGTATACCGGAGACCAGAATGGAGAAAGATCTTCAAGCCATTTGGTCTCAGATATTATCTATTCCGCCCGAGAACATCGGTCTTGATGATAGCTTTTTAGGATCGGGTGGTGATTCAATCACTGCTATCCACCTTGTTACTTTGTCCAGAGAGCAGGGCATCTCGTTGACAGCCCAGGATATTTTCGATGACCCACGATTATTTGCCGTTGCTGCATGCGCTAAGAAGGCGGATACAGATGAACAAGAAAATCTGGAGATTGCACCCTTCTCTCTTCTCAGTGAGAGATCGAAAATTTTGGTCGTAGCCGACGACGTTCGCGCTCAATGCCACTGGTCTTCTGGAACAATCGTGGACGCCTATCCATGTACTGCGTTGCAAGAGGGCCTTATGGCGTTATCTGTGAAGCAAATAGGCTCTTATATTGCTAAATATGTGTACCGCATCTCAGCTACCGTGGACATTAGTCGATTCAAGGCTTCTTGGGAGCAGACAATTGCTCTTTGCGACAATCTTCGGACCCGTATTGTCCTTATTGACGGCCGAGCTACGCAGATTGTCGTTAATGATCCCATTCCTTGGACCGTATTCGATGACTTGAATACCGCAATTTCGGATATGAGATCAGTCAAGATGACCTATGGTTCGCCGCTCTCCCAGTTTGCTATTGTTGAACAGAACAGTGGTGATATATTCTTTTTATGGTCGATACATCACGCTATATTTGACGGCTGGACAGTTCCAATTCTGATGAATACACTTCATGCTCTCTACTGTGGAGTAGAGCCAGCCAAACCCGCGTCCTACGCTCAATTTGTCAAGTTCACTATGCTTGTAGACAATGAAGATACCGTCAATTACTGGAAAGATCAATTACGCGATGCAAAGAGATCCGCGTTTCCTCCTGTCTCAGCCTCTCAGTCAAATGCTGTGAATGTGCTGGAGAAATCTATCATCTGCTCTCAGACACCCGGCTCTTCTATTACCAGGGCCACTATCCTACGAGCTGCCTGGGCACTTGTACTTTCCCGATACTCAGAAAGTAACGACGTGACTTTTGGCAGCACAACCTCAGGTCGTCAAGCTCCTGTGATGGGTGTCACTAACATGGCCGGCCCCACTGTCGCTACTGTTCCTATTAGAGTTCGTCTTGATAAGCAACAAACCATCTCTAGCTTCTTAGAAAGCGTTCAGAACCAAGCTATAAATATGATACCTTACGAGCAGTACGGTCTACAGAACATCTTAAAGATCAGTTTAGATGCCAAGGAAGCTTGCGATTTTACCTCGCTATTAGTTATCCAGCCTATCGAACAATTGGCATATCGTGGGGATGATGCCCTCTTGGTTGCGGCCGAATCAGACATTACCAAAGAGATGGATGCGATGCAAAATTACTTCTCTTATCCGCTTATTATTCAAGGTCATCTATATGATAACGCCGTCAACCTTATGCTGATTTATGATTCTCAAGTTCTTTCGAAAAGCAAGATGCAAGCCTTATCTAATCATTTTGACATGGCTGTTCAGGAGCTCACTGGCAAGGGTGACAGACTTCTTGGCAGCGTATCTCTATCCAGTAGCTGGGATATTAATCAGGCCCTAAAGCTCAACAGCAATTCCCCTGAAGCTGTTGAACGCTGCTTTCATGAAATGGTTGATGCAGTTGCCCTCGCTCGAGGTGATGCTTTGGCTATTTCTGGTTGGGATAAATCGTTTACCTATAAGGAAATGGTTGAGACGACTAATCGGATTGCTCACCATCTTGTGACTGACTATGGAGTCAAGGTTGGAGATATCATTCATGTATGCTTCGAGAAGTCGGCTTGGTTCGTTATCGCTACCCTAGCTATCAATAAAGCTGGCGCAGCTTGGTCAACTCTTGATCCATCTCACCCAATTGAGCGTTATCAGAAGATCATCAGTCAAACTGGTTCTCAGCTGGCACTGACTTCGCCTATCAATTCTCATAAATGTATGGGTCTGTTGCCAAACATTATTGAGCTGACATCCGAACTTGACGCCAAATTGGCCCGAAATGCTGAGTGGGGCATCGGCAGACCAGCTGTAGAAGTTACACCCAGCGATGTTACGTATGTATTGTTCACCTCTGGATCTACAGGTGTGCCAAAAGGTGTTGTGATAGAACACGGATCGCTTTGCACCAGCCAAACGTCTTTATCACACGCCCTTGAATTTAATGAAGATTTTAGGGTTCTTCAATTTTCCTCTTACTCATTTGATGCCGTGGTGTTAGAGATTGGTTCTACATTCCTCACTGGCGGTTGTCTGTATGTACCCACTTGGGATGAACAGATGAACGAGTTGGTAGAATATATCCGCAAACATCAGATCAGTTGTATTCTTCTGACTCCCACTCTGGCTCGAACTATCCGCCCCGAAGACGCTCCTTCTCTTGACATGCTGTTAGTTGGTGGCGAAGCTCCTACGCGTGATCTTCTTGATATTTGGTTCGGAAAGCTTAGGCTCATTAACGCTTGGGGTCCGACTGAATGCTGCGTTGTTGGGTGTTTTCATCAGTGGACTTCTATCGAAGAATCACCCAAGGTTATTGGTCGACCAATCGGTGGCTCTTGTTGGATTGTTGATCCAGACGATCCCAGGCGCATGGCCCCTTTAGGAACTGTTGGTGAAATTGCAATCCAAGGACGAAATTTACTTCGTGAATATCTCTCCGATCCCATCAAAACAGCCACCTCTACGGTTATTGGCCTACCCCAGTGGGTTCCAAATGGTAACTCCATTCATTGGGATCGCTTCTATCTTACGGGTGATCTGGGGTTCATAAATGAAGACGGCAACATAGAATACTGCGCTCGCAAAGACACTCAAGTTAAGATTCGAGGCCAACGTCTTGAACTCGGAGAGATTGAGCATTATATTCAAGCAAACCTTGAAGGTGTCCGACAAGTTGCTGTGGACGTTATCAAGTCTAACACTTCCTCAACACTTGTTGCCTTCGTAAGCTTTTCTGATGCTACAGATCAAACAAGCATCAACAGAACGGATGTTGAAAGCAGCGTCTTTTTGCGGCTTAACGAAGATCTCCAGGCTATAATTAGGAGGCTGATTGGAACTTTGAGTACTGTCATGCCTCGATACATGGTGCCTAGTACTTTCATTCCGTGTGCCTACATGCCTCTCGCGACGTCAACCAAGCTAGACCGCAATAAACTGAGAGAACTAGCCGCTTCTCTCAGTCAAGAGGATATAGCTACCTACTCGCTTATAAACGAAAAGAAGACTACGCCTCAGACTTCCATGGAAAGCCGTATCCAAAAGATATGGTCGCAGGTCTTAAACATCAGCATCGACTTAATAGGACGCGATGACTCTTTCCTTCAGATTGGTGGCGATTCTATTTTTGCTATTCAGCTTATTTCTGTTGCTAGAAATTATCATATTAGGCTTACAGTCAGAGATGTGTTTGACGATCCACGGCTGTTGGCTGTTGCTGCTAAAGCCACTGAGATTGGCGAAGACGGTGAAGTAGTAGCACATATTGAACCTTTCGGTCTTCTGGACAACCCTATCAAAGACGTCGTTCTTAGCCAGAACACCCAAGAGCAATACGATTTTCCGGCTGATAGAGAGATCGAAGATGCGTATCCATGCACGAAACTCCAAGAGGGTCTCATGGCACTTGCCGTTAAGCAACCCGGATCATATATTGCTAAATTTCTCTATCGAATCTCTTGCAACATTGATATCTCACATTTCATGGCTTCTTGGGAGAAAACCGTTCGCCTTCTACCCAATCTCCGTACCAGGATTTTCACTACCAATAGTATGTCCATCCAGGCTGTCTTTAAAGACGATATATCTTGGCAGTCAACCAGTGGAGACTCTTTGCGATCTTATATGTCTTCTGCTAAAAATTTCGAGATGACCTATGGCTCGCCTTTGGCCCGATATGCCCTCATCGAGGATGATGGTCATACTTATTTTGTATTGTCTATGCATCACGCTGTTTTCGATGGCTGGGGAATAAGGGTTCTCATGGGGATTTTCCACTCTATTTTTCGCAACCAGGCTCCTGTGGTTGTAGAGCCTTATGCACGATTTGTACAGTACACTTTGGACATCGACAGCGATGCTGCTGCCAATTACTGGAGGTCCCAGTTCCAAGGTGCAAAACAAACTGTCTTCCCACAAACCTCTTCATCCGTACATGCGAAGAAGAGAAATAATACACTCAATCTAGAGAGAGCCATTAACTTGCCTAGCATGAGCAGCGGGTCTTCAATCACAAAAGCTACTATGCTTCGAGCCGCCTGGGCGATTGTTTTAGCTCGGTATTGTGACTCTGATGACATTACTTTTGGTACTACTATCTCAGGTCGACAGGCGCCCGTTCATGGCCTTGAGAATATGACTGGACCTGCTATCGCGACAGTCCCAGTTCGTGTTATCATTGACAGCAATCAATCTATATTAGACTATTTACATGCGATTCAGAGCCAGGCAACCGATATGATTCCCTTTGAGCAATTCGGGTTACAAAATATTTCCAAACTCAGCGCCGATGCCAAGGATGCCTGCAATTTTAGCAGTCTACTTGTTATTCAACCTATACAGTCACTATCCTACGTAGATGAAAATGCCGACGCCATATTCCTCCACGCAGAGGTTGAAAAAGAGATTGGTGATACTATCCAGGATTATTTCAGCTATCCATTAATTATTCAGGCACACTTACATGAAACTTTCGTTAACCTTGTTCTGATTTATGATGCGAATCTGCTGTCAGAAAATCAGATGACTGCCTTAATCCACCAATTCGAAAGCGCTACGAAGCAGCTTGCAACTCAGTCGGACATGGAGCTAGGCTCTGTTTCCATAACTAGCGACTGGGATCTTCAAAATTCAAGAAGACAGAACAGCGATATTCCTGATATTGTTGACTCCTGTATTCATGAGTTAATTGGACACCAAGCCGCCACTCAGCCAGATGCCCCTGCTATCGTCAGCTGGGATTGCGACTTTACTTACAAGCAGCTTAACGAAGCATCTAACAGACTGGCACACTTACTTATCAATAAATATAATGTTAAGCCTGATGAGCTAATTCCTGTCTGCTTTGAGAAAAGTGCTTGGCATTTTGTCGCTATTATTGCGGTCAATAAAGCTGGTGCCGCTTGGGTTCCCCTAGATCCCTCGCATCCTGAACTACGTCTTCGTCAAATTGTTTCTCAGACCGGGGCTACTCTGGCTCTGTCTTCTCCAACCAATGCTATGCTATGTTCAACTCTCGTTAGTAAGGTTGTTGAAGTAAACGCTGGGCTTGATGAAGAGCTCTTAGCAACAGAATCGGGTATCAATGACCCTATAGTCGGCGCCTCCTCGCGTAACGCTGCCTATGTATTATTCACGTCTGGCAGCACGGGCATTCCAAAGGGACTCGTTATGGAACATGCCTCTGTCTGCACATCTCAGGTTGCTATTGCCAAGAGACTCGGGCTAAATTCAAAGGTTCGAATGTTGCAATTTGCAGCCTTCGTCTTTGATTTATCAATTGGCGAGATTATTGGTCCTTTAATCTCCGGTGCTTGTATCTGCGTTCCGTCAGAATCTATTCGTATGAATAGTATTGCTGAGTTTATTAACATAAAACGTGTTAACTGGGCTTACTTAACGCCATCGTTTATTCGTACAATTAAACCATCTGAGGTACCTAATCTAGAGCTTTTACTGCTTGCTGGTGAAGCTGTGCCTCGGGACGTTTTCACGACCTGGTTCGGTAAGCTACGTTTGATTAATGGATGGGGCCCTGCAGAGACTTGTTGCTTCAGTACACTACATGAATGGCAATCTGCCGACGAGAGCCCTCTAACTGTCGGTCGTCCTGTGGGTGGATTCTGTTGGATCGTTGACCCAGAAAACCCGCATCGACTTGCGCCAACTGGTACCTTAGGTGAAGTTGTAATTCAAGCACCTACAATCTTGCGAGAGTATTTATCAGATACCGACCGTACAAAGGCTACTGTTATCAAATCACTCCCGGAGTGGGCACCGTTTCGCGAGCAAGCTATCTGGAGCCGCTTCTATAAATCGGGAGATCTTTGCTTTTACAATCCAGATGGAACTATTGAATTTTCCTGTCGAAAGGACACACAGGTGAAGATACGTGGTTTGAGAGTTGAGTTAGGCGAAGTTGAGCACGCTATTCAGGTCACTTTAGATGGTGTTCATCAAATCGCCGTCGATGTCTTTAAGGGCGATAAAGGCACCACCCTCGTGGCCTACTTCACATTTAGCAATGAAAGTCGTCAAATTCACGAAGCCGATCCGTCTGGACCTTTCGAATTGATTGACGAGAATTTGCTGGCTCGTCTAACAGTCGTTGTTGGGAAACTCAATATAACTCTACCTAGATACATGGTTCCGACTCTGTATATCCCTTGCAAGTATATGCCTTCTATCACGTCTACCAAGCTCGATAGGAACGAACTTAGGCGTCACACTGCAATACTTTCTCAATCTGAATTAGCCATGTATTCATTACAAGGTGGTGAAAAGAGGCTCCCCGAGACACCAATGGAGAGCCATCTTCAGCAGATCTGGTCACGGGTTCTGTGTGTACCAGTTAATTCTATCGGTCGCGATGACAGCTTCTTGGGACTTGGGGGTGACTCAATTACTGTTATCCATCTAGTGAGCATTTCTCGAGAGCAGGGAGTTTATATCACTGTAAAAGATGTCTTTGATGACCCACGCCTTTTGGCTGTTGCCAGGAAAGCTAAGGAACTTGGTCCAGAGGCCCAACAACAGTCTACTGATACACCCCCATTTAGCCTTCTTAGTGCTGAGATTAGTGAGATCGCTACGAGCTCTGCTGTGAAGCAGAAGCTCAAGTTGCTCTCAAATCAGACTATTGAGGATGCATACCCATGCACCAAGCTTCAAGAGGGTTTCATGGCCCTATCTGTTAGTCAGCCAGGATCCTATATCGCGAGATACATATACCGCCTTTCTGAACAAGTTGACATTGCTCGCTTTAAATCTTGTTGGGAGCAGACTGTCGCCTTGCATCCAATTCTGCGGACAAGAATTATTACAATTAAGGATACATGTATTCAGTTAGTGGTCAATCAGGGAGTGACTTGGGAGAAGCTTGATTCCAAAGATCCCGATGAAGCTGTACGTGCTACTCACTCTTACACTATGACGTACGGCTCGGCTCTCTCTAGATACTTCATTCTTGAGTCTAGCTCCGGCGACAAATACTTCCTCTGGACAGTTCATCACTCAGTTCATGATGGGTGGTCTGTGCGTGTGATTTTTGATACATGCCATCAGGCATACAAGGGTCTTGAATTAGGAACTCCCAGGGTTTATTCAGGCTTCATCAGATACACTATAGAGCTTCAACAAGAAGCTGCTGCTAGTGAATACTGGAGAGTACAGCTTCAGAATGCAAAGCGATCTACCTTCCCAAGGTCTGGTCTCGTTGCAAAATCAACTGGTACTGGACAGAGGACTCGTACCATGTCTACTTCGGTGAAATTCTCTGCATCGTCTAACGAGTTCATGACAAAAGCTACCGTTATAAGAGCTGCCTGGGCAATTGTTCTTGCGAGGTATTGTGAAAGTAATGATGTCTGCTTTGGCGCTACTATCTCTGGCAGACAAGCACCTGTGGCCGGTCTCCTAGAGATAGCTGGCCCGGCAGTCGCAACTGTCCCAGTTCGCGTGCAGCTTAATATGGACCAGAGGATCTCTCAGTTCTTGCAAGATATCCAAAGCCAGGCTCATGAGATGATACCGTATGAGCAATACGGGCTTCAAAGCATTGCTAAACTAGGCAAAGATATAAAAGAAGCTTGTGATTTCACGTCGCTCTTGTTAATCCAGCCTTTTCAACGACATGAATTTGGCATACAGTCTGATGACGCCCTTTTGACTCCTGTTCAGGTAGACCTTGAAGACTTGCTCCAGAACTATTACAATTACCCTCTAGTACTTCAAGGTCACGTTTATGACGACTATGCTAACCTTGTTTTGGTTTATGATTCAGCTATCATTGCGGAGCAACAAATGACTGCTCTTTGCCACCATTTGAACAACGTTATGCAGCAGCTGCTTATGACTGAAAACGAGGGCAATCTGGAAGACATCTCCATCGCTGGCTCATTAGATCTCGAGCTTGCCCAGAGGTCTAATGGCGACGGACCTGAGATTATCGACGATTGCGCCCATCTCATTATCTCGAGACAAGTTAAACAGAGACCAAATGCACCTGCTATTGACGCCTGGGATGGAAAATTCACCTACAGTGAATTAGACTGTGCTGCCAATAGATTGGCCCACCTACTTATTAATGACTACTCAGTCAAGGTTGGCGACATTGTGCATGTTTGCTTTGAGAAGTCTAAGTGGTATTTTGTGGCTATCCTAGCAATTAATAAGGCTGGTGCTGCTTGGGCTCCATTTGATCCTTCGCATCCTTCTCAGCGACTTCAGGCTATCACTAAGCAAACAGGTGCTAAGCTAGCCCTTTCTTCGACTGCCAACACAAAACTTTGTGAAAATGTTGTGGATCGCGTGGTTGAGGTCTCATCCGCGCTTGACAAAAAGCTCTTGAGCATTATTACCAACAGCGAAAAGGGACCCCAGGTTAACGTCACCTCTCTGGACGCCGCCTATATTCTGTTTACATCCGGCTCTACTGGTCTTCCCAAGGGTATTGTCATGCAACACAGAGCCCTTTGCACAAATCTAACAGCGCTCAGCAGATGGCTTGGCCTTAACCACACTGTTAGGATGTTGCAATTTTCATCATTCGTTTTTGATGTATCAGTTGGCGAAACTATTCAGTCTCTCATGAACGGCGCCTGTGTCTGCGTTCCATCAGACCAGATGCGTCTCAATAGCCTAGATACCTTCGTCCGCGACTTCAATGTCACATGGGCATATTTGACGCCATCATTCGCGCGTACCTTGAGACCCAAGGACTTTTCTAATCTTGAGCTGCTACTTCTTGTTGGCGAGCCTACAACTCAACATCTACTGGATATTTGGTGTGGTCTTCCCAACACACGATTTATTAATGCTTGGGGTCCAGCAGAGACCTGTGTTTTCAGTGTTCTTCACGAATGGAAATCTAATCAAGAGTCTCCGCAGATGATTGGTCGAGCAGTTGGCGCCTATGTGTGGGTTGTTGATGCTGAGAATCCTCAGAGGCTTGCACCGACTGGCTGCTTGGGCGAAATTGTCGTCCAGGGGCCTCCACTCCTCAAGGAATATCTTGCTGACCCCGAGAAAACCGCTGCTGCTACAGTCACTACGCTTCCTGAGTGGGCTCCTCGACGCCAATCTACGACATGGAGCCGCTTCTACAGAACAGGTGACCTTGGCTTCTACGACCATAATGGCATGCTTCACTTTGATGGCCGAAAAGACACACAGGTTAAAATTCGCGGATTGCGTGTTGAGTTGGGTGAAGTTGAATACCGCATCGAAGCCTCCCTGGAGGGCGTTCGTCAGGTTGCTGTTGACGTCTTCAAGACCGAAAACGGAGCTAACTTGGTCGCGTACTTCTGCCTTAATGACAATACTAAGACTCCAGCTCAAAGCACAGATCCCGAAGGCAAAGACGTTTTTATGTCTATTAATGCTGAGCTGCGGCGTAATTTGGGCGAAATGCTTACCCAGCTGAACTCTACGCTTCCAATATATATGATTCCAACTATGTTTATTCCTTGTGAATATATGCCTTTTATTACATCTTCTAAATTAGACCGTGTCAAGCTTCGTCACCTAACATCCGAGCTCAGTCAAGACCAATTAGAGGCTTATTCTTTACTCGATAATGAGAAACAAGCACCTGAAACTGAGATGGAATTCCGTCTCCAGAAGCTTTGGGCTGTGATTCTAGACTTGCCAGAAGCTTCAATTGGCCGACACGATAACTTCATGCGCATTGGTGGCGATTCAATTGCTGCTATTCGATTTGTTTCAATGGCGCGCGATGTCGGAATTAGTCTTACAGTAAATGACATCTTTGATGACCCTCGTCTAATTTCAATCGCTTCTAAAGCTATTAGCGGTCACGAAGATAGCCTTATTATGGCGCCTATTGAAGCATTCAGTCTTCTACCTGCCGGTATTGAAGATATTGTCCTGCCATCTACTCTTACTGATGGTCAATTTATCGAAGATGCTTATCCCTGCAGCAAGCTTCAAGAAGGTCTCATGGCTCTCGCTGTAAAGCAACCAGGTTCTTACATCGCTAAATATGTCTACAAACTTTCTGGACATACTAACGTTGACAAGTTCAAGGCGGCTTGGGAGAGTACGGTTGAGATGACTAGCGCTTTACGCACCCGGATCATCCACATTGGTGGCCGTTCTATTCAGGTTGTTATCAATGGTGATACCACTTGGGACGAATTCGACAGTGATCTACAGTCATGCCTTGCTCAATCCAAAGCACTTGAAATGGGATATGGTACTCGGCTTTGTCAGTACGCCTTGATTCGGCATGGTAACGACACATATTTCATGTGGAATATACACCATGCGCTTGTCGATGGTCTATCAACGCAGAGCATCTTAGGTATGCTATTCAGCATCTACAGTGGTATTAACGCTTTGCCACTACCACCATATACTCGGTTCATTAAGTACATTCTTGAACTTGAAGAGGACACTATGGTTAACTACTGGAAAGAGCAGCTCTACAATGCCCAAAAAGCGATTTTCCCGCCAACGAGTGATACGTCTCGTGATAAGCCTGCTGCTACTCAAATGTTACAAACAACTATCGAGCTCCCGTTGAGCATGGAAGACTCAACAGTCACAATGGCTACGGTAGTCCGAGCTGCTTGGGCTATCGTCCTTGCTAGTTACTGTGATTCTGATGACGTGACATTCGGTACTACAATTTCCGGTCGACAGGCACCTATCCCGGAGATTATGGAAATAGTAGGTCCCATCATTGCCACTGTACCTGTACGCGTACGTATTAATCGTCACCAACTTATCTCTGAGTTCCTCGAAGGAGTTCAGAGGCAAGCCGTTGAGATGATCGCCTTTGAACAGTACGGCATTCAAAACATCGCTAAATTGGGTGATGATGCTCGAGATGCATGTGAATTCAGCAGCCTTCTTGTCGTCCAACCTATGCAACATCTTGGCGATAGGAGCAACGACGATGCCATTCTGATTAGCGCCGATATTGAGGGAGGTAATGCTGCCGCTACCATTCAAAACTACTTTTCTTATCCCCTTGTTATCCAGGCTCATTTATATGACGATCATGTAAGCTTTATGCTTATTTATGACTCGAATACTATATCAGAGGCTCAAATTGTAGCTTTATCTCACCACCTCTGTCATGTTATGACACAGCTGATAACCTCCACGCCTGCTACTATAGAGACAGTCTCTCTCTCCTCAACATACGACATTCAGAGAGCCATGGAAGTTAACTCTGAGATTCCAGAGGTAATCGATGCTTGTATGCACGACGTGTTTGAGAATCAAGTCAAACTGAACCCACAGGCTCCAGCTGTTGCTGCCTGGGACGGCAACTTCACCTATAGTGAGCTCAACTGTGCAGCTAACAAGTTGGCTCACCACCTCATCAATATCTACGGTGTCAAGGTTAACGATTTGATCCATGTTTGCTTTGACAAATCAGCATGGTACATAGTATCAATAATTGCAATCAGCAAGGCTGGTGCAACTTGGGTTCCATTAGATCCTTTCCACCCAGAGCAACGCTTACGGTCAATTGTCAGCCAGACCAAGGCCAAACTGGTTATGGCCTCGCCAAGCAATGTAGCTCTTTGCTCAACCTTGGTTGACAACGTCCTCGAGGTAAATCTAACTCTCGATCGCATGCTTCCTGCACAAGACGGATTTGAAAATCCCGTTGTGTCTATCTCGTCTCGAACGGTTGCGTATGTACTTTTCACATCAGGTTCAACCGGCACACCCAAGGGCGTCATGATACAGCACGGCTCTCTATGCACGAATATGAATGCAATTGCTAAAAGGATCCGCTATCATCCAAACGTGCGTATTCTTCAATTTTCCGCCTATGTATTCGATTTTTCTATTCTTGAGATTATCATGTCATTATTTCAAGGGGCCTGTGTATGTGTTCCGTCTGAGCACGTACGCATGAATAGCATAGTCGATTTCATTCGCAACATGAACATCAACTGGCTTTACTTAACACCTTCTTTCCTGCGCACTATTCATCCAAGCGAAGTTCCGAAAGTGGAATTAGTTTTCGCGGGAGGTGAGGCTATACCACGCGATATTTTCGAAACCTGGGTTGGTCGCGTTCGTTTTTTCAATGGTTGGGGTCCTACAGAAACAACCGTTGTTGGCAGTCTTCATGAATTTAAATCTATTAATGAGTCACCGTCAACTATCGGCCGCCCTGTCGGCGGGTTCTGCTGGATTGTTGATCCAAATAACCCACAACGCCTTGCACCAATCGGGACTCTCGGCGAGATAGTTATCCAAGGGCCGACTTTACTACGCGAGTACCTTGATAATCCCGAAAAAACCCAAGAAGCAATTCTATATGACCTACCACAATGGGCACCTCGTCCAGATGGAAATAACTGGAACCGATTTTATAAGACTGGAGACTTATGCTTCTATAATGCTAACGGAGAGATTGAATTTTCATCTCGTAAGGATACGCAGATTAAGATTCGAGGTCTTCGTGTTGAACTCGGAGAAGTTGAATATCACGTTCAAGCTTCAGTCGAAGCAATCCGCCAGATTGCGGTAGATGTTATTAAAACCGATAACGGCTCTAATCTAGTTGCTTATCTATGCTTCAACGATGAGATCAGACAACCTCACGATGCTGATGTCAACGGGCCATTTGCCCCCTTCGATGCCGAGCTTGATGCCGAGCTTCAAAACAAGCTTGCTGGCGCAATTGGAGAATTAGGTGTGACTCTTCCACGCTATATGATTCCAACTTTCTATATCCCTTGCCGTTACATGCCCAGCATCACATCTGGTAAACTCGATCGAAAGGAGCTGGCAAAGCAAACCGCTGCTCTAAGCCAATCTCAACTAAGCAAGTTCTCGCTGTATGGCGTTAGCAAACGTGTGCCTGAGACTCCTATGGAACTTCAGCTACAAAAGATCTGGTCAACAATACTATCTATCCCGTGTGAGTCTATTGGTCGTGATGACAGTTTCCTCGGGTTAGGAGGTGACTCAATTATGGCTATTCATCTGGTCACCGCGTGTCGCGAGCTTGGAGTTTCTCTTACAGTGAAGGAGATTTTCGAGGATCCTCGTCTGTCTGTGGTTGCATCTAAAACCCGTGCACTTGACGCGATTGATGAATATTTACCGGTCCCTCCATTCGATTTACTGTCTGACCGTCTCCGCGAGATGGTTCTTAGTAATGACAGCCGATCTCAGACTTCGTTATCCCCCAGTCAGATCGTCGAAGATGCTTACCCTTGTTCAAAACTACAAGAAGGTCTGATGGCTTTGTCTGTCAAGCAGCGCGGCTCTTATGTCGCACAATATGTGTACAAGTTGTCGAGCAACGTAGACCTCGTTCGATTTAAGGCTGCTTGGGAGCGAACTCTTCAGCTTTGCGCTAACCTTCGAACCCGCATCATCATGCTTGATGGTACTTGCGTTCAACTGCTGATTGATGGGCCCGCTGAATGGGATGACGCTTTTCCAACGGACCTAGAGGGTGCCCTCAATATCACTCGTTCTGAGATGACTTATGGTTCACGTCTTAACCGTTATGCCTTGGTTAGGGATATTGAATTTGGCAATCATTTCATCTGGGTATCGCATCATGCTGTCCATGATGGCTGGACACTTCGAATCATTATGAATACACTCTACAGTGCATACCTGGACCAAGAGCTTCCTCGTCTTCTCCCATATTCTGCTTTTATCCGTTACACGGTCAGTATTGATAAAGAAGAGGCCAGCAGCTTCTGGAGTGAGCAGTTGAGAAATGCCAAGCGTGCTACATATCCTCCAATGCCCCGCATTGAGTCCCATACTGGGGTCTCGCGGATGATGAATATGACGATATCTTTCCCTCCAACCGTCAAAACTGTCAACACGAAGGCTACTATTCTTCGTGCGACTTGGGCAATTCTTCTTGCTCGGTACTGTGATTCCGACGATATCACATTTGGAACCACCGTCTCCGGTCGTCAAGCTCCCGTGCCCGGTCTTACCGAAATGCCAGGCCCAGTCGTTGCAACAGTGCCAATTCGTGTTCGCCTTGATCCTAGCCAGACAGTATCTCAGTTTTTGGATAATATACAGTCGCAAGCAACTGATATGATTGCTTTTGAACAATTCGGCCTTCAGAATATTATTAAATTGAGCACCGATGCTAGAGATGCCTGCGAATTCTCTTCGCTTCTTGTTATACAACCTCGAACCCATTTGGATTCAATCAAAGGCAAAGAATCTTCAGAATCTCTCTTGACAGCATCGATTGAAGCAATAAGCGGTGAGCAACTGATGCAGAATTATTTCACTTATCCTCTAGTGATCCAGGGACATGTTTTTGACGATTCTATCGAGCTTCTTCTTACATACGACTCGACAATCCTATCAGAAGTTCAAATGGAGGCTCTTTCCCATCAGTTTAATGTTGTCGCAAACCAGCTAGTCAACGAGTCCAATGATACCCTCAGTTCCATTGCGATCTCCGGCGAATGGGATCTTGAACAGGCAAAGAAGTGGAATGTTGAAGATCCCGAAATTCTGGATACCTGCATCCACAGTCTTATTGAGAAACAAGCATGCATCAGACCAGACGCACCAGCTATCTGTGCTTGGGATGGTGAGATGAACTACAGCCAGCTTAACAATGCTGCTAATAGACTAGCGCATCATCTACTCAAGATAGGCGTCAAGGCTTATGGTCTGGTTCACGTCTGCTTCGAGAAGTCTGTCTGGTTCTTCGTTTCCATTATTGCAATTAATAAGATTGGCGCTGCTTGGGTACCGCTTGATCCATCTCACCCTGAACAACGTCTGCGCCAAGTTGTTAGCCAGACTTTGGCCAAATTTGCACTCTCGTCCCCTACCAATGTTGGTCTCTGTAGCAACTTGGTTGATAACGTCATTGAAGTCTCTTCAAGTCTCATTGATGAAATTTCCAAGATTTACGACGGCGTCAATAGTCCAGCTGGCAACGTGCCATCAAGCAACGCTGCATATGTTCTTTTCACCTCGGGCAGTACAGGAACACCCAAGGGTCTTGTTATGCAGCACAGTGCTGTCTGCACGAGCCAAACTGCCATCGCTAAGAGGCTACATCTCACACCTAAAGTCAGGATTCTTCAGTTTGCTGCCTACGTCTTCGATCTCTCTATTGGTGAGATTGTGGCTCCCTTAATCCACGGAGCCTGCGTATGCGTGCCATCAGAAGAGATAAGAATGAACGGTTTAAAGGAGTTTATCCGGGACACAAACATCAATTGGGCATATTTAACGCCATCTTTCGTCCGAACGTTAAAGCCCGAGGATATACCTAGTCTCGAGCTATTGCTTCTGGCGGGCGAAGCTGTTGGAAGGGATATTCTTGACACGTGGTTTGGTAAGGTACGGCTGATCAATGGTTGGGGACCTGCTGAAACTTGTGTTTTCTCTACTTTACACGAGTGGTCTTCTATTGATGAGTCTCCTCTAACAATCGGAAGACCTGTTGGAGGGTACTGTTGGGTCGTTGAAGCCGAAGACGCAAATAAGCTGACACCAATTGGATGCTTGGGTGAAGTCGTTCTGCAAGGCCCAACACTGCTCCGCGAATATCTCGCTGATCCGCAGAGGAGTAAAGAGGCTATTGTTACTACCTTACCTCCATGGGCGCCGAAGCAAATCTCTAATTCTCAGTCTTGGAGCCGCTTTTACAAGTCAGGAGACTTATGCTTCTACAACCCTGATGGTACGCTTGAGTTTTACAGCCGTAAAGATACCCAAGTTAAAATCCGTGGTCTTCGTGTGGAATTAGGCGAAGTTGAACACCATATTCGAGAATCACTCGACGGCGTCAGGCAGGTCGCTGTTGATGTTTTGGAATCAGAAACAGGAACGAACTTGGTTTCATATGTCTGCTTTAATGATGGCTCCCAGCCTATCTCCTCAGAACTTAAAGCAATAGACATCTATCTACCTCTTGATACTGATATTCAGACTCGCATTACTACCATGGCCGGCGAGCTCGCCGTGACTCTTCCGCGCTACATGATTCCAACGATATTTATTCCCTGCAAATTTATGCCTTTTATTACTTCCACGAAATTAGATAGGAAGACGCTGAAGAGAATTACAGCCTCTCTTACTAGGGATCAGTTGATGCACTATTCGCTTATCAATAGCAAAAAGCGTGTCCCTGAGACTGAGATAGAGACTCGCCTCCAAGCTATCTGGAGCGAAATCCTTAATCTTCCCATCGAATCCATTGGTCGCGATGATAGCTTCCTCCAAATTGGCGGTCATTCTATTACTGCAATTTACTTAGTGTCAAAGGCTTGTGAAGCGGGCATCTCTCTCCTTATAAAGGATATCTTTGATGACTCTCGTCTACTTGCTATTGCCTCCAAAGCTCTTAATTTAAAGGAAGACCAGGAGCAACAAGGGCCTGTTGCCCCCTTTAGCCTTTTGAACGAGCAAACCCGTGCCCTGGTGCTAGGCGGTGAAGTTCGCAAAATTTGTGGTCTTACTGATGCTCAAATCATTGAAGATGCGTACCCTTGCACTTCACTGCAGGAAGGTCTAATGGCTTTGACCATTAAACAGCCGGGTTCGTATGTTGCCAAGTATGTTTACAAACTTGCTGCTTTCGTCGATGTAGATCGGTTTAAAGCCGCGTGGAGTCGCACTATGGAACTTTGCGGTAACATGCGGACACGAATTGTCTTGCTGAATGGCACGCCAATCCAGTTGCTCCTCAAAGAAGACTATCAATGGCAGTCCCTGGAAAATGACACACTTGCCTCAATTACCAATTCTCTTCGCGACTTGAAGATGGGCTATGGAGCTCCTCTCTGCTGGTATGGAATACTTGAAGAGGGTAGTGATACACACTTTGTGTGGTCAGCCCACCACTCCATTTACGATGGCTGGGTGATGCGCATTCTGCTGACTACCCTTTACAACGTGTATTTCGGCGGAGAGGTTGCACCATTACAGCCTTATTCCGGGTTTATCAGGTACAGCATGGAGCTAGATAATACTGCTTCAGCTGATTTCTGGAGAGAGCAACTCTCTGGTTCTAGAAGGGCTGTTTTCCCAGCTCGTCAAACCAAATCATCGTCATCAACACAAATGTTTAGGTCTACCTTTAGCCTCGGTCAACATAGGCAGAGCATCATCACAAAGGCTTCTATTTTGAGGGCTGCTTGGGCGATTGTTCTTGCGCGATATTGTGACACTGATGATGTGAGCTTTGGTACGACTGTGTCGGGTCGCCATGCTCCGGTTGCAGGCCTCGAGACTATGCCAGGTCCTATGATTGCAACTGTCCCGGTCCGAGTTCACCTGGATCGCGCGACCACCAAGTTTCAGTTTCTTACTCAGATTCAAAATCAAGCAAATGAGATGATTCCTTATGAACAATTTGGTCTTCAGAATATCTCTAAACTGAGCCGCGATGCTAGGGACACTTGTGAATTTTCGAGCCTGCTCGTTATTCAGCCACCTGCAACGACTATCTCGGAAAAGGACGCTGAAACGAACATACTAGTCTATGGCGACGAGGAACAGAGCCATACAGACGATGCGATGAAGAACTATTTTAATTATCCTCTGGTAATTGTTATCAATACTTTTGAGGACCATGTCCTACAGCGCTTCTTCTTTGACCCCGAGGTCTTGACTGAAACTCGACTATCTGCTCTGTCAAATCATATTGATCATGTTGTGAAGCATCTTTTGCGTGAAACTGACGATACTCTTGAGACTGTTGATCTGGTTGGCGACTGGGACATTCAACACGCTCTTGCATCCACTCG
Source organism: Trichoderma sp. TW21990_1 (assembly GCA_010015515.1). Taxonomy (NCBI): domain Eukaryota; kingdom Fungi; phylum Ascomycota; class Sordariomycetes; order Hypocreales; family Hypocreaceae; genus Trichoderma; species Trichoderma sp. TW21990_1. The sequence continues at coordinate 865,288 of WXUD01000012.1, read as the reverse complement.
ACTTAAACCCTCTACAGAGTCATGCACACATTGGCTTATTCAGGAGCGTATTAAAACTCAACCCAACGAGACCGCTATCGCTTCTTGGGATGGCGATCTTACATACGCAGAATTGGGTGTACTTTCATCTCGCCTGGCGTGGAAGCTTCAAGGGCTCGGCGTTGGACCTGAATCTCTCATTCCACTGTGCTTCCCTAAGTCAACATGGGCAGTTGTTACAATGGTTGCCATTGAAATGGCTGGTGGTGCCTTTGTTCCTCTTGATCCTAATGCACCTGTTGCTCGCCTTCGCGGTATTATTAAAGATACTAAGTCATCTTTAGCCGTTGCTAGCCCATCATGCCAAGACACTATTCGCAGTATTGGTATCGAAGTGTTCACTGTCGATGAAGCTCTCTTGCTCGAACTATCCGATCCCGGAGACGATATTAAATCTCCGGTAGAGCCAGATAATGCAAGTGTTGTGCTATTTACTTCGGGATCAACTGGAAAGCCTAAAGGAATGGTCATCCAGCACAACAACTTGTGCTCGTCTGGAAATGCTTATGGTAGCGATCTTAACATTGGGCCTGGTACGCGCGTATTCCAGTTTTCTGCTTATACATTCGATGTTGGCGTACTTGACTGTCTCGTTTCTCTTATGCGTGGCGCAACTATTTGTATTCCATCAGACCACGCTCGTCTTAATGACCTTGCTGGAGCTATAAATGCAACAAAAGCCAACTGGGTGTTCCTTACGCCCACGGTTGCAGATCTCCTCTCACCAGCTGACGTTCCCTATCTTAAGGTTCTCTGTTTGGGTGGCGAGGCCATTAGCAAAAAATGCGCGGACCGCTGGGTTAACTACACCGAGCTGCATGGCCTATACGGTCCCGCCGAAGCTTCTATCTGTGCTTGGAATCCGGTCGTTGGCAAGTCCGATCGGTCAACTAACCTGGGGAGACCGACGTCTTCAGCCTTCTGGGTAGTCGAACCTACCAGTTATAATCGAATGGTCCCTGTAGGATGCGTCGGTGAGCTTCTCATTGAAGGTCCTATGCTTGCTCGAGGATACCTAAATGTCACTGATGAAGTTGCATCCAACTGGATGGAGAACGTCGACTGGCTTCCAGGCGGCAAGAAGAAGAGAGTCTATAGGACTGGTGATTTAGTTCGACGCAACGCCGATGGCACTTTCGAGTTTATGGGCCGCAAAGATACTCAAGTTAAGCTTCATGGTCAGCGTGTAGAACTTGGCGAAATCGAATCACGTATCCATGAATTCCTACCGAAAGATATGGCTGCTATCGTCGCTGTTGTCAAGGACGAACATGAGCATGATAATTTGATCGCTTTCCTATGGTATATCAATGGCCCCTTGGCATCTCAGTCAACTGCCCATTTAATGGAAGTTGTTACGGATGAGGCTCGTTCTACGATTTCCTTCGTTGACTCCTCCCTTGGAATGGTGTTGCCCTCATATATGATCCCATCATCTTATCTAGTTTTCGAGGGTAAACCCGACCAGACGGTTAATGGCAAGATCAACCGCAATGCTCTGCTTGCTCATACTCATAATTTATCGACACAAGATCGTCTGCGCTTTGCGCCTGTTGTTGGCAAGAGTGAACCACCAAGCACCCCGATGGAATTTAAGATTAGGGACCTCTGGGCCCAGGTATTACAGATTGATGCAGAGTCTATTGGTAAAAATGATAGCTTCCTTCGCATTGGGGGTGACTCTATCAGTGCTATTCAGCTCGTCTCCTTGGCCCAGCAGAATAACATTGGCCTTACCGTGGCTACCATCTTCAACGATCCTCGATTATTCCAAATGGCTGAAGCTGCTAATACTGACGAAATTCTGCCCGTATATGAGACTAAACCCTTCAGTATCATCCCTGCTTCTGCCATGGACGAAGTCCTTGCTGAAGTGCGATCCCAATGCACCGACCTATCCGAAACCGCCATTATCGAGGATGCCTATCCTTGCACTCGATTGCAGGAAGGCCTGATGGTTCTTGCGGTCAAACAGCCTGGATCTTATGTTGCAAAGTATGTATACCGCCTTGCTGCTAATGTCGATATTGAGCGTTTCAAGCATGCTTGGGATCAGAGTGTGGAAGCTTGTGCAGCACTTAGAACGCGATTTGTCTTTGTTGATGGCTCTGTTTATCAGGCCATTATTAAAGACTCGACCAAGTGGCATGAATCATCTGATCTTCGCTCATTCGTCATGTCTGCAGAAAATTCTCGAGTGGGCTATGGTTCTCCCCTCTGCCGATATGCAATTATTGAGCAGGATCAAGAGAAGTATTTCACCTGGAATATCCACCATACTATCTTCGATGGATGGACTTTGCCGTTGATAATGGGTACGCTACATGCGTTCTATCGTGGCACTAATGTTCCCTCCCTCCTCCCATATGCTGGCTTTGTGAAGTATGTGATGGATATGGACTATACCGCTGCTAGTGAATACTGGATTGAACAACTTCATGGTGCTAAGAAAGCAATATTCCCTCCTGGGAGCGAGGCAATCAAGAGTAAAAAATCGCAAAATTCGACTCGTGTGATGAACAACACAATCCAGTTCCCACGGTCTACTGACACGTCAATCACGAAGGCGTCCATCCTCCGAGCCGCCTGGGCTATTGTGCTCGCGCGCTATAATGATTCTGACGATGTTTGTTTTGGATCAACTGTTTCTGGTCGCCATGCCCCTGTTCCTGGAATAGAGCGAATGCCTGGTCTTGTTCTCGCGACTGTTCCTATTCGCATCAAGCTTGATCGGAATCAATCGCTGAATAGCTTCTTGGAAGGCGTTCAGTCACAAGCCTCTGAGATGGTTACTTACGAACAATTTGGCATCCAAAACATATCTAAACTGAATGCCCAAGCTAAAGAAGCCTGCGACTTTACTAGCTTGTTGGTTGTGCAGCCAGTCCAGCACATCACATCGACTGACGGTGGGGAAGAAGAAGCCCTCCTTACTGCTGCTGCGATCGAGGACATTCAAACTGATGAGATGCTCGAGAACTACTTTAACTATCCATTGGTTCTACAATGCCACTTACTTGAAGATCGCGTCGATTTTGTCCTTGTCTACGATTGCGACGTTATCGCTGAGCACCAACTTATTGGCCTGTCTCACCAATTCGAACACGTGGTGTCTCAACTCCTTAGACAGGACAGCAGCTCTATATCCACCATTTCAGTGGCAAGTGAATGGGATTTAGAGTTCGCACGTACCGCAAACAATGACGAGCCTGCTGTTATTGATGACTGCATTCATAATTTGATTGAGCAACAAGCCCTGATCAACGCAAATATTCAAGCTATAAGCGCTTGGGATGCTAACTTTACTTACGCTGAATTAGATCGTTCTGCTAATAAATTGGCGAATTATCTTATACAATTTATGGGCGTTAGAGTTGGCGATTTTATTCACGTATGCTTCGAGAAGTCCGCTTGGCACATAGTCTCGATTTTGGCCATTAATAAAGCCGGAGCTGCTTGGATCCCTCTTGATCCATCACATCCAACTGAACGTCATCAACATATTGTTGGCCAAACTCGATCTACATTAGTACTCGCTTCTCCGGCTAATGCTAACAAATGCTATAACCTTGTGGCCAGCGTTCTAGAGGTGACAGCAGAGTTTGTTGGCACCATTGCGGAACAATGTGACGACAATAAGCCGGTTACTAAAGTCGCGCCTCAAGATGTGGCTTACATACTCTTCACCTCTGGGTCTACTGGTATCCCTAAGGGTGTAGTTATAGAACACAGAGCTCTTTGCAGCAGCCAGACATCTTATGTCAGGAAACTAGGTCATGCTCCTGGCGTCCGAATGCTTCAATTTTCTTCTTTCATCTTTGACGCGAGCGTTGCCGAAATATTCGCTCCACTAATATCAGGGGCTTGTGTTTGCATTCCATCTTGGGAGACGCAAATGAACTCATTGGCAAGCTATATATGCAAGGAAAAAGTCACGTGGGCGCTACTTACTCCTTCCTTTGCCCGTACCATGAATCCTCATGAAGTTCCTTGCTTGAAGGTTTTGATCCTTGGCGGCGAGGCTGTCAGCCGCGACGTATTTGAGCTTTGGTTTGGCAAGCTTCGTCTATTTAATGCCTGGGGTCCTACAGAATCATGTGTTTTTGGTTCCCTTTATGAATGGGAGTCCATAAACGATTCTCAGATGACAATTGGCCGGCCCCTTGGCGGCCACTGCTGGATTGTTGACCCCGAAAATCCGCACAAATTAGCCCCTATAGGCACGTTTGGCGAGGTTGTTATACAAGGACCTAATTTGTTTCGCGAATATCTCGCAGACGAAGATACGACTGCCTCATCGACCGTTACTGTCCTTCCTGATTGGGTTCCTAATCGCCACTCCCACCACTGGAACCGGCTCTACAAGACTGGTGATTTAGCGAGGTATAACACGAATGGAACTATTCAGTACTGTAGCCGAAAGGACACACAAGTCAAGATTCGTGGACTACGTGTGGAATTAGGCGAAGTTGAGTACAATGTCCGCCAAAACCTTTGTGGCGTCCAACAAGTCGCTGTGGATGTGTTCAAGACAGATGCCGGCGTCAATCTTGTGTCTTTCGTCTGTTTTAATAATGACACCCTTCCAGCTAGTATGACTGGTGATCTGACGACTGATGATATCATCTTAAGTTTGACAGAGGAACTCAAAGATGCTATTAACAGTCTACTGGGCCGTCTTAATGTCATCTTACCTGGGTATATGATCCCAACGCTCTTCATTCCTTGCACGGCCATGCCCCTCATCACTTCTGGTAAGCTTGATAGGAGGCTTTTATTGAAGCTTACCGCTTCACTAGCTAAAGACCAGCTTGATGAATATTCTCTTACTGGTGGCAATAAAAAGCAGCCAGAAACTGAAATAGAGCACCACTTACAGGAGCTTTGGGCCACTGTTCTTAACATGCCAGCTGCCTCTATTGGTCGCGGAGATAATTTCTTGAGAATTGGCGGAGATTCCATCGCTGCTATTCGTCTCGTTGCAAAGGCCCGTGAGAAGGGCATTTCCCTAAGCGTTGACGACATATTTAGTGATCCTCGGCTCTTTGCTATTGCAGCCAAAGCTACAAGATCTAAAAACAATATTGAAGAGATTACTACTATTGAGCCGTTTACCCTCATTGATCATACCCACAGATCCGTGATCCTTAGCAACTCATCTGGTCTTCAATTGTCGACAGACATGGAAATCGAAGATGCCTTCCCTTGCTCTAAGCTTCAAGAGGGTCTGATGGCTTTAGCCGTAAAGCAACCTGGCTCCTACATTGCCAAATTCCATTATCGCTTGCCTGCCCACGTCAATATGGCTCGTTTCAAGAGTGCTTGGGAACATACTGTTAAGCTCTGTGCTAATTTGCGTACTCGGATTGTTAATATTAGTGGCATGACGATCCAAACGGTAATCAAGAACGATATCGCCTGGGAGGATACTACCGGCATGACATTGATGTCGTACCTACAAACTACCCAGATGACAGAAATGGGTTATGGCTCTCGCCTCTGCCGTTACGCTTTGATCCAAGAAGAAGGTCAGGATATTCAGTTCTTGTGGAGCATTCATCATGCTGTCTTCGATGGTTGGACAACGCCCATTATCTTGGGCGCTCTACACAGCGCTTATAGAGATCTCGAAATGCCAAAGATCGAGAACTACGCCAGGTTTATCAAATACATCATGGACATTAGCTACCAAGATGCTAGCGAGTATTGGACGAGAGAGCTTCACGATGTCAAGAAGGCTATTTTCCCCTCCACTGTCTCGATTAAAGCACCTGACAAGAGCGATGTAACGCGATTCATAGAGGCTAGAATTGATCTTCCACATGACAGCGTAGGCGTCACCAAAGCCACTATCCTTCGGGCAGCCTGGGCAGTGGTTCTTGCGCGCTACTGTGATACCGATGATGTTTGTTTCGGAACAACTATCTCAGGTAGACAAGCCCCTGTGTCGGGATTGACGGAAATGCCTGGACCAGTTATCGCTACGGTGCCAATCCGAGTTCGTCTGGATCGACAGAAGTCTATACACGATTTCCTTCAAGGTATCCAAGACCAAGCTACTAAAATGCTTGCTTATGAACAATTTGGCCTTCAAAATATTGGCAAACTAAGTGTTGATGCAAAGGATGCTTGTGATTTTTCATCACTTCTCGTCGTTCAGCCAATGCAAACTCTAATTTACAATGGTAGCGACGAACAGACTCTATTAGCTGCACCTGATTCTACTGTCAATACTAGGGAAGAAGTAATGCAGAATTACTTCTCATATCCACTGGTTATCCAGGCGCACTTACATGAGGACTTCATAAATCTTGTATTGATTTACGACTCTGCTGTTCTCCCTGAGGCGCAACTTTTCGCCCTTTCTCAGCAATTTAAACACGTTGTTGAGCAGCTAATGTCCAACCCCCACTTGAGTCTTCGGTCACTTTCCATCGCTTCCGAATGGGATGTTACGCAATATCTCAAATTTAATGCTGAAGTCCCTGATATTGTCGACTCTTGTGTTCATCAGCTTATTGAGAAGCAAGCTGCAATTCGACCCGATTCGATAGCACTTAGGGCTTGGGACAAAGAGTTCACCTATTCCGAATTTAATCGTGCTGCGAACCGACTTGCCAATTATCTCACGGCTACTTATAATATTAAAACGGATGACTTAATACACGTGTGCTTTGAGAAGTCAGCTTGGTTCTTTGTGTCGATCCTGGCTATCAATAAATCAGGCGCTGCTTGGACTCCCCTTGATCCTACTCACCCAGAACAGCGACTTCGGCAAGTTGTGTGTCAAACCCGTGCTACGATTGCGCTAACTTCACCTGCAAACAAAGACTTGATTGCTGGCTTAGTCGAGTCTGTGGTTACTGTAGGCTCAGAACTTGATTTGCAATTGTCCGAGATTGAGGAGTATAGCCAAAATGGCCCGTCAACGACTGTAACTTCAGACAATGCTGCATATGTTTTATTTACCTCTGGATCAACAGGTACTCCTAAAGGTCTAGTTATGCAGCACGGCTCTGTGTGTACATCTCAAACAGCTATCGTCAAGAGGCTTGGATTAACATCTGATGTGCGCATGTTACAATTCGCTGCCTTTGTGTTCGACCTTTCTATCGGAGAGATAATTGCACCTTTAATCACAGGCGCTTGTTTATGTATACCGTCAGAGTATACCAGGATGAATCACCTTACCCAGTTTATCCGAGAAATGGACGTCAATTGGACCTTCCTTACGCCTTCATTCATCCGCACAATCAACCCAGCACAAGTTCCAGGGCTTGACCTTGTTTTATTAGCCGGTGAGGCCGTCCCTCGAGACGTCTTAGCCACCTGGTTTGGCAAAGTTCGCTTAGTCAACGGATGGGGGCCTGCTGAGACTTGTGTGTTCTCAACACTCCACGAGTGGAAGTCGGCCAACGAGTCGTCTCTCACAGTTGGTAAGCCAGTCGGCGGTTTCTGTTGGGTCGTTGATCCAGAAGATCCTAATCGCCTAGCTCCAGCTGGAACGCTTGGAGAGGTTGTTATTCAAGGCCCAACCTTATTGCGCGAATATCTATCTGATCCTGAACGGACCCAGTCTTCTACAGTATACAATCTTCCCAAGTGGGCGCCTCGCCCTGACTCTAAGCACTGGAATAAGTTCTATAAATCTGGTGATCTCTGCTATTACAACCAAGACGGCACTATCGAATTCGCAACTCGTAAAGACACTCAAATCAAGATCCGTGGTTTACGTGTGGAGCTTGGAGAAGTTCAGCATCACATCCAGAAGGCGCTCCCTACCGCCCGGCAAGTCGCTGTCGACGTGTATAAGGGCGAAAAGGGTACAAATCTCGTGGCGTATTTCTGCTTTAGTGATGAGACCAGAACGGCAGGCATCGGTGGTGATGCTTCTGACCCTCCATTCTTGCCAATCAATGAAGATCTGCAATCTCGTTTAGCAGCAGTTGTTGGCCAACTTAGTATTTCACTACCTCGTTATATGATCCCAACTATGTTTATCCTTTGCAGCTACATGCCTTTCATTACGTCAACCAAGCTTGATCGCAATGAGCTGAAGAAGCTGACTGGCGCGCTGGACGAGACCCAAATTACTCAGTATTCGCTGCTCAGTCGTAAGAAACGGTCTCCTGAAACTCCCATGGAAGTGTTCTTCCAGAAACTCTGGTGTGAGTTGCTTGGAATCCCGATCAAATCCATCGGCCGTGATGACAGCTTCCTGGGTCTTGGTGGCGATTCTATTACGGCTATTCACATGGTTAGTGCCGCTCGAGAATCAGGTATTTCACTTGCTGTTAAAGAAATATTCGACGATCCGCGCCTCTCCGCGATTGCGAGCAAAGCTCGAGAGGTTGAAGAAAACGAACAATCATCTATTGTCGATGTCGCTCCATTTTCCATGCTTGATAGCACTGTGCATCAACTGGTTATTGGCGATGAAATCCGGCGCATTTGTGATTTGGCAAGTAATGAAGAAATTGAAGATGCTTACCCAACAACTACTTTCCAGGAAGGCTTAATGGCTCTTTCGGTAAAGCAACCGGGATCATATATTGCCAAATATGTTTACAATCTATCTCAAGATATCGATATTGCCCGCTTCAAGAGTGCTTGGGACCACACTGTTTCTTTATGCCCGATCATGCGTACCAGAATTGCTCTTGTTGACGGCAGGTGCACACAGATAGTCATTAAAGAAGAATCTTGTTGGAAGCCTCAAGAACACACCAATGCCCTTGATGCAATTAAAGCTGCTCAAAAAATTGAGATGACCTATGGTTCTCGCCTTTCTCAACTTGCATTAGTTGATGGTGGCAATGAGGATAAGTATTTCCTCTGGACAGTTCATCACGCGGTTCACGATGGCTGGACCGTACGTCTAATCATGACTACCTTCCAGAACGCCTATTTAAACTTAGGATTGCCTGCACTGAAGCCATATTCAGGATTTATTCATTATCTGCAGGATATAGATTCTCAAGATACGGTCCGTTACTGGACTCAACAACTTCAAGGAGCTAGCAAGGCATCTTATCCTCTGGCCACCTCAATCTCTACTTCACAGGGAATCACTCGAATCACCAGCAAGACAATCCATGCTCCTGCTTCAGCTGATGCTGCCATCACGAAAGCCACAATAATGCGGGCGACTTGGGCTATTTTACTTGCACGCTATTGCGATACTGATGATATTACCTTCGGTACATCCATATCTGGCAGACAAGCTTCAGTGCCGGGTCTCATGGATATGCCTGGTCCTGTGGTCGCAACTGTTCCCGTGCGTGTACGTCTAGATCAGAAACAGACTATTAGCGAGTACCTAAAGGCTATTCAAAGTCAAGCTCATGAAATGGTCCCCTACGAGCAGTATGGATTGTCAAACATTGGAAAGATCAGTCCCGACTTCAGAGAAGCATGTGATTTCACGAGCTTATTGGTTGTACAACCTCGAACTCACTTGGATTCTCGCAGCAAAGGGGCATTTAGTGAAGTCGATGCTGCATCATCTGCGCTGTTGTTGCCTGCCGATATTGAGGGTCATTCAGCTGAACACTCAATGCAAGGATACTTTTCTTATCCTCTTGTTATTCAAGGCCATCTTCTCAGTGACTCAATTGAGTTAATTATCGCCTATGACTCTTCTGTACTCTCTGAGGCGTCTATGGAAGCGGTATGCTATCAATTTGAGCATGTGGCTTCGCAGCTATTCACGGACCAAGATCGCACATTAGGTGACTTGAGTGTTGCTTCCGATTGGGATCTTCGTCGCGCCACTGAATTTAATTCGGATATTCCAGAGATCATGGACATTTGCATACATCACCTTATTGAGTCGCGTGCAGAGGAAGCTCCTGACTCACTAGCTATCTGGGCTTGGGATGGGGAATTAACTTATGGTCAGCTTAATGAAACTGCCAATGCGTTAGCTCATCATCTCATCAATGAGTATGATGTCCAAGTTGAAGATCTCATCCTTGTCTGCTTCGAAAAGTCGGTTTGGTATTGGGTAACTATCCTTGCTATCAATAAAGCTGGTGCTGTGTGGGTTCCACTAGATCCATCTCATCCTAAGCAACGGCTTCACCAAGTCACTTCACAGACTCGATCTAAGCTGGCCCTTGCATCTAACAATACGCGAAATTTGATATCTGGTATGATTGACCAAGTGGTTGAGGTTTCTACTGCTTTATATGAGCAGATCAATGTCCCATTAGGTACAAAGAATCCTCAAGTCCCAGTTTCATCTCGTAATGCTGCCTATGTGTTGTTTACTTCTGGATCCACGGGTATGCCCAAGGGCCTGGTTATGACTCATGGTAGTTTTGCAACTAGCCAGACCGCTATTAAAAAGCAAATGGGCATCAACGCAAATAACCGGACACTACAATTTGCTTCGCATGTATTTGATATGTGTCTCGGCGAAAGTATACTGCAACTGATTTCGGGCGCCAGTATGTTCATTCCTTCTGAGCATACTCGGATGAATAGTCTAAAAGAATTTATCGCCGAGCATCATATTAACACTCTTTGGCTCACACCATCTTTCATACGGACCTTAAGCCCGGACCAACTTCCTTCCGTCGCCCATTTATTATTAGCTGGTGAACCTGTTACTCGCGACATCCTTACTACTTGGGTTGGAAAAGTTCGATTATGGAACGGTTGGGGTCCGTCTGAAACTTGTGTACTCAGCTCCCTGCACGAGTTCCGATCTATAGATGAATCACCATTAACAATCGGCCGTCCTGTGGGAGGCTTCTGTTGGGTTGTAGACCCGACGAATCCTGATAAGCTCGCCCCTATTGGCACACTCGGCGAAGTTGTCATCCAGGGTCCAACAATCCTACGGGAATATCTTGACGATATCGAACGTACTAAGGCTACCACAGTGTATGAGCTGCCTGCCTGGGCACCGTATCGAGATCAGCCCTCCTGGTCGCGATTCTTCAAGTCCGGCGATCTAGCATTATATAACCCTGATGGTACACTCGAATTCTCTTGTAGGAAGGACAAACAAGTTAAGATTCGAGGTCTTCGTGTGGAGCTTGGCGAAGTTGAGCATCACGTCCGTAGTAGCCTTGAAGGTGCTCTTCAAGTCGCTGTTGACGTTTTCACAACTGACGCCGGTACAAGACTTATCGCATACTTCTGTTTTTCAGATGGTACTCGCACTGCCGGCATTTCTAAATCGGATGAAGATATCTTCCTACCTATGACAGATGAGCTCCAGATACAGCTTACCAAGATGATCAGCCAGCTCAATATTACGCTGCCTCGCTACATGGTGCCTTCGCTCTTCGTTCCCTGCCGCTACATGCCTTTCATCACGTCCACCAAGCTTGACAGAAATAAATTAAAGAAACTTGTGTCTGAGCTCAGCCGAGATGACCAGGCTGCTTATTCCCTACGCCGCGGCGTCAAGCGCATGCCCGAAACCGAAATGGAAACTCGCATGCAAGACCTTTGGTCTGCCGTGTTGCACATGCCCAAAGATGAAATTGGCTGCGATGATAGCTTTTTGCAAATTGGCGGTGACTCTATTACTGCTATCCAACTTATAGCAAATGCCCGTGAGGCTGGTATCTCGATTGCAGTTAGGGATATTTTTGACGATCCTCGTCTTTCGAAGCTTGCTTTAATAGCTGCCAAAAACTCCGGCCTTGTCAATACATCTACAATCGTTTCGCCCTTTAGTTTGCTTGAAGATTCGCTTACAAAGTCTCTCATCTCTGATGCCATAAAGGAGCAATGTAATCTCTCTGGAGATGACCTGATCGAGGATTCCTATCCCTGCACCAAGTTACAAGAAGGTCTTATGGCGCTCGCAATCAAGCAACCCGGGTCTTACATTGCCAAATATGTCTACCATCTTCCTGAGTATGTTAATGTTGGCAAATTCCGTTCCGCCTGGGAGCGTACCGTTCAGAGTTGTGGCAATCTACGCACTCGCGTCATAATTGTTAACGGTATCACCGTACAAGTTCTACTAAAAGACGACATCGCCTGGGATGACACCTCCAATTTGTCGCTTGAGACTTACGCTCGCTCTACACTCCATTTTGAAATGGGATATGCCCAGCGCCTCTGCCGCTATGCCATCATTGAGGAAGAGCATGCCAATTATTTCGCTTTCAGCATCCATCACACGGTCTTTGATGGCTGGTCTCTTCCATTGGTAACGAGCACATTGTTTGCAGCTTATTACGATCTTGAGCTTCCTTCTCTACGGTCGTATGCTGCTTTTGTTAAATACACGATGGACCTCGATAATAATGCCGCTTCTGAGTATTGGAAGATGCAACTTGAAGGTGCTAAACGCGCTAGCTTTCCGACACCTGGTGACAAATCTGGGATTTCTCAAACTCGTGTTATGAATAAAACTATCGAGTTTCCCAAGTCGACAAATACATCAATAACGAAGGCATCCATTCTACGTGCCGCTTGGGCCATCGTCCTTGCACGCTACTCCGATAGTGATGATGTCTGCTTTGGCACAACAGTCTCAGGTCGTCATGCTAATGTAGCCGGCCTTGAAGCTATGCCTGGTCTAGTAGTCGCTACTGTTCCTGTCCGTATTCGCCTTGATAAGCGAAAGCCTGTCTCTCAATTCCTACAGGATATACAAACACAGGCTTCCGATATGGTTGAGTATGAACAGTTTGGCATTCAAAATATCTCTAGACTTGGCTCTGATGAGAAAGATGCCTGCGATTTCACCTCTCTCTTGGCTATCCAGCCAGTTCAGCATATGAGCGCCGATAGTGGCCATTCCGGAGATCAAAATGCTCTCATAATTCCTGCTACTGCTCCTCATATTAAAACCGAAGAAATGCTGCAGAATTATTTCTCTTATCCCCTGGTTATCCAGTGCCACCTTTTGGATACCGTCGTAAACTTGGTCTTTATCTACGATTCTAATGTTCTTAGTGAAGCTCAGCTGGACGCTATCATGCAGCAGTTTGACCACGTTGTTCAACAACTCCTTGCTCAAAACGACGACGAATCAATAGGTGACGTGAGTGTCGCAGGGTCGTGGGATATCCAGCAAGCCGTACGATTGAACAGCAGCAAGCGGCCTGATTTCATCCATACTTGCCTTCATGATATATTCTCCAAGAATGCTTCCAACGCCCCTCACCATGAGGCTATCTATTCTTCAGAAGGCAGTCTCACTTATGGTGAACTTGATCATCTTACGGACATTCTTGCTACACATCTAAGCTCGTTGAATGTTGGCCCAGAAACAGTAGTGCTGTTCTGCTTCGAGAAATCTATGTGGGCTGTGGTTGCAATTTTGGCCATTCTCAAGGCAGGCGCCGCATTCGTGCCTCTTGATCCATCGCATCCCATCAGTCGCCGTGAGGCATTAGCTAGAGAAGTTAATGCTAGCGTGCTGATCACATCTTCTAGGGCATTCGCATCGTGTGCAGCTATGGTTGAGCATGTTGTTGAGCTGTCGCCTAGCGTAATGGCTAAACTTACTACTTCTATTATTCCTAAAGTTCTACCAAAGGTTGGGCCAAGAAACACGGCATATATCCTATTCACATCTGGATCCACGGGCAAGCCAAAGGGTGTTGTTATGCAACATGGCTCTTTCAGCTCTACAACCATTGGATATGGCAAGATTTATAACATTTCCCCATTGTCAAGAATCTTCCAGTTCTCCAATTATATATTCGATGGTAGCCTTGGTGAGATATTTGGGCCATTAGCCTTTGGCGGCACCATTTGCATTCCTAGTGATGAGGAGCGCCTTCAATGCGCTCCGGATTTTATGCACAGAGCCAAGGTCAACACAGCCATGTTGACACCGTCCTTTGTGAGAACCTTTACGCCAGATAAAGTGCCACATCTGAAGACTCTTGTTCTCGGTGGTGAAGCTGCCTCTAAGAGCACTTTGGAGATGTGGGTTGACCGTGTCACTCTATTTAACGGTTACGGACCTGCTGAGGCTTGTAATTATGCCACTACACATATTTTCAAGTCCAGTACTGAATCCCCTCACATCATTGGATCCAGTTTCAACGGTGCCTGTTGGGTTGTGGAGCCTGATGACCATAACAAACTCACTCCTATAGGTTGCACAGGCGAGCTTGTTCTCCAGGGTCACGCTCTGGCTCGCGGCTATCTCAATGACAAAGTGAAGACAGAAGAATCGTTTATTAGTGAAATTGGTTCAATTCCATCTTCTCTTCTGCACGAGCCTAGGCGATTCTATCTTACAGGAGATTTGGTCCGCTATAACCCTGATGGCGAATTAGAATACCTCGGACGGAAAGACTCGCAGGTCAAACTAAGAGGCCAGCGCCTTGAGCTAGGCGAAATTGAGTACAACATCACTCATTTACTCAAGAGCGTGCGTCACGTCGCTGTTGACGTTATTCACAGACAGGCGGGTGATTCACTAGTCGCTTTCATCTCGTTTGGTGATGCGAGCACTGAATGGGTCTCAGGCGACTTACGTATTAATCTAGTCATTCTTGATGAGACTATGAGATCCACACTTGGACGTCTGAGGGAGAATTTGAAAGCCTCTCTTCCTGGCTATATGGTTCCCAGTGTTATTCTTCCTCTTCAATGTATGCCTTTTATTACATCGATGAAGCTTGATAGAAAGCAGCTGCGAACCCTTGGAAGCTCTCTGTCTTCTGAGGATCTTGCAGCATATGCTCCTAGCAAGGCAGATAAGATGGAGCCAACAACTCATATGGAATTCAAGCTGCGTGATCTCTGGGCCCAGGTTCTGAAGATTTCTGCCGAAGAGATTGGCAAAAGCGACAGCTTCCTGCAAATTGGAGGTGACTCCATATCAGCTATTCACTTAATTACCTTAGCTCAAGAGCATGGCGTTCTACTTACCGTTGCCAGTATCTTTGCCGATCCTAGGCTTTCATCAATTGCTGCATCCGCTAGATTTGGCCATGTTACAGAGACCTATGAGGCCGAGCCTTTCAGCATGATTCTACCATCTGAGTACGAAGTTGTCATTCGTGAAATCAAGCAGCAGTGCAATCTCTCTGCTACTCAGTCAATCGAGGATGCTTATCCGACTACGAAACTACAAGAAGGTCTTATGGCTTTGACTGTTACACAGCCTGGATCCTATACAGCTCGTTATGTGTACCGTATACCTGAGCATGTCGACATTGAGCGGTTCAAAGCGGCTTGGGATAAGACTGTCAAAGCCTGCCTGAATCTTCGAACTTCTGTTGTTCTTGTTGGCTTTAGAACCATCCAAGCCGTTATCATGTCCAATTTAGAATCACTATGGGAACCCACTGCTGGTGTCTCGTTGCAATCATACATGCAGAATGCGATCGAAGCTTTTAACATGGGTTATGGCTCTCGTCTCTGCCGCTATGCTCTCATTGAAGATGACGGTAACACTTATTTCGCCTGGCACATTCATCACTCGGTATATGATGGCTGGACTCAACCGCTTATCATGTCCACTTTCTATGCTGCCTATTTTGGTACTGAACTGCCTCCCTTGCAGCCTTTCGCCCGCTTCGTCAAATACACGACGACCATTGATCAAGATACTGCTGCAGAATACTGGAGACACCAACTTCGTGATGCCAGGCCGGCTTCATTCCCGACCGTTAACAAGCAATTGGCTACCGCAAATAGTAAGAACGACGTAACCCGGATATGGGCAAAGTCTGTTGATTTCCCAAGCTCGACAAATACCTCTATCACCAAGGCCACGATTATGCGAGCTGCCTGGTCAATCGTCCTAGCTCAGTATTGCGATACTGATGACGTGTGTTTCGGTACTACGGTCTCTGGCCGTCACGCGCCTGTTCCTAGTTTAGATTCTATGCCTGGCCCTATGCTTGCCACTGTCCCTGTCCGAATCCGCCTTGATAAAGATCAACCAACGTCACAGTTCCTTCATGATGTCCAGATTCAAGCTTCAGAAATGGTTGCGTATGAACAGTTCGGTCTCCAAAATATCGGGGCTCTCAGTGTTGAAGCTAAGCAAGCATGCGACTTCTCCAGCTTGCTCGTCATCCAACCCGCTCAGCATCAGACTCCTGATAAGAATGACCCGGCCAGCACCGATAATATCTTACTGCTCGCTGACTCTGTTAATTCAACCGAGGGATCTTTGCAGAACTTTTCCAACTATCCATTGGTCCTTCAAATTGTCACCATGGATAACAGCTTCGATTTACTCCTAATCTACGATTCAAATGCTCTGACAGAGTTCCAAGCCATGTCTATCTCTGAGCAATTCGCCAATGTCGCCAAACAACTTGTCGCCCAAAATGAGGCTTTGATCGGCAATATCGAAGTCGCCGGATCTTGGGATTTGCAGAAGCAACTCGAGTGGAACGACGAAATTTATGGTCCTGCTGACAGCACTCTCCACGATCTTTTCTCGAAGCAGGCAGCGAGTAGACCGAACCACGAAGCTCTTTACGGCAGTGAAGGAAGCATGACTTATAGAGAGCTTGATAAACTAACAACTCAACTTGCTGTGTACCTCAGCCGCCTTGGTGTCCGACCTGAGACCATCGTGCCTTTTTGCTTTGAAAAATCGATGTGGGCTGTCGTCGCGATGTTAGGCATCCTCAAAGCCGGCGGTGTTTTCATCCCACTAGACCCGTCACATCCGAGAAGTCGTCGCCAGGCTCTGATTGATGAAGTTTGCGCACAATTTATGATTGTATCGCCTACAACCGCCTCTGACTGTCAGGGCATGGTTCAAAACACGGTTGAACTTTCTCAATCCTTCATTGCTCATATCTCTGCTATCGATGCCATCAAACGGCCTTTCGTGACACCAGGCCCCAACAACGCCGCATACGTCCTGTTTACTTCCGGTTCAACCGGTAAGCCAAAGGGTGTCATTATTGACCACAAGGGTGTGGCCGCGGTGCTCCTCAGGCAACGCGAGGCCTACTCAATCAACCACGACTCAAGGCTACTACAATTTTCCAATTACGTATTTGATGCCTGTATCATCGAAATTTTCACTTCGCTCATTGCGGGTTCTACTGTTTGCGTACCCACAGAACATGAACGTATACACAACACTGCAGCCTTCATTCGTGAGGCTCGCATCAACCATGCAGTCCTAACACCTACATTCACCAAGACTCTATCTCCGGAACAAATTCCTGGAATGAAGACTATCGTCATGGTAGGCGAAGCTCCCACAAAGGAGATCATTGATATCTGGGCCGATGAGCTGGAGCTTCACAACGGCTATGGTCCAGCAGAGGCCTGCGTCACTTCGACTAACTACAGGTACTCTTCGTCCGTCAATTTTTCAGTTTCCACTATCGGTCGTAGCTTTACCCACGGCCTCTGGGTCGTCGATCCTAATGACCATAACCGCCTCATGCCGATTGGTTGCGTTGGTGAGCTATTGCTGCAAGGTTCATCTCTAGCTCGCGGGTACATCAACGACGAGGAGAGGACTACACAATCGTTTATCAATGAAGTTAAGTGGCTGCCATCTGGCGTCAATGTGGGAGAACGCCGCTTCTATAAGACTGGCGATTTAGTTCGCTATAATCTCGACGGCTATGTTGAATATCTAGGCCGAAAGGATACTCAAGTCAAGGTCCGCGGTCAGCGTATCGAGCTCGGCGAAATCGAGCACCACATTAAGCGCTCCAATACTGCCATTGAGCACGCCGTTGTCGACATTACTCGAAAGGATGGCCACAAGTCTCTCCTCGCTTTCATTTGCTTCACCTCACAACAAGAGACCGAGAGTGCTTCCAAGGAGATTCGCCTGACAGAGGTCACCGACGAACTTCGTGAGATGTTCTCTGACATTATCACTACCATCAGCTCCTCTTTGCCTAGCCACATGATTCCCAAGTACCTTATCCCTGTTGACTACATGCCGCATAATGCTGCTGGTAAATTAGATCGAAAGATGCTTGTCGCTTCTATTTCCAAGCTCACGGCCGACGATCTTTCAAACTACCTCGCCGGCCAACGCCTGCCTTTCCGCGAATGTTCAACCGATATTGAATTCTGGATTCGACACGAATGGGCCACTACTCTTGACCTTTCTGCCGAGACCATTGGTGTGGATGACAACTTTTATAGCCTCGGAGGTGACTCCATTCGCATTGTTACTATTTCTAAGGCTATCCTCAACCAGTATGGTGTTTCCCTTGGTATGTCTCTTTTGAACTCGAAGCACACCACGATTGCAAATATGGCCAAGCACATCGACAATGAACGCAGAGGACATGAAAACGAGCAATTGAGCAGTATTGATTTCAATGCTGAAATTTCGTCTCTCTCTCGCTCTGTATTGAATACGGGTGCCCTCAATATCGCTGCCAATCCCAAAACTGAGCTACCTGATAAGGCTGTTGTCTTCCTCACTGGCGCTACTGGTTTCCTCGGTCAAGAGATCCTCAGACAACTCATCTGCAACAATGCCATTGCTTCAATTATAACCCTCGTACGATGCAAGTCTCTCGACCACGGCCTAGACCGTATCCGCGAAACTGCCAACATTGCTGGCTGGTGGCGCGAAGATTATACAAGCAAGATCGAGATCTGGTGTGGCGATTTGAGCAAGAAGCGGATGGGTCTTAACGATGAACAATGGGCATGCCTAGCCGGCCAGTCCAACAACAATGTCGATGCCATCATCCACAACGGTGCCATCGTAAACTGGAATGCCGATTATGAAAAGATGCGTGCTGCTAATGTTGATTCCACGGTTGATCTCCTTAAGGCTGCTGTCAATTCTCTCGCTTCTCCCAAGTTCATTTTCGTCTCTGGCGGTATCAAGTCTGACCCTACCACGGATCGCACCGTAATCGCGCAGTATCTTGGCAATATCACTGGTTACACTCAGACGAAGTTCGTCTCCGAGGGCATTATTCAAGAGGTTATCAATACGCTCCCCGCTGATCAGAACCGCATTTCCACTCTCAAACCAGGCCGCATCATTGGGTCTCCTGAGACTGGTGTAGCTAACGTGGACGATATGTTGTGGCGTGTTGTTTCTACCGCTGCTTCTCTTCGCGTCTATCCTGAAGAATCAGAGGAGCATTGGGTCTCTGTCGCTGACGTTGCCACCG
This sequence comes from Trichoderma sp. TW21990_1, assembly GCA_010015515.1. Lineage (NCBI taxonomy): Eukaryota > Fungi > Ascomycota > Sordariomycetes > Hypocreales > Hypocreaceae > Trichoderma > Trichoderma sp. TW21990_1. The sequence continues at coordinate 846,182 of WXUD01000012.1, read as the reverse complement.
TTGCATCATCCGTTCTCAGCCAACTATACACAAAGGAAAGAATCGCGCCCTTCGTCAACGTCGCAGGTGGTATGCCAGCAACAGTCTTCTGGGATCTCATCAACAAGGAGCTTGAAGTTCCCTGCGAGCCTCTTCCTTCAGATGAATGGACTCACCGTGCCTTAGAATCAATGAACGAAATCGGCGACAAACATCCCCTATGGCCTGTGCAACACTTCCTCGGCAACCTGGGCACTATTCGGTCTGCCAAAGAAGTTGAAGTTGAGGGCGTTGAACATGAGCAGTGGCACATGGCTGTTAAAATGAGCATGCGCTATCTCATGAAGATTGGCTTCATTCAGTCGTCTACTGGCGGTTTTGCTAAGCCTCGTCGCACCGGTACTTTCCAGCGCATACACGGTTAAGGAGCTTTAAGTTTAGATGTGGAGGAATTTGGGATTTCTTATCTTTTTCTCTTTTCTATTTCTTACTTTTCTTCTCTATTTTATTCATGTCTTCGAATTCATTCGATTATTATTCTTTCACGCTCTTTCTTGATTATTCTTAGCTTCTTTTCAGGCTTCTACATTTAGTACGAAGCCTTTCTTTCCTTATGGAAGTAGTTAAGTCATATTAAATTCGATCGTTTCAACACTTCATTCTCTAGTAGCATTTGTAAAATTACATGTATACATCGTGAATGAATAAATAGTTGCGGGTTTGTTACAATTTAGTGTACATCGGCCTCGCTAACCTAATGTTAACAGTCTGGAGCTTCCAAAATTCCCTCCTCGACGACATCCACCTTGACCTTCATGCCCCATGGATCATCTTTTCCAATCCAGTTCTTCTTCTTGCCGACTTTTTGAATCACCTTGACATTGTCCTCTAGAGCTTGCTTGAGATGTGCACGATCCTCTTTCTGCTTTTGCACCGATATCGTCAAGACGAAGCCCTCTTTGTTCTTCTTCTTTCCCATAGTCCATGACCACTCAGAAGAAAAGACGACCCGAGGCTTTGCTGTGTCAATTTCTCCGGATGGATACAGTCGTGTGATTAAATACCCAACTCTGCCTAGATAAGTAGTCCACCATACCTCCTCTGGTGTGATAAGAGAGCGCAGCGCTTCGCGGAATTCCATCTCTCGAGGTGGTAATTCGCCGCGATATCGAGATTCGAGCATCAGCGCAAGCCGGGCGCGGTCCTGGTGAGAAACGCCATGGGTAGATGACATGATCCCGACACTAGTTGAGTAAAGTGCAGTCGTCGATGCTGTTTCTTTAGACATGAACATGTGAACATACATAACGTTGGCAAACGAATCAATAACATGCTCTCCGAAGTCATCAGGGAACTTCTTCGTTTCATTCTTCGACGGCTTCGGGATGGCGCTCTTGATCAGTTCCTGGATAGTGCGATAGGACGTCGGCGCGAAATTATGCGTTGCCACTGCCAGCGGGGACAGTTCTCTGACCTCCGGGGACAGAGTTCGGAAGAGATATCCTTCTCGCACTCCACCCTGACAAAAGTGAGCCTCCCTGATTCCATGGGGAATGGCCTCAGCCAAGACATTGACCAAGAATGCCACTGCAGGAACTTGCGATCGACGGCGATCCGAGACTCGGAACACATCTTTGGCCGCCTTTGCAATTTGTTTCACAGTGTCTGTATCTTCGAATTGGTCCCTCCCGACTGTGTATCCATTGATGACGGAGATTGGATAATGCTTGCCGTGGGACTGATTGAGATATAGCAGCAAATAGCCCCAGCCTCGAAACCCACCGCCCGACAGATAGATACGAAAGCCGCCCTGTTCTTTAGCCTTTTCAACCATAATTTCGGGAATTTGCAGATGCTCATACGCATCCCTAAAGTTTTGAACCATTTCTTGTCGAAATTGAGCCACAGCTTCTTCCCCTTCTTCTTTCTTCTTGCCTTTGCGCAGATCATGAAGCTGTCTGGATAGAGCAGCTGCGCCGTATGGGAAGCTAAAGCTTCCAAGAGGGCTGATTCTGATGTGGCCTCCTTGGCTGACCATCCAAGTGATTTGGGTACTTCCTCCGCCCAGGTCCATCACAAGGCCGGATAGTCTAGTAAATCCGCTTGCGATGCCCAACGCTCCGATCTGGCCCTCGATTTCCTTGGGCAACATCTCGATGATCAAGCCAGTCTTAGCTTTGACAACCTCCAAAAATTTGGCCGAATTGATAGCCTTGCGAGTCGCCTCTGTTGCAACGACATGAATATTCTTTTTTTGAACTCCCATATCATCGCAGACAATGATAAAACGGTTAAATACTGTAACTACATCTGCGATAACATCGTCTGGGATGGGAATCTGCTCTCCCGTCTCGGGATCAAATTGTGAGTCGTAAAGCGATATCCCAGATCGGTAGGTCATCACAGTTGGTAGAATACGCGCCATCTCGACAGATAAATCTGTGATAGAAAAGCGAATGCCATTACTACAGAGACGCATTGCAATCGTCAGCAAATTTATTATAAGGGTTAGGTAGCGAGGATGACTTACCTCCCCATATCCACAATGCCGACAAGCTTGTCTCTGTGTCCCTCCCATGGCGGATGAGGCCTATCGTCACCTCTATGAGATGTCGGTATAGTGGGTTTCACCATGTTTTCAGGACATGATCCGTCTACTCCTTCCTCCTCGAAATCAGAGATGATTCCCAGATCTTCAAAATCCGATATATTCATGGTAACGTGTTTTGCAGTAGAAGATGCAGAGCGACGTTTTGTTTTGACTGCATCACGTCACATGGAGAGCTTCATCCTCTTTATAAGCACAGCTGAAGAGATGAAACTCTATTTTGATGGGCTCGCCATCGTTTCAAGCCTCAGTGACGTCACATTGAGGAGAATAACAGAAGAATATTCAACGTATTCCGTAACAATGCATCGACATTTTTAGGAATGTCGGAACCTATCATCGTGATGAATTTTTCTCATATTCTAACGGATACTAAATCCGCGACCTCAGAGGCAATCCAATTAATCGTATTTTTGCCTCCAACGAGATTGATGAGGCCCTCACAGCTTCTCCAGTGACTTATAACAACTGCGGGGGGGAAGTTGGTTAGACGCCGGATTCAGCCTCGATTGGAATTCTAGCCAATCGTGCTGTTGGATCGATCATTGAGTGGCAGCTCATGTCAAAAGCTAACGTAAAGGAAACCATTCGTTCATGGCAAAAGTCAACGCAAAGGGAAACTATTGGAAACTCAATCCCCTCCGCCTCACGCCACCCATTAGCGTTTATCCATAACTACATGTATACGCATCAGGTCTCGTACCTCAATCCAACCTTAGCAATGGGCAAAAAACACCATGAGTTGGCACAAAAGGGTATCTTATATCGTGCATTAGAACACATGGAGAATTCCGCACCTGATCTCAGATATTCTGCCTCTACTCTACCGACCTCGGTCATCGGCGGAGATGTTGGCGAACAATCTCCTCTCTTACCAGGCTCCGATCCATGCCATCGAGACCTTCGGATCGTATTGAAGTTGCTCACGCCTGGCAGCTATTCTAATTTGCTTCTTGTCTTCATTCCTTTAGGAATAACCTATGGTGTCCAGAATAGAAGTCCAGAGCTCATCTTTTGGTTCAATTTTCTAGCCATCATCCCGCTCTCAAAGTTGAATCTTCGCAAACTCCGCCGGCTATCGTCCATGCTTGGTCCTTTGGGGGGGGATGCTTACGTGCAATCCTAGATAATGCTCCCTTATTAATTGTATGAATGTCCAGCAGATGACGATACATAAGAGAATTGGGTGGGCGCTAATTGGCGATTAGGTAGGCATCGCTGCCATTCAGCATGGAGCAGCTCATATTGCACAATCTTGCATTATTGGCAGTGTCCTAGCTAATCTTCTTCTCGTAAGCCATACTTTATCCCTCCTTGAGTGATACGTGTTAATGCGCAGAAAAGGTTGTTGGATGGTGTTTCTTGGTTGGGAGCATACACAACCGCGAACTAATATTTAACACCACTTTTGCATCGACGGCATCATCCCTTATGATGGTTGCATCGACATCCCTCGTTGTCCCGTCCGCAATCTCCGAGATGCACTGCAGAGCAGACCCTGACTGTGAAGACAACCTAGTGCGAATGTCGCACTCTGTGTCTTTGGCACTTTTGTTTCTTTTCGTTATATACCAGCACTACCGATTGAGATCGCACCGACAGCTGTTTTTAGAAGGTACATCATCCATGTTGGCCGATAGCTCCGATATAAGTCGAATCATGTTTGGAATTGTTGAGGGTGCACTTCTCATCTCCGTTCTGGGCCTGGCTTCGATGTCCTCCTACTTCCTCATGCGGACCATGAGTTCTGTAACAGATTCCAGCTTCATCAGCAGCAGAGTTGTCAGTTTTGTCTTCTTACCGCTGGCAACCGACGGACCAGCTCGAATTGAAGCCATTATAGCCGCGTATAACAACCACATGACAACCGCTCTCGAATTTGCAATCGGCCGAAGTATGAATGTCGCCTTGTTCATTACACCGACATTGGTCCTCTTCTCATGGGCAGCCCAATCCAGCGCTCCTATGACGTTACATTTCCCTACTTTGGAGACGATTTCCATTTTCCTTGGCACATTGCTAGTAGCCGAGCTATGCCGGGATGGCAAAAGCGACTACCTGGAGGGCGCCATGTGTCTCGTCACGTCAGTTCTTGTTGGCCCCTTTTTCCTTGCTGGCTCCAGCTAATTGCTTATGTCTATAGATACGTGATACTGTCGTTTTCCTTCTAGCGCATCGGGAAACCCCGGGTGGAGATATCAATATTTTATACAATTTGCGATACTAGGTGAAGCTACTGTTACGGAATCTTGCACTGTGGAGGTGCTTTCTTATTGCAAATGTCCAAAATGTAGCTGAGGAGCACGAATTACGAAATCTTGTAAATTGCAAGATCTAGTAGGAATCCGGCACAGCATACTCTATATTTCCATCTTTCGATATGTTCACTGAGTGTACTTGCGAGATATGCTGTAAAGTGAAGCTCTTGCTGAGCACGCTGTACATGTGCATCTGTATGTATATCGGCGCCACAGACAGTCATATGACGATTGATGCCGGTCATTTCCGATCCACAAGATTCCCTATACCATCTCCTTCAATAGTCAGTGTTCTAGGCCGACTCATCAGATGGCCGACTTCTTGTTTAGCGACGCAAATTGTACCCGCTACCAAAAACAGTCTTTCTCTTACAGAGGCGTTCCACGGCTTCTTAGTGAATTTATGCATGAAGTAGCGGAATTTGCTAGTCCTTCACAGGTAAGTCGATCTACAACACTTGGCCTTCCAGAAGGAGGCAAAAGTCACTAGAAGTTAGATCGTTGGCCGGCATTAGAGAATGTCGAACACGGCTGCATACGGCTTTCAGCGGACAACACATCCACGCCAAATGAATGACTTATCATTCAATTACCCGTATTCTCGCAGTACGAAAGAATGCTAAATATATAGCCGCTTAGAATATACTCGTACAAGTGCTCACCTACATACGAATGGATGCGACAATTACATGGCTAATAAAGAATAAGCAGTTAGTTCCCGTCCGACGATTGATACTGTATGACGGTGCGTAAAACGAATCATATGATTGATGTGCTCGTTATCTACATCTCCACACCTAACGCATGCTCTCCGGATCAAGGCGACGGCTGGTCGGGATACGACGGCGGTTCGGCAAAGAGGAGCCCTGATTCAGGTGGAATAGTGCCAAGCAGAAGCTGGTACAGAGATGGACATTAATGTGAGAGCCACTACTAGAGAGATAATACGGGTGTGTCTTTGAACCGTTCGGATTGCGTGACCTTAAGGTGCTGACCGAGACGACGAGCTGAACTCTGCACAATCCCGTACCAATCTACACGCTACAAGGCTTGAGGATCCGCGGTCCGCTCGACAGATGAGGCATTTGTTTTCGCCTAGTTCAGGACGAATACTGTAGAAGCCATATCGGCGCTTGCTCTTGACTCAAACTCTCATGGGCTGATTTCGTATACCCCAGCTCCCGCTTCCTGGCCTAGATATAGTTGGAGTTGACGAGCTTGGGGAAACCCGGGGGGAATGAGGGGGCGTTGGAGGCGGTCGAACCGTGATCTAGTGCCAGCTTCTGGAATCTTTCTCCAACTAACGAACCGCCCAAGTGGATCGTGATGGCGGCAACGAGATCTCAGTGGCTGAGGGCCAGTTTTTTTTTTTTTTTTTTCCCTCCTACGCCTTCCACAATCCGATACGTGAAGGATTGTGGTCAAAGCGTCGCACGCGCCCTTCCCAGTACGATATGAGGAGACGTTCGACCGACGGCTTTCATCGGCCTGCTTAGAAGGGCTTGATAGTCCTTCTATGCTCAGTAGCCCTATCGAGCCTTGCGTAGGTGTAAGGTGAGACATGGGACGGAGTGTTGTGGAGTTTCGTTCACCTTGGTTTGCTCCTTGGTGCCGGCTCTCGTCATGCTCTAGAAGTGAAGCCAGCAAGCGTGAAGCAAACATCAGCGACTGCCATTGGTTATGCTGGCCATTTATATCGGCCGAGTTTTGCATTGGCCTCTGGTTTCTCGAAAAGTGAGGTGATAATAACGGCCTAGCTTATCCTCGCGATGTAACCGCCGCCGCTGATGGGTATTAGCACTGTACATACCGGCCCAGCATCGTGTCTCCGGACCAATATTCCAAGTAGGGAGAAGAGTCTGTCTCTTCTCATGCACTACCACTTGATCTTATCCCGTTCTCGCCAAGCGGGGTAGCACAAGCCCTCCAAAGTTGATCATCTTTGTACGTAACAGCTGATGTTGCCAAGTTAGTTGCGGTAACTGAATCATGTTCCTGCCACCCTAGTTAATCAGGCCCTCCGCATCCACTTCCCCATCCTCGCTTCTGACGAGAAAGACGGGAAAAGATAAGCATTCTTCCTTTTTGGCTTGTGGAGAGTCAGTCAGAATCGAATGTACATGTACACGCACCCATCAGCCGCGGAATGAAACTCTCACATGCAAACGAAGCAGACACTAATGCATTTCAATGCAGGCACGAGATGAACAGGTTGTAAGAAGAGGTTCTCTCCCCTTTCCTTGTCCAACCGGGCGCATTCTGGAACATTTCCACACGCGGCAAAGCACTTCCAAGGTGAGTGATGTTTGCTTGAGAAGATTGGGGAGATAAGCCAGATGGGTCTCGGGGAAATAAATGCCGACGCCACCATGAGTCGCCGGTACAAGTACACCGCAATATGCGCTGGGAGATGATGAAGCTATTTATTGCATGGAGATACGGTCAATGCCAAAATAACACAACACAAGGCATCAAGAAGCAAAGATAACGTCCTTATCTTGATCAGAATCCCTCCACCTCGGCGTCAGGCTCCAGTCTGGTGATGACCCAAGTCCATCCCACCGTCGCAGCGAATCATCCAAGACAACGTGAGCATGGAACGCTGCAAAGGCGATGTACCGGTACCTCCATCCAGGTGCCCCCGCAGCAAACTACACTGAAAGCAGCTAATAGAGCCCTGGAGGCGTCCATGTGCCGGGGATCTGCTCTTTAGGGCCTTGGAGGCGCTGTAGCAGGCGATAAACAACCTAGGCCGTTGCCGCATTCGCTCCTCCAGGCTCTCCCTCCGGTATATCTATCCCCTGCTGCCTTTCCAGCTTTTTTTTTTTCTCCTCTTTCCCTTCTCTTATTCCTTTTTTTATTTATTCTCCTCTCATCTCATCTCCATCATTCAGAATCCCGTCGCTAGCTCCGGCGCTATAACAATGATGGAGAAAAACTACGCCTCCGGGGCCGACGACGCCTACGACATCAACATCGAGGCCAGCGGCCCAAATGACAACTCCGATTTCACCTTTGCTCACAATGGTGAGGAGCTCAAGCGTGGTCTCAAGAGTCGCCATTTGCAGTTTCTGGCCTTGGGAGGAGCCATTGGCACTGGTCTCTTTGTAGGATCGGGTGGCATCCTCGCAGACACTGGCCCGGCGCCGCTCTTCATGGCCTACCTTTCCATGTCCATAATTGTCTACATCGTCATGAACGTCCTGGCCGAGATGACAGTCTATCTCCCGTTTAGAGGCGTCACCATCCCCTACTACGTCAGCCGCTACGTCGATCCCAGCCTGGGTTTCGCTGCCGGCTGGAATTATTGGTATGCCTACACAATGCTCGTCGCGGCAGAAGCTTCAGCGGCTGCGATTGTGCTGGACTATTGGAAGGCCCATGTCAACGTCGCCGTCTGGATTGCCATTGTGCTCGTTGTCCTATTAGCGCTCAACTTGTTTGCCGCTGCCATCTTTGGAGAGGCAGAGTTTATCTTTGCCTCGATCAAGCTGATTGCCCTGTTTGTTCTCTGCATAATTGGCATTGTCTTGTTCTTTGGTGGCGGACCGAATCAACATCACGTCCTCGGTTTCCACTACTGGAATGACCCTGGTGCATTTGTAGAATACAATGCCAAGGGGGCAACAGGCAGGTTTTTGGGCTACTGGCACGCCTTTGTCAAAGCAGGTATGTTGGGTCGACAACATTAAAACCCTGTGTCATCAAGCTAACAGTCTTATTTCTTACAGGATTTGCTTTCATTACCAGCCCTGAATTGATCGCCATTGCCGCTGGAGAGGCCGTATCACCCCGTCGAAACCTCAAAAAAGCAGCCCGTCGCTTTACTTTTCGCCTCGCACTGTTCTACGGTGTCTCATCTCTCATCATTGGCCTTATTGTCCCCTCGAACGACCCCAGACTGCTCGGAGCCTCAAACGCTAGTGCATCGCCTTTTGTCATCGGCATCCAGAACGCAGGTATTCCAGTGCTGAACCACATCATCAATGCCGTCATTCTTACCTCCGCGTGGTCGGCTGGAAACTCTTTCCTCTACTCCGCCAGCCGAGTTCTATACTCCATGGCTCTTAACGGCGAAGCTCCCAGGTTGTTTGCCCATACCAATCGCATGGGCGTCCCCTATGTTGCCGTTCTATTCACCTGGCTCTTTGCCCTTCTCGCCTTCCTCAACGTCAACAACTCCGGCGCTACTGTTTTCAACTGGTTCGTCAACATTTCGACAATTTCCGGTTTCCTTGCCTGGATTATCATCATGATTACCTATCTCCGCTTCCGCAAAGCCATCAAGTTCAACAACCTCTGGGGAGAAATGCCGTACAAGACACCCTTGCAGCCATACGGAACCTATGCTGCGCTCTTCGTCATTTCCATCCTTACCATCACCAATGGTTTCCAAGTTTTCATCGGTGACAATTGGAACGTAAGCGACTTCCTCGCCGCATATATTACACTGCCCATCTTCCTTGCGTTATATATTGGCCACAAGATCTGGAAGCGGACACCCTTCTTCATTAAGACATCCGAAGTCGATGTTATTACCGGCAAGAAGGAGATGGACGAAATGGAGGCAAAAGACATACCCCCTGTGCCCAAGAATTTGCTGGAGAAGGTATGGTTCTGGCTGGCATAGACGGGGGCAAGAGGTGGATAGGCTGTTTGTATATCGTGTGACAATATTTAGTGTATATAAAAGGCGATTGAAGATGAAGCTTCTTCTCATTGGATATTGCCCAAGGTTGGTGTGGTAGTCTGGGATGATAGTGGCCATTGTCGAGCCGCGTATTACCTTGGATACCACGTCAATCATAATTTAGACGAAAGCTATTTTGACGAATATATATCCAGAAGTTAGTTCTGATGCATATTAACATCAGTCCATTTGATTCCCGTGAAAGAGGGTGATTAGTGGATTAACAGGCATGAAAATTTCGTTCCAAGAGGTACAAACGTATGCTTTTTAAACTTACCCACTAATAGGTAGGTAGTGAAAATTAACCATCGCAAGTAAGAGCACTATGCGCAGACCCATTACTCTGCACATTAAAGAACCGGAAGATGGATGGTGAAATCATTATTTTACAAGATAATTTTAGAATTCGGTAGCCAGTCCTGTTTTATATAAGCGAGCCCATTCATGGCGGCCGCAATGATAAATTTCCCTTGTCAGCTCCCAGGACAAATGCCTAGTTACGAATCCGGACAATGCCCAAGTGCGTTTTGCATGAGCTACCGCGTTAATGGCTGACAGAGTCCAATTCCTTTTGGGCAAATGCTCATAGTGTTATCTTCCCCGCTTCTGATTACACATATCAAGAACCTAAAAGAGAATTAGTTGTACCAGTTGTATATGCTACCAGTTCTTGTTTGGATTATCAACTGCATTATGACATTTCATCTACCCTAATAGCGCGGTGAAGAATACATTTGTAATACCCTTTGATTTCGTACGTTTGAGGTATAGCGAAGCACCCGGTTGTAGTATATTCGGCAGATGGTGATGAATCAATGCCTTCATCCTCCTGGCCTCTACTATTATAAGTAGTCTTGACGTTTCGTCCATCACGAGCAGTTCAGAGTCTCTTATTCAACAGCCGGCCTTCCATTAACTTATACATTCCAACAAGGACATTCTGATTGAGATTTATTCTTTTTATCCACCGAAATGTCTACCACATTTGAATCCCAAATCCTCGCGGCCAATGCCAAGTACACGAGCAAGTATAAGCACAGCGGTCTTGAATGTCCACCTTTGAAGAAAGCAGTTCTTGGTAAGCTTTTCGCAGCTCAGCCTTTGGCAGGTACATTTAGAATAACCATTCTTCCCAGTTACATGCATGGATTGCCGTCTTGATCCTAAATCCGCCTATGGCTTTGAGCTGGGCGAAGTCACTACCATCCGCAACGCTGGCGCCTCAGCCCGAGATGCAGCGCGCTCTGCACTTCTTACCACTCATATTCTAGGCGTTGAGGAGGTCCTCATTATCAAGCATACTAGATGCGGGCTGCTCGGTGTTCCATCCGAGGCTGTGCAAGGCATTATGAAGCAGAATTTGGGATTGACGGAATCCAAGGATGTGGATAACTTTGAAGTCCTCACTTTTCATGATTTAGAAGCATCTACTCGAGAGGAAGTAGAGTATCTTCGAAGCCACCCTCTTTCTCTTAGCAAGGTGCGAGTGACGGGTTGGATTCACGATACTGATACAGGACTTCTCAAAAAAGTCGTAGCATAGATCGAATTTCGTCACTTTTGAGGTTGAGGGACTGAAATAGGATAGTAGAATTATGAAGAGATAATGTCTCGAGTGACGTGGCTACAGCTGTTCCCTAGCTTCCTTGCATCAGGTCTCAGTGATACATATCAAATCTCGTTCACTCGGCCTCTTGCATCTTAACAAGCTACTACGAATCCAATGCCACACATGGACGTCTAAGAAAAAGTCAATGCTGAGGGGCGTACTGCTCCCTCATTAATATTGCAGATACTGTTTAGGAGTTTTATAACGGCAATCCCTGAATACCCAGCGCCTGATGATCTTAACCAGATAATTTAGTCTCTTGCTCCGTGAATTTGTCTGAAAGGGAGAACTCATTGCTAATTGCGGAGGTTAGTCATCAATCCGCAATTCCATCCATCCAGTGGTAGAAGCCTAAAAGCCGAAGCTGCACCTGAACCTCATCATTCTCCGCGCCGTTAATTCCATCTATTTCCGTATTTACGATGCAGAAAATAGCAGCCGCCATCAGATATCCAAATCTGGACATTAGCTACCAGCACATTAAGCATCTGTTTTGGATGTTCGCCTCACATCCCAACATTTGCTGGCGTGATGGGCTATTATTAAGCGGGAGGAGCTATACATGATTTGCCTAATCAGAGCTAGCGTCCACCATGTCATACCCAATGCGGTATATCAACCAGAAGGGTTGTATACAGAATAGGCTTCACATTGATACATCACAACAAGATGGACGATATGATGTTTGGTTGATTGGAGCGTCAAAAGGATATAAATGCAGCTTGGAATCTCTTCATATATAGAATCATTCTCAACATCATCAACAACACAACCTACTCTACCTCTCAAAGTGAAACATCATCATCAACAAAATGGCCTCTCCCAAACCCAGAGCTATCCTCGGTCTCATGACCTACGGTCCCGAAACCTCTCCAGACAACCGTGTAACAACGATTGAAGAATTACAAACCCATCTTGATGTTCTCAAAAAGTACGGATATAATGAACTTGACACAGCCCGCATCTACTCTCGCGGTGAACAAGAAGCCTTTACCGCAAAAGCTGGATACAAGGAGCGCGGCTTCAAGCTAGCTACCAAGAGCTACCCCCTAACCCCCGGACAACACACGGCGGCCAACCTCCGCAAGGACTTGGAGACTTCTTTATCTGAGCTTGGTACTACATCTGTAGACATTTTCTACCTACACTCGGCCGACCGCTCTGTTCCCTATACCGAAACTCTGGAAGCGGCGAACACTCTGTACAATGAGGGAAAATTCAAGCAGCTCGGAATTAGCAACTACTCCGCATATGAGGTGGCAGAGATTGTCATGCTATGCCAATCCCGAGGATGGGTGAAACCCACTATTTACCAAGGGGTTTACAACGCCCTCAGTAAGAAAACCCTTCCAAAAAGACCTCTAGCACCAAGCATTGTAGCCCAGCGAGGAACTAACGCCCTAATTCTCCAGCACGAAACCTTGAGACTGAAGTGATTCCTGCCTGCCGCCGCTTTGGATTGGAAGTCGTTATTTATACTCCCCTCGGAGGAGGTCTCCTGACTGGCCGTTACAAGACCATTGATGACGAAGATCAACAGGGCCGCTTCAACAACAGCACGTTCTTGGGCCCCATTTTCCGATCCATGTACTTCAACGACAGTTTGTTCAAAGCCCTCGACATCGTCCGACTTGTGGCTGAAAGCAACAACTTGACCATGCCCGAGGTTGCGCTCCGCTGGATCGTGCACCACTCCGCTTTGAAGTTTGCCAAAGATGGAGGAAACGATGGCGTCATATTCGGAGTCAGTAAGATTTCCCAGTTGGAACAGAATATTTTGGATCTGCAAAAGGGTCCTTTGCCGGAGGAGGTTGTCAAGGCTCTCGACGCTGCTTGGGTCATTGCAAAGGGCACCAGCCCCAACCCTTGGCACACACCACTCGTGTACACGTACGAAGGACACTCATAGATATAGGCTCTACCGTGTTAGCTAAAAGCTCTTACTACGCGATAGTGTCAAGGTCCCATAGTTCATTCTATCCAGAAAAGAATCTTAGCAATTTTATTTATAATTTTTCTAGGACACTTAGTGATGAGAGATGCATCATATATAACAGCAGATGGAAAACGCGTATGTATATACTAACCCCTCCTCATTTCATGCTTCAAATTTTGCGATTAATTCTTCCTATGTGTCATATTGATTCATTGTGGAGAGCAGGGGTCAATCACAAGGGTCCTCGCCATATATTCGCTAAGAATTCCGTCAGACTTGGGTTCAAGCATGTCCAGTAGGGAAACCACAGGGGTACGATGCAGTGAGGGAATAAGGTCATACCTGAATCTTTGCTGATAAATAGGTAGCCTCCGCCGCTCCACCCAACTCACGGACATACCACCATTCCCCAGAAAGTGAATGTTAGAGCTCTTCATGATGGAGACGGTTGAGCGTCCGTATCTACTGAAAGAAGTAGCATGGCCCCGGTTGCTCTGGCATCTCTATTTTGTGGTTGCATGGATGGTAAGTCTGAGGTGTGTAAGTTTACTGCTCAGTTACAGTTGAGGAGAATAGCTTGACTGAGAGGTAGCCATTTTGTGCCACTCAGCTTGATCAGAAAGGACTTTGATCTCGTCGCTGCTGGGATCTCAGGGTCATGGCCATTGCGACAATCATACCCAGCTCATCCGAACTCTCTTGCCACTCTTCGACTGGACAGTCCTGTAAAGTTGCCTGGACTAGCAAGTCTTTCCATTTCAACTGCCTGCATGCAGGTAAAATGTTTGTAAATCTCGTCCAATCAGCAGTATTTTGGGCTCCCCACGAAGCTTTTGAAGCCGGCAGCGGCATGCTATCAGTGTTCCAGTCTTGTGGGCTATCGCAAGGTAACCCAAATTCCATGGATACAACCACGTTCAGTGTAAAGTAGATGGTGGCAATGCGGATGAAGGATTCACAAAACACCCACTGTCTCCAGTCGTCACTGGGATGATGAGAAATGTCAAGTAAGCGTTCAATATGGAGGCGTCGAAACAGAGCCTTAGCATTAGAGTTAGCTTTCCATTTCTCAAATTTCACAACAGGAGAAAAAAAGAGGGACGAGGAAAGAAGGCAAAGGGCATCTCACCCCAAGAGTGTAAAGAAGAGCAATATCTCCATTTGGGAAGGCTGGATTGTTTTTCCCCAGCTTAACCCTCAACAGGACGTAGACTGCGAGAGCTTGTGCCGCGGATAACAGCTCCCATGAACTAAATGTGTTGATCTTGGTAATAGCAAGTTAGTTGCGATGCTAAAAAGCGCACGAAAACAGCCCTCTTGCCTTTGAGTATATCCATTCCTGATGCTGGTGAATCATTTCCCATAACGGCAAATTATCCACCGACAAGCTGAGGGAGTCACTCTTGAGGGAGCCGTACGCCCGCAACAAGCCCTGGCATGTCTTTAGAGCACTCAGCTTCATACTAGCGTCTCCAGCGTCTATTTCAAGCTCATGCTGGGAAGAGGGATGAATAAATCCCACCAAGGACAAGTCGTGTGCCACTTTTGAGGCCTGGCCGCATAGAAACCGCAATATGTAATTGCTCATTTGCATCATTGGCGGATCGGAGAATCTCTTTTGATCGAAAAGTGAAAACTTGGGTATCTTCAATGCAGCCACAGGTTAATATTACGACACGATTTATCTTATTCATGAGAACTAACCAGGGCACGATATGGTGGACCTGATTTCCAATCAATCACGGGAAGCCGTGCTGGTTGTGCATTGTCAAGAATGCTTGGGGTTGCCTCGGCGTCATATCTCAAGGCCTTCTTTCTCTGATTTCGACGGTTGTGGAAGTTTTTCATCACGGCCCGGCGAATATACGTGCGCCTTGCGCCGCGACCCTCTGCGGGATCATTGGTCAAATTCACAAACGTTCGATCGAGGTCGAGTTGTTGAGGCGCCATTTTGTTTGCTTTCGGCGAAGTTGAATAACAGGTCAGAGAGGTGAATACAAGTGTTGATTGATAATTCACAAAGCAAAGGGGATGTGGGGACAATCTGAGAACTGGGATCTCATAGGCTCCAAACTCCGACGCCATTTTAGAACGGCGGGATTCAATGTTTCCGGCAGGTGCGGTTATTCGGGATTTGGCATAAAGATACTATTACCTATATATACTATTATACTAAAGTCCATGTCAATGAACATTTACGCGTAAATATTGCCGTCTAAATATGTCTATGAAGTCATTTCACGGCTGTATGCGTAAACTAACCATCACATCGACAATATGACCGGCATTTCTGCTTCCATTACTGCTCCGCATTTGGGTTTCCATACGCGTTCAATGATGCAACCCCTTCCCGAAAGTCTTGTGTAAAAATGGCAACATGAAGTGCACAATATCCTTAGGGTTACTGATTAAAGCAAAATGACCGGCATCAATGAGATGAATCTCGGCATGCGGCAAATCTCGCTTATACGCCTTCGCACCAGCGGGAATGAAGCTGTATATTGTAAGGTCAGAAGCCAGTCTCAGCGGTAGGTGGCATCCGCCGTGAAGAATCTCTCTTACAATTGGTCGTTTTTTCCCCAGACAGCAAGCAGAGGCACTTGAGACTGGCGAAAATATTTCTGATACTGCGGGTATTGCGCCACATTATTGCGATAATCGAAAAAGTAATCCAACTGGACATCCACGTTCCCGGGTTGGTTATTCATGAGTGCATAATCTAGCCACCATGATTCCGGTTCGAGGGCTTCCGGCTTTTTTGTTCCTGTGGTGTATTGTGACTCAGTTGCCTCCAAGGTGAAGAAGGGGATCAATGCGTCGCGGTCACTAACAGGATTAGCTACTGAGTTTCTCTAATAACACTTGATGACTCACAATTGACTCCCGGATGCCCAGTATTTTCTTATGGCATCAAACCCAGGCCCAAGCCCTTCCAAGTAAGCATTTCCATTCTGCGACACAATAGCCTTGACCGCATGGGGGCGTCGCACGGCGAGTTGCAGGCCAACAGGAGCCCCATAGTCGATGATGTATTCGGCAAATTCATGGATTTTGAGAGCATCGAGGAATCCCTCCACAACATCGGCTATATTGTCAAATGTGTGAGGGAAAGTCGCAGGGGTCTTCGTAAAGCCAAAACCAGGAAAGTCAGGAGCAATAACATGGTATGTCAAAGCAAGCAGGGGAATTATGTGTCGGAACAAGAATGAGGACGACGGAAAGCCATGAAGTAACAATAGAGTTGGAGCATTAGGTGGCCCAGCTTCGCGATAAAAGACTGAGTAATTGCCGACCTCGACTTGGTGGATGGTCGGAAGTATCTGGTACGCTAATTCCGCCATCATAATATCGTAATAGCAAAGCTCAGAGTTATTTTGTTGAACGGTAGATGGCTGGATGGCTGGATGACCTGATAAATGATAGGGTTACAACCTCTATGCCTCTTATATGCACATCACCACGATATTGATAATGACGTCGTCACTCCTATTTTTCATGAGTAAAGCACCATGATTAATCGATGTTTGACCTTGAAGTATTCAGACTAGGGCCATGCAGCCTAAAGGGCAGCATTTACCGCATATGGCCAGTAGTGCTGACTATCAATGTCCTGATTTAATCTGATATATCCGCAGTGGATCACGGAATCTTTTGCTCGGCTTCATCCGGCGCCCTATCAGGGCTGTAGAGAGATGCTGCAGTTGACATAAAATCTTCCGAGACCGACCTAGGCGACCGAGGCGAGCTAGTATTCATAATACAGACTCTAGGCAGTACCGAAAAATAAGCCTAATTCTTGTTATTCTCCGTTTGGAATCAACAGACCTGATGCTCTGCGCGCTTGTGCCCCAGTCACCATGGAATCAATAATGGAGCTCCGCCTGTAACTAGACTAGATAGTATATTGCAAGGAGATAAGAATTCAAGTCAACAATCATTAATGATGTAATATTACAGCTGCTTACATATCGATCAAATGTACGGAGTACAGAGACCGTTTTACGTATACATCGGATCCCCTCTATGCAATCTATGCAAGCTTCATAACCCGTCAAGAGACTAAGGTATCAGAGATGATACTTGAAATCCACAGCCCGGTCGCCAGTCTGTACCTTTCGTGTGTCTTCCATCTGTCCAGTTGCAATCTTTTCCTTCTCATTGTTGCGGTACCGGATGTAGAACCACTTGGTGATAATAATAAGCTGCGCAACTCCCAGCGCACCAACAGAGAAGCTATTTCCCAGGACAAACGGCGCCGTCCTGTAAATCTGTCCTGCAACAATGCCAGCCGTGTTTGCAAGACCCTGCTGCACTCCGATTGACGTAGCACGGCGGTAATGCGGCGCGACATTAACGTTGAGCCACGTCAGGTTCAATCCAGGGCCGTTGTAAACTGCAACGGCACAGAGAAACGTGCCGAAGAACTTGACGGGGTGGCTTGTAGGGCAGAGGATGAGTATGTATCCGATGATTCCGGGAATATTTGCGAGGAAGAGCATTGGCCCGCGAATACAAGTTCGGTCTGAGATGTATGCAAAGGCGATGAAGCACAAGCCGCCAAACAAGAACACCGGGATGCTGAGATACTGAGCCTGGATGGAAGAGTAACCCATGCTGACGATGATGGAAGGCAGGAATGTGCTGAAGCCGTACAGGAGAATATCCTGGCAGAACTGAATAGCCGCACTGTAGTAGAATGTGAGTATAGCTTCTTCGCCGATGCCAAGGATGATGTGAATCTAGACTTACCTGAGATACAGCTTCGGATCTTTGAGACTAATACGAATCTCATCCCAACTGAAGTCCTCGCTGCCCATATACTGCTCCCGCTGTGCATCACGAACCTTCATCATAGCCTTCTCTTCTTCGGTGAGGAAGTAGGCGTTAGACGGGTCATTCGGCAATCCGAACCAGATAACCGGCGCAACGATGAAACTGAAGATGCCCTCAATAATGTACACCCATCTCCAACCCGCATATCCCGCAACGCCGTCCATTTTCAGAATGCAAAACGCAAGCAATCCTCCAAAAGCACCCGAAATCGCCGTGCACACAAACAGATATGACACCCTTATTCCTTGCTCGTGGCGCTTGTAGACCATTGTGAGGTACAGGTTAAGCGCAGGGAAGAGACCGGCTTCACAGGCACCGAGAATGAGTCGAACGGCATACAATCCAGGTACGTTGTGGATGAAGCCAGAAAAGATGGTTGTCAGAGACCAAACAGTGCAGAGACTTGTGAGCAAGATGCGCGGAGTGACCCATTTCATCAAGATGCTCCACGGAGGCTCAAACACCACATAAGTCGCATAGAAGATGGAAACGGCAGTCGAGAATTGCTTCGGGTTGGCGCCGATGTCCTTGGGCATGCCGGCAACCTTGACGTTGCCAATGCTGCTTCGATCAAGGAAGCAAGTCAAGTAGACAAGCATGATGATGGGGACGAAGTACATGTCCAGCTTGAGTAGCAGACGCTTCTCGGCATGAGGGTCGAGCAGTGGAATGGACGAAGCTGACTCGTCGATATCATGGGGGAAGTCATCACTGGAAGACGGACCCTTCTTGTCGTCGTCGAACCTCTCATCGGCTGGTTCTGAACCCATGTTTGCAGCAGGCCACCTTTATTCAAGGATATTCAGGATGGTCTGCAAGGCAGTGAATGCAATGAAATCGAGATAAACGAGAAAAAATATCGAAATTGTCAGCCCCGCGTTGATAAATCATCAAAGCCCCATGGAGAATCTGCGTTCAGGCAACTGTCAGGTGGAGTGGTGTCGCATCACGTCCCATTTAAATAAAATCCTGAGCGTAGGGGGGAAACGGAGGCTCAAGTCCGAGCATACAAAAAAGAGACATATATCTGCGTCCATCTCGACATTCTCGCAGAGAACAATTCCTTATCGCTTACTTCCAGCCTCCATGCCTAGTCCGTCGTTGGTTCACCGATAGCAGCATCCGAGATAGCCTCCAAAGTCGAGTATGACAGTGGAGTTTGCGGGGCTTGTCGGAGACCCTCACCGATCCCTGGAGATGGCTATTGGGTTTTTGGTGCAAAACTAGAGGGAGAGGATAGTTTTGTGCGGGGAAGTTGGAGATGGATAGCCGATGGTAACACGAAAGACGAAAGATTTTGAACATGGTGTTGTCAGTGGAGTTAAGGCAATCATGATGTTGCATTGCATATCTATCACATTACCGCGCACACAGCACAGTAGGTATATGAATCAAGCACATGTATGGAGTAATTGATAGCAGCATCTCGTTTAGATATCAACTCTTGTGAGTTCATGATGAACACATGATCCCTGTCGGGAGATAAGAATGTGGAGATGCAATCGCACAAAGTGTCTCTGCTTGGAATTCTATTCATCTCTCGTCTCGTCGTAACATGTCATACAAAATCAATTGCCTTGGCCCATAAAATCAATCATCCACTCGCGAATATCTGGCCCGCCAGTTCCTCCAACCGCCGATGTGCGCTGCGCCAAATCCAAGTCTAAATCCATTGTGGGATACGCAAATCCCTCTTCCCAAAGCCCAAAATCCATCCCCGTGCTTACGCTCTCGTCATAAAATGGTTCGTTCAACGCATCATTATCGACGGCCGGAAAGTTGAATGGTCCATTTGCACTGCTTATGGCGGTGTTGTATGCGGCAATAGGGTATGGAGCCATCGATATGCGCGGCGTAACGGTTCCCTTACCATTCATTGGAGTGGCAGTTTGAGAGACAGGCGTCATCATGGCAAACTGCTGATGACGGGCGATGGGAGAGAGAATACTCGAGCCCGAGTAGATACTCGCCAGCAACTCGTAACGAGCGCCCATATGGCTGTTCCCTCGCTCGCCCATGTTCCTCAGCAAGCCAAGTCCGGCTGCCATGGCCAAGTTGTTGGCGGCATTGTCGGGAAATGCCGTACATACCATGACGAGCACAATTGTGGCAGAAAAGATGTGCTCTCCGTCCATGTAGCCATATGTTGCTAAAACAGCAGGTTAGCAAATCCGTGGCCAACAAAGCAAAGAGAAATGTGTGCTCCGGCAACTTACCAACCAAGTCTCGCTGCGCTACAATAGCCATCATGTTGATAACATCTTGCGCTGCTCCAATACACATGTCAATAACTCTCACCGTCGTCTGCGAAAGCCCTTCTTTCCAATCGCGCTCCTTCTCAGCTTGGCCATCGCCGCTTCGGATCGCTTTCAAACGCTTCTGCACCACATGAAAGAGCAACGGCCGCACAGTCATGTTGATGCATTGATAATAGTGTGCAAATGCTCCAACACTCTCACGACTAAAAGTAAGCTGCGCAGGGTCGAAGCGTAGCTCATCGGGCAGCTCGCGGTTCCATTTCGAAAGCGAGAGGATGATGCTCTGCACCGACGCCATGAGGCTCTTGCCGGACTTTGGTGCAGATTTGTTAGATCTGCGATATATCGTCATGTGAATCTGACCCAGAATGCGAGACAGTTCGGTGTAATGTCGCAGCACTACGGCCGGACAATACTCGCTGTCTCCTGGAAGCGGCGATGGCATGGCTACTCCTATATCCTCGTCTTGGATGGTGATGGGATTGCCGGACTTGACACACAGAATCCGATCCAAGCTATAGATAGACCACCAGATTCGTCGGCGGTGCTCTCTCTCCGCCTTGTCTAAAACCGGACCCTGCTGTGAGCTGTAGTGAGGGCTCACTTCTTGATGCAGACCGAGCGAAATAGCCATGCGCAAAGCTTTACCGATATACTGAAACGCGGCATCTCGGCGATTCATATTTTGCATGAAATACCCGGCAAGCGCCAAAGTCTCAACGCATAGAATAGACCCCTCCTCATGGGTCTCGGGAAGGAGATTCAGCGCATCTCTAAAGTAATCGAACCCAGGGGGTCCTCGAAAATCCACCCATTGATTCACCGAGTACAGTTGCCCAAAGGCAAGAATAAGGAGAACCTTGGCGTATTCTAGGCATGCTGTCTTATCGGTAGGATCCGGCAGTCCGCTGTACGCCTCAAGAAGCAAGCGCTCAAACGAGTCTCTAGGATCGGTAAAAGCAAAAATGGTGCCGATATACATGTACTGTGCTGAAAACAGCCGTCGTGCCATGTCAATGGGAGGCAGTCGCGAGCGAATGCTAAATACGACTTGTCGCCGTGAAGGCAGAGCATCAGGCTCATAAAAATTAGACACCAAATCGAGACTTCCATCATCGCCCTGGAAACCAGACAACTTTCTCACATTGCGAAGAAAATTGTCTGCCGATGCAGGGCCCTGAAAACCTGGGAGATGATTAGGGATTTGAACGTTTCATATTGTGAAGTAGTGTAGAGGATGACTTACTAGTCGAGGGTTTATCTAGACTGAGCTGAGTAAATGGCTCAAGCAGAGGCTGCTCGTCTTCAAAATCATCATCTTCGTCATTGGTATTGCGATGACGAAGCGCGGTGGTCGAACCACTAGGTTGCATGCCTACGCAAAGAGTCTTAGTAACTGAAAGAGTCCTATCTTAAGAGCATGCATCAAATAAGAAAAGCAAGAATAGGCATCGGCTTACTGTCCAGGGTTTTTGCTTTGGCTTCAAGCTCTCGCAAATAACTATATTTGACTAGGATTAGTCTACACACGGATTCCAATTATAAAAGTACCGTCCACACGTACGATTCATTGACCAAGATTTTGCGCGCGCCCTCGTAAACACATGTCAATCGAGAATCACGACATCTCGAGCAAGTAGGCTTTTCCTTGGAGCAGTAAGAGCGTCGCTGACGGCAGTTCAGACAGCTGGATGAGAAGAAATGCAACATGAGTATATATCCTTGGTATACTGGGAAGAGAGCCCACTCACGCAACTGGCCTTGTGGTAAACTGCTCCACAACTTGCCCGGATGCATCTGGAGTTTCCATCGTCTGACAAGATTGTAACGTCTATGGAATTGCAACAATGCTCGAATCACCTCTCGTAAACCTGGTTGACTCGGACGAACCCTGCGAGATGTGGGCCATCGAGGAGACAAGGCCCCGTCTCCTTGTAGTATTTGACTCTCCCAGACCCAAGCAATCTCGAGCATAAGAGCCTCAGCCTGGCCGCGAGCCAGATGATCGCGCAGGGCTGCCGAAACACGCGGGCTTCTATCCCGAGATAGACGCAGACATGGAAATCAGCCTTGCCGGCTCCTTCGCGCGCGCAGATAGACAGCCGCACTCAGCCGCAATCCCAGGTATCACAGCCAGCTGATAAGCCTCAGATGACGGGGCTGGATTCCCGGCAAAGGTGTGCCTTTTTGGTCAGCACATCCAGCCTCGGGAATCGACCCCGACAAGACTCCTCATTTGCAGCTTACATTAACCTCTTCTTGGTTTAGGCCAGCCCTGGCGATTCATTCCGGGGCTGCGACTCCATCTCGGGGACCCACACCGGCTGCCCATCGGATTCTGTGCCTCCGCACTCGCGAATCACGGCCCATGGAAGTTGCGTCTAGGGAGCACGGAGGGGATCCCGAGTTGCGGAGATGGGGCTCGAGATCCAGCAGAGAGATGGAGGCAATGTCCGTATGTCGTGAGTTTTCATCTTTGCCTCGTCATCTTCTCGACAAAGAGAGAGCTTGATATAAAGGCCTAGCTGCTTGCTGCTGTGATGATGGACTTGAATCAACCACAACACGTATTATACCCAACCATGGCGATTAAATCACTCCGCATCCGCGTCTCCATCGACAGAGGCGGCACCTTTACCGACGTCCACGCCTCAATCCCCGGCAGAGACGACATCATTCTCAAGCTCTTATCCGTCGATCCAGCAAATTACCAAGATGCCCCAACAGAAGGCATCCGCCGGATCCTGGAGCTGGTGACAGGCGAGCAGCTGCCTCGAGGCCGGCCCCTCGACCTCTTTCACTTTGAGTCCATCCGCATGGGAACCACCGTCGCCACAAATGCCCTCCTAGAGCGCAAGGGTGAGAGAGTCGCCCTCGTCACCACAAAGGGCTTCCGCGATCTTTTAGCCATCGGAAACCAGTCGCGACCGCAGATTTTCGATCTGTCAGTGTCGCGACCAGAAGTCCTCTACGACTATGTCGTGGAGGTAGATGAGCGCGTCACCATGGAAGACTATACGGAGGACCCAGACTCCGTCAAAACCACCCCCACAGCCCAAGATTCGCAGCTCGTCGCCGCCGTCACAGGCGAGACCATCCGCATCTTGCAGGAGCCCGACCTCAGCGTGATCCAGAAGCAGCTGGCAGAAGTATGGAGCCAGGGCTTCCGCTCCATCGCCGTCGTCTTCATTCACTCATACGCCTACCCCAACCACGAGCTTCTCGTCGGCAGGCTCGCTCTGGAGATGGGCTTTTCCGTCACCTTGTCATCACAGCTCCAGCCCATGATCAACGTGGTGCCGCGAGGAACGTCCGCCATTGCAGACGCCTACCTCACCCCCATCATCAGGAAATACATCAGCTCCATCGAGGCAAATTTCCGAGGCGGATTCTCTTCTGCGGATACCAGAATCGAGTTCATGCAGTCAGATGGAGGACTGGCGGATTACCGCAAGTTCAGCGGTCTCAAGGCTATTCTTTCAGGCCCCGCCGGCGGCGTCGTTGGCTACGCTCAAACGTCGTGGGATGAGGAGGAGAAGCGGCCCATCATCGGCTTCGACATGGGCGGCACATCGACAGATGTGTCCAGATACGCTGGTGTCTATGATCACGTCTTCGAAACCACCACCGCCGGCATCTCTATTCAATCGCCGCAGCTCGATATTCACACAGTCGCTGCGGGAGGCGGTTCTATCCTCTCATGGAGAAACGGCCTCTTCAACGTGGGCCCCGAATCTGCGTCTGCTCATCCCGGCCCAGCCTGCTACCGCAAAGGTGGTCCTTTGACCATCACCGATGCAAATCTGTTCCTCGGTAGAATATTACCAGAGTATTTCCCTAAAGTATTCGGCCCCAAGGAGAATGAGCCGTTGAATCGGGAAATCGTCGAGCTCAAGTTTGCAGAACTCACAAATGAGATCAACAAGGACAGGAAGGCTTCCGGGCTCTCCCTATTCTCGTCGGAAGAGGTAGCCCTCGGCTTCCTGAAAGTTGCTAATGAGGGCATGGCGGGACCAATTCGCGCTCTTACAGAGGCTCGTGGCTACGATGCTGCCGATCATCATCTTGCCTGCTTTGGTGGTGCAGGTGGACAGCATGCTTGCGCAGTGGCCAATGTCCTGGGCATCTCTCGAATCATCATGCACAAGTACTCTTCCATCTTGTCTGCGTACGGCATCTCATTGGCAGACGTCGTTCACGAGACACAACGCCCCGCCGCGATAGTATATAGTCCAGAGACAGAAAGCGAGATCCGATCTCAGCTCGAGAGCCTGGCCAGACAGGCAACGGATGCGCTCGTGACCCAGGGATTTCCAGTGGAACAAATCACACACAACTCTTACCTCAGCATGAGATACGCTGGCTCAAACAGCTCGCTCATGATCCTCAAGGGCCAAGATTGGGATTTCAAGCGGGAGTTTGAAGATGCTCACAAGCGCAGCTTCGGATTCCACTTCCCAGAGAAGGACATCATTGTGGATGACATCCGCATCCGAGCGGTTGGCGGCACCGGTGCGAAGCAAACTAAGACTCCGTTTTCCCAGATGAACAAGATTCAGAGCCTCCGTCTCCCTTCGCCTAGTGCTGATGGATCAAATCCAGTGTACTTTGAAGGCTCCGGACGTGTGGATACTCCCATCTATGAACTGCAGAAGCTTCCAGAAGGATCGCGGATTGCAGGTCCGGCACTCATCATTGACAACACCCAAACCATTGTCGTTGCTCCTGGAACAACAGCCACGATCCTTGACAGCTACGTCGTCATTGATGGTGCGCTAAACACCAAGGGATCCAAGGCAAATGGCGAACAGGAAGAGTTCAGCCCAATCCAGCTCACAGTCTTTGGCCATAGATTTATGGGCATCGCAGAGCAAATGGGCCGCACACTAAGACGAACCGCCGTCTCAACCAACATCAAGGAGCGTCTCGATTTCTCATGCGCAATCTTCAGCCCCGACGGCGGCCTCGTCGCAAACGCGCCGCATGTACCCGTCCACCTGGGGTCGATGCAGTTCGCCGTCCAATACCAACACCGCCTCTGGGAGGGAAAGCTTCGTGATGGAGATGTGCTCGTGTCGAACCACCCCTCATGCGGCGGCACGCATCTCCCCGACATCACAGTCATTACTCCCGTCTTTGATGGAGACAAGCTTGCTTTCTATGTTGCCTCTCGCGGCCATCATGCTGATATTGGCGGCATTCTCCCAGGCTCTATGCCCCCTACCTCTTCAGCGCTCTGGCAAGAAGGCGCTGCTATTCAATCAACCAAGCTCGTCAGTGAAGGCCGCTTCAATGAGGAAGAGGTAGTAAGACTATTGCTAGAGGAGCCAGCCCAGTACGAAGGTTGCTCAGGCACGCGAAGACTGCAAGATAACATCTCAGATCTCAAAGCTCAAATCGCAGCCAACGCAAAGGGCATCTCGCTGATCAAGAGCCTCATCGAAGAAAACGGCCTAGCTTCTGTACACAGATACATGTATGCCATCCAGCACACCGCAGAAGACGCTGTTCGTGCTCTGTTGAGGGAAACTCGCGCCAAGTATGGCTCCGAGCCTCTTGTTGCGACTGACTACATGGATGATGGAACACCCATCACTCTGTCTATCAGCATTTCTCCAGATGGATCTGCCGTCTTCGATTTTACAGGTACTGGCCTTCAGGTGTTGGGCAATACAAATGCGCCCATTGCCATCACACATTCCGCCATCATCTACTGTCTGCGCTGCCTGGTATCATCCTCCATCCCCCTCAACCAAGGCTGCCTGGCCCCTATCAAGATTGTCATCCCCGAAGGCACCATTCTGAATCCCGGAGACGGCCTTGCTGTTGTCGGTGGCAATGTGCTGACATCCCAGCGCGTCACCGATGTCGTTCTCCGCGCATTCAACGCTTGCGCTGCCAGCCAAGGCTGCTGCAATAACCTCACATTCGGCACCGGTGGAAAGGATCCCGTTACAGGAGATCACAAGGAAGGCTTTGGCTACTATGAAACCATTGCCGGCGGATCTGGCGCAGGGCCTGACTGGATCGGCCAGAGTGGCGTCCATACGCACATGACAAACACGAGAATCACCGACCCAGAGGTTTTCGAGAAGAGATATCCATGCATTTTGCGCCGCTTTGAGCTACGCAAAGGCTCGGGTGGAAAGGGCCGCAACGGAGGCGGTGACGGAACCGTTAGAGAGATTGAATTCCGTGTTCCCGTGCAATGTTCTATCCTCAGTGAGAGAAGATCACGTCGTCCTTATGGTATGGAGGGCGGAGGCGACGGCAAGGCTGGTCTCAATAGCATAAAAGTTACAGACGCGGCAACAGGACTGAAGAGAGTCATCAATCTGGGAGCCAAAGCCACCACAAGGCTGAACGCTGGAGAGAGCGTTGTAATTGAGTCACCTGGAGGCGGTGCTTGGGGACGAATCGAGGCATGAGTGAAACAGCATGTACCAATAGGGCATTGAACAGTGTTTGTTTGTACACAATGATAATAACACCACTTGTATTAGAATCCTGCGTTTGGAATATCTGCCAGATGTGTAATAGAATTTCACTATTTTGGGCAAACATGTGCATTTTGGGGAAGGGGGGGTTAGTAGATTGATTCTATAATGTACTACCAGATCAGGTATGTAAGCCACGGCATTGATCTGCAAACCTACGACTTCTCACAGAACAAAACGAAACGTCAAACCGAGAGGCGGGCAGATCTTCAGCCATGAGTGTTGGATCGTTGGGGAGCCAGAAAATCAGCACGTTGTTAGTGTTGGTACCAGGATTTCTCCGTGGCACTAACAGGAATTCGTCAACGCAGCTAGGTAGCCGTCGATAATTTCATGCGAGATCTCGGAGGAGGCCGAATGCCGCTAGAACGCCGATGATTTGCTCATACGCGAAGAGGCCCAAGCTCTGCTGCTGAGTTTCAAGAGCAACGTAGTGCGACATTTTGGTGTTGCCGCTGTTGAGAGCATGGCGGAACGGCAGATTGCATTGTGGTTCTCGAAACAGGCCAAATAAGTCGACGAGAGAGAGGAGAACGGCGGATAAATGCACGTGCTTGGTATACACGTGCTTCGTATACACGTGCTTCGTATTCCGTGGCCGGGGTTGGCAGGAATTCATAGTCCAGCGTGGACCATCGAAAGATGCATGGATGGAACCAGACGGAAGTCAAATGCGAGCACCGAAGACCAAGACGAGAACCATCAAATCGGGCTTCAGCGCTCGTTGGGCATCTCCAGGCGTCAAAGCGCTCGCTAAACCGCTATTAAGAAGCTAGCGGCCTGGCCTCTGCCCAGTACTACTAGTTTTTTCCGCTAATTGGCCAAGTGCCAGGCACCATGCAGGAACAGACTCGATGGCCACCAATCAGCTGCGTGGAGGAAATGAAGCCATTTTAAGGTGCAACAACCCCTGATGGGCCTTTTTCTTGTTCACCATCAGCATCGCATGTACTCGACCCTCATGGTTTGTATGCGGAGGTACATTGTCGACCGCACAAGGGTGCGGCACGTTTGAGCGAGAATATGAATCACGACGAGTCAGACTCTCTCTTCTCTTCAGGGCCCCTGGACGGCCGGGGTTGAGGATCGGTCTGGATATGTGTGGAGGAGGGGCTCGCTTTGGACCGTCGAGCGCAGATCGTTTTGCTTCAGCTAGAAAAAGATCTGCCCTGTCAGCCCGTATTTGGATGAATGGAGACGGCAGCGTGACCAAGTACTGCAGAGGCGGCTGCAGCGGTTGAACTGGGGTGATTTTGATTTTTTTTGCTAGGGGCGGTGGGTTTGGCGATGCTTGGACAGAGGAGAACTGGAATGAGGCAGTAACAGTAGTGTCAAATGGCTGTTGAATCGACGTATGGAGTATGGAGTAGGCACCCAATAGTCAAGAGGTGGAAGAGACACGTACCGTAGAATGGACGAACTGATGGAATTGAATGGAATAGAACACTGAAGAGCTGAAACCCTCCGCCGCATAAACTCTGCTTCTGCGACAGGCCTGGCAAAAATTTGGGCCTGGCCTTGCACCAGGTACCAAATATGACACACCTTAATTTCCTCAGCGTCCATGCGCGACTAAGCTCCAGGTCCCGTCTACCTGTTCTTCCGCCATCTTCCCCCGTCTCATCATGTCTCTTCTACCCCGTCAGTTCTCGACAATGGCCCCATATTTGTTTGTGTGTCACTTGAGAGCACTATTGGCTGCCGGTCTTGGTTCAGTCGCCCTCCAAGCCAGTCCGCCGCCCTGCGATGGCGCCTTAGCTGGGCTCGTTTTACTCAAATCGCTTTGTTTCGCCTCCCTCTTCCCTCTTCTCCTTCTCCTCACCGTCTCCTCAAGCGTTTCTGCTCGTTTCACAAATTCTATCCCAGCAAAAGACTTCGTTGGCAAAGTCTTGTCCATTCCTTCGCTTGACGCATCTCTTGGATATCGACTGTCCATTTTTATACCCGCATCACATTCATTTGCATCACGCAATAACAAGCCGCAAACCGTCATAACCGCTACCGCCAGCGCATCTCAAGGTTCGCAGAATGCACATGGCTCTGGAGGGTATCATTCGCTAATTGCTTGCAGTCTTCCGAAAATCTCGACTGAATCACCGCAGATATCCATCATCTTGCCTGATTCTATCGCTATATTACTTGCGCTTCACTTTCACACATCTCTCTACGCGACGCTTGGATAGCCTTTTCGCAGACCTACACCAGAAAAAAACCAGAAAAAAAAAACCAAACTACGAAGAATCAAGATGAAGTTCTCCATGTTCGCCGTCGCCGCTCTGCCGGCCCTTGCTCTCGCTCAGTCCACCACCACTGAGACGTCGACGACCGTCCTAACCAAGACTGTCACTCTCAAGAAAGTCCACACTGTCACCTCTATTTCTTCTGCTTCGGCTCACAACACCACCACCACCACTGCCGCTGCTACTACCACCTCATCAAGCCACCACGCCGTCGGCACTGCTGTCAGCTCGACCGCTTTCCATCCTACAACCGTTGCCACCTCCTCTGGTGCCCCCATCGCTACTGTTACCAAGGGCCCCTCAAACGCTGGCGTTGCTCTGGACGCTGGCAAGGTCGCCTTGGCTGGTGTTGCTGGAATGATCGTGGTCGCTTTGATGTAAATCTCTGCGACTTTGCAAAGATTTGGAGTGTGGACGTCTAGAGAGGATGACGCGGATTGCTTGTTGATCCACTGACAACCATCTTGACTTCTTCGCTCGTTTCTTCGATTTCCTTTGTCAGCTTGAAAATAAAAACTCATTCTTCTGTATGACAATCTACGAATATTTACGACCCGCCGACGACTTGACAACGTGCTTCCGCTGAAGAGGAACGGGCTCTTTTCGTCCACAAAGGCCTGGCGGTCTAATTCCATTCTCACTTTACAATTTTGCCCATATTTACGCGCGCCAATGGCGCTGCTAAGCTCACAACCCCTATTGATGCTTCATTTCTTGGATATCCTTATTGCCATCGCTGCCCCTATTCATTGATAAAGCCAACACGGCTGCTGGTCATTCCCACAAGTCCGCTGGCATCTCTTCAGGTTGCTAGGGGCAGCACCCAGTGTGTGCAAGCGCGCTGGCTGGAATTTAACTTCAATTCAATTACATTTTTTTTTACCCCCTTTGTTTCTTGTCATCGCCTTACACTAGGTGATTCTTGCATTCAAAAATCTTTGGACCTGATATCATGGGCATACACTCAGCATGCTGATGTACTCTTATTTCACGGGTGAACGGGCACTTATTCGCTTCTGATGGTGATACCCATTTTTTATATTGGTGATGGCAAGTTGAGGCTTGGTGAAGCTTGAAGAGACGTCTCGGGCACTGCTTGGGAAGATTTCGCACAGCTCATTCTTGTTCTCGACTTTGATGGCTTGTAGTTTTGGCGTACGTCCTCTGGGGTTTCATTCGGATGCTGGAGTTTTTGGGGGAGAGGAGGCTTGGTGTTACTGTGAATAAAGAACTAGGCCATGCAATACATGTTTATCGCCGTACTTTACGTTTTGTTGATTGATTAGCATGTTTAATTGTGATCCATTTCATACAACCTCACCAATCAAGGAGGGCAAGATATCGGCGTATTCAGCGTATTGATTCGGCGCTTTTAGCCACTCCACCGGGCAATTCTACTAGGAGAATACCTGCTACCACCTACGTAATAACGCCCAATCTCAGCTGCCCAACCAACACAAGGGGGAAAAAGTGTATTACGCCATCTGTCAACGGAATTAAAAGCCGAGTTGTCAAATTGCCGACTTAAAAAAAGGGCTCGTTCATGACTGATTAATAAAGAGAGATCCCTATTGGCGCACCCAGGGCAAGTTTCCGGCTTGCGGCGCCACGATGCGGGTCCCGTCGGCTCTCCAACTTTTCTCCAGAACCCTTCACTAAGTCAATCTTCACCACCCACAAACTCACCACCAGGCGAGATTCTCGGAAGAGCCTCGCATCCAGAAGCTGCAGCATCGATATTCTGCATATTCACAATGGCCTCAATAGCTCCATCGCTCCAGCGAGCTCAGGCGCCCATGCGAAGGGCTCTGGCCGCTTCTCCCGCCCTCCGATCCTTCGCCACTCTCCCCCAGCATCCCGACTCCAGCGAAGCTCCCAAGACGTCTCGACCCCGGACATACTTCAAGGACAAGACCGTTGCGCCGTTTTCCGACTTTGTTGCCACTTCGTCTCCCGCACAGGCTCTGTCGCCCAGCGATGCGTACGCCCTCAAGACGGCCGAAGTCGGCCCTGCAGGCAAGAAGAGAACCATCACACGGCTGCCCGAGTGGCTCAAGACGTCCATCCCCGCGGGCAACGAGAACTACAAGAAGATCAAGAGCGATCTGCGCGGTCTAGGCCTTCACACCGTGTGCGAAGAGGCTCGATGTCCCAACATCTCCGAATGCTGGGGCGGCTCCGACAAGAACGCCGCAACGGCGACAATCATGCTCATGGGCGACACATGCACGCGTGGCTGCCGCTTCTGCAGCGTCAAGACCAGCCGTGCTCCTCCTCCCTTGGATCCCCATGAGCCAGAGCACACTGCCGAGGCCCTCGCACGATGGGGCCTTGGTTATGTGGTGCTGACGAGCGTGGACCGTGACGATCTCATCGACGGAGGTGCCCGACACTTTGCGGAGACAATCCGCCGGATTAAGCAGAAGAAGCCCTCATTGCTGGTTGAAGCTTTGACGGGAGACTTTGGCGGCGACCTGGACATGGTCAAGATTGTGGCGGAGAGCGGATTGGATGTATATGCGCACAATGTCGAGACTGTGGAGGGCCTAACGCCGTATGTGCGCGATCGTAGGGCCACGTTCCGCCAGAGTTTGAAGGTTTTGAATCACGTCAAGGAAGTGAGGGGCAACGAGGGCATCATCACCAAGACTAGCATAATGCTTGGTCTTGGAGAGCAAGAGGACGAGGTCATGGATACTCTGAGAGGTACGTCCCCAACTATAAATCAAAACCAAGAGAAACAAGCAAAAAGTGTCTAACACATTGCAGAACTGAGAAAGGCCAACGTCGACGTCGTTACCTTTGGGCAATACATGCGTCCCACCAAACGACACCTCAAGGTCGAGAAATACGTCACCCCAGATGAGTTCGAGATGTGGCGCCAGCGTGCTCTGGACATGGGTTTCCTCTACTGCGCAAGCGGACCTCTTGTTCGGTCTTCTTACAAGGCTGGCGAGGCGTTCATTGAGAATGTGCTCCGGAAGAGGGCTGGCGAGAAGGCCGCTGCTATTGCCAGCGAGGGCCTCGGTAAGGCGGTGGCACTTGACGCTACAAAGACGCAGTAAAATGTTATAATATATAAAACAGAAGATATTGTCTGCTTGGGAACAGGGCGTTTTTGTTTGCGAGGTTGGATTCCTTTTTAGAGGGCTCACGATTCAACGATTGACCATGGCGAGAGTCTTCAACAATGGCTCTTATAGATGCTGTAGAATTATCATGTACTTGGGGTGGAAAAGGGTTTAATATATGCATATCATCCCTCTCCAAAAAACACACTCAACAATCCAGTAATGTAAGATAGGCTGAGAGCCATAGATGGGGTATCAGCTCCATTCAACCCAATTACTCGTTATCCCATATCCGCTTCAATGCCGTCAACGCAATATACATGGCCTCCTCCGTCCGAATCGTCCTGCTCCCCTGATTTGGCATCACGTCAACCCAGTGATCAAACAGCTCCTTCGTCTTCCCTCCCTGGATGCCCATCCCGGCAAGCTCCTCGTCATTCATCGCCGCATACTCAATGCCCCGCGGTCCACCAAATACAATGAGAACATGGTTGAACTGCACACGCTTGCCATACGGAAACTCTTTCGCCACGGGAGATCCTCTCTCGGACGTACCGATGCTGATATCGTATCCGCCCTCGTAGGGAGACTCGGTGAAGACGGCCGAAAGAGAATTCGCCTGCCGGACCGTGTACCCCCAGTAGAAACCTGCTTCTGTACGAGGCGCATGGGGGTGGATGCACTGCGCGGGCTCAGACTCGTCTTCCGAAATCTTGAGCGTGACTCTCGTCTTGGGAGGGATGTCCTCTTTGATTTCGACGGGTTTGTCGAGACCAACGTCCACCAAGGTGCCATCACTCGACTTTGTCATTCCCGCAATCGTCACGCCTTCTCTGTATATCATCGACTCTTTGATATGCGGGTGGTGCGGCGTATCAAGACCCGGCAGGGAGGACGTCAATCGCAAGTTGGGATGCAGAGGGAACAGCGCCTTGCGCATAAACGGCGGCGCTTCCAGATACGACAGCACATGCGTCAGAAAGTGGCACGGGTCGGTGTCCCCGGTATAGGCAGATTTATCGGTGTTGTGCGGGCGAGTCTTGACTGGAGAGTCATCATAGACAATGACCTCGTCGACGGAGAAGATGGCGAGCGCGCGGGCAATGCGACTCGGCACAGCGATTCGCTGTTCGGCCGTGGCTAGTCTAGAAGCATTCTGTGAGATTTCCGACGCCTGAGCAACCTCAAATCGGAGGAATCGAATACATACGTCGCAATTGTGCTGCTAGGAAACGCAACAGAGACGGTCCATTCCCTTCCCTCTGAAGCTGCGAGACTGATGGGCTGGCGCAACGATTGCTGAGAGTTACCGCCATTGTGGGCAGTTTTTCTTTTCTGTAGGTTCAATTAGAATTGGAATTCACCTTTAAAGCACTCACAGATATATACCTTGGCCTCGCGCTCCTGATACGACATGATGAATGTCCTTTTTGTCGCTGGAATATGCAGTTCATACGCCGCCAAATCTCGTCTCAAAATATTTTGATGCTATTCTGCCGCAAGTTGGTCCACTTTATCTTCATACCGCCTACCACTTCTGTGACTGCGTCATCCATCTTTGGTCGCCATCACTTGTCACTTAGTACCTTAGCAGTACCCTATAAGTGTAAGTTGACTTTTAGAAAATGCACCTAGTAAACAAACAAGGTAACATCTTTTCATTTTCAGTGAATATTTCAAATAGATGATGTATTTTGAGATGGCCGTGATATCGTCGAGTATCCAGGGTATCTGAGAAGACTCAAAAGATTTATTAATAGCCAAAAAAAAAAAAAAAAAGGAGAAAAAAAACTATAGAATAATATACAAAATCCTTGAATAGCTGCTACTCTCTCAAACACCTGATAGTTCCCCAAGCGGTTCATAATCCCCGCCGTTCTCTGGTAAATCTTGAATCCAAGCTTTAATACGAGATGTTGTTTCTTCAGTGGATTCTCTTGTAGGTACCATTGGATATTCCCAAACGCCTGTGGCACCAGAAAGCGCTGCAAATTTTGTGTTTGCCCATCGAATATCGACCAGCACTTTCATCTTGTCGGCATCTTCCTTCGGCATCATAACATAAAATACCTGCCCAGTCTTGAGGTGAAAAGGCTGATACACGGTGGGAACGCTGCTGTTTTGCTGTCTTGAGATGTCCTGCAACATTGCATGGATCGCATTCTCGTCCGGCACGAGATTCTCTCCAGGATGAAGGCCATTTCTGTGCATCCAATGAAACTGTAACTGAAAGATACAGGTATCGCTGTCTGGAATAGAAGTAATCCCGACAAATTTAAGACCAAAGAGACATTCACCCCACCAGTAGTGAAGAATGGGAGCCATGCAAAGCATGTTCCAAGACTTGTCATAGTAACCTGGAGTCTCCAATTGACTAGGAGCGTTTCCACCCAACAAAGACATGATGGAGCTGAATCGATTGCTGACTTGTTGATCTATGCTTTCCCTGCTGTCACTGATGAGATATGGGAGGATATAACATATCTGTGGGAGACGCTCTCCCGTCAGGATACAGACACTCAAATCTCTGTCAAGGCATTTGTTTAGCTCGAGAACATTTGGGGAGACGCTTGCAGTACTGCCATGACTTTTCACATGTGCACCACCACTAAGCGAAAATAAAA
The DNA here is from genome assembly GCA_010015515.1 of Trichoderma sp. TW21990_1. NCBI lineage: Eukaryota > Fungi > Ascomycota > Sordariomycetes > Hypocreales > Hypocreaceae > Trichoderma > Trichoderma sp. TW21990_1. The sequence continues at coordinate 811,579 of WXUD01000012.1, read as the reverse complement.
AGGGAGGGTCAGAAATAGACAATCTGCCTCGAGCAACTAAACAAGATTAAAATCAGAATCATTCACCAAAATAACAAGACACAACACACCTACCAAGTGACAGGTAATTTCTCAAGTCATCAACTGATGGAACAACGTCCCTGTGCCCACCACTTAGTGTCTGTAAATGCTCCATGGGCATCACCAAGAGACACGCCAACAGCGGAAGTGGGAACCCCCAAAGCTGCCTAGCGCTACCTTGTTGAGAGGTATGGTGTGGCATATCCTATTCTCTACCAATCATCTCAATCAAATGCAGTCTTGGCAGAATTTCCTCTGCGGCAACCACTTCGTCGGGAGGGACATGATGAACTGCATGTATTTGCAACCACGAAAAGACGTATTCTTTTGACTGAGGACTGCTACCTGACAAGTAGATAAATCGGTCCACGACACGTAGCAGGCAGTTTTCGGATGAACCTTTATCCATTTTTGACATTCGGTAAGGCAAGGCTGAGAATTGTACTGACGGATAGATGAAGACAATTAAAGGGCGAGAAACATAGAGGAGAAATGGAAATGTGTGTTTATAGGGATGGTAGAAAAGCTAGGGTTTTTGGTGAAGAAACTGAGTGAGGAAAGTTCCACTGCATTTGTGATTAAAGTTTACATGATTGCTGTTTATGGAAATAAAATCTCTACTTTCTCATCTATGAGGGAAGCCATCTGAAAAAAGAGGGAGGAAACAAGAAAGAACAAGAAAGACGACATCATGTTCAAATACAAACTAGCCAACGGGGCAGGTCCGGCTGGCTACAGGATGTGACGCGTGGGGACTCGTGATTGTCAACACTGTTTTGTGAATTGGTATCTAAGTTTCTTATTGGTAAACAAATATTTGTGACCCGATAGCAATAAACATCTGTAGCAACAATCTCGAGGGACAGTGGCATGTTGTGTGTTTTTGCAGACTCATTTACTAGTGCGATACTGGTAGGTGCCTGTCAAGGCTCCTACTTTGATTGCATGCATCACTGATATCCTGCCTCTATCAGTTAATTTGCCACAAAATCCAAAGTGCCCATACCTATCTGAGAGCTTCGATGTCAAGATAGAATGGAAATATATAGAGTCCACGCTATTGGTAGGATTTCACGTGGGAAGATGATGATGGCTGGGTCCACTATAGAGAAGCCGCCTACAGTATGCTAAACAGGGCGCTACTGCAAGTTTGCTTGCCGTTTCTGGCCGCAGCTGTGGAATTACGCCATAGGATCGTAGCGCTGTGGCCAATTACTCAGCAAACATTGAACAAGGACGGGCAAATGCGCAAGCTGGCCACCTTCAACTTTCAATCACCAACAGCAAAGTCGCAATCACAGCATTCACTCGTCCTGCATTTACGAACGCGTCTTCACAATGAGCGGCCCCATCCACATCGGATCCGACGGCGAGTGGCAGTCGCTGCTCTCGGGAAACACCGTCGTCGTCGCAGATTGTACGGTATCTCGCTCGGTGTTGCGCCACCCCGACTAACAGAGCATCACAGTCTATGCCGACTGGTGCGGTCCTTGCAAGATGATTGCGCCTCACTTCGAACGCCTCGCCAAGGAGCACTCGCGCCCGAACAAGGTGGCCTTTGCCAAGGTCAACGTCGACAACCAAGCCAACATCGCCCGCACCAACGGCGTCACTGCCATGCCTACATTCATGATCTTCCACAACGGCACCACCGTCGAGACCATCCGCGGCGCGAACCCGACGGCCCTGACCGAGGCCATCACAAAGGCCGTTTCGCTCAGCAACGGTGGCAAAGCCGAGGACGTGTTCAAGACTCCCGGCAGGACACTCGGCGGCGATGGTCCCATCCCTGGCCAGGGCCGTCACTGGAGCGTGACCTTGTTACTCAACATCATCATGATGTTTGTCGGGCTATACCTCACGTCCTTATTTTCGGCACGTAAACAGGAAGCGTAGGAACAGGGAGGTGCGAATTTACTGACCGGCGAGCCAGATTGATTCGTACAAGGCCGCGGAACAGTCCATGTTCAACCCGAAGAGACAGCAGCCACAGTTGAAGCCGGCATCAGCTGGAGGGTCGGCACCAGCAGGTAGCGCTCGGGCGCAGCAACAGAGGCCAGCCATTAGGACATTGGCTGACTTGTGATTTGTTATAATGTGATGGAAGTGGATGGGCGGAGAAGCTGTCTGTGTTTCTGTTTGTGAGCGTTCTCTGCCTACTACACTGTGTTAGCCATGTTGGCATGCAAGCAATGATGCCGTGATATGATCAAGTGACAGTTAGTAGCAACCCATAATTTGACTTTGGAAAGAAAAGAGCAGCAACTGAAGAAAGAAATAAAGAAAGAAAAAAAAAATCAAAATGCGTGGCATGCGTTGTTGATCCATCTTGTCAAACTGGCTCGGTGGGCCCAGAGCTGATTGACCTCTCACATGCGAGCTATCTCCAATCGTGACGTCACGTGACTGCGAGAGCTTGAAAAAGTCCAGAAACCTTCATCTTCAAGCAAGCAGCAGCTCTTCTCTCGTGCTCAAATTGTGTGCCAGGGAAGATGATGCTACCATTAAATAGGCTCAAGGGTGCTTGCCCAAAGTGCAGCTATGCGTATCTCTTCACAGCACCAAGGCAGTTTGCACATTCTCCTTCCCTGGGACCGGTGCGAAGGACATCTGCCCCACGCATGCAATTTCAGCAGAGCTCTTATCAGCTAAACAGACGATGCTTTTCCAAATCCAGTATTGTCCTTCGGGAGTCAAAAAATGTGTCAAGGAGCCAATCACTGGAGGATATTGAAAAGGTTGTCCGGGAAGCAAAGCAGCGCTTTCGAGACACACTTCCAAAGGGCTATCTCAACGACGACGAGTATGCGCTCTACGAACGGCTGTATGGCCCGCCACTTCGCGAGACTGCTCCAGAAGATGTCGGAATTCCAACTCATGCGGATATGGGGGGTCAATCGCCGCAGCTAAATGACGAAAGGACCTTGCTGCGACAATTGGAGGAAGGGGGGTTTGAGGAAGTGACCTACAAAATATCTTACCAGCAGGGTGATGCCGCAGAGGCACATTCAGAGTTTGAGCAGGCCTTGGTATCTGGTTCCACACTAGAAGCTATTGAAGAGGCACCGGGATACGTCGATGCTGTGGCAAGAAACCCAAGGGAGCATGAGGCACTGCAAAGATTGATGCAAGACTTCAAGGCCGCGCAAAAGAAGCAACTGGAGGATGAAATTGCAGCAGCGAGGGAAGAAGCTGAGGCAGAGCAGGAAGCATATGAAATGGAAGAGGAGGATGACTTTTTTGAAGAATCAGAACAGACTACGACTGATCTAGAGAGAGACATGAGTCCGGGCGAGACACGACGATTCCATCCTTTCACTCTGCAAGGCAGATTCCATGGAAGCCCCGTCGAGATTTCACTACCTCAAAGCGCATTCGTCACGCCTATTCGGGACCTTTTGGATCGATCTCATTTGAGTCATGTCAAGACGGCCGCCGAAGCAGCATTTGGTGGACAAGGGCTGCCAACCTCTCCATCGACACCAGAAGGAAGAAAAAACGGGCAGATGGGTGGTGTTGGCTTACCCCCTGATCAGCGACACATGACAGAGATTGAGGCTGACGCGTTCCTCGCTGGCTATCTCCCTCCTGCTTATGCCTCCGTCACGTCAGTTTTGCGAGAAGTGCGGAAGCGGCTAGGCAGTGACTGGATTCAACAGCGGCTTAAACAGAAGGAAAACCCAGGGCTCAGTGTACTGGATGCTGGTGCTGGCGGTGCTGGTCTCGTTGCTTGGGAGCAGATCCTCAATACCGAGTGGGACCTGTTAAGGGAAAAGGGCGAGGTAACGGGTTCGCAACCTCCTGGGAGGAAAACCGTCATTACTGGATCCGATCGTTTGCGTCACCGGCTAAAAAGCTTCCTCCACAATACAACCTTCTTGCCTCGATTGCCGGATTATGAACACTCGGGAGAGATGCAAGGCGAGCATCTCGATGCGGGTAATAAACCACAGCCGCGGAAGAGCTATGATCTCATCATCGCTTCTCATCTCTTCCTCAAAGAGAAGCAGGATCATTACCGCCAAGCCATCTTGAATAACTTATGGACTCTGCTCAACAAAGATGGCGGAGTGCTCATTGTTATTGAAAAAGCCCATCCCCGAGGATTTGAAGCAGTCGCTCATGTCAGAGATACACTTCTGAAGCAATTCCTCCTGCCTCAAAACGGCGAGCCCAGTATCCCGACGGAAGAGCTCAACCCAGCATTCAACAAGGAGCGGGAGCCCGGTCACATTATCGCGCCATGCACTAATCATGGAACATGTCCCATGTACAAAGAAGCCGGGAAGAGCAAAGGCCGAAAAGATTATTGCTATTTCAATCAGCGATTTACACGTCCCACCTTTTATACAAAGATGCTGGGTAACAGCTCAAATAACCAGGGCGACGTGGAGTTTAGCTATGTAGCGATACAGCGTGGCCGCTCAAAGACGGACCAGCTTCCAGGATGGAAGGCCACCGAACTGGCATTTGCAGGATACGAAAACTCCAAGGAGAGTCCAGATATGCAAACCCTGCCCAGAATGGTCCTGCCACCATTGAAACGAAAAGGTCACGTCACTCTGGACGTCTGCACGCCTGAAGGCAAGATTGAGCGGTGGACGGTGCCCAAGAGCTTCAGCAAGCTCGCCTACCACGATGCAAGAAAATCACACTGGGGCGATCTCTGGGCCCTGGGCGCCAAGACGAAGGTGTCTCGAAGCGTCCGAGTCGGCAGCGGAGTAGACGATGGGGGTAAACGTGCTGAGGGAGGCAAGAAGCCTCGCAAGGTCGAGATTTCAATGGATGGAGGCCGTCTATCGGCGAACGAGAAGAATGCGCGAAAGGAACGCCGGACCAAGGGCAAGCGGGATAGGCAAACGGACCTGATTAAGGAGATTTTGGAGGCGGAGGACCTGGAAGAGCGAGAGATTGAGAGAGAGATGGACGAGGAGGTGGAGGAAGAGATGAGGTTGGAAGAGGAAGAGAAGCGGAGAACAAGGCGATGAAAAGGGAATGCACATCACAACAAAGGCACACTGTATAACATGAATTGAACCAAGCTGTATAATAGTCTGAGCATTGTCACGGAAATTCTATGCGACAATTATGAATTACAGAATATGCACTAATGTCTCGTGTCTACCCAATCTTTCGTACATGAAACATTGTTTTGTGTGCTGTAGTCTTTGATTCCGAGCTGAACATTCACAGTGGCCATCATCATTTCGGCTGTTGTTTTTGGAGGCTTGCGGGGTGCGAGCTGAAATGGGGAATTTACATAAGGTGCCGATTAAGCATAGTGGGAGCCAAAATAAGGGCACCGCTGAAACAAGCAGGTCAAGAAGACAGATAACAGCGAACTCGCAAAGAAGAGCCCAAAAGTGACGAGAGAATCCATGTCTCTTTTCACATTCACGCGTATCTATCTTTATTCACCATTCACATAGAGAACTACCAATCAATAACTCATGCAGCCTAGCAGCAAGCTTACTGCACTTCATTCAATAGTTTTTAAAAAAAGCATAACCGCGCTGATTAGGCTAGTTTCATACCAACTATGAATTATTCGCCCGAGGGATATTAACAGCCTGGCCTATATTCGAAATTGATTCCCCATCTGGAAGCTCGTGTGCCGTTCAGGGGAGGGGGAACCTTGGATTGAAGGGGGGGTCTGGAATTTGAAATTTAGTAGTAGTAGTACTACCTGGTATAAGCAATGCAGCGCTCTAAGCGAAATCGGGGGGGCGAAAGGGACAGAGTTGTCTATTCCTGGTGTGTATATGTAGGGAGTCATGCGGAGGAGCTTAAGGTAGAGTTGTTTAAAACTCTATTTTGCTTTACTCTCTATCTTATGCTCTGCTTTATACACCGTTGAGGGGCGGCTGGAATAACGGGTTAGACGTGTCTTTCATTTTGTCTCATTACTTTTTCATCAGTGTTTTTTTTTTTTTTTCTTTAATCTTTCAAAGCTAGCAGTATTTTTTCCATGTTCTACCTTATCTAGGGCTGGCTGGAGGAGAGTCGCGCCTCGCGCAAAACCCCGTCACCATGTTTGCCCGCCGCCCACGAATCGTCCGCAATGGCATCCTCTTAATGGCCATGATCCTGACATTATGGCATCTTCAGCTCTTGCCCTGGTCATCGTCCTCAGAATGGATCCGGCTTCAGCATTACATGAACCATAACGCATCATCCAGCCAGTATCCCGAGAGTAAATCCAGCTTCAACTGGAGCAGCGTCAGATTCCACTATCCTCCTCATAACTCCACACAGCTGCCGAATCGAGGCAAACCTCTCCCCCGGATCCAGCACCGCTTCGGAGTCGAATCATCGGCTGCCGCGAAACAGCGGACAGAAAGGCTACTCGAGGTAAAGCAGGTCTTTCTACGGGCATGGCGAGGATACAAGCAATTCGCCTGGAGGCAGGATGCCCTATTACCCATCAGCGGCAGCGGAAGAGAGCAGTTCTCGGGCTGGGCAGCGACTCTCGTTGATTCCCTGGACACGCTTTGGATCATGGGCTTGCGGGACGAGTTTGATGAGGCGGTGGCGGCGGTGGCAGACATCGATTTTGGGTCTTCGACGAGCAACCGGGTCAACATTTTTGAGACAAACATTCGCTATCTCGGGGGCTTACTAGCGGCGTATGACCTGAGTGGTAGGCAAGTGTTGCTGAACAAGGCTGTTGAGCTGGGTGATCTCATTTACGCTGGGTTCAACACCGCAAACGGCATGCCTGTCGACTTTCTCAACTTTCAATCAGCCAAATCGGGAGAGGGATTGTTCGTCGAAGGCGCCGTCGTATCAGCATCGCCAGGAACGCTGTCTCTCGAGCTGGCTCATTTATCTCAGGTCACAGGAGATTCGAAATACTACAGCGCCGTGTCGCAGGTGATGGACGTGTTTTACCAAGGCCAGAACCAGACAAGCGTTCCGGGTGTTTGGCCGATGAACATCAACATGATGGTCAAAGATGTGGTCCACGGCAGTGATTTCACGCTCGGCGGCTGTGCTGACTCTTTGTACGAGTATCTTCCCAAGATGCATCAGCTGCTACGAGGTGGCGAGCCCAAGTATGAGACCATGTCCAAGATGTTTCTCGAGACGGCAGACCGACACTTTTTATTCCGTCCGATGCTGCCAAAGGAAGACGACATCCTCATGTCCGGCAACGTCCACGTCGACGAAAAGGCCAATCTCGTGCTGGACCCCGAAACGGAGCATCTGACCTGTTTCGTGGGAGGAATGTTTGGCCTGGCAGGCAAACTCTTCGACAAGGCGGACGACGTCGAAACAGGCATCAAGCTGACCAACGGCTGCGTTTACGCATACCGTGCCTTTCCCACCGGTATGATGCCCGAGAGAATCAACCTAGCGCCGTGCAAGGACCGCTCCCACTGCCCCTGGGACGAGGACTACTGGCTGCAAGAGCGCGACAAGAGGCGGGAGTGGAAGAGTCATCTGCCCAAGGGCTTCACCACCGCCAAGGACCCGCGATATCTTCTTCGGCCGGAGGCCATCGAGAGCGTCTTTTACTCGTACCGCATCACAGGGCGGAGAGAGTTCCAAGACGCCGCGTGGGACATGTTTACGGCTATCGCGAGGGGCACGAAAACGGCGTATGCGAATGCGGCGGTGCTGGATGTTACGATTGAGGATGGGAAACTGCCGATGGAGGACTACATGGAGGTGAGCCATGATGTTTTCTTGATAATTCGCTCTCTTTATAACTAACCGTGGTGTAGAGTTTCTGGCTCGCCGAGACGTTGAAATACTTTTATCTCATGTTTACAACGCCGGATATCATCAGCTTAGATGACTATGTGTTGAACACCGAGGCCCATCCTTTCAAGCTCACGAAATAAATGATTAAGACCTTTTTCGAGCAGCTTCTTTATCTATACGGCGTTTAGTCAATGCTAAAATTAGAAGCATGACTGACAGCTTGTAATACGTAGCATAAACCTCAGATCTTCTAGCAATCAATGACATGGGTTAGAAGCAGTCTTTCGGTAAGCCTGACTGGTACGGAAATGTTTCCGTCGCCAATCACAGGCAAACGACGATCAAGGGTCTCCATCTAAGTTGTGAGATGAATAAATTACTTGCCTGCGTGCATAAACGAGATCTACAGTACTTGGCTTGCCAGCTTACGTCGTATGAGTTCATAGGGGGCACACAAACGTGGATCGGAAAGCTAAATGTGCGATGCTTTGGATACGTACTGCCCTAGTATTTGATAGAGAGGGGGTCACCAACATTACTCAAGTTCCTAGATTTATTATCCATTATATCAGACCAGACCCCGGGCTGTAACGGAAAAATCCACGGGTGGCAATTTGTACTATATTCAACAGAGTTCGTACTTCAATCGTTTAAACTCTCTTCAGCTCCCAAAGCTAAGCCAAGCTATTTGTCTTGGCGTAGAGGCCGTCTTCCATCAAGCAGCAAGAAATTGAACAAAGGATGTACACCGGTATAGCTCGGGCAACATTCTTAAGGAGAAATGCTAAACGTCCTCCTCCGGTCAATGTGATTGGCCCAGGGAGTCTTCTCCGCACTGCAATCGCACGCCGGCGAGGAGATCCCAAGCAGTTGCCGCTGATGACGAGGCGCCTGAGAAGGTGCTGTAGCAGATAACTTGATACTGAAGCCGGAGAAAATATGGGAACCATTGCCACACGCTTGGCTTGGGCTTGTTTCTTGGTTTTCTGTGCTTTTTCTCTCCGTTTTTACCTGTTCCGGTTGCAATTTCACTACACATGCCTTTGCAAAGCCTCTTTCGGCATAGTTTGTCTAGCAAATGTCATGAATCAAGTGCCTCAAAGGCTGATGCTCTAGTCACAAGCCCGCATTGGGCTTTGGGGTATCGTACTGTAGGTGTAGGGCCTTTTATCGACGCAGAGGCATCTCAATCCATTGTCGATTGCTCCGCACCCCCTTGCTTCCATGCCCGATTCCATGGGAATTTGCAATTTCCGATCCAGAACCCCTCAAGCGACAAAGTGAGGGTGGGCACTGCAGAGATCCCCATCAAAGATGCCTGCTCGCCTCCTCCAGCTGACCCGAAAACGTTGCTCTGCATATTCTTTCATCTGTACTGTAGCCAATTGTAGATCCCGGGTCTAGCAGTCCAGTTCTTGCTTGGCTCCCGGGAACAGCGTGGGAATCTGCAGAGGCGACAAAGTGACCGACGCGTGCCTGGAGGGATTGAGCCGTCTTTGGCCTCCCTACTGCAGCCAGCCCGATGCCGCAGAGCCGGGACTCGATCTCGCACGGATTGACGTCAAAGGCGAGGCCACTTAGCACATCCACGCTGCCTTGACGATCCCCGTGAGGAAACAGTCACACAGTATCAACATCATTGGGCATCCTAGGTTTCAGCGGCCGGAGCATTGAGTCCGGACTGTGTGACTGGTCAGCCAGACTCGCGCCCACGCGCCACACGCGTGTCTCTTCTCGGCCGTTTGGCTGCACATCACTCCAGACACGCAGGCAGGAATACTCGAAGCACGAGGCCATTGGCCAATCAGCGCTGGAACGGGCGGGTGCTGGCGATGATCAAACTTGGCGACGATGATGGAAGCGGCGGTGATGCAGGCGGCACAAGCACAGTGTGGCTAGTGCATGTGTCGCGTGGCGGTGCACTGCAGCCATCTGGCTGGCTCTTAACAGCCGTGATGTCGCCAATCTTGTTTATGGCCAGGAACGCTGCTCCCGGTGCAAGTAGCCCATGAAGGGGGATTCTCTCCTGAGAGAAGTAGATATTCGCAATGGATACAAAACGAAACAACTACATTGATGAGCAGTGCGAGCTGCAGTCGAAGATGTCATCTAAAACAACTCACGACTCTCGCAACCCGACTTGATCCAGCCTCGCAGTTATACAAGTACTTACACAGTACCAACCCCCGAGAATCGCTTCCAAGTAGCTTCAGCTAGCACCACCGCGCGTCGGTTCCTGATCAAGTGCGAATCCCAAGGCGAAGCTAGAGACGCGACCCATTTGCCGGCTTCCCTTTTGAGTGGTGTGACGACAGCCAGGTGATGGAATGGTACTCATCCATGCAGCTTAGCTTGGATACGACAGGAGGTATCGATCCGGAGGAGAAATGGGCTTACCTTGGGTTTCCCCGTGAAAATCTCCAATCCAGATATAAGTATCGCCACTCCATGCTTGATTCTCTGTGTATGTGAAGAAGGATCCCTGAATTCTACAAATCCCAATTCAGCAATCACACTGGGCGATACATGTGTCTGGTAGTGGTGAACAAGACTACACATACACGACTTGTATCCATTCAATCTTCAACTCCAACAGCTGATCAATCACTCGACATCCTGGAACATCTACCTATACGCTACACAGTCTTTCCCATATTCTTTTTCGTGCTCCTCAGTATTTGTATCCTATAACACCTTGCGAGCCAAGACTGTCCTCAAGGAGATTCGATTCCACCACATATTTTTCCATTTGTATTGCCACCGCACATACAAAAACAAATCCATCTACCAGCGGGATCTGGGCCATTACATTCCATCACAGCACCATCGAGAACCCGCATACACGCAACACCATGGATTCTGATACTGCCATGACGGCAGCTCTCACCGATCCGCAGTTCCAGGGCACTGCTACAGAAAGCATACAATATTCTCTTACATCATCATTTGAGCCGTGGAACCCCATGTTCGATACCATGGGGAATTTCCCACAGTCGACGCAAGATGTTCAGGATATGGGGATAATGGACTCTGATTTCCAGAGCGACTCGACATCTCCTGTGTCCTACACTTTCGGGAACGAACAAGATCTACAATTTGCACTGTCCCCATTAGAAGGCTCTGCTAATGTGGACGAGTCGCCCGGAAACACATCCATCTCTACTGGCCTCTCCGAGGCTGGCCCCAGCAGTGACAAGAAGGCACCAACAGCCAAAGCCAAAAAGACACGCCGGCGCCGCAGCGAGACGGAAAAGAAGGAACAGATCAAGCAGCGAAACAGGGTAGCCGCGTCAAAGTGCCGGCAGAAGAAGAAGGAAAAGGTGGACGAGCTCAAGGAGATGCAGTCGAATCTGGAGGCGCGCAACTACGACCTCCTTATGGAGTACCAGCGGCTTCGCCAGGAGATTGGCCAGGTCAAAAGCGACCTGATATACCACACTGAGTGCAACGATCCCAACATTGATCGATGGGTCGAGAACGAGGCCAAGGGGTACGTGCAGAAGCTGGTGCGCGACGAGGAGCTGCAGCGCATGGGAAGCATTGGCAGCGCTGATGGAGCTGTTGATACGATCCATATGTGCTCTGTCAATGAGACGGTGTTGCCGTGCGAGGACCCGTACATGGGCTTAGGTTAATGGGCATTTCTCTATGCTCTATCATCTCTCAGCTCTTATTAGACGATTCGACAGTCTTTATGATATCCCCTCTCTGTACTATAGCGGAACCTTTCTCTCGCTGACTCGGACGATATACATCAGCTGGAAGTCGAACAGACAGTTGCTTTTTTTTTTTTTTTTCTTCTTTTTTTCAAAGCTTTTCTCTTTTATTTCTCGAGGGAACAAAAGTTTACCCGACGCTCATTATCCTTTCTCTAGGCATGGAGAAGGACAAAGGGAATTATGAAATAGGGCGCTCCATAAGCATATAATGACGATATCACTGAACCGTTCTCTCAAAGAAGAACGGTTTTCTTTTTTTTTTCCTTACCCACGCAGTTGGACAGCAGTATGAGGGGTGAATACGACCTGATGCCCTTTTCAACTCTTATATAGTACTAAGGGCCGTCAAGGTCTAACTTGAGTCACAGGTCTACGCTCTGATATATATTAACACGAAACGAAACGATTTAACGATTTACGGCTGAAATGTTACTTGACTAGGAACGGGTTATCTGGAAGAATCACCTCGGAGATGCTCATTCTATCGACGTCGCAACCTGTTCAAGATCCGGGGCTTATCAATCGATAACATCATTTCTGAATAAGACCTCGGAGATGTCCATCGTCTCAACACTCACAATACCTGCAATCAACCCTATCCAGCCGATAAGCAGCGATCTCGAAAGCAGCGCCTCGGAGATGCTCCTCTTCATCTTATAAACAATCGCAATCAAGCGCTGATAAGCTTAGTCTCTCATCACTCCGGTAGCGGCCCCACATGGAGAAATGGCGTCAACTTGGTGGCAGATTGATCATTTCTGTAAGTTGCTCGCAGCCCCAGCGAAAACCACTGAAAGAGCGCGAAAATCTGATGAGCAACAGGAAGCAGAGGCAGCAAAAAAAAAGGCCATCGGCTGTTCGGCGCTGGGGCATCGGGCTGTCGGGAGCGAACGTGACTGGCGAGATTCTTGTCGAACGGTGGAGAGATGCCGCAGACGCCGCAGATGGGCACATTGTATTTAATAATAGAGAAAGCAGAAGAAAGTGTAAATATCACACAAAGCTCCCTCCCTCTCAGCTGCGAGTTGTGGTGAAAAATCTATGGCGGTTTTCTGTCACAAAGACTCCCAAGTTGTGAACATCTTCAAACCTCCCCAGAATCTCGGATCTCGGGCCACCCGACATCCCGCTATATCACATGGCGACCTCGCCTTCACTCGCCAGCAGCAACTCATTGCTCGCTGGCCTCAACTGCTCAGGAGACATTCACCTCGTCATCGGCACAAACCCATTGGCCGCAGCTCGATGCGCGCAGTCTCTCGGGGCCGGGGCGCATCCCATTGTGATTGCGCCAGAGACGGCTGAGCTTCATTATGGCCTGCAGCAAAAGATTGACGACGGCAGCGTCAAGTGGGTGCGCGAGGCGTTTGAGGACGAGCATCTGTTTCGCCTTGGCAGAGAAGAGGTCGGACGAGTGGTCGATGCCGTGTTTGTGACGGCGGGAGCATCACGAGACGAACTGGGTGCGTTTTTCTCTCTTCAACCATCTACTCTACTCCAACATTGCTTCATAGCTAACATCACCACCAGCCTCACACATCTCCTCCCTCTGCAAACGCAATCGCATCCCCGTCAACGTCATCGACGCCCCCCATCTCTGCACCTTTTCCCTCCTCTCCGTCCACTCAGACGGCCCCCTCCAAATCGGCGTCACCACAAACGGCCGCGGCTGCAAGCTCGCCTCCCGCATCCGCCGCGAGATCGCCTCCTCGCTCCCACCAAACCTAGGAGCCGCATGTCATCGCTTCGGCGAGGCAAGACGTCGCATCCAGCAGCACGATGAAGGAAGCCTCGGCGACCTCGACGACTCTGTTGACCAGAGCGCGCTCTTCAACAAGCTCGTCACCGAGGAGGATGCCCGCAACAGGAGGATGCGCTGGCTCAGCCAAGTCTGCGAGTACTGGCCGCTGAAGAAGCTCGCCTCCGTCACCGACGAAGACGTCCACCGGCTGCTCGAAGCCTACGCCAGCGCCGCGGAATCAGACGCCGCAAAGCGCAAGCCCCTGGACGGCGACGGCGACGCCGGTCATGAGCGTCCGCAGGGCAGAATCATCCTCGCCGGCAGCGGCCCGGGTCACCCAGACCTCCTGACGCGCGCAACGTACAACGCCATCCAGACCGCCGACCTCATCCTCGCCGACAAGCTCGTCCCCTCGGGCGTGCTCGACCTGATCCCGCGCCGCACCGCCGTCGAAATCGCCCGCAAGTTCCCGGGCAACGCCGAGCAGGCCCAGGACGAGCTCCTGGCCGCCGCGCTCGCCGGCGCAAGGGCCGGCAAGACCGTCCTCCGCCTCAAGCAGGGCGACCCCTTCATCTACGGCCGTGGCGGCGAGGAGCTCGCCTACTTCCGCCAGAACGGCTTCGCCGCCCCCGGCGCCGTCACCGTCCTGCCCGGCGTCACCAGCGCCCTCAGCGCGCCGCTGTTCGCCGCCATTCCCGCCACCCAGCGCGACGTCGCCGACCAGGTCCTCATCTGCACCGGCACGGGCAAGAAGGGCAAGGCCCCCGAGCCGCCCGAGTACGTGCCGTCGCGGACAGTCGTGTTCCTCATGGCGCTGCACCGCATCGTCGGCCTGGTGCGCGAACTTACCACCGCCGTCGAAGCAGCAGCAGCAGCAGACCAAGACAGCGCCGCCCCCGAAGCTAGCAGCACGTCCTCGAGGACCCTCTGGCCCCTCTCGACCCCCTGCGCCGTCATTGAGCGCGCCAGCTGCCCCGACCAGCGCGTCATCCGCACGACCCTCGCCCACGTCGCCGAGGCCATCGAGGCAGAGGGCAGCCGCCCGCCAGGTCTCCTCGTCGTGGGCCGCTCATGCGAGTTCCTCCACCCCAGGGAGCGAGGCAGGGCGTGGGTTGTCGAGGAAGGGTTCAGGGGTCTGGACGACGAAGGGATGGCGGCGCAACTCCAGGGGCTGGCGGCGTCAGTAGGAGCGTAAGCATTGGATGATGTGGAAAGATTCGGTGAGCAAGTGGGCACAGGGTGGATGGCGTTTTTTGTCTAGGTTTTGTTTTGGGGGTTCAATTATTTAGTCAAGGGGGGAGTTGTGTGTACAGTACATTACCCAAGGGTGAACTGGAAAAGCATGCCAGGCATTGATTATCCTCTTTTTTTTTTTGTATATCAACTACTAGCATTAGGGAAGAGTCTTACATATCACGGGAGAACAAATGAAATCCAATACAATACATAGCATCTCTGGTAATATTACAAGTTTCGTACAGGATTGGAGTCACACGACATACACACATGCATAGTCATGAACCAGAACGAAAGAGTTAACAAAAAAAGAAGTGTCAGTCCAATTTCCCCAGGTGCTATGCTATAGAACAAAAAAGAACACAACCGTTTTGCGCCGATTCATCTTGTAAAAAAGAAGAAAATAAAAAAAAAAAGTATAGAGAAGTATGCAGATTCTATACAACGTCTGGTACATCCCTCTTCGTAGATGCTATAATCTCCGCGTCGCAGATATATAAAAAATATATACAGGTCGAATGGTAAAAAAAAAAGGTTGTTCCTTCGCCGGCTAGCGCCTCGATCCCCTCCCATCTAGTATAGTATAAAAGATTTCTTTGGCAAACATCGTTTCATAATACCCAGATAAAGATATAGATTGCGTGTATATGCACATCACCATGTGAAGCTCTCCTCGACGAAATCGACAACAGTGTGACCTTGCACTGATCGGACAGCGCCACGCACATCGTCTGCCAAAGCACCGGGCCCGCAGACGGTGACGACCATGGCGCCGACCTGCTCTTGAACCTCCTTGGCCAGCAGCAGCGGCACGTTGGGACGTCCGGGGAACATCTTTACCGTGGAGCTGGAGCTGGCAATATCGCGCGGGTTTTGGGGTCGCGTGACAAAGACTTGGATGCGAAGGATGTCCTTACGGTTGGGGATTCGCAAGATCTGGTCCATGAATGGGCGCACCCACTCGAGGGATTCATACTCCCGGATAATCCAGACAAGCGTTACTCGCCGAGTAGCAACTGTGCCCTCGTTGTAGCCGTTTAGCAAATGTCGAATGTAGGAAATCTGATGCGTGATGCCCGTGGAGCCGGCAAACAGGACGGCGTGGCCGTATGAGTCAAGGCTGTGGTGACCAGCATACGGACCTTCCATCGCCGCCCTCATTCGAACACCCTGTTCCGAGTCCTTGACCGCGTTGTAGAGTTTTCGAGTCATGCCGGTCTGTGCGCCAATGAGGAACGACACCGAGGTGTATGCGTTGCTACGGTCCATGGCAGTGAGAGGCTCCTTCTCGGACGTGGGCAGGGTATGCTGGATCTCGTGCTCGACCCAGGCAATGGAAAAGGGATGGCTCTCCCACACATTGACGTTCCAGAAGCGGAGGTAGGCATGGGTTCCCGGCTTGATGTTGACGTATCGCGGCAGGCGGAAGGTGACTCGGGTGACCTCGCCGGGCATGGGCTCGCACAGAGCGTCGGAAAAGCCCTTGTCGGACCAGTTGACCCACGCAAGACGGGCAATGCGAGCCAGGCGGTCGGCAATCCACAGCGTCACGATGGCGATGATCCAGGACAGCTGCGGCAGGCCACCGGGAAGACTAGCGGTGACGCAGTGAATCCAAGTGCAGGCGAAGGAAATGCCGGCGAGCAGGATGTGCAGGTTAAGGAACGTCTCGTAAAAGGCGTGTCGGAGGGGCGAGACAGCCAGGATGAGGATGAGAGTCAGAGTGAGAGTGCCAAGGCCTCCATAGCCGAGGAAGGGCACCTTGAATATCGACTTCCAGAGTCCAGCCCAGCCACTGTTGGCGACGCTCGGAATGGCCCAGGCAATGGTGTGGATGATGACTTCGATGGCGACGATTCGGCCCATCCAGCGGTGCAGGAGGTTGTACGTGTCGAAGCTAATTTGCAGGAGGCCAATCAGGGGGTTGTTGCGGCCGGCCATGATGATCAGGGGCACCATGTTGACGAGAGCCAAGGTACCGGAACGGCCTCGCAGCTCGGCACAGAACGAGTAGTAGTTGGCCTGCGTCCAGTCGAGGATGAACATGTACGCAATGTTGCTAGAGAGGTACAGGAACAGCAGCGTGGCGTGCAGTCTCGAGGGGAGAGTGCCGACGTTGATGGCGGACGAGAAGCGAAACTCACGGTTGTGACGCTTTCCAAACAGAGGGGCATAAATCATATGCTTCTTCACGCCTGGCATCCAGCTCCATTGCGAGATCTTCCAGTAGCCCTGCTTGTCTCGCGGCACCGACATGGCCGACACCTGGCGCAACTTGGCCCATACTATTTCTGCGATTCTAATAAGTAACACAATGACAGCAACAGCTCCCAGACTGGTCCAAAGTATATCCTTAAATAGGATGTTCTGGGTCTGATTGACACCATTTAGCGCGGTGGTATAAGGTGCAATGGTTGGATTTGATGGTACCTCTGAGCTTTCCGACGACCTGACTTGAAGTACCCGTGAGGGCACAAAGGACTCAATGCCACCAGCGAACCGGCGCGGATGGAAGTCCATTTTGTCTTTGTCTTTTTCTTTTTTTTTTTTTTTCTTGGAGAGGAGGTCTAGGGTTTCGTCGGAGGCAGAGGCAGGGTAAATGAGTGGGAGGATGCAGTGAACAAGTCGTAAAGAGTGAAACGAGTTGCCAACCAAAAAGGCGCTTGTTCGCGAACCCAAACAGGAATAAAAAGAGTGTGTCGGCCGTGTTCCAAAGAGCGCCACTCAGTAGCGAGATGGAGGCACGGTCGGTCGGAAGAAAGGGCAAAAAAAAATTCGTGTGTTACGCCTCGTTGTTGAATAGCATCCTGTGCGTGTAACAAACGGAGGTCGGGAAGAGAGAGAGGTTGAAGGGGGGGTTTGAAGAAAACCAGTTCGCTCTGATGAGGCGAAGAAGCAAAAGCCGGGAGCAGGGAGCAGGGATCCAAGTGACTCCCGTTGGTGTGAGCCGGTATCCTATTGTCACGCAGTGCAGTAGCGGCAAATAGAATTTGTTTCCAGAACGGCCAGTCGGCTTCGGGCCAATGAGTCGGTCCAAGAATGAAATTGTTTCCTTGCAAGATTCGATTGTTTCGACTTGGGGGGTTGCTGACGCGCGCAAGCACGACTCCGGTGGACCAGTGGATAAGGAATAGTGTATGGGATGGAGACTCCGCAAGGACCAGGAAGTCAAAAAAGAAAAAGTAACGACAGTAACAGGAGGCGACCGGGAGCGGTATTTTTTTGCTGGTCCTGCGTGTGTGCGATTGCTTTGGCGTCTTTACTTATGCCGGCCAGAGTTTCAGTTTGATGGTCGGGCGCTGGGTATGTGCGAGGCGGTTATTCGCAAGTGCAGCGGCAAAAGTAGTTGAAACGCGAATTCGCAATAGTCAGGCCGATCTCCGCGTCAAGGGGGGTCCCGGGGAAGGATGGAAAAGAAACAAATAGGCCGCAAGCAGCAAATGTTTCAATGGAATAGAAATTGAGATTGAGATTTTGAGATTTGAGATGAGGTTGATGGCGATAAGGACTGGAGTCAGAGTGCGAAGATCACCGGCCCCTCTCGAGAAATGATTGCGAAGGAGGCAGTTGAAGTATTATTTTTTTTTTCTTTTTTTTTTTTTTTTTTTCAAGTCAGGTGAAAATAACGTGACGACGAGCGAGTGGTGAAACGCAGAGGGCTGAGGGAATGGACAGGACCGGACGAGCCAACCAAGCTGAAGAGAAAAGAGACAATCAGGCAAAAAAACGATGATGGAAACAAGAGGCCTCGAGGGGGCGCAGGGAGGGTAAAAGATGGTTCGCCCTCGGCAGCCCACATTCCCCCTGATGGCTGCGATGGCATGTTAGGGTGGCGATCAGAAGGCTGCTAGGCGTTGAAGGTGCGCAGCCAAGCAGTTAGCGCTCCCCTGCCGAGGCCCCCCAGCACAGCGTCCTGGACCGCCATGGACCGCCCAAGACCGCCCAAGGCCAGGGCCCTGCTCCCTCAATTCCTCGCTGTGGGGGGCCTATGGAGGCCTGTGGATGGCGCCCTGGAGCTTTGACGGGGCCCTCAGCTGGCCCCTGTAGCTCTAGCACGACAGTGCAGTATACCTAGCTCTCCAATAGCTCTAGCGCTCAGCTCCGCTTGCTCGGATGGCTGCCAGTGGCACGCGGCCGCTAAAGACGCCAGCAGCCTCTTGTTTCTGCTGTGCCCAACCTTATTGACGCCTCGATGTAATGTTTGCACGACACCAGACGCAGGTACCAAAATACACACAGAGCAAGAATGTCAGCACACCACTGCACCTGTGAAGTTTAAACGCCTGGGAGAGAGCTGGTGAGCCTCGCCATTGGAGATGCCATCGTCAATGGATCAGTCAACACTGTTTGAGTTTACGCTTAATTCTGACCGCCGACATGAGTCTGTCTCTGGTAGAGTGGCTGGCTCAGAAACATCAATGAATGACATTCATATGGCACCACCAGCCTCGATTTACTATGTACAGCCATCTCACATGTCGTGTTCCCCAGACGCCAAGTTTCGATGCGCGTGCAGGTACTATTACTGCTGTACGGAGTATACTATACAGTGCAGCCAGTGCTCCGGGATGGCGGATACGAGTCGAATATACTCCGTGCTATACCTGCTGCCAAGTCAACCATCCGCAGCGCTGCAGAATCTCGGGAAGAATTGGCCGTGGACACTTCTAGGCGCCCTTCTCTCTCTCTCCCATCCATAGGCTAACAGCGCCTCTTCCCCTCATGCTCTCGACTCGGCTCGGGAGCGCTATGCAGGGATGACCGACGCAAAGAAGACACACGGCCGCCCAACTGGGAAAGGCACCATCTCCAACGCAGTTCCGGACGCCGTGGTTGGCTGCAAACTCTGGCTTCAGATGCTGGGGTCTGACATCGACATACGCCGTTTGACTGGCCGCTCGGTTCTGAAACCAGCCACTCGTGCGGGCCCTGCATGCCATCGAGCCTAGTTCAGGGGTGGGTGCCTTTTTTTTTCTCTCTCTTGCTTCCCTGCCGTCGCCTGCGAGGAAACAGAAACACGAGGGAGTGGCAAACTCGCCTTGACTGGCTCTGCGTTCCCGATCGGCTGCAACACCACGGCGAGGATGTGAGGGAAACAGCCAGTCAGAGGCACAAGCAGGACCTCAGGTCGGATCCGCGGAAACCATCGTGGCAGCACTAGCACCGACGTCGTTTCAGCCCAAGATGCAGCCGCAAAAGGCTGTTGCCGATGCTGCTGCTGCTGCTTCGTCGTCGTCGTAATCTCCTGCCACCGCACAAATATCACTCTGGCAGCTTCGCATGGCATGAGCAGACGCGCAGGTGGCATGATGTGCGAGCCCATAAGGAGATATTTCTACCCTAAATCCCATCCTACTGCCCCTGGCTAATATTCGACCTGAACCTGAAAGGCACCTAAAGAGTCAATTACTTATCCGGGTCCGCCTGCACAGTTGCTAGGGATGGATATTAACAGATATATTGCCAAAGATTACCATTAAGATTGCGCACAAACAACGTCTCTCCACTCTTGCCCACGCCATGCCCAGCGCATGCCCGGAATATCTACACGATAGCGGAATAGCAGGCGTTCAATGTGAACAAAACGTGGCCGCCCAACAAGCATCATGCTGGTGAAAAGGCTTTGCATCCCATCCCATCGGAACCCGCCGCATTGGCATGTCACAGGAAGATGAAGCCAAGGCCACTCATCTAACCTTTTACTGCCAGGGGCCACACAACTCGCTCAATTGCCCCACGGATGCTTCGGCGACTTGCCCGATGAAGCCATGACAGCCGCCATCACCATCTTGGCTCAATCATTGTGAAAAGCCTTCTTGGGGTTTATGGTACGACAATAGATTGTCATGTCGTGATGATGGAATGCTGAAGATGGCATCTGTCCTGGTTTTGAAGCCGCAACTGTCAGTATCTGTAGCATTCGAAAGGCTCGGCAATCTTACCTGCGCCACTCGAACTGGAGCAACGCATGGCTTTCTGAAACATTGCAGAGATTGCGCACTAGCGAGATCGATCTGTGGTGAATAGAGAGCGAACGGGTTTATTGAATGCCATCGGTCGCTTCTCCTTTTTTTCCATTTTGTGATCGAACGATGCCATTATTGGCTTCTACTATTGTCTTCACCACTGCAGTCAGTTCAATGATTTACAGGCATGTAGACAATTGAACTGAAACGTTAGTCATGTGACTGTAAGACGTGAACATGTACTACTAAAGTACTAAGGTATCCGAGGACGTAGTACCTGAATGCTCTTCTTTCTCATTCATTGGGCAATGATTACTAAGTAAAAGTGGAGCATCGCTTGACTAAGGTTTTTGAGGTTCCATTTTCAGAATCGAACTAAGGCTCTCACCAGCCACCCCGTTTGCGCCACCGTTCCTAGTCCCCAAGCCACACTCGCTCCTCAGGCAGAAACCTCCGGACCCGGTAGCTCAGTGACGCCAGCCGAATATGCCCGGAATTTTCCAAAAAGCGCTATCACGAGCTCAACCCGTCCTACATTTGTCGCATCGCCATTGAGCCCGTCGCCATGGGTGCCCAAGAGTCTAAGCCCCAGGCCTACGAATGGAAGGTGTATGTAATCATGTCAATTGAATGTTAAAGGCATTTCTCGGCACCCCCATTCGCCAGCTAACCAGCTGAAATTTTATATCAAAACAGCTCAGGACCGCCAAGCGTCTCTCTGCCCGTCCTGGAGTCGCTGCAAACTAGCCCCGAAGTACGCTCTCGATTCGCTTCGATTTCCCTGTAGTTTGTCATGTTCTTCGAGACTGATCCAGCGGTTCCCAGACGGATGCCTCCCGCGCCAAGCTAGTTGAGCAACATATCCAGACCCGCGTTGCCGAGGAGCTCAAGAGGTTGCAAAAGCAAGAGGCCGAGGCCCTCAAATTCGCACACGAGAAGATCGCCGAGGCTGATTCTTTAGTCACCGACGAAAATGGCCCCAATCGCTACACCGTCGGCAAGGAGATTGATGAGCTGCGCAGCAAGCTCGAGCAGCGCAAGATCGTGCGAGAGTTGCCCGAAAGTGTCGAGACGGCACGGAACAATGTCATTCGATGTTTGAGGGAGAATGATAGGAGACCGCTGGTCTGCTATGACGAGGTCGAGGCGTTCAAGGCGGAAGTGAAGAAGCTGGAGAAGGACTGGATCAACAGAGTCACGGCATAGAGCTGTTTTTGAAAAGAAGCAAAAGGGGGCAGCGCGAGATGGTAGAAAAGAAAAAGAAAGAGCCAAAAGAAGAGAGGCCAGCGGCTACATAGACTATTGGATGACAGCTAGTGATTCGAATACGCTGGCCGGATTCCAGGCAAGCGAGTTGGGATGGGTGTGTATATCTGTACACTATAGCAAGATGGCAGCGGTAAAAGCTGCATGCATGGGGCACAATGTATGAACAAAGAAAGAAGAAATTATTGCGCTACAGGGGGGTGTTTATTTGCAATTCAACGTCTATATCTTGCGATTGTGAACCAGCCTTCTCGGCCTGAAGCGCCGCTCTCCTTTTCAGCCCTTCCGCTCGCAATCTCTCGCGCCGATCAGCAGCTTCTTCCCATTCCTTACCCTCAGGATTCAGTTTCTTTGGGATGCTTGACGATTTTGGCTCAATCACAGCCTCCTTGAATGCGGATCTGAACCTCTCTATACGCTTGGTGTTTTCCACGAACCGCTCATTGGATATCTGTAGAAGCATTTTGAAATACCCAGCGGAGACTATCCGTCGACGTTGCCCGTCCGAGTCCTGATATCCCACGAGAGATTCGAGACTCAAACCCATGGAACGGATAGCGACCATGGGCATGGTTTGCTCGTTAGACTGAGAAGTGATGTTGATGGCACCAGATTCGCGGAATCCGGCTTGTAAGGCACAGCGCAGAAGAAGCTGGGCATGGCCAAGAGATGCAGTAAGAACATGGAGAATCTTGAAAAGTTTCCCAGTCAGTTCTCATCATAACAAGCCGTCAATTCAGTGGATATCAAAAGAGGTTACTCACCATAGGCTCAAACTTAAAGTGTATGAGCCTCCTCTCACCACTTCCATCAGGAAGAGTCTCGATCATGTCGATTCCTTCTGACAGCCCTAGACTCTGCATCCAATCCAAGTATGTCTCATCCCCATCAGCCCGAGCATCATGAGAGACGTACAGCCACGTTCCTCCCGCCCCCTTCCCGCCGACTCTCGCAACCTGCTCGCTCTCACCATTCTCTGCATCTCCAGACTTTGTTTTCCTGCCCTCAAGAAAGACACTCGCACGGCCAGCACAGCTGCTTGTCGTCACAAATCCCTCGGCAGTGTTGATTTCGTCAATGAGATACCGGATTCCCTCATCGACGGAGCCCTTGGGTGATGCGTCTGAGTATTCGGTGTCTGGAACGGCAAGCTGCTCTAGGATTTTTGACTTTTTCTCGCGGAAGGGAGCGGATGGCTGAGTTAGAGCTTGCATAATGCAGATGATATTTGAAGGAAAAGCTTAAGATTGAATATGAACTGGAGAAAAAGACTAAACGACCGCTTTGCTCAAATTCTAATGTTCTCGTCACTTCGTGTTACCCTGGAGGTACAGTAATTTGAAAATTGAGTCTTGAACGAACCATGATAGTGCGCTATCAAAATGTGGTGGCTAGTGTCGCAGATCGCTGTCAGACGCTTATCTACGGCGCGTGGCGCGGGGCTCACAGTGGCTCAAGCAAACATTTTCCAGAAACCAGCGCTGACTTCATGACGCATTCATTAACATTTACGATCACACAGAGACACGCAAAGGACCGATGATGAATTACTTTTCTTTCATTCGCTCCCACCATCTATTGCCACGGGCATTTGATGCCGCCTTTTTGTCAGAAACCTGCTCAGTCGGTGAATTCTCGGATAAGAAGGATTAAAGGAAAAAGAAACAAAACAAGCCGAACGCCGCCCATGATATATCTATGGGGTCAAACCCCCATCGAAGCAACTCCTCAAAGACTCCAATCGCCAATGCCACCGAAGGTCATCATGTCATAACAAATCTATCCAGCCTCCTCCCCAGCGCTGCGTACAGAGAGCGCGCCCCAGCTGAAGAGAAACAACGCGTGCGCTCATGAAATAGGAGCAACCTGGCTCTCCTGCTGAGCGATAAACTCGGAGTACTTGGACTTCTTGTTGTGGATGCCGCATTCGGTCTTGTTCTGGCCCTTCCAGCGGCCGGCACGCTCATCCTCTCCCTCGCCAACGGGGCTGGTCGAGTGCCAGTCACCGACGGACTTGTAGCCCTGGTCAAGCAGGGCGTTGTAGGGGACGTTGTTCTCCTTGATGTACTCGTTGACCTGGGCAAAGGTCCAAGCGGCCATGGGGTTGATCTTGATGATGTTTCTCTCCTCATCGAGCTCGATGATGGGGATGGAGCCACGGGCCGCACCCTGAGATCGTCGACGGCCGTTGAGCACGGCGGCAACCTTGAGCTCGTCATATGCTCGCTGCAGCGGCTCGACCTTGACGATCCAGTCGTACATGTCGCCGGCAGTGTGGTAAAACTTCTCTCCATACGTCTCCTCCAGCTGCTGGGCAGTCTCCATGCCGTCGGGCTTGAAGATGTGGATGGGGACGTTGGGATATCTTTCCCTGACTCGGTCGACGAGCTCATATGTCTCCTTGAAGTGGTACAGGGTGTCAAGGAAGATGAGGTCGACAGTGCGAGACTCAGGGTTCTCCTTTTGGATCTTGGACAGCATGTCCATGGTGGCGAGACCCGTCAGGCCAAACGCCGTTGACTGGTAGAGGTTGGGGAACATGATTCTGCAGAAGCGTAGGATATCCATGGGGTGCATGGTCTCCATCTGCTGGTTGAGGTATTCGATGTGGGACTTGCTGAGGGAAATAACAGGCTTCTCTTCTCGCGGTGACGGAGAGTAGTCGGATTGGCCTGACGCATAGCCAGACTCGATGTCGTTGGTATCAATCTTGTGGGTATAAGACGACTGAGCCGTCGACTGCTCCATGATGACGGACATGATGGCAAGAGAGGGGAAAAGTGTCCTGTGTGGAGGGTTGGGGTGATCCCTTGGTTGGGCAACAGCAGAGGTGCTTGGGCTGTTGTGCCTGAGAAGAGGGCTGTATTCGCAAGTGCGAGATGATTCAGAGAGATTCAAGTGGCTGTCTTTCTTCGGGACTAGTTTCTTGAGAAAAGCGTCACAGATCAGAGAAGGATGCCCAGTCAAAGGTCTATGGGAGCAAAGAATGAAAGCTGGACTTTTATTATTACGGAGAATCTTGGGGGCAGGCTCTCTGTATATGAAAGGAAGGCAATCCGGGGCATCTGTGGCCCTGTTTTTCGCCCGCCCTGACTAATTCTCTTGCCTTGGGAAAAAACCAAGCCCCAATGATTGCCAACACGGGACCCCCCCGTCCAATTTGCCAGGCCTGGCCTCGGAACATCGCTCAGAGGGAGCAAAAAACTGAGCCAAATGCATTGAGCACGCGCCTTGGAAGCTCCTTGGTCGTCTGGCGTTGCGTCTAGGAGCGATCACGACATCGACGCCAAAGCTTCCGCGATGTCGAGCTAGTGGCTCTGATTGGCTGGAAGCGGGACCCCAAGGATTGAATTTCAGTAACAAGGACTTTGCATAAGACGGGACGAATCAGCAATCATTCGAGTATCTTCTACTTGGATAGGCTCCATTTTTGAAATACTGGGGCAGCGAAGGGTTTTCCGGGGCTTGTTGGCTTAGAAATGGAGTGGCTGCCGGAGTTGTAGTCGCAAAGGAGGGAGGGAATGATCTCATCCCGGATGACGAATCGATCTGGAAGAATCGTCGATGCGCGTCATGAAGGGCTCAAGAGAGGGTTACAAGGCTTGGAAACCCGGGGATGAAAGAGGTACTATGTACCAGAGTGACGGGTCGACTGGAGACGTCTGGACAAGCTTGCTGCAAGAAATTCGATGCCATCTCGACGGGCAGACGGTTCATTTTGTGCGCCTTCGGGTTGTCGGCGGCTTGGCGGGAGTCGGGAGCCGAGCACCGGATGGCTCAAAGATGGTTGTTATTATGGGCCTTGTGTGGATCGCCGCGAGGGTCCGAACCGGCTCGTCGCTACGAGGATTACTGAAGAGCTGAGTATTGGCTGAATTGGGAAGGCTATTTATTGCTTACTAGTGTTAGCGAGGTGTGCTTCGTCGGCCCAGACGATGGAGTGCTTTCTTGATGGCGACGGAAGAGGATAGGGGAGGCATTGATTACAGACGCCCGAGAGTCCGAGGTGAGTGCTCTTGCTGCCTATAAGCCCCTTACTGGTTGGCCATTATATGACGCAGGGAGGAAGGACCGGGATAGAATGGGGTTGCTTCTCATTGCTCTAGTTCTCGTTCCTGCCTCCTCGTTCTCTCGATCAATGCCTGGCCTCATACTATTGATGCTTGTACTGTACACAACCGCTCAACGGTTCGTTCATCTATGTGCAAGAGCGTGCTCACGCCATTCATACACCATGAACGCCAATTCGCAGAAACTGCTCATCCTTCTCCATGCGCTCTCGGAGGGGCCCACTCTGCAGCTCTTCGACGTCCCATGCTGACCAGATGAACCGGCCGTGCAGAAACGCCGCCTCGTCCGAAGCCGCCCAGATGGCGACGGAGGAGGGGAGGCTGACTAAATAGCAAGCATCGTTAGAAGGTTGACTAGCCGATAAGGACAACAATGGCTGGAAGAAAAATCATGTCCAAGAGTATGGGCGGTACGCACCGTCATCCCAGTTGAGAGACTGTTCATTCAGACCTAAACTCCTGGCGCCAGGGCTCAATAAGGCACCCGGATGGAAGCTGACAATCTGCATCTTGGAGACTGGCGTGTCTCGTGCAAGCTGCTGTAGCAACAGCACACCCGAGTTCTTGGTCATTCCGTAGGCTTTGGTGGCTGCCCCAGCAGGCCAGTCGTGGATCGCAGACGTAGAAACATTGACAAGGTATCTCTGGATCAAATCATGTTGTTAGTGGCGTAGTCTGTGAAGATACGTGTCTGACGAACAATAGGCAGACAACATGGGATCCTTGACTTGCCTTTTTATCCTCGTTTTGCTTCCAGAACCGTTCCCCGTAATGGTTGACTGAGCGAACGTGTACTATGAACTGCTCCCAGATAGATTCCCATCCCTTCGCCCACAAGTTGTCTTCCGTTGCATTAGTGCCTGTAACAGCTGCATTCAGCACCAGCACATCGATGTGCACACCCTCGGCCTCAAGGGTATCCCATAGGTGGTCGATACTCTCTGGGCTCGCCGGCGAGGCGGCCCTCCCCTCGAACTTGGTGTGCGAACTAGGGCCCGCTTCCATAGCGAGGTTCACAGCGGCGGCGTGCTGCTTGACTTCTTCTCGGCCGACTATGATGACTCGGTCGGCTCCGGCGGCGGCAAAGGCGAGGGCAATACCGTAGCCGATACCCCCGCTGCCGCCGGTGATGAGGACAGTCCGGCCGGCTTGGGAGAGGGCGGGGCGGGAGGGGGAGATGGCCGGGTAAGAGGTGTTGTGCGTCTTGTCGGTGATGGAGATGACGCGGTAGGGGATGTTGAACTCTTCGCTTGAAGTGGTTGCCATTTTGAAAGGATGCGAGGGTTTATTTAGATTGCAGTCTTTGCAAGGAACTCAGGTATGATGATCTATGCTCTCCTATCCTCCAACAAGTTGAGCAGCATCTCGCAACCCCCTTTATACATGTTTTTGCCCAGTAACCCGTCAATTACATACAGCTCGCACCACGTATACAGGAATAAGAGATTTCATGCTCCGTGTCTTTCTTCACGCATCTGCACTGCTTCTTCTATACATCGCTGTGCTTCTTGGTACTTTCACCATCGGTCTCAAGTCCCCGCCTCCGAACGGGTGTCAATGGCGGAATTCCGCACTTTAGTGGGGCCGTGACGGGACACCGCTTCTACGAGCCCCGAATCTCGCAACTTGGCCTTGTTTCTCTGCCTCACTTCCGCACTCGCCCTCTTTTTTTCTCACTGTTTTTTTCGATTGTTCCGCAAATTTCACAGATATCGCTGGCCATGATCTCGTCCCGTAGAAAATCGTGTACCGCCTGTGTGGCGGGCAAGCGGCGGTGCGATCTCGACCTGCCGACGTGCGGCCGCTGTCGCAGGGCGAGGAAGGACTGTGTTTATCCTTGGATGGCGGTTGGGGGCGCGGAACAGCTGGGCCTGGATTCGCAGGCTGCGAGTATTAGAGGCGACGCGAGTATGATGCAGGATATGAGCTGTATCTGGCAGTTGGGTGGAAGCGGCAGCAGTAGCAGCAGCAGTGGGAGCAGCCTTGGCAGTGCACATCTGTCGCCGGACCCTTTGTCAACGGTGCCCCCACCGCTGGCTCCTTGCTTGCTGTCCCAATTAGACGAATACATGTCCCAAAACCAGGATCAGGCCGTCTTGTCATTGGGCCCGAGTTCGGGGCCTGTAGAGCTCGCCTCTTTCGGACGGGACTTCTCCACCCCCGAGTTCATCTACTTTAACATAGCCCCCGAATCTCCTGTGACCACTGGCCAGATCTTCCAATCGCGGACAGAATGGGCGGCGAGCCGGTTTGCGATACAGCCGCAAGTCCTCGCCTTGACGGGCCAGAACTGCTTCATCCACCACACGCAGGTGTCGTCGTCGGAGGTGCTGCAGGAAGCCCTTGCCGCAAGTGCGTTGCACTGCATGCGGAACACGGCGAATGCAGCGCTCGTCCGAGGTGAGATTGCCAAGCGAGTCGCCCGTCTCATTGCTTCCATCCGATACGCCATTACATCCGCATCTGAGACGACGGCTGGATCCGAAGTTGACCTGCTGCCGGTGCTGCAGGCCCTCGTGGTCTACCAGTGCATTCGCTTCTTCTCAAGAGACGACGCTGGAGAGCGAATGCGTGCGGAGCGAGACGAGGCCATTGTGCAATCGCTGCTGGCGGCCTTATACCCGCGACTTCGGTCATTCTCCAAGACCATGGGCAGCTGGACGTCCTGGATTTACTACGAAAGCATGCGGCGCACCATTCTCACCGCCGAAATCCTTTCCGGCACGTACATCTTCCTGAAGCAGGGCTGGGACCAGGCTGAGGAGCGCACTATGCAGCTCAAGTTCACGGCGCAGGTGGCGCTCTGGGAGGCAAAGACGGCGGTGGAATGGGAGGCCATGTGGGCGCGAGGGCCGAAGCTGCAAGTGACGATGCGGACGTTCATCCCGGACACTCAGGAGGCGCTGCCGGAGGATATGGATGATTTGGGGATGGTGATTTGGGGGTTTTATCATGGGCTTGATGAGATGGAGAATTGGATGGGCAAGCAGAGGCCAGCGCTGGTGAGATGGGGTTTGAGATCTGAGGTCTGAGGTTGAGACTTGGGGGATGATGGTGTGGGTTATTGGATACATCTGTTTTGTATTTGTTTCTCTCTCTCTTTTTAGTCAAGAGATGTTTGGAGTTTTAGATACTTGCGCGAAATAGTCTTGGGTGTGAAAGGGGGAGATGTTGAGATGATGTTGGCTTGTAGATAGATGTTTGACAGGCCAACTGCTGCGGGAGTGTTGAATTACGTACGCGACAACCCGGTTTATCAGTTAGAGGTACCTCGACAACCACTTTGTTATTGTAGATTGCGCTCGATTCAACAAGGGATAATTCATTCAGATTAAAAGTCAGGCGTTGGTACATCCAACGGCATCAGGCCCGGCTTGTTGGAGTTTTGCGGTTTGCTCGTCTCCTGCAAATGACTAAGCGCCAGTCTGCTTTAAACTTTCAGTGCCACGAATTGCGCCGAAGACGCACGTGGGACTGACAGGCGCGGGGCAAAAAGCAACTGCGCAGCGACGAATGAGCTTTATCGGAGGCGTTGAAGTTTTTTTTTTAATTTCCATCGCATTCCGCATTTCTGTTTCTATTTTGATGCATGATTTATTTATATATCCAGAGTTGCAATGAGCCAAATAGTGAAATAAATATCCATCCTCACTTGCCTGCTGATGCTTCTGAATAGAACACCTTGAATCTCAGTATCGGTTGTAATTTTACATCCCGGTTCTCATGTAATATAATACATGCATACTGTACACACCTGTACATACAGAGAGAATCATCGCGCCCTTCCTCCAGACTTGCCCGCATCACAGCCCATTTTGCAGTCCAGTCCAGTCCAGCGGCGTCCAGCTCTTTCTGCGCAAATCACATCATCATTGGTTCCAGTCTTGCTAGTGCGACCCGTCCAGAAGCACAAGCGGCAAAAGCGGCGGGCAGGCTGAACCGAACTTGTCCTGCTCGATCCTGCTCGATCCTGCTCGACCTTGTGCGAGGCTGCCAATCGAAGCAACCTCTGGGGCTGTTGTTTTTGCGGCTCTCCCGGCCTTTGCTGCGGCTTCTGGCGACTCCATCTCTCGTCTTGCATCCCGTATCCGACATCTGCTCAGCCCATCAACAGCGAAAAAAAAAAAAAAACCGCCATGGCAGACACGGCAAAGGCGTCATCGCCGCGCCCGCAGCTCACCAGCAGCACGCGGAGCAGCTCGTACCTCAGCGACCACCAGCAGTATCGCCCGCCGCAGCACCGCATCCCCGAGGCCCATTACGGCATCGACACCGTTGTCGAGGACTCGTCGCCGTCCAAGTCGCCCAAGCTGCCCTTCAACGGCGTGCCGTCGCCTGAGCACCCGCCCATCATCGTCGACAGCGGCGTCTCGCACAGCTACTCGCATCCCAACTGCGCGCCTCCTGTTGGCCACCACTCCGACAGGCTGATCGCGACGCTGTTCTACAAGGGATCCGACCGCATTGCGTCGCCGAGGAGCACTTCCGGAGGCCTCAGCAGGTCGCGATCGCCGGCCAAGTCTGGGCTGGCCGACAGCACCGAGTCTCTGCCCCCCAACATGGCGCCGACGACCAGCATGGACGAGTTTCCTCTGGAGCCTCCCACGCAGGAGTCGGAGCAGCTGGACCACCTCTACGGCTCCTACGTCTCGCCGCTGT
This sequence comes from Trichoderma sp. TW21990_1, assembly GCA_010015515.1. Classification (NCBI taxonomy): domain Eukaryota; kingdom Fungi; phylum Ascomycota; class Sordariomycetes; order Hypocreales; family Hypocreaceae; genus Trichoderma; species Trichoderma sp. TW21990_1. The sequence goes on along the minus strand of WXUD01000012.1, from coordinate 781,155 downwards.
GCATCACGTCCTTCCTCCACCTCATGTCGACGTTTCCCCTGCCCGACGGCGCCGAGGAGCCGCACTCGTCGCATCGCTGCTTGGACAACCAGGAGAGCCCGCGGGTGGTCGAGTTGGCGCTGACGCCCGCTCCGTCGCCCAGCTACCTCAGCCTGGCGGACCTGCGGAAACACGAGCTGATCTACCGGTTTGAGCAGGAGTGGAACGTCGACGTGGCGCTGCAGCGGGACGTCTTGTGGAGGAAGCACCCGAGACTGGTCGTCTTCGACATGGACAGCACCCTCATCACACAGGAGGTCATTGATCTGCTGGCCGAGAACATCAAAGACCCGCCGGATCTCGCAGAGCGCGTAGCTGGCATTACGCATCGGGCCATGATGGGCGAGCTCAACTTTGAGTCGTCGTTCCGCGAGAGAGTCGCGCTTCTCAAGGGCCTGTCGGCAACCATATTTGAGGACCTTCGGTCGGTCCTCGACGTCACCAACGGCGTGCGGGATTTGCTCAAGGCACTCAGGCGCCTCGGTGTCAAGACGGCCGTTCTCTCGGGAGGCTTCCTGCCGCTGACGGGATGGTTGGCCAAGGAGCTCGGCATTGACTACGCCCACGCCAACGAAGTGATTATCCAAGATGGCAAGCTCACGGGCGAAGTCAAGGGCATCATCGTCGGAAAGGAGCGCAAGCGCGATCTCCTCCTTGAGATTGCGCAAAAGGAGGGCATCGATCTGTCCCAGGTCATTGCCGTTGGCGACGGCGCAAACGACCTCCTGATGATGGAAACGGCCGGCTTGGGCGTGGCGTGGAATGCGAAGCCGACGGTGCAGATGGAGGCGGGCGCGCGGCTGAACGGACAGAGCCTGCTGGACTTGCTCTACCTGTTTGGGTTCACGGGTGAGGAGATAGATATGCTGATTTCCTAGCCATCGGATTGGGTGTTTAGATCTGATAGGGAAGAATCAGGACCTCGGCGTCGGAAGGGCTAGAACTTTACGAGGGGTTTGCTTGTTTGACAGGCTTTTTTTTTTTCATATGGGAATAGTTCTCTCAAGGGATGAGACGGGGCTACAATGATAGGAGCACCGTTCGTTTTGGGCTTGGCACTTTCATTCTACTTGAGTGATGGTCGATTTGGTGAGGATGATGGGAAGAAGGGCAACTCTACATCCAGGGGAGAGCTTTCGGAAAGGCTGTTGAAAGCGTTCAATATTCAGCTGGGCGTACTTTGTACGGACTACCTTTTTGGGGAACTTTGACCACAATGTCTCACTTTCGGAGCTGTATGTAAAATAGTCTTCTTTTTCTTATCCTTCTTTTTTCTGCCTCATCATCGTTTTGTTGATTTTAAACCATGATGCACCTTCTCCCTCCCATATGTCTACACAGGCGAACACGCCTCATTTAAATACAATGCCCGCTTCTACCATTTCCACCATTGCTCACAGTTTCATGTGCGCATTCTGCCTCCCTTTAAGGGTAGCCCTCCTTGCCCCACTTGTTGAACTTGTCGTGGAGCTCCTTGGGAGCAGTGACGTTGGGGATGATGACAACGTTCAGGGCGCTGGGAGCATCACGGGGAGCGGCGTTGGGGTCGCCGCCGGGGTGGTACTTGTACTTGCCCTCGGCGTCGGCTTGCCAGGGCATGCTGGCGACGTTGACGGGGGACTCGGAGGTGGCATGGGTGGGAGATCGGCCTGGACGAGAGATGTTAGTATCTGGCGACTTGTTGTGCTGCTTAATGTAATAGCTGCTGTGCTGTAGAGAGGAACGATAGGATCATGCTGAGGATGACTGAATGAATGCATTGATTGCATCATGTCAGGTAAGGAGCTTCATGTCTGGGGTCGCATACCAAAGTAGAAGCCAGCACCGCCGAGAGCGGCAACCATAACACCACCGAGAATCTGCAAACACCCCAAAACAAAGCCATTAGCCATTCGAACTCTTCAATGAAGCAGCCCGGCACATGACGGAGCTGCCCCAGAATTGGAGCTTCGGTTTTCCAATATGACGCACATAAATCTCGGGGTTGCGCTTGGACTCGGTCTGGAGCTCCTGCTTGGTGGTATCCGCCATGCGGCGGACGGTCGTGGAGAAGAATCGGCGGGTGATCATGGAAGCCATTTTGACGGACGAATTGGCGGGAGGGTGGTTGACGGGAGGGTTTGAGTTTTTGGGATTTGGGGGGGGATTCCGAGGTTTGAGAGACCAAAAGCTTGCTTGGAATAGTGGTGCCAAAGCTGGGGTCGTATGATGATTTCAAGCCGAGATTCCGAGACTGCCATTGGCCAATGCCGAAGGTGGGATGGAACACGTGACTTCTCACGTGGATCGAGCTACCCACCTGGAGGTACTGCTGTAGAGGTAGACCTAGCAGCATAGCTTAGGTAACCATGAGCTCGCAGGTCCTGGTCCCGTGTTCGAGGCATGAAAAAATGCAGCGCGTTGGGCATTGATCGCCGTCACATCACATCGGCGCGCGCTAGGCCGGCTGGTGGCTGCTGGGCAATTTGCACAGGCCAATGGCGAGCGTAGCGGGAATTGCGCATGGCTAAGTAGGATGGAATGGAGGTTGGTACAGCATGAAGTAGCGGTGCTGGGCGGGTGGTGGACTTGTAATCTGTAGGTACTACTACTACTGTATAGCGTCTGTTGCAGTAGAGCTCTGTCAGGTACCTTGCATACAACTTGCCAATACACAAGCAAAGGGTCAATAATGCCGACTATCAAGTCATTTCTCATGGTTTGTCAGCACCCGTCGTCTTCAATCAACATCGCCCGTGCAGTAAGCAAGCAGTCGACTGTTACTTCGTAATTGCCCTCATGCAAACCACCAGCTTCTCGCTGCAGGTCACCTTCAGGCACTGGTGGTGTGCTGCGCTCCGTGCGCCCAAGCCAGTGGATGTACCCGTTGCATTCTGCCCAGGTACCGGCTACACCAGCATCACTCTACTTCGCTCTAAATTGCTCTGCATGACTCCGTAATTTCCACCTGCCTCACGCTACCCTAGAGGTACCCAATACGCCACGTTTGGACAGCCGCTACCGCTGCCCGCCTCGACCGCCAAATTGCGCAGACACAAACGCACCAATGGCCAACCCCTTTTGCCCTGCCAGACGAAAAGGAGGGTCTGGGCGCATGCCTGCAGCCTCGTTAACAGGCATCGAAAAGTGGACGAACGGCAAGACGCTCGCGACTGAGGAAAAAAAGGAATTCGTATGTCTAACTCGCTGCCTCTCTCCCTCTCTTCCTCCTCCGCCTTTGCCGGAGCGGGCGTCCTTCCGGCCTGTCCATCATCCTCCGAACTGCCTTTGTCACCTTTTTTTTTCTCTTCCATCTTGAAGCATCCCCGCTTCCGACGCTCCCTCTAACCTACTGCAGATTTTCGATTCGTTTACGCTCTCTCCCTTGTCTTTTTTTTTACAGCCTTTCCTTTACGTTCCTTTTGCCTTGGTTAATACGCCTATTTGGAATCCCGCGATCCGACCCTCGACGACTTGTTGCGCGACAACCTCTTACAAAGCGGCCACCCGAACTACTATTTTCGCACATTACGGCACCATTTTCTTCCCATCCAGCGGAACCATCCATCTTATTTCCTTGCCCTGCGCGTTCCCGACCAGCCGCTAAATTTTGTCAAACGTCGAGTCGATCTGTCATACACCCTTTGCCACGATCTGCTTTTTCGCGGTGAGATTTTGGCGGAACACTCGGATCTCGTATTCTCTGAAACGGTTTTGAAAAAAAAAAAAAAAGAGAGAAAGAAAATTGAGGAAAAAACCAAGACAACGGGCTATGTTATAGGACAACTCGCAGAACTTGCACACACGGGACCATCACGATGGCGTCCCCGAGCGCAGACGAAGCCATTTCCCCGACTAGCCATGTCCAGACCTTCTCGCCTCCCGCATCTTCGACACCAGATGGACAGCGCCCTGCGAGTGTTGTATCCTCCCACATGACAGACATCGCCAGCGAGGATGAGGCCGACGGCAACGCATCAACATCGGCACCAAAGACGCATCAGACGAGGGAATCGGGATCGGTGATGCGGCCAGAGACGGCCAAGACAGCAGCTTCGTCCAAAATATGGGGAGGCGCCAGGAAAAACTTGGGCGTTGGCAAGAGAGGAAGCGGCACCAGCACCACCAGCTCAGCTCTGGGAACATCCCCGAGCCTGACGTCCCGCAGCCACGTCCCTTCGCTCACGTCAAACGCCTTTTTCCATCCCATGAGCTCGCAAAAGCTGCAGGCCCAGAGAGCAGGAGCCGCACGACCTCTCGCGACGACCCAGCCACCACCTCCTGCGCCCCAGCCACAGTTTGGGGACCTGCCAGACAACGCAACAGATATCGATGGGAGCGTGATCCACGACTTTGCACCTTCGCCCGTGGCCCAGCATGGCCCACCGGTGCAGTTCCAGCACGTCATGTACAGCGAAGAGCAGAGGCATCTGCCCTCCCGCGGCACCGACTTCACCGAGCACGACACATTTGATCAGGCTACCGAAGCCACCAGTCCTACCGGCCACTATGCCGGCGGGAGCATGTCGGAGAGCGTTCGGCCGCTGCGCAAGGCTTCAGTTCCGGAAAAGGCCCACCCACATCTAGACCTGAGCGGAGGCACGAGCCTAAGGGACCTGAGGAACTTTCCCAGCCCAATGCTCAAAACCCCCCGGTCTTTTGGGTCGACATTTCTCCCTGGCATGGGTGACCGTGATCAGGGCCAGAGTGGTGAGAATCGAAACGCGGCCGGCGTGGAAAAGCTCGCCTCCACTGCATCATCACCACGGCTCAACCCCGTCGACTCCCAACTACGACCCAAGACCGAGAGCACCGCAGTTCAGCACAAGTTCAGCAAGCAGCGCAATTATGAGTACTTTGAGGGCAACACCATGTTCTTCTTCGGAGGTCGGTGGCAAAACACCCGGCAAAGGCCTATCAACGTTGCTACTGGACTCTTTGTGGTTATCCCTTGCGTCCTGTTCTTCGTCTTCGAGGCCCCGTGGCTGTGGCACAACATCTCTCCCGCCATCCCCATCATCTTTGCCTACCTTGCCTACCTTTGTTTCTCATCTTTTCTCCACGCCTCCATTTCAGACCCCGGAGTAAGTACCAGCCGTTGGATTTTGGAATCCACCCAAAATGTACGAGACAAGAACGGCATACTAATTGATACCAGATCCTTCCCCGAAATCTTCACCAGTTCCCCCCTCTTGGGCCGCATGAGGATCCCCTTCGTGTCGACCCCCCCACAAACGACTGGACACTGATAAAATCAGCGGAGCCGACGGCTGCCGCTATGGAGTTTCCCGTTAAGCACTGCCGGACGTGTAACATCTGGCGACCGCCTCGTGCTCACCACTGCCGTCTATGTGACAACTGCGTAGAGACGCACGACCATCATTGCGTGTGGCTCAATAACTGCGTTGGCAAGCGCAACTACCGATACTTCTTCACCTTTGTCTCATCTGCCACCATCCTCTCCCTCTACTTGATTGGTGCAAGTCTTGCACAGCTCATTGTTTACATGAACCAAGAAAACATCTCCTTTGCCAAATCCACCAACCACTTCCGCGTGTCTCTGGCCTTGGTCATCCTGGGTGTCTTTTCGTTTCTTTACCCTGCCGCCCTCATGGGATACCACATCTTCTTGATGGCCCGTGGCGAAACGACGAGAGAATTTATGAATTCGCACAAGTTCACTAAGAACGAACGATACCGTCCGTTTGACCAGGCGAGCTTCTGGAGAAACATCCTGGCCGTTCTCTGCCGACCTCGCACGCCCTCTTATTACCAGTTCAAGAAAAGCTACGAAAACGGCGATCAACGATTGGGCCCTCACCGGGACCAACGACGGGTGCTTGACTCTCGCGGCCTCGAGATGGATCCCGTCAAGCCCCCTTCACAAGGCGGCTTCCAAGGCCCTGTAGCCCTCCGGGGCTCAAGCCGGGGCGAACCTTGATGTTAATGACCTCAGTATATCGCGTGCTTTCAATTTTCTTGATATTTTGTTCTCTTTCCATTTTTACGTTTTTTTTTTTAAACTTTTTTTTTTTTTTTTTCGTTTTTCTTTCACAGCCATCATTGATGATGCCTTTCGATTCACTTGCACTCGATTAATTCACGAAGGAAACACATACGGCTGGAATGAGCATACATGGAGCAGTGTACGATTCTTGCAACGTGTTGGAAAAGAGCTATTGTATGTGTTTCTTATTATACCCCTTGTGGGTGGTACATCTACTTATCTTGTACTTTCACTTGATGTTTCTTCTTTTCTCCATCCCTTCTTCATATCTTCTTCTTCTTTTTTTCTTGACTGGAGAGGCGTGGTGGCGTCACAGAGATGGGCAAACGAAGTGTAGACTCGGATCATGAACTAAAGTTAAAGCATGCTGGACTTTGCGGAGAACCAAGGTCGTCTAGACAGGAAGCAATTTTTTCTATTCCATTCTGCATTGACCTTGATTTGGCACATTGATATTCATTCCTCTTTCCTCTTTCTTGACTGTTTCCAACGTAAAATGTGATGTATCCACCGCAGTCCCAACACGCGCAGAATGAGCCTTTTTCCCTCGATTTGTAAACGCAGCTCTCCGTCGTCCAAAGATGATGCTTGCCACGACCCACGTGGAGTTGCAAATGGCGATAACGTCAGCCGCACATGCTTAGCGGCAGTTGCAACTTCCAACCCGGTCGGAGAGATAAGGGGCTGATAAGAGAAATTTTTCGAAAAAGAAAACCGGCGGATCCAGCTAAGTTGCAGGCACCAGACCCTTTTCAGCTTCTTGTCGTATCCCCGTACTCTTTTTCTTTTTTCCTCCAGCATCGCTTCTTCTCTTTTGCCTCCCCAGACTTTGCTATAGAACAGCCCTCCCTGCGTCCTGCGGCTGAGACTTTCTGTTCTGGGGAATCTCCTTGTTTTGTCTTTGTTTCCCCCTTATTCTCGCAGCCAGGACGCCCCAAAACCACAGCAATGCCTCATCCAGTTTCGCCGCCGCTCGTGGTGTCGAAAGAGGCCCCTCCCCCGCCATCACAGGAAGATGTTGCGGCCTTCATCAATACCATCTTCAACGCCCAGACGTCCGCCGCGTCCGTCGATGCCTGCTATGCCCTTTGCGATGTGCTCCTCAACTCGGTCGGATCGGCCGGTCTGACCACATATGGCATCCTGGCCGAGGTCAAGAAGGCGGCTGCTGATAAGAAGAGCGGGCTGCGACGGGAGAGCAGCCAGAACCTGCTGGGCGCCATCTTTGAGCGGTTCCCTCCACGAGAGGCCCTGAGCGAGGTTGTGCTGCTGGTCCAGGATGCCAGCACTGTGGCCTGTGCGTTGGATGCTCTGTCTGATAAGGGGTCTGTTGTCCGCGAGGCTGCCCAATATGGCCTTGATGCGCTGTTCGCCAACCTCAGTGCCGAGGCCCTGGTTGTTGGACTGCTGCCCGTCTTGACCCAGTATCTCGGCAAGAAGACGGGCAAGTGGCAGGGCACTGTGGGAGCCTACCTGCTGCTGCAGAAGATGGCCGATAAGTCGCAGATAGTTGTGGGCTGCACCAAGGAGGAGGCTGCTGATAAGGACGTGCTCCGCGAGGCTATGGGAGCCAAGCTGGCCGGCTTGATCCCCATCGTTGAGGGTGGCATGCACGACCTGAAGACCGAGGTGGAGAAGCAGGCTGTCAAGACGATGAACTCTCTCACGACTCTTCTGTCCAACGACGATGTTGCCCCTCGGATTCCCCTGCTGGTCGACACTATGCAGCATCCTTCTCCTCAGACTCTCCAGAAGGCCATCCACGCCCTGTCAATGACTACATTTGTGGCTGTTGTCACTTCTCCTGTGCTGGCGTTGTTGACACCTTTCCTCGAGAGGTCTCTCAACACTCCCACCACTTCACAGGAGGTTCTCAGACAGACCGTCGTCATCGTTGAGAACTTGACCAAGCTTGTCCACGATCCTATCGAGGCCAGAACCTTCCTTCCCAAGCTGATGCCTGGTGTCAAGGGCGTCTGTGACCGTGCATCTCTCCCCGAGGTTCGAGAGATTGCCGAGAGAGCTCTCGCAACTATGGAGAAGGCCATGGGCAACGACAAGGATATTATTGCCCGAACTACCATCGATGACGTTGCCAAGGTCCTTGATGCAGAGGTTCAGAAGCACAACGCACTGGTGCTGCAGGCCGAGCCATACAAGCTTGCCAGGTCCTACGTCTCCGAGATGGTTGCCACTGATATCAACTACCGCCATATTGCCCGAATCTCTGCCCGGATTGCGCCTTACCTCAAGGGCCTGCTGCAGAGCCCGGACGCTCCCCAGCAAGTCGCCGATGCCGTCCAGAAATTCTATCTGGAAGAGGACGAGCGCCGATTTGGTGTCCCTGAGAAGGAAGACGACGGCGAGATTGAGATTGTCAACGCCGATTTCTCTCTGGCTTACGGTGGTATGCTTCTGCTTTCTCACACCAACCTGCGACTTCTCAAGGGTCACAGATATGGCCTCTGTGGCCGCAACGGTGCCGGCAAGTCTACTCTCATGAAGAGTATCGCCGGTGGCAAGCTGGAGGGTTTCCCTCCTCAGGACGTCCTGCGTACCTACTATGTCGAGCACAACCAGGGCGAAGACGCCGAAATCAGCATTCTCGAGTTTGTCTCCAAAGATCCTGAGATTGGCCCCCTGGGAACTGCTCACATTTCCAAGGTTTTGGAAGAGTTCGGCTTCACCTCTGGGCCTGAGGGTCGTCAATCTCAACAGGTCGGCTCTCTCTCTGGTGGTTGGAAGATGAAGCTCGCCCTGGCCCGAGCCATGCTGAAGGGTGCTGACGTCCTCCTGTTGGACGAACCTACTAACCATTTGGATGTTGCAAACATTGCTTGGCTTGAGAACTACCTCAAGTCTCACCCCGACATCACTAGTTTGATCGTGTCTCACGACTCTGGCTTCTTGGACAACGTCACCACTGACATCTACCACTATGAGCCCAACAAGAAGCTCGCATGCTACAAGGGTAACCTTGCGGCATTCGTCAAGCTTCGCCCCGAGGCCAAGAGCTACTACACTCTGTCGGCGTCCAACGTCCAGTTCAAGTTCCCCCCTCCAGGCATTCTGACTGGTATCAAGTCCCAGACTCGTGCCATCATCCGCATGACCAACGTCTCTTTCACCTACCCCAAGGCTTCTAAGCCATCGCTGCAAGACGTCTCTTGCTCTCTCTCCCTCTCCTCGCGAGTGGCCATTATTGGACCCAACGGTGCTGGCAAGTCTACTTTGATCAAGCTGCTCACCGGTGAGACCATTCCCACCGTTGGCAAGGTTGAGAAGCACCCCAACCTTCGTATTGGTTACATTAAACAGCACGCTCTGGAGCACGTTGAGATGCACTTGGAAAAGACCCCCAACCAGTATCTGCAGTGGCGTTACCAGCATGGTGATGACCGTGAAGTCCACATGAAGCAGACCCGTGCTTTGTCGGACCAGGATCGTGAACAGATGGACAAGTTCATCGACCTCAAGGACGGCAAGCCCGCTAAGCAGATTGAATCGCTTGTTGGTCGTCAAAAGTACAAGAAGACGTTCCAATATGAAGTGTAAGTGGCAGAAAGAAACTAAAGCCCAAATCTAGATCTTCAAAACTGACTTTTTTGATTTAGTAAATGGCGTGCAACTCTTCCCAAGTACAACACCATGATTTCTCGTGAGACTCTGCTTGAGTTGGGCTTTGATAAGCTCGTCCAAGAGTTTGACGATCACGAGGCGTCTCGTGAAGGTCTTGGATACCGTGAACTCCAGCCATCCGTCATTTCCAAGCACTTTGAAGATCTTGGCCTGGACCCCGAAATCGCCAACCACAACGAGATTGGCTCGCTGTCTGGTGGTCAGAAGGTCAAGGTTGTCATTGCCGGTGCCATGTGGAACAACCCGCACTTGCTGGTTCTGGACGAACCTACTAACTTCTTGGACCGAGACTCTCTTGGAGGCTTGGCTGTGGCCATTCGCGAGTTCAAGGGAGGTGTTATCCTCATTTCCCACAACGAAGAGTTTGTTGGCGCTCTCTGCTCTGAGCAGTGGCTCGTCAACGATGGACGGGTTACCCAGCGCGGCAACACCGCTGTCGATCTCGGCCGTTTCGAGGACAGCCGTCCTGGCAGCGGTGTCACAAGCACTGCGGCCAGCTCGGTTGTCAGCAGCGCTGTCAACTCTGGCGTCGAGGATAACGGCGAGCTCAAGTTCAAGGCCCGCAAGAAGAAGAAGATGACCAAGAAGGAGCTCAAGGACCGGGAAGTTCGTCGCCGTCTGCGACACATTGAGTGGCTCAACAGCCCCAAGGGAACTCCCCACCCTCCGGACACTGACGATGAGGAGTAAGAAAAAAAAGGGCGGGACTTTTTATTGAAGCTGCTCGAACGGGAAAAAGTTTTTGTTTTTTTTTCTTTTCTTTTATTGCTATATTTTTTTGGAAGATTTTTTACTATTTAGAGAGACACGCAGAGGCCCTGATTTTTTTGGGGTTTGGGTTTTCCGAGTTTGGCATGAAATCTCTGTGTTTCGAGCATCTGGTAGAGCTTGCGCGATGGGGGGGGGAGAGAACCCTGGATAGATGGATGAGGTGATGGGAAGGGCTTGTGGCACGACATTGAGATGAAGAGTATAGAGGCGTTTATGGGTGTTTAGATTTCTTTCTTTCTTTCTTTCTTTCTTTTTTCATCTTGTCGTTGGGAATTTCATATTATGCATCGTATAGACTGTGTTGTGAAGCTATCAATAGAACGGCATTTCCAATTTTTCTCAGATTTCAGGTTCATGATCCATTCACACGAGCATCGATATTAAAACGACGGCAATATTGAAAGGACAATCTCGTATTATCCTATTACTATCCTATAGTTGCCATCAGCTAAGCTATCCTCTGCACACCTTTACTTTTTCCCTACTATCCTTCCGTATCCATCATATCCCAGTTAAATCCCCCGCCAAAATACCCAAAAGTCATAAAGTAATGTCCATCCCAACCCTTCATAACAGTTTAACCCCCAAACTTTCCGGTATTAACATTTAAGAATCTAACATTATGACTTGTGAAGATGTGTGTGCAACCCAAGATCATACGTAATAAAAGGGAATAAAAAAAAAGCAAATGCAAAAACAAACACAAGAAATTGCAAACAACTCGATCTGTGTTTTTTTTTTTTTAGAATGGTGAAATGAATGTGGGATGAAAGCTTGTTGTCTGGCCACCGAATGGGGACAATGCCTCCCGTCTATAATGTGATGTATAGTTTCTGGTATATGCGATTTGATGAAGGGCATAAAATGCCAAATTTGTCCGTTTACCATGAAAAGGTCATGAGGGCAGGGTTCAAAGCCAGAGGCAGCAAGAAGTGACTGGCAGCGACGGTGGCCATGGGCAGGATGGCGACAAAGTCCTTGATTTGCCAGTCGTAGGGAACAAACGGCGCCTGAGCAAGAACGATCATGCCGGCAATGAAGATCAGCGAGAAGAGCATGGAGAATTTGAACTGTGAAATTAAAAAAAAATGTTAGTAAATTCCATGTACTAAAGGCGTATACGTATTTTCCAAGAGGAAACTGACCTTCTTCAAGACCTTGGGGACTTCAATAAAAAAGTTGGAAAACTCGGCTTCCTTGGCAGTGGCACCCCATGTCATGTTAATCTCAAACATGTGCGCCAACAGAGCCTGGCTGACGTGCAACGACAAGCCACCGAGGAAGATAGCCAACATGAGAGTCCACATGAAGTTTTCAAACAGGGCGTACAGCAGACCACGCTCACCGACACGGTAACGCATGACAGCAAGGGCAATGTTACCGAGGCCGTTGAACACGATGATGATGGAGAACCAGACCTGCCACGAGTCGACATAGTACTTGTCCAAGTAGCCGTTGAACCATCCCATGACGAAGTAGTTGACCGCAGTCATGATCCAGGCAGCTCCAATGGCATAGTAGGTGCCAATGTAGGAGATGACGGTGACCTTGGACGTAAAGCGAATGTTGGAAAACAGGAAACGGCGGAACAGAGGCGTAAAGGGACCGCGCCAGAGCCAGGTTCGAATGGGGTGGAACAGCAGCTCGTTGCAACCATAGGCGTACTTTTCCCATCGGGCAAGCTCATCATAGACAGTCAGAGATACACCTTCCTTGAAACCCTCACCAGCCCAAGCAGCCAGGCGAATGATGTAGCCGTTGCACTGCAGACGAAGCGACATGTCAAAGTCTTCCGAGACGTGGCTTTCGGACCAGAACTTGTCATATCCGTCTTCATCTTGGTAGGAGACTTGCTGGATGGCAGACCAACGAAGGATGGCATTGTGGCCGACAAAGGGAGCGACGTCACCGTTGGATACAGTGTATCGAATGGCAGAGTAGATGAGGTTGGTGAAAAAGGTAATGCCGTTCTCGAAGTAAGTGTGAACAACCTGCATGACACCAGAAGAAAACTGCATGATGCCGACATCAGGGGACTGCTCCATCTCAGAAACGGCATCGAGCAAGCAATCAGCGGGAACACGGGTATCGGAGTCAATCAGCAGGATGTAGTCTCCCATGCGGATGTTGCCATCAGCCCAGGCACGGCCATCAGCCTCGAGGACTTCCTTGAGAGCTTCCTCATATGCCAAGGCCTCGTCATTTTGGCTCCATTCGGGAGGACGCTCAATCGCCTGAAGCTTCTCCTCAACCTTGCAGGAAATCATGAGAGCAAAGTTCATGTTGGAGGCCTTCTTGAATTTGCCCTTGCGGGTAAAGCCGTTTTCTCCATGCTTCGGGCGAGCAACCCAACCGATGCTGTTGTCGGCGTAGAACTCAATGCGAGCCAGACGATCCTCTTCGGAGATGAGCTGCAAACCATCGTCATTGATGAACATGTTTGCGGAGCCACCCTGAAGTTCATATGTAGACATGGCCTGCTTGATAGACTTGACCGTTGGCATAATGACACCCTGCAGACCTTCTTTGTAGACAGGGCACTGGATGGTGACGTGAGGGAGAATGGCGGTCTGGAGACGTGGCGGAGGTCGGGCAGAGTAAAACTTGGAGTTGATGGTGAGCTGGCGAATGGGACCGAAGATTTGCGCCAAGCAACCAATAATGACTTGGGCGAAAAAGAGGGTGAAGAAAATCTGAACCGGGGCGAGGGCAACGAGCGCAAGACGAATGTAGCTCTGATCAACGGAAACTTCAATAGCTAACTGCCTCCAGGCAGCACCAAGGGAGACAGTAACCAGGACCAGAGTCAGAGACACGAGTACCGTGTTCTGGAGATGGATAGGTCGCTTTTCCGGCTTAATCTCACCACTCTCTTCATCAATTTCAACTTCAGCGGGTGGCTGAGCTCTCTTCTCGTCGCTGTCTTCCTCTTCCGTGTTACCAGCCTTCCAGACCAGCTCCATGAGCTCGGATTCAATGGCCTTGGCGCGTGCAACCAGATGAAGAGCGTCGTCGTCCCAAACAACCAACAGACCCTCGGACGCGACAAAGGCAGCAAACTGGTATTTACGGGCTCGCGGCAAGTCATCAATCGTGGGGAGAATCTGCACGCGCAGGCCGTTCATGAGCGGCACGTCGACGGCATCAGGAGACCATTGCAAGAAAGTCTTGATAACACGCGAATTGACCGTCATGGCGCATTGAACGTTGAGGGCAGCGCATGCCAACGCGAAGGGCGAGTTGGCCAGTGGAGGAGGGCAGGCCATGTAGTGGCCTCGGGCCTTGCGAAGCAAAACTCCCTCAATCTCTCCAGATCCATCGCTGACCCAGAGCTGAGAACATTGCTGCTGGTACAGGTAGTTGACCATGACCTCGTGCTTGATATCATCGAGGAACATGGAGCTCTGCATTGACGGAGTAGACTGGCCAGAGCTGGACTGAGGTCGAGAGTTGAATCTGGGAGTGGGAGGCTGGAGCTCCGTCTCATTGCCAGAAACGGATGAAGGTGTCTTTTCCGACATGACCGACTGCCGGGTTTCTTGCTGTAATCGAGGAGGTGCAACCGGTTTGGCTGGAGGCGGCGCTGGCGGTTCCTGCTCAGCCTTTTTGGTGCTGGCCTTGAAGTAGCTGGTGATACCCATCTTGACTGGTATGAAGCGAAGGCGCTGTGAACAAGGGCTTATCCAAGTTTGAGTTCCCCAGGCAATGGGCCTATTCCAAGTCCCAAGCCCTCTCTAGGGGTGTTAAGGCGTCAGGTCAAATACCCTTTCAAAGCCTCTTCGTGTTGTGCTTTTGGTTTCTTGATTCTTTGCGAGGTGTAGATGTATAACTTGTCGATGCCGCAGTTTCCGATGCAGTTGGATATGACTGCGTGTAAGTGACCGTGATTGACAAAACCGGCAGCTGGAGTTTCGATATTATAAAGAAAACCAAGTAATGCTACCGCAATGTGGAGAGACCACCCCGGGCAATAAGGCCGAACTGCTCAGGTAACGAACGGTGTTGAGAAGAGCGACTGTGAGTAAGTGTGGTGTGGACCGAAAACGAAGGCAATGCCCGAACACCTTGTCCACTCATGCAATATTGGCCGAGGACGCAACGCCTACAGGCCTGATGAGCGAGGGGAGGGAAGGGCAGAGAGAGGAGATGATAAAGAGGTGCGACGACGCAAAGAAGTATGAGTTGGGGAGAGGGTGGGGGAGTGAAGCCAGGCCGCGAGGATGTAATCGAGGACGATACATAGACTACTGTAATAGGTAGGGATAAGATCAGGCCAGGGCATGTGGCAGCAGCCCAAGAAAATGGTGGGCTGGGCTCTCACAGCATCCCGATCGGTGGCTCCCGCTCGATCTCTCGGTCTGGTGGGCATGGCGGGCAAAAGCAAAAGCAAAAGCAGCACCCTCTTGAGCTGAGAGCAAGAAACAAGAGAGACGACAGAGTTTGGTCAAGGGAGCAGGGGAGCAGGGGAGCAGGGGAACAGGGGGGGAGGGGGTGTGGTTGGCAAGGCAAGGTTGCAGACGCAACAAGCTGCAGCTCTTATGCGCCAAGGTGCTGCAGTGCGAGTGGGCATGTCGAGGAACAAGAGCAAGCTGATGGGAACCGGCCGTTGTTTAGACGCCACTGCAGGCCGCAGGACACTTGTACATACATAGCAGTAGTATTGTAGTAGTAATAGTATGTAGTAGCAGCAGCCGGAATGATAGGATGGCGAGAAGGACGGGCCAAGATGCCGGCGAGTAAACGAAGCGAAGGCCTGGTGGGAGTTGATGCCCAATATTCGGGCGGCTAGTCAGAGCGAGGTACACAGATAGACGACAGACTGAGCCCTCATTTCAGAGACACCAGGTCCCAGATGATCCTAGACCGATGCTACAGGCCCTCGTGGTCAACAATGGGTGGATTTGTTGTGAGAATGTTTCCTGATGGGCCTCGGAACCACCGCCCACGTTTTTCTCGGATAAGTGCCTCGCACAAAGTACGAAGTACCACTACTACTCAGTGCAAGGCGCACATACCCTTGCTCCGTAATCTACCTACTAGACAGTATCTAAAGAGCCCGTCATGAGTGACTGACTGACATTACAGTAGTAATGGCCCAGCCTTTCCCCCTGGCCTAACCGTGAACTTTGACCGGACCCTGATGCCTGTAGCTGCTTCTTGGCGGCCTGGAAATGGCAGTTCGTTTATGTCCAGCACAGCTTGCTACTGTACACATAGCATGAGTGTGAGTGCCCGCAGCCGCTGGTGCTGACAATTGGGAACCACTGGGAATAGCCTTTTGCCCTTTGCCAGGACAAAGCTGCTCTCGCTGTTTACCTCCCTCCGCCACAGCTTGGCCTATGACCCAAACAACCGCCGGCATGGTGACAATAGCTGTGGATTCGCACAGTCAAAGCAACTGTCACCAAGAACCGAGTCGGTAATACGGGCATTCTTCTCTCCGATTAGCGCTCCCAAGGGCCTTGGCCGGCTCCATACAGTAGAGTTGGGACCAGCTTATTTGTGCCCGCGCCTGTTCCTGTGCCTGTGCCTGTGCCTGTGCCTGTGCCTGAGATGGCGCTCCGAGCGGGCGAGAGCAAACTCAATGGCTTGCCTCTGCCAATGGCCACAACACGTCCTCATAGCTCTGGGACGGGATATAGTTCGAGTGGAGTTGTCTTTTCCCTGCCTTCGTTATTATTCCACAGATGGATTCAGTCCGTGCCCGCTCGCTGAGTTCTCTGGCTTCCTCGGCGAATCGCCCGTCTGATGCCTGGTATATACTGTACTGTACAGAACAAAAAGCCCGGGGGGGGGGGGGGCGTGGGATTTGGCAGAACCGGCAGAAAAGAAAAAACCTGTGGCCTTTGTGGAAACCCTAGCAAACGAAGAGTGGATCCCTATTTTCTGCCACTCAAGCGACCTTAAAGCGGCGACTGGTGCGGTACCGTATCTCCAAGCTACTGTGCCAACCTTCCTTCTAGCGCCCGATAGCTACTGGTATGCACATCTCGCACTCGCCTGAATGCCATCATCATCAGCCAAAGCCTGTGGCTGACTCAGGCCGCGGCACCCGGCTCGGAACTTTAGGCCAGACTGTCTTCCGGCACTCGTGGCTCCGTCTTATCGCCCAGGCAGATGGCGCGAGAGAGCGTATCGCATCGAATCTGTGAGACACGAAGCAAGATTGCAAGCCGTCCAACTCTGCCTAATGCACGATACAACCTACGGGCTGCGAAGGCGTCGGCCAGCAAGGCATGAGGAAAAAAATGCAATCCGTCGATAGCTCCATGGCGTCAAGGCCACCAGAGATAACAGAATCGAGTTCCCGATGCCCGATTGGATCGCTCCCAGCTGCACGCCAGATTCAGGACAACCACAAACGCACGGCCAGCGCCACCGCAACAGCGCATCAACAAAAAAAGCAAAGACATGGCCAGCGCCAGCCCGTCCCTTGAAGCTCCAGACCCCTTGCACAGAGTCGAGAACCTACTGTACTATGTACGCCCTCGTACAGTAGCGCTACGCCGGGCTCTTCCTTGGGCTCTGGCTGTGAGGCTTGCGAGTAAGAAGCAGAGGCCGGTCCTGCAGAAGGGGGGGAGAAGGGCTGCAAGGGAACAGGCGATGGCTGCTTGGACGGCTTGAGTCCCTCCCTTTGGCCTAAACGAAGCCCATCGTGAGCGCCACAGGCACCGTATCCGCAGCTTTGTGGTGGGTGGCAAGTGTGCTGGCCTGCAAATCAGAAGCGGCAAAGACACCTGAGCACTGCGTTTGTTGCGCATAATGACACGGAATACGCACTTGGTCCATGCACTGGAGAGGCTATTTTTGGGCAGCTCTGTATGGCGGCTTCGTATTTCCACTTTTGAGTGGGTAAATTCTCCGTTTTGTTTGCAGAGTTGCACCCAGGCATTGACAAGGTCTCATTGAGACTCACAGCTACAGCTACTGTACACTACAGTATACAGCACACGCCTTGGTTCCCTTGCCGCACAGCACATATCCGAGCTCAGTACCATCCGTCCGGAACGGTAGTATTTGCATATTTACCGGCCAGGCTGATATCTGTCGAGGCCTGCAAATCATATCTCAAACTTGTGTGCACGTGGCCGTTGGTTGAACCCAAGCGATGCAGCTGAAGGCCGGTTTGAGAGCAATCAACTCTGCCAAGTCAATACTGGCACCTACACACATACTCTCTGCTACCTTGTGTGGAGGCTAGATCACATAGACGTCTATGGGGCAATATTCGGGCAGTCCAATATGTAGCAACACCGTCAAGGACGGGCTGAGCTCTATACAGTACTACAGTACCGCAACCTTTTCACCATCACGATCTACGCTATGCAGAGCGCCAAGTGCTGCACATTTGGCCTCTCCTGCAATAAGGGTCTTGGTTCACGCCTCCATGGAACATTTGATTTGCATTGGATGTTTCCATGCGGCTACCATGTGCTGTATAAACGCCACGCCAATCTCCTTTTCATCAACCAAGAAAGCCACAATGGTTATGAGAGGCCTTATCAGCCGCCCCCTTACCTGTCACTGCGCAAAACCCTTACTCACTACCAAGGACTAGCCAGGCAATACCTGATACCGAACCCCGTGGCTGAGTCGCAAACGCTTCCTCGAGAGCCAACTGAGCGGCTCGTTTCCATAGTCTTCAGCTTCATTTGCTTGCTCATCATGTACACCCCCTGCAGCCGCCGTAGCCATCACTCTCCCTGCCTATCAGTGTAACCAACCTGGACTTCTCCGAGATTTAGGGGATCACAACCAACGGGCAGCCACGCCAACACATAACCCACGTCCTCGTAATCTGTACACTTGGACTAAAAAAAAAAAAAAAAAAAAAAAAACCCTTGGCCAGATATCCCATGCCAGCACCTGTACTACTCACCAACAGCAAAAGGGCATAGCATTTGCAATTAATCAATTAATCGTCACGTAGCCGACGAGCATCTCCAGCCCAACCATGCCATGGCATTCTCTCCGTTGTGGCTGCCATTATTGAATCCACTAAACGAATCACATAACCGCCATCCCGTCTCCCTGCAAGCCTCCCAAGCCATGTATGCTGTATACGTAGCAGCATCACCAAGCCGTAGACTTGTTCGTGCTTATCCATACCGCATCCAGCTCCCAGTTGGGAAACCTCCTTGACAAAAAGACCCTTACACATTGAAACGTGTTCATGCATCGCCGCACATTAGATCAATATATTGCTGCAGCGCCGTCCCATCCGGCCCAGGGAACAAGAGACTACTGGTAAGATACATGCACATACCTGACAAGTACAATACAACTATCAGAACGAAAACGGAACTAGTACCCGAGAAATATTGACATTTTTCTTTTTATTTTGCGGCTGAAGTAGACAAAGCAGAACAACAACAACAACAAGTAAAAGGGGCCAGGAAGCCTACGTATTGCATCCATTCGGAGGATATCCTCACCACACACACCCACACACCCCCTCTCGCTCTCTTTGTGTAGTGTCCGCCGCTAAAAGATGATCGGCTGGCTTGGTATTGGATAGCTGTCAGTCGCAGCACTCTCATCTTTGTGGTTGGGCAATGATATCAACGGCGTCTTTTGTCCCTGCACTGCGGATGGTGTGTGGCGGTAAGGTAAGACGAACGATAATGCAGGTCTCAGTTCCAATCTATCGATGAGATTGCCCTCGAAGCCACAGCGCCAGATAAGACAGTATCTGCAGCAAGGGAGCAAAAAAAGACTGCCAACCTTGCAGATACCACGTTGATCTCCTTGATATGAAAAAAAGGAAGAAGAAAAAGAAGAGAGCCCAACTCGCTTACTTTGCATTTCAGCCTTATCTACATCCCTGTTTTCAGCTTCATGCACCACCATGTAACGCCACGTACAGCACATGTACTTACTGTACCCTGAATGCCTGCCTGCCTGCCTACTTCAGAGCTAACGTAGGAAGCAGGGAGACTATCAAACATGGATGCAGTAATATTTTGCGTAGATACCTTTCTATTGAAGGACAAAGACCATGGCGAGCCCTTGCAAAAAATGGGACTTGCATCCGCATCCCGGCCATATGCAGCCTTACCAATGGAACACGCACAGTTATCCAATATTCTTGGTAAAAAAAAAAAAAAGGAAAAAGAAAAAAAGAGGAAAGAAAATATCGCACGTCATCTGCCAAACTACCATGGACGCCCTTCTCGAATTAGGAACTTTTCCCGCCCCTGTTCACAGCTGGCTTCTACACCGCATCGACGACGTGCCGTGTCTACTGTACATGTGCAGTACTATGTACATGCAAGCGAGCTCAATATTTCCGGATTTGGTCATTAAGAGTCATAGGTGTTGTGTGGATTGTGAGACACTTGGTGATTGTAGAGCAAAAGTGAAGCCAAAAATGATGCTTCCGTGAGTTGCGGATATTCACAAAATTACGATAGTCTTTGAGAATAACATGAAGAAAAATCAGTGGATATTGAATTCAAACGCCTTTGTAGTAGCACTGGTTGCGCATCTAATAGCCAGATATACCATCCATCCCTATTACCTAAAGTTACTGTAGTCTCAATCATAAGATATGCCCGATAATTTTTTTCCAGAATAAAAAGAAAGGCTACAACTATCCCTCAGCCTCTTGTCTATGAGTGTCCGTGATATCACCAAAGCATAGATGAATCTGAACAGTATTTCTCCCGCAACTATGTAGTGATAGTCAAGCATGTAGCTCACAGTTCCTCGTTGCCATCGCATTGCTGGGAAATGACAACGCGGCTGACCTCGAGCTGAGGCTGCGTCCAAGTGGGAAACCAGGTGTCTCGGGCATCCCAAAAGTCCTTCTTGGCGTTGGGAGAGTGATCCAGCCAGGGCTTGCTAGACTGGCCGTCTTCAAACCAGCCGTTTGTGCCGCCAACAGCAAGGTTCAGGATGAGGTAGAACTCTTGGTCAAACGGGGTGTTGTCGCGGCCGGTTTGGCTCCAGATGTCAATCAGCCTGGTGCCGTTGGAGGTGGAGTCCGGGAAGCCGCCTCGTTTCCACATGGGCTTATTGAAGTTGGTGTAAGTGACTTGCAGCAGCCGGCTGTTGATATAGGTGAAGAGGTACTTTTGCGACCACTCGAGGCCAAAGGTATTGAATCCCGCGCTGTAAGTGGTGTGCAGAGCCTTGCGCTTGTTGTTGGTCTTCCACCAGGCATCGTTGGCAGGGTCAGGACCCCAGTGCAGAGCAGAAGAAGCAATGTTATTGCCGCCTTGAGAATAAGTGTGGTTATTTCCACGCGACTCCATGATATCAATCTCTCCGGACGACGGCCAGGGGCCATAGGTATCCTTGACTGGCAGCATCCAGATGGCGGGCCACAGCCAGTCGCCCACAGGTAGCTTTGCAGTGACTTCAACACGGCCATACTTGATGGTTGCTCCTTTGAGGGTGTTGATACGACCGGAAAGTGTCGGAGGAACGATACTGGAGTTGCCGGCGGTGGTGTTGGTGGCGGCGACGCAGCTATAGTAGTCCTTGGAGGTACAAGTGCCGTCCTTGAGCAAGTTGATGACATTGTTCTTCTCGACCAGGTTGGCATCTTGGAGAGTTGCCTTGATCATCAGATGGCCGTTCTCAACATAGACGTTTCCATCGCCGCCTGTAGTTTGTTCAAATTCGCCGTTGCTAGTCATTCCTTGTTAGCAAACCCATTGCGCCGAAACATATTTCGAATGAATGTACGTACCCAAATCCACCAATCTGCACCTCCTTGGTCCAAATGCTCGGATCAATGCCGTTGCTAAAGTCCTCATCCAAAACAGGACAGTACTTGTGGTGGACGACACTTCGCAGACCGTCCCAGACCAAGAAGCCGGAAATACACAGGCCGAGGAGGATGCCGAGGAGGGGCAATATCGTGACCCATTTCTCCTTGGGATCAACCTTTTCCAACCATGGCTTTTCGATATCTCCCTTGACCAGCCGCGAGTGGAAATATCGCTGGCCGCCACGCTCTGCGGAACGCTCGTCGTAGGGACTGCCACTGGACGACTCAAAGCTCGAGGCGGGCCGTGAGGCGTCCGGGCTCACAAAAGGGTTTGTGACAGCTCCGGCAGCGTTGGAGGCCGTGTCAGTGCCCTCGAAGATGTTGCGGTTTTCATCCGTGTTGGGAGTCCCAGGGCGGAGAGGCGTAGGCGCGCTGGACGTTGCGGCCGAGGGGACGACGGGAGGTCGCCCTTCGAAGTTGTTCTCCATTGGGGAGCGCGGTGGTGAAGACAATATGCAGAGCAGATCGGATAGAAGCTCAAGATTTGGATTGCAGCAGCTGGTTCGAATTGAAACCAGAGAGCGAAAGCCTTGGCCAGGCTGTGATGGTAGTAGTAGACCGGCGTCTTATGAGAGCAAAAGAAAGCGGCCCGCGGTGACGTATGGGACCTCAAGAGGGCACAGAAGACGGAGAGCCGGCTTTGATATGCCGATAAGCAGAAGAGAGTTTGCGAGACAGACTGGGAGCGAAGGACAAAAAGAGGGACTGCAGCGGCTGTTGCAAAGAAGAAGGGGTCCGAAGCAATGGATGGACTCAGCTGGGCGGATGAAGCCGTTCTCTCCCTTCAATTGGAGCGGCCGAGTCGCTATACGGGCGCTGCCTCAGACGGTGCCTCAGCCCCAAGGTACATGTACATGTACATCGGTAGGCACATGCACATGTATACCTTCAATGTCAATGTTGACACTTTCAAGTTTTTTTTCCCCCTCTGCCCTCAGTACGATAATCAATTGCTTGCCCGCTGGCCCCGGCCCCCTCCAGCGGAGTCGCGGCAACTCGAGCTCTGGCGTGCAGGGCCTGGAATATCGACTCTCGCAGGTGTCGAGGGCGTGTGCAGGGCCTTGTCCAATGCCAAGCTGCAGTCCCTTGCCAAGCTGATCCTTGCATCTCTCGACTCTTTGCTGGCCAATCTCCACACCCTCGAACAGCTCGACGTCCGTCCTATCAAGCAGCGCTACTGGTGAGAACGTGGGAGGAGCTGCGAGAGCCAAAGATTAAAGCGAGGCTAACAGTGTCCGGTATGCTTAGATCTTACCTTGCTTTCACTACGCCGTGCTATTCTCTCCGCGGCCGCCTGGCGACAACCAATCCGGCGAAAACGGCCGCGAGGATAACGGTGCTCTTGCTACATAGTACGTATGTAGTAATACTACTAGTAGTAGTACTCCGTAGTAGCAGCAGGATTACTGCAGCCTGCAGGACGGGTTGGAGGGAATCAAGGTTGCAGAATCCTACCGTCGTCTTGACATTGTCCACGGGAGCGCTCGCAACTCCATGGCCGCTCGAAGCGTTGTCGCAGCACCGCCCGCTGCTAACCTCCTGGCGAGACGATACGAGCGCCCCTACAACTCACCTGCTACAGTAACTCGTATAACCGCTGCTACCATCTCTCTGCCTGTCGTGACACACATGGCCGGTTCGCGCTGCGTCCCATCAATCTCTTGTTTGCAGCGCCAAGGCTCGTTTGCCTTGATGTGACTGATGCTGCTTGCGACTATCGATCAGCCGCATCTATTGAGTCCGCCGTACCCACTGCTGATACAACAAGAAAGAGTTTTTGTGTTTTTGTGGTGGCACGCAGAAGAGCAGCGAGTTGATGCCCTGCCATTGAGCCGGGCCACCCTCTTTGGAAACAAAGGATCAACCAATGCCTCCATGTCCACATTATACAGTACAGTACGAAACAAACTTTTCGTATCGGCGTTCCCAGGCGCCCTCCCGCATCGCTCCAGCCCCTGTTCTAAGCAACCAGAAAGCGCTAGAACTCCAGGTCGGTGCCTGTAGCCCGTTCCTTTGAGCGCTAAAAGTCGGCCCTGGCGCAGTCTCCGCACGACTCTCCAGGCACCTTTTGACAGTGGCTTCAGTGGCTTCAGCGGCACCAGCCGGAAAGCGGGTTCTAGTGGACGAGGAGCTGTGCGGGCTCGTAAAAGCAGCAATAGGTCGTTGCGATTAGCTGCCGCTGTGGCTTGCCCAGCGCTGCGCCACTCTGTCCCCCCCCGGTGCCGTGCCTGAAGATCCCTGCTCACGGCGTCCTCACCGCCTTGGATAGAGCCACGCCCTCGCAGACACAAAACTCGACAGCGAGCTTCATGGATCAATCATGGATGGCTTTTCACTTTGACTTTTACGCCTCCCGCATTTGCACTAGCCAGGGCACGTCCAACAGCGCTATCTGGTAGCTACAGATCACAACTGTCGCTAGAGCTGCTGGCAACCTCGTACTTCGTACCGAGTACACCACCAGAAATGCAGCAGTCGCGCGTTAATGCTGCCAAGAGGCCGGGCCAGGAAAAATAGGGCACCGAGACTGCCATTGAACTCTCTCGGTCCTTTTCCTCTCCAGCGCTTCTTCTCCCACTCTTGCAGTGGCTAGCTCGCTCCAGGACGTGGGAAACCTTGCCGGGTAAATGGACGCCAGCAAAGGACCGTAACAAAGTTCCGTCTATGCATGTAGTTGATGTCGCATGAAGCTCTAGTACCGGTGCTAGGAGACCTGGTTATCCAACCCGGGACTGGCGGAGTTGCAGCCTGCTAAAGAGCATTCTGTGCCTGGTAAGGTAATAACTCGGGGCACAACTCAAATTAATTGCCCTGTCTGAATCACGGGTCACGGCAAAGACGACCAGATCCTGCATTCCGAGGCAATCCAAGTTGCATCAGGAAAAACACTTATAGCTCTCACCTCTGCCCTCGAATACGTCATGCAGATCCCGCCGAACTTTGCTGTCCCTAGACCCGACACATAAAACACCATTTCTGTCTACGGAGTTTACAGTATCCCTACCGATGGGGCCCTACAAACTATCGCCTTGCCCACGCGGGCTGTCCAGAGCCAGTAACGTGCCAGAACAAAGAGAAGGAAAAGAAACGCAGAGCTGGACTAGACGCTGTCCGCAGCTAGCTGCTCCACCAGGCTGATTGATCCAAACTATGTCTCACGGTCTCCGGTCGACGCAATACAGTATACTATACCATACCATGGCGAAGGGCAGCAAGTGCTCCGCAGAACTGAGTCGAATTGGCCGGGGGACGAGGTGGACGCCGCAAGCTAGCTGAGCTGAGCTGAGCTGAGCAGGCCGCAACTCGGATAGCTTTGGCCAGCTCCCACAGTCGATGCTGAGTTTGTCTTGCACACCCGAGAGCACAGGAATGAGACTCAATACTGATTCCAATGCCCAGAGCGGATCCCGATATCTACGAAAAATGCGGCAGCGAGCTCCGGCTTGGCGAGGCTCCACGGTATATTGCGAGCGACAGGACTTGTGCCAGCACCCATATGGATCACTTCAGCAAACAAAACTCTGTACAGTACAGCACTGTAGATGGCCAAGGACTGAGAGCACCAAATGTTCAGAGTTGCGAAATAGCGGCAGCTGAATCTCAAGACTAAAAGCGTGGGTTGACTCCGCTTTGTGGGGGGATTATGGTTCAATTGTTGGCCTTGTTTTGCCCGCGTAAATCTCTCCGGGACATCGTCAATCTCTTGGACTTGGAGTCAACCCTAGCTTGCGGCCGCAAGAAAAAAAAAACCGACTCAATACGCATCATGCTCGTATCCCAATCGCGGAAAAAAAAAAGAGCGAAAACAAAGAGTGGGAGGTGGGAGCTGAGATCGGCAATCCAGATAGATGGTCTTGACGGCCCCCCACCACCAAGCAACATGTCGACAACCAATGGATGAGGCTCGCTCTATTTTTATCAGCAGTAGCGTCTGCGACGCCTTTGTTGGGCTGCATGTCTCAGTTGATCAATCACTCCCTTGGATCTCGTATAGCTGTCGGGTGGGTTACCGCGATGTATGTTCGGATGGCAGACCGAGAGACAAGACACGGCTGGCATTGAGTGGCCCAACACCGAAGGCTGGGCACGGAGCGCAAAGACCATGAGCAGGCCCTTGCTTTGCCCATCATTCAGCCCTGAGAGATAGTATCATGGTCCTCTTAGGGAGAAGCCAACTGCCGACGTCATTCCATCAGCGACTTATTGGCTCCCTTGACGGCCGCCTAGGAGCACGGCATGTACGAGCATGTCACGGACTCGTTCGAATCCTTGCGATACCTTTTGTGCTCTATCACAACTACTACCTACTAATCTATCCAGTGGAACCAACGAATCAGTCTGGTCGAATTGTCCCCAACCATGCCATCTGAGAGTCAATTTTGACGCCCTTTGTGCTACCAGCCAATGTCCACCTGGCCGACTAGAGGCGGTGGCGTATACATGGCGAACGCAGCAGCGCCCTGCCTGGTGGATGGGGGTTTGTTGGAGTCATGTCGCATCATTTTCAAAGGTTCCAATCCGTGTATATCGTGCTGACCGAAGGGAACTCTCTTTTGGAATTTGTTGACAACCCCCCAAGCTTCCATTGCTGTGTTCCCATCATTACACGTCATTGCTGCAGGAGATGCTTCAGGCAGGTCCACGTACAGTAAAAGCCTCCATACATACGGAGTAATTACATAGTACTTGGTTTGCTGGACAAGAGCTCCGAGCTGAAGCTAACAGGCCGCTTACACGGCTGTGGATCAGCACGGCTCTTATCCATAGCCTTCTTGTTTCCGTTCCCACAAGCCGAGAATCTCCATATTACTACGGCGAGACGGACGGAGCATGACTCGGATGAGATCGGGTAGGTTCCCGATGAAGCCATACAGGGATGACGCCTGGCTGGCCATGGCCATCGTCGTCTCTTTTGTTCCTATCAGCTCTCAGGCTGCCGCTGCTGCAAGCGTAGCGTGGCGCTACTCGACTTGAGTTCCAACCAAGTTCCGCTTTTTGCGGTCGCGCTTGTGATGCATCATGGCTCGTATGGATGCAGGACCGGGGTTGCTGCATTGGCTGAGACCCCTCGAGCGATTGGGTGGCACCACGCTTCTCACAGGATTCCATGTTGGCAGCATTGATTCGCTTTGGCAGCCTCTTTTGTTCGTATCCTCGGCTTTGTAGGGGGCTCCATGCCAGCACACCCAAACTACTGCCGGGATGCGTCACCTATGCAGCCGCATTTCCTTTTGGCACCGTTGACTCGCTGTCGTCTTTGACGTGCGTTTTTTTTTTTTTTTCCTTCTCCTGCCCTCTAAGGAGAGGATTTAGATTTCTTACGGTAATGATGCGTGGGCTGTACATCGTAGTCGCTCCACTAACACATCCAAACCCTGGCCTTGCTGCAGTGTCGGCTCACAGCTTCAGCTGGCCAGGTAGCACCCAAGCCATGCCATTGATAACCAAGTACACGTATACATTAGGCAAGGAGCAAAAAAAAGAGGCTTCGAAGCCAATCAAGGCTCCTCCCAGCCGCTGAATGATTTAGCGGCAGACTAGCCCGCTGCTGCGTCCGATGCTGGGAGAAGTCAGAAGTGAGACGCCGCGATGCCGATCATCCAGGAACCTCGCAAGTTTCCCAGCCATCGAAATATATACGGTGCTACAGTACAGTAGACAGAAGCGCCAAGCCCCAATGGAGAAGCAGCAGAGAGTTTAGCCAAGCGTTCCCGATATCTCTTCTCCTCACCCTCCTTGCATCTTTTCTGCCAGCGCACAGCGTCAAAGGGCATCGTAACGGAACCGTTCAGCTCCGTATCTTTGCCCTTGTTGCTGCTACCTGGCGTTATTCGAGGCTAGCAAGGCGTACTCTGCATGATTGCACTGTATCCCATACAAGCCCAGCCTTCGCGTATTTCCCCCTCCTCCGCTCTTCTAGTACGAGTATAATACCATTTGTTGTAAGTGTTGTTGACGGCCTGTACTTCAGCCCTGCTTTAGCTTACACACTATTGTCAGGCTATTCATACCCCTTATTCTCACCGTCGAGACGTTGTGGAAGAAGAGCCAGAGTCCGTCGTCCTCGGTCACTGCTTGCTTTAGAGTTGTCAACAACCGACAGCTACGATTGCTGCTATATACTCCTATCACTTCTTTTTCTTCTTTGTTATCAATATCCCATTCTATATTCTCCAAGACACATCCCACCTTCTTTACCTCCACAACCGTCAACTCGCAGCAATGCTGTCAAAAGCCCTACTAGCCCTGGCGACGCTGCTCGTCTCTGGCGTGTCAGCAGATCCCCGGGATCTGGGAACTGTGCTAGCCGGCAACAAAGATCTGTCCACCTACTATTCGCTCATCCAGGTATGCAATCTGATATCCAGACATCTTATCTTTGTAACTGGGCAATCCAATTGGTGTGTGCTAATGCGCTTTCTGCAGAAATATCCGGATGTTCTTCTCCAGCTTCCCAGCTATGCAGGCGTAACGGTACGTGTGATTTCACTTGTCCCCATCATTGCTCCCCAATTCCCTTGGTCACAATATGAATGAAATTGTATATCAATTCTATACAACTCTCTTATTAACTAATTGTTCACCAGATCGTTGCACCTTCCAATGAAGCCTTCAAAAACATCCCCTATACCGCACTTAATGGCATCTGGAATCCAAATGACAAGGCCACCACCGTGCCACTCCTTCAATACCACGTCCTCATAGGAACCGTCACAACTGCCGGTCTTGACACCGGGCCAACCTATGTTCGGGCCACGCTTCTAAAGAGCCCTCGCTACACCAACGTGACCTTTGGCCAAAACGTCCTCATTGCCAAGCAGCCCGGCGATACGGTTGTCTTCACCACCAGCATGGGCACCCGCTGCACGCTCGTCGAGGGTGACATTCCCTTCCAGGGCGGCCTCGTCCAGGTGGTGGACAACTTGTTGATCCCTCCGTCTCGCATCGAGAACACCACCAAGGCGTTCAACGTGCCCAACTTCCTGGGCAGCCTCTACGCCGCCGACCTCATGCCAAAGGTCTCCTACGAAGAGAACATCACTGTCTTTGCTCCCGTAGATAGCGCCTTTGCCTCCGTCGGCGGCTCTCTCAAGCACCTCGATGCTAAAGCCCTTGCACGCACCATGGGATACCACATCGTGCCCAACCAAGTGCTCGCCTCGTCCGCCCTCACCAACGGCACGCGTCTCGAGACCCTCGCCAAGAATCCCTCCGGCACAGCCCCCGAGTCTCTCGTCATCCGCCAGTCCGGCAACAACAAATACGTCAACTCGGCTCAGATCGTCCAGCCTGACATTCTCCTCTCCAATGGCATCATGCATCTCATCTCCAACGTCCTGAACCCAGATGCCGATGCTGCCATTCCCAATCCAACTGCTGTTACGCAGGCGCCCGTCTTTCCTGTTAGCTCGGCTCGCAATCCCTTTACTTCGGCTTTGCCTTGCACTGTCAGCTGTCCTGTTACCACCACGGCTGCTGATACCACCACGGAAGTTGCCGAGACGGCTACTTCTACAAGTACCAGACTATTCACAAGCAAAAGCAAGGGCGCCGCGGGAGCTATGGCTACGGCAAATATCCGTGCTGCGGGAGCGGCGCTGGGTCTTCTTGGCGCGGGAATGATGTTGTAATAACATTCCTAAGAATGTCTTTTCTTTTTTTTTAATCATATAGATGTATATCTTTGCTTCATTACGGGGTTGAAGAAAGATGTTAAAAGCAGAGGCACGAGCCTTTATTGGTATGGGCAGTAATGAGAGGGATTTAGACGTAACGAGTTTTGGATATTTTTGGTTTTTTTTTTTTCGGACTTTGAGGTTATCGTAATAGAAAAGAGGGCATCTTTTTTTGGTTAAAGTTAGTATTGCATTGCGATGATGAATTAATCATGAGTTTAAGTCGGAAATGAGCTGTTTCTTGTGATAACTGATGTTGTAATCTTAATCTGAACTTCAACTGCTCATATATATTAATACATCTTTTGTTCACTACATCTTCTGAGCGCAACTATTTATCTGAGTTAAGTGTTGTAGAATTTTGGCGGTCAGAAAAAAACATCCATCTTTATCATTTATTTACTTTTTAGAGAGTGATATTGATGGATACGATACTTCTAGTTTATCCAACTGTCCATATAAGCAATCATTGCTGTGACAGTTCGTGATTTGCAGGGTAGCGTAAATGTTATTACGCCCCCACAAGATTCCTCATGAATATTGTCCCAGTAGAAGAAGAATGCAGGGTAAGGCACACATACAATCGAAACTCAGTAAATATCAAAACGCGTGTTATATATTCCTTGCATCATGCGATGCAACTGTCTACACACTCAATCCATTGACAAGGCTCATCGGCCATCATGATATCCGTAACTATAAAAGCACTACAAACAGAACTCGCAGTTCCTCAAAGTCGTTGTCCATTGCTGAGATTTCCCCTATATCTTCCGAGCTCCCAACGCCACTGATTTAAAAGCAAATCAAAGTAATCCCAAGCCTAAAGCCTTACGCCGCCGGAAAGAACGCTTTTCCTTCATCTATGATTGCGACCTCGGTTCCGCGAAGTGCTCCGGTTACTGTCGAAGCTGCGACTGCGGCTGCGACGTCGAGCATCACGATCGTCATATCGGCTTGCTCCATTGCCTCCTCCACCGCCACGTCGTCTGGGTGCTGGCGATCTAGATCTCGATTGGGACGAGTATGAGTCGTTGGATCGACTGCGGTATCGACTACCACCGCCACCACCTCCCCGAGAAGAGGGAACACCGCCAGGAGATCGAGCTGGCGACAAGGAGTTGGGTCTGTAGACATCGGATCGAGGACCGTATCTGCTTGAAGGCGAGAAGCGACGACGCCCACCACCTCCGCCACCACCACCACCGCCGCCTAGAGGGCCAGAAGGCGGACCGCCCCCACGAGAGCTTTGGAAGGGGACTCGGGGGTCAATGTTGGCACCCCGGCGGGCGAGGGGAGGGCCGGGCGACTTCCTGCGAGGCAACACAATCGAGACATTGATCACGGCGCCGTCGATTTGCGCCTCGTGCATGTATGAAATGGCAACTTCGGCATCGGCCTGGTGTTCGTACAGGATGTATGCGGTGCCCCGGTTGGTGCCCACTGCCATCACATGTTAATTATTGACGTCGCTCTTCTGAGCTGGGGGTGAGGAGCAACCGACTTCTGTTCATCGGCAGGTCAAGGTCCTTGATGTGGCCAAATTGGCCAAAGATCTCGTGCAGATGCTGCTCATTGACGTTCTTTGACAATCTCTCCACCACAATCTAGTTTGCAGCTGGTTAGCTGAGCTGCCCTTTGACGACCTCTCGATGGGCTATTCGCTGCGGATAAACCAACCTTGGTAGCTTTCTTGGGAGGGCCTTCGCTGGGCGAGCGGCTATCTCTACCACGCTCACGGCTCCTGTCCCGACTGCCGCTCCTGTTTCGTCCATTGCGACGAGGCGGAGTGACTGATCGCGACCTGGATCGAGAGCGCGACGGGGATCGCGAATCGTGGCGGCGGCGGCGATGGCTTGGAGGCGGCGAACGCGAGCCGTTTGAGTTTGATCGCGGAGGCGTGCGCGAAGAAGCCCGACGACGGCTTCTGGACGGAGATCGCGACGCCATTGTTGATGCGGAAATGGCGGATCTTTGGGTGCGTTGGGAGATTTCAACAGGGAGAGGTTCGAGCTTCTGAAAGGCTGCTAGAGCTCATGGCCGATTCTGGAGCAGGGAACCAGTTGAATGCGTGGTCACGTGACAACATTTGGGGCGTCTGCAGCCTGGAAAGAGCTGAAGAGCTGCAAGAGCCTCGCCTTTGCCCCCTCTTTGATCCTACCGATACTTTTCGAGATGAATAACCATCTCTCTATTTGATTATTTGGTGTGAGGCTTTTGGCATGGTCTGATGTTGATTATTACTCAAAATTGATCCATATCCAGCCTTGTTTCCCCAGCTACGGCTCTGGCCCTCAATCAACTCATACACCACCCTGCACGATACACAGTCAAACACGACAAAATATACAATCTAGTATGCTAGATGCTGAATATCCACCTGCCATACAAATGCTGTTTTCTGACATTCATAACTAGTCACTTGAACAGCATGTCGTGATCGTCAAGCGGGACTACTTTGTAAGTGGTCTTGGATTGAACTACTCTGCAGGAGTCAAGAGGATCCAACATTCGTTAACCATCGATATAGTTGAGCCTAGTTGATGCAGCATTGGCTTATCATCTCCAGGCTGGATGTCGCTAAATGTCTGGAGCAGCCTCACGATCAAGTACAGCATCTGGGTCAGAGCAAACTGCTGGCCGATACAGATCCGCGGGCCACCGCTGAACGGAATATATTCCCAGCTACAAGTAATATCATGTCAGTATTTGCCGTCCCCAGTGGTAGCTCTAACGGAAGAGTACTTACCCTGGCCGGTGTGTTTCCCATCTCTCGGGTCGAAATTCGTCAGCATCGGGGCCCCAATAGTCTTTCCTACGATGTAAGCTGTAGGTTGAGAATCGACAGTCGGTGCCTTTGGGAACAAAGATGGGGCTCTGTCCATCTGGACCGCCGCCTTTGGGAAGGACGGTATCCCTCTCAGCAGTGCGCATGTTGCTTGCTACCGGAGCGTACAGTCGTAAAGCTGCAAAAAGTTGTGTAAGCCTTCCACATCAAGCTCAAGCTTAGAGAGGGAAAGGGAATGCTAACCTTCTTTCAGAACCATGTTCACATATTTGAGGTTCTTCAGCTCCTCCCAGGCAGGCTTGCGACCATCCAGCTCGGCGATTTCCTCCCTCAGCTGCTTCAGCACATCTGGCCGTCGAGCCAGGACCCAAAAGAGCGAGGCCATTGTACTGGCACTGGTGTCACGGCCGCCAAGAATCAGGGAAAATAGTTGGTCTCGCACCTCGCGATGAGAAGCTCCCGACTTAATAATTTCGTTCATGAAGATGTAGGGCCTCTCCTTTTCATGATCCTGAGCGAGCGCCCGAGATACGTGGTGGTCGACAAACTGCTGAGTGACCTTGACACATTCATCAAATTTCTTATCTGGCTTCAACAGTGCCAGCCATCCCAAACGGGAGCGGTTCGTCGCAGTGGTAAGGATGTAGTTGAATGCCGTCATGAATTCCAGAGACTCCTTCGTTGGGGATGTTAAAATGGAGGTTGAGTACCCGAACCTTGGAAGCGTTTTAGTACTGCTTCAGTGAGACGATATCATTCTTACTTACATGAAATCAGTTGACACGTCCATGGTAAAATGATATAGCAGCCTTTCGAGATCAAACTTGGATCCATCTCGTGGAAGTCTTGCCAAGAAATTCTCCACATGTCTATCTGTGCATTCCAGATCGGCGATCTGATTCCGTACGAAGCTCGGGCGAATCATGGCGCGTGCATGCTGCCACTCGGGCCCGTTGACAGCGAAGATGGCATGAGGGCCAAGCGTCAATACGCTCACTTGTTGTCGCAGTGATTTCATCGGCCAGTCCTCGAACCGCGTCGACAGCAGTGCCTTGCAGTTCTCTGGATCCGAGGTGATAATCATCCATTTGCCCAAGGCGCTGAACCAATATGTTCCGTTGTAGGTGTTGAAAAGCCCATCCCACATCTGCAGCAGTCCATGCTTTTTGAGCGCTTTGACCGACATGCTCAGCATGTCCAGACCTAGGATGGGATCCCAGTGAGGATATGCCTTGGCTGGCTTGCATCCATTGAGGCGCGCGCCACGAAGATAATGGTGCCTCTTGCGGAGAACAGCGAAGACGGGAATCAAGGCAACGGCAACGCCAAGGGAAGAGTAAGAGGAGAATGGCATCAGGTGCTCATCCGTGGCGACGAGGACAATGCGCTCGAGAACCGACCAGGCGATGTAAGTGCCCGCGAGAGCAGCCCCAACCAGGGCCGCAATCTCGTCCACGATGAGTGACATGGCGGCGTCTTGGCTCTGTGGCGAGCCTGTACAGCTGTTGGCTAGAGGAGATTATACCCGGCCAGCTACAGCCGTTCTCACGACTTGTGGATGAACGTTTGCATGAAACAAGAGAAGGGGGAGGGTCTAGCAATTTGTAAGAGAGCATGAGCAGCACCATGCACTAAATCTCCGCTAATCCATAGCTTCTCCTTTCGTCACCTGTTCACATAATCCTCCACAACAGGTATGAGGTACGCATCAAGGTTGACCAAGAACGGTTTGATACGTCAGATGCCGGTTCAAGCAGCCAATGGCAGCAGATGGCGGCTTTCTCCCCGCCACTAAGCAAGGCTAGGTTGTGAGAAGCTATACAACAAACTACCACCCAAACACCGAAAGCCCCATCCCAGCAGGGAGTACCGTGCAATGTCGCACTGATTATGTTTCAATTGCCTTCTCCATATTACGTTATGGTCAAAATGAATCGC
Organism: Trichoderma sp. TW21990_1; assembly: GCA_010015515.1. NCBI lineage: Eukaryota > Fungi > Ascomycota > Sordariomycetes > Hypocreales > Hypocreaceae > Trichoderma > Trichoderma sp. TW21990_1. The sequence continues at coordinate 747,544 of WXUD01000012.1, read as the reverse complement.
CATCATGGCCATACAGAGGGAGGGAGAATGAAGCGTGGGGTGCAGATCTGATTCACCAAACGACAAGCTTGGCGGACTTGGAGAGCGTAATACGGGTATGACATGTTGAGTTGTTCGATTCGATTTCCTTTTCGCTGCTTCCTTGATGCCCTCACGTGTTTTAAGGTGCGCCTACGCCCGTTTGTACGCAAGCAAATGAATTTTAATTCCCAATCTATGGTTAGGTCTCAGCTCTCCCGGCCTGCTGGCGACGAGGCTTAGGTGAGCTGACAAGGTCAGAAAGCGCCATGTGATTTAGGTCTCAGATACGCCTTATTGGGCGTGCTCTTACCCCAGCCATACTGTGGCCGCTTCACATGCAAATTAGCCGTCCAACAGCAAGTGTGGAATTACAGATCTCGTCTCTGAAAAGGCTATCAGTTTCGGCACTGAAACGCCTTCAGCCTCGGCTGCCCCGCCCCGCCTTTATAGCCGCGAGTTGTCCTGCGTCAGCATGCGACCTTGAGATCCCCTTTTACGCCCATTCAGGCCCCGAGTCCGCGGGCGTTGTGCTGGACGATGCTTGATTTGAGAGGGAAGAGAGTCGGGAGGGGATATCATGGTATGACCGACGAGGAGGAGAAGTCCGCACCGGCTGTAACGACTCCTAGTGCTGCTACGTGGATTTGTCAATTTCGCAAGGATCGCTTCGCCTAACGAATTCAGTGGACCCTATCAAGCAAGTTTATTTAGCTTCTACGGAGTACATGATGAGACTTTGGAGATCTATCGGCCGTTGGTTTCGGATCCGGAACTGGTATAAGGCCCGGATACGTTACATCGGTGGAAGAGTTATGCCTGTAAACTATGGGATTTTCTAGCCAGCAACCCAAGTTGGCTATCCAGCATCCCGTATTACGAATTTAGCTGATTTACCTAAAATACTGTAGAGTAGAAGCAAGTGGCGATAGTAAAATAGAGTAGCGATAGTAAAAGTAAATAGCGTTAGTAAAAGATAATAGCGATAGTAAAAGCGAGTAGCGATAGTAAAAGATAGTAGCGATAGTAAAAGATAATAGTAATAGTAGAAGAAAGTAATAGCTGGTAAATAGGTATTAGAAAGGTGGTGATATTATTTCGTAGTATTAGATACCTATTTGGGGCGCCGGATAGCTAAATGGGGTGCTGGCTAGTAGATCCCTAAACTAATCACTTAAGCAGAATTGTATTGTGCTCTGTGATGGATGAGCTTTGTCTTGAAGGTTGAGCAGCTCCATCGACCCCCCTATCTTTTTCCCATTTCCTCCTCCTCTTCCCCCTTCTTTTACATAACACTTGACAAAGAAGAAGGGACTCGATATGCATTCCATGTTTTCCACACTCAAGGGTAATATGAATGCCAGAAGATAGCAGTGAAAGCCCGAGTTGCATATATAAATCTCATAATTCATTACGATAATACAACCAAGTAAAATAATACAGCTTAATCGATGCCATCAAACGCACCTGTTTCGACCAAGTCCACCCAAACTCACCACCCCTAAAATACAGTAATCATTTCCTGTCCAAGCAAGCGTTCAGCCCAAAGACCCCCAAGAATCGATACAAAACTAGCCATCTTTGTCAGTAACTCTAAATCGAATATGCAGATAAAAAGATGGACACTTACAGCTTCTCTCTCTGTACGCCTTGGCCAACTCATTCCGAACTTCATTCACCGTCGGATACGTATCATCAGGATGCCATTTCTTGATCGAAATCACATTCTCCAGGAGCTGGATCCCCCTTTCCAGTTTTCCAGCGTCTAGGTAAGCGCACGCGAGCTCGTACTGCGTCTTTAAGCGTAGTAGATGGTTCTGTTCAAGGCACTGTCTCTCTACTGCGAGAACTTCTTCCAGCGTAGATATTCCCTTCTTTTCGTCGCCGGTTTCAAGATATGCCAGCCCGAGATCGTGTTCTGATGTGAGGCGTAAGACGTCGTTCGGTTCGAGTTGACTTCTTCGTATGACGCATGAAGTTGTGAGTGCTTCTAGGGCTTCTTTCGCTTTTCCTTGCATTAGGTATGCGGAACCTAGTTTTGCCAAGGTCATGGCAAGTGAAAGGCTGCGACCCTGGGTCAGAGTCTCGACTCGGACGACCTCTTTGAGAAGGTTAACTGCGTCGTCGAGTCTCCTTAGAGACAAGTAACAGCATCCGAGTTCATACTGCGAAGCTAATCTGTTAGGATGACCCTCATCAAGGTTGCATCGTATTTTGACGGCTTCTTCTAGAACTGCTACGGCGTCAGATAGTCGGCCGGCTTTTGTGTATGCTATTCCAAGCTGGTGTAGTGCTGCGACTCGGCTGGGTAGAGTCCTCCTCTGGTCGGCCCTGTCTTGGGGATTTGCGATTTCCTCGAGAATGAGAATAGCATCGGCTACATGATCACTCTCAAAATAGACACATGCGAGTTGATATCGTAACGCAATCCGTGTTGGGTGGTCTTCCTGGAGAGTCTCTTCCGCCATCTTGGTAGCGCTTTCAAAAATTGAGGCTGCTTTGTCAAGTTGGCCTGCTTTGATGTATGCGGTGCCAAGCTGATGCTGCGATGCTAGCTTATCAGGATGGCTTTCACCAACCCTTTTCTTCTCCAATTCATCGACGTTTGCCAATATTTCTACTGCTTTGGCAGTTTGACCGTGACTCAGATATGCGGATCCCAACAGACGCCGTGATTTCAACTGATCGGGATGATCCACAGCCAATCTCGACGATTGGATCGAAACGATTTCTTCACAGAGCTCGACCCCCTTGTCGACCTGGCCATCGCTTAGGTAGGCTCTAGCAAGCTCATGAAGCGAAGCAAGCCTCTCGGGGTGCTCTTTGTGGAAAAGTCGTTCTTTGCCTTTGACAACGTTGTCAAGCATCTTGATTGCAGCCTTAATCTGGCCATCGGCAAGATAAGCCCTACCTAGCTCATGCTCCGATAAGAGCCGGTTGACGGGCAGTTCCTGAGGATGAGGCGGCTTCTGTGCTAATTCTTCGAGAATCCTAACTGCCTGTTGGAACTCGCCGTTATCAAGATAAGCAGTTCCGAGTTTCTGCTGCAAAGCCAGTAGATTTGGGTGGTTCTCATCGGAATTTCTCTGCAGGTCAATGGTCTTTTGCAAAAGAGTCTTCGCCCTCTCCCATTGACCATTCAATGAGTACAGCGATCCCAGTTCAGCCTGTACTTTGATCAGGATCGGATGCTCACTATCCAGAGGACTATTCTCGAGTCCTCCGAGCTCCTCTAACAGTGTAATAGCGTCGGCGATCTGGCCATTCGCACGGTAAGCCGCGGCAAGCTCACACTGGACAGCTATATGATGAGGGTGATTTTGACGGTATTTCGACAGCTTCAGGGCTGTTTGGAGGGCAACGATAGCCTTTTGAGGCTCGCCATTCTGCCGGTAAGCCACACCAAGGTGATTCTCTATGATTGGGCGTGATGCATGTCCTGATTGCAGCAGCTTATTCTGCACATTCTTTGCGTTTTCCAATATCTCGATTGCTTCCCTCGATTGGCCATTCTCAATGTAGGCTTTGGCCAGTCCAATCTGCGGGCCGAGCCGATAAGGGTGACGGTCGGAGAAATTTGTCGCTTGTACTTCATCAAGCTCCTTGAACATCACGATTGCTTCGTCAATTTGGCAGTTGGATAAGTAACATGTCGCAAGCTTATACTTTGAGCCGAATACCCTGGGATCGCCCTTCTCCCCACTGGCCTCTTCGATCGATACAACTTCTGTGAACAGTGGTATGGCTTCTTTGGTTCTCCCGCTTGATTCATAGGCTTCACCAAGAAGATGTAGTACTGTAAGCCGGTCAGGGTCATCTTTGCTTAGGCTCATGTGCGACTCGTGGACTTGGCGGATATTCTCAAGAATGACGATGGCTTCTTTCCACTGGCCGTTGACGTTGTAAGCTCGCGCAAGTTCCTGATCCGTCCCGAGACGGTCTGGGTCGTATTCATCAAGACTCGACTGTTGAACGTCTCGGACCTGCTCGATCGTCTTTATGCACTGATCTATTTCTCCCATGTCGAATTGGTTCCGTGAGAGCACATAGAACAGAGGCAACAGGTCGCTTCTTGGATTCTCCGGAGTAGCTTCGAAATAGCGTAGCATTTGCTCAAGAAGAGCTGATACTTCAGCATCGCATCGCATGCCTCGTAGAGATATGCTGATTTGGAGAATCACTTGAAGCATCTTTCTAGAGCTCTGCTTGTCGATGGCGAGAGAGGGTGCTGCAATCAAAGTCGTAATGTGAGGTCCGAGCCTTTCGAAATGAGACTGCCACTTTGTTCGAGAAAACTGAGTAAGCGCGATAATACAAGCGGAAGAATGAATGCTCAAGCGCCGATGGATTTCATCTTGGCGAACAGCTACCCAACTATGAATGAGAGGGTGCATCGAGACTGTCATATCGTTTCCTGCGCTCGATTTCTTGACGAGGGCTAAAGAAACGAGCTCGTGCATCGCCTGGTCAAACCGAACCCCATCCCACTTGTCTTTCTGGACATCAATCAATGCGGGAAGTCGTGCGACATGCCATAGTGAAAGATGGTTGAGTGATTCGTCGTCTTCTGGGATGTTCTGCGCTTTCTTGGCCCCTTTCCACGCATCTTGGAAAAATTCCACCGGAATGTCGTCATAATGAAGGGTTGAAAGAATTTCCAAAAGTTGCAGAGCATCACGCGCAGATTGTTTGCCTGAAGAGTGCAGAGCCTGGACCGACATTTCGAAAGTAGTCCACACATTGCGGTATCTCGAGCCTGCCTGCGAAGGGATAAACTTGAGAATCCCATCCCGTTGTTGCCGATAGTTGATTAAATACTCTTCCATGGAGAGTTTGTTTGTGGAGATGTAGGCACCTGCTTGTAATATAGCAAGAGTGTGAAACCCCATCTCTTCGGCAATCGCCTCTGCAGAAGCCACGGACTCGGCTCGAATTGGCTCAGGGACAGCCATAGAATTCAAGAGTAGCTCGACGCAATGCTCTTTGCTGAGGTTTTCAAGCTCCAAGTGTCCGAGTGTATTGTAAACAGCGCATTCTGGGAGGCGAGATGATATCAACACAGTGCCCCTCTGCCCAGGCGGAATGTATTCCTCATAATTAATAGCGCTGTCGTCAGCATTATCTAGGATGAGAAGCCAATTCTGATCCTCAGGGCAATTCTCAAGAAGGTAGTGTACGTCTTTGACATCGGTGGTGTCGGATCCAAGGACGCGAGCAACCATGCCAAATCCTCTAGTGGCGGTGACTGCAGTAGCTACATCAACCCAAAACACGCCCCAGAATCTAACAGCATGTTATGAAAAGAAGTGCCAATAATCATGGGGTGCGCACATACTGGTTTCGAATCTTGCTTGCAACGTTCAAGCAAACTTCGCTTTTGCCTTGACCCCCAATGCCCGTGATGACGAACCTTTTGTGCAAAGGTTTGGAGTCATTGTGCCTGGGATCTATAGCGTCGATGATGGTTTGAACTACCTCATCTCTTCCAGTAAATATCGCGCTTGGGAGTTTGTTCGCCATGTAGTGGACGTTCACAGCTGGCGGAGAGTTAGCAGCGCTTCTTCATCTTGTCGCCACAGTATAGAAATGCATGGCATACGACCGGGTTCCGCAGCTCTTTGTAATTCGAGAGCCTTTTCAAGATCCAAGACGATCAGATCCATCACTGGCTCGCAACTTTCTGCTGTTGGAAACTTGCAGATTTTGCTATGATTGGCTTTGAGGGCTACTTTTCTCTCTTTGTCTTCTGGTAAGTTGAGAACCGCAGACTCTTTTTCGACAATCTGTAAAAAAGAATGGTCAACACCAAGTGTGTTAAAAGAAGGAGCTTGGGAAATATATGGATAACAAACCAGTCCAAATCGGCCGTAATTCTCCGTCTCATAAAAGCTAATAACCAGGCAATTGTCAGGTAGATGACGCGCCTGTTCAAATCGTCGAATCACGTCACGAGATCCCGACTTCAACCCGTCTAACAAGTCATTGCTAGGTGTCCCGAGACCAGTCCTGACAATCTTGGCAGCAATATCGCCGATTCCACTGTAATTTCCGCCTAGGTGAGGTGTTGCGAAGAAGACGAGTAACCTAGTAGAGTTGACAATGGATCTATACGCCGGATCAAGAGTGCCCTCGACCAGTGCCTTCAACCCCGGATGTTTGTAAGCGGTGCACGAACTACATGTAAATGGAGAAGCTTTGGATCCAACGAGCCAAACAAACGCATTGATCAACTACGTGTACTTACGGACTTGACAACTATGCCACCTAGGCTATGGCAAAGAAAGAGAATTGGTCTGAGCGGCGTGTCCTGGAATGCATTAGACATTAGACCGAGCATTGACACAGTTTGCCCCCGCGCAGATCTCAGGTGTACCTTTCTCTTGTCTTTCAGACATCTCAAAAGCATCCGTGCATGCTCATCTAGTCGCATCGCCGCCGCCGCTTTGGCCGGGCTGGAATTATACGCAAACAACATGACCCGGCACGGCCTCCCGAGCCTCTTTGGCAGAAAGTCTCGGATCCAGACCGATCCCTGGGAGTGCCATGTGGCCCGCGCATGGTTTGGATTGCCTTTAAAATTGAGGCCATGAACTGCTACAACACTAGAAGTTGGGACGTTTGTCAGAGCGAGCTTCTCCTTAGTTTGGGAGGGTGCGTGATTCTTCTTACTCGATTTCTGGCTCGAGGGATTGGAGACCGTTGCCTGTCTCCGAGTCACCGTAAATAGTGTGTAAGCCTGGCTCATACATGATGAATTCCGACGATATGTCTCGATAGACTTATTCTGAGGTGATATGTATCGCAGGCAGCATTCACATTCTCACCGTATGCCTACCATCTCAAAAGTGCCAGGACAGATCACCTAAGTAACGAATTGCTATCCCAGACACCCAATACCAAGCCAAAAACAAGCCAAAAACAAGCCAAAAACAAGCCTCGTCCTCTTCCAGACATTTCTGTCGCGCAAAAGCCCAAACGCGCACCTGATCCTCTGGCTGTTGGCCGCACATGCACATAGCCGCCTTGTGCTGTGGCTGAGTGGTTGATAGACAGGGGTCCTGGCGAAATGATTTGATGGAGGCCGCCTTGCGCAGGATCAGCATCCACTACGAACATGTACCCTGCGCTTTACGAATATATGTGGAATACATATAAGACAGTAGTAAACCGAGTGGTATTTTCTGTTGGTAGGACTAAAACAAACATCCATGAGCGATACATGAAACAAAAGGTTTTCCAGACCGCCAGTTATAGACGAATCCGTCCGTGTCCCGTATTTATAAATTAATCATCAACCTATTTTTGGAGAAATAATAGCATTTTGTAAAAGGAAAATAGAAAGACGTAGGCAGAGATACTATAATCCCAGTGTCAGGTATCTACTGGCTACCTAGTAGTATTAGAATGAGAATATCGATACCTTAGCCAGTGCAAATTTGTGAGGGAGATGTAAGAAAACTTTAGCACAGTTGAGGAAAATAACAAATAGCAGCAAAGTATAAAACCAAACAAATATACGCATAAATACACTATTTATGTAAACTAGCTGCTACGTTTCCCACCCACCCCCTCCTTATACTTGGACATAATACCCCAAAACCAATTGAACTCCATAAAGGAACACCGAAATCCTCTCCGCCTTCCGTTTCCACTACATTTATATTTCAGGAATATCTCTATACTCTGCATATCCTAGGGCGAGGTTTTTGTTCCCTATAGAATCTGTCAGTTTATATGAATACTATAGCAGTTGATGATAGATACCTACGTAAACACTGTGTTGCTGCTCCCTTGAGCAGGTTGTCAATAATGGCGCACGCCACAACTCTCTTGCCTGAACTATGGACTGCAAAGCTGCCAATCTCAACTCCGTGCTTGACTTGAATGTTCTTGACTTTGACCTCTCCAACAGCCATGACCAGGTTCTCTCCAGCGCATCAATCTTGGTAGATCTGTCGAGTGCCACGGGAAGTCATCATTAAGAGGAATGTGTTGAGTCCGAAACACGGGGCCGGAAGGTCGCCTAGGCCCGAGACTGAGAGTCCTTCAGCGCCTGGCTGGCAGCCTGGGCTGCACGGCGTAGTCGGGCCTCCAGGTTGGAATCACCCAGCATAGCACGTCCATGAGAGATAAAGTCATCATAAACGGGAGCCAGGCCATCGGATCGAAGATCGCAACCATAATAGAACAGTACGCTGCCATTGTGGTTGAAGCTGCCGTCGGCCTTCTCAAAGAACCAGGTCAAGTTCTCATCGTTCTCACTAACAGTCCAGACGAGGCTAGGGTGGTCCTTCTTGATCGCGGCGAGAACGTTCTCAGCCACGTTAGTCAGCCAGCCAGACTTGGTGATGGCCAAAGTAGCAAGTGTAGCTATCGGTCGGTCCTTGCCAGCGGGGATAACAATCGCAACGCACTGTAGAGCATCGTCATAGTAGGCAGTAAAAGGGTTCTCCCGCAGGAAGTCGATAAAACGGTCAACAGTTGCCTCGGCATCGAGGCCCTCTCGCTCGCGAATCAAGGCTGCTTTAATCTTATCCAAATCTTCAAAGTCTGACACAGAGGTCACCTTTTGGAGCTTGTCGCCTCGTCGGATCAAAGTGCCGGCGCCAGAGTCTGTAAAGAGTTCCTTTTGAAGATCGCTGGGGTGAATGATGGCAACGCTCGAAGTCCTGGGGAGGGTGTCGAGAAGTTCCTTGATCTCCTTGATCTTGAGACGCGTACCATATCGGCACCAAGGCTGTGACATGAGGTTATCGAACTCCTCGTCCAGGTTAATGTGGGAGATCTTCGCCCCCTCGCCATCGAACAAGCCGCCCTTTTCGGACAGATACACAACCTTCAAAGGTTCCAGTGCACGGGCAAGCTCAGCTGCAGCAACGTCTGCGTTGACATTGAGCAATTGGCCATCTTCAGATTCAGCCATGGAGGTAAGAACAGGAATGTATCCGGCCTTGATAGACTTCTCAATGCCCTCCTTGTTAACCTTTGTAATCTTCCCAACGAACTGCCACTTCTCCTTGTCCAAGTAGTCAGCCGTGAAAACACCACTGATAGACCTAGTGGCAACACCCAGCTCATCGAGCCTGTCCACCAGTCTAAGGTTCTCTTCGAGGAAGAGCTTGCGGGCCACGCCCAGTGTCTTGGCGTCAGTGACACGGATACCCTCTTCGAACTGAGGCTCGACGCCCGCCTCCTCGAGGAGACGGTTCAGCTGAGGGCCTCCCCCATGGACTATCACAGGGTACAGTCCAAGGCCATATAGGAAAAGAAGGTTTCGTGAAAGATCGTCGAGATTTTCAGCCAGAATGGCACCTCCGACTTTGATTACGGCAAATGGCTGCTTTCCAGATGTGAAAAGCTTGAGGTAGCTTGCGGCCTCACGCTTGCTGCCAACGCTGCTCAAGGTCTGGGCAACAATCTCTCGAGTTCGGTCTCTCTCGGGAGAAGAAGCTAGAGTCCTCGTCGCTGACAGGCCCCTGCGACCGGCCAGACTCGGGTATTGGATGACGTTCGGGACAGACACGAGAGCTGCAACCCGAGGTAATCCTCGTCGAGCTCCAGCCCGCAGGGCCACAGAGGTTGCAGAAAGCATAGTTATATTTCTCGAGATGTCTGGTCCAATTGACCCTGCGAGGCTGGAAAAATAATAGCCAAAAGGGTAGAAATGAGGATGCGAGGATTGATCAGATAAAAAGAGTCACTCAGTTGAGTCTAGGAAATGTGCCAGCTGCTGTGGGGGAGGGGCAGAAAAAAAATCGTCCCCGAAACCGCTCACCAAATGCGGGCAGGCGGTGAATCTGCCCCAATCAGACATCAAGTTCAGCTGTTGGCCGCATATGAAGGTGTTGAGCCTGGCGAAAGACCTGATACGCTACTGTAAAGAAGAGGGCTGCAGAGTGTTAACTTGGTAATTCACCAATAATATTGTCAGTTACTGCATCAAAATGTGGCGCTTCTAATGCCAAGCATGCTGATCTTAATTCTGCCGCAAGAGTAAATGAAGCTTGTGTTCAATGTCAATTGTTGCTACCTTAGTCTTCTGAACCTTGGTAAGAAATAGCACAAGTCAATAGGAAAAGAGTGCCCAAGTTATATATAGAAAGCGACCTGCTCGATTAGCACGTGAGAGCACTGCTGCTTTTTTTAATAGATATACGTTGCTGATGTTGGTTCTCAAATCCTCAACGGGTGGCGTCACCAACGGGCTGCTAAATAAAAGGTAAACGGTTTGTGCAAGTTAGCTCACGGTCCAACACATTGCAGCGAATACATCAGTAGACCAAATATAACAACGTGACCAGACATCGACTCATTATAATTCCTATCATACCAGAGAGAGCACACATTATCTCCATTGGTCGGAATAAACGCCTGGCCTGCAAATCATACGCATAATCCAGCCTGAGAGAACCCAGGGCATCATCTCCCATGAAAATAGTCCGAGGCGTGTCTTAAACAAACTCCATCATTTACAGAACCAACATCCAATAATAATTCGTAACCCTTCATTTAGTCCCGGGCTCAGTTTTTCGAGCTTCAAAGACCGACGTCTGGTATTCATCATTTGAACGTTACAAAGCAAGGTACTCCAAAAAAAAAAAAAGTGAGGCATCAGCGTGTCGCAACAACTAGATTCTCTGGTCAGCACTTTTACTTGGAATTTCAAGGGGGCCCAAAGACATACCAGAGGGAACAATGATAACAACTAGGAGAAGGATGATTCCGACAACAATACAGACTCGCATCTTCATATCTTTCCACCACATAGCCTTGCGAACTCTGTTGGCACCACGACGGAAATCCTGAGCCGACTCAGCCAGGTTGTTGGTCTTATCCTGTAGAGCATCGAGGTTCTGGCCACGCTGCGCGACTTTATTCATGTTATCGTGCATCACCTTGACCGTTTCATCGATTTGCTAAAATAGTAGGGAGAAAACCGTTAGCCTCCAGATCCTCAAGCCAACGTATTCCCAAAATCTATATCCATGGCTATGTTATATGTAACATGTCTGCCATAAATCCAAAAAGGAAAGCTGATGCGCAGTGAAATGGGACGAACGAACCAACCAAATCGCATTTGCGCCTGGTCTTGTGTTATTTCCGCCCCATCTTCTACCACTCGCCATCCATTCGAGCGAGGCTCTTTCGCCAGCAAGTCCAAACTTACTCGTTGCAGGTTGCCCGTCTTGGAGTTATCTTCGCCGCCGTTCTTGGGAACGTAGGGATCATACGGAGCGTCGGCCATTTTGACAGAATACAGTATTCAATACAACAGACTCGGACAGGGAAAATACAGGCGAGAAAGCGATCGGAGATTTGAAGCGGATTCGAGCGACAACGTTGGAGGTGGTTTGCTGTTGGAGCGGCCTGAAGAGACGGCGATTCGTAATGGCGGGCAGGGAATTTGAGGAAGACAAGTTTACGTTTTGCCCGCAGAATAGCCCCTTCGACTAGGGAGCCATACCTACCTGTTGGAGGCGTTGCCCCCGGCTGACGACAGCGCGGAGTCTACGGAACCAGAAGCCCCCAGCCTCACAGTTGCAGGTATACGGCGGGTACTGCAGAGGTACTGCCTGTTTAGCCTCCGGCACATTACGAAGGCTCACTGCTATGCAATGCCTGTCTGAGTAATGCCTGCCGAGTACTAAATACTAAGCAGATGCCCTTCGTTTCTTACGCCATACTGTCTGCGCAATAGACGTAATCCCGTATCTTCCTCTGAATCTCTAGACGCCGTATCTAAGCCTCCCATTCCACTACGCAGATTCGTCATTTCCCCAGCGATTTGCAATGCCATGGAACGCTCGGAGAAGCCACCGGCATCGCCATCCTGAGGCTCCGGGAGCAGGTTCAGACGAAAGGTACGCAGCGGTACAAGCTTATCACCTGTACCGCTACTTTGCCCCGCCACACTGCCCTCGCCAAAGAATGTGGCTCCGCGCATCTTTCTCACTGGCACACGTGATTCTGCCGTCTCGGTCAGAAACCGGTTCGGAGGACTAAACGGCGCCATCGAGTGATGGCTGCGCCGAGAGACGGCGATGGGCATCGGAAAAAAAGAAACGTTTTCTGCAGCGCGTTGAAGAGCTTGGACCGTCTACTGCAGAGAATGAGGCGCCGATGCTGTCGATTGCGGTGGTACATGCTGCGAAGCCGAGGCACAGACCGTGACACTGTTGGCCCGGAGCTGAACCACTGTCGCAGGCTGGTTTCAGCGTAATTCGGACGAAAGCGCGGCTTGACGCATTCCTCCTAGTCTGGCAATCGAAAACAGATCTCCCTTCTCTCTCTTTTCGCTTGTACACTATACCTCTAAACAGGGCGGCAGTGGAAGCCGTTCGAAAGTACAGGCTTGTGCGGAGTTGCTGGCGGACGGCGCCGGGTTCAGCGACGCAAACAGCTCCGGCCGCATCCAGCCTCGACAGTGCGCCACAAACTCCGTACAGTGTATTACGAAGCCGCCACATCCATCCGATGTAGGCACGAGAGACTGTTGGCCAGCTTATTAGAGAGCGAGGAGCCAACAAACTTTGTACCGTACCGTAGCGAAATTCGTTGCGAAAGTGTTTGAGCGCCGGTTAAAAGCCGGCACTTTCGTTTCAGTCGCCACTGTACCTCTCCGCAGGCATACCTACTAGGTAGTACCTTAGTAGTAGTAGTAACGGTTGGCAGTTGGATCGAGGCTTTTGGTGGGCTCCTCCAGCTGCTTGAGTTGTGACTAAAGGCACTGTATTTATAGGCATAAATAACCGCCCACATGGCTGGTGCCAGATCCCCAGTTGACGGGCTTCTATTTATTCTCCCGTCGTCTGTTGCATATCAGAACGGTACTGTAAGTGAAGTCGGTGTTTTCGTCGCTAAACTGCAGCAGTACTGGACTGGGGTTGTAATACCAAAGTCTGAATGAATAATAGTAGTAACAGGATTATTAATACTTACGCCGTCTCCGTACATAGTAGGTGTTGCGCTGACCTCGTAATAACGACACCACATCGTATTCTTTCAAGGCAGAATTACCTAGTACTAGGTAGCGTCCACCTCCCTGGTCCAGCCGTAGCTCTTTCTGTGTGCCAAGATGGAAACCGGCTTCTCACTTGGATGGTTGGGAAAAGGGCCGACGCTTGTCAACGTGACCAGTGAAGGGTGGGAGATGCTCCTACAGCAAAAGTCAATTCGCAACGGACGTCACGATGGAGGCTCTGGAGTTTTGCGACTCGGCTAGCCATCCGTGTGCTATGCTGTGCTGTAGATCCAGATCATGCACATGGAGAGCCAGACACAACACAAAAGGACGTTTTCCCCGCCCTGTCGAAACTCGATCCCGATAAGCGATCGCCCGCTGCTCATCTCATGTATGACGAGCACAAACACAAGAAGAGACATCGAGAAACCAAATTCAACATGATGCTCCAGCTCCGGCTTATCCCCAGTCCCCCGCTCTTTTCTGCCCATCCGTCAACTAGGCTGGATTGGTGCCTTTTCCCTTCCAGGTTGTTTTTCCCTCCACTAACAGCAGTTCAACAAGCTTACGACTTTAAAATGGTGTGGTTGCCATGTCGGGCTGAAGTGAACCATGACAACGGCCCAACCACCGCCCAGGGGCCAGCCACGATTACTTATACTGTAAGTCCGTCAGTCAGTAATTGTCGCCCTATGCCTGGCCCGTCAGCACCTTGACGAGGCGACGAAGCTTCCATCCATCCAGCGGCTCCCGTTGCGGCCATTTCCGTCCGCATCGAGATACCGACGGGAGCCACCGACGAGCAAACGCATCCTCACAGTACGTCTGCTGCTCCCAGGACGAAGCGTTACTGCTACCTAGTAGGTAGGTAGTAGCTATAGCCATGGCAACAGCCTTTCGACGCCGCCCTCTCGATGCCAGAACTTGACGCTCCAGCGAGTCGTTCGAGGCGTGCGCTCCGCAAAAGCTCGTCCTCTCGCTGGCCCGCTTGCAGCTCTCGTATTTGGACCCTGGCCGCCATGCCAAGTGCCCGTTCTGGCTCAGCACCGAGCTAGGCCCAACCGCTTTGTGATAGTTTGTAGTTCGATAGAGCAAAGTGGTGCTACCAAGGTTTTCCGTGGCGCTCTCCAGTTCCAGCTCGAGAGGCTGCACTCAAGTCGCTGTAGCGCCAATGTACCGCCTCGTAGAGGCTGCCACGGCTGAGTACCCCGGGATACTGCCTGCGCTCGCTTGGACGAACAAGCTGTTTGCCCCGGAGCTCGTACGGCCCAAGTACGTCAGGCAAGCGTCAATTCCGCTTCTCGAGCGATGCAAGCGCTTCCGGAGCCGATGCCAGTTCCCCAGCCCGATCGTTTCTGGAGCAGTTGAGAACAAAAAGAGTACATGCAGTAGCTCGTATTGTATCCACCGCTCACCTCGTCCTTCCCTTCTCCACAGCTGTGCCGCCTGTCTCTTGCAGTCTTCCTTTTTTTTTTTCCTTCTTCTTCTTCTTCTCTTCTTCCCTTTTTATATCACGTCTCGTGTCTCTCGCTCTACGTCACTCGCTTGCCGTGCTCGTGTGTTGTGTTGTCGCGAAGAATCCGTCGCTGTGTTGGTGCCCAAAGCTCCAAAGGTGGCGTGTAGATGGATCAGAAGCTGTAGCGGGTTGCGTTCCACCTGGGCCACGATACGTTCGATCGACGCATCACCCGCTCGCGACCGCCAGCCTCTGGGATCCTCCTTCGGTATCAAATATCGGGCCTTTGTATCTGGATTATCCTTTGCAGCCATAGATCATGGATCGATTACGCAAGGCACCGCTGCTTGGGCGTCTAGCCGTTGGGCTGTTGCTGGCGGCTGGCCAGCTCACCACCGCCTACGACTTAGACCCCGACTCGCCTGGTATGAGGCCGTTGAATCAACCAGTTTTGGAGTCGGCGCACCACTGACTCGGAGCTTGTAGAATCTATCAAGTCGATATCAAAGCAAATAGCGGAGGATATGGTATCATTCTATCACGGCAATGAGCCTGGCCAAACGCCTGGCATTCTTCCGGATCCATACACCTGTGTGTATCCCCTCGTCCAGTGTTGTGAGCACAGTCTCTCAGCTCATTACTAACACGCACTCTCAGGGTGGTATGCCGGTGCTATGATGGGGACGCTGATTGATTACTGGTATTACACCGGCGACGATACCTACAACGACATCACCACGCAAGCTCTCCTCTTTCAAGCCAGCGAGACCGAAGACTACATGCCGAGAAACCAGACCCTAGTTGAGGGAAACGACGACCAAGGCTTCTGGGGCCTCTCCGTCATGTCGGCTGCCGAATACAAGTTTCCGGATCCGCCCGCTGACCAGCCACAGTGGTTGGCTCTCGCTCAAGCTGTTTTCAACACTCAAGCCGCTCGGTGGGACTCGGCGAACTGCGGCGGCGGTCTACGCTGGCAAATCTTCCAGTGGAATAACGGCTATAGCTACAAGGTATGTCGAAGTTGCGCTCTGTCGGGCCATATATGACAATACGGCCATGCTCATGGGACTAACGGAGCGTAGAACTCAATTTCGCAGGCCTGCTTCTTCGCTCTCGGCGCGAGATTAGCTCGATATACTGGCAACCAGACCTATGCTGACTGGGCCGAGAAGTCGTGGGATTGGATGTACGATATTAAGCTCATCAACCACCAAAACTGGTACGTCTACGACGGCGCCGGTATCGAGACTAACTGCACCAAACTTACGCCGTACCAATTCACTTACAACGCCGGAGGCATGATCCTTGGTGCCGCTGCCATGTACAACTTTACGGAGTCGCAGAAGTGGAAGGACCGCTTGGACAATCTACTCGAGGGCAGCAAAGTCTTCTTCACGGGGCCAAAGAACAACATCATGTCGGAAGTTGCATGTGAATCGGTCTATTCCTGCAACGCTGATGAGCATTCATTCAAGACGTACTTGACCCGCTGGCTCACCATGATGACTAAATGGGCTCCTCACACGTACGATGTCATCATGCCATACCTCCGTGCGTCTTCGATTGCCGCAACGAAGCAATGCCAGGGCGGCACTAACAAGCGCATGTGTGGCCTCATCTGGTACGATGGCCAATACGACAATTCAACTGGACTCGGTCAACAGATGGCGGCCCTGGAGATCACCATGTCCAACCTCATCTTGAATAGCAGTGCCCCGGTGACTGCAGACAGTGGAGGCACCAGTGTGGGAGATCCCGGTGGCGGCGGTGACGACATTGGCCGAAACCAGCCAAAACCGCCAGACTACAAGCCCATCACCGCAGCCGATAAATTCGGTGCCGCTATCCTCACGGTGCTTGTCGTTGCTACCGTGGTTGGCTCCATGGGCTTCATTTTCCTCGACGAGACATCGAAAAAAGGGCCTGTGGCTCAGCTCAAAGGATTCCACTCTTCTGCCTCAGCAGCCATTTCCACTCTTGCTGCGGGTGGAGGAATTACTGCTGCTGCTGCGGCTGGTCGAAAAAGGAGCGGCAAGGAAAAGGTAATCAGTATTAATGAAAAGTCAGTCGCCAACAACGGCGATTCGGAGAGCGGCTCAAACAATGCATTGACCGAACCGGCAACGGTGGCCACCGACTCGATTCGGTACAGCGGAGTGAGTCAACGACGGATGTCAAACATGCCTTTAGGTTGGCCACATAACCCGTCTGTCAGGAATAGCGTTGTTGTGGCCGAGTCGTCATCTACGGGGGCATCTGCCGAAGACCAGCGGCAACGATAGGCAGCTACAATCACGGAGTTGTTGGTACATAGTTTGGGCTGCTGGCCCTTTCTACAATGGGCACAGCGGGACGGCGTTTTCTTCTTCTTCTTTTGGGTGACATATATCCTAACCCGGGAACAAATACTCTCTCTCTCTAAAATTTTCCAGCGGCAAATATGGGGTGTTTAAAGGGATATAATCTTGGAACAGCGGCGAAACCGGTTTGGTTTTTGGTTAACATGTGGGATGAATGTATTACGAACCCGTGTTCAATGACATACACTACACGGTATTTGAAGTCGACGATATGACATAGGTACATATAGGAAGAAGGCCGAGGGGGGGTTTAGAATACATGGACAATTTCACAATAATGAGAGTCCCGTGAGAAATTAGTGCGCATGACGAGACGACACGATATGGAAATCTCATTGGCTTATACCTCTGTGACGTATGCGAATAAATGTACTCTGTATGGCAACGATGGTTGAGGAAATGGTCAAGTCTGCTATGATATAGAAAAGGGAGTGGGCAAATGGTTAAGACGCAGATCAGGGTGGTAAATACATGAATATAGTGATGGAGCTGCTTTACGATACTATCTATCATATCTACCCTGACTTTAGGATATGCCTTTTCTATGGCCCCTGTTTTTTTTAACTCTCGCGTGTTGGGAAATTGCTGTGAGAACATAAATCGTGGCGTTTATGTCGAAAGGTAATTTTCCCCGCTCGCAGCTTCAAAGATTACAAGTAATTACGAAATCCTATACATTGTGCTATATGCGATAGAATTACTGCCTATTCAGGTAATGAGGAAATTCAGTAAAAGCCTCAAAAGTTGAGGCTCGACAGGGCAAATCACCATCAAAGGTGACTGGTCATAGGGTAGGAGTTGACGTAACCCGTAAAGGCACATGCACAAACGGTTCCCAATTTGGGTGACACCTGAGTGGGTCGGTGGATAATTCGGCCGATCTGGGAACCTCGTGTCTGTTTAATATCTTGAATTGCACGGCTTCAAAGTGCATTTCCCGCACCCTCAGGGGCTCTCTGAGGCCGCAACAACATGTCGCTCAATTTCCTCGACACTAGCACTGCAAAGGGGGATCGCGACAACTCGTCGCTGCTGTCGCCAATCGCATACGACGATGACGCGTCATCCATCAACAGTCGAGACCAGGACACGGACAGCGAGGACGATGCGCTGCAGCAGCGCGCCAGGAACAGCCGCGAGCTGCTGGCCCACGATCGCATCGTCTTGATGGAGGAGGAGGAGCTGGACCAGCTGGTGACGGACTCGAGGCGCAAGCAGGAGCTGGTGCGCCGCGGGTCGGCTCTGGCGCTGCCGAATCCCTTTAGGAGTCTGGGGCGCAAGTCGAGTCTGGGGAGCATGTCGACTGCCGGCAGCTCTAACGAGAACATTGTGTCTGAGAAGAGATCGGCGGAGAAGCAGAAGCAGAAGCAGAAGAGACGGGCGAGGAGGGAGATGAAGCGAAAGAGGATTCTGGAGGAGGCTCAGCATGGTGAAGATGGCGAGCTGATGTACGAGATGGAGGAGGGCGGCATGAAGGAGGGCAGCTCCACTGGCGACAGCAGCGAGAGCGATGAATACGACCGTCGCAACCTCAATGCCATTGCTCATGCAAAGTCACAGCGCGGACGGAGCTGGCGCCGGTGGCTGTTTATCCACCTGCTCATCGCCATCGGATTCTCGATTCTCGTTTTGGCCGCCTGGAAGCTGTCAAAGGGTCGCAAGTCCAACTTCAAGGTGCACCTCACCAGCAACGGCACCGCCTTGTTTGCGCCAACCACCATCATCATCAGCCTCGACGGCTTCCGTGCCGACTTCTTGCAGCGGGGACTTACACCAAGGCTGAATGCCTTTGTCAAAGAGGGTGTCTCTCCCAAGTGGATGCATCCGTCCTTTCCCTCCGTCACCTTTCCCAATCATTATACGCTCGCCACCGGTCTATACCCCGAGGCCCATGGTATCGTGGGCAACACATTTTGGGATCCCGAGCTGAAGGCCGAATTCCACTACACCGATCCAGCTCGGAGCTTGGACCCCAAGTGGTGGGGTGGAGAGCCGTTTTGGGTGACGGCTGAAAAGCAGGGCGTTCGAAGCGCAATTCACATGTGGCCCGGCAGCGAAGCACATATTCTGCATGAGGAGCCTACCTTTGTCGACAAGTATAATGGCAAGGAGGATCTCGACAACAAGGTTTCACGCATTCTTGGTTGGCTGGACCTGCCCGGAAAGGAGAGCGGATCTGTCGAGGCCAAAGGCTTGCGACCACAGCTCATTGCTGCGTATGTTCCCAACGTGGATAGCGATGGTCACAAATATGGACCAAACAGCACTGAGATTCGATCTACCATTCAAAAGGTCGATACCATGATGGACCAGCTCTTCAAGGGGCTCGACGCACGGAACCTGACACATATCGTCAACGTCATTGTCGTGTCCGATCATGGCATGGCCACGACAGATACAACTCGGCTGCTGCAGCTGGAGGAACTTGTCGACACTTCCAAGATTGAGCACATTGACGGCTGGCCTCTATATGGGCTTCGACCGAAGAACCTCGACGATCTGCAAGGCCTGTATGACGGCCTGGCAGAAAAGGCCAAATCAAACCCCAACTTTGACGTCTATCTCCGTGATGTGAACATGCCGGAGCGTTATCACTTCTCGCAAAACGACCGCATTGCTCCTCTCTGGATTGTGCCCAAGACAGGCTGGGCCATTGCCACCAAGCAAGAATTCGACGTTGAGAAGGCAAAGAAGGAGAACCTCGTGTATCACCCTCGCGGCTTACACGGATACGACCACGAGCATCCTCTCATGAGAGCTATTTTCATCGCCAGAGGTCCTGCGTTTCCTCACCCGGCGAACAGCCAAGTTGATGTATTCCGTAAGTGATGAGTGTCCTTTGATGAGTATCTGACGTTGACTAAACTCTTTCTCAGAGAATACCGAAGTTTATAATTTATTGTGTGACTCATTGGGGCTAAAACCCAAGGCCAATAATGGGACCTTGCGCCTGCCACTGAAGCCGATTGGTACGCACAAGGATGAAGATGCGCCACAGGTACCGGTTGACCCGGTTACCTCCTATTCTGTTGTTTCGACCTCGACTTCCTCTCAGGTTGTAAAGACGCAGACTATTCAGCGTCCGTCGGTCCCCCCTGAGCCAATGACTACGTCTTCTATTGCTCTGTCGTCGACGTCCTCGACATCTCTTCTGAAGCCGCACACTACTTCAAGTGAGGCAGTAGTGACCCCCACGGAGAAGCCTCATGATGACAACAAAGGGGATCAAGGCGAGGACGACGACGACGACGACGACGAGGCTCCCAACGGGCTAAAGGGTATCTGGGATTGGTTGTCGAAGGAGATAGACAAAGTCTGGCATAAGATTACGGATGGAAAGAATTAATTTGCACTTTATAAAATCACCGCACAGCGTTTGAATTTTTGGAAAGCATCTTGTTGATAGAGGCGTTTGGGCTGAGGGGGGCTTATTCTGTTACAGGTTCTACATGGGTTATATGTTTGTTTTTTTTTTTTTTTTCGAGAGAGAGATTTTGCGATAATTTTTTATTTTCTTGGCTTTATCGAGACTTTTTCCTATTTATTTGTTTGTTTTTTTTTTTTGCGATCTGGAATCGCTCTGAATAGCTTAGGCACAAAGCGTCCTACTTTTATTTTACATTCTCAAAGGAATCAAGCATTGCACTAGAGAAACCTGCGCTGATTTAACGGAACCTCATCTATTTTCCGGTTTTCCGGTGAAAAACAAGCCGTAATGTGTATCTAGAAGTGCAAACTAAGAATGCAGATTTGCACTTGTGCTTGTGGGCTTGCTCTTCCACAAGTTGACTCTAACGGTGGAAAACAAACAACCCCTCTGGATGGGAGCCGTTGCTTCAATCTCATCACTGTCATTTTAAGGTGGAAGACCCCACATTTGGACTCCCGAAACGGGTAACGGCGCTGTAAAAAGCTCGACCGTAAGCAAATCAGAGTGGACGATCATAATTCACGGGCTTTGTTGATACGCGACGCGACTTGCCGATCTACTTGATCTGCACATTTGCATCGACATTAACGGCACATGGCAGTATATCAAGTCACTTTGCATCAAACATGCTTCAGCTAATCTGTGCATATACTTGCCTTTTTTCCTTTCTGTATTTCCTTCTTTTATTTTTCTTTTGCTATATAAATCCACCTTCACTCCTCTCACTCCTGGCTGTCCCACCACAAACTGGGATTCACACTCTCCTGAGGAGTAATTGGTGTAACGTCGTGCAAACAACCATTGGCCGAATAGAAACAAAGAGGCTCTCTGCCTAACCTGCCTGGTTGCCTGAAAAGCCAGTAAAAGCCAGCTTGGCCCCTTTGCATAGCCCTGTGCCTTGCTTGTACTTGTAAATTTTGTTTTTTTTTTCGGTGTCGGCTTCTGCCAATAGAACAAGGACAGCGCATCAGGCCCCATGAATCGCCAGGCACTGCTGGAGGATCTGACCGTTCAGGAGGTGATTCTCGACTCGCTGCGGGACGAAACGACGGACGATGTCGAGGAGCAGCGCGATGAGGCTCGGTGGGAGATAATGAGGCTGAAGAAGGCGCTGCGGAAGCTTTCCCAGACGGCCGCCGATTCTGATGAGGGTATGAGATATGAGAGTGAGAGCCGCTGTTTGTGCAGATGCTGATTCGGTGCGTTTGGTTTGACATTAGGTGATCCAACAGCTGCGCAAGCCCAAAGCCCGGCGTCGCCCCAAAGTGAGTGCCAGTGTGCGTTGTTCATCGGTGTTCCCTTATCAGCCTGGTTTGGGCTGCTACTCCTTCTTTTTGCAGTTGACCCTTTTTTTTCTTTCCCCTTCACCTCTTCAACTTTCACTTCTGCCCAACTTCGTCATTCATCACTTCCTCCCTGCATCTTAGGCATGAGACGAAGCTTCCAGAAAAGACCTGACAAGCATCAGATTCACGGTGTCAGCTTCTCCCTCTTCACCATATCTTTGGGTGCTTGTGCACCCTCTTCCTCTCCCTTGCATCACTTTGTTTTTTTTCCCCCGCCTCCCGCTGCATTCATACCGTATCAGCGGCTTGATTCTATCAACAAGTGATATCACGTCTTTTGCCCTAGATCCCCGTTATTCTGCATCGGTAAGGTCTCAGTTACTGGGGATTTGGCTGTTTCATCAGGCACTCCTTGGCTTTGTTGCCAGCACTCTGTGCGACGTATAGAGTGCCCACTTTGCCTTCTTTCACTCAACCCCTTGCTCACTTCTTGGGCTTTTGTTTCTCTTTTAGGCTTTCCATCGGCTCCCGTCTGGAAGTGACTGAATTATTTAAAGCTGACCTTTTCCTCGTCAGAAAGTCCAGATCGAAGCCCAACAGCGGCGCCGGCTCCTATTGGAACCCCAGAGCCGCATCGTTCTCCAGCCATTATGGACCCCCCGAGTCAGCCGCAGGCTCCTGAGAATGGAGGTTCCTCCCCGCTGGTGGTGCTGGGGGAAAAGCGAACTTATGATTCGACTCATCTGAATATTGAACGGGGACCGAGTAAGTCTCGACGGACTACTCCATCGCCCTTTGGCGGGTTCCCGAGCCAGTTTCAGTTTTCTGAATCAGACAGCGAGGTCGATTTCATTGATCTGACTGGGTATGTGTCATCCGTCTATACGCATTTGCATTTTATGCTTGAGTGATACTACTTCTCTATGGCTAGAGACTAACTGATGTAACTGATAGGGCTGATGTTGATGCAGACTCGACGCGTATCGCGGAGCGATATAGGCAAGCTGAGCGGCATCGGCAAGAAGTTGTGGATAGAGAGATGGCTCTCCCAAGTCAAGACTGGCAGCCTTCGTCCCGGAACGCCTCTGGGCCCTCTCGAAGCTCGGGCGCCTACCGGCCCTCTGCCTCTTCTGGGACTATGCCGGCTCAACGTTATAACGCGCCTGACGCTCCTATAGAGATCACCTCGGATGACGAGTATGAGATCCTCATACCCAGTGCCGGGTCAAATGAGGAACAAGCGTTCTGGAATTCGATCATCTCCACACCTGTGTCGAACCCGTCTTTGGGACATAATCAGTTCTCGGGCCTTGCAGGGTCGCAGCAACTACAGGGGCGCAGCAACCCTCCTACTCCCGTTGGCCATGGCTTTGGACCTACGTCTTTAACAGCTGCGAGTCAGTCATTCCCAGGCACACCTTTTCCTAGGAATAATCAGATGCCGCTTGGGCATGCGCAAATGCCTGGAGCATATCCTGAACTTCGTATGGGGCCTAATTTGCCCCAGGCGTCGGCTCTCAATGGTCGCAAGGCTCGAACAAGCTTGTTGGATATCTGCAACAGAACTAACAAGTTTGACTATGCCAAGGGTCTCGATCAAGATGGCCAACCGCTTTCTGGTCACCTAGTCGCTTTTCTCAACAGCAAAAACTATGGTTCGGGAGTAACAGAAAAGGATTTGGACGAATTGTTGAAAAATATCCGTCCCGACATGGAGATTCAAGAGGGCGGGCGTGATGGAACGCCAGAGGGACTTCAGAATACCCTTTTCCCTCATCAAACGGTGGCGCTGACGTGGATGAAAAAAATGGAGGAGGGATCCAACAAAGGTGGTATTCTGGCCGACGATATGGGTCTTGGAAAGACCATATCAACACTAGCTCTTATGCTGTCACGACCAGGCCAATCTCAGTGCAAAGTAAGTACCAACCGGCGTAGCATTCAGCTACTATTTGCATTACTTGTGCTGATCACTGTCCCAGACAAACTTAATCATAGGCCCGGTGTCCTTGATTCGACAATGGGAAGAGGAGATACGAAAGAAAATAAGCCCCTCGAAGAAGTTGTCTGTGCTTGTATACCACAGCACAAAATCCAAGGGCGAAAACTTGTTCAAATATGACGTTGTCTTGACCACTTATGGCATGATAGCTCAAGAGGGCATACGCCTGGACAACTTCGAGAAAGCCAATGCGGGCCGCAATATCAAGTTCGAGAATAAAGAAAATGCGGCAAAGTTTCCGCTTTTGAACCCAAAGATGTCTAAATTCTACCGGGTCATTCTCGACGAGGCACAGAACATCAAAAACGCCGATTCCAAGACTGCCAAAGCCTGCCACCGGCTCAAGGCCACGCATAGATGGTGCCTCACCGGAACTCCCATGATGAATGGTGTTGGCGACCTTTATTCCTTGCTTCGTTTCCTTCAGATCAAGCCATACTCTAACTGGGCCGAATTTCGCAATGTAAGAGAGCCTCAACACCTATTTACCCCGTCTCTTTTAACCTTTTTCTTAAAGGAAAAAAAAATCTTTGGCATTTCACTAACATGAATTGGTTTGCAGAGTTTTGGTGTGCTCTTTGGCAAGGACGGCAATCAAAAGATCGTTGCCATGACTAAGCTCCGCGCTCTCCTCAAAGCAATTATGCTTCGTCGCAAAAAAGACTCCCAGCTAGATGGAAAGCCGATTCTAAGTCTGCCTGAGAAGGTGGAACAAGTTGTGCATGCCGAGCTATCCCGAGAAGAGCGCGACTTTTATACTCAACTTGAAAAGAAATCCCAAGTACAGTTCAACAAATATGTCCGCGAAGGCACCGTCGGGAAAAATTATAGAAGCATTCTGGTTCTCCTGCTTCGACTACGTCAAGCGTGCTGCCATCCTCACCTCAACCTAGATATGGATGACGTTTCGCCTGAAGAGATGCTCGAGTTGGTCGGGAAGCTGGATGCGTCCACCGTTACGAGAATAAAGGAGACTGCCACTTTTAAGTGTCCCATGTGTCATGACCTCGTCCAGTCACCGATGTTTTACACTCCTTGTGGGCATGATAGTTGCCAAGAGTGCATGGTTCAGTTGGTGGATAATACGTGTCCTGTGTGCCGTCAGAGTTTCGATCCTACTCAGTGCTTCACCTATGAGGACTTTCAAAAGGTGCATATGCCGGAATCTACCAAGCAATCTACCTCTGAAGGAGAAGAGAGCGACAGCTTTACCACAGACGAAGACGACTTTGGCGAAGATTCCGAGGTTGATCCTTGCGATGACTTGAGAGACTTCATCGTGCCAGATGATGATGAGAACGGTTCGGAGTTGGAAGAGCAAGACCGAATAAAAAAAGAGAAAACGAAGAAGAAGAAGAAGGAGAAGAGAAAGGACGACGACAACAAGGCTGACATCAGGCCCTCCATGTTGAAGGCTCTTCGGCAAGAGGCGTCTAAGAATAGAGCTGCTTATAAGAAGTACATGAACTATTTGAGAAAGACGTGGCTGCCTGCCGCCAAGGTTTCAGAGTGCATCAATCTATTGAAGGAAATTTATGCGACTGGTGAAAAGACGATTGTGTTTTCTCAGTGGACTCTCTTGTTGGATCTGCTGGAGGTGGCCATATGGCACGACCGCTACCCAGGCCAAATGAGGCGATACGACGGAAGCATCTCTCCCGACCAGCGATTCCAGGCGGCAGATGACTTCCGTGAGAAGGACGACGTCAAGGTCATGCTGATGTCTCTGCGAGCGGGAAATGCCGGACTCAACCTCACCGCGGCGTCTCACGTTGTCATTATGGATCCGTTTTGGAATCCGTATGTCGAGACGCAAGCCGTTGATCGTGCGCACCGTATCGGCCAAACGAAAAAAGTCAAGGTGTACCGCATTCTGACCACAGCGACGGTTGAAGACCGAATTGTCAATCTTCAGGACGTGAAGAAAACGACGGTAGAGGCGGCGCTGGATGAAGTTGAAAGTTCGAAGATTGGACAATTGGACGTGAGCCAACTCAAGTTCCTGTTCAACACCCGCGACTGAGAATATCCAGATGGACGAGATGGCCAAGATGACCTTGTTTTCCTTCTTCCCCTTTTGTTATGTTCTGGTTTACGAAACTGTGTGAGGATCCACAAGAGATTGCTGTTTCTGATATAATATTGGTGGCTTCTTCCCCCCTTTTTTTTGCATTTTCCTTTTTCTTTTTCCTTATGGTATGGGAAGAGTACCTTGTTATTTTCTGCTGACAGCAAGATTGCAAGCGAGGGCGGATTCCACTATGAAAATGAGAGGAAACGAGATTGAGTGATGGAATAAGATGGAGCGGCCTTGTGTTAGTTAAGTCATGGATGATGTAGCCAATCAAATCGAGTGATTTGATGTTTACAAGACTTCTTGGACTCTGTGGTGCATGCATGATGACGAGTAATAGAAATGTCCCGAGGAAGCAATATATTCTTACAACTATCAGACTCCCAGTCCAATTAATAAGCGAAACTCCATGCCCCTATATTGTATTTTGCCGTATTGCTTGGAATAAAAAAAAAAGAATCAGGCTCAATTGCCATTTACGCATCAAAACTTGTGATGGGATGGATATATCTCCCATTCCTCTGCCTCTTCCGTCTCGTGACGCCTAGCTCTCCTCCTGAGCATCCTCTGCTTTTATCACCGACCACGTCATCTCTAGGTCTTCGAACCACTCGTAAAGGCTGGAGACGGGACTCTTGAAAGTAATCTCGACGGTCTGCACTTCATCCTTCTAAGAGAGCTGCTGCTCGTTGGCGAGCGACCTAACGATGTCCTTTACGGAGCGGGGCTCGCTGGGCTCGCTGATGGACCATTTCCATGTGTTAGGGGTTTCGCTTTTGGATGTGCTGCTGAGGGATAGGGTTATTTGGTTGGCGACTCCTTCGTGTTCCATGGAGAAGCAGAGATCGAGGCTGTTTTTGTTGGTGGTTGTGTTTTTTGCCCTGGGAGCGGGTTCGTCGTTCGATGGGGCTTCGGGAGGGGGCGCGGTGACGAAGTGGTTTGTGAGGACGCGGACGACGACGGTGCGGAGGTAGTCGCCTAGGGTTTGGACGCTGGGATAGCCTTCCGGCCAGGGGGGACACAAGGTGGGAAGAGGGGATGACGGGGGGAGGAGGATGTAGTAGTACGTTGCGGTGACGGGGAAGCTAAACGCGCGGGCTCGGATGATGAATGAGACGTCGGGGAGGATGGCGATTTCGAGCGTAAAGTCCTGCGTTTGGAGGAGGTTGCGGACGAGAGTCTGGGACGCGGAGAGCTGGTTCGGGCCACGGGAGTTTGGGTCGGAGGGGGTGGCTTGGGCGGTGCGCAGGATGACGGAAGAGGGGAGGCCGGCTTTTTGGAGCGTTTCCACCAGGGAGCCGACGTATTGCATGGATTCCTCGACGTTCTTGAGGTACATTGTGCGCGCGAGGATGGGGCGGAGGAGGGCGTAGGATTGCTGGCGGGAGGAGCGCGAGATGTGAGGCGGCACGGGCCGGATTCTCATGAGCTCGTTATATCGGTGGGCGTAGCTGAGCAAGATGTGCATTGCCATGGACGTCTTTTCCGCCAGGCTATTCTCTGGCAGGTGCTCGTCGTGGGAGGGACATGATTCCAGCGGAAGCAGCTCGAATGTGATTTTCGTTGTGTCGTCGGCTTGGCAGGTCAATTTCCCGCCCTCGGGTTTGACGTCGTAGGCGGCTAGTGACCGCGACTCTTTGGTGAGTTCGTGCCAGAGCTCTTGCGAGAAGATTGTGTTGCGGGCTTCTAGAACTCGAGACTCTAGCGAGCCGTCTTCGGAGGCTGATCGAGTGGTGGATCGGCCAAGCACTTTGCCGTCTCTTTCGTATGTCACGACAAGGGCTTCTGATACGCCGCCTAGTCGGCCAAAGTCGAGGTCTGTCGAGCCATTGTCGCCGCGTCTCATTGGCGCTAGGCCGTTATTCTTGAATTCGGGAGCGGCTAGGAATGAGTTAGTTGCCGTATTAAATCTGTACATTGAATGGGTGGTGCAAGACTCGGCATACCCTCTGAAAAGCCAAATCTCACGCCCAAAGTGTGTCTCTCCTGCGGAACCTTGCAGACGGACCAGCCAGCTTTCCTGACCGAAATGACGTCTTCCCAGTATTTGCTCTCTGCGCTAATCTCCCTCTCCAGGAACACAGCGGCCTCTTCTGCAGAGTCTCTCGTCTTGTTGATTTCCATAATGGTCCATCCCATAGCAACTGCTTCCTGGTCTTTTGTCTTGGCCGGTGTAGAATTGGAGTCGTTGAGCCTGTCCGCGCCGAGAGTACCGATTCCGACCATGTCGCGTAGCTGCTGGGATAAGGTCAAGCCAGCTTGTGTCGGGTTCTGCTTGGAGAGGAGGAGGGACATGGAGTCGAGAGTCAACAAGGCGATATTACCGGCTTTGCTGCAGTTGTAAGGGTCAGCGCCTTTACTCTTGAGTCGAGAGACGGATTGCCATCGTATCATCGTAATATAGGTCATCCTTACTCAATGTTCTTCAAAACTTCCATGCGCGCAACGTTGGGATCCTTCTCCGCGACCTCGTTCTCCGCCTCAGCGTCGGACATGTCCTCATCGTGGTCAACCGCTCCATCTGAAATTTCGCTGTTTCTCAGGTCTTCGCGGAGTTTGTCTTCTGTAACGGAGCGGAAGCCCCCCGGCTGGGCGTTGATGCGGGCGATGAACTCGGCGAGATTCTTGGGCCTTTGGTCGCCAACAGGGAACGGCCGCAGGGAGAGCGGCGGCGGGCCGTCGCCTGAAGACATGACGGATCTACTCAGCAATCAGGGGCACTGTTGTGAATGATATCGGCCTCATCGGTTGAATTGCGACACGGATGACGACCAGTCGAGAGCTGCAGCTTGACGAGGCTGAGGGGCTACAGGCGTGTGCTGGAGGGAAGATGAGTGTGGGGGACAGCCAAGGGCCATCGCTGATTTGCTGAAGGTTTAGCGCTGGATGGCCTGTTGCGGCGCTGGAGCTTGTACCTGCACTCAGCAAGTGGGTGCACCGATACATGGTGTCGTAGCCTTGCGGCGTTGCCTCGAGCTGTCCATGTTAGCGCACTGTTGCGCGCTGTAATTCGAATTACGCTACTCCGTAGAGGCAACACCACAGCAGCTGCATTACAGTGGGGGTTGTCCTCCGTCCAGCGCTGCTCGCAAAGCTCCGAGAGCTCTCCAGTGAATTGCTACAGGGGCCCTAGCGCAGTAGCGGCCGACTCCCGGAGCTCCGGGCTGTGGGAACCTCAAACATACTGGCTATGTACAGTAAGCCTTGGGGTTGGTGCAGCCCTGTCGCAGATTAAGGCGTGCATCCATATCTCGACGCTGTGATTCCCAAATTCCCTCATCTATTTGCCATTACGTGGTGTTTGTAGTCAATGCCCAATTGCTGGAACGGGATTGAGCATGCCAAGGCATCATGCCATCTGCATCTGGTCGGCTGCATTCCGAGCCCAATTACAGTTCAGGTTAATGTCCAGTAGCACGGCGGCCGACGACTAATTACGTAGGAGGGGTCGGTCAGCTGTAATGACGAATGATGAATATCTTGATGTCAGCGGTAACCAACCAGTTCGGCTCCAAATCCCCTGTAGCACCATCTTCATCTTCCTCCCGCTTCCTGTGAGAAAATAGCACTCGATCCTCCTCCTGATCTTTGTCAAGTAAATTGCTGGCAAGGTCCGAAGAGGTAGCAAAAAGGCCTAGAAGGGGAAAAAAAAAAGAACTGCCCCGCCAGCCGATAACATCCATTTAAGGGCCGATAAGAGCTTCGTGTCTACCAATTCCCCTCATGCCGCTTTGAGCTACACCAACATTCTATACCGTATCATTTGCTCGCCGTCTCCTAATTTTGCTCCTATCTGGGCTCGTGGGCGACAGGCCCCCTTAAATGCCTCTTCAGAATTACCTAGATTTCTTTCCGGGGTCCATTGTCATTCTCCTTGCCTTCCGCCGCTTCTTTCGACAAATTTGGCGAGCTCTCTTCGGAGGACTTGAATCCACCACCACCACATCGGCCTTGACCCCGAACCTTGCGACCAACATGGCTCTCAAGAAGAAGATTGCCGTCATGACATCGGGAGGTGACTCCCCGGGCATGAACGCCGTGGTTCGCGCCGTTGTTCGCATGTCCATCCACATGGGCTGCGACGCCTATTGTATCTACGAGGGGTACGAGGGTCTGGTGCAGGGCGGCGACTTCATCAAGCAGATGGGATGGGACGACGTCAGAAGCTTCCTGTCCGAGGGTGGAACGCTCATCGGAACAGCTCGATGCATGGCCTTTTACGAACGACCGGGCCGGTTGACGGCGGCCAAGAACATGGTGCTCAATGGCATTGACGCCCTCATTATCTGCGGAGGCGACGGCTCTCTTACTGGTGCTGACAAGTTCCGGGCGGAGTGGCCTTCATTGATCGAGGAACTTGTTGACAGCAAGGAGTTGACTCCGGAGCAAGTTGCGCCGTACAAGCATCTCAACATCGTCGGCCTGGTGGGGTCAATTGACAATGACCTGTCCGGAACGGATGCCACCATCGGCTGCTACTCTGCCCTCTCGCGTATCTGCGAAATGGTGGACTACATTGAAGCAACGGCTTCTTCACACTCGCGTGCTTTTGTTATTGAAGTCATGGGACGACACTGCGGCTGGCTAGCGCTTCTGGCTGGAGTTGCGACGGGAGCTGACTTTGTCTTCATTCCCGAGCGGCCAAGAGACCAAGACTGGCGAGAGGACATGAAGACTGTGGTTCAGCGAGTGAGTTACAATAAAAGCCCTGTTTTCTTCCCAAGTATGTGAATTACATCACTAACACTGGGTGCTTTTCCTTCCTTGTGATAGCATCGTAACATGGGAAAGCGAAAGACCATTGTCATCGTCGCAGAGGGCGCCCGCGATAAAGACGGCAACAAGATCACCCCCAATGAAATCAAAGACCTTTTGGCAGACAAGGGCGAAGGCGGCCTCTGCCTCGACACCCGAATCACCACTCTTGGCCACGTCCAGCGAGGAGGCACAGCCGTAGCCTACGACCGCATGCTCGGTACATTACAAGGTGTTGAGGCTGTCAAGGCTGTGCTGGAGGCCACCCCCGAGACCGAAACCTGCTTCATTGCCATCAACGAGAACAAGATTGTGCGAAAGCCGCTTATTCAGGCCGTCAAGGAGACCAAGGAGGTGGCTGTTGCCGTCGAGGCCAAAGATTTTGACAAGGCCATGAGCCTACGAGACACCGAATTCTCGGACCAGTACAAGTCTTACCTGACAACAACCAATGTCATGGTGGATGATCACAAGCTGCCCGAGAAGAGCGTCAGTCTTGCCCCAATTTTGCGACCCCATATCTCTTTCTCTTTCTCTTTCACTCTTCACATAGCAAACAATGTCGACTGACCCTTGCGCAGCGAATGAAGATTGGTTTCATCAACGTCGGCGCCCCCGCCGGTGGTATGAATGCCGCAGTGCGTGCGGCTGTTGCATACTGCATCTCTCGCGGGCACGAGCCCCTTGCCATCCACAATGGCTTCGCCGGATTCGCTCGCCATCACGGCGATTCACCGCTCGGAGCCGTGCGGCCCTTTGACTGGCTCGAGGTCGACGGCTGGGCTAGCAAAGGTGGCTCGGAGATTGGCACCAACCGAGAGCTCCCGTCTGAATCTGGCATGGAGTTGATTGCCAACCTGATTGAGCAGTACGAATTCGATGCTATCTTCATTGTTGGTGGCTTCGAGGCTTTCCACGCCGTCTCCCAGCTGCGCAAGGCTAGAAATGACTTCCCGTCGCTGTGCATCCCCCTTTGTCTCTTGCCGGCCACCATCTCCAACAACGTTCCCGGAACGGAATATTCGCTGGGATCGGACACTTGTCTCAACGAGCTAGTCAACTATTGCGACAAGATTAAACAGTCCGCCTCGGCCACCCGCCGCCGCGTCTTTGTTATCGAGACGCAGGGTGGACGCTCGGGCTACGTAGCGACGTTGGCCGGCCTCAGCGTCGGGGCCTCTGCTGTTTACATACCCGAAGAGGGAATTAGCCTTGAGATGCTGAATGCGGACGTCAAGCATCTCAAGGAGGTCTTCCGCAAAGACAAGGGCCAGTCCCGCGCGGGCCGTCTGATTCTCGTCAACGAAAAGGCCAGCAAGGTCTACGACGCAAAGCTCATTGCCAACATCATCCGTGAGGAGGCACATGACCGCTTTGAAAGTCGCGAGAGCATCCCCGGACACGTGCAGCAAGGAGGTGTTCCGTCGCCCATGGACCGCTGCCGTGCTGTTCGACTGGCGATTAAGTGTATACAGCACCTAGAGGAATATGGCCGCAACGCGCACAATTGGGTGAAGAAGGATCCCAACAGCACATGCGTCATTGGTATCCAGGGCTCCGAGGTCGTCTTCACGCCGATTGAGGAGCTGGAGGAGAAGCAGACAGACTGGCCAAACCGAAGACCCAAGGTGGCGCACTGGCTGGACATGCGAGAGGTGGTTGACATTCTGGGCGGAAGACCCGACTATCCCAAGCCGGAAAAGAGCTTGACGGGGCTTATTGCCAAGGATGTGAAGCGCGGAATCTACTCGGGCGCGGATTAATGGATGCTTATGATTTGCTTTGTTGTTTCTTTGGGACTGATGAGGACGAGAGTATTGAGAATTACGTGGGCTTTATGAAAACGAGAGTATCAAAATAACATGGGCTTGTTGAATTAGTAGTACTATTACAAAAACCAAAAAAATTGGCCCTGAGAAAGGGAGAGGAACCCGCATTATTACGAAGGAAATGTCATTGTACAGAAAAAGAAAAAGAAAAAGAAAAAGAAAGAAAAGAAAAAACACATGATTATGAAAAGAAAGCCTCGATTATACATGAACAGCCCAGCATGGGAGGATGGCTGTGAGATGCCGCGGCTGGGGGGCCGCCGAGAACTGGGCGATGTGGACTCGGCGGCAGAGCCGCAACGGCTCTCTCGACTAGGAGATAAATGGCCAAATGGGGATACGTGTACAGGACGGAGCACGGCAGTCAGGAGGGAAACGTTCCTTGCATCTCATGGGCGATGCTAGCAGAGAGCGTTGATGGCGGAGTTTTGTGCATGTGGACCTGCGTTTGCTTGCAATAAGCTGCAGTTTTTAGTGTCGCCTTAGGTGAGGCTGTTCCATCATTTTTTTTTTCGGTTCCTAGATATCGAAGGCTTACTGTACATACATACCCACCTACTACCAGGGAGGGTATCTGTATATTACGTGCTGCTACATCTACGATTCAGGATTTGTTACTGTACGCCGACCTCAATTACGGTAATTCTTAATTTATCTCGATAGAATTCGCCGCCCGAGTCTCGAGACACACACACGCAGCTAACGAGACCACCATCCCAGGCCCGGGTTGGGGTCACGATGCCAGGGCTTAGTGACGCATGTGACGGGGGGGTCTGTTTGTCTAGTCCCAGACCAGGGACGAACTTGTGCCGTGACGCCATGTTGTCTTTTTCTTTCTTTCTTCTTCTGCTTGCAGCTGGTGCTCCGGCCGAGGGTGGATGGGCCGCCTTGTCAGGCTCTCAGGCGTTCTGGTTCGCGGCGCATGTCACCGGACGGACGGGGGGGTCAACTGCGAACGCTCTAGTCGAGAAGCATCCATCATGGAGGTGACCCATCGTGTTTTGCCTTGGTTGCGTTTAATTCGAGAATTCCATGGAAGAGGGGGCGAGCACAAGGCGAAAAAAAAAAAAAAGAACAGATGGGGGCAAGTTGTTTTCGGGTTGGTTCGTTTGCTTGGACAAAAACTAATGCCATCATCATGCTTGTGTCGCTTTGTGCTAGAGAGGGGCGCGAAGCAGAAGAGAGAGCAAAAAACCCGCAGGATGGGGATTGGCATCGAGACAGACCCGTCCTAGCTCGCTGCACTATTGCGTCAGGGATTTGCTCTGGCACCAGGTTGGGCTGGAATCGAAGTGGTTGGTTGGGGGTTTCCCTTTCACAGCCCCTCCCCGGCGATGGAGACGGAGCCGGGATGCGCTGCTTGAGCAAAGCAAGACGGAAAACCATGAGGGTGGGTTGGGCAGAGGGACGGAAAAGCGACGAGGGGGTCATGTTGCTGCGCCTTCCCAGGCGGCAGGGCCGAGTGATTGGAGGCGCTCGTAAAGTTGAGAGTGCTGTATTGGTTATGGTTGTGATTTTGTGTGCTAGGGATGGGATGGCCCATGGACCGAGCCGCTTGCTAAGTAACGAGAGTTTTGGTGGGTTGAGCTGGAGGCGTTGCGCTAAAGAGGTTCGAGGCTGGCTGGGATTGGATGGGATGCTGGAATCTGGATGGGCGTCTCCTGATTGCTGGCTGCCGAATGCCTCTGGATTTGCCTGGTGCGTCGAGTTGACACCAGTCTTGGATACGGATGGATGTTGGCATCCGGCAGTCCATGTCCAGCAGCCCAAGTGAAGCAGCGGCGTCATCGTCGCTATCGCCATATTCTCTATTGCACTCCGTATACGCGGTGTTGCTCGCTTCGCACCTCCAGACTCCATCCGCATGCATCGTGAGTGCATCCTTTGTGTGCTCCATGGCATGGAACCCAGTCATTCATTTGCCATCAGCAATGCAATCGAATGCAGCCCCCGCTTAGGCTCCAAGACAACAAGACCCAGAGAGACAAGAGTCATAGAGCTAGGAAGTGTTGTTTCAGAAGCACATGAAAGAAAACAGAACAAGACTTGGAATTAAAAAAAAAAATAAGAATAATGACAATAATAATAATAAAATAAAAATAAAAATAAACCATCCCAAGTCTTGGAAAGGAATAGCCCTTCGCCCCCTCCTGTCTCGGGCCTCCAATGAATGACACATCTCAAGAGACATCAGGTCAGGTTCCCAGCAGCAGCCGTGATCGCCTGAGCCAGTTTCTCGCTGCCGGGATGACGTTGGCCAACCCCTGTCGCCAGCTGATACTGCCTTGCTGCCTCTAAAAAGTCATCAAACGCATCACTGCCCCTCTGGCCATTGGCGCCCGCTTGCAAGGGCTGGAAAATCCTCAAAACCAGCAAGCGTCTCTTGTTTCGCTCTGCTTTCGCACCTCCTTTGCTTTGTCTCTGTAATACAATCTCAACCCTTCATTTATCGCGCGAATCCGTGCTGTACCTGCTTCACCGTTTCCGTCGACTCTCCCGCTCCGTCTCTTTGTCTCTCAGCAATGTGAGTACTACTGACTCCTCACCCAAAGAACAAGAAAGAAAAAAAAACGTCACAAGGATGGCCGTTTCGTCTCAGCCGCATGACGTTCCCACCTTTGGGCCCCGCTTCAACTCCTCCCGCTTATACTGATTGATAAAGCAAAGTCACCGTCGCCCGGCTTTGTCGCTCAAACACATACAAAGCGAAGCGCCCAGCTTCATATTTGGGCTTGATTTGAAACCTACGCCACCCGAACACCAAGACACCAAAACAAGGCAATCACCGTCACAAAACGCACCAAAGCATGGCCTATCAGGACCGAGACTATCGCCGGTCTGCCGTCGAGTTCGACGACACCATCCGCACCCGCACCGTCACCCGCAGCCCTGCGCCGCCAACCCCAAGAACCCGCCGGGGAGACTTTGAGGACTTTGACGTGCGCGTCCGCGAGAGAGATGGCGACCTGCCTGAGTTCCTGAGCCGCAGCCGAAGGCCTGAGGCCGGTCCCATGGTCCTTCGCCAGCGCGAGGCCGATCCCTATGACCGCCCGCCCCGGGAGCAGAGCCCGATTCGCTTTCGTGAGGAGCGCATTGTGCGACGGGCCCAGAGCGTTTCGCCCTCAGAGCCCGAGCATGAGCACTCTCGCACCAGAATCGTCGAGAAGATCAGAAGCCCTTCCCTTGCTAGGCGCAGGTCTCCTTCGCCCAGGGCCGTTCGCTACGTTGAGCCGTCCGACGCTGGTTCTGACCACATCCGCATCATCGAGCGAGAGCGTGAGCGTGAGCGTGAACGGGTGCCTTCGCCTTCTCCTTCGCCCCCTCCGGCACCTCCCGTCATCCGCGGCCCGGTCATTGAGCGTGAGGTAATTACGCACTACACAGACATTGATCATGGTGAGTTTTCTTTGTCCTTCTTTGTCCTGCTTTGTCCTGCTTTGTCTTGGCCGGTCTTGGCCCATTAGATGTTGTCAATTAGAGTTTGATGCTAACCGGTTCCTAGGCATGATTCAAGCCAGACAGCCATCCCCGCCTCCAGCGGCCCGGCCCCGCCCGAGAGAGCGCGAGACCCGCGAGACCGATATTGACATTTCGGTGTCCAAGGGCCGCACTGAGGTGGACATTCACCGATCTGCCAGCCGCACTCGCTCCAAGAGCCGTGAGAGGCGCTCCAGCCGCTTCTACGATGATGACATTGTCGTCCGCCGCGACTTGAAGGTTGAGGAGCCCAAGACCCGCAGAAGGGCTCACTCTGCCGCCGCTCGCCCTGTCGAGGATGACGAGGCTGAGTACATCACGTCCAAGGTTGATTCCCGAGGCCGCATGGGTGAGGCTTGGGCCGGTGCTACCCAGAAATGGGCCATTGTCGACGTGCCTCCTGGAACTGAACGGATACGCATGGATGGCGTTGGCGGCGGGGCCACAGACACCACCTGGACCAAGTACAGCGGTGTGCGGAGGACCAAGTTCATCCCGGAGAGGGACAGAGATGACCTTTCCAACAGGGCGCCGTCGCCGCCTCCCGCCCTCCGGGGTGGTGAGCGTGTCAGCGTTTCCGTCCTCGACCGTGATCGTGAGATTGAAATCGACAGGGTGGCCGACAGGCGGGTCGGCCGTCCTGCTCCTGCCAAGGAGATGTGGACCGAGATCACCAAGGACCTGGTGATCCGCGAGGCCATCGAGCAGATTGGCTACGAGTATGAGGAGACTGACCAGTTCTTTTACATCATGGACTACCTCAAATATGTAAGTCATCAGCAATAAACAATCTCAAATGCATACAGTCTGCTAACACTGGGTCCCCGCAGGATGATGTTCTTGAGTTGACTGAACTATCTGATGATATTCGACGATCCAAGCGACAGCGAGAGCGCGATATTCGATTCGACCGAGAGCGTGACTACTACGAGGAAGTTGACCGACGGACCTATGAGAGGCGTGCGGCCCCTCGGCGGGACGATCGTGAGCGTGTCAGGGAGACCGAGGTGATTTACGACCGCGCTGCTCCTCGCTATCGTTGAGCCAACTTGACACTCATACCCCGAAGCTTATAACACGATTGATTCGTTATGAGTGAGATTGAATATTTATTGACCTGCCTCCTTGTTTGTTTTGGATACAAAGAAGCTACCTATTCATCGCGAGAGGCGAGAGTAGATCTGTCTCGAAAAGAGAAGAAGGGGGGGGGAATGAATGTATAGCATGGATGGGATAAACTGAGCTGGGATATTATCATTTTTGCAGGAACGTGTCAAGGGGATTGGGGACGAGTGACAAGTTGGATCTTTTTTTTTCCTGTCTTGCTTCTTTCCTCATGTCTTATGATCCATGAATGCTTGATGACGACTGGGAGTTTAAATTGATGCTTTTTCTTTTCTTTTCTATTTCTCATTTACATGTAATGAATAACGAAAAAAAAAAAAGGCAAATAAACACACTTTGCGTATATACTTATGTGTGAAGCTTTCATGGTTGTGCTAGCTAAGACCTACAGTAAGCATTAACTCACCCGCGCGGCTACTAACTAATGCACGGATGTAATCGGAGTGATGGCGCTTGGGGATGTTGTTGTTGGTCGTTTTTTCGGCTGTTGGCGGGATGGTGGCGAATGAAGAGGTGCGCAGTGTGTTGGTGTTGGTTGAGTCGTTGGAATGGTTGCGCTGAGTTGAGATGATTGTAGAGGGGGGTGAGTCAGTGAGATTAATGTATGAGTAGATTCCTGTTTTGCTTGGAAGAGGGTCATCATATTAAACAATGAGTTTCAATTTCTTTGGGCCTTTTTTTTGTTGTTTGTTTTTTTCCAATTTGACTCGACAAACAATGGTAGAGTCGACTCGCTAATAAGCAGAACCAACAATATCCAACATGGGCTGCCAATATCGCATCCACGATTTCGATGCTGCGCATGTTGCTATTGAGCATGTACACTCAAACCCAACGATGACATATCTCTCGTCGACCAGGCTCAAAGAACCGTAGAAGGAAATACTGATGTCGACTTCACACGTCGTTTAACTGAGACGCTGGGGACGGTGCCGCATGATGCCGGGCTGTAGGTCCCGTCACCGTTTGAGAGGACTTGGTCAAGCGGACTGTTGAGTCTCCATATCTCTGACCGAGGATGATCCTTCGACTGCCGGCACCGAATTTACTTTTGAGCTCAGGCCCGAGATATTTTCAGATACGGAGCGTGATTTTGTCGTTGGAGTTTGTGAAACTATCAAGGCTGTTTGGGAGCCGTCGATGGAGAATCCTATCATTTTTGACCTCCTTGCCACTGTGGCTACACCCAATGTTTATGCTGACCAGATAGAATACTCATCCATATAACGATTGAGGAAGAGCGACGGCCGCCGCTGACAGAGTCGATAACTGTTTGTTTGGCAATGGGGAGCGGATGGGTGGCGTTGACATGGTGAACCAGGGCCTGCATCTCTACACATAGGACATCCATCTAAATATTGACTCTTTAGATCCTGAGAGCATCATTGATACGGTTGAGATCTATGAAAAGATCCCCATTTACCCTCGAGCACCGTACAGTGGCTCCCAGGTCGTGCGTGCCTTCAGCGGCTCGCACCAAGAGGCCATGCTATATCTATCCCTGGATCCTCAGGGTGTCGGATGCACATACAGTACGAAGCCGTTATCCACATCAACTGGTAGAGTGGCAAGGGTGGTGCTGCCTGGATTATCCTGGGCGGCCTCTAGCTGCATCTGCAGAGTGGTCTGCAGGTCGCCTGTTCCATCATTGTCAAGAACCATGTCGACGTGAGCTGCTAGCGAAGGAGATTACTGAGCTCTTTGAGAAGATGTACTTCCTCAATGAAAGCCCACGCTTCAGCATCGTCGGCTATAGCATCATTAATATTGACAGATGCAGATCGCCGGCCCCACGGCCCTTGTTAAGACCCCGGTTACAAAGGATCTCATGCATGTGTTTAACGGTGACACTTTTGTTGACGGTAAGGCTTTCAAGGTTCTAGGCCGCGTCGACGGTCCTATTTCTAGTTTGGCCGACGCTCCGAGACTACAAGGAACACGCCAGTGGCAGGGGATGAGACCTCAAAGCCGCTACTTACATGGAATGCAGGGCGGCTTGAAGCCAAATGCGCGTTTGGGGGTGGGCTTCCACGAAGATGTGGTACAGAGAGCTCTCTGATTGCCTTCTTGAGTGCCGCCGGCAACGTGCGTTTATATACCCCCCACCCCCCCCCCCCCCCCCCCCCCCCGCGTTTGCAAACCGAGTTGAGACATGAAATCCTGAGGTTTGCGACAGAGTTTGCATCTAGCCGGCCGGGAAGCCGATTTGTTAAGATTGTTAATGTTGACGATGACGTGACTCTGCTGAGCCGGAATGGCGATCCTAGCGAGGTGAATGGAACTCTGTAGCTATCTAGTAGATTGATTCGCTGATTTGAGTTGTGGAAACTACATTGCTGCTGGATAGACGGACAGTGGCATGGGGACTAATCTAGAGATGGATACGAAATTTATACATTTGGGTGAGATGCAGAAGTGGATGGTCTAGGAAAGGAAGTGTTCTCGAAGTACTTGATATAGAGAGTCAGCACTCCAAGTTGGCGTTCCATCATGCTTAAACGCGAGGGCTGCTACTTGGCTATTTAATATCTTGATGTCAGAAAAGGTAGGTAGCATATACTTGAAGAATCAGGTATCCGGATAGCC
Source organism: Trichoderma sp. TW21990_1 (assembly GCA_010015515.1). Classification (NCBI taxonomy): domain Eukaryota; kingdom Fungi; phylum Ascomycota; class Sordariomycetes; order Hypocreales; family Hypocreaceae; genus Trichoderma; species Trichoderma sp. TW21990_1. Next base: position 708,185 of record WXUD01000012.1, on the reverse strand, counting down.
ACCTCCTTGATACAACGCGATGAAACACATGCTCATAATCAATATACCGTAGTAGTAGTATTTTCAGAAGACCAAAGACGGGAGCTCCAAGGTATCATTCTGCAAACACCGCCACGTAAGCGTCTCACGGCTATCGGTTCGTCTTGATTGCGTTCAACGGTGCAAAATCTGACGCCTCCCTCAGCAGGTGGCTGGCAGAGCATTTCCAGTCGTTGCCGTGGAAGCTGTGGGGATTCTTTTGGATTTACGCAGGGCGACAGAGAATGTCGAGCGGGGAATAATAGAAGCTGTTGGAAAGGCGTCCCGCAATAGGCAGCATTGAACCCTGCCGGACACTGTGCGAAAGTTGGGCAGGCAGTGCGTGCGAAGGATTGCGAATTTGATGCTTTTGGAGTCTCGCTGCCTGCTGTTTGTCGTCTCAGCTCAGGGCGATGTAGTACTATATATTAGATGGAGGCTTATTTGATTAAGAGTGCCTTAACAGGTATAAGCATAACGTCGATAGCTGAAAAGGATGGATTGCATGAACCTGTGAAGGGGACCGACCCCGCCGAGCAGCAGAAAAGGGCTCCAGGCTGCCTTATTGAGGCTCAAACTTGGGCTGTCAATAGCACAGTCACACAGTCGCTGCACTGTCTCATGTTTTTGACATTGGCATTTGATTGATACTACTAGTAGTAGTACGTACTGTATGGATGATGAATCACATGACAGCACAGGCACAAACCGCCGTGCAGTAACACTCGTCGCATGTCCGGAACAGCGGGAACGGCGAATCAAGCACCGAGTGACGCAGCATTTGCCACTGCCAGCCGATCCGAGTCTTTTGCTATCTTATCGTATTCGCGTCCATCATCGTTCGAAAAGGTGAGGGTGAGCCAAATAACTTGCATGTGCTGTCTCGCAGCTTTTCCTTGGCGGCAACCTTGAGATCCGCCCGCCCCGCTTGTCGCGAAGCTTTTCTTGTTGATGTTCTTTTTTTTTTTTTTTTTTTTTCCTATTATTTTTTCCTTTTTTCCCGCAGCCTCAGCTGTGTTAACCGCGGTTTCGCCGGATGGCTAGAACCTCTCCCTTCGCCCCGCTGCAAACCCGCCACGGCTGCCGCTGATTCGCCCGCGGAGGGGACACTGGGGGAAAACATCCTCCCGCGCCTTGTTCAGCTGCTGCACTGGCTAGTTAGTGGACGCTCGCCCTGGAGAGCGCCCTGGAGAGCCCCCCGGAAGCGCCGTCAAGTGCCGCCACTCGGCCACTGGCAGTGCTAACGACCGCTACGGCACAGGGCCGCCCAGCTGTAGTGCGGTGCGGTGCGGTGCGCTGTGGTGCTGAGCGCGTGCTGATTTACGCTTCACTGTTGATTCAGGTCCAGCTCCATTGACAACACGAAACTCTATTCTTTGTTTGCATTCTTGACATTTGCACAATCCCAGTAACCCTCTCTGCCTCTTCTCTCGTCTTCTCTCTTGTCTTCTCTCTCGTCTTGTCTCTTCCATCCTTTTTGCCCTCAACTTCTCTTCTCCACATCAACACCACGTCCACGCCCTTATCGACGGCTTCCCGGCAACCTCGTGGCTGCGCTTCCGCTTCTGCTTCTATCCGCCTGCGTCATTCTCACAGCCCAGCACGCTCTTTAGCACCTCGCCCTCTAAAATAGCGCCTACACAGGCACGCAGTCGTGCAGCTGCAAGAAAGTGGCGGTCATCCCACAGAAATCTACCCCCCCTTGCCGACCTTTTACTATTTGGAGGCAGACCCTCTGTGCGATCCCTCGACCCTATTCGCTCTCTTCCCACTCTGCGTCTGCTTCTGACCGTAATACAGCCAGGCAGCTGTTGGGATCCTGACGGTTCCAAGATTGAGAAAAGTGCATCGCCGAAAAAAAACAATAGACCGCCCTTTTCCTTTTTCTGCCTTGTCGCGCCAAACCAACTACGTGTATCCCACGAGGCTGCCCTTTTCTCTACTTTTCTCTTTTTTCTCTCGCCGCCTCCGCCTTGGGAACTCCCCCGCGTCTTCGCCCTTCTTCTCCCCCCCCCCTTGGCCCAACACGTGTGGTCGCTCATCACCACCAGGGCGTTTCCCACCAGCATCACCAGGGCCGTCGACGCCGCATGACAAGACGCTTTACAGACCGCAACCATGTCGAGCTCAGAGATCAATACAGTGCTCGCCCACTCGCTGTCGCCAGGTTAGTACGGGTGGAGGGAAAACTCTACCGCAGAGACCCTCGCTGCGCACCCCTCAAGAGGGGCACTTTTTGTTTGCTCGGCATGGCCGTTGCTCGCGAGAAAGCCCGCCCTTGAGCGGAATGACGAAAGCGACTGCGGGAAATCGAGCTACAGGGCGTCGTCAGCTAACTGGAAGCGGAAAAAAATTACAGATGCGAACCTGCGAAACTCCGCCGAACAGCAACTCACCCAGGCAGCGGAGAGTAACTTCGTACGTTTTTTTTTTTGACCACCTCCCTTGAAGCAACGAAAAGATCCGATCGCAGATGCTAACAATACTTTTTCCCGCTCTCGTATAGCCGCTGTACCTCGCTACACTCGTTCAAGAGCTCGCAAACGAACAAGCACAGAGCTCCATCCGTACCGCCGCCGGTATTGCCCTCAAGAACGCCTTCACAGCCAGAGACTTTGCCAGGCAACAAGAGCTGCAGACAAAATGGCTTCAGGGAACGGATGATGAGACCAAGAACCGGGTAAAGCAGCTGACACTGCAGACCCTGTCCTCGAGCAACACCCGTGCTGGCAATGCTGCCGCTCAAGTCATCTCCTCCATCGCCGCCATCGAGCTGCCCCGCAACCAATGGCCGGATCTGCTGTCCTTCCTCGTCAAGAACGTGAGCGAGGGCGCCGATCACCAGAAGCAGGCTTCACTCACCACCATTGGCTACATCTGCGAAAGCCAGGATTCCGAGCTGCGGCTGGCTCTCGTCACTCACTCCAACGCCATCTTGACCGCTGTCGTCCAGGGCGCCCGCAAGGAGGAGACCAACGGCGAGGTCCGACTCGCCGCCATCACGGCACTGGGGGATTCGCTGGAATTCGTTGCCAACAACTTCAAACACGAGGGCGAGCGAAACTACATCATGCAGGTCGTTTGCGAGGCCACCCAGGCCGACGACTCGCGAATCCAGCAGGGCGCTTTTGGCTGCCTAAACCGCATCATGGGTCTCTATTACGAGAACATGCGCTTCTACATGGAAAAGGCCCTCTTTGGCCTGACCATTCTCGGGATGAAATCTGAGGATGAAGACGTAGCTAAGCTGGCCGTCGAATTCTGGAGCACCGTCTGCGAGGAAGAAATCTCCATCGAAGACGACAACTCACAGGTCGAGAGCTCAGACCAAATGCGCTCCTTCTACAACTTTGCGCGCGTTGCGTCCAATGAAGTCGTCCCCGTCCTGTTGACCCTTCTGACCAAGCAGGACGAGGATGCCTCAGACGACGAGTACAACCTGTCCCGGGCTGCCTACCAATGCCTGCAGCTGTACTCCCAGGCTGTCAACTCCACCATCATTGCTCCTGTTCTGTCCTTTGTTGAGTCAAACTTGAGGTCTGACGACTGGCACAACCGAGACGCTGCCGTCTCTGCATTCGGCGCCATTATGGAGGGCCCCGATGAAAAGGTTTTGGAGCCCATCGTCAAGCAGGCTCTCCCTGTCCTGATCACCATGATGGATGACTCGTCCCTCCAGGTCAAGGACTCCACCGCCTACGCCCTGGGCCGCGTCACCGAGGCGTGCTCAGAGGCCATCGATGCTCAACAGCATCTTCCCACGCTGATTGCGTCCCTCTTCAAGGGCCTCATCAGCAACGCCAAGATGGCCCCATCTTGCTGCTGGGCCCTGATGAACCTTGCCGAGCGCTTTGCCGGTGATTTTGGTGCTACTTCTAACCCCATCACTCCTCACTTCAACCAGGCTGTCAGTTCCCTGCTCGATGTCACTGCTCGCCAGGATACCGAGACTTCCGTGAGAACTGCAGCCTACGAGGTCCTCAATGTCTTTGTTCAGAACTCTGCCTCTGAGAGCCTGCCGGCCGTCGCATCGCTTTCTGATGTCATCATCAAGCGTCTCGAAGAGACCATTCCTCTGCAGACTCAGGTGGTCAGCGTTGAGGACAAGCTGACTCTGGAAGAGATGCAAAACAGCCTGTGCACCGTTCTGCAGGCCATCATCTCCCGCCTTGACAAGGAGATTACCCCTCAGGGCGATCGCATCATGCAGGTCCTCCTTCAGATCCTCAGCACTATTGGAGGAAAGTCCAGCGTTCCCGAAGCCGTCTTCGCCACCATCAGCGCCCTGTCAACTACAATGGAAGAGGATTTTATCAAGTACATGGAAGCCTTCGTTCCATTCCTGTACAATGCTCTCGGAAACCAAGAGGAGCCCAGTCTCTGCTCGATGGCTATCGGCCTCGTCAGCGACATTACGCGATCCATGGGCGAGCGCAGCCAGCCTTTCTGCGACAACTTCATGAACTATCTCCTCAACAACCTGAGAGTGAGTTTTTCCCTATTAACTATCGCAAACTCCCGAAATCTTGTTATAACTAACTTGCCATCGCACAGAGTACCACTCTTGCCAACCAGTTCAAGCCTGCTATTCTGCAGTGCTTCGGAGATATTGCTGGCGCTATTGGAGGTCACTTCGAGACTTACCTTTCCGTCGTTGCCCAAGTGTTGGAGCAAGCATCTACAGTTACTGCAACCCCCGAGGGCCCCGATGAGATGTACTACTATGTCATCTCTCTGCGAGAAGGTATAATGGACGCGTGGGGTGGCATTATTGGTGCCATGAAGTCCAGCGGAAAGAGTACGTTTTGCCCCAAACTCTTGCCCTGCCCTGATTGTAGTACTGACAGATATCCGCAGCCCAAGTCCTCCAGCAATACGTTGCCGCCATATTCCAGCTTCTCAACCTCATCGGAAGTGATGCCAACCGCAGCGAGTCACTTATGAGGGCAGCCATGGGAGTCATCGGGTAAGAACCAAATGACACCTTTGCCTACGTGATTGAACAAATATGCTGACAACATCTTTAGTGACTTGGCCGAGGCTTACCCCGGTGGCGAGCTTGTTGATGCTTTCCGCCAAGGCTGGCTGACAGCAATGATTAAGGAGACCAAGACCAACCGTGATTTCCAGCCACGCACAATAGAGACTGCTCGGTGGGCTCGTGAGCAAGTCAAGCGCCAGTTGGGTGGCACGCAAGGCATCATTGCTCAGTCTTGAAGACGCAATCCCGCGCTTTAATCTTGAGCGTCCTGTCACGGACCATGAGTCTCAAAACAACAACAAAAGGAACAACTGCACCCCAATAGCCGCTGATTCCGAATCGAGAGCACCTCGTTATATTCTCCTGCCGCATGACACGCGCGCAGGCGCACACACACCCTTCCCCATCCTTCCCAGTTCAACCCATCACAGCAGAGCAACAACACGATCCCCATGACCACTTCATGTGTATATAGACCCTATGGCACTACAGTAATCCAATACCCCCTTCATGAAGCTTTTCACACATTACACAATATCCCTCCCCCCCTTTTTTTATTCGAGTGGCTACAGTTTCCATATTACAATCTTCCCCATTCCCCCTTCCACCCGATTTTAATTGTCATCCTTTTGCCCCCCAGTCGTAACGATGGAATAGAGAAGTCATGTATGCTCCGCACGTATCGAAAAGAACGGCGGCAGCTAACCCAAAAGTCATGTAGAAAGGAACAGGGAGTACAACGGAGGCCGGCTATTCATCGTTTTGATTTTCTCAGTTTTGCTTTCTAGGTTTCTTTATCCCCCAACAGCAATAGCAGAAGTTCAAGCCCTAGTCGGTTCAGTTTTCTGTGTTGGTGCTTCTTATCATCGTGCATTCATCCATCGGATGCCCTTCGAGTGAATGGGCTTTGCATTTAGGACTGGCTCTTGTGATTTGGTTTTCGCAGGGGCAGCAACCGGGCGCGGCAGTGGAGGATGGAATATCAAGGGAACATTGGAGCGTGTGAGGGAGCGTTTGTTTTGCAGCTTGACTCGCCTTGGGTTGGCGAGAAGCAAGATGGGAGAAGAAAAGAAGATTGGGTTTAAGGAATGGCTTTAGAACTAGAGAATCAAGTGATCTCGTTCCATGTGCGATGGTGCTGAGCGTTCAGGCCATCGTTAGATAGTAGCGTCACAAACTGCAAATGGAATTTTGGTTGATCCCCCCTTTTTACATTAGGGTTGAACCGTTGTGGTGACTTTTGCGATTGGTGATGATAGTTTGGTTAGTGCATTGTTTATTAGATTGCCTTTTTTTTTTCTGTGAAATACCTACTTCATATCACTTAGGTACCTGGTTCCACTGCGGAAGATTTCAAGGTTCCCCCGTTGCTGGGCACCACCTACCAGGTAGTTACCTGTACTTGGTCTATCGTGGCCTGGCTTCAACTACATTCAATGTCCATTGTCCATGCAGCTATAGGATGCTACCACCAGCCACTCATCGAATCCTTGGTCTCAGCCATGGACGGTGCGCATCAATAAAATCCGTCGGCTTGGCAAATACTACCTGGCTAGATCTTTTCGGGGTGTTTACATGTACAAGAGATAAAGTACCAGGTATCTACCTCCTAGTAGAGGTAGCAGTACCTTGTATATCGTGCTCCATATCTGAGCTTAACTTCAAATTCGCCATCTTAAAGGTTAGATTAGGTTCCCGCATGACCAATGTTTTCTCCCTTTACTGGGTATATAAAAGCCTCGGCCGCCTCGCAGTTTGCTCTCCAGTGCTCCGTTCTATTTTTCTCAAGTTCCAATTACTCGCTTCATCACTTTGTATGCCTCTGCCCCCGAGCCTCTCTTGAAGCCGCCGGCTACCTTGATATTACGATTACCTACCTCCGTCCGTATATATCCCAAGCTATACGCTGATACAATGTATTGATTATCGTGAAGATGACTATTTATTAATTGGTAGGTATGGAGTTCTACGTCAGTGTTACGACGTCGATCTATCTACACTCGCCTCCTTTCTACATCTCTTGTGTTGCATCCTAGCCCAACCAGCGCGACCCCGTTGGCCTTGATCTCTTTGTCTCTATGCCGTTGCTCAATTATCCAAATTTCATGATCAAATTTTTATCTCTTAATATCACGATCATCACTGATTCTTACTTATTCATACAGTTTCATCTCAAGAGAACATCCATCATTCGCGTGCCCTGGTTTCTCTAGCCACCGTCTACCTTGAAAATACCTGCCTCCACATTCACCTCCAAAAGCCGCGATAATGGCAACCTCAGATATTGCTAGTCTCCCATCGGAGATTATTCTCCTCATCATGGAAAGTTTACCAGATGTGGCCACGTTGAGAAATTTAAGGCTGGTGAATAAGAGATTTCACGACAACTTCAACCGTCACAAAGAGAGTATCGTGCTATCCGTTCTTGCCAATGAGCTAGGTGAAGATCTCCTTGTCCATGCTATCGTTACGCATTTGGTCGAGACTATGGGCGTGATTTTGCCACCCCTTGTCAGTCTGTCCATAGATCAGATTGATGCTGAACTGGCCATTCTCCGGCAGATACGGGACCAGGCTTTTATCCTACATCAGCCTTCCCCTAGGCACTCGTCCATCCAAATCACCCTTCAGGATGCCGGCAGAATCTCTTTCTTATGGAACAAGATATCTCAGTTGTCAGAGGTCTTTGTGAGAGATTGCTCTCTTGGACTAGGCCACCTATTCTATCCCATCAAAGAGTCTCTTCAAGACCGGCCAGTGTCGATTGCCGAGATGAGAAGAATTCGACACTCCATGTACATGTTCCACATCCTGTCCGTCTTTTGCACGGATTCATTCCTGGATATTCAAGTCAATCAGCACAACCAGGTTGATCAGAATAGAGTTAATGACTCTGTGGATAAGGTCCTGGCATTGCAGCGTAGTCTTGTAAGCGGATTTATGGCTCCTTGGGAATTGCATCAGGTTATTTCATTGCAAGCGTGGTTTCGTCGGCATATACATAATCCCGGTAAGTTGCCTCCTCTCTTATCATCCATACGGACACACGTATACGGTCTCATGTATACTAGTATTCTGCAATCATCTAACTCATGTTTTCTGCAGCAAATGGCCGCCATCTTAGCGAACGACTCATGCCATACATCCTCTCTCGAGGCGTAGAATGCATGCACGCGGCCTTATGTATTAACAGAGAAGCTGGACCATTTACTCAGCTGGTTGATACATTCAAGAGTGACGACAAAAGACTCCGTGGTTTTATTAGCGAATTAGAGGCGACGGCCAGCTTCCACCCGGCACACGGGTTTGGAATGATCCTTTCACGAGGATTTAGGAGTAATTGGACCCGAAAAAGTCCCAAGAGATTCGAAAAGTACAACCCCTTTTGGGGTCACCGGGATAGAGGAGCTTACACCACTTGGTGCGACTTGGAAACTACCAAAGGGCACAGGTTAGGCTTCGGCATGTTGATTCCTGGCTCATACGATTTCTTGGCCGAAACAGATGGCATACTGGATTTCTGGTCTACGGCGTTTTGGGATCCGATTCGCTGGCCGGATATAGGTCATTCGGTGGATGAGGCATTGCGTCCCTGGCCCTGGCACTTGATAGGACTGCAATGGGATTCTTTCCATGTGGGATGGCAGAGCGCGCTTAATCCTAGCATGAGGAACGGGGTGCTTCCTGAGGCGGGAAGGGGCTGCCTGGGGTTGCTGAAGATGACGCTGATGTCTGTTTTGGAATATTCCCTTTCTATCATTGTGATTCCGGGGCGCATGGTGATAATGTTTCTTGGAGATTGACAGTGGAAGCTGGCACAGCCACCAGACGCTGTTGTTGAGCCACTGGAAAGGCGGTGATGCAGCAACTGCTGGGCAGCTGGCAGCAAGAATTGAGAAGGACGGACAGCGTTGTTCCTTCTCCGTGCCTTGATCACCGCGTCACGTTTCGACGCGTTGAGGCAGCCGCGTCTTTCTTTCAACTCCTGCATCCAACTTTCTACCGCTTGTTCCAACAGATTCATCATCGCAGCAAGTCACTTCAACAGGCGGTCGACACGGGAGTTGAAGCCAGGTTTCAAGCACATGGATCGACATCTCCTTCTTCGTTAGCATTCATCTAATATCAGTTTATTACGTTTCGTTACTCGTTCTGGTCGCGGCATCTTTTTCTGGGGTTTCTTGCGAGTTTTTTTTCCCTCTATTTTATTATCGCAGCTCAGCGACCCCCTATTCACCATGTTTTACAGTCATGAGAGTAAGCCTCGAAAAGTTCTCGTCCAGACGCTATAGTCTTCAGTATTCTGACTTATTTTATGCAGTCCTGACCAGCACCGAGTATGGCGTTGGTATTATTTGGTATGCACCTCAGCTGCTCATCTACGAGCCGACTTCCGCTAACCATCGTCGTCACTATCCAGGCTGGTAGCCACTGGGGCCAAAGGAGACCAAAAGAGACTGACAAAGAAGGCTATCCAAGATGTCAACGTCCCCAAGGCATGTGAAAAGATATTGCATCCGGGCCCTCCCTTGGCCCTCCGCCTTCAAGGAAGCTTACTCTACGGCGTATCGCGTGTTTTCGCTCAGCAGTGCACCTATGTTCTCACGGATGCTGCAAAGGCGCAGTCTGAAATGGTGACTTTCTTTCGCATCATTAAGACCAGTGAGACTGATCCGCGAGCTGGAAAGACGAAGTGAGTTGTCAAAAATCATGCATCTCCAGCTTTTGATCCCAAAATCTGACCTGCATCACCAAGGCGCCAGAATATCATATTGGAGGATGACCCGGGTTTCGATCCCTCGGCTGCACTCCCAGACCTTGGCCTGATTCGATGGGACAGAGATCTGGCCTTGCTTCCAAGCCAGGATTCGTCGAGCAAGCTCTCTCAGATGACACCGCTCGGCACTGCTAGCCAAGGCAGTTCCTCGCCACGCCACCCCTCTGCACTGATCAACCTCCAGCTGCCGCCTTCTTCTCAATCAGCTGCAAGTTGCCGCATTCCCTCAGATTTTGGCAATCTTAGCCCTTTGTTTGGCAGATCAATTCAGCACCCCGACAGCATCGGTGAATTTCAGCCACTTGACGCTGAAGACTTTCAGTCCATCTTGGGCCTTGGCTTCGGCTTCGACGCAGAAGGAAACCTCATCGACAATCTTGACGAAGAACCAGAGCTGCCTCGCCTCCCTGCTCAAGCCAGCCCTGTAGTTCGTCGCGAATTACAACCTATTGCAAAACAGGAGCGAGGCACCACCATGGATGAACAGGAAAACTTGCCCGATTTTGGAGAGCAGGAACTACCAGGCATTTATGCAGTTCCAACCATCGAATCCATGCAACAAGGGGAAGAGACCCAGAGACAGGTAGCTGAAACGGTGGAAGCAGCAACTCACCGGGTGCCTGCCAGGATGGCCAGATCCCGTCGAACTAATCCGCATACTATGATGGACACAGAAATTGCACTTCCGCACCGAGTAGTTAAAGATCGGCATCTAAACTATGCTGAGAATATGGCCTCTATTCGCAGACAGCAGCAGAAAACGGCCACGACTCAAGGCCAGGCGAGAAAGAATGCAGCAGCACTTCTCTATGACTACGGCGTCGCTCATGTTGGAGCATATAAGAATGCAGGGCTGGTTCATCCTCTGGCGGCCGATTTTGCTGGCATCTCGTTGAAGGCTCGCCTTCAAGGCCAAGAGCCGGATGAAATCGAGCAACCTGAGCCCAAAAGGCGAGGTCGACGCCGAAAGTCTGGCGAAGCATTTGAGGACGACCGAAACTCTACAGAGCGAAACACACGACAGCGAATGATGGAGGAAGTGGAGCTTGGGCGAGGCGAAAACCGCAACATCCACGACGACGCACACATCATGTTTGATGACCATTCAATTCCCGAGATTGGAATGAACGTGGCGCCGCCAATGGAGGATCGTCACTCTTCATCAATGATGCCATGGAGCAGACCTGGCTCTGCTGTCCCAGGCTCGTCTGTTCGAGGAAGTGCACAGAAATCCAAAGTCACTCCAAGCCCACTGTTTAATCGTGGAAGCGCCCTAGGTGCCATTGACCGCCATAGCGATTCTGCCGAGCCGCTTTTTGGGATGGATGATTTTGGTTCTCAAGACTCATCTTTTCAGCTCGGTGGACCAGTTGGTCCCCTCGACTTTGATCAAGACAACACTCAGGTTTCAGCTCAAGGTCTTGATGTGACCAGTCAGAATTTTCTGGGATATGTCACGGAGCAGGCTGCAAAGACGGGAGTCGTCCATGGTCGAGATCCGAAAAACCGTCGGTGGATTGAGTTTGAGGAGCTCGCTGATCCCAACACCCATTCTAAAGCTATTGCGACTCAGGCGTTCCTACACGTGCTATCTCTGGCGACAAAGAATGTCATCTCGGTTCATCAGGATGGCGCAGCGGCCATGGAGCCATTTGGAACCATTCGAATTGGAATCAGTGCCGCCGTCGGTGGTGAAACGTACACGACACAGGCGGAGTCTGAGGATGAGCTTGCTTGATATGGGCCTCTTGGCCCCAAGGATTTCGGAGTTTGAGTTTGAACGGCTAATCGGATTTATGGCCTTTCTGCCTTTCGGAAATTGGGATCTATTGCGTTTTCAAGATTTAATGAGATGTCTTTCATCTGATACCGGCGTTTGGGAGGGAAAACAAGGACAACTAATTACGGATATGGGATGAATCATGAGAGATCGGTAGCCTCCCCAGGGACGGCAAGGATGGTTGACCTAACGTATGAATACGTTATTTAATACTTCTCTTTCTGGTGGTGGAAATTTCGGAATATCTGAGGTCAGAGAAATACGGACGTCCGACTATTGCAGTTGACCTTTTCTTTGCGGTTGTGGTGGACATTATTACGGAGAGACAGGTAGTTTATCACAAGATTCGCCAAGGAGAGGCACCACAGTGGTTGCCACTATTACAAGGTATAGGGCCGTTTATAGGCATATAGGTAGTCGTTCATTTGACGCATTTAAAGTAGCTAATTAATTATCAAATTCATCTTCTGCATCTGCGCCTTCTCTGTCTGTAAATGTTAGATATTCTGCAGATTCCTCATCCGTAGCAGGAGACGCAATCATCTCCCAAGCGCTCCGCACAGGGTCCAATACAGAGTCATTAAATGCAAGATCCAGAGGAAGCAAGGAAAACACAGCGGATCGTCCATCAATGTTTACAGATGGGACGTCAAAACCAGTTTGTTCATAATACAATTGGTAGAGTGATTTGGGAGGCTCTTGGCCGTCCGCAGAGAGAGAGGCTAGAAGGGATGAGAGAGCTTTTTCAAGATGGGATTGAGCATCTGGGCTTGTGAGGGTGCTTAGATATAATACGCCTGATGAGAGAGCATTAGCAAACTATCCGATAGAAGAGATTTGGAAGATGATAAATGCTAATGATGGGGGTGTGTATCAGGTTGTCAGAGGAGTTATCGTCAATGGGATTCAGCCAATGTAGATAAGTATTCGTTTTTAGGTTTTGTCATCATAACACAGGCAGGTAGTGCAAAGAAGAAACAGATGAAAAAGAACAAGAAAAAGATTGAAACTTACATTGTCCAGTAGGGCATTCGCCGGCGTCACTTGAATGAGCGAGGGCATAGATGGGGTACGCAGAAGAGACGCCGTCTTCGCCAAAGGGCGTTCCAGCGGGAACAGCAACCACGGCAACGGCTGGCGTCGGAGCACCTTCAGTCGCCGTCTCAAAGAGCGGGGATAGACCCGAGTTGACAATGGCCGTGAGTCTACTCAAGCGGCGGCTTTCGCCTGCCGGCTTGCCCAGGGCTTTCACCAGGGCTTTCGACTTTATGGCCACGTCGTTGGTGAGGACAATGTCCAACTCCTCGGGCGTTTCGGCCGTGGGAGAGGCGTTTTGGACGTCCTTGATGCCAACGCCGAGCATATAGACGGCGCCGCCGACGGCACCGGCGCGACAGCCGACTTGAGCAATCTCAGAGAGGCCGCCCCATTTGGGGTAAACGGCCGCAAAACCTGCGCCAAAGACCCCCATAGAGGTAATATGGCGGTGGATAGCGGCTAGGCCAGCTTCTGTCGATATCTTGCCATCGAGGCTGAGAGTCAGGGTGATGATGTAGGCCTGCAGGTCGGCGTCGAGCTTGAACTCTGCCGCAAGGAAACTCGCCAGCGAGTCACCTGCGCGAGGCTTCCATACGTCCGTCTGCGGCTCGACGTTGTAGTCAAGCACAAACTTGAGAAACTTCATAAGCCCGCGCTTTGCCTTGACCGAAATCTTCGTGTTAGCAAACACATCTTCTCGAGTCGAGGGTATGCGGCTGAGGCTAGGAGCCGAAGCCTCTGCGGACGAAGGCTGGTAGATGTAAAACGAGCCGACGGCAAGAAACTCGAGCTGCCGAAAGGCTTTCGACGACACCAGCTTCGACAGGAGCTCCGAGCGCGTATGGATCAGCTGCGGCGCCAGGGCGAGGCTGTATCTCGGCGACAAGCTTTCGGCGCCGTCGGGACGAGTCACCCGCGCTGCTGCGAAAACGCCGTCGCCATGGGCGGATTGGCGCCCGGAAGCCCACTCGTCGACTTCTTGCAGGGTCAGGGCAGCCTCGGCCTCGCCGTAGTACTCGTTGGGATCGACGTGGAGGATGTTCTTGCCAGATCGCGACAGCGCACTTCACGAGACGAGGCTGGTCAGTCAGTTTGAGGGCAAGCCAAGCCGATGGAATCCGAAGCTTACAGGGCGAGAAGGGATTGCTGGAGCCCCGTGCCGCTGATCACTACATCCCACTTTGTGTCTGAGAGGGATTCCATGGTTCGGTCGAAACACGACGAAGGAGGAAAAAGAAGGAAGGAAAAACTAAAACTGGATGGGAAAAAATAGTTTTCGTAGTGTTGGTTAGCTAGAGGGTTTGAAAGCGGTTCGAAGCTCGAGCGAAGTGGGGAGAGGCGGATATGGATTAGCTAAGCCAGGTGGCCTGTGCGTGCTCAGGTAAGGGAGTCTAAAAAATTGAGCTTCTGTTTCTGAGCTTTTTTTTTTCTCTTTTTTTTTCTTTTTCTCTCTTCTCTACATAAACCGCTTGTTGAATTTCTCACGTTATGTCTTTGGTACTTTACGTACGTGGCATCGCGGGTTCTTTCGACTGGAGCGGCAGAGAGAGTCGTCGGCCGGTATCTACTGCCCTAGAATAAAGTCTGAAAGGGTGGTTCGAATGGTTGACACATGCCCACTTTGACCCATGAATTATGTTTGTGCTCTTACCTGACAGCATGGTGCTGTTCTGTACTTGTATCAGGTGCTATATACAGAGATTTCCCAGTAGTGGTTGGTGCGTTTATGGGCTGGCTAACTGAGTGTCTTGGAGCAAAACGGCTCCCAATGCTTGGACAATTATGGTATTATGGTATTCTACATCAATCGGCCGCCGGTGATTGCCGATGCAAAGCCCTCCCACCGCTTGCTTGCCCAGTCGAAAAACTCCTTCGACCTTAGTAGCTTCGCCGTCATGACCGTGCCTCCGTGCTTCGAGATGGACAGGATTCTTCTTGAGCCGCCTGTGCAGTCAATAACTATCGTGACCGTCTCATTGCATAACGACTCCTCCAGGGTATCTGGGTCAGCCAGCATCCAGAACTTGCCATCCGCAGGCTGGTCTTTGGTCTCATTGCCTGTGAAGATGACGGCTGTACAAGCAATTGGCATGCTTTCCACCGTGAGCGGCCTAGGGTCTTTCCTAGAGCATATAATCATCTCTCTATCCGGATCATAGCGAGCTTGGGGCAGCTTGGTGTCGCGGAGAGCGGCTAGGGTTGCCGCCCATGCCGCATCAAATGGGTTGCCATCAAAGGAGATGAAGAAGAGATCAATATACAGCACCCAGTATGCCACCACGTATTCTTCCCCTTCACGTTGCTCATTCCCCTCCTCCTCTTCATCGTCGCCTGGGGCGGGGACCTCAGCCGGTCGTCTGTGCCATATCCGCAAGTCCTCAGCGCGCAGCAGCTTGGAGCTATGTAGAAGAGAGTAGATTCTGGTGCTCAATGTTTGGGCGAGAGTTGATGGAGGGCCGCCAGGTAGAAACTGGGGCGCTGACCCGGTGGCGAGTTCAATATTCGGAACCAATAGATCGTAATCGGCTAGTTCTGTCTGCGTATTGTCTGCGCGAAAGTTGGGAATGTGGTCCGTCAGGATGGTTTCGCCGCGAATTCCGCAGATGACGGTAGTATCGCCCGTCCGCACCAGCGCACTTCCGTGGGCATGTGATAAGCTGGATAGATTCACCGTGGGAGTCCGGACCTCGAAAGGAGTTCGGCCATTGCTTCGCGCAGGGGGGGTAGAGTCGTCGGATGGTTCGAGATTTGCGAGTAGATACGGATGAGGAGAGAGTTTAGCAAAGGTAGAGCGAGACAGGCCCACCTCGGGTGCCATGATGACGGTGATGCGGGAGACTTCGGCGGCGTTGACGGGTATAATCGACAGACAGATGCAGAATTACAACATCAGGACAAGGGCTGTATCGAGTGTGTCGTGCGTACCGGGAGTTGTTCTCTGCGCCGCTGTGCCCAAAAAGAATGAAAACTTGAGCTCTCAGCCTTGCGGGTGGGGGGAGCTTGGATAATCTACGGCCAATGAAATCGGGTGGAACACAAGGCTGACAGAGGGGTCCATCTCTTCTCACCCTGGAGCAGGAGATTGCTTGGAAATTCGGAGATGCAACAACGGGGACGTCGATCGATGCCGTCGTTGCCGATTACTTGGAGTATTATATGGAGTCAGTGGTTCGATAAATAACGAACTGACGTGTCTCTCCAGGCAGGAATCATCATCAATCGGCGGCGCAGGCAAGTTAAAGAGCTGTTCGGACGCAAGCTTTGGTTTCCGATTGGGGTTGCACGTGATTTGGCTGCAACACCGTCTACGCATATGCAAAGCAGATTACTATTACTGTATACGTACAGCACAGTATACCACAGGGAAGAGATGCTTATCAATTTCTGCAATCGGGTGATTCTCGCAGGACAAAGACAAGGCAGCCAGGCCAGGGGAAGCATTTGCCGGACAACCTTCCATATCTGCGAGCCACTACAGTATACTACTGCTAGCAGCAACCACCAGTAGAAGCACCAGCAGAAGCACCTGCAGAAGCACCACCAGAAGCGGCGCCAACCTTCAACCTCAACTGCAAACTCTCCTGTGAGTCCAGACACTTCGAATCCGTCCCACGCCATCAGCAAGACGCCGGCTGTTAGCGCTCCTCCTTGTGAGATTATCAGCATCTTGGCGAGCTTTTCCCAGGGCCTTATTTGCTCAGACCGCGCCGGGCTTCAAGTCGCCCAGCGAATCACACGCCTTGCTTTGCCGCCCATGTCCGAGACGGAACCCTCCCTCGCCCTGGCGCCCGTCGAATCACAGTGCAGAGCGCATATGGCGCACTAGATCCGTCACCAACAGCCTCTAGACAGGCTTTTTTACTTGCCCGAACGGCCCTTGATCGGGAGCTGTTGGGGCTCCTGAGTGGCTCAATACATCGATCCGGGCTTTCCCCTCATTCGCGCTAGGGCTGTTGATGGTGGTGCCCATGGTTTGGTGACTGGAATCTGCTCCGCTGTTTTGGCTCCGTTCTCGAGACGGTAGCAATCGCCGCTGAAGTCTATTCAACAATGAATACGGAGTACAGGAGGGTTGTGGGATATCTCGGAGTCTATTTCTTCACCACCAACGAGTACTGTACGACTACTGTATGGAGCACTGGTCAGCAAAGTTGTGGACCTCTGGCGGATGAACGGCAGCTTGTTCCTTGTGCCTGGAGCATATCCATGTCCAGTATCGATGCCCGGAGCACGTACGAACTGCCTATACTACCTACGTACGTACGCAGCACAATACGTACTACGTACAGTACTGTAGACATGAATCAAGCCTCTCGTTAGCTTCCGCCATGCTCATGCAGACGAACCCTTGCTCGATCATCAACCGTCTGCCGAGAAGCCAGTCGCCCCGCTCAACCCGTTGCATCGTTGGAATACGCCATGCCTTGATTGCGGTAAGTTGGCCTGCAGGTTCATCACCTTGCCTGTCACACTGGGCCTCGGCGTGCGCAATCCCCCGGATGCACAAGCGACCAATCTCGCGGCCTGCCCAGCCGCTGGGGGACCTGGAGCATCCCCGTCCATGGGTTCTTATCCCTTTGTCTTTGTCCGGACTATTGAGCAATTCAGGTCATGACGACCGTCGTTCAATTCCCCACCCACATGGCGATTTGGCATTGTCACAAACGACTGATGCTCGTTCGTATCTCTTCCGCGCTTGTCACCCAAGCTCTTTTGCAGTCGTCACTAGCCCATCATTGATGTGATCCACCAACTTAAAAATCCCTGTATCACTCGCTCCGTACAGTAGCGAGTGCAGGGAGGAGGGAAGCTTTGGAGCCATCTCCATGGGTGTCTGTGCTTTATATCCTCACGGGCCGCCGCATGTAGCCACTCCGCCGCTCATCAGTTGTTGATCAATCTTTGCCCTCTCACTGCCCGGCTCTCTCGTTAATCATCGGGCCTTGATTCGTTTCGAGAAGTCTGGTACTCCTCGTTATGACTGCAGAGTGCGCTGCTGTTTCATCGCCACCCACTCATTCACTGCAGCAAGTCCTGATCGGCAGGCTGTAAGCGCTTGGCTGCAATGCAATAGAAGCATTCGCTGTCCTTGGCCCAGGTTGAAACCGCGGGCTTTCCCATTACCTACGTCCCACGCGAGCACGGGGTAATACCACCGCGTCCAACTCCAACTCGTACCTCGTACCTCGTCCGCCAAGTTTTTGCCACGACGCAGCTGAACCAGCTGAACCAGCTGAAGTAGTTGAAGCAATCCCCTGCCGTTCATCATGGCTCCCCCTATGCAGGAGCTCACCGAAGCCACGCGAAGCGTTTCTGACGTCGTCAAGCGACTGCTCATTCCCTTGACTCCTACGAGCCCGCCGGGTCTTGTCCAGGCAAACACAGTCGATCCTTGGTCCAAGGCCGGCAAATATGCCCTCGGGTGGACCTACTTCGCGGCCGCGCTCTCGGGCAGCGTGTTCTTGGTCCGCATGTGGCACATCTGGCAAGACAAGATTCGCCAGGCCATCTACAAGCAACAAGTAGAGGCACACTATCAGGAGACTTACAATGTCGACGCCAACTTTGTCCAGGCCGCCATTCGCACCGGCATGGCCCAAGAGTTCTTCCCCGACGGTAATCCCATCGGTGAAAAGTTCCGCCCAAAGGCTCACTTCTCGTCCATTGGGCTTGTCAACGACACACTAGCCTTGTTTAGATGGCTTTTCTACAGATCCGTTCCAGATATTGTCATTGGAAAGCATCGATTCACCTTCTCGTCGCTCTCCGTTTTGGCGACGACATTCATCGCCTTTGCCTTTGCCATCCTCTACACCTTCCTCCAGCAGCCACTCTATTGGGAGAGCATTCGTTTTGGAGCGCCGCCCGTGGCCATCAGGGCTGGCATGATTTCTGTGGCACTTACTCCGTGGATCATCGCAACAGGCATGAAGACAAACATCCTGACCATGTTGCTTGGCATTGGACCGGAGCGACTGAACGTCTTTCATCGATGGCTCAGTTACCTTTGTCTCTTCCTTTCATTGGTTCACATGATCCCATTCTACGTCCAACCCGTATGGGATGACAACGGCATGTCGGTCTGGGGTTCAACCTTCCCTCCTTCAAAGGGCATAATCTACGGTACTGGAATTGCCTGCATCGTTCCGCTGATTTGGCTTTGCGTGACGTCTCTTCCCTGGATTCGGAGAGTCGCCTACGAATTGTTTGTTATCTGCCACGTCCCGGTTGGCATCCTCTACGTCGGCGTGTTATTCTGGCACACAGCCAACCGCCTCCTCACCTGGGACTACCTCTATGTCACTGTGGCCATCTGGGGAGCCTGCAATTTCATGCGACTCTTTAAGCTTAACTGGGCATGGCCTGGACGACTGTCTTTCATGGTTGGTGACGAGGCCGCAATCACCCTTATGGCCGAGAATGCCATCAAAGTCACCATTCCCACTCAGATGCGGTGGAAGCCTGGTCAATACGTCTATCTCCGAATGCCCGGCATTTCATTATTCGACAACCATCCGTTCACTATTACATCTCTCTGCAGCGAAGATTTCCCTTCTGAATACGGAGAAAACTACCGGGATTGCATTCTTCTTTTCAAAGCCTATGGTGGATTCACTCGCAAGGTCCTCAATACTGCCATCGAGAAAGGCCCTTTCCATACATACCGCGCATTTTTAGATGGGCCATATGGCGGCATGACTCGCGACCTGGCCGCATTTGATACTTGCATCCTCATTGCTGGTGGAAGCGGCATCACGTCCTTGATATCTCAGCTTCTCAATCTGGTGAAAAGGATGCGAGATGGCAAGGCCATCACCAGAAAAGTCGTCGTCGTCTGGGCCATGAAAAAATTTGAAGACATGGACTGGTTCCGAGAGGAGCTGCGCATCTGCCGTGAATCCGCGCCTCCTGAGAGCGTGAGCTGTAAATTCTTCGTCACTACAGCCGTGCGCAACCGACCAGGGCAGCAAATGACTGCTCCCATTAACGGGACAACCCGGGCATTGACTCACAAGCTTCACGATAAACTAGATGGTTTTGTTGCAGGCATTGCTTCGAAGCGAAACTCAGCCTTTATCCAAGCTGAGGCACAGGGAGATCCGGAGCGAGAGCGCGAACTGCGAGCTGAGAATGAGGATCGCATCACGGCCCTTCCACAGCAAAAGTACTTGCAACCTCATCAATATCCGCCGCCACCTCCTCTTCCAAACCCACCCTACAACGAATCGCCGATGAGCCATGGTGCCCCGCCTGAGGACAGTCTGGACAACCTCAACGAGAATGGTTACCCTGAGGATAAAAAGCAGCCTGATGCGCCTATAGAGGAGCCTCAGCCTCAACCCCAGCCTCAGCCCATCGCGGTCCCAGAGCTCGCACATTTGTACAACTCTAGTATTCCCGCTGGCCCTAGCGACCGTCCGGTATCGACCTTTGGCCCCCCAGCTGGGTTCGACTTTGGGTTCCCGCAGACTCCCACCGAATTCCAAAAGAACCTTATGCGATCCGCGTTTCCCATACCGCACCAGATGACTGAAGATGGCTGGAGTATCGAGTACGGCCGCCCTTCCCTTGGATACATGCTCAAGCAATGGGCCACTGGTGGTCCCGAGGGCAGAGGCATCCTGGGCCGAAGGACTGCCATCTTCGTGTGTGGCCCTCCGGGAATGAGGGTGGGTGTGGCCAACACGGTTGCGAAGCTCCAGGCGGAGATTTGGGGCGATGACGAACTTGAAGAAATATTTTTGCATACGGAGAACTATGCTCTATAGAGTGGGTGGTGTCTCGTATATGTATTTGTAGATGTAATGATGAGGAGGCGGAGGATCACGACTGATGTATATTCCTTAAAGTCACGAACTGGCTCGAGAGGCCCCCAAGATACCACTTGTATATAGCAGCATGCACATAGTTTTTCTGGTTTTGTCAGCTTGAATCAACGAGTTTTATGCATACGCATGTTTCGCTCTCCTCCTTTTACCACCCCCTCGACTGCCCATATATTTTATACAGCCATTGGGATGATGTGTGATTAACCTCCAAATAAGCCATACTAAATAGTAATATATATTAATGCAATCGTATTCTTCTCTTTTAAAATTCATATATGCCTCAAAGCAAAAGAGCGTTTATTTGTTCCACTAACACCGTGAAGACGGTTGCCACTGTTGGCCCCAGCAAAGACGTCACTCCCGTTTTGAGCAGGTCACCGGACAGTGATGCGCCTTTGTTTGTTTCCATTCTACTTGCCTTTTTCTTTTACGCTTAGTACCTGTCAGGCACTATATTACTTTAGAGGTAGTAAGTACTAAGATAATTGGTACCTTGATGGTATGTAGCCGGCTGTACGGAGCAGAGTTTGTCATGAACGAACCTTCCGAGAACCTTGATGGCTGCGTGTCTTTGCCGTCACATGCGGCTCTTCCACGATACTTAACCTATACACCACCAGTATGCGACTTTGTTAACAACCTCATGCACCATTTTTTATCGTTTTTCTTTTTTGGAGTAGAAAACAAAAAGCGATCGAATCAAGGCCGTATTTAATTAATTTATTCTCCCACGCGACGCCATGTACGATCCCGAAGACAGCACGATGCACAAGATGGAGAAGGGGTGGAGCATTGCTACGAACTGCTCAGAAGAGCGGCTGAAGCGAATACATGGCTGGACAGACGAAGAGCTTGGTGTTGCTATAAAACAGGGGATGGTGATGCTGGAGACGGTCTGCGTGTTCGTGCATGGATGCGTCAAATCAGGGCAGTACAAGTATGTCGGGCTTGGCCATCATTTTGCGACACGTCTGGTTGCTGACCCTGGATGTCGCTCCTGTTAGATTACCAGTCGATTTCTGGAAGATGCTTCACGCCGAATATGGCATCGTTGTGTATCCGTCGGCGTTGACCGAGTGTTTGGCTCCTTCAGGGCTGGGCGCGAGTCAGACCTTTACCGAGATATATAGCGAACACATTGGTTTGTCATTCGACTCGAAGCCGTGTCTTTGCAGTTGCCGATAGATGCTAACTTTGCATTTTGTGATAGTCATGCTGGGGAATCGCGATTCCAGTCGTCCGCCCTTTTGTCCGTTTGAATATCTAAAAGAACCGTTGCCGGTATACGAAAAATGAAAAAGAGCCGTTGCTGGTATATGAGATATGAAAGGGCGAGATTTCTTAAAAAAAAAAAAGAAAGAAAACAGAAAAAAAAAAAAAAAAAAACGGTGTCTGTGGTTTAATGATTAAATAAATAGCGGGGGATATATCACAAGACTTCATCTTATGGCAGATGAACAGCGGCAGAGAAGCAACAGGATAGAAGGAATATAGAAGCACTCATGAGTCCATCTTTTGTCCCATGGCGCCGTCTCGGTTTGCCCTCCAGACGCCCTCTTCTCCCTCAAATTCTTCCTTCTTCCATACCTCTACCCTAGATTTGCATGCTTCGAGGGCCTCCTCCCCTGCCCTCCACGCAGCTTGTCGATGTGGCGACGAGACGGCGATGAGGATGCTTTCTTCACCAATGGGCACAGTGCCTAAGCGATGGATCATGGAGATACCCTTGAGCCCGTGCTTGTTGAGGATGTCCTTGCAGATGGCCAGCATTGTCCGCAGAGCCAGCTTGTTATACGCTGTGTACTGAAGTTCTTTTACCGGCTTTCCGGCAAAGTTATCCCGCGTCGTTCCTATGAAAGTTGGTCAGTGAGAGAGTCATCGGGCATGAGACATTGAACCGGAATGTTGCACGAGTGAACCACCAACCTGCAAACAAGACAATGGCGCCGGCCGCCGGACTGCGGACTTTATCTATGGCCTGTTGGATGTTGAGATGGTCGTTGGTTAGACCGACGTAGCATCCTTCTTCGGACATGTCCCAGATGGTGTTTGTGTCGTCATCTTTGATGTCTCCCATGGCTGGTGGCGAGTGAATGGAGACTGAGACAAAGGCTAGATGAACAATGAAGAATGTCCAAAACAAACGCTGGGGAATCCAAAAAGAAAGAAAGAAAGAAAGAAAGAAAAAAGACAAAGATGCTAAGAGGGTTATGTATGGAGAAGAAGAGACAGACGATGTACAAAGATGGAGATATGATGATTATATTAGGTACTACTAAGATGGTTGTATTTACGTGATGCCGTTTGCGAAGGTTTCGAAGTGGCGTCGACTGGTACCTCGACCTGCAGCAGTAAATAGGCGGGGGAATGTGTACCTCCGGACAAGCCCCCCCTCCTCACTAAGAGTTAGTAGATGCAGGCAGCTGAGTCAGCGCCAGCTCTTTTACAGAACAAAGGTGGGAGCTTCTTCTCGGCGGTTGCAACATCCCACCACTGCATGTGATGCGCTTCCTCCCTCGACCTCGCCATCGCCAATCTTCTTCTTTTCCTCCATATAAATCCTCGTTTCCTCCTCGAGATCCCTGTGCCTGATTGGCCCTCTGTCGTTATGCGCGACGACAGACACGCACGATCCCCAAACCGGGGCAGAGATCGTGAAGCCAATCGCGACTCTCGCCATGCTCGATCGAGAGACAGAGACTTCCACGACGACGACTACCAACAATCGCGGCAGGGTAAAGACACGGCCCGCGCACTCATAGCAGACTGAGAACACTCACAGGGCTTTGCCTATGGCTGATGAATTGAGCTTGACGGCTAACTTGCCCACGGGACAACGAGGCTATTCACAGTCTCCAACCAGGGACGACGACATGTACGCCAACGCGTGGGACCGGCGCGACTATCACTCGCGGCCGCATCGCCAGCCTCCCTCCGGCGCTGATCGTGCGCCGGAATACCGAGACGCTCATGACGCGCGCCCGAGGCGAAGCCTGAGCCCTCATGACTGGAGCCGGGACAACCAGGGTAGAATGTATAGCGATGACTATCACCGCGGACGCCGGGACCAGGACAGAGGCTACGACTATGGATCGTCCTCTTCCTACCGTGACAGGAGGTCCTACACCTCTCGATCACCGCATGGAGACTACTATAGCAGGAGTCGTTCCCGCAGTCCCAGGGAGGGTGGCCGATTGAGAGAGGCTGGGCTGCCCAGTGATACCGTTATTCTCGAAGGGCTGCCTGTCCGGGTAGACGCAGTGGAGGTTCGTGCTCGTGGCGCTGTATATTGAGGGAGAAGCTACAAGCCAGAATGTGTGGCTAACAAGAGGGTATATCCAGCTGCGAGAGAGCATTATCCGCGATTGCACCTCCGACAACTATTGTCTCGCCGATGTCCGGATAACGTATTCCAAAGGTATGCATGCCCTGGGAGTCTAGCTGCTGTAACGGCCTGTCTCTAACACTGCGCAAAGGAAAACGCCGAGCCTTTATCCAGTTTGAGGAAGTGGATCATGCAGCCGCCTTTATCAATGAACACTTTCCCAAATTCCTCATCACACTGCCTCACACGACTGATGAAGTCCCAGATGGCAGAATCAGTGCCTACATCCACTTTGCCCACCGCAGGGAGGACACAGAAACGCGCGTTTCCGGTGGTGGCCAATGGGTCTGCCAGCCTGTAAGATTTCCATTGCTCAATAGACTCCTAGGAGCTGTATAACTAACAAATACGTAGTGCGGCTTTAGCAACTACTCTTCGCGGATCAAGTGCAAGCGCTGTGGCTCGCTCCCATCATGTGCGTTCAATTCGATGCTCCCTCGCAATGGCTGACAACTGACGTATAATTCTTAGCCTCCGCAATGCGATTAAGTCTGAATCCCGCTGCTGACACGGCCGATGCGCCTACCCAGATCCTGGTGGTTTATCCTCTGACTGCCTTTGTCAATGAGGACATGTTCGCTGCAGACATGAAGCGTCTAGAGCTTGAGAAGCTTGACCCGGCTAGCCAGAAGCTGGTACCGGGCTCAAAGCTTCAATCAACTGCCCCGGCCGATCGTGCTGCTAGAACTGGTGCACGCCCGGGTTCGCTCCACCGCGTGTTCTTGATGCGTGATCCTAATACCAACGAGTCAGTTAAATATGGCTTTGCTGAGTTTTGGACCCTGCAGGATGCTGTTGATGCCATGGCTAAAATCAAGCTGCTACCGTCCTTCACGGTTGCAGCCTGTGCCGTCAACGTGTCTCACATTCATCTGGGAGTCTTTGTCCCAGAGGATCGTGAGATCACGCCTGACATAGAGCGATTTTCCTTTACTCCGTTGTTCAACACTAGCCTCCGCGTCCGGTATCGTGATTTGCGAGCCTACCCCAGCCAGAAACTCCTCACTGCTGAGCCTCCTGAGAGTTTGAACGCAGATGGAGAGCCAAAGGGAAGTGACCCGAGTGGAAACAACAAGAAGCCGAAGAAGAGAAAGGCAGAGGACCCCCAAGGTACTGCCGCCAAAAGGGCAGTCCCTGCAATGGCTGGCCATATGGCCATGTGGCAGAAGAAGCATGAAGAAATCCACATAGATGAATCTGACAGCACGACAGCTGCCAAGCAGCAGCCACCCCCCCTGAAGAGCTCAAAGGAAGCGCCTATCAAATTCTCGTTGACTGGGGCCTCGATGCAGGCGTCGGGCTCTCCAGCCGTTCCATCATCAATCCCAACCCGTCCAGCACCTCCCGCGCCTTCTTCTGTACCTCTACCTCCGCCAGAGGAACAAAATAACGACAACATACCTGCAGCCAATCCTGACGTTCAGGCCAAAGAAGAAAAGCCAATCACTCCATATGCGGACCGAGAAAAGCTACAATGTCTTCTTTGCATGCGCAAATTCAAGTCACTGGACGAGCTGGGTCGCCATGGAAATTCGCAGTTGCATGCAGAGAAGCTGCTGGATGAGCAGTCTGTCAAGAGCGCGATAGAGAGGCTGAGTAAACGAGGCATCCAGCTACCAAAACAAACCGAAGCTGGTGATGCGCCACAGTACCGAGACAGGGCCAAGGAACGACGTGAACAGTGGAACCAACCCAAGAAGCCACCGCCTGCTCCGGCAGACAAGAGCGCTGCAGGACCTCAGAAGGACCAAGGCAAGGCCCCGGTGCAGGAAAAGGCTCCGGCGCAGTCAAAGGGCGCCGGCATGCTGGCCAAGATGGGCTGGACATCGGGCACCGGCTTGGGTGCCAACTCGGAGGGGCGCACCGAGAGTATCGTCACCCATGTGTACAGGCAGGGCGTGGGCCTCGGAGCCGAAGGCGCTGATCTGGGTAACGCGCAGGCTTTGGGAGAGAGCAGGACGCTCAACAAGCGCAAGGACTATGTGGATGCTGTTAATGACCGGGCGAGAGAGCGATTCTTTAACGAATTTGGAGAGAAGAAGGATGATGAGCAGAACGGGGAGGAAAAGAAAGAGGAATGAGGACCGGGTCGGTTGGATGAATGTGTTTCTGGAACATGGGTAATGGCGTTTGAAAGATTCGAATGCGCTTCCAAGCAGCAACTATACTGGCTGCTCTATTTTTTTTATTTTCTTTTTTTCTTTTCTTCTCATCTTCGAAACGTGGCCGAGGATTTAGGGGGTTTCGAGTTTCATACCATGTTGCTCCTCAAAGGTATTTTCGCCTTTGAAACTACCTGGTACTTGAGGGCTATGCAGAGGATTCAAATGTTTACATGTACGAACATTGCAGAGTCAATGTCAAGCGATGAATTACAAGTATCATTATATGCTTTAACTTGACGTGTCTGTGCTAGTAATCTCATTCGTATATTCATGTGATTGACTTGCTTGCCTGTATCACCCCCAAATAGCCAATCATCCCTACGGTATATGCATTATATATCCCCCTTCGGCCGTTTCGTAGCTTTACATTAAGTCTGTACCTCGTATATTCACAGAAATCCCATACATTGTCTCTCCAACTTATTAAACACCAGCTCTCTTGTGAAAATTAAAGAACAACAATACCATGATGTCAACTCCTCTTGGTAACCGTTTCGCCTCTACAGAGCACTCATCATCATGGAAAGAGCCATGGCAACAGTACCCGCTAGAGCAATCGAGAGGGCTGGATACGTCGCAGAGCCAGCAGAGCCTTGAGAAGAGTCAGCATTGCTAGAGCTTCCAGAGCTCCCAGAGTCTCCAGAACTACCTGGATGACCGGGGCTACCTAGATCGGTTGGATTGGGGCTGCTTGAGTTACCTGAATCGTCGGCGCCCGTGGAAACGGGGCCAGGAATTGATGTCGAATTCTTTTCAAACTCGAGAATGCTGCTGGTTGTCGAGTTGAGATTCGCCTGGGCAATGCCAATCTGCTTGTTCTGCAAGTCGTAGACGACATACGCCGACCGCAAGAAGGTATCCCCCAGCAAGATGAACTGGTCAGATAAGACGCCGAAAGTTCTTGTCGAACTGATGCCGAACGTGCACACGCCGCTCCACCCGTCGAACAATTTACTCAGCGTGGGATCCGCCTTGATTTTGTCTTGGAGCCCGGGGAGATTGTTGATGACCATTTCATCAATGGGCACTTTGATCGTCTTGTTGGTAAACTTGAAGCTAAAGGTTGCGTCCTTGGTGTTTGCTTTGGCGCAATCAACAAAAGGGAGTGGTATGCTCTGGATGGTGAGAACGTTGTATTTCTTGTAGATGCTCTTCACGACAGCATCTGGAAGGAGACTGAGTGTTGAGCCGGAGTCTAGAATGGCGGTGCCATTGACGGCGGGGGTATCAACACCGGATGCTGTGAATCCATTCAACTGAACGCTGAACGTGGTGATTTCCTGGGTCTTGGCAACAGATGGGGGTAGCGGCTGAAGGGGCAGAGTGGCGAGGCCGTCGTGGAACTTTTCGGTGTCGACACCGCCAAAGAGAATGGCGCCCTGGCTGGTTTGCAGGTCGTTGAGGTAGAGGCTGAATGCCGGCATGGGGATGACATTCTGGGCTACCATGCTGTCGATGATGGCGGAATATTTGACGTCGGCCGCGACGCTCGCCGAGAAGCCCAGGCCCATGATACCTGTGCCACGCACAGAGGTGAGAGCCAAACCAAGCTGCTGGCCCTTGACAGTCGAATTGTTAATGGTAACGGTATCCTTGAAGTAAGTACCCGATATCTCACGGCCGTCAAGGTATTTGATGTTAAAATCTTCTTTGCTTGACTTATAGGAAGTACTGCGATCCGGATCAACTATGATAACAATGGAGATCAGCCGAGTGATGGAGAGCAAGAGGGGAGAAGATGTGAGGACAGCCGACTTACATTGTTTGTAACAGAATTCAATTTGCTTCTGCAATGATAAACTTTTGCAGAGATTTGCGTCGACCGAATTGACCCAGGTATCACTGCTGCCGGTGTCGAGAAGGAAACTCAGCTTCTGGGGCGGCGTGCCGATGCTGAAATCGCCATAGTAGCCACCACCAGTGACGTTGTTGAGCGCGTCAAGATTAATACTGCCATCGCGACGTAACAATGAGGGCAAAGGGTCACTGCTGAGAGATTTCTTCTCAAGGAGGACGGAGACAACACCTGCGGAAACTGTGCCAGCGGCGATGAGGCCCGCCAGGGAGAGGTTCTGGATGGAGGAGCGCATCGTGAAGAGCGCAAAAGGAAGAAAAAGAACGGGTGACTGCGTTCAATGCTGCAATGATACCCGAGGAAGATACCCAAGATGGCAGGGCAAACTAGGTCCTCTTTAGTTGTTGCCTAGTGTCATGTCATGGGCAGGCAGGAAGAGTTGGAATCATTTGGGACTCCTTAGTATTTAAGCATAGATTTAGGAATTGCGGCGATTGCCCAAAGGAGCTGAAAGACCATCATCTCTTCTTCGTCTCCTCATCCCTGCCACTGCATGAGACTAGAACGACTTTGGATTGGGAGGTCATGCTTGAGACCCAGCAGCCCTGCCTCCTTGAATGGCATGGGAGAGGCCCCATGAGTCTAATTTTCGTGTGCCGTGCGAGGACAACTGAGGGCCTCAATGAGTGAGGAGACATTGCCCCTGTGGACTTGTGCCATGTATATAGTATCATAGCGGTGGCTTTGCGCCTGTGCTCAACCATTGTGGCCACCCAGGAAGCGGCTCGAGACCCCTCGGGGTTCCACACGCAGAGAGAGAGAACCAATGTCTAGATCAGTGTCTCGAATTCTGCCAGAGCCGTAGCTAGCTCGACAGATGGGGTAGCAGTAGCATGGCTCCTTGTTCTTGGCAGCGCAAGACGAAGCGACACGTCGATCCTGCTAAGCAGCTCCTCCTGATTGACCCAGAAGCAATTTTCCGCCCTCGTATATAAGAGCCAATGCAAAACTAGGCGTTATTCCTTAGCTTAGGCGTTTAATGGATCGGTTGTGTGCTCCGCTGCGCCTCAACCTCAGGCCAAGGCTGACACAAATTTCTTTTGCATGGCGAGTGAGTCAATGGACGGTAATTGCAGCTGCCCATCTTGGCGATGGATTGCTGTTGGATCTGCGATTTTAATCATGTCCGTCCCAAAAGGGTATCCGCCGATTGAACAGTGAATGTGGTTAACGCGGAAGAGAGAAGAAAAGATTGGGGGGAAGGAATTTTGCAAGGCGAAGATGAAAAAGCAGTTGGTGGTTTGATATAATGTTGTGTCGGTGTCGGAAAATGGCATTCCGTACCTTCCTCGGGAGAGGCTGTGGCTGTTGCATGCACATGCATATGCACATGTAACCCTACTAAAGAGGTACCTTAGCAGTACCTCTGTACATGGCATGTGCCTGAATCGCAGGTGCTACAGCAAGGCACTTTGGTCGTACAGGTGAAATGTTTGCTTCCAGTGGTAAACGAGGCGAAACGTTCACGTGGCTGATGCAAACACCTTGCCGTTGCTATTTTTGCATAGACGGGCTGTTCGATGACGACTGGTCGATCTCAGTTTGTGCAGATGGAGTATAGCTGCGGCTGGAATCTGCCTCGTGTACTGTAACGAAATGCCTGGTTTCGGCCCCTTGTGGTTGAATATCTGCAACGCTCAAGACACTGCTGCATAGAACGGAATAGACTAACACTTTATCATCCCAGACCATAATAGGAACGTGCGAGATAGTCAGATATGTATGTATACTCGTGGCTACCGTGTGTTTAGTACTACTAGGTAGGTAGTCTCTGTGGGCAGGTATAAGCACGTGTGAAGCATCACATCGCTTGGTTAAACGCTCTCGTGAATTTACCTATTAAAGTAATAAAATTCGTCCATCATATCCAGCATGCTAATAATCCTTGACATATCAAAAACACAAAAAGGTGCCAAGATATGCACCCGCCTTGACCAAGTCCACCGACCCCATCTCACAATTATCCTCCTGAATACAAAAAAAAACAAAAAAACGACCCATCGCATCTACGGCTAGGAGCGGTCAGATATTGGAAGGAGATTCGCATGTGAAGCAAGAAACTAGCTTCTTTCACTTGACGTAGGATCCTTCCACCACTGGAAGCGAATGGCTGGACGCCTCATCTCAGGTACTGTCAACTTCCACATATCCGGATCATACGGCGTATCCATACACAGATGCACCCTCCCATGTGATGTAACCAGGTTGAATAGATATACGAGATTCAGTCTTGATGATAGAGTCCCACAAGAACCACACCGAGGCGTCCTGCTGCCTGCAGAAAATGCTGAGTGCTCTTGCCGGATTGTAATGGATCGTAGCTTTGACGCCCCGGAATCTTCGAATGGCTGTCACGTCTCTAAACTTGATCGCCGGCTTGTCTCTGTCGTAGTCCTCATCCATCGAGGCGTAATTCTCAATGGTCAACATGCATCTGTCGCACCAGCCGAAAAGAAGGCGGAGAGCCGTGTCTGTTTTCTTGCAGGGTTTGCGATCGGCCGTCTCTCTGATTGGGCGGGCGTCTGGGCAGTAAGTGTAGTGGCTGCGAGGCAAACACATGCAGGCAGTGTGGTGACATTTGACGAGGTGACACATGATGGATGCTTTGGCGGTGATGGTATCGGGGGAGATGCTGGCAGTGGAGTGTCTGGTTACATATGAATGGAAATCGAGAGACTCTTATGGATGACAGAAGAGGATGAACGTGAAAGGATATCATGTGCTGTATAAGACAGCTTGAAAACGACACGATTGTAAGTGGGAATGCTGTTTATTGTGAATTCAAACGGCAACTGTCGTGAAACATGAACAGTAGCGTGACATGAACCCGAATAGTCTATACATATCCGATCAGTCTAGCATAAAGTCAAACAGTCGCTTGTAAGCTCGAATAGCCTCTTGTAACTATTCCTTATAAACGAACATCATATGTGTTATAAACTCAACCTTCATGTATATAGCTCTTGTCGATTCAAACAACAAGCAACTCAAGCATCTGCAGAATTAGAAATGTCTAGCAGGTCAAAAATATCCCAAACTCAAATCTCGTTCGTTTCCACGCTATAAAAGAAAACGCCATCATCTCCAGTATTCTTATTCCAATCCAAAATCTCACCATTCACATCTTGGACCCCTTTTCCGTCCCGTCCTGCTGCAATCTCACAACACCCTATTCACCTCCATGTCAGTATTCATCCATCATCCGCTCATCAGCAAATGACTCACCTCCTGTATGCAACTCGCCAACAACGTCCCGTCCAGCGCATAAATCCGCTGCATCACCACCCCCCTCCCATCGCCACTCCACGGACTCTCCATCTCGGAAAACATCCACTCATCCGCCCTCACCCGCTTCGGCTCATGAAAGTATATGCTGTGATCCAGGCTCACCACCATCCCGAGCCGCGGCCGCCCCGTCCAGTCCTCCAGCCGACTCCCCATGCCGTCAAACTCCAGAAACTGACGCAGCTTTTCGCCCTCCTCGTCCGGCAGCGCCGCAACCTCCTCCGGCGACAGGCCCAGCCGCCACAGCCGGTGGATGCGCGACACCGTGCCGATGAAGTAGCTGTCCGACACGTACGCCAGCGCATTAAGATGCGCCTGATGGCCTCCGGCAGCGGAGATACGGCCCCGACAGCGATGCCACTGCCGCGCCTTTTGCTGGTCCGGTCGCTCGTCCACGCCCTTGATCTCGACTCGCCGGCTCGTGAA
This sequence comes from Trichoderma sp. TW21990_1, assembly GCA_010015515.1. NCBI lineage: Eukaryota > Fungi > Ascomycota > Sordariomycetes > Hypocreales > Hypocreaceae > Trichoderma > Trichoderma sp. TW21990_1. The sequence goes on along the minus strand of WXUD01000012.1, from coordinate 676,646 downwards.
CGGACCTCCCCGGCCCCAGACCGTGTCCTCGTCGTCCCAGCTGGGCTGCGGCATCTCGACGTCGTCAGGCAGCGCCGCCGCGTGCTGGATCTGCTGTGCGCCGCCGCTGTTCTCGCGCACGAAGCTGATGGTCGTCGTGAAGATGCAGTTGCCCTTCTGCCGCGCCTGCACCGTCCGCGTCGCAAACGACCGGCCGTCACGCACTCGCTCGACGTGGTACATGATGGGGATCGTCGGCGAGCCGGCCAGCAGGAAATAGCAGTGGCACGAGTGCACCAGGAAGTCGTCGCGCACCGTCAACTGGGCTGCGGCGAGGCTCTGCGCAATCACGGCGCCTCCGTAGACACCGCGCGCCCCTGGGGGCAGCCACAGCGGTCGTGTGTTGGTGAAGATGTCCTGTAGCAAACAGCCTCTCGATTAGCTGGCGATGGCTTCACTCGCGGTTCCTCGTCTTCTCACCGGGCCCAGCACCGCCAGCGGCGTCACTTCGACCGTGTTCTCGATGGGTGCCTTGCTTGCATCTGGCGCTGGAGGCCGCAGCAGCGTTGTCCGCTTGTCCAGCACATTTTCTGTCCCCTCCATCTTGGTGTCTTTCTCGCTGCCACTCATGCTTCTTTGCTTGCGTTTTCGTATTATTGATTGGCTCCTTCAACGCCGGCTCATGTCCATTCAATATTGAATTTCCGCAGCTGCCATCCACAAGTACTTGATAAAATATACAAGAAATGAAAAAAAGGGAAATTCAGTCTCGGCATTCTAGTCAAGTCCTCAGGGGCCTCACTTGACGTCAGGCTCTTTGGAAATGCCTCGGCTCAGCCCAGCCTCAAACTAAACGTCTCGCACACAGCCCGGCATCCCTTCTCCATACCAAAGCACGGAAATCACACATGCTCAACGCATGGAAAACCCACTGGCGAATTGACTTTGCCATTAAGACCAATCAAGCTAGACAAGCCACTAAGACGCATTGCCGCATGCCCGTTCCTGACTTGGCGAATTGCTTCTCTTGTACGTAAATCGCATTCATCAGCACAGAATTGCCGAGGTTTGCCTTCGCTGTCCGCGGATTGCCCGTGTTCCCGTTGCTCCACGGAATGAAAGGGGCCAACAACAAGTACTATGTAATTGCGGTCCATTCGAAATTGCTATAAAAGGCAAACAAACCTCGAGGCACTGCTGGGTGGCATAATCGCTTATAGAGCGAGTGGTCTTTGTCCAGACTCGGAGCTGCTACTGTACAACGCCCATGTGAAAACGACGCCACTCTGCACCCTCCAATCTCTTCCCCAACGTCTGGCACATGTCACTGCATATGCATGCACGCAAACAAATCCCAAGAGTGTGGAATCAAGAGTATTTCGGTATAGTACTAATATTGCATATGGGCTACATCCTATCTCATTCCATCGTCTTCTTCTTCTTCTTCTTCTTCTTCCCATCTCTCAGCAGCCCCATCTCGCTCCCTTCCTCTCTTCCTCTCTCGCTCTCTCGCTCTCTCTTTATCAAAGTAACAAAAACAATCAAGCTCAACCCCTCGAAATCTAGTGCTAAAACCATACAGTTACATTTTGTCCTTATTTTTTCAGAGTCTTTCGCCGTCCACCGCCGTTTGTTACCAAGACATTCTAAGCAGGTATATCGTCGTATATAGGCTCCAACCCTGCCCAGGCAGCCTCGTAATCGCCATCAGGCCCGGCCTTTTCTCGCTGTATCCAGTACTTGCCGTTGAATTTCCAGTAGTCTTCGCCCGTGATCTCGCAAGTCTCCTTGGAGAACCATGCAGGCACAAACTCTTCGCCGGCATTTTCACGTTCTCGCCGCCGAGTTCGCTGGTTCTCCTCTAGCCGGTTCTTCTCCGTCGCGGCAAAATCATACTCTCCTTCCTCCATGGCGCGCTGGTCTGGCCGTAGACGTGAGTCTGTAGGTGCAATCCACGGCTTCAGCTTGTCGTCGATGTGATTGAACGTCAGCACAAACGGAGTCAAGTTGAAAGGAATGCCTGTCGGCCTCTCGTTGGCTTGCCAGATGAGGTAGGCCCGGCTGGGATCTGCGATGCTGCCTCGGTGAACAATGTCCTTGTTCTTCGTTGAGGGCTCGTCAACAGTAGCTTCGTAGCCCGGCGTTAATCGGGCGTAGAGTCTCGAGTTCCATCGGCCACCGAGACTCACCCGGACCTGGCCCGAGGCATCCATGACCCTGCCGACGATCTGATACGCACTCGAGGCCTTCCACCCCCTGGCCTTGAATTCGACAATCGCCACTTCCCCAGTTGTCCAGTTCTTAATCTCCATGGGGCCGTAGTTGTCCACCGTGGGGTTTCCTGTGATGATGCCAATGACCGAAGATGTGACCTTTTTCCATGTGTACAAGTCCTCCTTGCCGCCGGCGATGGGCCGGAGCCTGAGGAACCATGTTCCAAGAGGGTTAATGTCAAACGACTTGCCATAGAACTTTGACTTGACGTGCGATTCGCCCCAGTACGTCCAGTTTGGAGACTCTGCCCAGGCGGCGCCAATCGGCGGGTGATGGCTGACCTGCTCAATGAAGAAGCGGTAGTTCTTGTCTGGACGAACATACTCAAACGTCTCGCCGAGCAAGGGATTGAAAGGTTTAGCAACGCGGCCAATCGTGGATGCATACTCGCTAGCAGCAAATGCGGCCACATACATGAGTCTTTCGATCGAATCCGAGCGTTCGGCTGCGAGGTCGAGGAGCTCGACGTATTCCATGTCCTCGCCGCAACGGTACAGCAAGGACGTCGGCTCGTTGAACGACACGGGCAGCGTCATCCTCGTCATATCTTTGCCAATCATAGACTTGAGAATACCCTGTCCCCATCTGTTAGCCCACCAGGACGCTCAAATTAGCGGCAGCTGATTGATTAGTTGACGTACCCAGAGAGAAATCTTCGGCCGGTCATCGCTCTCCATTTTGAGCTTATGCCGAATTCCATTTTCATATCCCCTGAAGGAACTGCTGATGTCGATGCCCGAAATGACAATGTCCTTTTCTTGCTTGGTTTCGCTAGGAGGCAGCTCTGTAATTTCAACGTCACCAGCATCCACGGCATCAAAGAATTCGTCTTCCACTCCGGACTCGCTGTCAGACATCTCTGCCATCTGTTCGAGAGCCGTCGGCTTTCGAGGCAAGCCGTGACTAGGTGCCTTGATGACGGCGACAACCTCCTCCACCTCTTCCTGTACTCTTTCCATCGTTGGCGTGACGCTGGCGGACGGCAAGGCGCCGCTTTCCATGACTTCTTTCAACGCCTTCTTTGCGAGCTTGCGCTTCATCTCTGATTCACCGACGCGGGCCTCGAGAATTTCCTGCTCACGAGCCACCTGCGCCATGCTTTCCTCCCACATCCGTCGCATGTTAGACTCGCGATCAAGTCGGTACTGCCAATACGCGTCGCGGTCTTTTGAAATCCGAAGCAGGTCGCCAACCAGGGCCGTCAAGCTCCGGATCGCAGCATCGTATGTGGAGAGGGCCTGCGTCACCTTTGTATCCGACAAAGTCGTGGCAGGATTGCGGGAGAGTTCTCCCATAAGAGCCGAGTGGACGCTGGCCATGGTCTCGAGCTGCAATTTTGCTGATTGTGCCGTAATGTTGAGTGCGTCTTTAGTCGCCCGGGGCTCTTCACGGCCGCTCGTTTCCTCGCCATAGTCGTCATCGTCATCTCCGTCACCGGGTATGGTGCCGGGGCCGACAGGCTGCTCGTGGCCTTGTATCGCATCCGCTTCTGTATAGGTATCGACGAAATCCTCCTCATCTACGCTGCCGATGCTGGTTCCGGTCATGTCTGACTTTTTGACAGTAAGAATCGGGCGCGCTTGCAGCTGCGTGCTGACGCGCCGCAAGTCCGTCATGCTCGTGTTCTCGCTGTGAGAGTCTTGGGCAGATATCGATCCGCTCTGGTCGGCCTTGGCCAGTCGAAGAAGCTCCGCGCTGCGAGCCGCCTGGCGCTCCTCCTCCCTAGCTTGATCTTTGGTCCATTGGATGGAGTTGTTGAGGGCCCAAAACCATCGCTTGGCTTCCACCTCGTGGTTTGCCTTGAGCGTATATTTAACGGACGACTTGCCGATGATTTCAAACTTGGTCTTCTCATCAGGGCTCATGTGAAGCTGAGCAATCTTCATGTTGATGGCGCCACGACACGCCGAGCCGGCATCGTCTTGGTGCTTGTAATAGCTCAGCACCCCATCCTCGAGCACAAACCATCTCAGCTGGTAGCCCTTGCGATAGTTGGTCCATTTCTTCAAGTATCCCTTCATCTCACGAGCCTCGCGGCCTGCCAAGGGATCAGCAGGCCCGCCAGCGGTAGCGCTTTGAGAGGCCGCATGCCCCAGCACTGCTTTCTCCTGGATTCCCCTCTGCGCTGCCACAGCGGCCGGTGACTTTTTCAAAATGGCCTTGACGTTGTCGTCATTGGTGATTGACTGGGGCAGTTTGCCTTTTCGATCGCGACGGAAAGGGTCGGCACCGTGGAGAAGAAGCACCTGGATGAGCTGAATGTCCTTCTTTTTGGCCGCCTCGTGAAGCAAGGTACCCCCAGCCTGCGCAACGGCCGGGTCGCTTACAAACTCGGTGCTGTTGATGTCCAGCATCGTCTTCAGCCGCTGCTCCTCCAGCACCTCAGCAAGGGTAACATAGTCGTTCTTGGCGATAAGTTCCTGGATCTGCTGCACTTTGGTATCTGTGAAGAGGGAGCGAGAAAGCTGAAGCAGCTGGAAGATCTCGGGAGTTCGCGCCAGGTCGATGGGCAGCTTCCCCTGGGAATTTGCAATGGCATCGTTGATGTCCTTTTGCTCCAGGAGTAGCTTGACTGCTTGAGTACGGCCGTGCATGGCGGCAATGTGCAGTGGGGTGTTGCCATCCTTGTCTCGAGAATTCACGTCCAAGCTGCCTAGCCCGTCGGAGAGAACGTATTCGATAACAGCGAATTCGGCGCACTGCATGGCCAGATGAAGTATGGTGGTATCGTCCAGCGCTCCAGCACTGGCCCCGCCAAGCGACGATATGCTCGCACGTGGGACGCCGTCCGCCGTCTCTCGAATGGCCTTTGAGATGGACGCCGTGTCCCCGCTGCGCAGGGCCTCGACAACCCTAAACTTGCGTACCGACTGCTCGAGGCTGCCGGTCTTGACATCCTGGACAGGGGAGCCTTTTGCGCTCGTGGCGGTCTGGTTGTTGGAAGGTGTTCTGCTCAGGACAGCCGACGGCGTCGACAGTCGCGAGCTATGGCCGCGGGCAGCTGACGTAGCATACTTCGGAGGAGACGCATGGCTGCCTGTGGCCGACAATCGATCGTCTTCCGTTCCAGATTCGTCTTCGCGAGTGTCCCTGCGACGCAATAGCGACAGTGCCGCGGCGGACTTGGACCGCTTGTGATGATTGCTGTAGCCACATCACCGAGTCAGCCAACTCACCAAGTCCATCAATTACTCAAAACAGGACTCGACGACAACGCAGGACGCGGTGGTGATGGCGGACAGAAAGAAAAAACAAACAAAAAAAAAAAAGTTGCAGCAGGCAAACGGACAAGACGAGGATGAAAAATCAGAGGCTGGCCGACGTACCTCTCGCCCACGTCCGACATGCTGGGCTACATGCAATTGTTCGCTCGAGTTCGGGGGAATCGCTCGCTCGAGTTGCAGACCAAAGGCAGCCCCCAGCCGCCAGCGCAGAGACTATTTCGAGCAGCTCGGAGCAGTGGTGAACGAAGGCGTCGATGGCGGTACGGATATGTGCAATAGGAGCAGATCCCGCCAAGGCTGCATGTGAATTGAAGAGAATAACGGACAATGCAGCGCGGGAGATTGTTGGTGGAGAAGTGGCATGTACAAGAACGGACCAGGCCGTGGACTGAAAACGAGGGATCCATGGATGATGCTGCACAGGTGGCTGAGTTGTCCTTCAGGCGTCGCGAGGCGCTGAAAGCGGCACTGTAGCGGCCGCTGCAGCGCTCTCGGCACGGCACAGTGCCTGGCTAACAGCACTAATCCCGCCTGTACATAGTAACTATAAACTCGTAGCTCCGAGCAACAAGCCCTGGCGCTGCACTCGGAATGACGTTTTTTAGCTCCAAGCGAACTATAGCGGGCGAGCAGCGGGGCGCTTAGTCATGCATCCACGCAATTGGGGGCAGAAGCCTTTTATCAGCGAGCTTCCCTTCACGGGCTGGCTCGACGCATCATCATGCAGCACTGGATTTAATGTATTAATACCGAGGGCTCCGTAATGTACGAAGTCTACCTACCTTGGCTGTACATACGAACACGGTACTGTGACATACATACACATACCGTAACTACCAAGTATGGCAGTGCCAGTTTCTCTGATTTCCCGCTGCCTTTCCAGATATTCCTTAATTCCGTTCAACAAAGTGTGAAAAGGTGGGAGACGATAACGAATGCGGCAATTATGTGGCAGGATTCACGCCATGGCAACACGGCGAGTCATGACCTCAAAAGTGCGTATCATGTACATGTAATACGACCTTCAGAAGTTCAGTATCAATTCCCTCTTCCTCAGTACTAAGGTACATGTTACATCTGCCTGTTACTGTACGCAGCATCTTTGTATCAGGTGGTGTTCAAGAAGCAATTCCCACACAGCCACTATAACCTCTGTAGCTTTGTCTCTCCGCGTAGTGTTCGCACACACAAATAAGCACACGTAAAGGTCTGTAAGTGAGCATCTGTACACGTAGTCTTTGTCGAGTTCCATGCGAATCGCTCTGCTTCCTGTTTGAACCAGTGTTCCATGCATTCGCCTTCACTGAGCTTCCATCGGGAACACAATTGTACGTCGCAAATGTTCAACGTCTGGGACTGAGGCGTTCAGTGAACGGACGTATCAAGATGGTTGAAGATGGCTTCTTGTTCAGGGAGATACCAACAGCAACGAACATTTATACACCGCGAAGGGCGCATACTCGTATGCTCAATTAGATGCCAACAACGACACACATATACCCCCCGAAGGGCGCATACTTGTAGACTCCGATTCGGTACGCATTCTCAACCTAGACACCTGCATTAGCTGTCCATCTCAACGAGTCTCCGAAGAACCCCAGCATGCCAGTATAAAATGGCGCCAGCTCCCGCCTCGGCTATCGATATTCTTGCCCGGTTTCCAGCCGAAATCATCATTCGCATCGTGGACAATCTCAAACCTAGTGAAGTCTACTCTCATCTTTTCTTCAGGCCCAAGAGTAGCCCCGTTCAATCGTCCCCAGAACAGTGCCAACGAGTAAGAGAAATTTGCATCTCACACAATGTCAAGTTCGGCCGTATGAGGTTACTTACTTATGCCATTGCGTGTCAGGACCAGGACACCATGGAACAGATACTTGATGAGGCAACGATCAACGCCGAAACATCTGGAAACAAGCGCAGTGTTGTGAAGCATGCAACGCTATCTCAATGGAACCTTTGGCTCGACTTGGCTCTACGTCAGCGCCGTCATGACATCGCCCGTTCTCTCCTGCGTGTAGACGGCGTGGTGGGTTACCTCAATAGGAGAGACAAGGCCTTTGACAAATCGTTTCTTTCGGCTGCCAAAGATCAAGACATGACCTTGATGAGATTCTTCCTTGAGAGTGGCGCAAATCCAGATGTCAGCGATGATAACGAAGACACCCCACTCCAATTTGCCGCAGAGCGTAACAACAGGGAGGCCATCGAGATGCTTGTTGTCCAATACAAAGCAGATGTGAACCATCTAGGGTCAGCAGGTTACACTCCGATGATGTGGGCGATTGACTACGATGATATAGACACGGTCAAGGTCTACCTCCAATCACCGAACCTTGACCTCAACAAGCAGAGTCTTTGGGGCCAGACGGCCCTCCATAGAGCCCTATCCATAGGTAACCCCGAGATAGCAAAGCTACTGCTGACAAGCTACAGGGATGATCTAGAAGAAAACGTCGACACCCATGGGAAGACGCCACTGATGCTGTGCCTTGCCAAAATGGTCGGCCTCGAGGACATGACTCCGTACATGCCCATCTTCAAGGGGCTGTTGATTGCTAGAGGTGTCGACCTGCAAACCTTGAGCAAAGAATATGAGCAGGTTTTTGAGGATGTGCTCGAGGAGTATGACCTGAGTTTCTGGCAAGAGCTGATGGAGCAGATTGATGCATAGCCAACACCTTCTGATTTCGACAGTTCACTCTTTTGTACTTCATGCTGTTATGGTGCGTCACTGACAGAGAACAGAATCTGAAAAGAAAAAAAAAAGAGGAAAATGAAAAATGAAAAATGAAACGGGAGGGATGGGGAATGGACCATGCTTTACCTGCTTTTATGTACACGCCTAGTCTGGATTCGCGGCGATTGTAGTAGAGATGAACAATAGACACAAATTTAAACCAAGACCACATGCCACGCAGTTGAAAATTTAAGTGATAGCAATAGTAGACGGCCTTGAAATAGTATTTCAAGAAGTTTCCACAGCTCCTGGAGTCACTTCATTAGCTGAGCGGAGATTAAGCGCGTACATTTATACAATCTCAACGCCATGTGGTGCCAAAACTTGCAAAATCTCTTTCCAAATCTTTGCTTGCAGGTTTTTCCCCTTTTCGTTTGTCACTAGTACTCCGGGCCTAATAAATCAAATAATGTCAGCCAAAGCTCCGCAACATTTTTCCCTCAACCGGAAAAGGGAAAGGGGTTACCTTACTCTGCAATTCTATCCTTGTGATACCACAATCCATGACTCTGGACGCCAAGACCGCTCGCAAAGACTATAGTCCTAGAGCCTTCTTCCGTCGTCTTGCAAATCGTCGCCTGAATGACAGCAAGCCCAACTTTTTTCCCTACAGAATCTGATTCCCGCGCCAAGTCCGACTTGCATGCTCCCGGACATGAGTAGTTCACCACGACGTCTGGTTCGCCCTTTGGCGAGAGAGCAAGTTTCGCAATCTCCCTAGCTGCATAGATGACAAGCAGTTTAGAAACGCAATATCTCTCGGCCGATTTGCCAAAGTTCTCTTCCTTGTTCAGCGCTTCTAGGCAATTTGGAGCGTCCTGCCAAGGTGCTCCATCCGACACCATTTGATGCCCTCTCGAGGCAACAATACTTAGACACGGTTTCCAGTCAGGTCGTGATGATTGGCGCATCTTTGGAAGTAGTAGCAGAGCCAAAAGTGTCGTCGCCAGAGTGTTCACTTGCAAAGCTTCCTCCCACCCATCCTTTGTGAGTCCAAAATGAGCCTTATCGACGGCAGCATTGAGTAAAGCAATGTCGATCGATGAAAGCTCCTTTGTGGCCCTGTCCGCAAATGTTTTAACCGACTCAAATGACGCCAAATCAATAATCCAGACATCAATGGTGCACGATTTGATTGCTTCAGGGCTGAGGCTAGAGGTGATATTCCGCTTGGCTTCGTCGCCTTTGCTCTGTGACCGAACTCCTAGAATGACTCTGGATGCCCCTAAGCGGGCGTAATGTCGGGCGGCTTCGAAACCAAGACCTCCACTAGCTCCTATTACGATGACATTTTTGCCAGGAAATGGGAGGTTATCGAGAGATTCAAAACTGGGGGCTGACCAGCGGTTTGTCAACAAGCCCCAGACAACGTGTGCGGCACCCATGGCGAGTCAAAGATTTATGGTCAGTTCAGTCCGTTGAAGTTGAATGAAGTGCGGTTGTGACTGTGTAATTCGAATGATTAAAATCCGAATCAAACACGCAAAGAAGTTGTAAATTGCAGTAAGTTGGTCTCTTTCTTAGGCAGTCTGTAGAAGATCGGGAACAGCGTATTGGTTTCCATGGCGAGTTCCGGTGTTCCAACAAAGGCGGGAGTCGTTTTATAGCTTCCAAATGACCGAGTTGAATTGCCGCAATCCAAGTTTTCAAATGAAAAGAAAGACGACATTAAGACTCCGTAGATGTCCAGTCAATGCCCAAATGTTGGAGTCTCGATTCCAAGAAAGGGGATTCCTCGTCATCATCTCCTGTTGACTTGAAGAGAAACTCCCAATCAGTCGCCTTCGCCTCAGAATATCTCCAGTCTAAGTCCAAACAGGTGTAGTTTTGTCATCCGATTGCATTAGCGGCAGCCTTCTGAAACCCCACCAACTTTCCCAATTCGGTCATACCCAGTCAGCAGGAGACATTCAAAGACAGAGTGATGACCGTCCATCTCCAGATTCATCCTCCTCCTATCTACGGAATTCTCTTCCGCGTCCTTTCCCTAGTAGAATCATTGGTCTAACTCAACATATGCGATGGCTACATTCCAGAGATTTCGTCTAGTACCTGTGCGGGACGAGGTGAGTTTGTCTCTGTGGATCAGACAAGGTTGGCCACAAGCTGAATCAGGGGACTCAAACAGAAGATTGACGAAAAAGACGACTGGTCGGGGCTGAAAGATGCCAAGGAAAGGAGGAAAAGACAAAACAGGATCAATCAACGGGCAGCTCGTAAGAATACCTTGCCTGGTCCCTCTTTTTTTTATTTCTGTATACGGAAAACTGACCCGGTATCCGAATCAGGCCGGCGGCAGAGGTTGAATCTGGCCCAGGAGCACGAATCAGAGACGGCAACGGCCGTACTCCCATCGGCTTCTGCAGGCCGGCGGCAGAAGTCTATCGTCCCATCCTATCAGGTTTATTTCCCTCTTTGCCCGGACCACAAACTACTCTACGTCATCGTCCTAAATGTATCCCGGGCCGTCATCACAAACTTCTTCATCCTAGGTAGCATCACGCCGATGGCCTATACCATGTGCGATGGCCGCCGCACCTTTTCGCTTGAAGATCTTAAGCAAGCTCCTCAAAATCTTGATGGTTCTCCTGCCATTCCCCCATCCTTTACGCCAACGAGACTCCAGGCAGAGGTTCCTCACCCGGGCTGGATTGACCTTTTCCCATCGCCTCAATTGCGAGATAATCTCATCCTCGCAGTAGAGGAGTATAATGTTAATGAGGACGAAATCTTGGCCGACTTAATTGGAGATATATTCGAAAGCATTGGATGCTCAACAGACTGCGATGAATCGGAACAAAGTAGCGGATCGGAGCCAGGTATCGGATCCGGTGATGAGAAGGAGGCCCCCACACCACCGCCAGATGCAATAGGCATAAATCCAGTGCAAGAGCACAAATTAAGGACATACACCCCTTCGAGTTCCGCAGAGCTTGGCATTCTCTCGTGGTCAGATCCATGGGAGATATCGGGGTGGGAATTTACGGAGAAATTTGTTACCAGATGGGGATTCTTGCTTCAAGGATGCCCAGATGTGGTCAATGCTGCTAATAATTGGAGGACTTTGCGAGGAGAAGATCCTCTGGTTGTGGAGGTTTAGCAGAGGGCTACAGTTGATGTAGTATCAGGGATTTGCTGCTGGCCGTGTGGGACTGAAATTAACCAAGGGCGTTTTAGAGATATTACACCGGACAACAAACTTTTTTTTAGCAGCGAGATAATACTCTCCTCTTCTTTTATATATGTACCAACCCACAAAAATATACTACGTTTATAGGCTCTAAGTCAAGGTTTTAGTAATTGGCCATTTGTTAGAATGAAGGGAAGGTATCTTTCGGGGATATCATATCAGTCAGGTATTTGTCTGTAAGTCTACGATAACTGAGTACATTCCAAAAAGATATACCCAACTGTCAAGATCTCTACGGCATACACGTACGGCCAATTGAGACTGGTTACTCCTAGCACAAAAAAAATTGGGACTCACACCAGGAAAAAAGAATGCCCACTATCAGAGTCGAACTGATCACCTTGTCATGTCAAGTATTTACTAGTGACACGCTATACCGCTTAGCCAAGCGGGCAAGAGCTTCTGATGCTGGTTTCTGTGTCATTGCATTTTATACAGGTTTGACAATGTGTCGTCAGATTTAAGGATTAGGTGCGAATCTTCACCAGTTGGCAGTTGGATCAACCCTTCTTCTTGATCTACGATGCCACTGCCTCTGAGAAAGAGGCGATGCAAGCGAAGCTAACGAAATCAAAGAACCCGAATTGTTACAAACTTCCAAACTCCGTAGCCGGCCCCATCAATGCATCGTGATTTACAAGCGCCGTCGGTCCGAGGAGGCGCCAACGCCCTTCAAGATTAACAAGGCGCCACACGAATATACGACGGCGAACCCACTCCGACAGGCTCTTGCAGGACTCGGGGCAACAAGAGCAGTTTTTTTCACGTCGGCAGTTGCACCGCGCGCGTAGCACAGTTTAGCGGGCACCAATGATGGACGTTCCGGGGCAAGGACATGGTTAAGAGGGAGGCATCCGGCCGGTTTGACTCCGGTATTCGAGCAAGATGGTCTGATATCAGCTTGATGGAGCAGGTACAAAACAGTACTCGCGAGTACTTCTGAGGGACAATCCTATACTTGGTGCTGCTCGAGATGGACAAGCAGTCCCAACTATTGCCCAGAATAGCTTCAACAGGAAACGGAACCGGATTGACAAAGGTAAACAGTCGGGTGGCTTTGCCGATTGTGGACTGGACAGCTTCGTAGTTGACGTTTGGAGGACCCTCTTCTCCAGGTGCTCCGTTTTAGAGCAATTGTTGCCCAACGGTAAACGGCACATAATCTTTCAGAAACACGTATAGACACACAATCTCTCTCCGTTTCTAACGTCTAAACTGCTGAATATTAATGATTGCTGTCAACTGTCAGATGCATGTTGTCCATCTAGAGAGATCAGCAAATTAGCGCAGGCACGGCTGAACTCGGAGGATTGAGTAGCGCCGACGCAGGGACCAAATTTTTCTCCCACAGATCTAGACCCTTGAGTGGCCAAAAGTCGAGCCCATGGAATTCCTAGTACATCGATAGCAGAGGCAATTGATAGCAGTCTGCCCAGTACAGGTACCTGCGATGGATCTCGTAATCTCGACGGACGGTCGTTGGGCCTTCCCGGGTAGGCGTTACAAATCCAGCCTCGGGCGCGATGTAGCAGCCACTTGCAGGTGAAAAGTGAAAAATCGTTGCATCATGGAAGCAACGCCTGTGAATTGCCTCTTTCCCTCGCTTTTTTCTCTTTGAACATAGCTCTCTTCATTTCCTCTGACAAATCTCTTCATTTTCTCTCATCTCCCTCTCCCTTATCTTGAGATCACAAGGTTGTTACACGGACTAAAATAATTTTCTGCTCAAATCGGATTTTTCACCAGAGCAAACAAATTGCGTGATCACCCTACCTCTCTTTAGAATCTTTGCCAGCGGATATCGGAAACGCCACTCTTCGATTCCACCCGCTCTTCGTATCTCAAATCAACAGGTGGGCTGAAAAGGCAAGAGAGAAGTAATAAAAAGAAGAAGAAGAAAAAATCCAGCGGCCCGCGACACGCAAATATGTCGCCCTCCGACGAAGGCAAATATCCCTTCGATGGGGACGAGACAATCCACTCTCGCGCCGTCTTCAACCATACGCACCACACATGGGCGCGCACTTTTTCTTGCATCCCAGAGATTTACATCCAGCCCCAATCGCTGGATGAAATTGAAAAAGTCGTCAATTTTGCGCGAAAATGGCGCAAGCGAATCACGACTGTGGGATGCGGACACTCGCCGTCGGACATCACCCAGACCTCACAGTGGCTGGTCAACCTGGACAAATACAACAAGATCCTCTCTGTGGATGACAATACCGGCATCGTGGTGATGCAGAGCGGCATTCGCCTGTACACGCTATGCGAGGAGCTTGAGCGCCACGGCCTGGCCATGCCGAATCTCGGCAGTATAAACCAACAGTCAATTGCCGGCGCCATCTCAACTGGAACCCATGGCAGCAGCCTGCGTCACGGCCTCATGTCCGAGGATGTGCTCGCTCTCAAAATTACTCTTGTTGATGGAAGCACCAAGTCCTGCTCCAAGAATGACAACGCCGAGCTCTTTCGAGCCGCGCTGCTCTCACTCGGCTCTCTTGGCATCATCACCGAAATCACTTTCCGCGCTGTTCCAGCCTTTAGCCTCAAGTGGAAGCAGACTATCGACTCTGACTTACAAATGTTCAACGCCTGGCCAAAAGACTTGTGGACTCAGAGTGAGTTTGTGCGGGTCTGGTGGTTCCCCTACACACGCCGGGCGGTAGTCTGGCAAGCTGAAAAGACGGAAGAGGAGCATCGTGACCCTCCTGTCAGCTACTATGACGGACCTTTGGGCTATTATGTCTACCACAACCTGCTTTACCTGGCCCAGTTTGTGCCTCGCATCCTTCCGTGGGTTGAATGGTTTGTATTTGGCATGCAGTACGGGTTTGCCAACGGTTCCACAACAACGGCTATCCAGCCAAGCCGCAAGGCCCTGCTGATGAACTGTCTCTATTCTCAGTTTGTCAACGAATGGGCCATTCCCCTGCACAAGGGCCCAGAGGCGCTTCGCCGACTTAGCTCTTGGCTCAACCAACTCACGCCCAGTGACCCGGACTATGTGCCACACAACATTCCCTTCTCCGCCAAGGATCTCTACGTTCACGCGCCAGTTGAAGTTCGCGTCAGTGATACGACTCTTACTTCCAACGCCCGGCCTTACCTTGACCCAACTGTCAAGGACGGCCCGACATTGTACCTCAACGCCACTCTATACCGCCCTTATTGGAGTGATCCACCGTGCCGGGAACGTTACTATCAGGCATTCGAATGGCTGATGAAAGACATGGGCGGCAGGCCCCATTGGGCAAAGAACTTTGAAACCTATGGTCCCGAAATCGAAGCCATGTATGGCGGTGACCTTGGTAAGTTCAGAGAGGTACGCGATGCTGCCGATCCGTACGGCCTGTTCCTCGGGCCTTGGCATCGGGACCGCATCCTTTACAAGGATTCTGTGTATGAGGTTGAGGAGAAGGAAGAGTCCTCTTAAGGCAGGGGTCGCAATTTCAGCCGAGTCTGAACGGCGTTGTGATAACTCTACGTTATGGTCATGTCGCGGGAGGGGTTTCTCAACAAATTTCTTTTATAGCATTTATTCGACATGGTACCACTATAGACCTGGGCGGCAGTTGTTCATTAGGCTGATATGTAAATATTTCCCCTTGGGCCGAGGTGACGTCTCCATGGAGACGGATTCGATCAGGCCGAGCACAAAATCCTATTCGAGTTGTTATACCCCTAGCACGTTGTTATCTGGCTAGGTAGCTTGGTGTGTGTCTCAATTCATACTGTACAAATCAGGTAACACACCAGAGGACAATTATATGCAGGGACAACTAAATCGGTGATGGAGGCTGAATAGACTACCTGCCCCATTAATGAGAAGGATCGTCAAGGAGCCACATGTTCT
This sequence comes from Trichoderma sp. TW21990_1, assembly GCA_010015515.1. Classification (NCBI taxonomy): domain Eukaryota; kingdom Fungi; phylum Ascomycota; class Sordariomycetes; order Hypocreales; family Hypocreaceae; genus Trichoderma; species Trichoderma sp. TW21990_1. Next base: position 661,386 of record WXUD01000012.1, on the reverse strand, counting down.
CACCGAATACTTGAAGAGAACCCTAACCAAACCCCCCTAACACCCCTCCCAACACCCCCCTCAAGAAGAGGGATGAGCCTGTCCATAGTACATTATACTATCAGGACTTTGATCCTAGCGCTGATCCTGAGGAAGCACGTCCACCCAGACGAGCAAACAGGCTGGGTGGCTAGCAAGCAGCGCCGATTGGACGCGCTTATCATGCACAAGGGACCCTTTCTGATATAGTATACACCTGGGCATCGTTCCTAGCACGAGTTTACGCTCGTATAAACGGGAAGGAAAAAAAAAAAAAAGAGGGCGGACTACCTAACTTGTAGCTTAGTAGTGTATGTACATTAGTTAGTAGGTAGTACGTTAGTAGGTAGTACTTTGTATGTCTGTAGCATGGAGAAAGAAAGTGAAGAAGAAAAAAGTTGAGTCTTATTTCTCTTTTTTCTTTGGGTATCGGTGCCATAGTTCCTCGGCTGTAAAGTCTATTTGCCCGGGCAGATTCGAAGGATTCCTGGGCGAGAGCCCGCTGTCATTTGATGCCAAGCTTGCTTCTTAGTACATATCATAACTTGCTCACGATTCTTTGCTCATGTGATTCTTGCTCTCTCTCTCTCTTTTTTTATTTTTTTTTATTGGCCATACGACATATTAACACCCTGTTTCTGGCACAAGTTTGCGCCTTTTTGGGATGGAGGGGAGGGGAAGAACTTACCCTGGAACTCGGCCGTTTTTGGGGCTCTCGCCTATGCCCCATGCAAGGAAGTGGTGGGGTCTTTTTTTTTTCTCTCTTTTCCATTGTCTTGATCCTTCTTTGATGTAAGAGGCTGGCCAATCAAGCAACTCCAGAGACCATCCCGACAAAAGAATTCCAAATGATGAAGAAAAAGTGCAGCAACCCGTACAAGGTTCCTTTTGCATTTCCTCATTGGTCCGGAGAAACTCTTCTGATAGAGGGAAGAAGGTAGCAAAAAAAGGGAACAAAAAAAAGTGGAGGGGTGTGCTGAGTGAGCTGCCATGAAGATGTTTGGGGGCTGGCCCCCCCTTGGCCTTTTGTTTCTTCCAACTGGCAGAGCCTGGCCGTGTTGATGTGGGTGCGTTACTGGATAGTTGGTTTGAAGCTCGCCACCGGCGGCGACGAGACGTCGCATCTTGGGCTTACGTACTGCTGGTATACGAATCCTGCATGTACTTCGCTCCTGTAGGTGTGACGCTGATGTGCCCTTTTGACAAATTCTCACAACATGACTTGGCAGCACCCTCCTTTGTGGCAAAACGGCTAGGAAGGGGTCTCGACAGGACACCCTCCCGAACCTGCTCTGCACTCCCCCTTGTCTGGCCTTCTATTTGTTTCTCTCCTTGTTCCCTCTTTCTCTCTTGTCTATCGTCTTGCTGCTTGCTGCCCAATCGCGGATGACTAAGTCTCGGCACATGCGAAAACCGACCACGAAAAGAGACATCTGGCGTAAAACCCGGCAACAAAATCCGTACTCGTACATGGCTGGTACGGTACTTTGGCTGAGGGATATCGGAACTTCTCCGAAATTGGACCCTAAGCCGACAACCAAGGCCGTTTTGTTGCGCGCCAAGTTATGATGCTGATATCCTAGATACAGAGCATGCATGTTCTTGATGCGTAGACTCATACAAGCAGTATAGTATAGTCGGTCGGAGGATTTCTCATGCTTCCTGACCAGCGTTTGATGCTAATTACAGCAGCAAACGTGAGAGGATTCGTTAGCCCTGGCCTAGCTGAATACAGGTAGGTCTCGTATACAGGACGAATCTCCATTCCCACAACGCAATATCGCTCAGGTCCAGAACAGCCAACGAGTTGTTAGTATAGTTGGGCAGAGCCTAAAACCTGTGTAGTGCCTCGTGATGCCTGCCACATCTGTGCTTTAGACTGTGGGGGATGCAAGTCAAGAGATATTGGGTGAGGGCTTGGATTCATCGACACTTGCAAGTCGGTGAGGTTGCTGCTGTTAGCCCTGTCTACTAGAATTGCCCTGCATTGCCCAGGGTTATCCCCGGGTAGTCGGGCAAAGGTGGATAACGGACCTTAGTCCAGAAGCGTAACCGTTCTGATGCTCCGTTTCAGTCGAGTTATCCCACCTCAGCCGTCAACAAAGTGTTGAACCTCAACAAGACAGAAGCTGGCGGGCACCGTCTCTACAGAGTAGTAATAGGAGGTTCGGGATCTCGTAATGATAACCACGATAGAGACCAGTAGCCACTCCAAGTACCCGTTGATGGCAAACATCGGAATGTTGGGTATATCTGATGAAAAGCCTTCATGACACAGTGATGATGCAAAGAGAAATGGCCCGAATGGAAGGGGTACATACAGTACTTTGCAGAGTAGCATTCGTTCCCTTGGGCTGAACTGGGGGTCCGACGGAAAGAAGAAGCGAGGCTAAAAGGAGAAACGGCCACGCAATCTGTAATATCTCATATTTTTAAACACAGGCTGAGACATGCTACTGGTGCAAGTATGACCTTTCGATAGGCCTAGTTGTGGCGGCTGGAGTTGGGACTAGCGTTAATGTAAGAAGTTGCGGCGAGCACGGAGCGCCTCGCAGCACGTTCCCAATAAGGACTTGTACGGAGCTGGTTCCGTTGCTGTTGTCTCAGAGAAAAGACACTGCCTTATTCGTCCATGCCCAGAGTAGTCCCTCAGCCCGCAAACCCCTTTAACAGTGTGAGCGCAGGCTGGACAAGCGGGAAAACTAGGAATGAAAATGGCCGATTGTAACTAGTGCGAGCTTTGCGGGAAGTTGTCCTTGTTGTGTCGGGTAAACGGTGGGATGGCGTCGCTATATTGCAATTTTATTGCCGCTAGAGCAATTGTACCCTGTAAAGGCTGAGAAGTGAATTCCGAAGTGGAGAGCAAGGAGCCCAGAGGTCAAGCCATGAGATGTGACGAAAGACACATGAATGGTGAAAATATAACCCTGCCTAGCATATAAGTGCCAGTAGTAAGCACCAACTCACAAACTTTGCGAGCTTATAAAAGTTACCTTTTAGCACCAAGCAAATCTGTTATCAAATGAGAGTTGGTACAAGTCGAGTATAAAGTACTAAGCGAGCAGAGTAGGGCATAGTACTACTCCATGCTCCTCCGTACAGGCAGTGGGGGATATGGAGTACCAGGCGGGTTCGCACAGACACGACGCAATACGAATTGCTACCTTGGTTGAAACTGCAGTCATCGACTTAGCCAAGCACCGGCCCGCCAATCCAATCTTGAAAAGCGAGATGCGTGCTTGAGACGGTCCATGCCAGGGGAGGCTCTGAGATGACGCATATGCGGGGGAATGACCTGGGTGAGGGGCTGGACTTTGTTCGATTCCGTTGATGGCGTGCGACCCGCCATTTGTTGAACGGCTTGTTGAGAGGAGAGGCGCCGGGCGTGCACGTGGGATAATACTAGGTGGATTAGGTCTACATACCTAGGTGACAAGGTTTCGAGCACCGCATACTCTTGCAGTATTATCCCTATCCCTAGAGGATATCATCACTGATCAAACGTGCTGAAGACGGAGCTGTAACCTAGTGCGGGACTTGAGGAGTGGAAGATGGTCGTAGGCGATGGCCACTGGGCTAACTGCTGCTGGGTTTGCGACTTGGAGGGAGTAATGGCCAAGCCAAATAGTAGACTGGCAGAGCAAAGAACTTGAAGCCATTGCGCGTGCGGGGACACACCGGCGGCGGCCTGTCATCACATCGCCGACTTGGACTGTGCTGCTCGGCGTGAGTTTCGCCGGGACCCTGAGAACTCGGCTGTCACCGGGTAGGGCCATATCTCCGGCGTCCACCGCATGCGACTGCCCCATTGAAACGACACCGAAAGGACATGGACATCGTCAGTACTGTACGTAGGGGACGCAAAGCAACATGTCGACTGCATGGATATCCCGTGATCCGTGATCCGTGTTCCGTAGGATCGCACATGGAGCGGTGATAAAGAGCCGGCCGCACGGGGTACCCTTGCAAGTCCGCGAGAAAACAAACCAGGGAAGGGATTCCCAAAGAATACATGCATGTATTATTACTCCGTAGTAATATTTGATAACGCGGAAGGTGAGATGACGGTCCAGGAATATGCGGCAGATCTCGAAACCCAGGCAAGCTCTGTCTCCTCTAGTCGCTACGGAAGGAGCCCTACCGTTGACAAACCGGATATTAAAGATGAATTCTTGCTGCGCCGGCCTCCACACCTTGGAGGGACGTTGTCCATAGGGCAAATCATGCCCAGTCGGCGGTGGAGCTGGGTTCCAGATCCATCTAATTTTTCAAGTATGTCAGTGGAGAAGTTGATAAAATCCCCGTTCATCGGTATTACTACATAGTAGTAGTAATAAGTGTGTATATGCAACGCCGCCAATCGATGACTGAAACAAGACAGAGAAACATTGCCACCTGGACCGAGTGATGACTGCCGCAGGTTGCATCGCATACGCACTCTCGTAGGGGACACCTCTCACTTGCTGTGCTCAGATCACGATGTCGGCATTCCGTCTCACTTGCGCAACGGCTTTCGGGATGCTACCAGCATTGATACCGCGAAGCCTGGATACTGTACAGGACGTGATTCCGGCGCCTCCACTTGGTCTTTGGTTGTGGGCTTTGCTCGGCATTGGGCCATAAGAGCGTGCAGTATAGTAATCAAAAGGGGGGCGAAAGAAGTCGTGATCGTGCAGATGAGACGAGATGGGACGAGACGGGCTGGATCTGTCGAGGTCTGGTCACGATCTCAGGGGCTGGGCCTGGCGCGTGTGTGAGTACGAGCAGTTGGCTGGTTGTGATTTGTCCACACCCTTTGGATCTCGACCGAAGAGGTGAATCGAGACTTACTGCCGCGCACGTGCTGTTGCGTGTCTGTACCCGTACCCGTACCCGTACCCGTACCTGTACCTGTCTGTGCCTGTGCCCGTCCGTGCTTCCAAGTACCTTGTATCTAGAGCACTGTAATACTGTATATGTTAGTACGTACATCGTATAGTAGTTGAGCTGCCATGTCGTTCTGGCCATTGGTCGGGAATAACTGCATGGACGCGAATGATTACACCTTTCTGCGTCTTTGGCTTGTCCTCCGGCCGTCAGTGCTGTGCAGTACTTTCGGCAGGGATTCTTTGTTTCGCGTTTAAAATTAACTTAAAAGACGTGGGAGGCCTTGTTCAGCACAACGGGACGTCATGCCAGTTGGCTTGCCTTAGTGCTCTCGTTTGACAGGGGCCCGCCACTCCAGGCGGAAAAGCAGTGCCAGGGCACTTGGAAAGGTTTCAGGGCCTGAGGGCTGCTGGAGGGGCTGCTGGAGGGGCTGCTAGGAAGCTCGATGTGGTGCTAACAAGCGCTGTGCATGTGCATGCAGGCACTCTGGCTAGGGCTGTCACGGAAAAACTTTGAGTCTGTTGTCGCGCAATACAAACGGCCATGTTCGAGTTGCGGTCAGCAAGACGGATGATCTTGTTGCCTAGAGTGAGCAATATAGGGGTACCCTACCAACTGAGACACTGTAGGTTAGTCCTAACCTGTGCCTATCCTTGACTGTGCCGTCTACTTGCTCAGACGCTTGTACATGCACTTACGGATAAGGCAAGGAGGCCGGCGGCAAGTGGGTATGAGTCCGGGGAAGGAAGAAGTCTCGTGGCAGCCTTATCTGCCAGCTTTACATGTTGTATGTTATTGCATGCACGAGTAAGTCAAGGGACTCGTGCTGGCCAACAAAGACTATTAGGCCTTAATATTAAAAGTGCTAACCTCTAACATACATAGTACCCAGTTGATACTATATTTAGCGATATTAGCAAGAGGTATTATACAGTACCCAACCCCTTCAATGCACTAAAGGGGCATTTCCATTCGAGGCAAGATACAATATTGGTTTCTGTACGGAGTACAGTATTTCTACTAGGTATTGAAGTTGTCTTTAGCGTGATTTAGTACTGTAATATTGACGCCTTACTCGCAGCACAAGCACGTGTGCGAGTAATGAAAACGATTGATGCAAGCTCCCCTGAGCTCTTACTGCCTCTTCCGCTGGTACTGCTATTTCCCTGTCGACTTGTCATATCAAATTGGTTTCCCGCCGCAAAGAGTAATTCAACATGGAACGTACAGTAGTAGTGACAATCATTCGATCTTGATGGCACCTTGCCCGTGCCAAAGTGGGTGATTTCCCTGTTCTCTTCCTCCGTTTTTTATTCCTCTCTCTTTTGAGCCTACTTGTTCTGGGGCACCGAAATTATGCGAGCACTTTGACAGTATTTCATCCTAAACCAGCGGAGTGGACCTGATGCCTGCGGATACAGTAAGGGCGGCAGTTGACAAAACACAGCTTACCTTGGGGTCGATTTGCATTTGCATTTGCAAGGCGAAGTCATCATCGGCTCGGGTCCATCTCTCTATAGAGCTAGCAGCAAGCGGACGGGTATTTGGCCGGTGAGCGACGGGGGGATTGGCTATAGACGATGCCACTAGTTTAGCTGCTTTGCATCTCGTACCCATTGCTTGCGACATGTTATTCTAGGGGGCAGATGTGCGTGAAGGCGTTATCGCGCGGGATGAATCTCACCCCGGTCCACAGAATGGCTGCTGTACAGTACGGCGATGATGAGGGGCCGTTTTGAAAGCCATCGATGACCTCGCTTGTTGGTGACCGTCTACAGGTGCAGTATTGATGTACAGACCAGAGTAGTGCATACAGCCAGCTGCCCAATATATGCTGCCAAGCACATCTTACCACCTAATTCCATTCAAGCTCAAACACTGACTACGTCATCCACGGACACTCTTATAGAAATCCATCATAGGTACTCCGTGCCTTAGTAGTACCTAGTATGGTAATTCGTACTCGCGGATGCATGCGCATCTTCTTACTACCTACCTACCTGTAGTAGGTATGAAGCAACATGCATGCATTCCCACCAATGTGTCTTGTCCATCTTATCTAGTGATTTGAGTTTCGTCTTTGCCTGCGTCCCTCCAGCAAACGGAGTGTCCGGAGCAAGCCTCCATCCTAACCAAACCCTTACTATTCTTGGAGATTTTGGCATGTCTGAGATACACAACTCGACTTACATAGTATACACTTTATACAGTAGTGCCAGGCCGTAGCCACTCGGGGACGATGCCTTTCCTCTGCCTGCTCAGCCCCCCCGCGCCGTCTCTGCTCCGGCTCTGACTAGGGCAACGTGTCGCTAGTTACTGTGCACGCCGCGTGGGCTTGGAGACACGCGCCAGCTTCGATTGGGTACACTCGGCGGGTGTTGCTTGGTAGATCAAGGTGCTGCGTTAGACGCCCCGAGGCACAAGGTTCTGCTTCTGCGCTGCTGGCCTGGGGCCTCAGCCGTTCCGGACCCCGTCGCGGCAAAAGTTACCCGGATCAATGATTATCTGGGTCCTGCTGCTTGATACTGTATGTATCGGGCTACCGGGGAGGGGAGGAGGGGAGAGACAGAAAAGGCGGTTTGGTGATGACTTCCGCTGTATGATTCACTCGAGAGTACGCGTACCTGGCTTTCAAACGCAATCCCGTCATCGGCGAACCCCTCTTCTGGCTGTGTGCCCGCCTTTTGCAGCGATCCAGCCGTCTAGCCCTGCACACTGTCGTACTTTCCGCTCCTTTTATTCCTCTTGTCTACCTGTGAAGAGTCTCTCAGTAGCATCTATCGGTTGATATATGTGGTTTATATCTTGACGCTGGTACCGCCCTGGGCGCTTATTATATGTACTTATGTGTGTGTGTATTATACACATGTTATGTATATGTATATACAAGGTAATTACACGCACAAATATTTTACATCAACGACGATGGCTTCCATGTCATGTTCACTCTTCATACAAGCTACTACCTCCTCTACTAAGGTACCAAGTCGAGACCGTGCCGCGGAACCACCGTTTCTGTGAGTACAATGTACATCCCCAGCTCCGTTTTCACCCCCACAATGAGGCGCCTGCCTGGGGTCCATATCTTCAACGGCGTGCACTGGCACACCTGTTTAGTGGCGGCGGCGTCTGCAGGCCCCAGGATCAGTGGCTGCTGCACTGTACTGTACAAGCACAACCACAGGTACCTTGGCTGCTGATGGCGTACCAGGTACGGGCCTGGCCTCGAACTTGCACCGCACTTCTACAGCACACGCTGCATGCACATGCTCACATGGGCATTGCAGCGCTGCAGGACGCACAATTGTGCTCCAGACACGTATGAACAAGTTGAGTTGACCTGTAATAGCAGTTTCCCTATTTAGCATCTACAGGTAGAGTGCGTGAGCTCCTCTGCCCAATCTACTGTACTGTGCAAGTACTAATCGATGTGTTTTAGTACCTGGTACCTTTGATCAGGCGCCTATCAACCCCGTCAGTGCCCCGTACCCAGCAGCCTTGTCCAAGTACTCGGTACAATATGCGACCAAGTACTCGCACGTACTGTACATTCTGCATCAGGGTCGCACCCTCTCAGTCGTCAAATTCTCCAGGTCAATGGAACCAGCCGCATTAGCCCGGTGCGCCAATTAGCCCTCAAGCTCAATCGTTAGCCCGCCTAATACTACATCCATAGGTAGTACCTTAGTACCTTAGTACCTGTAGTCCTACCTGTAGCAGCAGCACAGCTGGAGGTCTGGCATAGTGGCATTGTAGTCGCACTCCCAGCATAGGGGCCACTGAACTTTGCGGCCGCCCACGAACCCTGCCAGAGCTGCCAAGCTCGTGGCTGCACGAACGGAAAAGGGAGCACCGCCGTACCGAGAACCGAGCCTGGAGTACGGAGTACGGAGTAGTACCTGTACGCCACGCTTCGCCGCGTGGACGAGTACCGAGTACCTCGTCCTGTACCTGCAAAGTACCTCTTGGCCGACTCGGCGCGGGCAGCAGTCGCAGCCCGTCAGCACAACCGCAAAGTACTGGCGCTGGTACCGGTACCTCAGGGCGACCTTACCGATACGCGGCAAGTACGGAGTGCCTGCTGACCCACGCCTTGTGGCTCTTGCTCTTCGTAGATGCACCTGCCTTGTCCCACCTTCTACTGCTTGGCTCTTTGCCTTGGCTTCATCTGCCAGCTCAGATCCTCTTCCTTGAATCCCCTCTGCTTTTCTGCTTTTCTGCTATCTGCTCTCTACTCTGCTGCTGAATCGTCATCCTGCGTCAGCTCCGTCCTCATCGTCTTCACGGCTCTCCCGCCCGCGATTCTGCATATGCCACGGGCCTGGATCGCCTCACCTTGGCCACACGACCATTGCCGCTGCGTCGCCTTCTCCATACTCTGGCTGCTGGAGAATCAATCGACGTTGAGCTTCCGGCAGCCCAGCTTTGTATTCCAGCCGTGTGCGTCCCTGCTGCACCGGCACCGTCTTGCTAGATACGGCACCGCCGTTGTATCGAGGACTTAAGACCCGTGAAATGCCCAGCAATTGGCCTTCCGATCTGCTGTTTCCTCCCGTTCCCAATTAGAAAGAGTCACTTAGTCTCTTTGGTCTGTAGACCGGATCCCGACCATGTCGGACGGCCCGGCCGGCATGAATCGCCAATTCCGCAACACAAATCGCCACAACTTCGATCCATCCCAGCTATATGCGCAACCAGATGCCTCTGGTAGCGGCCAGCGCGAGGTCTCTTCAGACGGCATGATGGGTGCCAATCCTCACTACAGTGATTTTAATTTTCCCTTCTCCGCCATGCCCGACCTCCACATGCCCGATCAGCCAGGAATCAATAACCACCAGGCCGACCATTTCTCCCAGCACCAGGCCGGCTCCATGACCGCTGTGCCACCACATACCATGAGTGCCGTCAGCAGCGTAACGAGGCAGTCATTCGTACCGATGCACGACCAGCAGATGCCGAGCGTGGAGCTGGCCAACGGCTCCATGGCAAGGAAATCGACTCCGGCATCCAACTCCATCACCGACGACGGAAATGATGACTTCGGCCACTTGAACCAAAATCGCGGCGATGGTACAGACTTGGGCGGCAAGACAAAAGATGACTCGTCTTCTGCTCCTCCGGCCTGGAGCGAGCTCAAAACCAAGGCTGGCAAGGACCGGAAACGCCTACCACTGGCCTGCATCGCCTGCCGTCGCAAGAAGATTCGCTGCTCCGGCGAGAAGCCTGCCTGCAAGCACTGCATGAGATCACGCATACCTTGCGTTTACAAAGTCACTACCCGAAAAGCTGCCCCGCGCACCGATTACATGGCCATGCTCGACAAGCGACTCAAGCGCATGGAAGAGCGCATCATCAAGATATTGCCAAAGGCTGAGCAGGATACAATATCGTCGGTCCCCCGTGCCGTGGTCAAGCCTGCCATCCCTGGCACCGGCACGATGGCGTCAAATAAGGCATCTATCAAGAAACGCAATGCCGACGAAGCGTTTGGCCGCGATCTCGAGGCCTGGGCTAAGGCCCCCCGGCCAAAGCTACCGGAAGACCATGCGGCTGGCACACCCGAGTCTCTCGAAGCTGAAGAGAATGAGCTGCTACGCGAAGGAAGAGAAGCTCTCCCCCCCAAAGACGTCCAGGAACACCTTACCGAGGTCTTTTTTGACAATGTCTACGGTCAATCATATCACCTTCTTCACAAACCAAGCTATATTCGCAAATTAAAGTACGACAACTTTTCCACGGGGGAATGAAGCACGTCGCCTTTCCTTCCTAGGGCAACCCTTCACCCGACCGTACAAAATGTAACCGCTAACGCGAGCTATAGGAATGATACGCTTCCGCCAGTGCTAGTCCTCTCAGTGTGCGCTATCGCAGCGCGCTTCACCTCGAGCCCAAAGTTCAACTCGGCCACCAAGCAGTTTATGCGCGGAGAGGAGTGGGCCTCCCACGCCAGAGATATCTGCACCAAACGCTACGACTGGCCCAATATAACGATATTGACCTGTCTCCTCATCTTGGGCATGCACGAATTTGGAACATGCCACGGCGGCCGCGCTTGGGCCCTTGGTGGGCAGGCCATCCGCATGGCCTTTGCTCTTCATCTGCATAAAGACTTGGAGTACGACCCGCAATCGCGGAATAAGAAAGTCAAGCTGAGCTTCATTGACCGTGAAATCCGCCGCCGCGTCATGTGGGCTTGCTTCATGATGGATCGCTTCAACTCGTCTGGCACAGACCGTCCAGTCTTCATCAAAGAAGAGACCATCAAGATACCTCTACCCGTCGCTGAGAAATATTTCCAGTTTGATATGCCTGCTCGGACAGAATTTCTCGACGGCACCGTCCCAGAGTGTAGCCTGCCCGACCAAGGCCAGGTGGATAATCCTCGTGACAACATGGGAGCGTCTGCCTATACTATTCGATGCGTGTCCATTTGGGGCCGTGTCGTTACGTACTTGAACCAGGGTGGCAGAGAACAGGATCCTCATCCGATGTGGAACAAAGACTCTGAGTATGCGAAACTGGTGCGGGACACTGAAGAGTTGTTGCGCACTCTTCCCGAAAACCTGCAGTGTACTCGCGAGGCTCTGGAGATTCACCGGGCAGAGAGCACAGCAAAGCATCTCCTGTACCTTCACATGGCCATTCAGCAGAACTTGCTCTTTCTTCACCAAGCTGCGGTTTCATTCTCCCAAGAGCGTGTCGGCGAGGAAGCACCGGATGACTTCATCCCACAAGCTAGCATCAAAACTTTTGCGGCCGCCAACAAGATATCGGACCTGATCAGAGACGCTGAAGAGGTGCAGTGTAGCATTGCAACCCCCTTTGCCGGGTACTGCGCCTTTTCTTCGGCCACCATCCACATCACTGGTATCTTCTCTGGGAATCCAGCGATGAAAGCTACCGCAGAGGCTAATTCCAGCGTAAACGTGAGATTCCTGCGTAACATGATGAAGTACTGGGGCATGTTCCACTGGATGGTAGAGAACATCCGCATCCAGTTTCGCAATGCCCTCGATGCTGCCCGCACCGGGGGTCCCAATAATGGCAGTACTGCTTCATCACCGATATTGCAGTATGCTGACTGGTTCAACCGCTATCCTCACGGGGTCTCGGACACGGATTATATGGATCCCGCCATATATAGGAAGAAGGAACGGGGAGAAGATGGCGCCTTGGAACAGAAGTCAGAGCTGCAGTCCATTGAAGAATTCTTCATGGCTGTTGGACCGACGCTGAACGACAAGGAAGGGCCACGACCTGGACCGTCCAAACGAAAGGCGCCCCTGAAGAAGTCAACTGCGTCGACAGCAGGCAGCGCAGAGCATCAGAAGGCCAACGAGCAACACGCAGCAGCTATAAGTGGGCGAAATCTCCACGACCGGATGAGACTGGCCATGCAACAACAACAACAACAACAACAGCAGCAGCAGCAGCAATCTCGGCAACCCCCGGGGTTCCCAGGATCGCTTGGGGTGCAGAGCGCCAATAACCCGGCTGCCTTCAACTCCCTTAATGTATCGCAGCCACAAAACCCAGCATATCCTATGATGCCATTGGGCCCTGGTAACGCTGCACAGTTCCCTCAACACGTGCCGTTGCCGAATTTATTCTCCACAGATCTGCTCTCTATGAACATGGAACCGTCAAACGGCATGATGAACCCACTAGACAAGCAAATCTCATATGGGAATTTCTCCATGGACGCCGGGAGCGTTATGATGAACGGGTCTGGTGGCTGGGGAGGCATGTCTGGAAGCAACCCTCAGGCGCATACTCAAATTCACAATCAGCAAAACATAAAGGCTGAGACCATGAGCGGTGAAGACTCCCACACACAAGATCAGATGGGTGGCAATGCTTTGAACCCGTATCTTGGTCAAGACGCGTCTCCTGGGTGGTTCCTATCCCTGGAAGGAGATCAGGATATGGGATTCGGAAGTGTCGATCCTTTTGCAAACTTATTCGGCAGCAATGGAGGAATGCTTATGGCTGACCACCAGGGCGGCATGTAATAGCATATCATGAAAAGTTTTGGATGGTAGTCGTGTGCCGGAAGAAGGCATCTTTGTCTTGATAATGCGACGTTGAACGACCCATGGGGTAGCAGGCCATGGCTGGAGAAGGATATATCAACGCACCTGTTTGGCTCATTATTCTTACATTTACTATTCGTATATTTTATCTTGCTTTTTTCTAGGCGGCAAGGAAGGAAGCGGCTGCTAACATTGTCTTTGGTCATGACGTCGGATTATGAAAAACATGTCTGAGCATTTTTTGGAAAGGAAAAATGGCGCTTCAGGAGGGAGGTTGCATATTGGATAATTTTTTTTTCTTTTGGTTCAAAAACGGACATATGTATATCCATATATACCCAGGGAACATGACTTTGGTCTTTTGGGAGGGGGGAGCGGGAGGCGCCTTGATGATTGATTGGCCTTGCCTAGCATATTTTCAACATCTTTTTTTTTTTTCTTCCCTATTTTTTTTTTCTCCCACTGTTGGTATTGATGTTGATATATCCATGGAGATGGGGAAAGGGGGTGGGGTGTGTGTGTGCTGAAACACCGAGGATGGAACAAACAATTGAAACAGCCTTTGGATCCCTTTGTGTAGTGTTTTGATGTGTGCTGTTTGATTAATTGCTGTGCTTTTTTTTTTTTTTTTTTGGTTTTGTTTGCATTGAGATGTGAAGCATGGAGGACGGCGGTGAAAAAGTGGTTTTGAATGGTGAGTTGATTCAACATCAAATTTATAACCACAGCAAATAGCCTGTCTCTACTAAGAAATGTCATAACATGATATCAATTCTGCTTCATCTCCAAATTCATAAATACGCCCTCCGCTATGCCAAGAAACCGCAGAACCTCCCCCCCAAAAAATGCCCGCCCATCTAATATGCCATTTCATTATCCAAACGCTACGGGGTCTCATGTCCTTCATTCAATGTCGTATCAATCCGCTTTTCCCCTTTCCCCTATACATGTCTATATCCCGTAGTTTTCCTGTCGCCGTAAACCCTCACCCTCAATCCTTCTTAACATAGACCGGAATTCCATATAAAACAACCGCCGCGCCGTTGAGATACTTGAAGCGGCACGCATTTCTCGCCCTCGCCACCGCCTCGGCGAGTGACGCGCTGCCGGGAGCATCGCCGCCATCACGGTGACTCACTTCCTCCACCTCCTCAGCAAAGCTCTTAGCCTTGCCCTTGCCCTTGCCCTTGCCCGTCGCCCCATCAAACGTGCCCCTGGCAAAGAGCCCCCATTCTTCAAAAGCCTTACCCGCAAACCGGTCAATATCACGGTCAGTCACGTCCCAAAGCGTGCCCACGACGGCCGGACACCCAGCCATCATGTAGTTCCAGACAGGGCCGTAGCATTCAAACTCTCCCGCGTCGGTGAGCGCGGCGGAGCTACAGCCCATGAGGAACGTCGCCGGCCTGCACTTGTCCAGGCGGCGGATTGTCTTGCCACGGATATACTGGGCGCCGCTGCCGTGGCCAAAGTACACCATAATCTCAGACGTAGCGAGAGCCTTTTCGAATTCCGACTCCTTTGGTGCCTTGTTGATGATGCCGGTCCACGACGAAAGGCCTGAAAAGGCCGACTGGAAGAAGGTCTGCGTGTTGGTCAAGTCAGACGAGGGGTTAAGGATGTACGTGCCAGCCTTTGCCGAGACAAAATGGCCTTGCGACTTGCTTGCCGGACCTCTGCCAGCCTCCTGGATAAGCTGACGAAGGCATGCCAGCGAGGGTACGCGCGACACAGAAAGGCCATCCATACAGGGCAGCGACTCCCAGGGGAAAGCATGGAGGAGCTTGTCGAGAACGAGCACAGTATGTGTCCCCTCCTCCCTGTCTGCAGAGCTGGCAGCGTTGTGATAGCCACGTAGGGCATCGTACGTCTCCAGAACCATCCCGTCAAAGTCAATCTCATCATACGCATTCCGCTCGCCATGAAACTGCAGAATATCCACGACAAAGTATAGTAAATCATTCAGCGCCTCATCAAAGTCGACGTCAGGGTCAGTCGGATCGCCCAACCCAATAAAGAGGTCGAGGATCCTGGGATCCAAAGTGACAGTCTCTGTTTTCGTTGTCGTCTTTTTGCCGCGGCTTTTGTTCCGAGACGGCAGAGTTCTGTCAAGCATCTGGTGGAAATCCCTTTGAAAGCGAGCCAACAAGTCGGCTTGCCTACGATGCTGTGAAAACATGCCCTTGAATCCGCCCAGCCATGTGGTCTCGATGGTGACCAAGAGTCGCTTCAGTCGAGAGTCTAGAGCCTGTCGCTCCGCCCACCAAGCACCACGCTCTCCTTTGGCAGTAAAGTCTCGCGCGGAGTGACTGCTCTCGTTGGCCAACTTGATGAGCTCCAGCAGCTCCTCGCGGCCTTGTTCAAAGTTGAAGACTTCGGAATCAGCATCCCGAGAGTTGGCCCTCTCCAAAGGCAGGCGCAAGATGAACGGGCCTTGATCCGCTTGGAATTTGGTGATGCAAAGATCATGGCGGTTATCGCTCAAAGAAACCGAAATAACGCTCCACTTCTTCGGGATCAAGTCAACATAGTTCTCCTGAAAGTCGGCCATGTCGGCCATTGCTTCCATGGTCGGTGGCTTGTGGATTGGAACTGCGATGCGAATAGGGGCTGTATCGTTATTCAGCCCGGCCAGCGTCTGCTGCTCTCGTCGCCAGGTCACATTTCGAGCCATGTCAACGGCAACTGTGCCTAATCCTGATTCTGAAAGCGACTTTGAGGCCAATGCCGCCGACAGGAAAATGACGGTGCTCTGAAGCAGCGTAGAGATGCGGCGAACCATACTGCTGTCGGCGCTTGATAGGGCGGAGGCGTGGGCTTCAATCAGAAGTTCTTGTGCTTTTTTCAATGCCTCAGCAAAGGCAGGAGAATTGGAAGAATCATAATCCTTGGGATCCTTTTGGGGCACTACAACAGTCTGTAGGCCCATGGTGGACACGGCAGGGAACGAAATGGTCGAATCCTGCATAACTGAGAAGACAGGATCAGAAATCATCTGCTCCATGCTGTGGCCAATCAAAGATTCCGCCGTCATGACTTGTTCTTGAGAGAGCACGCCAACAAGCTTGGGCAGGTCTTTGAGTTGCTCCAGAGCTTGTAGAGCCGACGCCCAGTCTTTCTGATAAATAAGCCCTAGAGTGCGCGACATGATGATGGCGGCATGGAGACTTGTATAATATATGTCTTTTGGTAGCTGTACAATATCCGCTGCAGTGGCCGCGTTGGACTTGGCCGTAACACGCTTAGAGGTTTTAGGGGCAGCTGATGCCTTTGCCTTTGTTGATCTAGTTGATCTCGTAGTCCTTGTCCTGGAGGCAGGCTCCTCAAGGATGTCACTCTCAGACTCATCTTCTGCCGTACTGAGGAGATGGGCGGTCTCCTCTGCTATCTTTAGGTACTCGGCAGCTTTGTCGTCGTCTCCGATTTCCCAATAAAACTCTCCGAGTTGACGAGCAAAGCGAACACGAGCAGAACAGGTATCCCGCGGCAGTTGTTCTTCTGCCTCTTGGAAGGTAGTAAGTGCTTTGGGGAGCTTTCCAGCCTTGAGGTAGACCGATCCAATCCAGATAGTCACCTGTGCTTTGTAGAGTGAGGATTGAGTGCTCTCTGCAATCTTCCAAGCAGATTCGGCGTAGTAGATTGTTTCCTGGAACATGCCGATATGAGCGTAGACTGAGGAGATGTGTAAAAGGCTTCGAATAAGCGGACTGGCTAGAGTCCAGAACCGAGGGCCAGCCACTTTTCCCTTTGTCGACGTCAAATCTGCGCTGCTGGTGTTGATGTCTGGCAGACTCATATCCGCGCTCTTTGAGCTGGCTCCCAGTGCTGCTTCCAGTTTGGTCCAGTCGTGAGTAAGCATGCGGACGCTCGTCTTCACAAACGAGAGTGCGTCTTGTATATCCCCAGCTTGGAGAGTAGCAATGGACTGCAATAATGAGGTGACAGATATGACCATCGAGGCCTGAGACTTGCTTTGAGCCCAAGAAGAGTACGGACTATTACAAATCTTGCTAGCTTTGGATAGGCAATCGAGTCTGTCAAATGTCAAATATTAGCTTTCCGTTTCTTTTTTGTAACCCACATATGGGTTTAAAGGATATACTTACGCAGTGTCCATGTCGCCAATACCTGTGTGGTACTCTGCCTGGGAGAGATAAAACTCGACAAGTACTTGGCGTGATAGGCCATCATAGCGGGTGAGAAGCTCTTGGGTCTGTTCTATGGTCTTTAGAGCCTGAGGGAATAGTCCGATGTTTACGTATTGTGCTGCCAGCTGGCTATAACTGAGGACCAACCCGTCGCCGCTAGCTTCTGTAGACCCAACGAATACCCTTGACAAGGCGATATTGAGCTCCGAAATGGCAAGCTGGAGACGTGTCTCTCCCCTCAGACCTGCAAGTTGGTGTAGTGACCGCAGGTGATCAAGGAGAGCTTGGGGGTCATCGATCATGGCGAACAGTTCGCCTTGTGTCTGACAAGTCCCAATCATGGATTTCCAGGAATCGATTGCCTCGTTTATCAACCTCGACATTGACCCATCTACACGTATCAGAGCAGAGATGGAAGTGCAATAAGCCTGCAGGTGGGGAATGAAGTGGCCCAACGAGGCATCCTCTCCCTTGCCATTAGTTTGCATATGCTCCCATGTTTCCTCAGCCAGAGAAAGAATCCTGGGAAGCTGCTCCTCCTCCCCAAGGTTCTGGTAGCAGAGATGCAATAACACGCGCAGTCGGCGCACTGGATACTTCTCCATCGTATATATACGAAGTAACGCAGCCACTCCCGCATCGTAAAGTCCCAGGGGTTGTCTCGACGCTGAAGAGCCGGCAAGGCTGACGTGCATCAAATGCTCCAAGACCGCAGCACGCTCGACCTCTGGGAGAGGAAAAGTCCACTCATTCCACGAACTATCAACTTTAGTCATGGAGCGCAGAGTGCGTGACATGAGAGATACTTTATCGTTCATGGTCCACGCGAGGCTTGGAGACTGTGTAGAGAGGGCAACAGCAACATCGGCCAAAGCACCGTTCTCAGCCATGCTAGAACAGATATATCGCAGCGTCTGCACGGCATCATCAGTCCTGCCAGAGGCTTTGCATAGATCAGCAAACACCTCAAGCTTTGTCGATAACTGCGCCTTCTCCCTCTCGACTTCGGTGCAGTCTTTGACCACGTCAATCGACCGATGCAGGGCCCGCAGGAGATGCTTATTCTCTTCTTTGGATCGGTTAGATAGTTTCCGAAGTTGCGAAAAGATGGAGAAATAAAGGCTTGAGATTTTGACGGAGTAGATGCCGAGGTTATCTATCTTGGTAGTGGATAAAGTTGAAGCATTCATGCATTCGAGAAGTGAAACACAGTGCTGAAGGACATCATCGACGGCTTGCCATCCGCTCTCATCCGACTGGATGTCGCATTTGATGACCATCAGGGTAGCATCGAGAGTCTGGCCGATGGATTGTGCAACCAGCTGCCGTCGTTGATCAAATTGAAGAACTTGCTTAGGCGATGCGTCTTTGCCCGGCGGCAGTCCTGTCCACCGGCGCACAAATCGTGGGTATTTGAGAACGAATGCTTTGAGATGGTTTACTAGGGCGCTTGGAACGGTGCTTTCTGCTGCATTCGGGCCCAAGCATGTCATAAGGAGGCCGACAACAGAACGCCTTGCAAGCGACAAGCTCTCGAGAAGCTCATTTAGCTCTGCAATTGTTCCGCTGAGACTACCATCTAAGCCCTCAATGACCTCGCAGAGCAAAGGCTCAATAGTATGATCCAAATCGGCCTTTTTTAGTGCTACGGCTAGAAGGCGCGCTGAGACGGAGCATCTGAGAACAGAAGAATCCTGCTCTGATGTCAGTGAGCTTTTCAATTCCTGGAACCAGCGGTGTGCTTCGATATATCGGCGCTCCGCCTGAGCTGCGGATCCTAAAATCTGGTGTATCGATGCTAGAGGAGAATTAAATGATGTTGCTGGACGATATTTTTGGGCATAAATAAGTTGCATTATGGCGTCGTATGATTCAGAGACTGTTTGGTACACGGAGCTCTTTTCTAGTTTTTGGCGACGGGTGTAAGCTCGTAGACAGCGAGAGAAAGGAGAGACCACATCGTTATCAATATTTCCCTTGTGACCAGCCAATTTCCACCACTTGAGCTGGATCCGGAAAGCTAGAGATTGTAGTTCGAAAGCAGCATCAGGGGATGGGCTGAGCCGTGGCTCGATAGCTACTGCATCTTCCTGACTGGAGATGCTCGGCGCAAGCGAAAGAAGAATTTGGGATAAGGATGCCATTTGGCGCGCTGCCTTTGCCGCCTCCTTTTCCCCATCCTTTGCGAGAGCAGCCAAGAGATTGAACGGAGACGAGACATATGAATCGGCAAGGTAGGGTAGGACAACTTCGATGTGGGAAGGCTTCTTTGTCGCCGCAATTAGCTTTAGAACCTGCATCTGGTAGCCGGTGATGGTGGCAAGGCTTTGCTTCGTGATGGAGCCCTGGAAATTTAGCAGATCGGCGATTGCTGATGTGGTGGTGGTGCTTTCGGATCCAGACTTGGAGCTGCTCGACTGTGTTCCAGTTATTATGTTGTCCAACCTTCGCTTCAACACTCTCAGCTCTTTTAAAGCTTGATCATGCATCCCCAATGCCAACAGCTTTCCTGTCAGCGCTGACATGCCCGTCTCTAGTTGAAAGTCGGTCTCGTCCGGTTTTGTTGGCCCTTTGATGGTTCGAAGAGCAGAGAAGGCAATGCGCGCGCACTCCACCGTGGCGAGGCATCCGGTCGACTGGGAGGGCGTTGATGATTTGGTCGGGTTCGCTTCGCCGCTGGAGGACGTAACAAGTCGATTGAGTGCTCGGGGTTGTGCGGGAGACAGCGGTGAGGGCGAGGATCTTCGTAATGACTGTCTTCCCGCTGCTTCTCTGAGATCGCCGTTTTGTTTTGGCTGTGTAGAGGTAGACAGAGGCTTCGCGGCCTCCGACAGCGTCTTGAGGGTAACATTGATGATGTGCGTAGCCAAGGCAGCTCTATCCCGCGTGCTCAGAGTCTCGCCGTCCAAGCCGGCGGTGCTTTTTGTCTTCGTCGCGGGTCCGGCCTTTGTGGATCGTGACTTTGGTCTCGGCGGTTGCGATTCGGGCTCTGGGAGCAAAAGCTCTTTGAGCGTTACGACGGTGGCGGGCGTGCAGCTCGATGTTGATGAAACAGCTGCCTTGACGGCGTCGACCTTTGCCTGTAATGAAGCCATCTAGATTATTTTTTCCCCCCTCCCAGATCTGTTAATCATACCATCTCAACGTCCCAAAAGTCAATCCAAAATAGATTTTGCCTTGCGGCGTGAAGCTGATTATACAAATGAGTGTGCGAGCCTAATATGGTAATCGACTTTCAATGTGTTGGAGAGCCAGGATGTCAAAGTAAAGGTGTCACGGGTAAAGGTCGGGAGTTGTCCGGGGCAACTGTGCCGGACAAGCCATTTCGGAGATCCGACTACCTTCGCCGGCTTCTAGAAAACCTTCAACCAGCCGAGCCTGAGTATCAAAATCCACACAAAACCAAGGCACGAGCGCAAGAATGATGACCCAACGGCTTTTGCTGCACGCCGGCAGGCAAAGAATGGCTGCCATTGCTACCAATAGCATTGCACGTGCAAGCCAAGGACTGCGATTTTCCAGCACGGCACCAGTAACCATCGTGGAAGGATCTTTTTGGAGGTCTCTTATACCCAAGCCGATGCGCAAGGCGAACCGCAACAAGCTGAAAACAAAGGCGAAGAAGGAGTGGAACCCGGCTACCTACTTCATCGTCATGTTCCTGTTCATCGGATCCATGTCGATCCAAATGATTGCGCTGCGGAATCAGACAGAGCGATACATGCGACAGTCGGCGCTCAGAATTGCCCAGCTTCGAGAAGTGGTTCGGCGCATACAGAATGGAGAGGACGTAGATGTAGAACAGGTCCTGGGAACTGGAGATGACCAGAAAGAGACGGAGTGGGAGGAGGGTGAGTGATCCCGGTGACGGCTCTACATCTATGTATTACAATCAGGCGGCTGACGTGTGATCCAGTGCTGCAAGCCATTGAGCGCGACGAAGCATCTCGGAACCCTGAGAAGCAGCCCAAGCAGAAGCAGACGGAAGCTCAGGCGAAGACGGCAAGCCAGCCCGAAAGCAGCGCTCAGCAGGTACAGCCGGAAACTCTTGTGAAGACGAAGACGGCCAGTTTCGGAAACTTCTTCTGAATCGTGGTCTATGATGCAGCGCAATTATTATCTACAGATGTCTAAGAGAGCATATCTTTGAAGATGGACGAGTTTTCTCGCGGGTCGTTTGAGAAAAGGGCTTCGTTAGGCAGCGAGTCCGATGCCAGCCTCTGGCGAAGCTGAGATACCAAAGTTGGGAGAAGATCGTCTGTCGACACCTCAACCCTGACGGCTAATTCGCCAGCTTGGTTGGGATCTACGTCGGTGAAGAGTTGGTCTTCTCCCCTCACACCACCCATGTTGACAATGGCGATGGGCATACCCCTCTCTTTGGCTCTTTTGGCCAACCTCCACGCCGAATAGGTGGCAAGCGAAGTACCAAGGACAAGAAGCCTACCAGCGTTATCGACGGCATCTTCGGCCGCAGTTCGGACATGGGTCGGAATATTCTCGCCAAACATGACAACATTCGGTTTTAAAACACCAGCGGAGCTTGGCAGGAGCCACGCGCCGTCGCCGTCGGCCCTGACCGTATGTCTGTAGCCTTCTGCCTTGATTGGTGGGTCGGCCAGGCATCGAGGGCAGGGAGGGTATCTAAACGTGGTATAAGGTGCATCAGGGAGGTCAACGTCGCCATCCGGGTTGACTTTTAGCCCCCTGAACTTCTTTTCCTCAGGGTCCTCGGTGTCGAGAGCTCCCGATGCCAGCGCCTCTTCAAGAAGAGCGGCCCAGCGAGGGTTGAGCCGGGCAAGGTGGTGCTGGAAATCCTCGCGGGAATATTCAGTGTGGCAGGTAGTGCACTTGGTTGATCTTAGATAGCCATGGAGCTCGAGCGAAGGGATCCCGGGATGGGCTATGGGGTGGAAGGAATCGACATTCTGCGTAATGACAGCACTTATTAAGCCCAATTCTCCCAAGTCCCTAATGGCATAATGCCCAGAATTGGGTTTTGCTTTGAGAAGACTAGACCAGCCAAGGAAGCTCCTAGCCCAATACCTCTTGCGAGCTTCGTGATTCTGTATAAATTCGTTGTAGTAGATTGGGCGATATGTCTTATTCACCCGATACGTGCCATTGGGCCCTCGGTAGTCGGCCAGGCCAGATGCCACCGACAGTCCGGCGCCTGTGAGAACGACGGTAGAGTGAGGCAGCTGGTTTGGTGGGGGCGCCGCGAAGAAGTTGTGGAGGGCAGCGAGAGCACCCTGGAGAGAGTGAGCTGAGGCAGGGATGATTGTTGGCGACGGGAGAATGTCAGTGTAGGGGATTCGCATCAAGGGTTTCCGCATTGGAGTGGCTTTTCGGCTTGTAGATGGAGGGATATATATCCAAGAGGATGGAAGGGTAGTGGTATTAGTTGATCGAAACAAGTCTTCAATGGTATGGTGTTGGAGCAATGCAATTCTCTTTGAGCCGTGGAATAGTATGGCGCTGTAGTAAGCATGTATGTTGAAGAAATCTTGATCCAAGGATGGCTGTTCTGCTTGGCAAGTCTGCAAAGAATCAATCCGGCTCAATGATTATCTAAACACGCAGCGTCCGATCTAGGCGCAGGCGGTTGAGGCGTCCGATCATGGCATGGCGCTGCTGACAAAGAGTGACGCACCATTACATCAACAGGCAGGTTGGACACCTTGATGTCGGCCAGAGAGCCCTGGAGCACCTTGATGTACCCCTCCAGCGCCTCCAGCGGCCCAGGACCCCCGTCTCCAGCGCCCGGACCACCCCCCAACAGCGCCTGGAGCCGCCTAGAGGCGCCCGAAGCTGGCTGGAGGCTGGCTGGAGGCTGCAGGTACTACTGCTACTACTACTACTAGGTACTGCTAGTACCGCTAATCCACCAATCCACCGAACCAACTCCAGTCTCGATGCAGCGTTGATCCTCTGCAGCAGCGCAGTGGCCTGACCGGCGAACTCGGTCTCCGGACCACGGACCCGGTCATTTTCTCCCGCTCTTCAACTCTTTTCGCGCAACGCTCCAGCCGCACGCAATGCAGCGCAATCCGGGTGCCAGACCACGAGCCAAAGGCAAACCTCTCATGTGTGCGTCCAGCCGGCCGATAGTCCCGTAGAGCCGCCATTGCTTCTGGCGCATCGCCGTCTTTGCCGCATCTCCGGGCTGAAACAGACCAGCACCTGGTACATCCATACATCTGGGCATACTACATATGTCTGCCCAGGCCAGGCGCTCCACGGGCCTGGCCGTGCGCTGGTCCGGGGCTGGTCGCAAGTTATATCCGCCAGGCTCGCCCTCATTTCAATGCCGGTTTACATTTAGCCAGCGCCAGTGCCAGCTCCAGAGGACACCTCAACCCTCGCGCCGGCTGCAGACGCTGTCCTCGCCCTTTGTGCCGCCCTTGTCGCTGTCGGCCTCGTCCAATTGCCATCTTGCGCTGGCCGACACCTTGACGTCTCGCAGCGCCGTGCTTCACATCTGTCCCGTCTTCCGCGGCCGCATCCGCTCGCTGCCCTTCATCATGGGCGCCGCTTACCAGGCACGCGACCAGCACAACCACGACCGCGACCGCGATCACGATCACGACCACGATCACGACCATCATGGCCATGATCACGGCCACAGCCACGGGCTCTTTAGCCATCACCACCACGACAACACCTTCCTGACGTCGGCCGACAAGAACGACCCCGGCGTGCGCATCACCCGCATCGGCCTGCTCAGCAACCTCAGCATGGCTATTGCCAAGTTCATCGGCGGCTGGGCCTTCAACTCCAAGGCCATGATTGCCGACGCCTGGCACAGCATCGCCGATCTGGCCTCGGACATCCTGACCCTGGCCACCGTGTCGTGGAGCCTCAAGTCGCCGACCGACCGCTTCCCGCTCGGCTTTGGCAAGGTCGAGAGCCTGGGCGCGCTCGGCGTGTCGGGCATGCTGATAGTGGGCGGCTTCTACATGGGCTTCGAGAGCGCCATGACGCTTTATGGCCATTGGAACCCGGAGGCTGCCCACCACATGCTGGAGCACGTCGCCCATGGACACGGACATTCTCACGGCCACTCGCACAGTCACTCGGATCTCGGCATTCCCAGCCTACACGCAGCCTGGCTGGCGGCGGGCACCATCGCCATCAAGGAATGGCTATACCAGGCCAGTATGTGGATTCTTCACTATTGCTCCCCTCCCTATTGTACTACTAGGTACTAACACGCCATCTCTACAGCTATGAAGGTTGCGCGCGAACGCAAGTCGTCTGTCCTCGCCTCCAACGCCATCCACCATCGCATCGACAGCTTGACGGGCATTGTGACGCTCTTTGCGATTGTCGGGGCTAACCTCATCGAAAACGCCGCCTGGCTGGACCCCGTCGGCGGTCTCTTCATTTCCGCCATGGTTCTCCACGCCGGCCTGGGTAACACCAAATCCGCCTTCTTGGAGCTAATAGATCAAAGTCTTGATGACGACGTCAAGGCATCGATTCGCAAGCACGCGCACCGAGCAATCGCAAACGTCAGCGAAGGTCACCTAGCTGAACTGCGGGACATCACCGGGACTAAGTCCGGGCCTAACTACCTGGTCGACCTGGAGATGGCCGTGCCCGGCGCATGGACAATCGACGACGTGAAAGACCTGGAAGATGCGGTCCGCACTCTGGTGGGAGGCAAGGTGCGCGGCGTAAAGCGAGTCCGCGTGCGCTTCGTGTCCCGCGATGCAGAGGTCAACAGGCGATTCGATGAGTTCATCCCAGGCAGCGCCCGGGCGAGCGTGTCGGAAGCATCAGAGCAAGAGGAGGAAGAGCACGATCACGACCACAAGCACAAACATTAGAGATGGCAGCAGCCTTGGTTTCCCTTGAGCATATTTTTTTTTTTCTTTCTTGTTGTATAAATCCTTAGATAGGGTTCAGGTAGTACTAGACTTGATTTACACACGGCAATTGCTTCGCCAAGGCCCGAAAAGCCCCGGCCCCGGATCTCTCGTACGATTACTGTACTCCGTAGATGTACTCCGTAGCTTGCGCCGGCATTCCTCCGGGTCTTGTCCCGGCTCCGCGGCCGTCTGATGGTGTTGATGGTTCGTGGCCAGGGTTGGTGGAAGCGCTGCCCTGGTTGACTTGGCCCGTGTCCTGGCGAGGAAGTGAACGACAGAAATGCAGATGGATGATGGTATCTTATATGTCCCCTGTTTCTCAGACTTGCTTTGCCGTTTGGCCTGTGTCTACTAGGTACTTCAGGGGGTGAGAAGAGCAACCTGGATGGCCAAGAGCATTGTGTCGCAACATATCAGCCTCTGCAGGTACCATATACATTGGGTCATCAGCCAAGAAACAACACACTAGCAGCGCAACAAAGTAGCAGCAACAAAACTCTATTTAGCCTAAATTGCTGCTACTTCTCACAAAGAACCCCTCTGTAATCCACCTCTTCTCCTCTCCTACAAGCACTTTTCCAATGCAATCATAAGATAATTCAATCCCATGATGAACCCAAAGAAAAAGAAAACCCCCCCTTCAAAAAAAAAGAGGACCACAGTTCTAGTCCAACGTGGCTAAATTGCACCAACGCAATCAGCAAATCCTTTCTCCATGTTACTTTTAGCCTAATCGCCCCGAGAAACTAAACAATTATACGGGCAGGTGAACTATTTCCAGTATACGGGAGTTCTTTTTAAGCGCGCGTATGTCAGGGCAGCTTTTGGGGGGTGGTGTAACTACTAAGGTATTACGTCGGGGCAGCAGCTTCGTTTCGTCTCGTCGCTTCCCATAAAGCTGGGCCGGAAGCCGTTTAAACGCTTTTCAAGCTTAAATTGAATTTTCTAGAAAAGGGTGCTGTAGCTTGTGGTGAGGGACTTGGCGGGATCTGACATCTGAGCTATATTACACCCATCCGCTCCATATAGACTGCGGTCTCTTGAGTACACGGACGTGCAAAACATTGGATACGGAAACCTTTCAACAAGATTCGGTTCTGCACGCCATGAGCGCCGACAACGGGCCCCTTTACCTGGGCTTTGACCTTTCAACCCAGCAACTCAAGGGTGCGTCACCTCTCAAACTCAGCCCATCCTTCAAAACACCCGCAACTAACACAGAACCGCCCCCCCTTCCCCAGCCATCGTCGTCAACTCCAACCTCAAAAGCGTCGCCGAGGCCAAGGTCGACTTCGACCAAGACTTCGGCCCCAAGTATGGCATCCACAAGGGCGTCCACGTGCGCGACCAAACCGGCGAGGTCTTCGCCCCCGTCGCCCTCTGGCTGGAGTCGCTCGACCTGGTGCTGGAGCGCCTATCCGAGGCCATCATGCCCGTGCCCATGAGCCGCATCCGGGGCGTCAGCGGCTCTGGCCAGCAGCACGGCAGCGTGTTCTGGAATGAGAGTGCGGAGGAGCTGCTGCGCGGGTTGGATGCCGCGAGGCCGCTGGTTGAGCAGCTGGATAAGGCGCTGGCGCATGAGTTTGCGCCGAATTGGCAGGATCAGAGCACGCAGGAGGAGTTGGTTGCGTTTGATGCCGAGTTGGGGAGTAGGGAGAGGTTGGCGGAGGTTACGGGCAGCGGTGCCCATCATGTAAGTTGTATCGTGTTCTCTCCTTGACCACAATACGATACTAATCATATTCAGAGATTCACCGGGCTCCAAATCATGAGAATCAGAAGAGTCCTCCCAGAAGTGTACGCAAACTCAAAGCGGATATCCCTCGTCTCCTCATGGCTCGCCTCCGTGCTCATGGGCGCCATCGCACCCCTCGACGTCAGCGACGTCTGCGGCATGAACCTCTGGGACATCCCCAACCAGGCCTGGAGCGAGCGTCTGCTGGCCCTCTCCGCCGGGCCCGACGGCGTGGCCGATCTGCGCCGGAAGCTCGGCGAGCCTCGCATGGACGGCGGCGGCTCCATGGGCGCCATCTCGCCGTACTTTGTCGCAAAGTACGGCTTCAGCCCGGAGTGCCAGGTCGTCTCCTTCACGGGCGACAACCCGGCCACTATTCTTGCGCTTCCCTTGCGTCCGCTCGATGCCATCGTCTCGCTTGGCACGTCGACGACTTTTCTTATGAACACGCCTACATATAAGCCAGACGAGTCGTATCACTTCTTCAACCACCCCACGACGCCCGGCAACTACATGTTCATGCTGTGCTACAAAAACGGTGGCCTGGCCCGCGAAAATGTCCGCGACACCCTGCCCAAGCCTCAAGGTGGCGCAACAGGCTGGGAGAATTTTAACAAGGCTGTGCTGGAAACGAACCCGCTGGGCGTGGACGACGAGAGTGACCGAGCAAAGATTGGGTTGTACTTTTACCTCCGGGAGACGGTGCCCAACATCCGTGCTGGAACCTGGCGTTTCACTTGCAATGGCGACGGCACCGATCTGAAGGAATCCCCGCAAGGATGGTCCAAGGAAGCTGATGCTCGTGCTATTGTCGAATCTCAGGCGCTTTCTATGCGTCTCCGCTCCCAGAAGCTTGTCCACAGCCCTCGCGATGGCCTCCCCGCACAACCCCGTCGCATCTACCTCGTCGGCGGCGGCTCCCTGAACCCGGCCATCACCCGCGTGCTCGGCGAGGTGCTCGGCGGTGCAGACGGCGTGTACAAGCTCGATGTCGGGGGCAACGCATGTGCCCTAGGCGGCGCGTACAAGGCGCTCTGGGCGCTGGAGAGGAAAGACGGCGAGACGTTTGATGAGCTGATTGGCAAGCGGTGGACGGAGGAGGGATCGATTGAGAAGGTGGACGTTGGATATCGGAAGGGCACATATGAAAAGTACGGAAATATCTTGGGTGCCTTTGAGGAGATGGAGGGTAGGCTGCTTGCGGAGGAGAAGCACTGAGAGGGCGCACGTGTTGTCAATGGATGAAGAGATGTAATTTCGCCATGGCGGCTTGTGATTCATTATGATGATGGCGTATTGTATCGTCCTCTAGAAGAAAAAGAAATAGATAAAAATAGAAAAACCTTGCACGTCGCTAATCCTGAATATTGCCGAACCACTACCCTCTTTATCGAACATATTTGCTCATGAACCGTCTATGGAAATCAGATCGTAACATGTCCTAAATGAGAAATCGTCAGCAATTTAATCCATGTGCGCCTCCCAAAATGGAAACCCCAAATAACAGAAACTCACATTCACAAACTCCTTCTTCTTATTCTTGTCCTCCGTCCCCCTAGCCTGGTTCTTGAACACGACATCATCGTCCCACCGGCGCTTCATCGTGAAATCCTGCTTGTTGAGGAGAGGGTTGCCGAGCGCAATGTCTCGTTCTCGGGCCTCTTGCTCTTCTCTCGCCCGTTCTTCTTCCTCTTTCTTCTTCTTCTCTTCGCGCTCTCTTCGCACTCTCTCCAGTTCTCGTTGCAGCTCCGCATCTTCGTCGTCATCGCTGTCGTCGTCCTCGTCGCTATCTTCTTCCTCTTCACTATCTTCGTCTGCATCGATATCTCTGCTCTCCTCTAATATTCTCCTTCGTTTCGCTTCGAGGTCCTCTTCTTCTTCGCCGTTTTCAGACTGCGATCTCTTCTCTCCTCGTGCTGATGTCATCTCCACATCTCCCTCCTCGTCATCCTCGGGGGCCAAGACGCCGCCGTTCCTCTTCTTGAAGTGGGCTGCCTCGGCAGCGAGAAGCTCGGCAGCGAGATCGCGCGTTGGCTCGTCGTCTGCATCGCCGCCTTGTCCCGCCTTTCGGTACTTGAGCTGAGTGTGTGCTGGCAGCAGTCGCTGGTGGTAGGCAGGGCCACGCAGGGCCTCTTTGCCACGAGCCTGGGAATACGATTAGCATTGCCAACGTCTTTCCGTATCCAGAGAGATGGCTTCTTACGGGATCGAAAGTAGGTCTATGAGCGGTAGTCATCTTTTCAAGATTTGCACCAAAAAGACGCTGAAGCAGTAGATTGGAATAGAATGGAGAATCAGCAACAGCCAAGCGCGTGTGTCGTTCAGCAAAGTCGCGGCAACCAGCTACATGCATGCAACTTTCTGCACACCGCCCGGCAGAATTTTTCAGTGGCGTTCTGCGCTCTCACTGAGAGTTTCATATCACCAAACACACTCTTAGGAAAAGACAAAAAAAAGCATTGTGCAGGTTTCTTTGTTTCTTTTTCTTTCAAGTACAAAATATAATTCATCATGCCTCGAGAAGCAGAGCCGTCATTAAGCGAGCGGGCCTTTACCCTTCAGGCCATTGGCGAGGGATTGCGATTAGACGGCCGAAAACTCGACGAATTTAGATCGCTGGAACTCAGCTTTGGCGATGAGTATGGCGTGGCAGATGTGAAGCTGGGGAAAA
Organism: Trichoderma sp. TW21990_1; assembly: GCA_010015515.1. Classification (NCBI taxonomy): domain Eukaryota; kingdom Fungi; phylum Ascomycota; class Sordariomycetes; order Hypocreales; family Hypocreaceae; genus Trichoderma; species Trichoderma sp. TW21990_1. The sequence continues at coordinate 632,041 of WXUD01000012.1, read as the reverse complement.
CAAGGCAGGTCCAATTCGTATACGATATTTATTTCGCTATGATGTAAAGCTAGAACAGCAATTTCTAACACTCGACGCTCAGAGTGCTGGCCAAGGTATCAGCGGAAGTCACAGTGCCGTTCCCTGATCGGCCCTTTGATGGCATCTTTCAAATCACTTCAGAGCTCGGCCCCATGGTAGCCCCTTCGTTTGAAGTCAACCGTCCCACTGAAACCGAAGTCTTGCTCGCCAGACTCCTCGAAAAGACCATCCGGAGATCAGGAGCCCTGGATACAGAATCGCTCTGCCTCGTCGCCGGGCAAAAGTGCTGGTCCATCAGGGTTGATCTTCACGTTCTGTCCGCCGACGGCAACCTCATTGACAGCTCGTGCTTCGCCGTCGTGGCCGCGCTGAGACACTTTCGGAAGCCCGATACCAGCATGGAAGGCGAGACGCTCACTATTTACACGCCTGCAGAGCGTGAGCCTGTACCGCTGAGCTGGCTGCATTCCCCATTCTGCACGACATTTGATTTCTTTGGCGAAGATGGTGAGATAGTCCTGGTGGACACTACGTGGCTGGAGGAGCAGCTGCGAGAGGGCAGTTGCACGTTTAGTCTGAACAAGCATGGCGAGATATGTCAGATTTCGAAGCTCGGAGGCAAGCCCATAGAGGCTACGTTGATCATACAGTGTGCTCAGATGGCTCTGGCAAAGGTAAAAGAGTTTACAGATCTGGTGGACAGGAAACTAGCAGAGGATGCCAAGAGAAGAGACAAGGGCGGCCTGATGGCGGAGCTGTCTGCGGAGAATGAGAGATGAAGGCAAATAAATACCAAGGGGGAGCGATAATGTGATTTATCTATATACGTTGCCTAAGGATAAAAAGAAATAAGGAAGCAGAATGCATGATACCCCGATCTGGATTTTCCCCTCTGATGGATTCCAAAATGAGAATAAATTTGCGCCGATGGATTACACTCAACTTCCGCTTGCTCGCAACCAGATCTATCCAACCAAAAAAACGCCTCAGAACACCACCCGATACTTGTTTTGTCTGCAGCCCATATACCATGCTTTGCCCATCCGCTCCGCCAATGGCTACCTCATGACGGGTGGCCGTGACTCCTTGTTCCACTGGACCCTCGAGCGCACCCAGTCGATTGCTTCTCGCACGCCCTCGCCCGTCAGCGCACTCATGGCGAGCACGCGCGAGTCGCGAATGGCGGAGCCCTTTTCGCCCTCCATAACCCGCTTGACGAGCCCTTCCTTGATGCGTATAGTCTCGACGCAGTCCTCTCGATCCTGCTTGTTTGCCAATATCAGGAGCGGCACGCCCTCTGTCTCCGAATGCTGCAACACGTCCTCCAGCACCAGCCTGCACTCGTCCAGTCGGCCCGTGTTCTCGTGCGCCAGATCGCCGTCGCCAATGTCGGTGCTGTCGATGATGAAGACGATGGCGTGGCAGCTGGCGTAATAGCTCTGCCACAGCTTGCGGAGAGAGTGCTGGCCGCCCACGTCCCAGAGTTTGAGATACATGTCCGGCAGGGTTATCGTCGAGACGTTCTGGCCGACGGTGGGGACCGTCTTGAGCTTGGGCTCAGGTGCATTGGGGAGGTACATGGACTTGACCTGCTCGTGGAAGGTTGTCTTGCCGGCATTGTCGAGGCCGAGGAGGATGACGGAGTATTCTGTGAGTAGCAGGGCCGCTTGGTCAGTCGTGGAGGAGAGACGAGGCCAGGCGGTGCTCACCTTCTTTGCTTGTTGCGAGGAGATAGAGGCCCTTGGCAAGGTGGTACATTGTCGGCTCTATCTCATACCAACCATACGGGCAATACGCAGAGCCGTGGATTTGCAAGGCAGCAGGTCGTGGAGCGGGCAGGAGTTGGACTTGGATCATGCATGTGCTTGTGGGAGGATTGAAGCCGATGAAAGCCCGTCTTTGTCTGTAGGAGCCGCCGCCGGAGAGCGTCTCCCCACCCCGCGTTGGGCCGAAGAGCCCCGCCAGAGAGACGCTGGAAATGGGCTGACAGTTGATGGACTTTGGACTTTGATTGCTGTAAACGAGCTGCTGCTATTTGCTGCGTTTATACGTCACATTGGTGGATATTAGGGGAAGTTATGAGAGGCTGCATATGCACTCTGGTGCTGATAGAGTCCGCGTCGTTGCATCTCTGAGAGTTTACCTGCCTGTCAAAGCGACATACAGTAGGCTTCTGCTTACAACATCCCGCGTCAAATGACAGCATCTACATTGAAGCAGATTTGGAAGGTCAAGTCAACCAGCTGCTTAGCCTCCACGACACTACAGTGCTGTACAAGGACACGCGGCCGTTGGACTGGCGACAACTCAACTCGCCCTGCAGCAATAAAATGACACGGACGGCGATCCTCCTCCGCCATCCCGGCGTCCCGTCTTGGCCCTGGCACTTGTAGCACGCTGAATCAACGGCTGCGTTGTAATTGGTGCCCTGCAGAGTCGCCGATGAGGCCACGCGGCAGCAACGTCCCCTTTTCCCGCTTGAGGTAGTTTCTATTGTTTTTCTATTCATCTGTACAGTTAGCATGCTGCCTGCTATGTTGATTAGTACTTACAGTACAGAGTCTGTGTGTAGGCACATGCATGCAATCAATTGATTCTCGTAGCGGCCTCGTCATCAGCGAATCCACCAGCCCGCGCCAATTACAGGGCTTAGAGCGCTGCTAGATCGGGTCCGCCGCTATCAAAACAGGCACCTGCATAGGTACTAAGCTCCTCCATAGCAATACTGGACGGTACGGAGTACATGTAATCACCACCGGACTTGGGACTTGGACTTGGGACTTGGACTTGGCACATGTTCTCATCCTCGCTGGATTCCTAGCCCGAGCACCGCAACTCTCCTCCGCCAAACTCGCTCCCTCCGGCCTGTTCGTCGATTTGAAATCGTCGCGATTCTGCTTCCCGGCTTGCGATTCCATGCCCGCATCGTCCCGCCTGCGCCGCAAGGCTCGCGCATGCTCCGCCGTCTGACCAATCCGGATCCGAATCCCACCTCGATCGTGTCTGCATCGCATCTCGAGATCGCACACCATGGCCTCCATGGCCGCTGCCGAGCTGGCCAATCTGGGCTTCAGGCTGTTGCGTGAGTCTAGCAGAAATACCGCGCTGTAGATTGTTGCTCTGGAAATGCTGACTGTTCGACGTGTAGGGCGAGAGGAAGAAGAAGGCGATCCTGAAGGTAACGTCGCCCACGGTTGAGAAGACGACCGGGAAGGAGGAACATGTGAATGATGGACAATGGGAAAAGAGAAAAGATTGCTGACACCTTGCTATGTCCAGATGACGTTGGCGAGAAGGAGTTTTTCGCAGCCAGAGCCATCTTCATATCCATCATGCTGCTCATCATCGCCTTCTTCACAAGCTACTTTCTCCAGCAGAAGAAGGTGACTGCTATCCACGAGACAGTCATTTCAATCTTTGCAGGTTAGATTTCTCCTCGCTCAAACCAAGAGTCTCACGCTAATATTGACCGCTTCACAGGCATGGTGGTCGGCCTTATTCTACTCATTAGCTCGGGCGATTCCATTCGAAACCTCATCAGCTTCGACTACCAGATCTTCTTCAACCTCCTGCTTCCCCCCATCATTCTGTCGTCCGGATACGAGCTGCACCAGGCCAACTTCTTTCGCAATATCGGCACTATCCTGACGTTTGCATTTGCCGGCACCTTTCTTTCTGCCATGGTCATAGGGCTGATCTTGTGGATATTCAACTTGGTTCCTGGATCCTTGAAACTAAGTCTGGTCGATGCCATCTCCGTCGGCGCAACGCTCTCTGCCACTGACCCCGTTACCATTCTGGCCATCTTCAACACATACAAGGTCGATCCTAAGCTTTACACCATTATTTTTGGCGAATCCATCCTCAATGACGCCATCGCCATTGTCATTTTCGAAACCGCGCAATACATCAAGAAGAGCGAGGGCAAGGCCAACTACGGCATTATTAGCTTCTTTGATGGTATCGGCATGTTCTTGCTCGTCTTCTTTGGTAGCATGCTCATCGGTATCGTCGTCGGCATCGGCACGGCTCTTCTACTCAAGTTTACCTATGTGCGAAGATTCCCAAAGATTGAAAGCTGCTTGATCATCTTAATCGCTTACGCCACCTACTTCTTTTCGCACGGTGTTCGCGCTTCCGGTAAGATTCCCTTACATTTGGTGTACCGTGAATAAGCCTAATCCTTGCCTAGGTATCGTGTCGCTTCTTTTCTGCGGTATCACACTGAAACATTATGCCTACTTTAACATGTCGAGACGTACTCAACTCACCACCAAGTTCATCTTCCAAGTCATGTCCCAATTGTCTGAGAATTTCATTTTCATCTACCTGGGCCTGGCGCTCTTCACAGATAATGCTTTGCAGTTTGAGCCCCCTCTCATCATTGTCACCATCTGCGCTGTATGCGCTGCTCGTTGGGTCGCCGTCTTCCCCCTTTCAAAGGCCATCAACTGGTTTATCCGCTACCGCGCGAGGAGGAGAGGCCTGGAAGTCGGTGACGAGCTCCCCTACAACTACCAAGCCATGTTATTTTGGGCCGGTCTTCGCGGTGCCGTCGGTGTCGCACTCGCGGCGCTTCTCACGGGAGAAAACTCATACGCCCTTCGAGCTACGGTCCTGGTTGTCGTCGTCCTGACTGTCATCATCTTTGGCGGTACCACGGCTCGAATGCTGGAAATTCTCGGTATCCGCACCGGAGTAGTCGAAGAGATTGACAGCGATGACGAGTTTGACATTGAGTCCTTCGGCACCGGTCTTCAGATCAAGCGCTCCGGCTCAGCCATCGGCTACAACCCTCGCCGCAACGGCAACGGCAGCGTCTCCCTGAACAACCTGAGCGCTCCCACAGACAATTCCGCAGCCTACGTATCCGGCACTTCATCACCCCATACGGGCGTCCGGCCGAACAGCCTCAGCCGCAAGAACTCCATCCGCAATCCCACCGAAACCGAGCGAGCCGATCTGCTGCGCGGCCACAACGACGATTCCGATTTTGGCAGCGACATTGACATTTCGGACTTGCCGCCCCCCGCAAATCGCCGCTCTCCCAGGGCGCCGGTCAGTCCTAAGCCGCCATCGGCCGAAGGCAGCGCATTCATGAGCCCGGCTGAGCCATCATCGTCTTCTACCCCCATAACCGCCACGGGCGCCATCAGGCAGCTGCTCTCGGCGGAGGATCCGGCGAGTTTGTTTAAGCAGCTGGATGACGATTTCATCAAGCCGCATTTATTACTGGATAACAACAGAGGTGGTGGCGCTGGGGCTGTGTAAGGGGACAAACGGCATGTCATAGATGAAGTTTTTTTCTTTTTTTTTTTCTCGGTTCAAATATCTGTTTTTTTGTGTTGTTATTCATGGGAAATATATGATGTATGCATATCATACCCGGCGTTTTAAATTTCGACGAAAATAATAGAATGGATGAAATTTCCCTTGCTTCGTTGCCCGCATTACTCATTAATAATCTCCCTCATCAATTAAATACTCATTACATTACCCATTACTCATGCCACTTCATACATCACGTAAAAAGAGAAAAACAACCAAGAGATTTTAACAACATGAAATCAGGGCACCCAGCTGGCCACCCCAGAAACTTGATTCTTTGCATACAACATATCCACTATCGCCTAAAACCAGCCTCCCTTTTTTTTTTTCGAGGTGATTTGGGCAATAATCTTCAACTCTCTCTCTGTGTGTGCGTATGCCCATGCTGTCTCTGAACCGATGAATGAAAGCTATTTACATTTCTCTACAATTGGTTTGCCGCCCACCTGCCTGCTTTCCCTAGCACATCCCTTTTTTGTTTTTGTTTTTCTCTTCCCGCCTTTCGCAAAACAGCTGAGGAAAAAAAAATGCCCAGCAACGATCCTTGCGAACCCCCTATTCTAACATGAGAGAGGAGACTTGAAAGAAGAAAAACGAATAAGACTTCCAACAAAATCCTGTTGTTAGAGCCCACATTATAACAGATAGAAGGGGGGTGGATAAAAAAATGAGAAAAGGCATCTAACGTCAAAAATGTGAACCAACCCAAGCCGCCCCTTTCCCGCTTTAACACCTCCCGTTTTGCCCTGACGAAAAAAAAACCGTCAAACGAAAAAGACGTGTGAGATGGAAACAATAACCACGTGAGGCATTTGCATTACAATAAGAAAAAGAGTGCCGACCAAATCCAGAAACGCCAGTCGGTTACTTGGCTGCGGAAGGGGTTGCACTTCCGCTGGCCTGGCGCTGAGCCGGTGCCGGACTGCCTGCCGGTGGGTGTGTCGGTAGTTGAGGCGAAGCCTGGGGTTGCGATTGCGCCGTCTGGACTTGCTGTACCTGGGTTTGAGCTTGGGCCTGGGCCTGAACTTGGGCCTGAACCTGAGCCTGGACTTGAGCCTGAGCCTGAGCCTGGGCTTGAGCTTGAAGTTGGGCCTGAGGTTGTTGTGGCGGTTGGGGTTGGGGCCTTTGCTGCTGCTGCTGGATTTGGGCAGGTGACTGTTGTGCCTGAGCCTGAGCCTGAGCTTGCTGCTGAGCCTGCTGCTGAGCCAGCTGCAACTGAGACACCTGCTGCGGCCGCTGCTGCTGCTGCTGTGGATGCTGCTGCTGCTGCGGTGTTGATGCCGGCGTGGGCGTTGGTGTCGGCTGTGAATGATGCACCTGATGCTGCTGAGCCTGAGCCTGAGCCTGGGCTTGTGCTTGGGCTTGGGCTTGTGCCTGTTGGGCTTGTGCCTGGGCTTGAGCCTGCTGCTGCTGCTGTTGTTGTCGAAGCAGAGCGGCATATTGGTGAGGGCTGGCCGTAGCAGTAATACTAGTCGCAATGCCAGTCTGTCCACCGGCAGCAGCATTCATAGCGCTCTGCCGTTGTGCCATCATAGCTCTGGTCAAATGCTCGGTAGCAAGGTGGCGAAGTTGCTCGGGCGAAAGGTTGGGATTCTTGCTCCTAAACTGTGCTTCCAAGGAATTGATCTGTACAGCAATAGTGGGAGGAATCTGCGTTGGTAATCGAGGTCCAGGAGATGTGCCGTTAGCAAGGGTTGGGATATGTAGGCCATTCGCAGCTGCCGATGCATGCCCGGCAGTCGTCGCGGTAAACGAGGCCATCATAGCCTGGGCGTTGTTCATAAAGGCTGCCTGTTGGCTGATGGCTGGGACTCCGTTTCGCAGAGCGGGAGATGCGGCTTGCTGTGCTTGCTGAGCAGGAGTTCCGACAACGGCTCCTTGCTGCTGCGCATGCTGAATCTGAACCGCAGCCCGTTGCTGCTCCGAGATGCGTTGTGCGCGCATCATCATGCTGGCATCAGGTTGCTGGCCGGGCATCTGCATCCTGTGCTGGGCTTGCATCGCTTGCAGAGCCTGCAACTGAGCTTGTGTGATGCCGCTCATTTGTGCTGGAGGAGCGAGATTGCCGCCCATCTGGGCTTGAGCAGCGATGCCTTCCATGCCATTCGCAGGGGCCTGCATGGGCAATCGTGCTCGACCCTGTGCTGCCACTGCTGCCGCGGCGGCTGCCGCAACGGCCAGTTGGTTGGGAACGGCTGCTCGGTTGACGACGCCGTTCACGCCGTTAGCAACTGCCGGAGGTCCGGGATTTTGGCCGGCTGGAGCAGCTGCACCTGGGGCCGTGGCTAATGGGACGGTTTGAGCTTGGACTCTGGCTTGGAGAGTAGCCTGAGAGGAGAACGTTAGCTATTGACGGCAAGGCCGAACACCAAGTGAGTGTTTACTTACCCTTCTCTGGGCTTCCTGCCGCTGCGCGTATAGCGCCATCTTTTCTGCCAGAGCCTGGTCGCGCTCCCATCGCAACAGACTGTAATCCCGAGGTGTCTTGGACGGTCGTTGAGCCATTGTGTCATTAACCTTCTTCGCGGCATTTTGCGCCGCGGAGTGTTGTTGTTTCTGCATTGTGGTCTCTCTTTTCTTCGCCAACTTCCTCATGGCATCAATGAGGGTCAGATGCTTTTGGTTTCGTCGTCTCTCCACCCTTAGCGGAGTGGATTGTCTTCGTCGTATTGGCGTTACCGCGCCTCCATCTTGAGAAGCCCGCTGTGCTGCCAACTGATTTTGCTGAGCAATGACGCGCTGTGCAGCCTCAATCCTGCCGTTATAGGCCTTGAAATACTGGGTTTTCTGCATATCAGCTGGCAGGCCTTCCAAGTTGATCCACCGTTCAAAACATTCCCACGGCGTTCTTCTTTCTGCTCCTGACACAAACAGAGATTTGGTAAAGAGCAGGTTGGAGATGAGGGACCAATTGTACGAATATTCTCGAACTAGGCTGCGAAGTTCATCATCTTCCACCACAGTCCACTGAGAGGGGTTACGACACTCATAGAAGCTCTGCAGAGGCATCGGATGTTCAGATGGAGGGCGGAACTGGTGACCGGCGTGCAGTCGATCACGGATGTGCTTCGATTCTGGGGCGAATAGAGCAACCTCGGAGCTTTGTGGCGGGAGCCTGACACTGTGCGCAAGCGCATGTGCATCGAAGGGACTCTCCTTTTCGTCGTCGGATTCGTCATCACGATAGCTATACCGACTGCGCTTTCGCGGAGGGCCATCTGAGAGAAGCTTCATTTCTCCCTCGACATACTTGCTTAGAGGCAAAGCAGGTCGTCTCCATTGAGCGTCGGGATCGTACTCTGGCCCTGTGAGCTCGAACCGTGGGACCTTTAGGGGCGCACCGTATAATGGCAGCTCCTCTAGCAGCTTATCTGAAGCAGGCGTCCGTCGCAGCGAAAAAACCACATCCTCTTCCTGCAGAGCAAATATGGCTGATGGCGCAACGGTTTCAGGGAAATCTTCTTCACCAAGATGATCCGAATTCTGGGGCGAATCTGCGTCTCCCGCAACGAGATCAGGGGTGGGGTGGTTCTCGGCGCTGTCTGCGTCGGCATCACCCATTATCACATCATCCGTCCTCAGCGGAGGGATGAACGCGGCGACTTGTAATGCCTTGCGCTCTTCAGGAGTCGATTCAACCCATTCTGCACAAGCATAGGCGATGTTCTTGGCCGCGGCCATCTTCCATTTTCTCTCTTCTCGAAAATCAGTACGCATCCATTTCATCTCCTGGAATAGCACATCCAAATGAGACGGCGGGCGAGTTGGCTCAGGACATCGCTTAGGTTGTCTTAGAGACCACTTGTCGTGCTGCTGAAGGTGGTAGACTCTCCGCAGAACCTTGCATGCTTGATGGTCTTGAATCGCAAGGTACGCGTCAGGGGTAGCGATGGTCTTGTTTGCATGGAACAAGATTTTCTCGATAGGCTGCATCCAATTGGTAGCGCCTGTAAAATTCTGAATGAAGAGAGGTGTATAGTAATCATCGGATGCTTGAATTGTTTCCTTCTGGCCAGGAACCAGAGCCTTTTCCTCCATCTGCTTCGGCTGCTTGCCAAACAAAACAGTAGAAACTTGTCCTTTTGGCCGTTCTCTCCTGGCTGTGCCTTTAGGTCTTGGGGGTGGTGATTGAGGTGTCGATGTGGTCGGAGTTAGCTGGTTTTGTGGTGCTTTCGGTGCGTGCCGTTCTGTTGTGCTGGTAGCTCGCGGGCTTTCTCCCACTATCTCGGACACGGATTTTAATCTCATAGCTCCAGACGACACCCTGGTAACTGCTCTCTCGGGCGCTGGGGGTTCCTTCGGTGGTGTTGGCTTGATAGCGACAGGGGAGGCCTTATTAGAAGCTGGAGGAGGGCCAGTAGCTGGCGCATGTTTTTCGGTGCGTTCCGATCCTGTGGCCTGGACCAGATCCACATCCATTCGTTCTGGAGTTTCTTCTTGGCTGTCGGGTACATCCTCGGCCGCCTTGATAGCTGGCGTCGAAGAAACTTTAGTTTCCGTATGTGGCTCTATATTTGGATGAGTCAAAGGTTCAGCCTCATGAGAGGTACTGATGACACCAGTCCTAGCATTGAGTCCACTCTGAAACTTTACTGGCTCTGGGCTTGCACCCGCAGCACTGGACCGAATAGAATCCTGAAGCAGTTGATCTTCATCCAGCCTAGTAATTTTCGAATCAGACTCATCATGTTCCGACTTCGGGATATCTGTCCCCGCCCCCGTCTCGGTCCCCGCGGCATCTTCTACATCGTCGCCTTGCTCCTCTTTTTCATCAACATCTCGCTCCATCCTGTCGTCGATATACTGGGGAGCATCATGCTCAGGGCTGGTATCCGCTGAGACATCATGATTTGCGGGCGTTGTCGCGCTGGGTGCCGTTGAACCTGGAGACGAAAGCGCATCGGGAATCTTGGTTGCTGTGTGGGGAACTTTGATGGAGAGTTCTTGGTTTCGTCCAACCTGGGCAGATCGCGACTTATCGACTACACCATCATCCACAATCTCCACGCCAGTTGCTGCTTCAGTCGCCACCACCGCGCCAGGCAACTCTCTTGATGGCGATCCCTTGGTCCCTGGAGGAAAAGAAACCTGTGCCAATCGTCGTTCCGACGGGGCATCCTCACTCGCCGCTCCATTAGTCATTCGCCCGGAGTGCTTCGTCTCATTCGTTACTGGCGGAGGCACCGAAGGCGTAGCAACGGGCTTGGCCTGCGCAACGGCTGCATTGGCTCCAGCAGGATGTGATACAACATTGTTGGTGTTTTGGGCAGGGGTCGTCGGTGTAGGTTTCGTTAGTTTATTGGTGGGTTTACTGCCCTCTTCGGGAGGCGCAGGGATCGACTCGTTCGCTATAAAGCCAAGAGGTTGTCGTAGATCGTTTGTCGGGACAGCTACAACTGCTTTGGTCCTCGCAGATGCAACAGTGGGAGTAGGGGGTGCGGCAGAGTGCACGACCGTTTCTTGTAACGACTTGACAATCAAACGCTTCAGCGTATCTACAGACAGCAATGGCCGTGCCGGGATAGCCTGTTCGTTCAACGTCTTTCCTCTGCGCAAGGGTCAGCCACAGAGATAGGGTTCTTGGTTACAGTTCAGACGCGAAGACGCGACCGCTTTTGCAAACGGCGATGCCTTGTTTTTTTCCTTTTAAAAAAACATCCAAGAACAGGGTTACGCACTGCAGTATTTCACTGGTCTGGAGAAACTGCCATTCCGCAGCGGTAGTTGCCGGCGCGTCGGGGTTCGCGAAGGCATCTTGCGGCAGGCCGTCGACCTGAGTCGCGACAGCGAAGAGCTCACGGATTTTTCTCTTCCGCGACGTCACGATTGCACTGTCGGCAGTCAGTACGGCAAAAAGCACCTCGTTGGAATCGGAAAAATTCGCTCTTTCGACTGGGCATCAACTCACTTGAACTCGTTTCGCTTGGATTGAAGCAGCCTCGATAGATCGGTGTGGCCGACCTCCGTCATAGCATCGGCGGGAGCGACATCCGTTTGCGGGCGAAACGGATGTCGGAGGATAGCCAGAGACGTCGTCTGAGATGAAGCTCGAGATGCACGGCGATGGAAAGGGCGTGGTGGTGGCCGTTTTGACGGATCTTCTGGCCGTTGAGCGTGTCGCCGGTCGGTGCGAGGGCAGTCAAACTCTGTCTTGGGGGGAGTTTTGCCGGGGGGGAGCGCTGGAGCTGGCGGAGTGCTGCCAGTTGGGCGCGGGCGGATACCTGTTGGCACTGTATGGGGTGCGCTAGCCGTTAACAGCGCCAGGCGGGCGTTGGCTGGGCGTTGGCTGGGCGCTCCGCTAGCGAGGACGTGGCAGCGAGGACGCCCAGAGCGCCTAGTGCACAGTACGGCGGGGGTTCAGACACCGTGCATCACCGCCCTGTTGTCCGTGTCGATGATGCGCCGTCGAAGATCTTCAGGACGCTTATTATACTACTACAACTGTAAAACACCGAGTCAATCGCCAGGAGGTTCCAGATCAGATGGCAGCCGTCTGTGGTGGTGCCTAATTGCGTAGAAGCCCATTCGTACCGTTTTCGATGCCTGGAGTTCATTCCCTTTTCATCTGCACGCATGAGGGATCCATCTGCGACCTTTTTTTTTTTCTTCTTTTTTTTTCTTAGCGACTTTAGCACTGGCAGTTAGGCGTCAACAGCGTTGCGGGAGAAAATAAACTCTGGGCTGGCATCAATTGAATAAGCTCTCTATTTCCAATGGCATGCGCACATTCACTGCCGACGGTACCTAAATGTGGATTTACGGATGCAATGGACACTCTATTCCTCCACATCTCGCTATGGATGGCATAATTTACGATGGAACGCCTGCTTCAGCCACTGCCCCAAGAAACAATCCATCTCGACGCCTCAAGTCTATTTTTTACTCCCTTGAAGCCACAAGTGCCCCACAGCTGCTTGCGGCTTCAACTTTTTCTATCCGAACTTGTTGAAAAAAAAAAAAAAAAAATACATGTGCAATGTACCTCCTGGCTCCACGCTAACGCCACTTAGCCTGCGATACGTACCCTTTTGTCAAAGTCATCGATTTGAGCCGCCAGGCATCGAAGCACGCTTCTGTCACGGCGTCAAGGTACAGCACCTTTCACAGACAACATTCTGCAGGATCTTACGCGTTATGTCTGACCAGAGCAAAGGTCGCATAGCCATCAAGTTTGGCGGAGGCAGCAATCCGTCTTCAGCAGCGAAACCAGCCCGCGCGAAACCGCCATCAAGTCTAGGGAAGCGGCCGCGCTCCCACCACGCCTTGGGAGGAGGCGAATCCGACACTTCAGACTCCGAGGATGACCGCCATCGAGGGCGCCATGAAGCCATCACGGGATTCGGTGCAGATGGCGCGGAGACGAAACGGAAGCGACCCAGGGAGGAGAAGAAGGAGTACATCATTGAGCGACAGCCGAATCGGAGCTGGAAAGACGAGTTGAAGAGCCACAGGAGATCGAAGAATCTACTACCAGACGAGGCCAGAGCTCAGCAGAACGCCGTTACCACTGAGAAGGAGCCTGCCGACCAGGATACACCGCTTAAATGGGGGTTGACGGTCAAGGAAAAGAGCGCAGTGTCGGAGGACATGATGGTTTCGGAGCCCAGCGCACAACCTAGCGACGAGGAAATGCGAGAAGCGAACCAAGAGAGCAAAGGTGCGTCACCAGTCGAGCGGACTGCCGACGACGAGGCCATGGATGCCCTCCTTGGCAAGACATCCAAAGAACAAAAAGTCATCGCCTCGGCACCTCCAACAGAAGACGACGCCTACCGCCGCGACGTCGAATCCTCCGGCGCGGTATCCACCCTCCAGGACTACGAAGACATGCCCGTCGAAGAGTTTGGCGCCGCTCTACTCCGCGGCATGGGCTGGAACGGCGAGGCGCGCGGCCCTCCGGTCAAGCAAGTCAAGAGGCGGCAGAACCGACTCGGTCTTGGCGCCAAGGAGCTCAAGGAAGAGGAAGATCTCGGCGGGTGGAACCAGAACGGGAAGAAGGCCAGGCCGCGGCTGAATGATTACCGGAGAGAGGAGAGCAGACGAAAGGAAGGCCGGGGACATGAGGACAGCTATAAACGAGAGAGGGAGCGCGAGCGCGATCGCGAGAGAGACAAGTACAGAGATAGAGAACGGGACAGGGATAGGGATCGAGATTATCGGGATCGGGATAGGGATAGACATCGCGACAGAGATCGGGATCACGATAGGCATAGGGACCGGCATCGTGACCATGACCGGGACCGTCGACGATAAAAGGCAGTCTACTGTATTGCATATTTTCGTTCGTCACTGGGATACCGGCGATGGAACACTTTACTATTTTATACTGTTATATGACACACAAGGGCTCAAGGGGCGAGATGCATGTAGGAGATACTTTTACATTTACTATCATATAGAAAGCACAGCAACGCATAATCCTGAAATATAATTCCATCGCTCAAGCATTTTCCTGAGTTGTTTCAGATTCAAGTTATCGAATGACACACTGTTCAGTCGAGATGTGAGTGGTCGTGTAGCCGTCTGATCCGGCAGACTCAAGACTTATCCGCTCTTTGTTTTCCGTCGCTGCAATATTTTGGTTATTTGTTGCCATTCCCCTCCTCGCTTTCCTTCAAACACTACGGCTCGATCTTTACTGTAGCGATACCCGACTCAGCGTGTCTGTCAGGATGCTGAGCTGCATCAGGACCTCTCCATCAACCTCCACCTCCTTGGCACCGGCAGCCTTCTCCAGCGTCCTCGCAGCATACAGCAGCGGCTCAACGTAGCGGTGCTCAATAGCCGCGGCCATGCCGACGGGAGCCAAACTTTTGTATTCTTCGCTAAACAAGAAGAGCGCAAAATTGGCAACTTGCAAGTGCAGAGGCGCACTCTGGGCCCAGAAGTCCAGTAACGTAGAAGCATCAGCCTGCTTAAGATGCGACAGATCCGGAAACAATGTGTATTGAATGGTCTCGAAGCATTCCGGGCTGGCGAAGCGACCTTTCGACCCGGACCTTCTCGCCGCAATAATTTCCTCCCGGAGCCAGGAAACTGCACACGCTTGTAGGGACGAAAAGATGCAGCTCTCCAATAAGTCTTCCAGAATGGCCAGTCGGTCTTCCTCTTCGGGGTCGGAGTGTAAAATAGAGCCTGCTACAACAGTTGCCGCATTGCGAACTCGGATGTTGGGGTGAAAGACGGAAATGAGGGTCAAGAGATGGTGGTAGGGCATAAATCCTGCAGCCGGGTCGGCGCCTTTGGGGTTTGATATTGCCTTCCTGCCATCAAGCCAAATAGCCATTACCACCAGGGCCTCGATTGTTCCGGGGTTGGTGGCGATCTGGCTCTGAGATTCATCGCCCAGGAAGCTCTTTAACAGGACTTGGTGGTCTGGTAGCATATACTGCGGGAGGAGATCCCCGTCTGGAAGGCCACGATCCGCATCAAACACGTCGGCAGCAAACATCCAGTATGCGTTCAGACATACCAAGCCACCTGTTGACAGATGAAGCTGCTCTGGTTGTTGAGGGTCGAAATCAATGGAGAGAGGTGCCCGGTGGATGGGGCCTTCAAGATACTCCTTTATCTTGAAGGGGGGCAGTTTCGACAAGCCAAGGTCGCTGGCGAGAGCCTATGTAACGCTGTCAGCTTCTGCATTTACCAACCGATATTTTTATGTGATATTCACATCAAGGTTGTAGAGAAACACTCACCACTAGCTGCCCCACTAGAGCATCCTTTGCTTGAAGCTCTACCACCTCCTTGAATGTTTGAATCATAGTCTTCCGGCCAGGCACTATGCGCTCCGGGTAGGTGTATTCAAGCATTCTTGAGGCCCACTCTATGCCGTTGAAGTTGACGTACGCCTCAATGACGCATGTGATGAACGATTGCAGTAAGCTGGTTATCAGCTGTGGCTCGTCCTTGTTTAGAGTATCAGAGCGCTCTGCTTCAGGGTCCGGGGCCTGTTTTGCTGGGTCGCTGTCTTGGAATGGCGTGTCCAGCATGATGCTCGATTTTCGAGAGGGCAACGGAGGCCGCGACTTACGCGCAAGAGTTTGAACTAGAGAAATGACGGCGGCCGTAGATGCTGCGCTTGTGGCATCATAGCATCTCTGTACTGTTTCGAGTGCAGTGTGTAGAAACCGAGACGGAGCCTTGACCTGCAGGCGCTTGAGCAGGATCCCCAGCATACCACAGAGGGTGACGAAGCGCCTCGCAGCTTTTGTCTCACCCTTTGTGGTGATGGCTTCGGAACCTCCCGCCTTCTCTTCCTCCTCCTCCTTCTCCTCTTCCTCTTCCTCTTCCCCTTCCTCTCCCGCAGCGGTGGTTTTCTCCATAACCTCGAGCACCTTCAGAATGACCTCTCGCGGGTTTCCCAGACGCGCAATACTCTCCAGGCATTCTTCACTGCCCGGGATAGGGATAAGCATATCAACCATGTCCCAGCCAATCTCATTGGTCAACGAAACGTCCTCTAATATCTCCTGTAATGCGGGCAAGATCTCTGGAGACATTGACATTTCGACAATGGTCAGATAGGTGGCGGCGTCTGTTGCCGGCGGGCGAGACTCCTGGAGCCGCCGAACAATCTCCTCGGTTGTCGCCATGATGAGGGTGTCTGGTAGCGATTGCTGCTAGAGAGATGGTGGAGATGCCAGTTGACGGTATCGCGTGCAATCGGGATAAACCAGAGACGAGTCGGCTTGTCGATGTCCGGTCATACGGCAGTGAGGATAGCGGATGGCCAAACAGTCGAGCGAGTAACGGCTTCACTGGTGGAGAATCGATGGGAAAGAGAGAACAGAGAGAACAGATCACAAGGCCTTGATTGTCGAGCTACAGGATCCGACCGGTTTGATTGCTGCCGACCGGATCAGCTGTGCCCCTCTCCTAGGCCACGGAACCGGCCCCAGGCGCCCCGCACTAGCTGCTTCAGAGGGGAAACTCACTGGAGACGTCACTGTAACAGGGGAGGCATAGGCTTAAGTGGGGAGGCGTTGTCACCTACATAAACGAGGCCGTCTGAGGGGTAACATCGCATTGATAGCTGATGGTACCTTTTGATCAAGGGATTCAACGCCATGCAGAAAAGGGCTGGAGCGGCAGCAGTATTCCAAGATGGACAGCAAAGCCAAGAGAAACGGATGCATTTTGTCAGTTCTAGAAACCGTTAGGCTAGATGTAGCCTTGTGCCGCGGCGTGGTGAAGACGTTCGCAGATCCCAGCTCTGACGATCTGCTACACTACATGAATCGCCTGGTACAATCATGTATGATTTAAAATTCGCAGACCACACATTTTGTTACGGAATACCCGCAGACATGAATCGAGATAAAATCACTCAGGCCATGGAGGCGATTAACGCTACATGTACTCCACAAGAGGATCCATTGCATACGTGTTGTCTCTTTGGTGAATGCAGAGAGTGAATTTGAACTTATTACCGCGTAGGCGAGGCTCAGAAAGGCAAATAATTGGGACGGCAGACTCTGGAAACAAGTACATGTATACATGCTGCTATTCCCGTTTCTCTCTCACTGGTTCTCTGGCGACCTCGTAAAGCTTATCAGAGTACGGAGTAACTGCTATAAATTACCCAACAAAAAAAAATAAATAAATAAATAAATAAATAAATAAATAAATAAATAAATAAATAAATAAATAAATAAATAAATAAGTAAAAAAAAAAAAAAAAAAAAAAAAAAGATGGCGTTGAATATAGCACTAAGTTTACTCTGAGCGGATAGGGTCCTGTGAACACACTCTAATAACAATGCACCCAAGCATTCTTGATTTGAACAAAATGTAATTTTGCAAGTATAACCACAACACTGTAAGATTGTTGCTAGGTAAAGGCGCCAATGCTGAGGCGAAAGATTGTCATAGCCTCATGCCGCTGATATGGGCTGTGAAGATGTGCATAGACAATATGGCCATACGCGACATCCTTCAACTCATCAAACATGCAAAGTCTAACCAATGAAACTGTAGAGGTGCCTAAGCTACATATTTTATGTAGGCGAGGCTGTGTTTCAGGCTGGGCTCTTAGCTAGGCTGTCTTCCAAGTAAGCTGCAGACTGAGGTGTCACCGCTTCGAGAAAATAATAATAACAATAACATGGTCTCTCAATTAAAACTTTTGTTCTTGTCACCATCCTGCTGGCCGGCCTGGTGGCTACGTTGTTACGACTGCATATTGCCATGGAGCCTTCCGATCCGACGCAATACATACAGGATCTGCAAAGCACCGTCGCAGCGAAACGGTATCTCGATCTGGATGACTTCAAAGATGACGGCCGTCTGGCATCAAAGCGTGCTTGCTTACGGCCCCAATATGAGCTGACCGCAGATTCAACGTCTTCATCAGAGCTCCAACCGTACAGTGTCGATCCAATATTTGACGTCGACTTCTCCGGAGACATGGCCGAAGTGGTCGATATACCGGAGTCTGAAGACCGAATGGATACAAGTAGTGATGAAACGCCTTGTTCCGTCCAAGAGGACACAATGTCTAGCAAGTCATCAAAGACCGAGCTTAACGTGTAAATTGCTAATCTTTTAAAATATGTAATTGCAGTGACTCTAGATGCTTGCGACATCGAATCGACATACCCACCAACTATACAAGTAGCAATTGACCAACCCGAGCCTGATATTTGTTTTGGAGTTGTAGGTCATGCCTACATGCTCTTCATAGATCTCTTCCCCCATTCTTATAACTCGGCAGATCGTTGCAACGGCGATTTCTTCTTTCGAAGGCCAAAAAGGGGTGACACATATTCCGGTGGCCCTCGAGGCTAGCGATACGAAATTAAAACTCTCATCTCAAGATACACAAAAATATGCCGGAATTATCAACGATGCCACCTTGGCAAAGATTTTAAGGGAGTTTACTATCAGAGCTGATGCCAAACTAGTAATCCCCACAGACTCGAAAGAGAGAGCTTCGAAGCTGCCGAAAAAAAAGACATCATTTGAAAGGATCCGATTTCCTGTCAATTGTGCAGTTCGAATTATCTTGTATGGACTTGCTACTGACCAAAACACCATCGGGAATATTCTTGGAGATGCCGGTTTCTATTTCCAGCATCCGTTACCCTCTGAGTATGATAGCAGCATGCGATATTGTAACCCTCACTACCTTCTTCGTCCAGGATCCCAGATGCCGACGCTAGAAGAAGAAGACTCCGGAACAAAATGCAGCCGGAGTATGGAGTCAAATCTGATTAATGAATCAAATAGAGGGCGATTTATGAGGCTCTTTGATGAAGCTAGCGGTAGCAACAAGATGAACATGGAGCTGAGTAGTCCCCTCAGTACCACACTGAAACAGTAAGATATGAAATGTGCTAGCAAGGCTGAAATTGTATGAATATTAATGTCAATAGGCATCAGATTTCTGCCCTCGCGTGGCTGACTGAAGTTGAAGCCGGAGGCATAGGTGATGGATTCACATCACTATGGGAGCCATTATCAAGACAACGACCAAGAAAGGAGTATGTTTCTTTGCATCATTGTCTCAATGCTCAGTTACCGATTCTGACCGTGAAGGTATCGTCACAAAATTACGGGGAATCGAAAAACAAGCCCAGAGCTCGTACCTGGCGGCATCTTAGCTGATGTAAGTGAACAGTAATGTAACCTAAATTTACCACGCATGCTAAATGCAGTTTAGGAGATGGGGCTAGGAAAGAGTCTTAGCATTTTGGCTTTGATCTGTTCATCTTTGGATATAATGGAGACCCAAAAGACTGAAAGCGAGGAGACGCAGCCCAGGCGATCTTGGACAACACTCATCGTCACACCAAAGTCAAGTAAATAACTCCGTGCTTCAGCTAGGCTTTCAACACGTGCTGATTTTTACTAGCTATACATAATTGGCAACAGCAATGCGAGAGGTTCGTTGAATGCTCTGTTGTGACTGCAGTCATTATTAATAGGATCTAGCCACATTCATCTCGGAAGGATACAAGTTACAGTATATCTTGGCCCAGGCCGACAAAAAATGCATGACAGCCTTCAAGTCTCAGATGTAGTCCTCACCACTTACGAAACAATGAGACGAGACTGGGAAGATAACGGGCCTCTATTTACTGGGCACTGGTATCGTGTTGTCCTAGACGAAGGCATGTATAAAGAGAAGTTCCCGGTCAAGCTATCAATAAAGATTTTGCTAACATTGTAATCTAGCACACCATATTAGGACCAGGAGTTCCCAAACTTTTAAAGCGGCCTGCGAGCTCCAGGCCTGGTACCGTTGGTGTTTAACTGGAACACCAATCCACAATTCTCTCGATGACTTCGCAGCACTTCTGAGCTTCGTCAGGGCGCCGGTCTTTATGAAGAAAAATTTATTCGATTTTTGGATAACAAGGCCGGTTAAAGAGAAAAACTCATACGGCCTGCAAAGGCTCAGCGTCTTGATTAAAGGCACCTGTCTGCGACGTACAAAGAAACTAATCGAATCATCACATCCACTACCTAATCGACAAGAGCGGATATCGTGGGTAGAATTGTCAACGGGAGACCGCGAATTGTATACCTTTTTTGAACAAGAGGCAGCCAACATTGCGTCAGGATCTTATCGATATAATAATGGACAACCCCTTTCGGACGATCGCAAGAACAAGAATATTTTAAAACTCATCAACATTCTTCGCTTGATCTGCGACCATGGGGAGCAACTTCTTCCACCGTCAGTCGTTGAAGTTTGGAAGACAGCAGGCAACAAAATTATTGAATGGCAAAATATTCAAGAGTTTCAGGCAGCATGCGATATGTGCGGTCTGAAGATTGGTAATTCCCAGATTCGGCCTGCAATCACTCTCGACATCTCCTACCCACAAGTCATATGCAAAGCATGTAATGCCAATACTGAAGAAAGTGAGCCTGAGAACGCATCGACAAACTCGGCTAACCATACGCCTACCCCCAACGAGGGAGAAAGGCCGTACTCTACAATTAATACCCGATCAGCTGAACAATCGCCTAAATTGAGATCTTTGATTGACAACCTCTGCCAAGAACAATTTCTTTCAGGTCAATGCACCCCGAATCAGCCTATCAAAAGGTAAAGAGGATATAAACTGCTTGTGATTCGATGACAAAATAGCTGATAAGTTATAAAAACAGCGTTGTCTTTAGCTCCTGGACTAGAATGATAGATCTGACTCAACAGTGTCTCGAAGCCAACGGTTTTGTTTGCGCACGAATTGATGGTCAATTAAGCCTAGAAGGCCGATCAAAGGCGATAAAACAGTTTAATCTGGACCCCAAGTGCACCGTAATGCTTGCCACTATTGGCAGCGCTGCCGAAGGGTAAGTTTCGCATGTAGAACATCCTTTGTTAGCATTCATGGCACTAGAATTAGATACTAACTAGTAGACCTATAGAGTCGACTTTACAGCTGCCAACAACGTGCACTTGCTCGAGCCGCATTGGAATCCAATGATCGAATCCCAAGCCGTTGATCGCGTGCATAGGATAGGGCAAACACGGGAAGTCCTCATAACAAGATATGTTACAAAAGACACGATAGAAACGGTAAGTGAGGCCTCGTGCTTCCGGCTCGTACTAATCAATGTTTCTGATTTGCGCGTGCGTTGATGCTAATACGAACAGTACGTGCAATGGGTACAAAAAGAAAAGCTCCGACTCATTCAGCAATCACTCGATTCTCCGGATATTTCCCAAGTAGATGCCACTGTTCAACGGTGGAAGGTTAGGAATTGAGAGCTCTATTTTCTTTGTGAAAAGCGGCTAATACCATACAGAAGTTACGAGCCTGTCTGAGAGGTGAGAGCTTATCTTGAGATTACGGGAATCGGTCTATTTATTGCTTGTGGGATAGATATAGCTTTACAGCTAGTCACTACACCAACCAAGAGGGATAAAACCTTTGAGAATTGACTTGAAATTTGGAAAATCGAAGTGAATATCCTTCTGAATTCTAATTACTCATTAGAATGCCAATGTTTACTCGTTGGAGTCAATTAACATGGCCACTGAATCCCTCTTTCCCTATCTTCCTCTGCTTTCTGGACCAGTTCTTCCCAACTCATGCCGAGCCATTTCGATATATTCTTAGCACCTTTCTCATCTTCAATTCCACGGGATATGTGCGGGTT
Organism: Trichoderma sp. TW21990_1; assembly: GCA_010015515.1. Lineage (NCBI taxonomy): Eukaryota > Fungi > Ascomycota > Sordariomycetes > Hypocreales > Hypocreaceae > Trichoderma > Trichoderma sp. TW21990_1. The sequence goes on along the minus strand of WXUD01000012.1, from coordinate 610,576 downwards.
TGCTCCGCTGTACAGCAGGAATTTTATGAACTCTGCTGCTTCCGCGCAGTCATGGCGGGTGGCCCAATGGAGTGGTGTGGGATTTGCTTCATGCTGTCGCTCATCTATGTTAACACCGTATTGGAGCAATACCTGCGCAAGGCGTATTGAGTGTGTCGTCTGAGCAATACTCCTTAGTCCTATGACAAGTTTCGCCGATAAGAGGTTGGAAACGCCATGAGTAGACCATGCGTTGATGAGATATTCCTCTCGGTATGGACACCTTGCAGTTGCTTTGATAGCACTTCGACTCAAGAGTACCGTAGGTATTAACCACTTGTGTTCCTTGAAAGATTCCTTCATAATTGGCTCAATTATCTGCATCACCTCCTTTGATCCGGTTGTGATCGAACGTTCCATAATCTTGGAATCGTTACAGTGTGCCGCGATTTTTTTGGCGTATCCCGACACAATCACAGTCAATGAGCCGATGTTTTGGCCATCCACACAAGCTAATACGAAAGGATCCCACGAGGACTGAGTATCTATTTGTTTGCTCCTTTCTTCGCAAATCAACTTCGTCATTGCCGCAGATCCAGAATGTCCAACAAGTTTTAGCAGTTCGATTATTTGGTCCTTATCAAGTTTTTGGAGCAAGTGTGAAAGCTGTTTGACTGACTCGACATCATCAAGGCAAACCAGATCGAACAATAAAGGCATAAAATCGTTGGATTGAGGATTGAGAAACAATGTCTCTTTACTCGGCGAATCGTCTTGAGTTTCAGCGCGGTGGAGATCCACGTGCCTGTCTCTCATAGCCTTGGAAAAAAAGCCAACCTCTGAGTAATGGCATGAGGGAACGTCGCACTTCCAAGGGAGATCATGACACTTTTTGTGCGAGTCTCTAAGATGTCGAGTGGCAAATCCATATCGATAAAATGAGCAGGAAAAGAACCCACATTTATACAACCGTTGGCCGTAATGGCGACCCAAAGTGGCGCACAAGCATTGATCAGTATGCGGCTTCATCTGACACTGAAATCGATCAAATTGTGCATATAACATTTCCGAAATAGTTGACGTAGTGGTGGGGTTAAGGTCCACCCAATGGTGCACTAAAGAATCTGTTATTTTACAATTCGAAGCAAGAGAAAACATGACTGTTTTACCTTCTTCGAGATGGTAGAGGGATGTGGAACATTTCTGTTGAAATTGCGCAGTACTCCGAAGGAAACAAAAGAGCTCCGGATTGTGAGATTCAAATCGTTGTAACTCCGATGGGTACCGCTGCTCATCTAATTCTGTGCGGCCACTTAATTCTTGCTTGCCTCGTTCTCTATAAAAGTCGTCTAGAGTCGTGATTAACTCATTTGGTAAGAATCTAGATTGATTTAGGCGTAGATATTGGATAACAAGATTTAGCCATGTGTCAGTGGCAAAGTAATGTAGTCTGTAATTACCCATCGTGATGCCCATCTCGAGGTCATCACTGCTGATATCAGGGGAGTGGTGATCCTGACACAGGTATCGTATGCAACAAATTGTTAGGCTCAGCGTCGCTTCGGTAAGATCAATGTAATTCTCAATTTTATGGCGACTGTGAATGTATCTATGACAAACACTGGTTAACAAAAGCGCCGCAGCAGACGTGGGAGTACAGGTACTCACTCTTTGACCGTGAAGTGTACAAACTGAATGTTGTCCCCCACAACCTCAATAATAGGACCACAAAGGCGGACAAAATTTAGTGGCGAGGATACTCTAGATTTATCGCTGATGGCCACTACCAATGCTTGCTCCAGTTCGGATAATGTTAAAGGTGTTGGTGAGCAGCTGATCCAGCCGAGAATAAGTCGACACTTCTTTTTCAGGATCTGAGACTTGCGATTTATCTTTTCGAACACACTCTCGTATCTATAAAGTCATCAGCCTTCTGTACGATTATAGGAGTTGGGCTTATGTACACGTCATCTAGACTCTCTGGAAGTACTCTCAGTTCGTTGCGGATCTCATCCAGGTTGTCAAGTTCCTCTATGCTGCTCAGCATGACCTTGGCGTAAAGAAACATTCCTATTAGAGAGTAAGTGACGGCTGACGACAATGGAATTACCAAAAATACCCTTTGCTTTTAAGGAGAGAGGCGCAAGAAGGTCTTCAATCTCGGATTTGTCTTCGGGTAGAAAGTCATGAGCTGAAAACCATTTTTGTGCCCAGTCGTCAACGAATATTTGGATGCTTGCCGCATTGTGTGTATCCACTCGGATTCTTGTTGATATTTGTCCCAAGACTGTCGAGATATCGTCTTCTGATCGGCTGCTGATTAATAGAAGAGTGTTCTTGCAGGCTGTAGATATTTCGCAAAGCTTCTTGAGGAGCTTCCCTCGTTCGGAGATATCGATCTCATCAACTCCATCAATAATGATGCTAACCAGACCAGTGGACTTGAGTAGCGTATGTAGAAATCCAACGGCAACATCAAGGCTGTTCTTCAAATTTTCCCGGCCCGAGCCACAGAGCACCGCCTGAAGAGTTTCATCTTCTGAAGTCACCTGAAATATTAGAGAATGAATAACCGACAAGGCAGTGGTGTTACTATTGTTAACATGGCTGAGAAAAGCGAATATGGTCTTGGTCGATGCGGCGAAGTCGATTGCCATAGCGGCTAAGTGAGTCTTCCCTATCCAAATTGTCAACCCCTTTTAATCTAGTGGTGATGAGAGGAGTGGGCTGGCGTACCTGCTCCCGGAATACCGCATAACCATAGTATCCTTGTCGAGTCATCGTCCCCATCCAGCCACTTCTTGAAATCACTAGCCTTCTTCAGCCAATCCCCCGTTTTCGTACAGACCTGACCTCGTATCCGATACAGCTCAGCATCATAAAACCTTGGAGATAAATCAGTCTTGATGATGCTGTACTCTTGACGCACGTTACTCTTCTGCATTGCTTCGAAATGCTCAAATGCTCGCTGTCTATGTTCATACTCCTCCCGAAGGTGCTCTAAACGAACTTTGTTTCTCATTAAATTTGTGTGCCGTCCAATATGATCTATTACGATTTTAATCTTATCCTTCTGTGAAGGCCATAGGGCCTCGAACATGACTCGCCAATCTTCAAGTCACTTGTTAGTTTGTTTTATATATTGTGTGGGGTTTGTAACCTACGAGGTAAGCTGAAAAACTTTAAAGCCACGGCGTAGAAGTCAAGGATATCTTGGAAAAAGAGAACAAGAACAAGCTTAAGTTGCTCATTATGGCCGAACAAGGTAGCCATGAGCTTGAATTCGGGTAGCAGCTCACCGATTTCGGCCGCCGTATTGACAAGGGCATCCATGGATTGAGTTAGGGAAGTGGCCCATTGGATAAGCAACTTGATTGGACCCCAAATAAGTGCAAGGACATCAGGTTTGACTTGAACAAATGTATCAAGAGTATCTGCATAGCCTTGGAGTCCTTCAAGGAATGGCTTGATCTTCGAGAGATGCCTAAGTCGTCCCTGTTTTCCCTGTTGGGCTTGAAGTGCATCCGTGGCATCATAGACTTCGTCAATTGACTTTGTTTTGAGAATTTCGGCGTATAATTGATCATTCTTGAGCTTGGATTTGAACTCGCGAACAGCTTCTGCGAATGCTAGTTGGGTGGGATCAGGATCAGGCACTGTTGCCATGATGGCCAGCCAATAGACTTTGTTCGTCTGAGTAAAGTGGCCGTCGCTTTAAGTAGTAGTAATAAAAATCTAATGTATCGTTTAAATTGAACAAAACCCAAAGGAAATAGAAGAGGGACTGTGAAAGCGCAGATGAAATCTCTTGACCGACAATTAATAGGCAACAAGCTGTGCAGCCTTGGGCAGATTTGACGGTGGCTGAGTGACCGTCGCCATTGGCGAGATTGGGCCACACAAAAAGCAGTCAATGTACGGAAAGTTGATTGGATAGCAAGGCACACTTAAGATCACGTATCTATTGTCAATGTTACTTAAATTATTTGTGAGACAAATAAGACGTCATGCTGGCACAACACCACACACCACATGCTTGATCGGCCTTGACGAAGCTGATTGGCGTAACAGCCAGCTTCCTCTACTGTCGCGCCCAGCTAATACCACTTGAAGGAGCAACAGTGGCCACTCCAGTTGTTAATCCCATTCTCGACATCCGTCCACAACATCTCCTAGATAAAGCCTGCCACAAAGCAAAATGACAAAAACGTATATCCGCCACCAGTGGATGATTTGCGCAAAAGCAGAGGCGCTTTCGCAGAGCCTGAAACGAAAATAACATCGTTAGGCTGGAGTGCGCAGCTGATATTACCCTTAGACATAGGACTCGCGATAGATAGGGGCCTGATTTCTTGCTCATCGTGATTGTCATGCTTGTCTTCAGCGGTAGATATAGCAATAGCACAATGGCGCTGTTTGATGCAGCTGGAATCTTGATCCTTGTTGTACTTATTATTTATAACTAAGGCTGGACGTCATTGTATTATAGTAGAAGACCTATGGACAACATCATCTATGCCGAAGGTGGTAGCCGAATACTTGGTGAAGTAGATTAAAAATTGTATTCCGGCTAATTAAGCGTAGCTATGTTGAATCCTATTGCTAGTGGTGTAACAAACATACGACGTAGATTAAACTAATTTGGCAGAATCGCCACCACATATCACCACATATGACCATAGGGAATGGGAAAGTCGGGATCGTGTCAAGTTCTTCAATATGGCTCGGCATCTTCCGTTTATTCGCATCTCGGGGCTCTGAAATCAGGGCCACACGGTTCCATTTTCCAAGAGCCCTAAATTGGGGTGACAGATTTCATTCGCTAGGCGGGGTCTTTGAAGGAGATGATGCATTGTCGTACATGGTGAGCGAATCAGAATATAAACACGAACATTGGGTAGACATGCATTCACATTACTGATCTTACTGCCCAAGGAGGGGTAGCTGGCCGCGCCTCGACCAGAGAATCACAACCGGCGTGATCTGGATGAATTATTGTAATGACTACTCGTAGAGCCAACAGTTGGCATCGTTCAAAGAGCAAACTTGCTGTCATATTATCTTTGCTGTCATCGCCAATCTTGCAAATCCACTTGCAAAATCACAGTGCATAGGATTAATCAAACAAAATTACCAAGCCATGAGGAACCTACGCAAGAAATTGAGAGAAATCAAATCCGAAATCAAATCCGTAATATCTGGGACCCCGCCACAGACACCACCCCCTGAAAGAGCCTCAGAGACTGCTTCTATATCGAATGCTGAGACCACTCCTACGTCGAAAGTTGAGACTACTCCTGCATTGAACGTTGAGACAGCGCCATCCCTGCCCGTCTGTAACGATGCCTCGCTGCCTAATTTGCAGGAGCGACTCTGGAACCAGGCATACGAGGAGCTTAAAACTAGCGAACCTAAGGCAGTAACTGCGTACGAAACGATCCTATCTAATAGGCTGCGACTAGAAGAGTCTCCGGAAAATGAGATTGGTAAAACTCCCGATGCACGATACCGACAGATGCAACAGCTAGTCCAGGATGGACTAGAACTCAGCCGCAAGGAAGCCTCCATCAAGCAAGCAATCGGTGAAGGCTTGGATGTGGTGCAATCCGTAAAGCGGATAGCAGACAAAGCCATCCAGGCGGTCCCACAGGCCGCTGTAGCATGGGCCGGTGTTTGCATTTGCTTAGAGGTATCTTATCAACTCAAAAGCTCTGAGGGGCTCTTCAGAGCCCCAGCTGACAATTTGGTAGATCATCTCAAAACCAATAACTGAGGCTCGCAGCAATCTAGAAGGAATTACATATGTTGTCTCAAGAATGAATTGGTATTGGAACCTGGCATGTCTCTTATTAGACCAGAACAAGACCATCGATTCTTCAGCTGGACTACGAGATGAAATGGAGATCCACGTCATTCAACTCTATAAGAGACTTCTTTTGTACCAGATGAACAGCGTCTGCCTTTATAATCGGAGCCAGCTGGCTAAACTTGGAAGAGATATGCTGTCGCTAGATGACTGGGCCGGTCAACTTAGCGATATTAAAATTGCCGAAAAGACCGTCCAAGAAGACGCAGCACAATACAATTCTGAGCAGATAAAGGAATATATGAGCAAGCTCCTCACTACGGCGGTCTCTGAGGGGGAAAAGCTTGATAGCATCCTTTCGGCCATCCAGAACCAAACACAACAGCAAGAGCAAAGGTTTCAAGACGAAAACGATAAGCAGTGTTTAAAGGATTTATACGAAACTAATCCTGCCGAAGATAAGAAACGCATCCAAGATACAAAAGGTGACTTGCTCAGGGACTCATATTCCTGGATCTTGGATCATGCCGACTTCAGGCAATTTCGCATTGATCCCCAAAGTCGGTTGCTATGGATCAAGGGTGATCCTGGAAAAGGCAAGACCATGCTTCTATGCGGCATCATCGACGAGCTACATAAGGAACGTAATTTGGTCTTATCCTATTTTTTCTGCCAGGCCACTGAGGCAAAGTTAAGCAATGCAACATCTGTCCTACGGGGCTTAATGTATCTCCTTGTTTTACAGCAACCTCAGCTTCTTCTTCATCTACGAAAAAAAGCATGATATTGCGGGCGAAAAGTTGTTTCAAGGGGTTAATGTCTGGGAGTCCCTTGTTGATATATTCACGACTATGCTCAGTGATACTAACCTGAAAGATGCGATCTTTGTTGTTGACGCGCTTGACGAGTGTATCGTTGATCGGCATAAGCTTTTGGGATTTATTGCGCAATCGTCAGATCTATATCACGCCAAGTGGATCGTTTCTAGTCGTAACTGGGTGGATATTGATCAAAAGCTGCACAAGTTGAAACAAACAGTGGGCTTACACCTTGAATTGAACCAGGAGTTAATCTCCAAGGCTGCTGACACGTATATTGCGTACAAGGTCAATCAGTTGGCAAGGGACAAGGAATATGAGGAGGAAACGAGGGCCGCCGTTGAGAAGCACTTGACTTCCAATGCTCAAGGTACCTTTCTGTGGGTAGCTTTGGTCTGCGAAGACCTCGCGGACCCTACGACTCTGAGTTGGCACACTATCGGAAAATTAAAGTCTTTCCCACCTGGGCTAGGGCCATTATATAACCGCATGATGGATAGGATTCAGAATTCACCCGACGCAGACTGTTGCAAAGAGATTTTGGCTATTGTATCAGCTGTATATCGGCCTATCACACTGCAGGAGCTGAAGATCTTCTCGAAATCTCTCGAAACTTTTACTCTGAAAAATTTAAGAACAATCATCACCTGCTGCGGCTCTTTCTTAACGCTTCGACATGATATCATCCTCTTTGTGCACCAATCAGCAAAGGATTACTTACTAGAGAAAGCATCAGATCAAATCTTGCCATCTGGCATAGCGCATCAACATCACAGCATCTTTTCAAGGTCCTTGGAGGCCCTATCACAAACACTTGAACGCGATATTTACCGCCTAAGGGCCCCAGGGGTCCTTATCGATGAAATCTCACCTCCTCATCCCAACCCATTAGCCTCAATCAGTTATGCCATCGTCTACTGGGTTGGCCATCTCAGCGAATCGAAGTCCACGGAAACAAACTACGGCAGAAATATAAAAGATAGCAACATCATCTATGAATTTATGAAGAGTAAATTTTTATATTGGCTTGAATCTCTTAGTTTGCTACGCTGTGTCCCACATGGCATCGCAGCGCTCTTAAAGCTTGGGGATGTTATAGTGAGTTGAAACCAAGAGAACTACATCAAAGACCAATGACATAGTCTAATATGTTTTTAGAGCAATTCGAAATTGCAGCCCCTAGAGGACTTTCTTTACGATGCACGCCGCTTTATCCTTGCTCACAGGCAAGCCATTAAGGATGCTCCATTACAAGTCTATGTATCGGCTCTTATATTTAGCCCTACCGGCAGCTTAGTTAAACATCAGTTTAAAGAGGAAGAACCCAACTGGATCACGCTCAAAGCACCTATCAAAGAAGACTGGGATGACTGCTTGCAAATACTTGAGGGCCACAGCAGCCTTATAGTGTCAGTTACGTTCTCGCATGACTCGAGGCTCGTGGCCTCATCCTCTGTTGATGGAACAATACGAATCTGGAGTGCAGATACAGGCGAGTGTTTATATATACTTGAGAAAAGTGGAAGTTCAACGAGTTCAGTTGCCTTCTCACATGACTCTAGTCTTGTGGCCTCAGCCTCTCTTGGTATTGGCATCTGGAGAACAGATACAGGAGAGCGCATACAGACACTTCAAGACTCTCGGGATTATAAGTTCTCGGTTGCCTTTTCGCACGACTCTAGATTTATAGCCTCATCCTCAGGATATGGGTCAATTTGGATCTGGGAGGTTGGCATAGGCCAATGCATACGGAAGCTTGAGGGTCATACTAGTTGGGTGATGTCGGTAGCCTTCTCGCATGACTCTAAGCTCCTTGCTTCGGCCTCCGGGGATAATTCAATACGGCTCTGGAGCACAGATACTGGTGATTGCGAACTGAAGCTCGAGGGCCATACCACTAGCGTGAATTCAGTTGCCTTCTCTCATGACTCTAAGCTTATAATCTCGGCCTCTGAAGGGACAATATGGATCTGGAGGGCCGATACAGGCGAATGCATACGGCATCTTAATGGTCATACTAGTTCGGTGCTATCAGTAGCATTCTCGCATGACTCTAAGCTTATTGCTTCAGCCTCTGGGGATAGGACAATGCGGATCTGGAGCGCAGATACAGGCGAGTGCGTGCAAATGCAAAGTTGTGACTCTGGTTCGATGAGATCAATAGCTTTCTCGCACGACGACAAGCGAATAGCCTCTGCCTCTGATGACATGAAAATACGGATATGGCGTGTAAACATAAATCAGAGGTTGCAGATGCCTAAGGTTGAGTGTGGCTTTGTGAAAGGAATAGCCATCTCTCTAAACTCAAAGCTTGTGGCCACGGTCGAAGTGGACATACCGATACGAATCTGGCACGTGGACACAGGCAAGTGCATAAAGACTATTGATGAATACTATTACGGCTACAAGTTATCATTTGTAGAAAATGATACTCTTCTAAGAGTTGGATCTCCCCCTAATGCAAATTTCCACAATATACCTTCTATACCTTCTATACCTTCTTCCGCAGACTCATCTCCGCAATCTCCCAGCGGGATTTTAGCGCGGCGCCCTTTCTATCGGTTTGGGTCTAACCGCTGGATCACATCAGATGGGGAAAGAATTATCCGGTTACCGGTGGAATTTCATCCTGTATGCTTGACGGCATCAGAATCTGTTGTCATTGGATGTATATCAGGTGTTATAATACTCGTGCGGCCCTGAAGTGGAATTTCAGAGGTTCACACAACAGTTTAAAGTCGAATATCCTATTTTATTTCTTTCCCACCTTTTTTCGTGTAAGGTTACGGGGAGGCCAATATTTAGGAAACGTCTTTCCAATACCAAGAAAGAACATTGGGTGATAGGCATTTGATCCATATCCTAGACGTACCTATAGTATTGCACTTGCCTTAGTCCTAGGTAGTGATTTTGAGTGCTTGGAGCGAGTTAAATGATAGAATATCTCATTTGCTAGTAGCAGCTGAAGATGCAACAGTATGGAATGCGCTTGGTGGCAATGGGCTGAAGCGGGAGTGAAAGAGAGGCGCGATGCTAATCGAGGGGCCAAAGGAACATTTCAGATGCGCCATATAGATTAGTTTGCTTGAGAGAATTACCACATATGACCCAGGTAGTGGGAAATTCTGGGTTTGTCAAGATGAATCTTTTCTTGAGTTGGATGTCCTTTAATTCTTGCAGCCAAAGATTCCCAATTTGGAGCTACTATAAGAAGCCGAGATATTCCTAACCTCTAGAATTATATCCAGCGAACCTCAAGATCTTATTGCGCGCTGCTGTTGAGTGCGGAGAGCTTCCGAGTTATTACATCATAATAAATGCTGCCAATTCCTGCCAGCATATCAAGGTCATTGATGTTGCCTCCAAAGATCCCATGGTCACTGTTAACCTTGACTTCATGTCGGGTTACGCCTTCGTCACTTAGCTCGACCGCAATTCCGCTCCCTACAAAGAGCAATACAACAAGACAATATTCAAAATCCTTAGGACTATTCCCAGTTCATCTAGGTTCTTATTCAGGTCGATTTCCTCTACTTCTATTTACTAAAAGACTCCTACTGCAAACAAAGCTTAGCCATAGACAACAAGTAAGAATGGCCAAGAATTTCGCTAGTTTATTCCTGTTACTCTATCATTTATATGCATGTTCTATTATTCTATATGCGCTGGAGCCAGCCGAAAAGTGTCTGTACATCAATCATGTTTCATACATGTAGTAAAGATAAGCTCGCAAATCCAGCGTTCATCATCTAACCACTTGCCGTATTAGATAAAGCCTTCATTCACCGAAAAATCAAACTTCAAAGTATTGATCAGTTGTGAGGAAGTAGATATCCTCCAGGCGTGTCTAGTGAATGGTTGAAAAGAAGCGCCTTCATCTCTTACAGCTATAAGAGCCAATGCGTAATCTTGTGGTACAAACACCAACTGCTCCTCGTCGCGCTTGATGTAGAACCTCTCGAACAATACTCTATGGGAATAACAAGTCGATGAACCTGGCAGTGTCATTATAGTCTCGTTTATACGCAAGTGCTCCTTGCAGGAAAGCAGTTGGATGTTTTTGACCCTTTCGCTCCGCTTTAGACTTACTCTTAATGCGCCGGTTTCTAGATCCCTTACCTCAAGTGTAATTCCCGAAGAAGTTAAATAAGACATTATAATAGTATCAGCAGCCAGGAAAGTTGGATGCGGAGGGATACCATAATCAGTATAATCATAACCATGAAAACCATCAACAGACCAAGAAGGAGAAGGAGAAAAAGGAGGAACGACATCCTGTTCAAAGACAGGGCTTATTCTCCCACCGTTATCCGCAAGGAGTCGATTTTCGTGAGAGAATTGTATAAATCTGATGGATTCGAAATTTCCCTTAACTTGGGTTAAATGAACGATTGCTCCGAGATCGCAGACATGTAATTGCTTATACGAAACTACAGCTGCGAAAAACTTGGAGTCGGGCGAAAACACCATGTGTTTAAAGATCCGCTCGATAGTCTGAATTTCATAGATCATAGCTCTCTTCTGTATGTCCCAAATTTGGACAGAATATTGGATGGTTTGGATGGCAATGAGCCTGTTATCGGGAGAAAATATGTGCCCTTCGGGATAATAGTCCACGTTATTGCTGTGGATCAGGGGCTTCCCTGTTTCACAGTCGAACAAATCGTAATGCCCTCCTTCCCATCTAATAGCGAGAAATCGACCATTGGGCGAGAACACCATGAATGTAACGCTATGCCTGGTGCTAAGGCTTAATGCGTTCATCATTCTCATGCCCTGGGTGTCCCAGATGTACAATTGAACTTTGGAGTAGTGTAGCTTGCTTGCTTCAAAAGGTGACATTAGAGCAATGAATTTACCGCAGCCAGACGTTGTAACTTGTTGCAGCTGAGAAAAGTCGGAATAAGTGACCAACTGCTGCTTGCATGTGCTCACAGGCATGTCCCAGAACCGGATGGTATTGTCACTCAACCCCGATGCGAGAAATGTTCCATCCGGTGAGAACCTAATCTGGGTCCCGATACTCATGCCATCTGCTCGGCATTCTATAATATGCTTTTTATGGCCTGATGCAACATCTAGAAGTGTAATGCGCTCCTGGGAATATGCAGCAAGGACCCGATCGTCGGGTGAAAAGGCAATGTCAGCGTATTTAAAACGGACTCGCCACCGCCTTGCGCTTGATTGAATATCATGGAGCTCAACGTGCGTATCTGTTGAAATTCCCACCATCTGGCGGCCAGTTGAAAGGTTAGATGAACAGATATATTCAGTGTTAAGATATCTAGTCAAAATGCGAACAGTTTGTCCTGTCTTGGCGTCTAAGAGGCCGGTCCCGCCCCAACCGCCGTAGGCAATATGCTTACCATCAGGCAAGCAGAAGACGTTATCGGGAAGAGTAGAGATTTGGGACTGCCATTGTTTGGCAAGTTTCGAAATACTCCACAGCGATATAGTGTCATCAGAGACCGACGCAAGCGAGGCGCCATCTGGTGAGAATGCAATCCCACGGATCGTATCCTTATGCGTCAAAATTCCCTGAATTGCGCCAGTGGTAGAATTGCATATCCGAATTGTACGATCGTACGACCCAGAGGCAATGAGTTGGCTGTTGGGGGAGATGGCAATTGAATCAATAGGACTCGTATGACCCTCAAGGATGCGCTGATTTGCACCTGTCACGACATCCCATAGCCAAACAGTTCCGCCATCACCCCCAGATGCTAAATGCTTTCCATTTGGTGAGAATACAAATGTTTTAATGCAGTGTGGGTGCCATAAGGTCTGCGTATATGAGGGCCATGTGTCGCGCCTCTGAAATGAAGGGGTGATCCAGTTTGGAATTTGATCATGGTATATTTGACGAATAAGGCTTTGCTCGGGACTAAACAGGAGCGCTGAGCAATACACTTGCAACGGCGCTTCTTCGATAGCACCACTATGGTAATAAGCGAATCGCCTGGCGTCGCGTATGAGCTCGCCGAGGATCTGCGTAGCATCACTCGCCTTGGCAACAGGGTTGGCGGCTTTCTTCATCCAGGGCCACCTCAACTTTTCCAACCTCAAGAGGCCCAACTGGGAGTTTCCTTGGTCAGTTATATCCTCCAGCAAAGACTGAAGCCATGACAACATAGTCATTCCTTCAGATAGCCGACCCAAGAGAGCAAGAACTTCAAGCCAACCAAGGAAATCAGCCCGAAAGAAATCCACCATGCCCTCATGGTTTTTCCAATTTCGTCCACTCCGCTGAAGATGTCGCATCCAGTAGCTGCAAGCATACTGAACCGGGAGAGGGATATATTGATCCACTTGGGCTTTGGAAACATCTCGCGCCTTTACCCCTGGCTTTTTCAGCTTGCACATGTCTTTGTACAGAAAGCCACGCATGATGGCCAAGCAGCGTTCGAATAGATCATAATGCACCTGCTCGGTGAAAATTCCAAATGCCTGATTTGTGCATCTTCTTGAATCGAGAAGAAAGTCTCTGAAAGAGGGGTGGAGGATATCGATTTGCTTTCCATCGTCTTCTGCAATATCCAAAACAGATATAAGTTTGTCGAGCACTGACATCACCCTCGCCCTTGGCTCGTTGATGATATTGGCGAGATCACTCAAGTGGAATGTATCAAACAACACCAAAATCGACCCGACAACTTTCTGAAACTTTTTCTGCAACATTGCCACTTCTCCGGGATCCAATTGCTTGCTGAACGAGTTTTCCAGCACTGTGTTATAGATGCTGTCAAGACCCTTTTCTGCTTCGGAAGTAGAAGGTCTAGTGGCACACAGATCCAAGAGCCGCTCTTCCGCGAGGATACCTCCTTCATTGATAAATCGGCAAGCTGTAGAGGCATAGATAAACAGCCCATGTGATTTGTGCACGAGAGTTTGAATCACCTCAGCAGATATTATGCCGTCATTCCAGCCGTGCCTCTGGGATATTTGCGTCAGCTGATGACGATAATATATCTCCAAGTCGACATCCACGATAGCTTGCTCAATGCTGTGAAGGGCGAAATGTTGGTGTGAATTTACCGATATGCCCTTAAACCCAAGATCAATCGGCCGATCTGGTCTGCTCGTAATAAACATTCGGAGCGGTATATCTCTGACAGTCGCAACAATGCTTGCAAAGCATTCAATCAACATTACCATATCTCTTTCGTTATCACATTCGTCAAGAGCATCAACTATAAGGAGAAGCGGGGACAGGGCAGCATTTGATTCCAGCAAGCCTAGAGGCCCCATGATAAGCTTCTCCCATTGGTTATACAATGCCAGGTGACCAATCCGAGGGTTCGATGCGGAAGCATCCATGATATGCTTTCGTAATGCTGGAGAATGCTCCGCAAGCTGAACCGCCATGGTGGTTGCGAACTTCTTGGTCGATGCGAGGTCACCGCCGCCCCTGGAAAAGAAGAAGCTTGCTCCCAGCCGCTTCTTTTTATAGTATTCGCGTGCAATCGTGAGAGAAATTGTAGATTTCCCCGTACCGGCCATGCCACTGAGCCAGTAAATACGCTTTTCGCTATCATGATCAATCCATTCCCGGATATCAGAGAGAATCTGCTCTCGTGTATGTTGAAGGCAACTGGGAGTGTGTTGCTTGCTCTCTGCGTCAAAGCTAGCTGGCAGGTAATCGAGTTTCAATTCCTGTGGGGAGGCATAATTGGCTAATTGAAAGTCAGTTCTTCTTCAATGTGACAAATGTTGTAACTTCTAGATATATAGACAGCACGCACTAGAAATATGCACATCGCCTTGAGAGCCAGAAATGCTGATATTGCCCTGGTGGATCTGTGCATTATCGCCAATAGTATTGTGCGAGACAAGCGCTTGGGTGCCGCCTCTACTATCCATATCGATCCAGAGTAATCCTGTATAGGTAGAATCAAGACCAAATGGCTAAGAATTTGGGTAGAAAGCTGGCACTGAATGAGAATACATGTAGTTACGGGATGAAAGACGATATGACTGCCCAAAATTATGAATGCCCAACACGTGGCTAGGCTACGTATAAATAGGGAGCACCATTTGCATTATATAAGCGGAAAGAATCTTATCTTATAGGCTCTATATCACGTATCATCGCCCTCATTATCTTATAGGGCAACCGTCATCTAGGTCTGAATTGGAGTGATGCAATCTCCGGATCGGGCCACTCACGCTCGCTGCAGCCTGTCTGGATGCTAGCTGCTGAAATGGAGAAGATCTCGAAATGGTTTGGGCGTCTTACCAATGCTACAACCTATATTCATAGCGTGAGAATCAGGCGCCGAGATGTCAGGCTGACCAATATTCTTTTAAAAGAAGATGGAGCTGTATCGCTGGCCAAATTTGGCGTCTCTAAGATGGGACTTGGGAAGTCCTTGTCAACACCACACCGAAGGGCCGCAGGCCTAAGACCCCATAATACGCTGCACCTGAGGTTGGTGAAGGAGGCACTCGAGGTCGTCAGGCTGATATCTCCTCTTTCGGGGCGATCATTTTTAAGATGCTAATCGCTCATTCATTTAAATATCTCCGTCGGCAATTATCAGAAAAGCTCGTCATGCAAACTTGGATGCATTTGGATCATGCACTGTGTCGAGTCTACGCTTCTTCCTTACGTAAGATACATCATTGGATCAAAGAGATGGAAGTTCACCAAGGCTTGCCAGAGAACGAATAGGTATGATGAAATCGCGTCGCTTCTCAAAAAAAATAAAAGCAACTTGAACACATGACCTGTTAGACGTTTTAGGCTTTATTTTAAGTTAGATGGAATCATTCGGGAGGGTTGTTGGGATGAAGTTAAGTTCGAGACGATATCAGAGAGCCAGCTGAGCATCATCTTGGTAGTTGTAAAAAGCTATCTCCACAAAATAAGTTCATTTCAGCAATTGCATGGAAAAGCGAATCACTTGAAATGTGCCTATATCTTGGATCCCATAACACTCTACACGAAACAAGATACAGCGGCGGCTGGCCTCATTTTGCTCCAGAATTTGAGAAGCGAGGTGGTTATATAGCGGCTGTTCGATGGGCCTCTGGGATTGTCTGCATATTTTACATCAAGAGCACCGGACTCGTCCAAATCACTCGTGATAATGGAGTCTGGACTAAAAAATATATCATGTCAAAAACAGGATGTGCCCGTTCTCCCTACACGTACTCTCACCCACCGGTTTCACCAAAGTTACGGCCGAGCATACAAAGAAGTGAGCTGTCACAAGAACAAAATCCAAGCTTACTATCGCCGCCTGTAGGGGTATCAACATAGCCAGCCATACCAATCACCTCAAATGCCATTAGATACCTCTGCTCAAAATCCCGTTACAAAGATACCGAACGCGGCTGAAGGACAGAATTCTCCATCGTGCATGCAACGACTTGGGGAATCATGTTATACGTGTTCGTTTTATTGAGTGTTTTAAGAAGTTCTAACCGCCAAGCCACCAACTGTTTGGCGGCAAATTTCTTAGAAGATAAGATGATTCCATCCAACATGAAAGTAATTTTAAATGCATGTGTGCGCTATTAATCTTCCTGATCTGCAGACACCTTGGTCATCGCAGTCGAATCTGCTGTGACGATTGCGTCATTAAACAGGCTACGTTGCCTTAATTATCGGCACGGCTAGGTTGCAAGGGCCGCGAGCGTTGTTGCATCGTGTGGCTGTTGTTGTTTTTGTACCGCCAAAGCTGCTGTAGCAAGAGCTTATAAGAAGGGATTTACTAGCCAGCACCCCAAGTTGGCTATCCAGCATCCCATATCGACAATTTAGCTAGGTACCTACCTGAAATACTGTAGAGTAGAAGCAGGTAGCGATAGTATAAGAAAGTAATGGCTAGTAGATGGGAAAAGCCAACTAACTAGTAAATATCTCCATTGTGCTTATGTTGGCCATACAGCTCTCGAATGCTTCCAGCCTGGTGTTGGATAGTTGTAGTCTCACGCGCTATCGCCTCCCAATTCGGATCATATACCGTCCCTTCCGGTCCCAAGTCTTGCCAGGTGCATACAATAATGCGCTCTAGTGATATTTGTACAGAGATATCCGTTCCACAAAAAAGACAGGGGAAATCATTTAGAAAGTTCAGTGGTGCTGAGAAAGCCATGTAGAAAACCATATCCATATTTAGCCTCAGATAATTCCACGTGGGGATTGAAGCAAAGGAGGACAGATGGGGGCAAACTCTTATGAACCGTATGGACTGTCGCGATAACGTAGTACCAACCCCCCGATACATCCGGATGGTGAGAAGTAAATATCTTCCATCCACAACCTTGGGATAAAATGAGCGGTGTCCTAGAATACCTTCAGCTACTTCGGTATTGCGAGGCCATCGCAATGTGACGTGTTTCGGTGCAAGAAGTTTTTGAAGATATGCCCGATGCCGCCAATTTTTGTTCTCTAATCGAGTGTACTTAAGCGTGAGTTCGACGTGCCTATGTGCTGGAGAGTATTCAAAATTGAAGAATTTTTTCGATTCGCTATGTTGTTCACGGATGGTTATCTTTCCACACCTCGGTACATAGTGTGTGTGGATTGATGGCGTATCCCAGATGCAAGCCCGATGGAGTTTGCAGCATCTAGCACAAACCCATCGATCAGGTAGAGACCGGGCCAGATGGGTGAGATAGTGCAGTTTATCCTTCGGTGTGGCCAGGATCTCTCCCCTCCCAGCAAGGAAATGCTGATACGTGATCGTACGTAGGAATCGGCAGGTCTGGTAGGCGATTAGTTGGCTGTAACATGGTAGGAAGCCAACTATTTTTATAAGTATTTCGAGTGGCAGTTGAAGGATATAGCTGTCAGTCTGAGCTTGAGTCTCGGAGCTGCGCCATACGAGGTGGGTGAGGAATTTAATAATGTCCATGGCGAAATCTCTTTTCCCTTTTATTTATTTCTGATACTGTGAGGCACAAAACATTTGAGAAAGAGCTAGGGTTTGATCGGGGCTCATATACTACCTAGCATTTATACCTGACGATAGACAGAGGCAATTTAGTACTAGATTTCTTTACATATGTGGCTGAGCTGAAATTACTAGATGTTAAAGGTGACGTTTACAGGGTGCAAAGTTTCAGGTAGTGCAACCAAGTTTAGAGTGACTTTTTACGTATACTTACCATCCTAGAGAGAAAAGAGATACAAACACCTAGGGGCTTTACAGGTTTGTTGATCATAAGAAAGGCGGGCCATTTCACAAAAGCGAGATACACAAAGATATAAAACCGGGCCGTTCACGGCGCCCGCCCAAGCCTCTTGAAGGTAGATAGAGGTTGAACTTTCTTACTGTTGGGACCCCCCCCCCAACAGAAAAAAAAAGGCTTTGGGCTATCACACTTTTGATAATAAGGCGAAGCCATCAAAGCCAGGGAGTTTACAGAAGAGGCTTGATGTGGAAACATGAACCCAAAAGCTACATCTGAATCAACTATTGCGACATAAGCTTCTGATTAACACCCGCTATTGTATGTTTTTGCCTTTTCGTTATATGCATTCACCACGTCTTCTTCAAGCCAATTACCTCCATCATCAAGCACATACTACCATATCCATTCGAAAGTACGGGATCCCGTCAAGCTCTCTTCTTGAGTTTGATGTCTTCCTTTTTTTGTATTCCAAGACTCCAAATTTGGAGTTAGATGATTCCGTTTTCGGAAGCAACTGAACCAATAGTTCAGATACGTATCTATCGTAACGTTATATGACCATACCACTTTTAACGGTATTAATTTGACTACAGTTTTTTAAAATCTAAAATCTGATATTAGTTAATTATATACATGGAACCTTGCTATTCTCACTCCTTCTCTGAGATACCCTTGATATATCCGCCTCCGCCCGATACCCTGCACGCTATGCGTCACCCCTTAGCTAAAACGCCGATTCTATCCCTTTAAGTGTACGAAGGCTGCACTCTGGTTCCCTATTATTATGCGTAAGCTTTTGTTCCTTGGTTGATCCTTTGGGAATCCGCTTGGGATATTACACGCTTAGTGTGAGATGCAGAGAACGGTTGATCCCGCCTACAGCTAATATTGAGCTATTAGTAAAAGGGAATATATGCGATACGTATCTAAGCTATAATGAGACGAAAACACTTAATCTATATATCATTCAACCCGGCAATTCTAACTCAATTACGGTAGAAAATCTTAGCTAAACGCAGGGTTGCGCGGTAGTGCTACATTACGTAGAAGATGGCGATGATGTTTACGGAGTGGCAGGCAGCTATGGGCGGTACTGACTCTAGTTATGTGTAGGTGCGTCAGCGAGAGATCCCACCCAATTAGGAAAGGTGCGGAATGGATCGCCCTGCTGCCAAGCGGATGTTATGCTCTTCCATAGAATAAAAGGGATGGAGAACGGAGAACTCTATTATCTGTTTGTTATCCCGAACACGTTGGCGGAGTACTCGACTCTGTTGTCTTAAAGAGTTTGCCCATAAGTAGGTTCTTAACTTAAAGAGACGAGGTGTTACTGTAGGCGGCGGGCTGGATAAAAATAATAACGTATAATTAGCGAAAAGCGTATGCTTAGTTAATTAAACTTTATTATAGATCCTAAAATCCCACTAAACCCCTGCGATTAAAGAGGATAAGTTACGCCATCGGGTTGGTTACTGTGCTTGGCGATCATAGCGGTCTGCAGGCGGATCCAACTTGTCCAGGTAAAGGTAAGTGCTAGAGTATGGGATTACTATCCTATGAGTGATCCTTTTAGGGTGGCTTACGATCTTCCCGTCGCTCCTGCCCTGATTACTGTTTTTCTGTGGTACATCTCCGATGTACTTTTCCTTGGGTCAGGCTGTAATAACAGTTAGTTATTAATCTTTAGTAGGTATTAATTATAACTAGCTTTTAAAGGATAAGTATAATTTTGAATCTATATTGCAAAGATTTTTTTTTTTTTTGTTGCATAAGTATTTTACGTACTTTTGTTGTTTATAAGAAGATCTAAAAGATTGGATTCGGCGGATTCTGTTTTCTTTATTCGATGGATCGTCTTGGCTACGGCAGCGACCTGTGCTTGCGCTTCGGCAGCAGCAGGCCAAACACTGGCGCGGAGTTTTAAAGCGCCCAGGTTCAAGCGAATGCTTTCTCGCGACGCAGAATCACGAGCATCTGGCGACAGCAGTGCCCAGTGGCTGAGATGAACAATAGACGACAGTGTGAGGGCACATGTAAAGAAATGTGTGTGCGAGAGCAGTGGTTTTTGTGTAATCATGGCACTGATGGCGGCGGCCGATGAAATCGTCTCCGTCGTGTAATAATCGACGTCGTCGTTGCCTAAGGTGGGTTGAACCGGCGCGCAGGTATCGATTGCCTGGGCTGGTTTGGTATTGAGTCGACAATATGGCTGGTATAGGAGTATGAGGATGGCATATGTTATCATATATGCCTGAAACATCATCTCGTCCGGCTCACCGTCTTGCTGTAACATGTGGCGTTTGAAGTGAGGTAGATGCAGCCTCCAACTCGTAAGAAGCAATTCCAGTTCTTTTACATTAGGGTCCTCAGGGTTACATGTAGGTGGTAATTGCAAAAATTTACCGAGATTTTGACCACATATGATTAATTGAGCAAAAGACGAGAATTGGTGTTCGTCTTCGTCGAAGTTTCTATCCTGCAGATCCTGGAGAGACGGCGGCTTTGGAATTTCCTAGCGCTAGCAGTTAGTTTGACTACAATGAATTTGGAGACCAGCTGAGTAGAACGAATAATAAGGGTAACCATTTGTTTCACCTACCCCCGAAAGATATTGATGTTCCTCACAAGGAAGTAACACATCAGTTGAGACGTTAAATAGTGTAAATCTGGATTCGCGATGTATGCCTGCAACCATGCCATCCATAATGTAGAGGTACCACCATGTTCGTCGCCAAGACTCTTCTAGGATACGAGAGTCTCGCCCATGAAGGGCTGCGAAGTTGCGTTTGTGTAAACCAATTTCTAGTGCAAGCAGCTCCACATCACTCAATATTCTGAGGGCTTCGCGCCGCTGGCAACTGCCGTCTAATGCCACCAATAGCAGCATCATGGCCTGAACAAGGAAGCCATTACGCGGCGCCTGGTCATCATATATAGAGGAATGTGCGGCGTTGTATAAATCGGTTTGGACCGTGGTGTTGATGTATAGAGAGCCCACCCACCTCATGGCCGTAACCAGGATATGCAAGCTCTTCGCGTCGTCGATTTGAGAGAGATGGCAGCGTGGAAGGACAAACGGGTTGGATGCAAATGCGTGGTAATAAAATGAAGTCAAAGGTCGGTCCGAATCATTCATAATTGTCAACTGCGGCGACGAAGTCTGGCTGTAAAGCGTACTCGTATCGTATGCCGATAGCTTGTTCAGCCGGTAACTGGCCGACAATAAATGTGATTCGGCTCTGTTATCAGAGGCTTGATTGTGGTTTGGTGCATTGCCGCGAGCTGCATCCACTGAAGGTCCTGGCGACGGAGGCTGATACTGCAGCCGTGATGTGCCTACCAGTGGCAACCGTTCCTTGCCTTGAATCGTGGCTCGTCGAATACGGCTGTATCCTCGCTGAGATGGATTGAAAACGCATTCTACTTGAGAAGTGATGCATCGAGCACACGGATTTGATCCATTGCATTTCAGATGTCTGCGACGCTATATTTTTATTTTTATGGTTTAGTATAGAGCTGCTCGAGCAGAGCGGATTTGCCATAAAAAGAAGCATAGGGATCTCGCTGAAGCACCTACACATGTCAGACAGGTCTTTACAGACAGCGACCTGGGAGCATCTTTCTGTGTCTCCGTGTATGGGGTGACAGGTACTTGATTGTCTTTGATGTTATCTGCTGGTGTAATTCCGGGGTCAATTGACTGGTCGACGACTGGAGACGTGGCCCAAGAGAATGTCGGGCTTAGCTGCGACACTTCTGGATAATCATCTAGGATAGAGAGAAAGCTTTCCATTCCGCAAGCTCGCCTGACAAGTTTGATATTTTTTTTTTTTTCTTTTTATGTTTCAATTTCACTCTTGAAAGCTAAAGAATCCCCCTTTCCCCCCCGTTTTTTTGTTGTTGCCCGTGGCGAACAGTGGCGAGGAGAGGACGGAGACTATTGATTTGAGGAGGAATATGCTCGTTTACGTCGTTTACAGTTTGGTTGTAGATGTCTTGATTTCCAAGCTGCTCCAATGTCATTAGATTAGGGAACAATCCACCTGTTAAGGGCCTCGGACAAGGAGAACCTTGGTGGCGAAAGTCCGTCGGCGACCCAGACAGTGGGTCGCTGACCTTGGAACTGCTAGGATTCAATACACACGCCATGGTCGGCGACTAATAGCGCTACATCTGGAACCCACCAACGATACCGTGTCGATGTCCTTCAGGGGAATGGCCGAGCCTAAAAGGATTACCAACGAGCCTTAGAGGTCCCACAGTGTCGCCGACATCATAGTTGGATTTTTTTTTTTTTTTTTTTTTTTTGAGCAAGTATTACAACTTGTAAATGTCCGCGCCATAGTTGGATTTTTTTTTTTTTTTTTTTTTTGAGTAAGTATTACAACTTGTAAATGTCCGCGTCATAGTTGGATTTTTTTTTTTTTTAAGTATTACAACTTGTAAATGTCCGCGTCATAGTTGGATTTTTTTTTTTTTTTTTGAGCAAGTATTACAACTTGTAAATGTCCGCGTCGTAGTTGGATTTTTTTGATTTTTTTTTTTGAGTAAGTATTACAACTTGTAAATGTCCGCGGCCGATTGTCCGATGGGCATCACAAACTATAATGGGCTCTCCCGGTGTGAGCGTTGCCGCGAAGCGGTCACCGTAACCTTTGACTACCTCCGACATGATATAATAGCACATCTTCTCCGTATACCGGATATGCCATAACGCTTGCTAGACACATTCTCACAACTCATCGTCACACCAACGCATTTTTTCAGCAGCTTTTTTTTTTTTTTTTTTTTTTTTTTTCGAATCATCATCTTTTACGCGAGACATTATGCGTCCCAAAGATGGCCAAGACAATGCGGCCGCAGATCTGGAAATGAACCGCATTCAAAGTGCTGTGTTAGCCAATGACATTGTCTCTTCGTTCGCATGGCACAACCTCAGCGTCGTTGTCAAAGACCGCCAGACAGGCCGTCAGCTGTCCATCTTAGATAAGGTGTGCGGAATAATCAAGGCCGGAGAAGTGCTTGCTATCATGGGACCCAGTGGCTCCGGAAAGACGACTCTACTCAACGCTCTAGCGTATCGGGTGGCTGCTGCTGGAGCCACAACTTACGGGGACATCTTGGTGAATGGTTCCAAGGCGTCCCTGCAAACTATTCGAGACTTGTCTAGTTACGTAGAGCAAGAAGATGCTCTGATTGGTAGCTTGACGGTTCGGGAAACAATGATGTTCGCGGCTCGCCTCTCACTTCCAGCGTGCGTCAACACCTCATGTGCCTGCACACTCGTGCGAGCCGACTGCCAGTACTTGTGTTTTGTCCCCTGTCGACGCTAACATACATCTGCAGAACCGTGACTAAACGAGAAGCATTTCAGCGCGTTGACGATCTGATCGCGAGCTTTGGTTTGCAATCCCAGGCACACACAATTGTTGGCACGACTATGAAGAAGGGTCTGAGTGGAGGTCAAAAGAAACGGCTAGGAGTCGCAAGTCGCTTGGTGACAAATCCCAAGATTCTCTTTCTCGACGAGCCAACAAGCGGGTTGGACTCCGCTCTTAGTCTTGAGGTTTGCACTTATATTAAGGATATTGGCCGCAGGCACAATGTAAGTTATTTTCAATGACCCTAGTTCACGTAAATTTCGCAATCGTTGCTAATCAAGCTCTGATTTTGTCTTTCAGCTAGCAATTGTGGCATCGATTCACCAGCCGTCGTCGGCAACCTTTTTGCAATTCGATTCACTCTGTCTTCTATCTGGAGGACGTACCTGTTACTTTGGTCCGATCTCTGCCGCGACTGCATACTTTACCAGCATCGGATACTCAATCCCTGCTGAGACGAACCCGGCCGAGTACTTCCTGGACTTGATTAATACAGACCTGGATAAAGACGGAGAGATTCGCGGTCGAACTGATCACATCTGTCAATCTTGGGCTGCATCTGAGAATCAGAAGCGCCTTGAACTCGTCGTACAGAAATCTCGAGAAGCTGCTTCAAAAGACATATTGCATTACTCTGTCGAACGGTCCAGTCCGTGGAATGTTCCGATTGTCCTGCTTCATAGGTCATGGATAAAGGCATACCGCGATATTATGGCATACAGTATTCGTATCGTCATGTATCTTGGTCTTGCTATCCTTATGGGCACCGTTTTTCTCCAATTCAACGCAGAGCAAAAATATGTGCAGCCCTATATTAACGCTATCTTTTTCGGTAGTGCTTTTATGTCCTTTATGGCCGTTGCTTACGTGCCAGCTTTTCTGGAAGACTTCAGTACCTTTAAGCAGGAGCGAGCTAACGGCCTGGTTGGGCCTTTGGCGTTTATAATATCCAACTTCATCATTGGCCTCCCATTTCTTTTTATTATTACAACAATCTTTTCGGTCGTTGTATATTGGCTTATTGGATTCCGCTCTGATGCATCGACTTTCTTTATGTGGGTCTTATGGCTCTTCCTGGATCTGGTGGCTGCGGAGTCTCTTGTTGTTCTTGTTTCTTCTGTCTTCAACATCTTTGTTGTTGCTCTGGCTATTACGGCCTTTGCCAATGGTCTTTGGATGTGTGTTGATGGGTTTTTGGTGCCGATGAATATTCTAAACCCTTTTTGGAAGTATGTCTTTCACTATATCGACTACCAGGCCTATGTCTTCCAAGGAATGATGGTCAATGAGTTCCAATATCGGCAATACGACTGCGCCGAGCCTTCGCCCGGGCAGTACCAGTGCGCATATGCGAGCAATCTGAACTCCGAGGGAAAATTCCGAGGTACCGATGTTCTCCAAATGTTTAGCATTAGTACCGGACTTCAAGGAACTTGGATTGGCATTATGATTGGTATAATTGCTGGCTACCGAATCCTAGCTTATTTAGTTTTATTACTACGTAAGTAAAAGGTATATTATATTACAGCCCGCAGCCGATTTGCGCTACTTGTTCAACGGCGCTTCTAGCACAGCAGCCTCGTCATCACAACTGCTTCCTTTCCTGCCAACCTCAACCCAACGAAGGGCAGGCGCCTGACTTCAAGCATGCGACATACTCGTACCGCGTCCGAGGTCGAAGCCGCCAGCTTACGGGCGTCTGAGCCGTCGACCAAGAGATCTAAAACAAGCACAAATACTACGAGACAAGGATCTAGAAGGGGACAGGCCAGAGCCCGCAGCCGTGGAGACCGTGGTATGTCGTTGCTTATTGTAGTTACGTATGTATTCGCGACGCTCGTTCGCCTTTTATTGTATATGTTGCTTCTAATAATATCATTTTATAATTCATATCCCAAACCAGGCTGGTTAAGCTCATTAACAGCACTTACATGCCCCCTTTTATAATGCTTGGTGTCCCGCTTAGCCTTCCAAAGACCAAAAAGATATACCAAGCAAATAACAAGTACAGCAATAGAATACCCAATAACAACTGACCTAGATGCATAAGACCAAGTCAGTCCGATACCACCATTAATAATACCAAGTAGTATTATAATATGTCCAAAGTAGTGATGAATTCTGCCAAATATAGTGGGAGAGTTGGTCTTCTTAAAGACCCAATGGTGCCAGGATCCCATCCCTAGCTGAATGATTACTGCGAGACCGATCAGAATACCGATGATTTGATGTGCCGAGTTAGCTTTCTCCGACTTGGTAAACATAGTGCTGAGGTAAATTCCGATTATAAACCCCACAGCGGTGATTGCAGAGGAGAGAGTTTGATTTATCCAATGCCATCGAACACTTCGTGGGAAGATGCGAAGGAATGTTACACCAAGAGGCATCATTATAACAAATGCGCCACAAAGGCAGAGAGCGTGGATGATGCTTGGCCAATTGCTATCAGTCGTGGTGGATCCGTCCATATTAGAGCCAGCTGCAGTTGTAAACGATGTAGGGAGTCCTGCAGAGTCACTACTTGCAAGCACCATATCCATGGTAAAGCGCCCTAGCAAGATAGCTTAAATTAGCGGCCAAGTTCGGAAACAAGAAGTGCTGATGAGTTGATGGTGTAAAAGGTACTATGTCTAACCGTATTTTGAATGTCTCTCAATGCTAGCAGTTTTAGAGTTGCTCCGAAGCATTGCAGCTGTTCCACCACTTGGACCCAGGGCATAAATCCATGACTGAGACGAGGATGTAAGATCTAGCGAGCCAGTTCCCCAGTGTACGCAATTCGAGCATCGTGCGTTAACTGTCATTGTATTCCCAGATATACCTGTTCCATTTAGGATATCGACCGCTAGTGTAGACGAATAGACCGGCTCTTGATGACCAGAGCAGAGACGAGGGCTAACGGTAACATCTGCAATGCAACATTAGCCAAGCTAAATCTCTTTCCACAGGGAGAGATGAGCGGACTCTTCCCGTTTGCATCGGCATAGAGCAAAACCATAAGTGAATTTTCCATATCGCGCCCTGTTCCCACCGCTACCCAAGAGTAGTCAGTCGGTCCGGATAGGTGGAAGTAAATATCGTTTGAGTTCTTGGGAATACTAAGTGCGAAGGTATAATTGGGCGAGTTCTGCCCGAGAGGCAGGATAAAGACGCTGGCGCTAACAGCATAAGCAACAGGTAGTAATTGAAAAAGAAGCACTTTCATATATGAATTAGCAATAAGGCTTTTGGAGTTGCAAATATATTTCACAGCTGGAGGAGACTGAGCTGTGTAGAGTAGTAGGATCTAACAAACCTAAAGAAAACATTCTTTTGCTAGTAGATGGGGAAAATAGCAGCATATTGAAAATTTGGCAAGAAAAAAATATATAGTAAAGGAAAAACTTATACCAAAGTTCGAGGAGGATATTGGCCATGTATAACGTGGTGTTATTCAATCTCCTATTAAAAGGTATGACAATTACCTAGCCTGTGATTGGTCAGGGAATGTAGAAAGAGAGATTTCTTAGGCTTCCTATTTAGTATGTTTTACAAGTAAAGGAGGGGTGGGGGGCGGTATTCACCAATAATCATATAGTATGGACGCGTAATCAGTTGCAACGCCACAAACCAAAGGAAGATTGGAAAAGCAAAATTTTAATGGAAAACAGCATTATTACAGTACTGTACATTATTAGCCATGCCGTTATAATAAGTTACAATTCTCACTCCGTATCTTACACCATAATACGGAGTAGACCACTAAGAGGCCTGGATGTTTTGCGACTTGCATAGCTGCCATTAGTCATGAGGTATGGCGGCTGGTAGTAGCTCGGCTCCAGACTGTTCGAGGTCCTGCCATTCTTATCAGCCCCCCCAGAATACACGAGCGGCAGCAGAATGTGCACTCTTACCCCTGGTTCAACTCAGGAGGTATACTTTATCTACAGCAATATCCTAGGCCTCGAGGTTATAGAAGGGCTGGCAATTCTACCAGAGTTTGAAGCAACAACAAAGGACGAAACGGTGGATCTGAGAGAGGGGACGGGGTGCAATTGATTCGTCTTACAGGTTAAGATAAAATCCCTAGCATACGTGTCACCAAGATCAGCAACCAGATGGTTCTCCAAGAGCTCATCAATACGCTTTTGGTTTATTCGATCCTTTGTGGGATTATCAAACATGGCTACGACTGTAGCTCTAGCGCGGTTCTATCAGAATCCAGATGATCTTATCGTCAACAAGGAAAAGTCTCACCCATACGTATTAGTAACGCAACGGGAGTTGCAAAAGAAAAACTTAGTCGGCCCATCAAATATATCTTCCGAGTCGCTAAGATTTTCTTTGTCATCGAAACAATCTGTATATGAGTCGGAGGCTACATCTCAACCAGCATCACAGCACCAGCCTAGGTAGGTATCTGTGGCATTACCGCTATGAGAACTACGCTTACACAAGGCAGCGACGGGAAATATCAAGGTGTCACATGTTCTTGCTAAAACCTATTAGAGAATTTCACGCATTGACGTGTGAGCAGGCTTGAGCCCAGAGTTCTCTTTATAAAGATTCGGTTGGTGATTTGATCAGAGTAATAAGCCTCCGGCATATTCACCACTTTACATCCAGTTAGTCCCTAGGTGCGACTAGATAAGCGGCCTGTAGTTTGATCAGATGTGACTCTCTAGGTGATGTCTCAATGAATGATACAACGCCAAATAATGCAGGTATTGTCCCTCTTGTTGAGTCATTTGGAAGAAGAAAACAGAGGAAAAGTGGAAAAAAGGTAACAAAAGCTGACACATCATCGTTATTACATGTACATATCCTCTCATCTTCTATTCATACATTCATAGCCACAAATACACAAATACATGAACCATCTTCGCCATAAATCCATGACCGCGTGCCCCGGAAAAAAACATATCCTTGCTCATACACGCCCAACTCCAAGCCATAATAGCCATATTTTTTTTTTATCAGAGTAGTCCAACCAGAGGAACGAAGAAGAACTTGTGATCTAATACTACTTTTACATATCTCGTACTGCCTGCTCGCTGAACAAAACTCATATCGTACATTAGTGAAATGGGCCAGGGAAGATATCGGGCATTTGATCGACACCTTTCGGATCTTCATGCCAAGGCATTCCACTGGTAGCGCTCTGGCTCGTGCGTTTCATCCAGTTCGGTTTGATCTCATCCAGCGGTGTTATATCTTCTGGGCCACAAAGAAGCACATTCTTCAACGCTGCTCGAGGCTTCGGCGTTGCAGGCTTCGGCGTAAAAGGCTTTGGCACCGTAAGCCTCGGCGCTGTGGGCTTGCGTATATTGTTGACAATCTCCTGCAACTCGTTGTCATCGCTCACGATCTGGGCCTTGATAAACGAAATGTTGTGCTGCGACAAGCCTTGAAGCGTCTGCATTACGGGAGTGCGCGGCGTATACGCTATGTCATCAAGCTTTGGGGCGAACTTGGGATCTGGAACGATGGAGGGGTCGAGCACCGCCTCAGGTCCCTTGTCAAGAAGAGTTTGGATATCCAGGCTCTCACCGTGAGCAATCGGAGTCTGGTGACTTGGAGTGAGGCAGTCCATGTTAACTTCCTTGCGGAGAACGTGATCAATGTCGACAGCAGAGAAGAAGGCGCAGGATTGGGGAAGATCGTTTATTCCCACTTGCTGCGCGAACATGGCGCGGGTCCAAATATTTGCTACCTGGAGTGCAAGGGCGGTCCTGTATTTATCCTCATTCTTCACCAGATACCGAATTTCATCGTGGACTGTGATGGCTAGCCGAGCATCGAGGTTGAACCGGCGAATCAGGTAATCCATAGAAACGATCAGCATATGGAGATAGTCGACGCCTGAGGATTGAATGGCCCAGTTGATGCGGGAAGGCAGATAACCACCTTTGCTCACAAAGCGGCCCATAAGCGCTTGTGTGATGCCTGCTCCCAACACTGGTGTTCGGGCCCAATCCTGTTCCGCAAATTCTTCCAGTTTATTGAACACAAATGACTCTGTCCCGCCCCTCCAGAACGTGCGCTTGTTTATTGTCTTGCGGTTAGTCTTGGTTCCTTTGGTGTTGGCATACAGCTTCTTGGCAATCTCCATTGTCTCGTTTTCATTGAGAGAAGGATTAAATTGTCGTAGGAGAGTAGCTGCAAACTTCAGTCCAGCTCCGTAAATACGCCCATAGTTGAAGACTTTCGCGTCATTTCTAGTGATGCCTAAGATGGCCGCTGTCCGCGAATGTAGATCTGTGCCAGCAGCTTTTGTCCCCTCGAGCGTCATGAAACCAATTGCATTTCCGCCATGGATTTTGAACGTCGCATCGCCCATAAGGCTAGCAATCCAGAGCTCCTCCGAGTCTACATCGGCACCCACAAAGCAATAGCCATCTGGAGCTTTGACCATCGACTTCAATTCAGACCCAACACGGTTCTTCTTGGCATTGCTTGCCGTGAGCCAAGTCTTTTCGACCGCTCGCCGAGTGATTGTGCCCATGGAGATAACTTGGGGTAATATGAAGCCTTGGCGCTTCTCTCCAGCTTCCATCTCTTTGGCCTCTTCAGTAGCGGCGAGTATGTCGTGCTCGTAAACGACCATTTGGGACCTTATCCTATCTCGCGCACTTATCCAATAAGAACATGAGGCGTTCATTTCCAGCGCCTCTTTCGCATACTCGTACTCTGATGATAGGGTTCCGTTTTCGAAATAGTTAAGATATCCCTTTGCCATAGGATTCGAGCAGCGAGCAGTGGGACCATCTTTGTGAGGGAGCTTAAAGTATGAGTGCCCCCAATCTTCACGCAGCGCTGGGTCAGTCTCATCAAAGACGCACTCTGGCATTTGCTTCTCAGTGTATTTGGACACATCAGCTGGGTTGACTCGAAACACCCAGCCATGTTTGTTAGACCAGAATAAGGGATGTCCATCCCAAGCTAGCTTCAGTAGCAAGGGGGCGATGCGAGTTCGAACCGTCAGGTTGATGGGGGCGTCATTGCTGGCAAAGAGATCTTTATACCATTTCGGCATCCCTGGTTTCTTCTGCCTTGCATCTTGTCTTCGCGGATCATTCTTGCGTTTGCCTTTGACAAATCTAATTTCTTGTCCTGACCAATCCAGTTGCATCATCCAGGGATCCTTTTCCCAAATCTCTGGTTTGTCCTTTATTTCCAAGGCCTTATTTGCCAGCTCCTCCAATCTCTTCCGGACCGATTGATAGAGCTTGTTGTATGTTGCATCGGCATTAGCGATGTATGACTCCCAAGTCTCGTCAACCGGCAGGATAACGGATGACAAGTGCCGCAAGGCAGCGAAGCTGACTGGGTGTGGGCACACATTTAAGAAGCTAGGAAGAACGGTTTGATATACCCTATGCGTGGTGGACACATCTGCAGCGCAATATTCCAGAAGTTGATCCAACTTCTTCAGTATGACCTCGCGGTCCGTCTCGGCAAAATGATCCCGTGCACTTTTGTCGATGGTGGCATTAAGATGGAATTTAGCGACATCCCGCAGTGAGTTGATTGAACTCTTCTCAACCCACAGTTCCTCTTCTTCGTGTATGTTTCGATTGCTCAAAAGCTCAACCATGCCGTGATCAACATCCGTACTCGCAACTCTTTCTCTCGTCTCTCGATTTTTCTTGAATCTCATCCAGGTCGGGCGCTGTTGTGAGCACATGCCGTTAACAGCAACGTGCAGCGACATGGTATCGAGGAACCCAGTTCTAGTTTGCTTGAGACTGTACTCTTCCAGTATTCTTGCCCTGTCATAGCCAACATTGTGTCCCACGATGATGCGGTCCTTGGCTGGGTCGCCTATCGGTATTAGCTGTCGCTCGTTGTCTGTCTCGCCCAGTAGCCAAGGAGATAACCAAGAGTACCAGGCCGTGGGGCTAACTGCACAAGCCATTACTGCAAACTGATGTATTTTGTACATGACTTCTACGTCGAAGCACAGCATTTCTTCATCAGGCGCTTCTACCGACTCCGGCGGCGTCCCATCAGAGTAGTATTTGGTCCACCCGCTTTGTCGCACCCACTGTTTTGGCTTGAGAGGGACATTTGCGCAAGCGAATTCCTTCGCAAATTGCAAGTACGGTTCAGCGCAATCGGTTCCAAGCTTATGAAAATGTTCGTCAAGGGTCTTGCCCTTAAGTTCGGGCAGATCGAAGGCGATAGGCCCAGACGTATCCGTGTTCTTTCCATAGAGGTCGTGTCGTTTCAAATGATCTCTTGACAGCTTCACTAGCTCCTCGGGCGGTGGTTCGGAGCCTCCGGGAAATATCTGGGGAAAGATGTGGTCGCTGAGTTGCTGTACACCAACTTCATTGTATCGCGGAGTGGAAGACACTGTTACTGCAGCATCAGCTACCAATACCAAAATCGCAAATGCAGCCAGTGCCGCAAGCATCTTACAAGCTAGAGACCTGACATCCTTCGATCCGGCCCTTTGCACAACATCAGCGAGCCATCGGGACTGCGCTTCCCAAGCAATTCGACGTCCTCGGTGGCGAGCAAGCCGAACGAGTCTCGATATTGGAGCTCGCTGGAGCTGGCCAGCGGCAGAGTGAAGTGCTCTCATAAGCGTTGGGGCGTCATCAAAGAAATGCGACCGAGCGCCAAGTGGTCCGATCCAGTTGCGATGAAGAAGGCAGAAGATACGAGGTGAAGGTTCTTAGAATTGGAAGTGAAATCCATGGTTCACGAGAAAAGAATTACGCTATGGTTCCAAGGGCGGAAAGAATTTTAGTGGGGTGGGGCGTATGCTTTGCAAGGGCGAGTTTATTACATAGTATCGAGAGCAACTGCGGAGATGGCAAAAATGACGTCGCGAATGTCAGTCATTTTGATACTAATCCAAGTGTAAGCCTCAGCTCACGCGCTCTGGGGAATTGAGAAGCATGGAGAGCAGCTCAATTTGCGACGGCGAGAGTGAGATTATAGTCGATAAATAGCCAGATCGGTCAAGCTGAAATCCGCCATTGTGGCATCAGGCTCTCAGCCTGTGTTACAGCAGCATTAGCTGCGGCCCCTCACCCAACGCCGCCTGTGGACGCCGTCATTGGTCCAACATCCCAATTGGGAAATATAGGACTGAAGCCATCTCCAAGATCCCCAGGCACCGTAAGGCTAATGCATCCAGAATGACACCACTGCGCATCAGGACAGTAGAAATTATGCCGTTAAGCCATTGATGTAATATCCCCTAGAAGCGATTTCTTGAGGCCTAGTCACTGTGCATAAAATGAATATCTGTCTGGTCTGGAGCGTCTTTGCTTGTAACTACTTACTTTTTTTGGGTCTTCATACTCACGTAAAATATACTCAACATCGGCGGCATCTCTGAAATAGATCAATCCCCTTAATTGGTTGCAAATTTAGTATACCATTAGTCTCATTGTATCATCAGCTAGGTGTTATTTTTTATGCGAATTTGATTAGGCTGCTCTTTGGTGAATTCTCTCGTCTTCTAACACAAGTCGCTGGCTACCCTAAATTCAATTCACTCTACTACACACTAGTTCCCTTTTCTTTAGAGAAACAGGATATGAAATATATATCATGTCAGATAATTTCTCTCCTTTTACCAATTGAAATGCATTTGAGATATTAAACAGTGCGCGGCTGTCCCCAGCAACTGGTCCACTTGCACCCTGGCTACAGTCTGCTGGAGACACTATCGCAAAATTTAATCTGTCACTCCAGAAGAACACTTTGCTCTACAAATGCTTTAGACACGAGTTAGAGGTGAGTTTTAGTCACAGCCAATGGAGGTAGTTCGGCAGGTGACGCTGGAGATAGGACCCTATGGCAAAGGCTTATACAAACGCTCACCAAGATGATGGACGAGAGCCTGAGTCTGGGACACAAGACTTTGATATAGACCCTCGAGACACAGGCTGATGTCGCCCAACGTGACGGATCCCATATTGACATCATTTTTATGCACCTCTCTTGAAACTCGACTCAACATTGGCTACGCCGAGTGTGATGATGCTACACTTTGAGTTTACTTCCGCCCTGTTATCAACAATGGGATTTAAGCCCACTCTTTCTGGAAATACTATGAAAAGACTTTACATTTTAAGTGAATAAGACTTGATCCCTTACCATGAGCCGGCTGGCTCGACTGCAGGCATTTGAAATCCATGGCAATTAGATCGTAAATACGCCTTATGCTCTCGGCAATAAGCAATCATGTGTTGGCATAACTCCGAGAAATGATATGATTTCCTCCTCTTATTGGCCGACTGAACATATAGCACTTCATGTACTATCACTTTCAATATGGACACCAGTGTTGGAAGTCCACATGAGGACCTCTGCTTTAGGCATCAAAATTGGGGATACCTGAAATAAAAGGGGTTAGGCAACAATATAACGGACGAAATATCCCACACAATAAAATCCATTAAACACTAATCCTTTCCTCTGTTATCGTGGAGTAGCCGAACATCTTTCAACTCCCCGAATCCCGTGTTTCTACTCGATTAGCGAATTCAAACGGCCTGTAACAGTTGAATCCCGTGCAAACCAGGGGGCATTTTGCTTCTCCATCAGATGTGATGGAACTCGAAACCCCTATTTACGACTTTTGCCTAATACCAATTCCACTGGCCCCTTTACCCTTGTGCTGAGGTTTTCTTCACCACATACTCGAGGAAATCGAAATGGCGTGGTGTTTAGGCATCAGGCCGCGGCCTGCAGACCGCATGGATCTACGAGGTAGTATGGACCACACTATATGCGTGATGCTCGAAGCTTTGCATTAGGTAAAGAAAAAGAAATAAAAAGAAAGTGAGTGATATATGATGAGAAAAAGCGTTCTAAATCATGCACTGGGGAAAAAAGAATGATCTCGCCCGGGCTCGAACCGGGGACCTTTTCGGTGGTGTCAACAGATGTTGTTAACGAAATGTCATGACCAACTAGACCACGAAACCATTGATTCCAATTTGGATGGCAAGTATGGGTGTTTCCAGTATTCTTGAAAGATTCAAAACCAACTGGGGAACCACCTGATAATGAGATGACTACTGAAGCTCAACATCGCAATGAAATCATCTCATTGATACGGATTTAAGGAGGGCGTTCTGGAACGTCGGTATTGCTAAGAGCCCGGATGGGGCCGTGAACGGGACGACGGCCCCCCAGTAATAGGAAGACTTTTGGGCCGCTTGATCCTACTCACGCTAAAACGGCGAGGCTTGAGCACCGGATATTATCAGATAGGCCTTCCATCTCGAGTTGATGCTTGGCACGTATCTGGCACTAGACGCCCGCACGAAGAAACAAAGACAAGAGAGAGAGAGAAGGAAATAGTAAGTAGCAGCCAAAAAGAGAGTACGATCCAACCGAGCGGCTGTGCAAACCTTCTAGGAGATTCTCTTTCTAGCCATTCCGTTGAGTCATCCAGATGAGAAGGATGACGAGCTATTGCCACTTATACGAATTACGATGATGCTGCAGTTACACACACCAACCAGCCCGACAGCCGGAGTGTAGGAGGACTCCGAAGGATTGGTCCACGCTGCTGATACACGGCAGTTTGAATCTACTGTATCCTGGTAGCCGTATGGCCGCCGTTAGATTGAACTTTGCGTTGGTATTTTAACTGCTAGCCGCGTGGTAATATCGGGATCCCGCGGTTTAGATTAGTAACGGCGTTAAGCGACCGGGATTCGGATTTGCGTGGCTGGGATGATGGCACTAAGCTCTATGCTGCAAACGAGCTGCAAACGAACTGCAAACGAACAGAATACCACACTGTTCAGCAGCAATTAAAGGTGCATCCTGGATGAAATTGGGTTTTGTTTGAGTCGACCAAGTACGGAGTAAACGAGAACGAGGCAAACAGCAATCCTTGTTCGGTGATTGATACATACCTAGTAGTATCTTTTGATTTTATTCATGTTCGTTATACTCCGTACAATACATGCCATCGTATAGAGTGTGCTCCAGAGGTCAATGCTTCTTCTCAACATAAAGCACTCTATACAGGCATGATCAAATAAACTACTCCGGAGTCGGAAAATATATGATATCTCACTCCCCGTCTACACATCAACAAGCTTTCTAGTACTCCGTACGGTGCTCCCCTATCATCTACCGAATGGTAAGTAAGGGATGGCGCCCCCTCCTATTCGGTGCCGGCGGTCTGGATTTCGGCTATGTTCTAGAGTGCGAGAGTCGCAAAGCTACCTGTTAAGGGCCTGAGTCAGCTGACTATTTTCAAGCTGTAAAGGGTAGCTACGAATAAAAATGTCTGAGTGTCCATGTGTAGGTGCGGTTGGTACGGGAGTAGAAAGGGCCATATTCCACGCCTTGGGTATCATTAATACCTCTTGAGCACATATCCGTTGATGCTGTACGGAGTACTGTAAATGGAACATCGAAACGTGTTTCGCAGGACCCACGCCGAAAGTCTAAATACGCTAGTACTAATACCGGACATTGTTTAATACAATATTGGAATAGATCAATGCACATATTCTGTCGGGTCGGGTTTCAGATTTCAACTTATTCACCTTGCCCGCAACGTAAGTAGGGGCTCTGCTAGTCAAAGTGGCGCGGGGATGCCTAACGGATGGATGTTTTAGCAAGGACCCCTACCGCGGCGACTCGAATCGCAGGCCAAAGTCGGAGAAAAGTCATTCGAGAAGCGCCACCGCGGGACTAGGCTGAGGCTGCAATCGTGGCGCCGTCGGGATTCGGAGTCGGGTAGGGACCCGGTGAAGGTCGAAGGATTCGCAAACGAGGAGTCATTGCCGCAAACAAGTGCTCCATAGTTGATGGATATGAGCAATTGCCGTGGCGACTAGGTCATGAGTCAACTAATAAGGGGAAAGAAAATAAGAACAGTGAGAGAATGATGTAAATTTTTTGTTATAGGAGTTGGCTTCTATACGTGCACGTCTACAAGAATAGTAGCAGATTGCCGTGAGGTTGCTGAGATCGTCGCCAGGGGGATGAGCCGGTGTCCACGAGGTTGGTGGGTTTGTAAGCCTGTATCGGTACCTGTACATGGCAAATGCAGGGTCAGAATTTGGCCGAAGCGGATGCGAGCTGTGCTGGGGGTGATTTGTGCAAACAGGATTACAGTAGCAGAATGCCGAGCATAAGACGGAGTAATGGCTTCTAATTCCTTGATACTCTACCTTAGGTACAGAGTAGTACTTCCTGGTAGTGATGAGAGCATTAGTACTACTACCTAGTAGGTAACCTTAGTAGAGGTAGGTATCAGGTAGGTACAGCAACTTGTTGTACTTCGCGAAAGAGACTCAATCATCGCAAAACGCTGGTTGTACCGGTGCAACTGTTTTGCTCCCAGCGTCAGCGTTGCTGTAGGCACCTACATTAGTAGTGGTAGTAGTACCAGTTTCTGCGTCGGCGAGATGCCTCGAATCTCGCAAGTCCTGGGTCAGATACGCGTACTCGCGCCCGTACGCCGAGAACTGGATACATGGACGGGCCACGACAGGCGCTATCGCTACCGGCACGGCACAACTTGTCCAAAGTGCTACGGCCCAATACGGTGTCTTACTTGCATGTCGATCGCCTTTGAGTGAATGGGAATCTCAAACAAGACCCGACAGCGTGAGACATGTCTTGGCCGAAGAGTCGCATACAGTAGTAGTAGTACTAGTAGTAGGTACCTAGTAGTATACAGGCGCTCGCATGTACTACTCGCTCTATGTACCGATCTCTTTCGCCGGGTTTCATCTTCATCTTCATCTGAAGCCGTACAAGGTCTCGATACTTCTGGCGCCTCCCCCCCACTGTCGCCCGCAAGAACTAGCCAATTGCGTGGTGGCTACGGCCGGGATTACGGTTCCAATGTTGTTTTGATGAAGCAGGTCAAATGAAATACACGTATATACGTACTGTAATACGCCGTTCTCCATACATACAGACATCCTCTGTCATGTCCTGTACTGGTATGTACACACATGCAAGGGCCTTCCAGTGACCAGACTCCAAATCCCTCACCCTAGGCTGGCGGCAAGGCCCTGCAGAAAGGCAAAAGGCGGACAGAGAAGAGATACCATATCACAAAGGAGAAACAGGTTTCAACGACTCTCCTCCGTGATGCGGCGCCAGGCATTCCCACTCCTGCACTCCGTACGGAGTACAGTACTCGTACAGCACTCTTCCCCTCACTTAGCGAGAGACACACCCAGACCGGCCATGGATCGCACGTACATTAGTACCTGTACAGTATATATCGTATCGGTGGAGTTGAGTGCTTCTCCTCCTATTTCCAGCCTCTAGTGCGGAATAGCGCTCTCATCTCGCCAGCGCTAGGTTCGTCGGGCCCAGCTCAATCCCGTAGCCCAGAACAGGGGACTTTTTGCTTCTCATCCCCCGACTATGCTGGATGCGTGGCATCATATCGTGCTTGTGCTCAGTCCGTAATTACGGAGCGGTACTATGTACGTGTGCAAAGTACCTGCGCCCGTGCGAGTCTACGGAGATGCACGAACAGGGAATTTCGTACTCTGTGCGAAGGCGCTAAGGCTGTTTGGGCAGTACCTGCAAGAAACGCGTATCCAATCCATGCAAATGCGCTGTAGTGCAGCAGGCACCGGCTTTCACTCTTTCCGGGTCTGCTTCATTATTCACCTGCTGGGTGGAGCCGAGCCGAATCGATCGATGCCTTCTTATAGTTGCTGCCGCCGTGCTTTTTGAATCCGAGCTTCACTGCATCTCCAGGCGTCTCGCCACCTTGGCTTTTTGCTTTCTCTTCATCCCGTTCCAGAGGCCATCGGATATATAAGGCGCCAGCCTTGGCCGAATCTGCAGGGGCTTTGCTGTTTTGTCCTTCGGCATCTCGTTTGATCTTGCAGCTTTACATCGACTCGCTCTCGTTTGCTGGAGCGACGTGCTGCTCATCTCGTTCTCCCCCCCCCCCGGTCGCTAGAACGACAAATTGCGCCCCTTCACTGCATCGAACTGCACATCTCGCTCCGGCATAATTGGCCTCCCCTCGAATAGCCGCCATTTCTCCGTCTACCCGCCTGTGGCAGGCGCGGCAATTGAGACGATGACCGCCGACATATCGGAAAAGTCGCCTATCGGCGCGCAGTCAGTACCAACCTCTAGCCACAGCGCCTCTTCAGATGTCGACGCCACGCTTTCGTCGAGACATGGCCAAAAGGCCGAACTCGACCTGGCAAAGATCGATTCTAAGCCGCCCACGCCTCCTGCTCCCAAGTCGGACGACATCGATGAGCTCTATGCCCATCTGCCCCCCAACCAGGCCGAGATCCTGAAGCGCCAGGTCTACACCCCGGAGATCAAGGCCGGAATCAAGGCCGTCTATCGATATGCCTCCCGTACCGATTTGGCCATCATCTTCGTATCGTCCTTTTGTGCTATTGCTTCTGGTGCTGCCATTCCCTTGATGACCATCATCTTTGGAAGACTTCAAAACACCTTTCAGTCATACTTTTA
The DNA here is from genome assembly GCA_010015515.1 of Trichoderma sp. TW21990_1. Lineage (NCBI taxonomy): Eukaryota > Fungi > Ascomycota > Sordariomycetes > Hypocreales > Hypocreaceae > Trichoderma > Trichoderma sp. TW21990_1. Next base: position 572,009 of record WXUD01000012.1, on the reverse strand, counting down.
TAGCGCCGGCAACATGACCTACGACCAGTTTGTTAGTGAAATGAGCCACTTTGTTCTCTACTTTGTCTACTTGGCCATTGGAGATTTCGTCGTCACCTACATCTGCACTGTTGGCTTCATTTACACTGGTGAGCACATCGCTGCCAAGATTCGCGAACACTACCTCCAGAGCTGTATGCGCCAAAATATTGGCTTCTTCGATAAGATTGGTGCCGGTGAAGTCACCACACGCATTACGGCTGATACCAACCTCATCCAGGATGGTATTTCGGAAAAGGTTTCCCTTACCCTCGCGGCTCTTGCTACTTTCTTCACCGCATTCATCATCGGTTTTGTCAACTACTGGAAGTTGACCCTCATTCTCTCTTCTACCGTGTTCGCCTTGCTTCTCAATGTAGGCACTGGTGGTCGTATCATGCTCAAGCACAACAAATCTTCCCTCGAGGCATTTGCTCAGGGCGGCAGCTTGGCTGATGAAGTCCTCAGCTCGGTTCGAAACGCTATTGCTTTTGGAACCCAAGATCGCCTTGCCAAGCAATACGACAAGCATCTTGAGAAGGCTCAGTACTTTGGAACCCGGGTCAAGTCCGCTATGGGCGTCATGATTGCCGGCATGATGTGCATTTTGTATATGAATTACGGTCTGGCTTTCTGGCAGGGCAGCAAGTTTATCGTTGACGGAATTGTCCCCTTGTCCAAGATTCTGACCATTATGATGTCCGTCATGATTGGTGCTTTCCAGCTTGGCAACGTCACCCCTAATATCCAGGCTTTCACCACTGCCCTTGCAGCGGCGGCCAAGATCTTCAACACCATTGATCGAATCTCTCCGCTTGACCCTACAGACGACAAGGGTGAGAAGCTTAGCGACTTTAAGGGTAACATCCGCTTGGAAAACGTTGAGCATATTTACCCCTCTCGCCCTGAAGTCAAGGTTATGAATGGTGTGTCGCTTGAGATCCCTGCTGGCAAAACAACTGCTCTGGTTGGCGCCTCCGGATCTGGTAAGAGTACCATCGTTGGTCTGGTTGAAAGATTCTATGATCCTGTTGGAGGTACCGTCTACTTGGATGGCCATGACATTAGCAAGCTCAACCTCAAATGGTTGCGTCAGCAAATGGCTCTTGTTAGCCAGGAACCCACTCTCTTCGGAACGACCATCTACCACAATATCCGCTATGGCTTAATCGGAACGGAGCACGAAGACGCGACCGAGGAGAAGCAGCGCGAGCTCGTCATCGCTGCAGCTGTCAAGGCTAATGCTCACGACTTCATTTCTGCTCTTCCCGAAGGATACGAGACCAACGTTGGTGAGCGTGGTTTCCTCTTGTCTGGTGGCCAGAAACAACGTATCGCAATCGCCCGTGCCGTTGTGTCAAACCCAAAGATTTTGCTGCTGGACGAAGCGACATCTGCTCTCGACACCAAGTCCGAAGGCGTTGTCCAAGCTGCCTTGGAAGCCGCTTCTCAGGGCCGAACTACGATTACCATTGCCCACAGATTGTCCACTATTAAAGATGCCCACAACATCGTCGTCATGTCTCAAGGTAGCATTGTGGAGCAAGGTACCCACGATGAGCTGCTTGAGAAACAAGGTGCTTACTACAACCTTGTTTCTGCCCAGAAGATTGCTGTTACTCAGGACGCCGCCGATGAGGAAGAGGAAATTTCCGAGAAGGAGGAGCTGCTTATTCGCAAGAAGACCACCAAGGAAGAGTACGCAGCTGACCCTGATGATGACATTGCCGCCAAGCTTGACCGATCCACCACGCAAAAGTCTGCCTCGAGTATTGCTCTTCAGAAGCGAAAGCAGGAGGAGGAGCAAAAGTACAGCCTGTGGACCCTCATCAAGGTCATCGCTGCTTTCAATGCCCCTGAGTGGAAGATGATGCTTCTCGGCCTCTTTTTCTGTGTCATTTGTGGTGGAGGTAACCCGACCTCTGCTGTCTTCTTCGCCAAACAAATCGTCACTCTCTCGCAACCCGTTACTCCAGCGAACGCGCACCACATCAAAAAGGACTCCGACTTTTGGAGCGCCATGTACTTGATGCTCGCCGTTGTTCAGTTCCTCGCCTTCGCATCCCAGGGTGTCTTGTTTGCCATTTGCTCTGAGCGCCTTGTCCACCGTGTTCGAGATCGTGCTTTCCGCGCCATGCTGCGCCAGGACGTTGCTTTCTTTGACAAGGATGAGAATACCGCTGGTGCTTTGACCTCGTTCCTCTCCACCGAGACAACCCATGTTGCTGGCCTTAGCGGTGCCACTCTCGGTACGTTGCTCATGATGTTCACAACTCTGGTTACCGCAATTGTCCTGTCTGTTTCTATCGGATGGAAGCTCTCGCTTGTTTGTACCGCCTGCATTCCCGTCTTGCTTGGATGCGGCTTTTTCCGTTTTTGGTTGCTTGCTCACTTCCAGCGCCGCTCCAAGGCGGCGTATGCTGCGTCGGCCACCTTTGCTTCTGAGGCCATCTCTGCTATTCGGACTGTTGCCGCCCTTACCCGTGAAGACGACGTCTTGAGCCTGTACCACAATTCACTTGTTGAGCAGCAACGACGCAGTCTCAGGTCGGTTCTGAAATCCAGTCTTTTGTATGCTGCTTCGCAATCGTTCAACTTTTTGGTCTTTGCGCTTGGCTTCTGGTACGGTGGTACCCTGATCGGAAAGGGTGAATATAACCTTTTCCAGTTCTTCCTCTGCTTCATGGCCGTCGTTTTCGGCGCTCAGTCAGCTGGATCCATTTTCTCCTTCGCCCCGGACATGGGCAAGGCTCATCATGCCGCCAGGGAGTTGAAAGTCTTGTTCGATCGTAAACCCACTATCGATACCTGGTCAGAGGAAGGCTCGCCGTTGACTGAAGTCGAGGGAAGCCTTGAATTCCGTGATGTTCATTTCCGTTACCCGACTCGTCCAGAGCAGCCAGTTCTGCGAGGGTTAAACTTGACCGTCCAGCCTGGACAGTATGTCGCCCTTGTCGGTGCCTCGGGCTGTGGCAAGAGTACCACAATTGCCCTCTTGGAACGATTCTACGACCCCTTGAGTGGCGGTGTTTACATTGACGGAAAAGAAATCAGCACGCTCAACCTAAACGAATACCGGTCTCACATTGCCCTAGTCAGCCAAGAGCCCACACTCTATCAAGGAACTATTAAGGAGAACATTCTGCTCGGAACTTCGGACCCAAATGTCTCGGACGAGGCTGTGGAGTTGGCTTGTCGCGAGGCTAACATCTACGAATTCATCGTGTCCTTACCCGAAGGCTTCAATACCATTGTCGGCAGCAAGGGAACTCTGTTGTCTGGTGGTCAGAAACAGCGAATTGCTATTGCTCGAGCCCTTATTCGCCACCCCAAGATTCTTCTTCTTGACGAGGCGACTTCTGCTTTGGATTCCGAATCTGAACACGTTGTGCAGGCTGCCTTGGATAAGGCTGCCAAGGGCCGTACCACCATTGCCGTGGCCCACCGTCTCAGCACGATCCAAAAGGCAGATGTTATTTACGTCTTCAACCAAGGTCGCATTGTCGAAGCCGGTACTCACTCTGAGCTGATGAAGCAGAATGGTCGCTATGCGGAGCTTGTCAAGCTTCAGAGTCTGGCCAAGACCGGCTAGAAGTTTTTATGATTGGCAGAAATCCACTCTGCCTTGTTCTTTTTCATGTTTTAAAATTTTTGTTTGCGCATGAGATATCCGGACAGCAAAGAGCTGTCCTATCCATCTATTGGCGTTCATTGGCGACATAGACCGAGGAAAGTGCATACATGGCCTTTCATCTAAGGGGAGGGCGAGTCCATATTTTGTTTTATAAAAGTTGTATCTAATCGCGGTTAGTCGTGGTGTATTATCCAGGACCACACTCTTCTCTTCCATGGTATATTTCCCTCCAGTGATGGGACTCTAGAGGCTTTTTTTTTTTTTTTTTTTTTTTTTTTTTTTTTTTTTTTTCCATTTACGCAGTGTGACGGTGGAAGAGTGCATGGGATGAAGGACCAAGAATCAAGGTCAGACACGCAGATATGTACGACATGATCGGTGCTGTGGATGAATGAATATAGAGACGATTCAAGACTTGAATTAAACAGTGTTTCATGCAGTGACTGTGCTTTGAACCGCGTAGTGTGACTTGGAATGTCTTGGATGCTCTGTTGTCATGGGTGAGTGGTAATGAGATGCGGCTGTTGTTGATGCGGCTTTGCGTATGGTGCATCGTGTATGTCTTGCGTTCTATCACCAGAACTTGGTGCTACATACACACCGACGGCTAGTAGATGGGAGTGTATAGTACCCTAGGCTGGCGAGACATGGTAATGAGAGGAAGGGGATGATTGTGGACGGCTCGAGTGATGGCTTTTGATGCGAGATGGGGCTTTCGAGCGGCGAACACTTTGGAGTTGCTGCTATTAGCGCGTTGCTGGTTGAGTGTGACGCTGGCATTGTTATATTTGATGATATTTAGGATAAATACAGAGATTTTTTTAGGAGATTAATTGCTAATATTTGTAGAATTTAGTTGCTCTCATTGGCAAGTGCTGGATGTGCTAGATGTGCTGGATGTGCCAGAGAGCCATTGGGCTTCAAGGGCTCTACTAATATTTAATAGATGGCCTGATCTGAGATTTTACATGGGAGGGTGTAGTTTCGAGCAAGGCTGGTGTTGAGATGACTTATGTACCTATGTATATGCGTAAAGCTGTGATCTAGGTACGGGTACTAAGGTATTCTCTACCTGCATCAGCAACTCTAATCTAGGGACAAAATGGCTGGGTTTGGTGATGGCCGTGGTTATGAGCAAAGGCTGCCCCAATTACGTGAGGAAACCAGAGGAAATCTACAAACTACATATTCATGAGCAAACAGGTATCGAGAGTTATCGCACAATTAAGAATTTTTGCCAGCTTCTTTTTGGAGAGAAGCAAAACTGCAATGGATGTGCTTTGCGCGTCTAGTGCTAGAACTGCAATGTTGGGTGAAGCAAAAGTGAGGCGATTGAAGATTTAGTTTCGTCCCATGTATTTGGCGCATTGTATTGAAAGAAAAGAAAAGGAGCTTTTGGACGATAAAAAGGTATTGTTGTTTATTGAGCTGCCCTCTCGGCGGGTCAATGCATGGGGGGGGACCGGCTGGAGTGAGTGAAAAGTGACGGATCTGTCAAAGCCGCAGAAAGCTGCACTATACACCCTCGAATAAATAATCGAGATGGCTTTTGGAAGAGATGGCTTCAACTTTCCTCGATCACACATCTTGTACGCGCAGTATCGATGACTACAGAAAGCAATATGGCATCGAACAAGCGCGTCACCCGTCGCCGGCCTTATGAGCCTGGCCGCCTGAGACTGAGAGACTTGAAGCCGGGATTCAAACCGCTTCCGCTCTTCTCAACAGACCCGAATCTACTCAAGAAGGCTGCAAAATACGATCCTGATAACCCCGAGGGCAAGTCAGATCCGCCACCCATACCAATCAAACCAAAGGCGAAGAAGGACAAATCTACAAGGCTGATACCACCGTTGATAACGGGGCACGCCATGATATACGCAGCCACCAGAGGCAAGAAGAGAAAGCGAGAAAAGGACGATGGGGGGTTCTACCGGCGAAAAAATCGATTGCTCGGTGGAGGAGGAATAAAAATCATCCCAGAGGAAGAGATGGATGAAGACGACGTTCGCCCTCGCGGTCTACTCGAGATATTCTACCCTGGGTTATCATCTCCAGGAACAAAATGCTTCGACCGGTCAGACTTTGAAGAACCAGAAGACCTAGGAGTACTAAGAGAACCGGAAGAACAAGAAGAAACAGGAGAAACAGAAGGGCCCGTCGATTTGGCAGCGATTTTTGGGGGGCTTATGCCAGAAGACCCGGCCGAGTGGGAAGGGCTTTTCAAAGACTTTAACCCAGAAGACCCGTCCCACTGGCAAGAGGCTTTTAAAGATGTTGTACCAGAAGAGTCAGAGGATGCCGACGACACGGCATCGGAATCAAGCTGCACCTTGGACAACCAATCGGTTATCATCGATGAAGACACCATTATGACTTCCCCGTACGCACATTCCGAGACGGACTGTGAAATGGAAGACTGCTGGACTGAATATGACACTGACTGCGAAATGCAAGACGCCTGGTTGATCCCTGAGCCTGACTGTGGGATTACCTATGAGTCGGACTGTGAAATGGTAGATGCTTGGGTAGAAAGCATGCCGGCGTGCGAGAGCAAAGACTTTTTAGAACAACACTATCCCAACGGTTGGACAGAACGCATTCAGGTGTACGAAAACAAAGACTTTTCACAACAACGCCAACCAGACGCTTGGAGAGAAAGCATGCCGGCATGCAAAGACAAAGAGGAACCAGAACAACCCCCACCCAACGTTTGGAGAGAGAGCATACCGGAGTATGAAATGGAAGATGCTGAAGAAGAATACCAACCCGAAGAAAACGTGCCAAAGGGCGAAAACGAAGATGAAGAAGAAGAAGAATACCAACCTCAAGAAAACGTGCCGGAGGGCGAAAAAGAAGAACAAGAAGAAGAAGAAGAAGAAGAAGAAGAGGAAGAAGAAGAAGAAGAAGAATACCAACCCGAAGAGGGCGTGCCAGAGTGCAAGGACAAAGAGAGTCCAGAAAAACCCCCACCTGACGCTTGGAGAGAGAGCGTACCGGAGTGCGGAAACGAAGACGATGAAGAAGAAAACCATCCTCAAGAAAACGTGCCGGCGTGCGAAAACGATGATTACCCAGAAGCACACTATCCAGAAGGGTACTATCCAGAAGGACACTACCCAGAAGAATACTATCCAGAAGCACACTATCCAGAAGGATACTACCTAAAAGAACACTATCCAGAAGGACACTACCCAGAAGAATACTACCCAGAAGAACACTATCCAAAAGGGTACTATCCAAAGGGATATTATCCAGAAGGGCATCATCCAGAAGGACACTACCCAGAAAGACACTACCCAGAAGAACACTATCCAAAAGGACACTATCCAGAAACAAACTATCCAGAAGCACTCTACCCAGAAGAACACTATCCAGATGGACACTACCAACCAGAAAAACACTACCCAGGAGGACACTATCCAGAAGGACAGTATCCAGAAGAACACTATCCAGAAGAATACTACCTAAAAGAACACTATCCGGAAGGACGCTATCTGGAAGAGCACTACCCAGGAGGACACTATCCAGAAGGACACTATCCCGAAGAAAGCGTAGCAGAGGGCGAAGGCAACCCAGAAGGACAACATCCAGAAGGACAGCATCCAGAAGGACAGCATCCAGAAGGACAGCATCCGGAAGGACAGCATCCGGAAGGGCAGCATCCAGAAGGACAGCATCCAGAAGGACACTACCCAGAAGAAAGCGTAGAAGAGGGCGAAAATAAAGACTACCCAGAAAGATACCACTATCCAGATCCAGATCCAGGATACTATCCAGAAAGATACCACTATCCAGATCCAGATCCAGATCTAAGATACTATCCAGATCTAAGATACTATCCAGAGGCAAGATACTATCCAGATCCAAGATACTATCCAGAGGCAAGATACTATCCAGATCCAAGATACTATCCAGATCCAAGATACCATCCAGATCCAAGATACCACCCAGATCCAAGATACCATCCAGACCCAAGATACTATCCAAGATACCATGCAGGACACTATCCAGAAGAACGCCACCCTGAAGAAAACGTACCGGAGGGCGAAGACAAAGACGATTCAGAAGAATACCATCCCGAAGAAAACGTGCCAGAGTGCGAAAACAAAGACTGTTCAGAAGAAGACCATCCCGACGAGAGGAACAAAGCTCCAGATGTGGACATGGAGGATGCGGAGTGGCGTTGACTGTGCTTATGTGCAATTGTTTTTTTTTTTTTTTCTTTTTCTTCTTTTTTTTCTTTTTCTTTTTCTTTTTCTACTCTTTTTTTCTCTATTCTTTTTTCTCTTTCAATTGGTATCTATCGGTGCTAGATTTCCTTTCATTGTTTTCATTGTTTGAAACTTTCATTGCTTGCTCCGATCATAGGGGTGCTCTTTCTGTAAACATCTAGGGAGTCTCGCGCTTTGCTCGTATAACGTTCCATTGACTTGATACCTACAATCAAATACATAAATGCAGTGTATATACTTATCCTTTTGTGCTCGACCGGCTATATATTGACTCGTCATCTGCTTCAGAAATCACATCTGCACTCTGAGTCGTGGTTTGTTGGGCATCCTGACAGTCCTTCAACGCCGCTACGAGGTCAAGTAGATCCTGCTGTGTAACCATGCCCTTCTTCATGACTAGAAAGTATTTCCAGCCTTGATACGCGTGCTCGTTGTACTGCTTCATCCCCTCTAGGATAGACGTTGCGGCGATGAGAACTGCGCTGCCTGGCCAGCAGTGCCTGATGCGAGCCCACAGATTCAGCGCCTCCTTGCCATAGGCATCCATGGAAGGAAAGTCTTTGCGTTCGATGCGCATGAGCTTTGCCAGGTCCTCGTGGGCTGTTGAATCGGCCTCCCGCGTGCTCACCATGGAATGCAGCCACGCCATTAGGTCGGACGCCGAGGCGTTTTCCTCGAGTCCGAGCTCGCACAGCCGCAGCAGCAATTCTGGAGCAATCGAGCCCAAGATGAGGACACGGGCACATGCCTCGGCGCTGGCGTAAGCTTCCTTTGCGCGAGGCAGCAGCGGGTTTCGTTGTGCTGAGCCGTCCATGTGCGAGGCGAGACGCAGGGCCCGCGCGTTGGTCATGACGAGAAGCTTCCACGAGTCCCAGTTGACAATACCTCGCAATTTGTCAATGGTTTGCAGGGCCTGGTACGTTTTTAGGCAAGGTGCGGCAGACATTGTGCCACACAGGGGGGATATGAAGGGGTTATTGGCTGCTGGGCGTCGGCTAGCAAAGGATTTGCACGCAAGGGGCCGTCGAGATCATATATCAACTACATGCTAATTTTATCACTGCCAGGTAATCTTTACTTACAATGCGAGGGAGAGAGAATGCCGTCCATCACAACACTTGGCAGCAAGCCACAGCAAAGGCGTATCGTAAATGAGATGGAGAGCCGAGTCGCCCTGAGTGCAGTGGCTCTTCATCTGCAACACGGTTGGTCAAGCACAGTAGCTGGATGAACACAGCATAGACACAGCAAAAGGGGCCTTGGCCGCATGCCGTGGCCATTCAGCCGCAGCTGACCGGCAAACAGGCGAATCAGAGAGACGGCGGCTGTTTGTCTCTCTGTGAGTCTGCAGGAGATGCCGTAATGTTACGAGTAATATCCCGACAAGCCATGATATAAGCCCGCCGGCGGTCGTGGCGCCACTTGCGAGACATGCCGTCTGCGAGCAAACAGAGGCTGTGAATCGAGGCCGTGAATCGAGGCAAGCAGCCGGTGTGAAAGAGGGCCGGTGGCTGGAGAGAGTCTGAGGGTGAAGGGTAAAGACGGGAAGCGCAAATTGGAGATGAAGATCACGCAGGTACTTTGAGTACTTTGAGAGGGAGAGGCGGCAGGAGGTACTGAGACAGACATACAAACAAAGTACATGGCTGGTCTTGGCAGGCGGTGGCGCGAACAAACAAACGAGAGGCAAGTGCTGCGGAATAAAATCAGAAAGGCTAGTGGGCAGGTACTTATCAGTATAAATTGTGAATCGAGGTACTCCGTACCTACGGTAGTATTGCTGCCCAACTGTCATGAATCTTGCGCTCAATGTGCATTCGCCGTCATATCGCCATGTCCATCTTCCAAGGTTAATATTAGGCTTACCTAGACAATAGTCGCTGTTACCACGGCCAAGGTAAGCAGGCTGTATAATAATGTAATAATGCCCGTCTTTTCCCACTACCGCTATAAGCAAGAAATACTTCCCGCCTAATTCTCACCTTGGCACTGTTTCCCCCAAGCCGTTTCGCACATACTTTCCATGTCCCGGCAACACTCGGCAGACGCCACTCGCAGCAAGCAGCAAATAAACAAACACGCCTGAGACATGCAGCCCAATGGCTTTCCGTGCCTCTTCTTCCTTCATTTCCCTCCCAAGCACTAGCTCTGGGCCCGGGCTCTGACTCGGTGCGGCTACAACAGCCAGCCTCGGCGAACCCGTGGTCGATATTACGACTGTATTACCACACCTTTGCTCAGTTGTCTCTTTTCTTTTTTTTTTTCTTTTTTTTTTCTCTTGCCCTCTTTTTTTTTTTTTTTTTTTTGCTTTTGCCTCTAAACCTAGTGTTTGATGCTAGTAATCATGGTGCATCATCTCTTCCTCAACATCCCCCCTTCATAAGCCATCCAGCCCCCCTCCCCGTGTTTAGTTGCGGAGATAGAAAGACAATGATATGCCACGATGCAAGGACTGGCCATGATATCCGGTGATTGATTATTAGCACCCAGACGAGATCCTGTATTCCCACTTGCTGCCTGCCAAGTTACACCTGGCTGGCGTCGGGCCTCCATCCTCTTCGTCTTCCTTTGTCTTCCTTTTGTCTCCATCTTCCTTTGTCTGGCGATTCTGTCAGAGAATGCGTCCATCAATGGCTCCACGCCAGGCATCCGGCTCGCGTGCTGGCTTTGGCTTCGACATGGAAGCACAACCGCCCTCGATTCTGGCTCCGGGTCTGGCGTCGACGCCTTCAGCTTCAGCATCGACATTCCCGACACCAGCTCAAGCACCGGCTCAAGCACCACCTCACGCACCACCTCGAGCACCACCTCAAGCATCACCTCAAGCATCCGCATCCGCCTCAGCGCCAGCAACAGCACCAGCACCAGCTTCAGCACCGGCAACAGCACCAGCAACAGCACCAGCTCCAGCTCCGTCGCATCTCCATCACTCAACGCGGCTGCCCGCCATCTCCAGCTCCTTGTTCTCAGCTTCGGCCGCTAGTCCTGCCTCTGGTCCTGCTGCTTCGTCATCCGTCGCACCGCAACGGCTTTTTTCCTCTTTCTCATTTGCAGCGCCTCCCGCGGCCGCCTTTCCCCCAGCACCCGCGTTTGCATCCGCGTCTACCACTGCTGCCACTGCTGCCACTGCTACCACTATTTCCGGTGATTCTGGTGATTCTGGTGCCGCTGGTGCCGCTGGTGCTGCTGGTGCTTCGCATGTACCCTCGCCATTTTCCTCCACCTCCACCGCCCGCCCGATTCTGCCGCCGTTGCCGCCGCTGCCTCAGGTGCCTCAGGCTTTGCCACTGGACCAATTCTGGCCAGAGCGACCACACATCTCGCAATTTACGTCTTCACGGCCGATTCCACTCTCGCTCGACAGCCTCACCACGCTGCAGCCCGATCCCTATTTGCCGCGGAATACCCCCTTCAGCCGCTATCCTCCGTTGCTCGGCACGCCGTCGACCCTCTGGGCCAATTACCGAACCCAGCTCGACCGGTCAAGCGCCTGGCGGCAGGATGATTCTGCCGCGACAAACTCCAACATCAGTATCCTTGATACCAGAGCCTTCAATTTTGGCGTGAGCGACCTCGCCCCGACCTTCACTTCACAGCCGCCTTTGCTCCAGTCACCGCTGCCACGGTCGCGACGTTCCCCAGACCTTCGCTTTCCGTTTGACTCCGGCATATCTGCCGCGCTACCTCCAGCTCCGGGTTTGACTTCAGCAGCCTCGTTGACGGAGCCCTCCGCTTCTGCTGCTGGTGCCGCTGCTGATTTCGCTTCGACCTCCGCGTCTGCGGCGCCTCCGTCACGTCATCTCCAGCACATCCGCGCGGCGAGATCAATAAACGCTGGCCGGCTCAGCGCCACTACTGCCTATAATTCAGCCTCACCACCGCCCTCCGGCCAAGGCTTCGCTCACCTCCCAGGCTCTACTGAAGCCGCTTTCGATAGCGACAACAGTGCCCTCGACGACCTTTTCTACGAGTTTGACGGCTTTCCAGGCTTTCCGCTGCCCATCGCAGAGACTGCCGACACGACCTCTCCCTCCTCATTTGCCATCATGCCTCCGACATCAAGACGATCGCTGCGCGGCCGGGCTCTCCCCACCGAAAGTCACGATTCTTCAGCTTCTACTACAAATACTAGCAAACGGCGGAGAGTCTCTGCTGCTCAGCACCCATCCCTAGCGACGGCGTTGGATGAACCCGACGGGTCCACCTGGGCCTTGTTCGGCTCCAGTCCCCCGAGACCTGGGTCGAGCTCTGATTTGAAAAACGAAGAGTTTACTACGATAGACCTTACTGAGGTCAACGACGTTCCCGAGGAGCTTAAAAAGCCAGAGGTGGACAACAGAGTCAAGCTCTCCGCGTTTCAATGCGTTATTTGTATGGACGACGTGACGGGGCTGACTCTCACCCATTGTGGTAAGTTGTATTCTCGAAAGCTATAAACCTCCCGCAGCCTGCTAACGTGATGCCTAGGACACCTGTTTTGCGCACAATGTCTCTACTCCTCGCTCAGCATCGAATCAACGAGGGGCAAATGCCCCATGTGTAGAGCAAAGATTGACATGAAGCCACGCGAAAACTACTCATCCAAGACAAAAGGATACTGGCCGCTGGAGCTGAAACTGATGACGAGAACGCGTCAAGGCAAGCGCAAAGTGCAAGCTATGAACTAATATCGCCATATTACTTCTATCCCGCCCGGTTTTTTTTTTTTTTTCTCTTCTATACACAAACAACTACGAACGTTATACCATTCCCATGTTTACACCGATACCTCACCAAAAGACGCTTTTCATCCGTCTCGCCACAACCGAAATTTTTTTTTACATCACAACACCGAATATGCTGTTACATCATTTGGCCTCGCCGTCATCTCGCCATTATGACTTCAGCGATACGACTTAAGGGCACCGGCACAAACGACAAACGATAAACGACTAAGGCTGTCCCCCTCTTCTATTCCCATTGCAGAAGGAAGGTTATTATATTAGACTTTCGATTGCATCCGCATAATAGTTGATATTCAGGCTTGCATATTACCTCTTTGTATGGAGTAAATAGCGCAATGATTACCATAAAAAAAAAAAGAGAAAAAAGTATTTAATCTGAAGTTTAATCTACGTAAAGAGATTTTTTGCATTTTGAATTCCTCGTAAGGAGAAAAAAAAATTATGAAATTTAAAGAGATTCAAGGCATACACAAGATGAAACACCTTCCATCGTGTCCGTGACTGCGAATTGATAACCTACATGGAAATTTATTGTCTTTAGATGACTTGCTTTCTCTACCACTGCCACTGCTACTACCGCCTTCCCTATGGATCTCGTATGGTTCATGTCTGCGCAATCCTGTCCGTGCAAACGCCCATCTTTTCTTCTTTACTTCATTCAAGAAAACGAGCAACAACTCAAAATCATGAAGATAAAAAAAACACAAATACAAAAAGCACCTTGCCATTATCATGCCTTACATATTCTAAAACCATAGTTAAAAAAAAACCACTCAAACCCCCTCATCTCTCTAACTCAATGGAAAAGCGGGTGGTCATGCTGCTTGGGCTCTGGCAGGATATCATTCTCAAACTACGTAAAATAAGGTTAACACTTTCTCAATCCTTCTCAAAAAGAGAGAAAAAAAAAAAGGTTTAAAAAACTGAGGGGTTTCGGTGGCTCCCGTTGGTTAACTTACTTCCAAGAAGCTTGTCGCAGCAATGACGACCACCAGTGCGTCGGCGAGTTCTTCGATCCGCTGCTCCAGACGCCGGTCTTCATTCCCGGTGCCGATGCCGGCGCTGCGCTTCAGGGCGTGGCTGACGAGCATGCGGTGATCGGTAAGGAACTTGCGCCCCTGCGTTACGTTGTTATTGCCGCGGCTGAGAATCGCTGCGCCAATGATGCGGACAACTCTGGCGAGGAGGTCGTAGTGCTGCTCCAGGGCGCGAGGGTTTGCCGCGTCGATCTGGAGCTCGGGGTCGGCGGCAAAGAGGCCGGAGTTTTCTAGAGTGCGGAAGAGGTTGGCGTGGAGGATGTACTTGGCACCGGTGCGAGACTGGGCTAGCTGGAGGATGATGGAGAGACGGGCGTTTTGGAAGTTTTGTTGGTCGGTATTGTCTAGAGATGAGCATTGTTAGCACGAGGATTTAATACTGACTTTGGGGTTATGAGTGAAAGGGGAATTGAGACATACTGGAAGCGAAGACATCGTGCCATTCCTTCATAATGTTTCGCAGAGAGTCAATGAGAATGCCAATGAAATTCAGCTTGTTAAGCGTCTCAACAATATAGCTCTCCCGCTCTCGGCTGTCCATGTGGACAAGAGCGCCCAAGAAGATGAGGGCTGCCGTCTGGCACCTTGGCTCTCCGCAGTAGGCATCATCGCAAACGACATTGACAAGTCGCTCACCGTATACCTGAACAGTCTTGAACGTCTTCGGGCGACTGGCAGTCAGTGGCCCGAGATCTTCCGACATGCCTGTCAGATATCGGTAGCAAATTTCATAATAGACGGATCTCAACTCAGGAGAGCCTGCCCACTTGCCAATGGCCTGGAGACAGATTTGGAAGAGCTGGTACAGTTTGTCGCTGACCAGGTTGCCAATAGCTCCACTGCTCTTGTCCTCAGCTGAAAGAGGCGAGAGGTCAAGCTTAAAGAGCAAGACTCTTGCCAGCTTGGCCAGCTCCAGGGCTTCATCCGGACGATCTGAAGCGAACATTTCCAAGCTTGGCAGAATAGCCTGCAATGCCTGAAGGAAAAAGGACGTCTGTGCCGCGCCTTTGTAGTCGCAAGATTCAACCATGACCAGCAACACCTTGATCCATGACCGCAAGACTCGGAGGCATTGTGACCCAATCTGCTTTTGTCTGTCAGAGGAAATTAGGTACTCCATAATCATAACCTCTTCTCTTTCGATGAGCGCCAAATCATTAACCGCAATGACCTTGTTTTGCTGTGCTTCTCCTCTCTTCAATAAAAGAATCTCCCTGACACGCTCTAGGTTGTAAACTTGATTAGCATCAGCGTCGTTCTCTAAGCAGGAAGAGAGATCCAGGTCTTTGTGGAATTGAATCGGTGGCGGGGGAATCTCCCAGAATCCGTCCGGTAGTAGGAAGTCGAACAAGTCAAATACAGTCGGTGTTTGAATCGTCTCATTGCCCTCTACGATAATTTGGCCATTGAGGGCATCAAAGATACGTCTCTTAACGCCAGGCATGCGCCCTTGGGCTATTTTGCAGAGTTCCATGGCTATATACTCCATGGTCATACTTCGAAGCGTCAAAAACTCAATCAGTGTCACTGCTCCATCGGTCACTGGGAATTGTGAATTTCCAACGATTTGGCCTTCCCAGGACAAGTCTGGCTGAATGACAGTCTCGCGAGTAAGAAGATGGAAGAGAAGCTCGTTCTCGCGAAGTTCTCGGATGACAATTGTAGACGATAGCGGTGAGCTCCAAAGGATATTTAATATGCGCATCACGCGAGATTTGATGCCAATGAGCCACTGTCTCATACCGAGTGCATCGTTAGACGGAGACTCTAGCAGGAGTCCCAATATGCTGTGAAACAATGAGGTGCGAGATGCAAAAGCGCTGTTGACTTCGACTAAGAGCGAATCCAACCCGCACTTAAAACCTAGCAGCAAGTGCGCAATGGTAGGCTCCTTTGGCTTCATTCGAAGACATTGGTATAAAAAGTCCAGGATATACACCTTTGTTATATAGAGGGGCGAATCTGCTCCGCTTCCTGCTTCAAGAGGAGTCATCACTTCGGCTATGAACGCTCGCGATATGGCTTCATGCTCTCCATTCGCTTCCATGGCAACAATTGCCTTGTTTCGATGAGCGTGGCGACTAGTTCCAGACCAGGCAGCTGTGATCTTAGATGACGAAGACATCTTCTCCAGCAACTTTAGACAGGCCAACGTCAAGTCAGGGTGACCTATGCCGCAGTATTTTCCCAGGTCTACCACAAGATTTAATCTCGTCACCAGACCATCTTGGAACGAAGCATACGCAGCATTGGCGACAGGTTGTCTGCGTGAGCCGGACTGGGTCTTGATTAGCGGCCGAACGAGATCGAGATAGGTCGTTTCAAGGTCTAGAACTTTGGATATGACCTCTACCGCACGCAGCACGCCCAAGATGAGTGGTGAATCCGGAGTCGCGTTGCCAATGTCGACAGACTTTTGGTGAATGGTATTAAAGAGGGCCGTCATCACTTTATCGTTGAACATCCACTCCATCACTCGTGCGAAAGGATGCATCCTAACATATGTCGCCAAATCAGTTGTCGAGACTAAAGAGTCGATAGCAATGTTCGTCTCGTTAGCCAAGACCAAGAGGTCCTCGTTAAACGTGGTTAGGCAGGCAAGTATAAATTCCAGGCAGCTGAGTCTGAGCACTCTCGTCTGATGAACGTCTTGGAGCTCCTGAATCTTTGATGAGAAAACAAGACCAACAACAAAATCGATATACACTTCAATTCCAGGCGCTCGAGAACTGGCACCGATATTCTCTGGAAATGGCAGACCGTCGTTCAGAGGATTAGAATCGCTTGCAGGGGTGACCAGTTCAATCAAGAGCCTGATGAAGGACTCGGGATCCTCGAAGCCATTGCTCATCTCGTCAAAGATGCGATCCATTGACACCAAGGGTGTTGGTTGCGGCGATCGTATCGTGCCCGCAGTTGCTGAACCAACATAACCCCCGGAGATCCAATTCTCCAGACATCTCCACATTGCATGGTTTTCCTGAAGACTCTTGCGGCTTACTAGAGACTTCAAGGCCAAGAAGATGCAGCCACGTAGTTGAGAAGGTATGGGGCTGCTGGCCAACTCGTAGAGCATATCTACAAGATTGTAGCCCGAGTTCAACAACAAGAACTGCCTGGTAATCTCACTTTCGCTCGCAAGCTTCGTTATAAGGCGCAGATAACACTCGAGCATCATGGATGACTCAGGTTCGGTTTCTATGACATCGGAGGCGGGCTTTCCGCCCCGATATCTAACTGTCTGGGTCGGAATAGGCTTCTGCTTAATCTTGTCTGAGAAAAAATCAAGCTCCTTGAATATCTGAGTCCATGTTAGAGATTGAGTCCTTCTCATCTTACCAGACGAGTGATGGCCTTCGTCTAGGAGGAACTCATGCGCGGCAGTAGCACATTCGTCGTTTACGGAAATAGCTTGGAGCATCTCGCAAAAAGCTGCAACCAATGGTGTTGAGGCTCTCCGAGAAGCCCAATGCATAAACCCGGCGAGATTGCTGTCTGGGTCTTGCCAAAAGTTTGCAGAGGCATCAGGTCGCCCCTCATAAGCGTATGCGATGATTAAAAGGAACCTCTCCAAATCCAGGTCTTGCTCGTGTGTCTGGCTGAGTTGGCGCTGCTCATCTTCTTCCACTCTGAGCTTTCGAAGGACATCAGGAAGATTAGTTATGAAGGCGTCAACGAAAACCTCCAGCTGGGACATTAAACACAGCTGGAAGAAGCTAGAAAATTGAATTCGCTCGGAGACCAGTGGTGATGATTTTCGTTGTAGCCATTTGCGCATGCCGGCCCGAACAGAGTCGTGCCAGTCTGGAGATCGGATATCTCCAGCCACCGAGAGCATGAAGTCAAACGCGCCATCTTTTAGGGAGTCTAGGAACTGCTTTGACCTCTGACGATCCTCTGTAGTAAAGTTAGCCGAGCCAAGATACAAATAGCGAACATAAATCCATACCTTCATCAAGGTCTGTGCCTGGCGGGATAGCAGATTCGGGAGGATCGTCCAAATACCATCCACTATATTCTGCAAGCCACCACGCTCGGACTGTTGCATGTAGAAATGGAAGCGGCCAAGTTGAGTCATCTGAGGGTGGGAAAATCTGTGTGTTGAGCTCTCTTCCTTGCCTTAGGTCGTAGCCTCCTTCGGATGATGCAAAGACAGACATGTAGGCGCCGATTGCTGGAACGAGGTGGACTATTGTTCGGAGAGAATTCACGTTAGTTAAAACATCCGCTGGAGAAGAGCACACGAAGGCACTGACCTAGTAATGTGTCATATTTATCCCACTTTTTCAACACAGAGATGAATTCTGTGAAATCGGCTGTCTCGACCTGCCTCTTATCCACACACTCGCACAGGATGACACCCAAAGCTTCGTGCTGCTGAATCAGGCTCACACGAGAGAACTCAACGGTTTCCAGTTCCTCTGGCAGTTCATCTGCGGGCACGTTACCCAAAGTCTGAGCAGCTGTCAATTTTTCTCCCAGCTTCTGTAGCCATGTCTTGATTTCCACCATGGTGTGTAGACATCTCGGTGCCAGGCGCTCCGCTTCGCCGTGACTTTTTCGGAGTAGGCGGGTATCAACGTAAACTTTGATGGTCTCTAACGCGCTCGACTCTTCTCCGTCGTAGTCCACGTTGTTCAGCTCCAGAAATAGCCTGAAAGAGTCCAGGGCGTACTTCCGCTGCTGGTGGAATCGAATCACGGCACACTCGAGAAGCGATCGTCCTAGGACAGAGACGTCGTCCTGAGAGTCGAGGAGGTATCTGACAGCTTCCACCTCGTCAAGGTCGATCTCATCCGAAAGCGCAAACACATCCTGTTGGAACTTGTCGTTGACCGAATACTCGTCGCCGTCAATAGAGACCTTGCCTAAAAAGATGTGAGCTGATGTGGTTCCCTCGTTGGCTTGCGAAGCCGTGCATCATACCGGTCTTGACACTGCAGCGACTCTTTTCGCTCTTCTTCGGACGCTCCCATATTCTCCCCAACTCCTTCTCAAATATTTCAAACAGCAGTTCGTTGCTCAAGTTGTCAGAGCTGCTGCCCCCACCGCTGCTCAGCGTCAACAGCTCGCGGTGTAGGGCCTGGAGGGCATCTAGCGTCGTAATCTCGGCCATATTGGCAATCAAACGCTATTGCATATTGGAATTGGAATAAGTCGCGATAGCGGGAGCCGCCCAGAAACGCCAGACGCGCAAATCGCTGCCAGCCGTAAGAAAGCGACCGTGTTGGTGGATTCAAGCTTCTGGATATTTTGGCGATTCTGCCAGCCTCGTTCGCGGCGTCCTTTGGGAAGGCGGTGAGGATTTTGCCGGCCCATCAACAGTTCGCAGCTGCGCTTAGCTCCAAACGCAGTTCTAGGCAACGGGCTACAGCTCGTGGAAACATGAAGCCTAGGGAACAAGTGAATTGCCGCGGTGATTTAGGCATAAAAAGTCGCCTTGCTCGTATATACAGCTTCGTTTCTTTTCCTTGATTTTTTTTCTCTCTTGTTTCACCGAGATTTGATTTTCATTGTGATACTCCCATCATAGACGTGTGTACACATTCGCACTGCGGCTGCTCCAACGGCTCATCGACAGATGAAGCGCTGTCGCGACGCGAACCGCTCTATGATCAAAATACATAGAAACCCAATACGCATCAGCGAGCCTGCAATATCCATATAAGAGAGTTTCGACTAGGCGATTCCGTTTTTTTCGAGCGAAAAAACACAATGGCTTCTTCTCACAAATCAAGCATCATGACCTTGGCGAGTGCGGACATCGATTTCTCTTATAATGTCGGGTGTCTTATTCTTACTAACCACGAATGCAGACAAGGTGAAGATAGGCAACCTCAAAGAGCGCGAGAAAGCTGTGGATGGTATGTGAAGAGTCATCCGAATCTAGTTCAGTATTAATGTTTTTGCATCTTAAGATCTGGCCCAACTTTTAAACCCGAGGAATACATCCGCGAATCTGTATGACTTATTCCCCTGCACCATGGTCCCCTTTTGCCTCTAACAGTATCCAGCTCTGATCTAGGAGATAAAGGTTACCACGAAATATTCGAAGCCATATTCAGCCTCGTACTCCGTGAAAAACCAGTTTATTTTGACAAGACAAAGTCACAGTCGACAGCGAATACTACCGCGTCGCGACTGTCCAAATGTGCGGCCGCAGTCAGGATGGCAGCAAGTCGCGGCGCCAACAAGATAGGACGAAAGACGTTGCTTGCTGTCATAGATCACATCACACAAGTCTTGCCTGGTCCTGACGATGACTTCGTACGGCCGCTGCTACGAGATTATGTCAAATCCTTGACAGAAATCGTGTCTCGGCAGGCTAATGCTGAGCTCTTGGCCAGGAAAAACGCAGAGCCATGGCAGGCTTGCGTCGATTTATTTGTCGATATTGCCAACAACATTCTTCCAAGCGAAGCCAATACGGCATCATTGCCTCACACTACGAGACCTTCCCCAGCACCAACTACCTCTTCTTCTCGATCGCTGCCAAGGTCAAACTCAGCTGTGCAAGCCCAGCGTCACGCTGGACAGGGAGAAGGTGGCCCATTAAAAGATGCTCTTGAGGGACTCTATCACCTAGTCTCAGCGACCAATGCTCCGATCCTTCGGGGAGCACAAGACATTACTGATCTTGCCCTGAGAGTCTTGAATATCAAGCACCTCAGCCCCGGCTCCACTCAGACACTTTGCTTTTCAATCGTCAACACGGTCTTTCGAGTCACTGAAGCAGATAAAGTAGATGATGCAATTGCTTTGGCGAAAGATCTGCTACCTCATATGGGCCACTGGTGGCGTGCAGAAAAGGTCTCTCAGGATGAACTCATCAAGGCTTTGAGGAATGAGATATGCAGAAGCATATTTCTCATGCACCTACATCTGGAACATCTTGCAGTCAATCTTTGGGATGCCGACGTACGCAACGAATTGGAAAACTTAATTGAGCCTCTGTGGCAAGAGTATGCCAAACGAAGTGAAGCATTTCGTCTCCAACTTGCCGATTTGACCTTCGCCCCATCGCCCTCACGAGGACATGTCATGCAACTTGGTCTGTTTGGACTCCGTCCTCACAATATCGAGGGGGAAAGCCACTGGGCAATAGTTCAGAATCTTGCCTTCTTAGAGGCTATGTTATTGCGTCCTAAAAAGGATGTCGTGGACAACGATGCGGATAATAGAGATCAACCTAGGAAAAAACGACGGATCCAACACGATCCGAATCCCATCAGGCTCAAGCTTAAATCGCAGCAAGCTGGAGTTGTTCGAACCGCATTGCAACTAGTGCCATTTATGCTTGAAACAAATACTTTGAGTCAGAGTGATATCGATGAGCTTCTCGCAGATCTCGTTGCCTTTGCTGGGGACAAGAATGCAATCACAGCGTCTTGGGCTCTAATTGCTTGCTCCAGGTGAGACTTCGCAACATTTCTGTGCCTACGCACTACTAATCTCTATAGCTGTGCTCTATGGTCCAAAGAGTGTCGGCTTCAACAGGACATATGGAGGCAAATATGGCATTTGGCTGCCCGCTCAGTCAGCCTTCCGGCAACGAGCCGTGCCGCTTGTCTTTTACTGCACAGCATAATCGAAACTGATATTTTGCCGTATCATAATCTGTCAGACGATATAAACAGCATTATTACAACGCCAGATATCAACGGACCTGGTATACTCTGTGACACATCTCTTGCATTGATGTCACACTTATTCCATATTCGCAACTCGAGGCTGCCTAGTGCCAGCCATAGCACGTCTAGCTACATTATAAGATGGGTTTTCTTACGATGGAATCCGAGTATGTTTCGAAGTTGAAAAGCTGGGTGATATCTACTAATTTTGATACGCTTAATAGGCGAGCTGTCGTATGCATCATTTCAATCTGCGCATGTACACCCCGTTGATCTCACCAACATTTTGTATCTATGCTGCGGAGCCCAACCAATTTCTTCAACCCGCCAAGATGTTACCTCCGGTGGTTCGTTGGGTGAGACGTGGATATACCAGAGAGAGATTGGAGATTTCAACGAGTATCTTCTCTTATTGGGGCACGAAACTAGCGATACCATTTCCAACGAATGTTGCTATTTATCGACTAAGGAGGCTCTCCCTCTTGCAGCAGATGCCACTAGCTTTTTCGCTTTGAAGAAGCTTGTTTTAGAACTCCTCTATCCCAAGCTCGAAGAGCTGAAAGAGCTGTGTGTTTCATGGACGAAGAAGGCCAGCGATGGTGGAATCCAAATTTCATTTGATCGGTTTCAAAGCCTCATGTCCGCATGCGTAATGGGAACATTACTGATGCCTCATCTGAACCGTCTGAACTCGGCTCAGTCTTCTTCCATAGAGGCGCTTCTATTAGAGTTGGCCGAGGGCGGTATTTCGGCTGCACTGAGTTCCGTTGAGCCGGCAGCCTTCATCGAGTTGACATTGAAAGAGTTAAGGCCTTGCATACCAGAAATCAGCACAACAAATCTGAGCCAAATGTGCGCGGAGAGTCCTGGAATGCTCAATCTTCTTTCCAAGATGTCCGAAATCATAGAACAGCGACAAGCAAGTCAGCGCTCGGGAGATCATTCAGACTTTATGGATCTGGATGACGATTTTGGCACTTACAACAGCCAGGCTGCGACGGCGTCCAACACTTTTTCCACACCAAGGCAGAATGTACAGCTCTGTCTAAATCCTCAAGCATTTTACATTGAAACGAGGTTGCGATTGACGCTTCTAAAACTCATCTGCCATGATCGAAGCCAGCTGGGCCTATTACCAGGTTCATACGTCGATGCTCTCTTGGCACAGTCTGACGACGAGCTGCTCTCATGCCGGCGTCTCTTAATAGAGATTGTTAGATCAGATCTTGTTGTGAGTGGAGAAGCGGCTTTGGTTATTATCGAGAGACTTGGGGAGATTGTCGGGAACCCGGAATATCAGTCATGTGAAGTTGCCCAAAGCATTTGCATTGAGGTGATTGAAGGTCTATGCAACACCTGGCTTCATGACACTCAGAATCTGACTGATAAGGTTGGCGATCTATATGCTCATTTTGTCAAAGTGTGCTTTCCATCCAACATTCTTTCTCCAAAGACTCAAATGTCACTCGTCCGCTTATTATTCACTTTGTTAAGGATCAATCCCGAGTACGGAAGTAGCTTGGGGCTTGATTCGTGTCGAACATCGTTGCTTCTCATATTGAAGAAGAGCCCAATGAAGGTTAAATGTTTCATTGCGGAGAGGGTGGCCGATATATTTGAGCTCTATATTTTGATGCTTCACGATGAGGTTTTCGTGGATATCTTGAAGAACCTTCCAAAGGACCCTGGCAATAGCGCAGGCATTGCCTTCCGCTTACTCGTTCTATCTAAGATCGCTTGCAGTTGGCCGACTCTACTCAGGAGATGCACGTATCATATTTTCGAAATTCCGGGCAAAATACTTGAGTCAGCCAATTACGCAAAACGATGCTTAGCGGACATATCTATTGTCCTAAATCTCAAGTCTCCAACAGAACTCTTTCAGCTATTTTCTCGCCAGCTTCTATATACTTGGCTGGAAGCGAATCCAGTGAAAAGCATTCCATATTCCATCTTTGGATATGCCAGCCTTGGAGATTTGCTGAAATCTGCACAAGCTGAAGCTATCGGGCTCGCAATAATGCGCGGACAGGAGGAGAACAGTGCCGATATAGCTCGACTAGTTGGCATAGCAGAGACTCAGCTTATCCAGCAGAATTTTGCAACCGCGCTTTCATACGGTTTACTATATGCAACCACGTTTGGAAGCCAAGAAAAGATCAAAGGCGAAGACCGCATCAAACAAAAGCTGGGCCCCAAGCCATATATTGAGTCGGTACATCTTCATTTTATCGACATACTCGCGCTTTTGTTTGATCTTATTGATCAAGAAGACCCTATAGAGAAGATCTTTTTAAAACAGACGCACTTCAAATATGCGGGTGAAAATTTAGAAGCAATCAAAGCTATTGCGCACTCACCGGCTAATCTTCCGGCGAATCAACAGCCAATGTTCAGAGCACGATCCGTGTTCAATGAACTTATACGTCTTTGTCAAGGAACCGAGTTTCAATTTCATGACCTTTGGACACCAGCCGCAGTGGTTGCAATTGCTCGTAAGCTATTCAATACGGTCCATCCGGCGCTCGGCTCTCTTCACGCATGCTCTGTCCTCCGCAAAGTGAGGATACTAGTATGCTTGGCCGGGCCCGTCGCCTTGGAATCATACTGTTTAGAGATGCTATTAAGCTCTATTCGTGGTTTCATTGTAGATTCCGAATGCGCAGACGATGCGCTCGGAATTAGCCAATATTTACTTTCCCGGGGGAAAGCATACTTGACCCAGGTGCCATCATTTCTCGCTGGCTACTCCCTATCGGCCTTGGCATCTCTGAGGGTTTTCCTTGAGTCCAGCCAGTCCAGCACTACACAAGAGAGTCAGTTTAAGGCTACTATGAGTAAGGCACAGAAATTTCATGAGTGGTTTAGTCAGTATCTATCAGATTATACGTCCCCAAGATTTGAGAGTCAGTCGCAGAATGACTTATTCAAGTCCATCACTCTGTCGGCGGCTCATATACAGTCTTCTGGGAATGCGGAGAAGAATACCTCAGAAAGCAAGCTTCTTTTGGACATCTTAAATGATGAGATAGCAGAGAGTCAGTTACTCAACGAATCTTCACGACAACTTGCCCTGGGCCTTCTCTGTGGCGATTTTACGATCCCAACACATAGCAGGAATGACGTTGTGGAGAGTGATCAAAATGCTATTGCTCATGCTTCGGCGGTATGGAAAAGCTGTGGCGCCCAAAACCTCAGTGAAAACTATCTTGCCTGGGCAGGACGAGTCGTTGGTCGTTCGTTTCTAGCTTCAGGGACCATTCCCGAAGATATCTTGCGGGAATCACAGCTCAGCCAATATGAAAAAATAGCCCCAGGGCCCCATGGATCCGAAATGGGACTTCTCCATCTTCTCCAAAACCTTACGATGAATCCCAATTCTGTCACAGCCGGGTTAGCCGAAGCCACGTTACGGACTGCAATATCGCAAGCAGTTGCAGAAGACGATGGACCCCTTGTCACAGCTGGTCAGCGAAGCCTGTCTGAGTCGCTCTTCATGGCATCTCAATGGGGCACATATCGTACTCCCCCTTCAGAAGCTGCATCTACCGGGCTACCAGAAGATGGTCAGTTTTCTTGGACTGAAAATGTTGCCTCTCAGAACTGGTTACGTCGGTTGAGTGCATTCCTTGCTCAATCAGTACCGAGCTCAATACTGCTCTCTGTACTTTCACCGGTGCTACTGAAAGTTAAAGGGTTTGCCGAAAAAGCCTTTCCTTTCATCGTACACCTAGTGCTCTACTTCCAATTGGAGCAGCAACAAGCTACCAAGAAGTCACTATTCGGCGCCATGAGGCAATGGCTGGGATCGACTGAGCCTACGGCCAGAGATAACATCAAACTCCTAATTAATACGATTCTTTATCTCAGAACCCAAGAATATCCCAAAGAGGTATCTATAGCAGATCGACTGCGTTGGCTGGATATCGACTACGCTATGGCAGCGTCATCTGCAACCCGTTGTGGTATGCATAAGACGGCCCTACTCTTCGCTGAGATAGCCGCTTCTGAAACAGCCCGCGCTTCTCGAAGGTCCTCTGTAACTAAAGAAGCGGATATCAACGAAACCTTGTTGGCAATTTTCGAAAACATTGATGACCCAGATGCGTACTATGGTTTACCTGAAGACGCAAGCCTGTCAAACGTTCTGTCCCGCTTGGAATATGAGCAAGAAGGCACAAAGAACCTAGCATTCAGAGGTGCTCAATATGATAGCCATATTCGCCTACGACAAAACACGTCAGAATCAGACGCCCACGCTTTAGTGAAAGCACTAGGCACTCTTGGATTTGCTGGGTTGTCTCATTCTCTCATGCAAACGCAGCAGAATCTTGGCTCAACTCCATCTTCCATTGAAAGCACATTTCACACTGCCAGGAGACTTGAGATCTGGAATCTCCCTGTGCCTGCCACAAGCGACCATCATGCTATTGTAACATATAAAGCGTATCAGACTATGAATCAGGCCACGAACCTCTCAGCAATCCGGAAATCTATATATGATGGCTTCGCTCGTACGATGAAGAGTGTAGTCGGCAACAACCGCAATGCAACAGCACTTAGAAGCCGACTAGGAGCTTTAGCAGCGCTGTCCGAGCTAGACGAGATTTTGAACATTGCAGATGTAACAGAACTGGAGAGCCTGATGAGCCGATTCCAGGAACGCAGTCAATGGATGAAAAGCGGCATGTAAGTGAAAATTCTCCAAAAGCCAAGTGAAGCTGCAGCTACTAAGATACATATAGATATGACGATGTCAGCCAAATCCTGTCTTGTCGAGGAACGACCATGAGCATGTTCACTCAACATGCATCGCTTCTTGGAAATGCCACACTATCCGCGGCAGGCATACGGCAGATGGAAATCAAGTCAATGCTTTTGGCATCTGGTATATATCGTTACCACCAAGCTACACAAGAATCGCTAAACATTTCGACGGCTCTGAGTGATCTCATAAATCCATGCGAAGACTTGGGCGTTCATGTCGATGTCGCTATCAAGATAGAAGTCGCAAACTCATTATGGGATCACGGAGAGATGACCACATCGATTAAAATGCTTCAGCGTATCGACAACGTCACAGCACTCAAGAAACAAGCAATACCTGTCAGCCGATCTGACCTCCTTTCAAAGATTGGTCATAGGATGTCTGTCGCGCGTCTTGAGAAACCCCGAGATATACAGAAAAAGTATTTGGAGCCAGCGCTCAAGGAGCTTAAAGGTGGCGTCGAAGCAAAAGAAGCAGGTTTGGTGTTTCACCAATTTGCCGTATTTTGCGACGAGCAGCTTCAAGATCCGGACAGCTTAGAAGATCTGACACGCTTGCAAAACTTGAAGAAGGGCAAGAATGATGAAGTCGAGGAGCTCAAATCACTCATTTCCTCCACTAGAGACTCGCAACTCAAAGCCAAATACTCCCATGTGCTCTCAAAGGAGAAGCAGTGGCTTGATCTTGACGAACAAGAGTTGCGCCGTGTCGAAATGACCCGCAGTGAATTTGTTCGTCTGAGTCTTGAAAACTATCTGCTCTCGCTGGCATCTTCTGATGAGCATAACAATGACGCCTTGCGATTCACGGCGCTCTGGCTCGAAAGATCAGACGACGATGCAACAAATAAGGCAGTAACGCGACATCTCTCCAAAGTCCCCACGGCCAAATTTGCAGGCCTTATGAGCCAGCTGACCTCGCGACTACAGAACCAAGATTCAGCGTTTCAGCAGCTGCTCTCAAATTTGGTGTATAATATTTGCGTGGATCACCCTTACCATGGCATGTACCATATCTGGTCCGGCACCAAGGCGAGGGTGCAGGAAAAAGATGAGGTTGCAGTCCTTCGTGTAAGGGCCAACGAAAAAATCGCGGGAAAGCTTGCAAACACAAGAGCTGTTGCCGATATCTGGGTCTCGATTGAGAAAACAAGCAAATACTACCACGGCCTTGCTCTAGAAAGAGACCAAGAGAAGTATAAATCCGGTGCAAAGGTTGCTCTGAAAGATTCCACCGCAGCCAAAAATCTGATGAACTACCTCTCCAAGTTCCGCATACCTCCTCCTACCATGCATATCGAGGTGAATGCGAATAAGGATTATTCTAGGGTCCCCATGATCTCAAGGCTCGAACCAACGATGACAATCGCTTCGGGCGTAAGTGCGCCCAAGATTATCACCGCAATTGGAACCGATGGCGCGAAATATAAGCAGCTGGTGAAGGGTGGCCAGGACGACCTCCGTCAAGACGCCATCATGGAGCAAGTCTTTGCAGCAGTCTCGTCGCTGCTCAAGCTTCATAGAGCTGCACGACAGAGGAATTTAGGTATTCGAACATACAAAGTACTTCCGCTTACGGCCTCATCTGGACTGATTGAGTTTGTCCGCGACACAATCCCTCTCCATGAATTTCTCATGCCAGCACACGAGCGGTACTACCCCCGAGATCTTAAGGGCTCGCAATGTCGGAAAGAGATATTCAACGTTCAGAACAGAACAGTGGAACAGCGCATCAGCACATACCGAAAGGTCACGGAAAAATTTCAGCCTGTCATGCGATACTTCTTCATGGAATACTTTGTAGACCCTGATGAGTGGTTCGTCAAGCGGCTAGCATACACGCGGAGCACCGCGGCCATATCAATGCTCGGACATGTGCTTGGCCTGGGCGACCGCCACGGCCACAACATCCTGCTGGATACCAAGACTGGAGAGGTCGTACATATTGACCTGGGTATCGCATTTGAGACAGGCAGAATTCTGCCCGTGCCGGAACTTGTACCATTTCGCCTTACAAGGGATATCGTAGATGGTATGGGAATAACAAAGACAGAAGGCGTGTTCCGCCGTTGCTGTGAGGTCACTCTAGACGCTCTTCGAGAAGAGCAGTACTCAATCATGACAATCTTGGATGTGTTGCGATACGATCCTCTCTATAGCTGGTCTGTTTCGCCGGTACGACTAGCTAAACTACAAAAGGCCCGACAGGATGATGACGGAGCCATTGACGACGCAGACCAAGCAGACGTGGACACGAAGAAGGGAAAGAAGCCTGGAAGTCATCTGAATGAGCCATCCGAAGGCGACCGAGCCTTGGAGGTTGTGAGGAAGAAGCTGTCGAAGACACTGAGTGTGACAGCCACGGTCAACGATCTCATCAACCAGGCGACGGATGAGCGAAATCTCGCGGTGTTGTATTCTGGTACGTAAAGCAGAGAACTTTCACCATTCGGCTCTTTACATTTAGAACGGTAGTTGGAAATGCTGACTCTTTTTTACAGGATGGGCTGCATATGCATGACCAATTAGTTGTACCCCCTGACATTGGCAGGTGACAAGGCAATATTCCTTGGAGGGAAGTTTGTGTAATGCTACTCGATACATGGCATAATCCGGTACAATGAATCACGTTGGAAAGTGTGGTCAGCGAGATTAACTTACGATATAATAATTGGGCTCGTGGTGGCATGAAATCCGAAATCTAGAACGGCCATGTGTTACCATGCCACAAATCACTCAATAGTAGCGGTTCAGATAGAATGTTATCTCGTAAGCACTTCAAGAAAAGGAAGGCTGCATTAACTCAAGCTAGCACTTCAGCTCGTTCCTTACAATGCTCAGCTAACCTTACAATGCTCACGGAGCTATCAGTTTAAGGAAATTTGCATAATCTGGGTAACATCAGCCTGACTATTGCACCATCTGATCAGCTTCAATCCATGTCTTGATCGTGATCCTCTCTTCTATACCGACCGTGATCTCCTTTTCTATGCGGATCGAGATTGCGTTTTTCTTAACATACTCACGCGGCTATAGCCTGATTCCCACGCTCCAGAAACGAATATGGAGTTGTGCTTTTTGGTCCGCGGGGGAGGTTACCATGCGTCATCGACCTAAGCAGTATATCATGATACAGAAGCACTAGAGTTATCTCAAAAAGTATTTAAAACAAGTTGGGTCCCGTATTCCCAGAGGGATATTATGAGCAGCACTTTCTCAGAAGCAAATTAGTTATTTTACCTTGACTTAAAATTCTTTAAAAGCACCTATTTCTTTGTTGAATATTCCTCATTTATCACCATGGTATCTTTGAAACCCGAGAATATTGGCATTGGGCCGCTTGTTACTGCCATGTCTCGAAGCAAACCAAACGAGACAGCCATCGTCTTTAATGAAGCCACCATCACCTATAAAGACCTCCATATCATGTCACAGTCTCTAGGCCGTGAGTTGGTGGACGCCGGCATTGTCTATCAAGATATCGTGGGCGTTCTTACTGGGCATGGTGTTGAAACTATTGTTTCTCGGCTGTCTTGTGCGAGCTGCTACGGAAGATCAAGCTTTGAAAAGGCTCTTGAATAACTCCAAAAGATATGGTCTTTCCCTTGCTGAGTCCAACATCGAGGTAATAGTTGGCGACTTTGGCCAACCAATGCTAGGTCTCGAGGCGAGTGACTACAATAATCTGGTCAATCAGACGGATGTCGCCTATCATCTCGGAGCACATGTCGATTACACGCAGCCGTACTCGAGCAATATCGAAGCCAACGTTTTGGGAACCTATCACTTGCTGAAATTCGCCAGGGATGGGCATCTGAAGCCGTTCCACTATGTTTCCAGCATCGCAGCTTTTGGTCCGACTGGATTGCTGTCAGAAGATGGCAAGCTTGATGAAGACCAGTCTCTGGAACAATACCTGGAGCCAGCTCTACAATACGATACTGGTTATGGACAAAGCCAGTGGGTGGCAGACGAGATGGTGGCTCGCTTGATGCGGCGAGGATTCCCTGCGGCGATTTATCGTCTCGGCTTTATCTTGTGCAGCAACACCAATGGAATGGGAAATCCAGACGACTTCATGGGTCGACTTCTCTCAGGTTGCGCAACACTTCAATCCTACCCTCTATTACCCAATCAGCGAAAAGAGATCATGGCTGTAGACGATGTGGCAGCAATTATCAAGGCCATATCAACGTCGGACCAGAGCCTAGGACATGCGTATCACATCACGCCCGACGTCGGGAGGTCGATCGACATGAATGAATTTTTCGAACTGGCCGGAAGCCTTTGCGGGATCGAAATGAAAGGTATCCAATACGCTGACTGGGTAAAGCAACTCCAGACGGCCCAAAACAACACGCCTCCGAGGGTGTTTCCGCTTCTCCCGAAGCTGGAGGAGAGAGTACTTGGCCAGAAGACACGATGGAAGTTGTACGAAGGAATGGCACGCATCCGTGTCGATAATACGGTGCGTGCCCTTGAACGAGCTGGTGTTGATGCGAGTATCTTGGCATCTGTTACGCGTGAAGCACTTGGGCGATATCTTGAGGATTGCCTGGGGATTGGTAAGAAATGGGGCTCTTTCTTGTTTCATTCAATGAATTGCCATCAATATTTAAAGTTGAGTTGACAGCATCGCGAGAGTTCAATCATATGCATGGGCGATCATTCATGTCGGCATTAATTGATGCCCGCCCACTATCCCTGGCATTACATAGTAGTTGCTGACGCCCGGGCGTCAAATCAGATCGCGTCAGTACGTGTGCCCACTAATAGAAGGGTCCTGTAGCGCGTCAAACTGCCCTGTAGCGCGTTGCTAGCGCCTCAGCAATCACTAAAGCCCCCTGTAATCGACCTCCAGCTCCCTTAGGTTCGATGGGCTTGACGGGAATTTCCCTTATCGCGGGGTCCCGGCCAAACTCCTCCATCCATCATGACATAATATAGGCTCGACCCAAGCACCCAAACTTCGACCCAAAACCGCCCGTCCAGAGTCCCACCCGATTACTCGATCTCCCCAGCGCTGAAGATTACGGCATCTGCTGGCAGAGACAATCATCCTCTGCCTAGCTGATCGAGTCTCCCGTGCCACCGACCCCGGCCCGGCATCCCCATCTGTCAACACACATCTTCCACCTGGCGCTGACCTGCGCCCATCGACGTTCATGCAATCAGCGACTGTTGAACCGTCCTCGCCGTCACGCCGCCGCCCACGCAATTCATCATCGTCGTCGACGTCGCCATCGGCAGCTAAGAGGCCCAGGTTTGCCGACGGCTCGACCATGGCCAGTGCCAAAGCAAGGGGCAAGATGCCCGAGGTCATCGACCTGACGAAGCGCCAGTCGGCCTTTCAGCCGCACACCGGAGCGCGGAAGCTGGTTATCAAGAATCTGCGCAGCCCTGGCAACCGTGAAGCGCGGATCCGAGAGTACTATGCACGGACGGAGAGAGAACTCGAGGAAGCTCTCGACGCAATCATTAACAGCCAGCATCCGGGCATCCCACTGGAGCGTCTCTACCGTGGCGTCGAGGACTTGTGCCGTAATGGCAGCGCCGACAAGGTGTACCGGACGCTCAAGGACAAGGTTGACGAGCACCTAAAGGGCGTCATCCTCCCCAAGATACAGATCGCGGCTAAGGTCTCCAGCCTCGAAGTCCTGAGGAGGACACTGGCAGAGTGGAAGACGTGGAATGCCCAGACGGTATGGTTGGACCCTTTACATTTATGCAGCCCCGTATGTCGCAACATGAAGCTTACTCGGCGTTTAGATCCTCATCAGGTCGACATTTAGCTACTTCGACCGTACCTATCTGCTCCCCAAATCCTTGCCATCAATCAACGACTTGGCTATTACGCGCTTCTGCAGAATGGCTTTCTCGTCGTCGCAAGCTGCCCAAGCAACCCCGACCATAGGAGCTGACATCGTCTTGGCAATTTGCGAGCTGATTAATTTCGATCGCCGAAATGACAGTCGGAAGGAGCCTGAACTGCTCAAGGATTCCCTCATGATGCTCTATGTGCTGGGAGTATACACGAAGCAGTTTGAACCCGTCTACCTGCAGCACTCTGAGGCGTATTTCAAAGAGTTTGGAGAGACTTGCAGTCCTCTGAGTTTGAAAGAGTACATCGAGCAATGCGAGCGCCTCCTGGAGCTCGAAGATCGCCGCTGCATGACATACAACTTGGACAGCACAACACAGAGGCAATCAATGATGCTAGCGCACAGCATTCTCATCGACCAATATTCCGACAAGCTGCTTCATGGGGGTAGCTTGTCCAATCTATTGGCCGATCGAGATATGAAGTCCCTCAAGGGATTATATGATCTTCTTAGACTTTCGAGCATACAGAAGAAGTTGAAGACACCATGGAGCGATTATATACGGGCTGCAGGGGCTGCGATTGTGTCTGACAAGGAACGGGGAGACGAAATGGTGCTTCGCCTCTTGGACCTGCGGCGAGCACTGGACTTGACAGTGCGCGACGCATTCAACAAAGATGAAGATTTCCTTTGGGGAATGCGGGATGCATTTGGCAAGTTTATGAACGACCGGAAGATTGCCGACTGCTGGTCATCGGGCACATCCAAGATAGGCGAGATGACGGCAAAGCACATTGACATGCTGCTTCGTGGTGGTATCAGGGCCCTTCCCAAGGACCTTCTTTCCGATGTCAAGGACCGGGCCGCAGCTGAGAAGGCAGGCCACGCCAGCAGTGCTGATGAAGACGCTGAGCTTGACAGGCAGCTAGACCAGGCCCTCGAACTGTTCCGTTTCATTGAGGGCAAAGACGTCTTTGAGGCCTTTTACAAGAAAGACTTGGCCCGCCGCCTTCTCATGGGCCGTAGCGCTAGTCAAGATGCTGAACGCAATATGCTCACCAAATTGAGAGGCGAATGTGGCTCAAACTTTACACATAATCTGGAGCAGATGTTTAAAGATCAAGAGCTCGCCAAGGATGAGATGGAGGCCTACAAGGAGTGGTGCCAGGGCAGTCCAGACCGCATGGGCAAGGTTGATCTGCAGGTTATGATCCTGTCTGCTGCCGCCTGGCCAACGTACCCTGATGTCAGACTCAATCTGCCCGAGGACGTGGCCACACGCATCGACCAGTTTGATAAGCATTACAAGAACAAGCACACAGGCCGAGTCTTGACGTGGAAGCACTCCCTCGCGCACTGTGCCATCAAGGCAACCTTTTCCAAGGGGACAAAGGAGCTCCTCGTATCAGCGTTCCAGGCAGCCGTTCTCCTGCTCTTCAATGATGTCGCTGCCGATGGGTTCTTGGCATATGAGCAAATCTCGGCCGCCACCGGCCTCCAGGCAGGTGACTTGGACCGAACTCTTCAATCATTGGCCTGTGGAAAGGCGCGCGTTTTGACAAAGCATCCTAAGGGGCGCGATGTGAATCCTACCGACACGTTTACTTTCAACAAGGCTTTTACGGACCCCAAATACCGTGTCAAGATCAACCAAATCCAGTTGAAGGAGACCAAGGAAGAAAACAAGGCTACACACGAAAAGATTGCACAAGATAGGCGGTTTGAAACGCAGGCAGCCATTGTTCGTATCATGAAGAGCCGCAAGACAATGGGCCACGCAGAGCTAGTGGCCGAAGTTATCAATTTGACCAAGAAGAGAGGCAGTGTTGAACCGGCCGCCATCAAGAAGGAAATCGAGAGGTAAGCATAAGAAGGAATCCCGAGATCGATGAATAACCAGATAAGCTAACTGCTACAATAGTCTAATTGAGAAAGATTACCTCGAGAGAGAAGATAACTCGTACACATATTTGGCCTAATTGGCTGTAATTGGATTTTTTCTTTCTTTCTTTTTTTTTTTTCCTTTTCTTTGCACAGGTTTGCTTAAATACATTTGGTTTGGTATTGACAGAATGCTTGGAGGGCCAAACAAATGCATGAGGGGCGTGATAGCGTTGCTTGAACAACCTAGATTTGACAGACAGAAAGCATGTCGGTATATGAATTTTACGACCCCATGACGATCACGTACTTTGGCCTTTACTACCTTTACCTAATGTCTATATTTTACTTGCTCCCTTTGCCCGATTTACCCAGCATACTGAAGTCGAGAGAGCGATTGTGGATTCCCCATTGCAAGGCGGTCTGCAATCAGGAAGGACAAATGTGTCCGGTGGACTGCAGCTTTCTATGATTGATTGGCGATTTCAACGTGATGGGAAAATCCCTCACACCCCAATATCGATGACGTTCACGGAACGACACTCCAGGATTGTGCAAGTTGGCAATCTAGCGGTGAGATGTAAACAGGGCAATTCTCTCTCGGCGCCCCTTTTGAGCTGATGTTGGCTGATGGGAGAGATTGGCCGGCAGAGGTTGTGGGAAAAGAGGCACCAAAAAGCAAAGCGCCTTGGCGTTCCGTTTGCCTTGCGTATCACCATCCACAGGCCGCCACGTCAAAGAGGCTTGCAAGATTGCTCATCGAATGATGACAGTCAAGCATCCGTCGGAACCAACAATTACGTCCTATCCCAACAATCTCTTCCTGGTGCTGTGGGGATGATTCCAAAGGCCAGCGTGACACGAGAATCAGAATCAGTCCGGAGCCGTCATGCCCACGTACAAAGCACCGAGTTCTTTCGGGTGCAATACGGCGGTGACAGTTTCGGCTTCCGCTTGAGACTTGGAAGCCACACAATGGCACGGAATTCTCACCAACACTTGCTATTGGGTAGTTTCGCCGTGTTGTGAACGGTAGGATTTGACGCCTCGGATTGGATGGGAAACGCTTTTAGAAACGCGGGACGCGTCGCCCCCTCGCACGCAGGATTCGTTTTTCCATGGCGTTAACGTGTTTCAGGAGCCACGAGGCGTTTTGAAAAGTGAGGCTTCGCGGGCGAGTAGGACATTCGAGATTCACGGCATTTACGGCACCAGCAGCCGGGTTTCCGTTTTGAACTAGAACGGTGAGGCGGCTGGTTGCCTTGCTGGAATTGACGGATCAAAAGCTTTTTTTTTTTTTTTTTTTATGCGGTGTGTCGAGCTGGTGGCGCACGCTCTCGATGCAGGGATCACGACATATGGAGTGTCGCGCTGATGATGATATCTCGCAGCAGACGCGAGGGGCGGGTGCTACTTTTCACATGATTCCTGCTCGGACAAAAGGGTGCGGCGACACTTACACTGGCCGAGGGGAAACGCAAACATTGTTGATGGTGTGCATTGTTCCATCGAATATGAGGCTGCCGCGATTACCTCAAGGCACAGCCGGAATTAGCTGCATCCTTGCATGCACAACATCCCCCGCACGGAGGATTCCAAACCAAATCCATCTCGTTCACCGAAATTAAGCAGCCGCCACATGTCAAATGGACGATGCATACACGTACAGTATTGTACGCCAACTCAGGACGAGGACAGCTGGCAGTTCTCGCCTCACTGGCTGCAGAAATGCGACGCACCAGATATATTGATGCTCGGTAGACCTATTTCGCAGGTCCTCATGTGTTTCGCCTCACTTTTTTTGTAGCTGATTGTGTCATCTTGAGCTTTGAATAAAGATCTAGACGTAGAGATAGCTCGGGATATAAATACTGAGGTGTTTCAGCCATATCCATCTGCCTTGTCTGATCAAGCCATTACCATACTCTATAAATCAAGTCATCGTTTGAAACCTCGTCCAAGTATGACTTCGGGCTTGCCTGCAGGCGTTGTTCGGCTCAGCAGCAATCAACGAGCTGGACAATCAGGCCGTCTCGAGCCACATCAACCCTCTTCCCAGGCACCAGTTCATCAAATAGGAGAGCGAAACTTTGGACGAATGCCTCCTCCAAGCCAGTCTATAATGCAGCCTCACCCTTCACCACAGCACAGCCAAAATATGCCCTTGATCCCATCACACAATGCTCGCGCCTTACATCAGCCAATGCCCGAGCCTCGGCCGCGGCGAAACACCGACGTGTTTGACCTCCGCGACGAGAACATCACCGAGGCAGAAGCCCGGAAGCGCCTCTCTTCTCTCATTGTCGTCCGTATGGAGCGATCGACTGACCCATACGACATTGACGATGAAGGTAGGCCCGTGCCTCCAACTTGGGAGAAGGCAACGCACACGGTGCAGAGAGACATCTCCCAAGAAGAGGCAAGACGCAAAGTCCGTGAGCTAAACAAGGAAACCAGCTCTGTCACGGACAAGAAGAATGAACTTTCGTCAGCCATCCAGCAGCAGTTGGAGTATGCGTGGAATAAGCTGGAGAACACGGAGCTGGATCCTCGCTTCGTCTACACACTCGCTCAACTGGACTGGAAACTCAAGAGAGTCGAGACTGCGGGGAACAATGATAGGAAGCACGACAGAAGAAGCAAGGATAAGAAGCAGAGCAAATCTCGGCACAGGTCCAAGCCTAAGAGAGAACGAGTATCAGTGACGGCGTACTTCAAGAGGGAGCCAGCTCGCAATGAAAACTGCGTGAGGATGTTGAAGGCCCAGCAGACGGAGAGACGAGAACATGAAAGCAGAAGTCTGCCCATGGCGATCCCGGGTCAGCCTCCTCAAGCACAGCCAGTTCATTTTCATGCTGCCCATTCTCCGCCACAGTTTCATACTCGTCAGACGGCGTTTGAGCCTCAAGTTCAATGTCGCTTCCCATTGAATCAGCCTCCAGACGTCATATCCGCTTATCCTACCGGATCTGTTCCTCCTCCTCCTCCTCCTTTTCCACTATCTCCTCCCTCATCTCAGCTGCCATTCTCATCACTACCAGCCCGGATCCCTCCTCCTGCTCTTCCATCAAGCACCTCACGGAACAATATCCCACAAGCAATCGAAGCACAGAATCGCAGGATTCAAGCAAACGCACCTAGAATGGAGCGCCAAGCTACAGCAGGGTCGCACAACTCCAGAAGCTCCATCACCTCCTTCAGCTCTCTCTCCAGCGACGACTCCGATAACCACCCAACTCCAAATTCATCCGTCGACCCCAATTCCCCTCATCATGAAAGACAGAGAGGCCGAAGCAGGTACCGAGAGCATCGGAGTGGAGGCGAATCCGTTGCGCTGGAAGTGGCCCGCCGTCAGAGACCACATAATCCAGCTGATGTATTTGTTACCATTCCTCCTCCAGCGCCTGATCCTATCAAGGCAGTAACAGAAGCAGACATCATGAGGCGCATAGAGCAGAGGGCGTACCGCGAGGGAATCATGGATGCGCATGCAATGGCAAGATCCATGACTACAGGAAGCGTAAACGCAGCACGCCAGCCTCAAATCATACAAGATCCGCCAGCGAGTCAGAGAGCCCCTCTCTATCATACCTCACGATACTCTCTGGGTAGCCAAGACATGGATCGATTGGGGGATCGCCTCAGCCGCGCATCACTAGCAGATGAACCCCGAAGTCGCCTAGAGGCGGCACGCGATCCAGCAATCCATTACGAGTACAGGGAACCACCAAGGCGATACCGTGATGATTCCGATGATGAGATTTCTGTGCCTAGTTCGAGTCGCGGCCCGTGGAGAAGGCAAGATGCTCAACGGTATATGGCGAATAGGAAGCGTACGGATCAGGATGCGTGGGATCTGGGCACTAGTAGTCCTTTGCGATATGGAGAGAGTCGACGGAGAGGGACTTTTGCGGAATACGGGAGGTGAAGATGGATTTTCTTGCCATTTGATGTACTGTGTTTGCTTTGGTTTCTTTTCACACTGGACAGCATGTTATATAGCTCGCGTGATAGTGATTTGGCAATGAAAGACGGAAATTGGCATGAGCTGCATGGAGCATGACTACCTAGTAGGTACATGTAATTTAACGATGCTAAGTTTTTCGGCTCTCGGAAAGGGCTAATAGTTGTTACCTTGCAATGATAAGAGCTTGGGTCTGTTACATGGAGAGCTCATTGTTGGTTTCCTGGTAATCTCACCGTATGGGCATGTCGTCATTGTTTCTTTACCAGTTGCTGCTGCCAACGGTATACAAACTTGTTACAGATATTATGACTTGAAATATATACATGTAATGCTAAATCTTACAATATATGGCAATTTCAGAGAGCTGAATAGCCACTCCTTAGGTACATGTAGATTTGCTGTCTGAAAGCTCGACACTCCAGGTTAGGCAAGGACTACATGTATGACGCAAAAGTCCATTGGAGGAGCTTGCATGGACTAATCCATCGTCGCCATTAATAGCCAGGTACCGTCTGAGCCGTTATTTGACGCAACATGGGCATGTGAGTCATTGGAGAAAGCAGTGACAATCCAGTCGGTTTCTGCTCATTCTTCCGTCTCGCTGGGCACTTGCTGTCAATTGTAAGAAAGACCTCCACTAGGTACCAAGGTAGACGAGAAGCTGCTTGAGAGCTTGCACCATCAAGGTGGACAAAAACCCGGATGACTAAGCACACTGTGTACCTCTAGCACAAACAAAAATACAGTAGAGCGAAGCTTGCATGGATACGCGATCAACTCAGCGCGTTGATTGATTGCACAGGCCCTGGAGACGCGCCTCCAATCAATTTGCACTAGCAGCATCTCGATCAGACAAGCTGTTCAGGCAGTTGATTGATGATCCTTCAGGCCTCGCCTCTGCCCAGGAGCTTGTATATGACCTTCAGCCTCGCTGTTCGACCCTCGCCGACCTCGCGGAGCCTCCGAAGCGCAGCGCAGCTTGCTTATGTCCACTCGACTCGCCCGTCTCTCGACTCGATGCTCGTAAAGGCCAACAAGGCTTTCAAAGCCAATGACCCCCCCGGTCTCAATGCCCTGGCCAAGCAGCTATTCCCGTCCAGCAGCCCTGCGGCTCCCGTGACCGACATTCGAGACCAGCTCAAGAAGCCTGTTGCAAACGCCATCAGCATCAGCGCTTCTGCCTCTGCTACGTCGGCGAGGACGGCTCCGTTTTCAAAACCTCTGCAGGACCGATCAGCGAGCCTCATGCAGCAGCAACGGCCTACGACCAACCCGAGCAAATCTGCCACGGGCGCGCTGGAGTCTCTCTACGGCAATTCGGACCCGTTCAAGCACGACGCCGATGTTGTCGACCTCACTGGGCCCGACACATCCGCAAAGATCCAAGAAGTTTATTTTGAAGAAGATGATTTCAGCGACGACGCAAACCTCGATCTCGATTACAAGGCCCCCTCTGCGCTGCCCGTCCTCCCCGACCCTAAACCAAAGCCGATAGAAGAAGATTCTCTCCCTCCCTCTTCCGCTGCACCCCCGCCGGCGACTCAAGTGATTGACTGGTCCTCTTCTCCCACATCCCATTACTTCCCCCCTCAACTCCCAGGGCCGGCGGCTTCCTTGAAGCGTGATTCATCCAGAGAGAGCGAGCTGACGGGGCTGCCCGCGCAAAAGAAAAAGCGAGTGCTGCCAGCCAGCTTCCGCTCAGAATCAAGTGGGAGTCAAAGTCAGGATGCTCCTGCTGGAATTGCCCCACCTACAAGGCCGGCGCGAATGTGGGAGGCTTCTGTTGATGCTGTCAATGAGCAGAAAAAACAGTTTAAGATTCAACAGACGGCCAGGTCAGAATCCCATGGGCTAGACGAACAATCTTCCGAGTTTGGCAAATCCCACGATGCCTCCAAAGGCGATGCCATCCATCTGAGTAAGGAACAGGAGCATGTGCTCGACCTAGTGGTGAACCAGGGGAAAAGTGTGTTTTTCACAGGCCCAGCAGGAACGGGAAAATCCGTCTTGATGAGGGCCATCATCAACCAGCTGAGATCCAAGTATGCTCGAGATCGCGAGCGGGTGGCTGTGACGGCCTCGACTGGCCTCGCAGCTTGTAATATCGGAGGAATTACGCTTCACAGCTTCTCGGGTAGGCCGCATGTTGACACTGCCGCAGGCCTGATGCCCGCCGGCTGATGGCTATTCGGAGACACAACGTAAACTAATCTTTTGGGAATAGGTATTGGCCTTGGAAAGGAAGATGCACCTAGTCTTGTCCGCAAGATAAGAAGGAACCCTAAAGCAAAAAACCGGTGGCTTCGCACCAAATGTCTCATTATTGATGAGGTATCCATGGTGGATGGAGATTTGTTTGACAAGCTGTCACAGATCGGAAGAACCATTCGCAACAACGGCCGGCCTTGGGGCGGTATTCAGCTCATCATCACAGGTGATTTCTTCCAGCTCCCGCCTGTTCCTGATGGGGACAAGAAGCGTGAAGCCAAGTTCGCGTTTGATGCTTCTACTTGGAGCACATCAATAGACCACACGATTGGTCTGACGCAGGTTTTCCGACAGCGCGATCCCAAATTCGCCGCCATGCTCAACGAAATGCGGCTGGGACAAATCAGCCAAGACACAGTGGAAACGTTCAAAAGGCTTTCAAGGCCCCTTGAGTTCAACGATGGCGTGGAGTCGGCCGAACTCTTTCCCACACGGGCGCAGGTTGATGGATCCAACGACAGACGGCTGCGAGAGTTGCCTGGAATGGCAAATCGGTATGAGGCAATAGACACGGGAGATGTCAACATCCGAGACAAGCTGCTGGCCAACATGATGGCGCCAAAGTCCATCGAACTCAAGATGAATTCTCAAGTCATGCTCATCAAGAACCTTGAT
The DNA here is from genome assembly GCA_010015515.1 of Trichoderma sp. TW21990_1. NCBI lineage: Eukaryota > Fungi > Ascomycota > Sordariomycetes > Hypocreales > Hypocreaceae > Trichoderma > Trichoderma sp. TW21990_1. The sequence continues at coordinate 531,410 of WXUD01000012.1, read as the reverse complement.
GGATCCCTTGTCAACGGATCACTTGGCAGAGTTATCGCCTTCTCTGACGAGAGGACCTTCGACATGACTCACATGGAGGACTTCGACTCAGCCATGGATGACGCCATGGCGAAAGCACGCAGGAAACTAAAGGCCTTTAGCCGCGAGCCTGAATCAGACGGGACAGGCATGAAGTATCCCGTTGTGCGCTTCATCTCAACAGATGGCGTGGCACGAGTGATCCTCTGCCAGCCAGAGGAGTGGAAGGTGGAGCTTCCCAACGGAGAGGTTCAAGCCAAGAGAGTCCAGCTCCCCTTGATCCTCGCGTGGGCCTTGTCCATTCACAAGGCCCAAGGCCAGACTCTTGAGAGAGTAACCGTCAATCTAGGACGGGTGTTTGAAAAGGGGCAAGCCTATGTCGCACTCAGCCGTGCCACAAGCCAAGAGGGCCTGCGAGTCCTGGGCTTCGACAAGACAAAGGTCATGGCGCACCCCCGTGTCATCTGGTTCTACAGACAGCTCTACAGCGCCGAGGAAGCAGCGGCAAAGAAGCCAAAGTCAATTGCGGACTTTATCACAAATCGGAAAGGCGTTGCAGATACCGCTGTTCGAGAGGTTATTGACCTGGACTCGGAAGAAGAGCGCGCAATGGCATATTAGCGGCCCCCCCTCCCTTCCCAATTTTCTCATGCCAAAGCCGTAGATGAGTGTCTTTTTTGAGAGCATTTTGTACTACCGCGACATTACTGTTACTATATTTATTGTATGATTCCCCTCATGAATATCTAGATACAAGTGTGAGAGACAGTTGCGATGCAGCGTCATCACCAGACCAAGGCTACAGTATGCAACATTACTTCAGGAATCTGTTTTGGGGGGGTTCTTGGCCACCTCGACGAAAATGAAGGTCTCAGATTGATACGAATTTGCAATACCTAATAGCACGCAAGCCAATTGATCCCGAGAACTGCTGTCAGGTGCAAAATAGTTTGAGACACCAATGTCTTACATGTGCTGGGGCCATTGGGCGTGGATGTACCGAGTACGGAGTACAGTATAACACAGATCAATATTGCTTCAATGGGGGGCCATTGTAAGAGGCCTAGGACATTAATCCAGGGGATCCATTAAAAATGTTGAGAGGCAGGGGGAATGTGAATCAGTCAGTCTCTGTTCAGCCTACATCGTACATCGTACAGAGAGTACCTATAGAGTAAGATCTTACAGTATACTAGTACTAGGTACTTTGTAGTAATAAGGGAATATGCAGGTGAATCCCGCGAGCGGATGGGATAACAGGGGAAGGATATACACGTAAAAGAAAAGCCTGGCTGTACGCTGCCGTGCTTACTGTGCTGCACTCTGACAACGTATTGAGAGGATTCGGGGCCTGTCTGTGAATCCATCAGGAACGCAGCCAAGGCGAGCTATACAGTCGCATCCGGAGATGCTCTGGAATATTATGTGGGGTGAGGTAGCATCGATCAACTTAGTAAGAGGGCATGCTTACTGGGCAAGACAGGACAGTAGTCCACAGTAGTAGCAGATATGATGGCATCTGGAACAGTCATTAGAACCTGGAGGTGTGACAGCATCCGGCTAGTCTGGTGCCTGCAGGTGCGCGGGGCCAAGCAAGTTAGTGGCTGGCTGGGTAAGATCCAGCGCTGACTGGCCACAGCACCAGTACCCGTAGGGGCTGCAGGGGCCTTTCACAGGGTCTGCCACAGGGTCTGCCACAGGCTTCCCACAGGCTTCCCACAGGCTCCCTACAGCGCCTCTGGCCGTCCAGTCCCTTTCAAGACGCGACAAGGGCTTCTTCTCGATGCTCGGCAACCCGTTTGGGCCTAGCGCAGCCACACCCCAAACCGCTTTGTTTCCGTTGCCAAAGTTGCCAGCCAGCATCCATTATCGTCCACCAAAATTTATCATCTTCATCCTCAACTCTTCTCGCGCACACTCTCCCACCTCTCTCCACACAGCCGACAGACGAGAGACAGCATCTGCGAGGACGGCCTTTGCGGTTCCGCCCGGCCGCTGTTCGAATTGTCTCGACGACCGCTCCGGCGCCGCTCGCCCTCTTCCCGCCAACTCCCCGATTGCGCGCGTGTCCAGATTCCTCCTGACGTTGTTGCATTTGCTCGGAGGCTGCCCTCCGCCTGCGCCGCTCCCGGAGACCAAAAATATTACCCATCGAGCGCTCACCGCTTCTCCGTCGTCTGCATTTCCGTTTGGCCGACTGCAGCAGGCCCGAATCACTCTCCATTGGGAGACTGTCACTCTGCGATCATCTCGACTTTACTTCCCAAAGGGCGCCTTTGTCGTGAGGCTTGCCAGGGCAGTGCTTTGTTCCTAGATGACGGTGTAACGGCCACACAAGACGGAGATTGCCACTCCCTTTGTCCTTTTTGATCAGCTGGGAGACGACGCAGTCGAGCTACGAGGGATCGCATCAGCAGCTGCCGGACTGAACTGCATATCACCATGGCGAGCCAGTTCATGGGTCTGCAGATGCGGGTGAAGCTGAAGGACCCTGCTGAATACATTCTTACGGGCACAGTGAGTGATGTGCAGGCTGGGAGCAGCCTCACCTTGACAAACGGTAAGCATGTCCCCTTTTCGAGGTTATTCTATTTTACCTTCTTTACGTCCCGATCATCATAGAATGTAGCGTGCACGAGGCTAACCCACCGGCATAGTATTCCTCGATGCGACGCGGGAGTGGGTTTCTCACATTCGAATTGATGCTACTAATATTGCCGATCTCAGTGAGGTCGGTTGCGACGGACCGGATTCGAAGCCCCCAGTCCCAACGTATCCCAACCAACAGTCACCCAACAAGCCGTTAGTGCAGCCACCCACCCAACCGACTCAACCCGCCTTTGTCGACCCAGCTATTCTGAGTCTAGGAAGACGGCCCAAGCCTGAGACGTTGGCCAAGCAGAAGAACCCTTCTGAAAAGCAAGGCGATGAGGCCGACGCAACAGCGCAACCGGGAGTCTTATACGGTATACATGTGGGGCGGCCTTCGCTTGACTCGGGCGATGATGAGAATACCATTGTGGCGTCGGTTAAGGATTTGAAGATAGATCCAGTAGTCATCCCCAAGGATGTGTCCAATAGTAAATCCCGACCCGCCAAGGAGGTGTCAGGTTCCGCGCAGCAGCAACAAAAGAAGAAGGCACGGCGACACCCCAAGGCTCACAAGGAGCATCTAGGTGAAGCGCAAGTAGCCGCTCAAACCCAGGCACATGGAAAGGGCTGGCGGCAGACCCCTATCTTACAGAGCACCGCTTCTTTCCAGCCCTTCAGTTCCCTCAAGCGAAATGGGAAGGGCGTAAAGAATCTCAAGGACAACGGATGGGCATCTGAGGATGTCACCGAGGAGATGGGCGAATTCGACTTCGCAAACAACCTGGCCAAGTTTGACAAGCACAAGATCTTTGATCAGATGAGGAAAGAGGACCAGGTTGACGATGCGAGCCGTCTTGTAGCACACAATCGCCGGCCTAAGCCCGGAACGGCTGGGGGTAAAAACCTGCACTACTCTGAGAACGTCCTGGATATACCTTCGACATCGCCGGCACCAAATGCCGATTACTGGAACAGCGAGGCGGATGTTGGTGCCAACGGGTCAGAGAGACTAAGCGGCCGCGAGCATAAGAATGGCAGCCAGACCGGCAAGCGGCCCGATAGCAAGACTGGAGGTCGGCGCTCACAGTCCCGCAAGGCGAGCACTGCCGCTCCGGTTGGAAGCCAGCCCCTTAGTAGGGTCAACTCCAGTCTGCGATATCAGGCATCTCGTCGATCAAGCCCCACGACCGGGCACCGCAGCACCGACTACGAACAGCAGCAGCAGCAGCCCGGCCTCTACCTCATTCCTTCAAACCGCCGAGTGGAGACGATATCCACGCTTCAGATGCTCAACATTGAGAACATCGCCGCCAACGAGATTGGATTCAGCGAGATTTTGATGGCGGAAAATGCTGGGAGGGGCATCGCCGAGGTAGCAGTTACCGCCCTGTCGGATCCGGCCACCAAGGTTCGGTTCGAGATGGTCGGGGCCGGAGCGTCCAGCGAGGCCACGGTGCGCTCATCTACGATTGTGATACTTGCCGGCAACAACAAGTCAGGCATCCGTGCGTTGGCCGCTGGCCGCCACCTCCGCAACAAGAACTTTGACGTGGTTGTGTGTCTGGTCAGCATCGAGCGCGAGCGCGACCTGCTGGAGGACTTGAGGCGGCAGATACAACTCTACAGAAACTTTGGAGGCAAGGTACTGAGCAAGCACGACTTTTTCGAGTATCTTCGCAAGGGTTCTTCGGCCTCTAGCGGCCTATCCATTTCTCTCATCATCGACGCATTACTGGGTCTCACCATGACGTTTGAAGAGCTGAGAGTGGGAGATCAGGCGTCAGTGTACGAGCTGATGGAATGGGCGAACCGGAATGAAGCGTTTGTGCTGGCCGTCGATGTCCCTTCGGGGATTGACCCGACAAGCGGCAAGGTTGCCATTATCGACGGAGGCCACTTGTTCGTCAAACCACGCTACGTTGTCGCTATAGGAGCACCCAAGAAGGGGCTCCTAGAAGTCGTCACGCCGCCTCTTCACGATGATCCGACCCTATCTACAAGCATTGCTCAGGACGATGAGTGGCGTCTATTCATTGTTGACCTTGGTCTGGGCAGCGCAATCTGGAGAAAGGCCGGCACCAAGATACGGAGGGGCATCGAGTTTGACGGCAAGTGGGTGCTGGAAATGAAGTACCGCGGAGTCGAGGAGGAGGAAGACGAAGACTAAGACCAAGACCAAAAAAATACCAATTATATACATACAACTAAACGGCGCTACGACTTTGAAGACAAAAGAACAAAATCAGGATGGAAAAAAAAAAGAAGGGGACAATGGTTTGAGGGAACGTGGTAAACGAGGTTATTATGCACCCGCCTGGCCGGGGCATTGCTCGTGGAGGCTTTTCAAAAGGAGTATAATAGCGAACTGTAACTATAACACAGCATCATGGGGCGTCAAGAGGGGGTTGATTTCGAGCTTTCAACAGAATGTATTCTAGCTTGAGGAGGGTTGATACCAATGGCAATACATGGGGGAAGATTTCCAAAATGACTGGCTCGGCGTCTAGTAATGAATTCCGCCTCAGGAAACTTGTCGTGATAAGGTATTACCTCCAGGCCCCTTGTGCGGCAAGGTACTCTGTAAGCTACTCTGTAAGGTAAGGTAGTATCGGATTCCGGGCTTCTCGAAGGAAGGCATACGGAATGCTATACGGAGTAGTAATAAGTGAAGAAGTGCGAGGAGTGAAGCAAGACGAAGCTACTCTGTACACTGCGCGAGACTTATGTGAGAAACGAGGGTTGCCAAGACTGCGGGTTAGCGGAGACAAGCTTTGCCAAGACGACGGCGCGTGGGCATGTGAAGACGCAATGGCCTCTCCTGTTCCCTTGGCCGTCGCTTCAGCTTGTTCCATTTAAGGGGCAGTGAAGATTTCTTGGTATGCGAGATGCAAGCACCTTGGTAGGGCCTCTTGGCTCTGGGTTGTTTTAGGGGGGGGCTCGTGCCTCTGGATGTATTTTTGCGCTGGGAATGCCGCAGATGCAGGAGCCGGGGCGCCGATGGAGCTGAGATAAACTTATTGTGCTACTCTATTTGATCATGCTCCACACAAGAGGCAACAAAAGTTCGCTCAGGCTTATCCCCGACTGCCTGTTTCGATGTCTGGACGGCGTGCCGAGACACGTGGGAGGGCGAACTCTATGGGCTTTTTGGCTGTTGGACGGCGTGTGGATGGACGGAGTGAGACGTCCAGCAGCGGTATCCGCATGCGCATGCGCATCTGCATCTGCATCTATACGACGCACAGGAGAGACATCGGAAGCATTCAATACCGCGCTTGCAGCAGGGAGCAGCGTAATAGCGATGGGAGCGATGGGAGCGCGAAGCCGTTCTGACGGTGGCGGACAACTTCATATTGAAGTACGACGCATACGACACCTGCGACACCGTGCCGCTTCGCAAGGCGCTGCACTGTGTGCCGCACCCCGAAGCCATCGTCGAAGTTCATTGGCCCAGGCCGTCTGAAGCGCCCCATCCCCCGCCCTAGGAAAGGAACAGCACCACGTTGTACCGCCACCAACACAGTGCAGATTGCCACGAGATGGCTCCTCGAAAGGGTCCCGTAAGAGTAAGAGCAACACCAGCTCCTCCCGGTTTTCCCCCCCAGAGAGACTCCCTTTCGTCTCGACTTTTCCGGATCGATCGACGACATTTACAACTGCAGCCTTGACGAGAACCGGCTGCTGAACGAGGCGACGTTTGTTTTGCCTTTTGCGAGAATCCTGATTTGAGCGCACGCGGAAACCGGGGCTTGAAACAAAGGGTCTTTCGTCTTTTTTTTTTTTTCGCGATCAATTGTTACGAAGTCTACTGTATTTGATAGCCGCCACCGACTGATATGACGTTCGAATTGTTCACGCCACTCTGAACCCGACGTTGACTGAACATCCATTGCTACGATTCGATTTTCAGCGTCCCTAGAGGCGTCTCATTGCGGTGGCCCATTCGCCGGTGACTCCGTGGTTCGATTCGCCGGTCGACTCATCCCGCCAGCGTGTCTTGGATTTGCGAGGCTTACCTGGAGGCTGCTCCGCCTTTGTTCGTCGAGCGGGCTGGGAGAAAAGGAGAAGAGCGTTGCGGGACGGCTTCAAGATCACATCCTCAAGCATCTTCCATGGCGCACCTGCGATAGGACCCCGGACTGGCACCCTTTCCTTGTCGTCGCCGTCTTGCCGGCTGACTCTTTTTTGATACATCGCTTACGCCTTTCACCTTCGATTCGATCCCGATCCCGATAACGGCCATGTCAATCACGGCCATGGCCAATGCGGCCCTCGCGGCCACGTCGTCGTTCGAGGCGTCCATGGCGCTGTGCACCAGCACGTGGCTGCCGGCCAACGGCATCCTCTCCCTGGACGGCCAATCGAACGATGCCATCCTGACGCTGGACAACGACGCCCTGTTCCAGGCGCCGTGCCCGACGGCCACGATCCCCAGCGTCTCCGTCGTCGTCAGCGGCCCGGAGAGCACCAGCAGCGGCGGAGGCTCGGGCCTGAACCTGCAGGACCTGGACGACGGCGATCCGGACAACAGCCCGCACTTTTCCGACTTCCGCGACCCCTTTTACGCCTCGAGCTTTCCCATCTGCTACGCCCTGGCGGCCACCACCGTCACGGCTTACATGCTCGTTATCATGCTCTTTATTACGCCGCGGTCCTTTTTCGACAGCGGCGTCGTCTATCTTGGTCGGCCCGGCGGCTTCACCAATAGCTCCTCCGGGGGCGTCAACATTGGCGGGCGGCCGTGGCTCCAGAAACTAGCCGCCCTGACGGTTGCGATATCGTTGACGATTGCCACGGCGGACACATTCCGAATCGCAAAAATCCAGTACATATGGGGGGTGCAGAACGCCAAGGTGCTTCAGAACGAGGTCATGGGGAGCACCGAGCTCAAGGCCATCCGCATCGTGTCCGACACCTTTCTCTGGCTCGCGCAGGCGCAGACGCTGATTCGTCTGTTCCCGCGCCATCGCGAGAAGATCATCATCATGTGGGCTGCCTTCTTCCTCATCAGCCTCGATGTCATCTTCAGCGCCCTCAACAGCTTTCTCTACTCCGACCCCGATAGCATTGGCAATTCCATGCCCAAGAGTTTTGCGCACCCCATTCCGGCGCTGAGTTACCTGTTCCAGTTGGCTCTGGGAGTGCTGTATGCCGCGTGGGTTGTGTACTATGCAATTATGAAGAAGAGATATGCCTTCTATCATCCCTTGATGAAAAACATGGTTCTGGTGGCCAGTATCTCGCTGGGCGCCATTCTGATACCAGTCGTCTTTTTTATACTCGATATCTCAAAGCCAGAGTTTACTGGCTGGGGAGACTATGTGCGGTGGGTTGGTGCGGCGGCTGCTAGTGTGGTGGTGTGGGAATGGGTGGAACGAATCGAAGCGCTGGAGCGTGAAGAGAAAAAAGACGGGATACTGGGAAGGGAGGTGTTTGATGGGGATGACACGCTGGAAGTAAACGCCTCGGAGCTCCCTTGGTCACGAAAGCGAAAAGGATACAAAGTCGGCGGAGGAGGGGGTGATGGTAGAGGAGTGATGGTTACGGAGAGGGAGCAAAGGCTACGAGAAGGCAACGGTTGGCCTGGTGTACCAGTCATTAGCAGCCGACATCGTGAACGAGAGCGCAGCAACGGACATGACCGCGATGCCGACGAAACTGGCGGGACAGCGGGGGAGAGAACATCAGGACACATCTTGAGACCGCCGGTGTGGCTCACACGACCTGCCCCAGCCGTAACGCCAGCCAGCAGAACAGATACCACCAGTGCTGCCAGCAGTACCGTTTATGCCGTGAGGTACCAGGGAGGCTCTGATGGCCTACCGAGAGCAGCCGACCTGGCCGCAGCGGCTCAGATCCAGCCTACGACAGATGCTTCGAGGCCTGAGATCAACCTCCAGGGCCGTTATCTTTCTGTGGAAGATGGACTATCGACAAACCAGTCGCCTTCATCCATCTCTCCAGGGGATTCCCCATCCGGACACATTGCGATACGGGAACCGCCGAGGCCAACGGATCTGGAGGCGCATTCTAGCTCAGGCGGCGGCCGTTGGCAAGCACTGCTGCGCCGTGGAGGCGGCGGTCAAAACGCATCGCCGCTGCAATCGACCAGAGGACTGTCGGATGCCCGGTCAACCTTTACTACAAGAGCCCGCATCGACACCAACAGATGGGATATACGGAGCAGGCTGGAAGAGTTTGCAGTCAGCCAAGCAGAACGGATTCGCGAAAGGCTCCGGCCCACGACGGACACGGACAATCTCCCCGTAACGGTGATACCGGCGCCAGCGAGGCGAGGCGCGGCGTTGCAGCAGGTTCTGGAGGAGGAGGGCGAAGAACTGAGCAGCTCGGCGGCATCGGCCATACGGCGTGCGCGGGGGTCCAGCAGCAGCAGCTCTTCCGAGGAGGTGTACGAGGTCAGGGGACGGAATAACATGGCACCCACCGCATACTCGACGGCGACAACTGCGGCGCATGAGAGGCCGTTGCCGCCGAATAATCCGCCGCTGTGGCCGGGGGTGCGGAATCGACACCTTTATGACGACGATGATTACTCGTATGACGATTCCGTAACGGAGACTTCATCTGTGATATCCCAGGAGCACGAAAATGGACATGGACATGGACATGGACATGAGCGAGAACGAGAACGAGAGTCAGAGCCAGATACCGGGCAAGAAGACAGACGCACAATCCCGCCGGGGGAGCCTGGCGCTTCTTAGAACTTCTGGTCTAGGTTCTCTGTTTCTTTTTTCTTTCGGTTGTGTGCGTGGCTGGCTGGCTAGCTGGGCTTGGCTTGGCTTTACCGTTACGAAGCGTGTATGAGGTAATCTTGTCTTTGAGCGAGGCGTTTTGGGGGTTCACCTATTTTACATATATGTGTGTGTGGAATGTTTACATTTCATTCCTTTGTCCTATTTGGAAGAGGTGTACGAGTATATAAGATTAAAACGTTGATGGAGACATGGCGATGGCGATACCCGGGGCTTTCTGAGGAGATGGGATAGGAGGTTTATTTGGGAAGCATTATTTGTAGATGGGGGCGAATGACTGGGAGAACGATGTTACTGGTAGCCATTACGTCTATACTGTATTTTTGGTTCATGACTATATTTATACGGCTATATGACTATTCGCAAGGGTTATTTGAGTTGGTGAAGAGGATGATGAAGCAGGATGGGTACCTGTATGTGAGGACTGATGTGAAGTTGTTATCGTGTGATCAAGTACAGTGTGGTCATAATAACGGTATTTTATTTGCCAAAAACGGTAATTTACTTCTCGAAGACGGTATTTTATTTCCCAAAAACGGTAATTTACTGCACAGCAAATTTAGCACCTCCCGAGGCCTTGAAGAGCTTCATTACGTCAACTTGTTCCGACGAACACGAATTCAGGGCACTCACAATCTCCGTACTCCGCCTCAAAACGGCATCATCAAATCAAAAGATGGCACACAGTACAGTAAGGTGTAAGTTTGTGTGTAAGCGGACCATTCGGGTCATCTTTCGCTGGTTGATGAGCGCCACACGCTATTCTCTTACCGCGGTCTCGGGGCCTGTAAGCTCCGATGCTTGGGGAAGTGTATACGCGTAAAGGATTTCTGGGAATCCACTGCTTTTTGGTATTACGTACGTACATACAGGAGAAGTGCGATGTGCTCGGTATATCGAGCTTGTAGGGATAGAGAGGCCCTTGTGCGCTAAGAGAAAACGAAGGGGGACTGGGACAATGAAGAAGAAAATAAGGCGTAGGTGGGCGGCAGGGGAGATCCCTGCATCCCGTAGAGACCAACAGGCGAACTAGGCCGGGGAGGGATTTGGCACCTGGGACTAAGAAAAAGACAAAACGGGGCGGGAAGGGCTGGGATTGTCAGGGGGGGTGTTTTTTTGGGTGAAAGGATTGGATTGATGCTTATATTCGGGAGATGAAGCTGAGTGAGTGAGTGGATTGTCGGGATGGAGATGGAAGTGCTGGACTAGAGAGTACAGTAAGCAGAGAGCACAGTATAGTAGATGGATTGCTTGTAAGGGTAAGGTGCCTTGCCGTTCGGGATTTGCTGAGCATATCTATATTAATCCCTGGAGCTAGCAGGATTGTGATCAGACAAAATGAGCTGATCACAGAGACCTGGAGGGTGGCATACATACTATGTACTAGTATGTAGCTGTAATGTAACTGAGCTCAAATGTGCAGATGCAAATGCGCAAAGGTTATGATGTGAAACTACGGAGTGCAGGTATCGATTTCAGGGTCCAAAACTGTCAAAAAAAAAAAAAAAAAAAAATAACTTTCTGCCCGCAATGAAGCTTAACGGAACCTGCCAGCGCAATCAAACTCAATGCTGCTAGCACAGCACAGAACCTAATTGATTGGACGCTGGGAGCCCAACACCTCCATACTTGGTACCTTGTAGTAGTACTGTAGTACTTGATTGATTCCCTCCAGATGGCCGATCTCTCTACCTTGTAGGTCCCTTAACCTTATAGCAGGCACCTGCCGCGACAAGGCATTCGCATGTTTGTTCCCTCTACTTGGCCAACGCCTCCCCAAACAGTAGCGCATTATGTACACGCTACTTTTCCGTTGGCTGATCTGATCTGTTGTTTGCCGCTCCGCCAAAATTTTCTCCCGCCTTCTTCTCTCCTCTCCTCTTCTTTTCCTTTTCCCTCTTCCTCTTCCTCTTGCTTTTCCCCTTTCCCCTTTGCATCTCCCTCCTCTTCCCCCCCCTGACGCTGGCCCGGATCTCGACCGGCAACAGACAACGGCGGCGTCATCCAAACGGCCGTCGCCCTCTCCCTCTCCTATCGCTACCCAAATCTCACGCGGGCATCTCGAAAAGTCCCGACTGGGCGCGGCCTCGCCGTCATCTCCTGCGTCGTCCCTCTCCTTTACATCCTTCGCCTCCCACGACGACTCTTGGGAGTTTTGACGGCCGTTGCTTTATACTTTTTACTTGCACTCGACCCCCCTCCCCCCCAGAAAAAAATAGACCGCTGTTTTTTTTTTCGGGGCCTTTACTCTTCTGATGGTTTAGACCGAGGCTTCTTAGTCCCCATTGTGAGACAAGACAAAGCGGATAAGCCCACGCGAGTCCCTCGTCCCAGGACCACCAATCAATTGCGCTTGCGCCCCGCGACGACAGGGGTGAGAAACAAGAGGCCAGCGATCCTACTTGGAGTGGCAGCCGTTGCTCTTGTTCGACTTTTCGTCCCCTTTTATCCTCCTCCTCCTCCTCTCCAGCATCCGGCCGTTCGTCCCCTCTTTTGCTTGTGCCAGCGGCAACTTGCGGCGTTTCGCGACAACCACAAGCCGCCGCCTCTCCTCCCCCGAAGCGCTCAGCCGGGTTCACAACGGGACAATTCGAGCGACTCCAGCGCTGCCCCGACCCAAGCAAGACATCGACACAATGGCGGGGGTCGAGCCTTTCCCGCTGCTCAACACCTCGGCCGACCAGCTGCACAGTGCTGACGTCAATGGTGCGAGGCGCAGGCGTAAGAGCAGCGGCCTTGGAGGCGAGATTCGCGCTGGCGACACGGGCGCGCCAGCCTTGGCCTCTAGCAGAGTCAGTCTCAACGCCCAAGACTCGGAGGTGAGATTGCGTCCCGGCTGGGATTTCCCACTGTACGAGGCTTTGCTTTCATCAGGCTGACCGCCACAATCCAAACAGCACGACTCGTCCGAAAGCTCAGAGGATCACTCTGGCGCTCCCAAGGCGTCCAAACGCCGTCGGACCCGTGGATTCCTTTCGCACCTTCGCCAGACCATGGTCAAGCACACCTTTGTCCTGCCCGCCGTCCTCCTGCTCGTCTTCCTGACTGGCTATGCCATCAACCCATCGGAAACCAACCCGCTACACCACTTCCTCTTCCTGTCGTACCCACTCCCCCAGGACGATCCCCTCAAGCCTGTTCACTATGGCAAGGGCAAGTGGGACATTGCCTTTGTCGCCTTCTACACCATCGTCTTGTCCTTTACGCGCGAGTTCATCATGCAGGAGGTCATGCGCCCATTGGCACGCATGACGGGGCTCAGCAAGGGCAAGCAGGCCCGTCTGATGGAGCAGATGTATACCGCTCTTTACTTTGGCATCCTTGGGCCTGCTGGCATGTACGTCATGAGCCGCACGCCTGTCTGGTACTTCAACACGCGCGGCATGTACGAGGGCTTCCCGCACCGCTCGCACGACGGCGTCGTCAAGTTCTACTATCTCTTCCAGGCTGCCTACTGGGCCCAGCAGGCCATCGTCCTGCTTCTGGGCATGGAGAAGCCGCGCAAGGATTTCAAGGAGCTTGTGGGCCACCACATCGTCAGCCTGGCCCTTATCGGCCTGAGCTACCGCTTCCATTTCACCTACATTGGCATCGCCGTCTACATCACCCACGACATCAGCGACTTCTTCCTCGCCTCATCCAAGGCTCTCAACTACATCGACCATCCCATCGTTGCTCCTTACTTCGCCACCTTTGTCGTCGTGTGGATCTACATGCGCCACTACATCAACCTCAGGATCATCTGGTCCCTCTTCACCGAGTTCCGTACCGTTGGTCCCTTTGAGCTCAACTGGGAGACCCAGCAGTACAAGTGCTGGATCAGCCAGTACATCACCACTGCCCTGCTTTCCTCCCTCCAAGCCTTGAACTTGTTTTGGCTCTTCTACATTCTACGCATCGCCTTCAGATTCATCCGCGATAAGGAGGCGACTGATGACCGATCTGAAGATGAAGATGATGAAGTGGAAAGGCCCGCCCCGACCAAGCACAACGGCAAGATGGCCATCCCTTCTCTAGAGGTCCACTACGAGGACGATGAAGACAAGGAGGCCGTTTCTGCCAAGCACTAAAGAGGTTGACGACACAGTTCGATTACCAAAAAAAAAAAAGGGGGTGGGAGTTGGCAAATGTTGGGTTCTAGGTTGGAAAGCGCTAGTAGACGTAACGATTTACGCACACAAAGCAAGCGGATTTGCAAAGAGAAAAAAAGAATGCAATTTATAGGAATAGCGGTGAGGATCAAGCTTTTTAATCATGCTTCTTCTTTTTTTTCTTTTTTCTTTTTTTTTTGGGTCTTGAAGTCTTGGAGACAGGCCTGCTACTTCAAGGGCAAATAGTCTGTCTGTCTATCTGTCTATCTGGCTGGGGTAAGGAGGGGAAGGGGAGGGGAGAAAGGGGCAAACGTAGGGCATGGGAAACTGGCGTTTCATCTCTTTTTTTTTTTTTCTTTCTTTTCTTTTTTTGAACACGATGAGGGGAAACCGAGAAAAGAAAAAAAGAGCCTTGGGGGGTTTTTAATACTAATTTTAATTTGACGATGACAATTCTTCCCTTTTTTTTTTTTTTGAGGGGGGAAGGTTTTTTCTGGGAAGCAGACCCAAACGACAATGATTTGCGAGTAATGATGACCGACAGGCATTGGGATGATGAAACAATTCAGGATTTTGGACAAAAAAAAAAAAACGGCTGCAATGCGAAGCTTTTTTTTTTTTCTTGGAGGGGGGGGGTGTGACTTGGCCTGGCCTTGTTTCCTTTCATTTGGCGGTGCTTTGTATCTTTTGCTTAATGAGGGTTTGAAATAGGGATTGGGTCGAATCGAGGTGGAATAGGGGGGTATTCCTTCGAGGAGGGCTTCTTCTTGCATTGCTTATTCCTGCAAATAATTAACTTGATTACTTAATATACTAGTTACTGTTCAATATTCATCACTCAGCATCTCTATAAAACGGCTTTACGCTGCTAGATCCTACAGTCAATCCAAAAGTCATATTAGAACAGAGAAAAAGAAAATTTTCTCCACCACTTAATATACTACCTTGTTACTGTTCAATATTCATCACTCAGCATCTCTACAAAACAACTTTACACTACTGGATCCTACAATCAAAGGCATCTCAAGGACAAAAATCAACATCTCGACAACTACTAAAAGCAAAGTGTCCCAACTACAAAAATCACATGGCAAAGAGCAAAGACAATTTTTTACCAAAATTGTTTTCTGTTCATTTTTTCATGCTACCAAAGTTATCGAGGCTGCCCTATACTTCTGTAGCAAATGTCATTGTCCGTATCTGGTGCCCGATATTTTTTTTTTCATCCTGAGACTACAAGTCTCGATTTCCCTGAGGAAGTGTCCCAAAAAGTGTATGTTTGCCGACGCAACAAAAAAAATGAAAACAAGCACAAACCCAGGCGGTGGAACCTATCCACCATTCCGGATATCCATCCAGTCCATAGGGCGTATTTCGGAATCGAACAAAAAAAGAAAAGAAAAACAAAACAATAAAAAAACAAAGCAAGGTCATGTATTCGTTGCCCGTAAACATGTCAAGGTCCCTTAGGCCGTGTCAATAGGCGTCAGATATCCTTCCAAAAAAAAAAAAAAAAAAGCAAGTATTGTCGTCAACACATCATCCCCCCAACCTCGCCGAAATCATTCTCAAAAACATCTGCTGTCGACATCATTCGTCTCATCCACTCATGATGAACAAAGGATCGCGCGAACTGGCAATTCCTTCAAAGACGATTGACATGGAAACCGAGAGTGCTTTAAGAAATGAAAAAAAAAAAAAAAAAAAATGTTGCAACCAGTCACGCATGTCTCAAACATTGAATCTTGATATCTCATAGTCAAACAGCGACCGGCGAATTCCGTGCATTCGGGGTGCCCTCGACAGATTGTGGAATAAAAGAGATGCAGAGCCGATGCAAGAAACAGGGGTAAAACAACACACATTATATGTCTTCGCCCGTAATTGCGGCTATATCTTGCCTCTTGACGAAATTGAAAGATGTATTATTAAGTCCGTTCGTTCGCGGTAGATTCCAGTACGAAATAGGTGAAAAGGAGAAGGAAAGTAATAAATTTGGCAGCAGTAAGATCCGAAGTCTTGTTGCCTAAATGGTCGCAAGATGAAAAGATTTCGAAAAGAATAGAAACAAAGGAGACGTCATCGGCATATCGAAAGCTCTAATCTCAATCAAGTGATGAAATGCTTCGCGTGCATCGAGTTGACGTGAAACAAAGACCCAGTCTCCGGGCTTCAAAGGATCGGAAGAATCAAATTTGGCCGGCTAAATGGCAAAGTGTCTTGTGCTGTGTGCATAGAAATGACGAAAAGAAAAATGATCAAACAGAAATCCTATCCCCCCAACGCCGGTGCGATGCAGTCATCATGCTAGGTCCAGTATGTGAAGTTTTTGGTGACATCGATCGTGTTGTTGTCGAATGCCAAGTGTGAGAAAAAAAGGCGAATAGACCTGCGTTTTCGAATCCGAATAGGAAAATCGCAAAGATGAAATAAACAACGAAACAAAGTCCAACCAGCCTAGAAATGGGCCAGTAAGTTGATATCAGACGCATAGATGGAAGAAATCAGGAAAGCAATGATTTATAAGGAACAGGCGGACCCAGGAAGAGGCAGCATGTCAGTCCCTCGGTGGTCTGGTAGACCACCGTGTTTGGCATGGTTAAAGTGTGACCCGCCTTGCGAGGGAAACCAAGCGAATCTACTTGCGATCGCGAGGCCGCTCCTCTTCGTGAGTCGACTCGTTATCCGACGAAGATGCTGAAGGATGAGCCTCACCGCTGAGTTGAGGCTGTTCAGTAGCGGAACCGTGACTCTCATATCCGTCAATTTGGGCCGCCGACTTGTTCTTGCCACCCATGTTTGCAGCTCGCATAGCGCGTTTTGCTTGCAAGGACGCTTCTCTAGCGACATCCAAGGCGCGTTCGGCTGTGACTTGCTTCTGCCACATGGAGTAGTAGATGCCCTTGGCAGCGAGAAGGTCTTCGTGGTTTCCCTTTTCAACAATGGTACCGGCGTGAAGGACGATGATTTGGTCAGCATGCGTGATGGTGGACAATCGATGTCTATCAAGTGTTGCGTTAGCTTGCAGCCTTCATACCAGATCCGATCAGTCAGTTACTTACGCGATAATGAGCAGTGTGCGCCCCTGTCCGATACTACAGACATTCTTCTGAATCTCTTGTTCCGTGTGCGAGTCAAGGGCAGAGGTGGCTTCATCCAACATGATAATTCTAGGATCCTTGAGGATGGTACGGGCAATGGCCACTCGCTGCTTCTCGCCGCCGCTGAGTCTGAGTCCTCGCTCTCCAACCTGGGTGTTGTAACCGTCGGGGAATGACATGATGCGATCATGAATGCTGGCAGCCGCGCAAGCAGCATACACTTCGTCATCAGTGGCTCGAGGATTGGCATATTTCAGGTTGTACATGAGCGTCTCGTTGAAGAGGGTGGTGTCTTGAGGGACGACTCCGATGTGTCGGCGAACAGAGTTAATGGTAAGATCCTTGACATTCTTGCCGTCGAACTCAATGCTACCCTCGTCACAGTCATAGTAGCGGAACATGTGTCGGAACAGGGTAGATTTGCCACCGCCAGACTCGCCAACAAAGGCCGTCGTAGTTCCCGGGGCGCACTCGAAGCTGATGTCACGCAGGGCAGGTCTTCGAGCGTCGTAGGAAAAGCTCACATTCTTCCATCGAACATGTCCACTAAAGTTTTCGAGGGGAACGGCATTAGGTGAATCAACGACGGTTGGTTGGATTTTGAAAAGCTCCAGAAGGCGCTCGCCGGAGATCATGGCCTGCTGGACTGTGCGATAGAATGAACCGAAGAAGTTGAGAGGACCTTGGAGCTGGGTCAGGTAGGACACGACAACGAACCAGTCGCCCGTAGATCGCATGCCGACCAGGACTTGCCAGCCGCAGACCAGAGCGGCCACGATTCTACCCAGGTTGAAGACGAGAGTCTGGCAGATGTTCATGAGGACCATGCCGACCTGAACCTGAGCCTCGGCCTTTTGGAAGACTTCAACCTTGGCTCGGTACCGGTTGGACTCGTATTCCTCTGCGTTGAAATACTTGACTGTCTCATAACTAGAGATAGAGTCGTTCTTCACCGCCTCTTCTTCGCGATCAGCGTTTGTCATCTCTCGTCGCTGGTCTGCTCTCGTGGCGGCCATTTTGATTGTCATGTAGAGGTACCAACATGTGTCCACCAAGTTGAGTTGGGCGTAGAGAGGACCAAAGTTGAAGTAGAAGACCGAGATTGAGAGGAACAAGTCAAAGAGCATGGGTATGACCTGGAACGTCACCTGCTCGAGGAAGGCGTTGATGGCAGAGCCCTTGTTGAGTGCAGAGAGAACCTCGCCAGTGCGCTTGGACAAGTGGAAATCGAGGCTGAGGGAGTGGACATGGTTAAAGGCCGCGGCCGTGAGCCCTCGATACGAGTATTGTGAAACGGGTATCCAAAGCAGAGATCGCAGAGAGCCAATGAGGCCAGACTGTCCCTGAAGCACCCAGAGAACACCCAGAATGAGAAAGTCCTTGAAGGGAAAGTTGTCGCTGGTGATGGGTTCGCCACTTCTGATTACGGCTTCGAGCTGGTTGACGACCTTGCCGATCTGCCAGGGGACATAGACGTTGACCAACCGTTGGATAATGACTAAAGCAAAGCACAGCATTACCTGGAGCTGCAGCTTGAGAGAGTCTTTGGGCCAAAGGTAGGGGAAGAACAGTGAGTAGCCCCTAACATACTCCAACCACGTCTTGTGGGGGATCTTCTTCTGTCGGTAAAAGGCGGCTTGGTCATCCTTGCGCGCGTAGGAGGTGCCCGAGGGTTTGGCAGCGTTGGAAATGGTTCTACCACGAGATCGTCGGCCATTAGCCTCGGAGCTTGCGCTTTGGCGAGCGTCACTGGAGCGAGGTTGCCCATTAAGCAGCAGAGGCGTGGTTTCAGTGATGGCACGCCCTTCCTCGGCTCTGTCGTCGACGCGACGGGTCTTGAGAATCCAGGCAACGCAGAAGAGAGAGATTGAGCCGACTATGTGCAGCAGACGGATAAAGTAGAGGACAAGGTCAATCTTGGTCCACGAGTCAATGCAGTTGTCTTCCTTGGTTGGATCGTCCTGCTGGACGGTGCGAAGAAAGTGGCAGTCTGCAGCAACGACGGCAGTGGAAATGAAGAGGACGAGTTCACCAATGAGACCCAGAACCCAGGTGGCCAGGTGGACAATGTTGGGACCCTTGCGCCAGTCAAACAACGAGAACAGGATATAAAGATAAAAGAAGGTAGAGCCGACAACGTGAACCTATGAGAGAAGCAGGTTAGTGGATTCCGGGGAAGGAGGGGTTGAGCGCGAGGCCATTGGACAAATTCCCAACAAGCAGATGCTAGTCGAAGCTGGACCCGAGTTCTTGGGACCGACAGATGGAAGAAGGGGACATGGGGGGGGAGAACATACCACCGTCCACTCGCCAGCCCATGGGAGTCCATCTTTTGCCCATTTATAAGGGTTCTCATGGTAGAAGGCGTGGATAAAGATGGAAACACCAGTGGCCACATAGCTCAGGAAGACAACGGCAGCGAGGTAGCGAAAGACGTTCTTAGCGACACGGCCAAAACGGGGACCGATCTTACGCTCGCCGTCGTTGCGCCGCTTGCGCTTGGTGATGGGCAGGGGCTTTCCCCCAGGGCCCTTCACCATGGGCTGGACAAGGTCCTCTTCTTTCTTGGAGTTGAAGACAGAGTACCAGGCCGCCAGGGAGATGAAGGCAACGAGAAGAACCAGAGAGTAGACATATTGGGTATCGCGAAGGAGGACATCGGCCAAGGTGAGATCCTTGGTTCCGCTGGGGGCGGAAATGGCGCCACGAACGTCGTCGGGCGGCGCGTCGTCAGCCAACATTTTGGCAAGCTGCAAAACACAAAAGTCGGGTTAGCCTCGACGACGACGGAGAATGGGCTTTTTTGGGGGGGCGTGGCAGAGGGAGGGGAGAGAAGGGGGGGAGGGGAGAACAACTAAGGACTCGAGAGCCAGGAGTCGGGACGAGGCGAACGAATGCGCGATGTTTCGGAAGCGCAAGGCTGCGAGAGGGTGTGTGTGCTGTGCTGTCCGTAACGGTTTTGCTTGCTTCCTTTGCCTGGGAATGGAGATGCAGATTGTGGAAGGCGAAGGTGATTGCCGAAGAAAGAAGTGGAAATGGGAAAAAAAGGTCAAGTGTCGCGGCTGTCACGGGGGGGCAAAGGAAGAAGAAGAAGGATACGAGGAGCAGGCTTACAATGAATGCTGGGGCCAGTCACCTGAGATGAAGCATTGCCTGGCAGCTGGCAATTGGCAGCTGGCGATGAGGGGGAAGTGAGCAGCAGCCAGAGCAAAGCAGAAGAAAAAAAAGAGGGGATGGCGAGTGAAGCTCAGCTGCCGAAGTGAGCGAGCGATGAAGAGC
Source organism: Trichoderma sp. TW21990_1 (assembly GCA_010015515.1). Taxonomy (NCBI): domain Eukaryota; kingdom Fungi; phylum Ascomycota; class Sordariomycetes; order Hypocreales; family Hypocreaceae; genus Trichoderma; species Trichoderma sp. TW21990_1. The sequence goes on along the minus strand of WXUD01000012.1, from coordinate 511,556 downwards.
AGAGGCGGCGATGGGAATGCGAGGCAGAAGGAGGGAAGTACACGCAGCGACCAGACGTCAAGAAGACGGTTTTGGAACCTCAGTGGCCGATGCACAAGTGGATGCAATCCATTCGATGATTCCTGGACGGTTGGATCAAATCAATCAATCGCCTCTCGGGGGGGGGGGTGCGGTGGATCCGGCGCTGTGTCTTCGGTGGTGGCCGCTATACTACCCAAGGTACGTACTACTAAGGTAATACTGTAGTCAGTACGTACAGGCATACTAACTTATACCTGCCAGGTGGTTACGGCACTGCGCTGCAGGCTCAGTGTCTGTCTGCAGTCTCCATGCGGGCTTCGAGTTGATGGGTCGAATTGATCCCAGCGACAGGGGAGGGGGGGGCGTGTGCCATGACCGCTGTGCTTGCTGTACTTCTGCTTGTACTGACTAGGTGTATACAGTGGCCCTCGAGCGCTGCAGAGGCCCGCATGCAGTTGCGCCTAGCGCTGTGCGTCTCCGGCACAGGGTTGGTCTGGTGGGCCAGCCGCCGCACCGCACCAGCTGACTTGAGGGTGTGGTCAGAAGGTGGCGAAAACAGCCACCAGCAGGGCATGGATGGCCACGAGAAAACTGAGGGGCAACCTACGGTGCAGTGAGTGGTGATGGATTGATGCTTGCTCGAGGCCTACAATTGATTGCTCCCAGGCCATTGAAATGACGCGTCCATGTTGCTCCAGCACGGGGGAGCACAGCAACATGGACGACTTCTTCGAGCTACTATTAGTATTACTAACCTCCCAACTACCTACCTACGTATACAGCTACCAAGGTATAGTAGTCTGCAGCTGTTTGGTTAGTGCTCGAAATAGTTCGTCGCGGCCACGGCTCCAGCGCCATCTCGACTCATCGCCCACAGGCACGGCACTAAATCCGCCGCAAACACCAAGCTACCAGCTGCTTATCGAAAGTTACGGCCCCTCGACGGTGCTAGTAATTGATATTAATAGCTGGAGCCCTTGTTGCATGTAGTATACTATACAGTAGTACATACAGGTAGTACTATACTAAGTACATCCCCGTCCGGGCTAAATCAATGGACAGGTTGGAAACATGACATTGCTCTCGTCAGACTCAGCAACGCGTTCGTCTCTTGAGCTGCCACATAAGACGCACCGTCCCGACGTGGGTGACGCTCTGCTGGCAAACGGGCAACGGCAGTTGTTGATTCACGAATTGATTAAATTGACGAGTCTAGTGCGGTCGATTTCCAATCCGCAAGGACGCAAAGGCGCAAAGACGCAACCAGACGCACAGCAGCCAGAGGCAGCCCTGCCCAACCAACGCCAAACCGTGTGTCCCCCCCCTCCCCCCGGACGAGCTGCCATGACCCGCCAGCCGCCTTGTTTGCTTGCTCCTTTCGCTCGTTCCTCCGCCCCGAAACCCAAACAATCGGAGCCGGGGTTTTGCTGGGTGGTGTGAGGTGAGGGGAAGCTCGGAGCTGCATCAAAGAGCTGGGGCCGCATGGGGCTGGAGCTGCCTTTTGCTCAGGCTCGTCAGTCCATGGCATATGCACCTTGCTCGCCAACTGCTGCTGCGTATCTAAGCTACGCCCAAACATTAAAGTTATTTGGGGTCAATGCCTGCTCATACGATACGGGCAAGGCACTACCTCATACTAGGTACATAGTATTAGACGTAGGTCCACAAGCTAACAGAGGTAGGGCGAGGTGCAGCTCCTGTCCTTATCCCCCGTTCGCGATACCATGGGAGGCTGCCAACAAGGAATAAGGACCACTCGGAGTTGCATCTCGCTTTCTGGTCATCGGGATAGGCTTCAAGTGATGCCAGCGCAAAGTTGCAGCATTTGCTGTCCCATGTAGTGCTACCCTCTCGCTTCGTCCACGTAGGAGCAGATTGCTCCGGGATCCCCATCAAACAAGTCCGCCGGTTCGACGTTGGGCAACATTTGGGTTTGAAGCGGTGACGAGGAGCTTGGGAAGAGGCAATAAACAGGGAAAGGAAAGAAAGAAAAAGACCGCACGCGCGGCCATTTTGCCTATCTACTGCACCAACCTACAGTGCAGCATGCAGATATGCCTTGAGCTTCTGCCGCCAGCCGAGCCGGTTTTAATTGCTCATTCCTGCAGCTGCGTTACGGCGATTAATCACTGCAGCGGTGACAATTAAGCGATTTATCCTTGATCAAGCATGGATGGATGCCGCGCAATTTACTACTATACTAACCTACTAGGTAGTATGTAGGCAAGCTGCTGCAAAGGCACATGTATCCTGGACACCACATCTAGCCGACAAGGCGACTCTGCCTCCCATCACCATCAGGCGCCGCTACATAATACTCCGTACTTGGTATGTACCTCTAGTACCTACATACAGGTATGTACATCCTGTACGCCTCCCAGGGCCGGCATAGTCTTGCCAACACCCCAAGAATAATAACTGGGGAAATCGGCAATATCAAAAACCGGCACTGGGTGGCTGCTCCCAACGGCCGCATGCACGCATTCGTGGCATCGGCACTGTTCTTCCTGCGCTCCGGCACGCCGTGATCTGTAACCTCATGTAACAAGTCATCAAATGGTTAGGTACTACATACTAGAGGTACCTACTAGGTAGTAGACTGTAGGCAAGGCGACGCTCAGATGGGCCGTGTTTCAAGCGAATGCAGCACGCCCCAGCGCTTTGAATCGGGATCTAATCGGAACAAGCCCCGCGATCCGCATGCTTGTCATACGAGCCTCAGCAAGGGAGCGTGAAACGCAACAACGGCGGCGGCTGGCGACGGATCGCAGCTTCAGGTGCCAGCGCCTGTAGCTGGATGACCGTTGCATGTGCCTGCTCTGCGTCCCGACAGCACCAACAAGGGGCTCCGAGTCGGTTCGAGCAATGCCCGAGGTGCTGCCTACCTGTCTGGATTCGTATATATTCGTGCATGTCGTTAGATTAAGAGGGTGTGGCGGCGGTAGCTGTCGTGGGTGGTGACGGCAAGGCGGCCTTTTGTTTGGACGCCTCCAGAGCGCCGCGTTCCCCAAATCCGGAGCTGCGGGCAGAGCTGGGAGGGTGACGCCGATTCCAAGCCTGTTGCGAGGCTCCAGTAATACCTAGTACTACTACTACTACCTAGGAGTAGTAATAAGCTGCCTCCCGCAGCGCTAAGCAAACATCGTTGTGAGCTGTGAGCAGTAAGATATTACTTGCGCACAGTTCGATTTGCCCAGCAGCAGGTATGGAGTGGCCGGCGCCTATTGGCCGGCACATGTGTCCTTTGGACGTGTCGGCCCTGCGCCCGCCGCATGTCTACCTCGCATGGAGGTACAGCACAGTACCTCGCCATGCCCCCAAGTTGGCTGCGTGGTGCGAGTACGAGCCCAGTACCGAGCACATGCGGTCTCCAATGCAGCACACACCTACATGTGAATGCGCGGCAGGCTAGCTGCTGCTGCTCGATAGCATGTGCAGATGCATCGAGTCGTCGAGACTCGGGATAGTTCATGTACCGGGCTGCAAAATCCATGCCATTGCAATGCGAGTGTGCCGCCTGCATTCTGTACATAGCACGCCTCGCTGCCTGAACGGGCCATTTGTTGCCCAGCGTCTGGCCAAAAGCCCCGAGCCCAACACCGTCGGCAGGCTGGAGGCGGACACGATGTTCCTCTCTGCTGGAATGGCCGTCTCTCGCAAGGGAAACGCGAAGCGGGTACATAGTATTTCAGTCCCAGCCGATTGGACAGGCCCTGTTCTCAAGGCCGTTGTCGATGCAGTGCCCCTAGCCCTCGAGACCGGCATTGGCAGAGGAGAAGCGGGCCCGCGCCTGTATGTACATACGTACATCGAGCTGTTGGTTCCGTGGTCCTCTTGTGCTGTACAGTACTTAGTACTCTGTATACACGTAACTTGGCAGTATGCAGAGTACATACAATGTACTGTAGGCAGTAATCCCTACAGCATGGCAACACCTCGCAAAGCTGCTTGGTCTCAACACTTGCAGCAAGGGGGGCGGAGACGAGCAAATCCTCCTTCACGATTGAAGGCATGCATGACCTTCCCTACCTCACTCTCTCTCTCCCTCTCTCCCTCTCTCTCCGCCTGTCCGTATCTTGCAACTTTCCAGCCGTACCGTGACTTGGACGGGTACTATGTAGTACTTGGACGCCCAAGAGTCTGCATCTGCACTCGTGTGGAGAATCCAACAAGGGGTGGCCAGGGTGCAGGAGACGCTCTGCGGCCTGACAGTCGAGATCCAGCAGTGCTGCAGTACTACATACGTACGTACGTAGTACTAGCACCGCTCGTATATGTACCGTCCAGCCGGCCGGAGGTGTGTGCTGGGACGTGCCGTTTCTCGCTCGCCCACCCACCGGGGGCCATAGCTCGCAGACGCCGTAATACTCGTACTCGAACAAGCAGTCGCAGTGCTCCATTACGGCTGCGAGTCCTCCCCTTCTCGATTGTGAGCGGTCCACGTACGAGCTCAAATGGGCTCCGGCCAAGGCTCGAACGGGGTGTTGAGGCTACTAATCTTGGGCCCTACAGTAGTCGGCTCCTCCTACTGCAGGTCCCCCCCCCCCAGCTTCCGGGTCGCACAGTTGAGAGAAGAGGAAACAGGCTAATGGGCTTTCTTGTCACTAGCCCAAAGGGGCCATGATGCTTGTTTAGTGCTATGAAAGTCAATCGGGCATGCTTGTTGCTCAAGCACTCGTTGGAGATGCTGTGCCAACAAGGCACGGAAGCGTATATTAAATGGTAGGGCTGCTGTGGAGCTTTGTCCGTGTCCGGGCCTCTGCGTGTCTCTGCGTGTCTCTACGTGGCTCTGCGTGCTTCTGCTTGCTTCTGCTCCTGCTTCTCCTTTGTCTCCAGCTGTCGGGAAAGCAACAAAAGATGTGAGCTGTCGCTTTTTTGCCGACCAACAACAAAAACAACAACAGCAGCAGCAGCAGCAGCAGCAGCAGCAGCAATGTTAGCACTGCTTGCTGCTCGGTGACGCTATGCGCGTACCCATTCAATTCCTCCCCGGGCGGGGACCGCGTCTGTTGGCCAAGGGTGAGGGATGAGCTGGCTCCAGCTCAAAGCATCTAGAAGCATTCGTGACGAGAGCAAGACGTCAGTCGGAAAAGGCGCGAGCTCCAGAGTGCGCTCAGCATGTAGCAACTCATTCACCGCCTGCTACCTGCATTGCTGTGGTGGTGCCCCATAATGCATACCAATGCAAGGCCATATGCAATTCGCGGTGTGGCAGTCCAAAGCGCGCGGACAGTCGCCATCTTATTGCTCAGCATCGACGCCGCAGTCCAAACTCGCGCACGAGAGCCCAACTTGTAAAACCAGTGACTGGTCCATGCTGCGCTTTGAGGGCCAGTCGAATGAGGCGGTCATTTGGGCAGAGGCGCCACGAGTGCTCGCACATCGCTGGGAGCTCGATGCTGAGGGAGCAGACACAGACAACACAGACACCAGGGCGTTCGTTGACTGTATCGCCGACCTACCGCGACATCTGACATCGGGCCGGTCAGTAGCCGGATGAGCGTGTTCCCGATTATTATTTTCCTCCATCGGTAGGCAAGGTAGTAGTAATAGTATTACTGTAATCCTGTAGTTGGTTGGGCTCGAGGCCTCTATGAATAGCATTGATCCATCCATCTATCCCGTGAGAAGCAGCATACATAGAGTACATAGGTACATACCTACTGTATTACTGCACATAGCTGTATTGGGCACTTACCCAATCGGAGCCACCATGGCGCTAAAACCTTACCTTTTTTTCTTTTCTTTTCCAGGAGCTGCTTCTAGCGGCAGAAAGGTCGAGACAAGCACCAGACATTAACGGAGCAGCCTCGATGAAGATCGTCATCGCTCGGCAATACTGCCTGGAGCAGTAGCATATCCATCGTTGCCCAAAAGGGGGAGGAGAACGGGCTCGGCAGCTGGCACAGAACAAGGGAGCGACAAGGGAGAGAGAAAAATGGAAAACAACTTGGATTCGACGCAATGGCGGTCGGCGAGATGCCGGGTCTCGGCGGCCTTGCCAACTCAGAGCATCGCTATGCACTCCGTCCGGCCTGTGTTATTCGACCTGGCCATTCGGCAGTCCCGGTTTCTCCCACAACACAGATAAAAAGCTCAGGGATGCGGCATTCCAAGTTTCCACCAAACGCTCGAGAACACAGTAGGCGATGCCGAAAGCGTCCATGGCCTGGAGCTGTGTAACGCGAGCGACGCCCTTCTGATACAAGTCGGACGGAGTAGTACATATATGGGCGTCGAGATGAATCCTGGCCATATGCAAGGCCATGGTTGAGAGAAAAAATTTTCTCTCCCAACACGCAAGGTATATGGAAACTAAACTAACAGCCTCCAGGTTCCCTAAACCTGCCGTCTACCTCGAGGAGCGCACGGCACACCTTTACTCGCGCCGCCCTGAGCCTCCCGTTGGCTTGGCCCACGTTTGCTCTGGTTTGAATAAAGAAGACGCCGCAAAACGTGCTTGGAATGCTCAAAGTCATTCAACCGGTCAAGGCCCGTGGGCGTGGTTGACAGCGTCAGCCATATACGAGTACGAGGACGCAGGTCACTTTGTTTGCGTTGACCGTCCGGCTACTCTTGGATGAGCATTAATTACGCCGGTGTCCGCACGGCGCTCCGAGTACCTGTCACGTACTCCATACCGGTCTCCTCTTACCGGGCCAGGTACTACCTTGTCTGTACGAGGATGGGTACTCCTGCCACCTTTATATCGCACCAAGGACGGAATGCTACCGGCAAGTATGGGGAAGGGAGGGTGCATGTTTCTCTTGCCAAAATTAGCGCGCAAGGGCTGCTGTACGAAGTACGTACAGTACTACAGTACTACAGTATGTATGTACGAAGTATGTTAGTAGGCAGTTACATACGTACTGGGTTCCTTCCATTGATCCTAGTCGTGCTGTACTACCTCACTCCCTCAGTACAGTAGTGCTGTACTACTGAGGTGCTACTGTGCCTAAGGAAGCAACCTGGGAGGTATCCGCAACCACGAGGGCTTCCTTCCGGCGCCGTCAAGGGACTTGGCGCCCCCTACTGTATCTGCTGTCTCTGTATGTACCTGTACGTCCTCCGGACCGGGCTAAGGATTTCCGGAAAGGTACCTGCTACGCAGTGCTTGTGCCCGGATGCAGCCTCAGGTTAAACTTCACTGCCTGGTCACCTCATCCTCGCTCCCTTGTCCTCGGACTCTTCAGAAGCTCTTCCACGAGCTCCCGCGTTCGTCCTACCATCGTTTCCCATGGGCTGCCGGGCCCAGACTTGGTTCGTGCTAACAGCCAATAGATGCTGTACCTACGCAATTCGCAACAGAGCCCATCCAGACGGCGCAGAGGAGGCTGCTTTCCGCGATGCAATCCCTGCTCAGGGAGAAGGTCGACCGCCGCATGAGTGAGGGTGGGGAAATGGCCATCTGGACAGCTTCATGGCCAATTGCCCGATGGACTGCAGCCCCTCAACCGTTTTCCTGTCTCACCTGTCGATTTCCATTCCATTGACCGGGTTGCGACATGTTTCACTCGCTATCCCAGCTGCATGAAAAAGCATCCAATTCCATACCCTGCAAATAACCCCGGTCAGCCGGTCAACTAACCTTGCAGGAGCCAGGGCTGCCTCTCCCCTCCCTACCTCGACACGACGAGCATACAGTAGTACTAGATGCCACCTGTTGTCGTCACCGCTGTTCAACAAAAAAAAAAAAAAAAAAAAAAATTGGGAACCGTCCAGCTCGCCAGGCACAAGCACATACTATTACGGCAGCATGGGCTGAATTGCATATCATCCTTTGGCCCCAGTGTCATCATCGGATCCAGCTACAGTACGGCTCAGGAGCAGTGGGGCGGGTAACTGACGGCATGACTGCTGTATAGTACTGATGACAATGCTATCAGCATCGTGCTCGGCGGGCTTTCTGCCACAGCATCAAACGCGGCCGGCGTTTGTGTGTCTGGGTTTGGGTTTCGGCCTGATGAAGCAACGCATCGCTGAACTTTGATACCGGCAGTCACGCCATGGCTTGAGGGAGACGGCGAGAGACGCAGAGAAACCTGGCGGGTGAGATGTCCTAGTGCCTGTCTTGACATGCGTCGGGCATAGCTGCAGCAGCCGGTCAGCCCGGTGTTGTCAACGGTCTCGCCTCTGCTAACGGCTCAGAGAGCGACCGCCTCTCCCACAACAATCTTGGAGAGGCTACTAAGCACTCCTGCACATCTCGAGATGGTCATTCTTGACAGGCTTGTCTCTACTCCCCTCGATTCGTCATTGGCCATGGCGCGTATAAGCAACCAGCTGGCCTACGTCAAAACCATCTCGGTCATATACGAGCAATGCACCCTCTCCCTCCCTCAGACATCCTTTTTTCATACCGCCGCTCCCTTCTCTTTGAAATACTACATACACGCACAGCAATGGCAAACCCACTATTGTTTGTACAACAAATCCCACTACTGAGTAGCTGCCTGCTCATACTGCATATTGTGTGGGTCAAGGGATTTAACCTTGCCAGGCATTTGAGCCTTGGAACCCGATCATGTTGGAACTTCCAAAGGTGTATCCCCAGTCTCGATTTCTTTTTTTATCTTGCCTCATGCCACCAAGACTGGACCCTTTGTTCTTCTTTCGGCTTCTACCCTCGGATAGATGGCATTATCCCAAGTGATAGTAGTAGTTGACAAATTTGGTCCAGCTCGCAAGCCACCGTGTCTTGTAACGGGTGAGAGTCAGCGGGATCAGCCTTTGAGGACAGGGCACGTCATACATACCAAAACCACCCGCTACACCGAGTTCTCGTCTCGACGGCATCTCTTTTCCCACATTCATCCCCAAAGTAGTTAAACCTCTGGGCATTGCTCCCCCGCAACGTGGTGTGTAGTACCAAATCCTCGGATCGTCGCCCCCTGGTCTTCCGACACTGTCAAGCTTTTTGTGATACAGCGGCTGAACTCTCTCAACCTGACACCGAGACTCTATGAGTTTATACCCGTCGTTGGATTAGTAAAATCAAACGGCTCGGTGGCTAGCTGGGGTCACCGGCATGGGCTCTATTTCCCGCGTCCATCATGCGGGCAGGTACAGTATGTTGGCACGAAATCATCTGGTCCTTTTGTGGAACACATACATCATGTTCAATCAGCCATATCTTCTCATCTAGGTTTAGGATGCTAGCACTTGGGCGCTTGCCCTCGCTGAATGTCAATTTTTTTTTTTTTTTCTTTTTTGGCTCTCCTCAGACATGTCCCGAGCTCACTCAACATTTCCCATTCATACACAGACACCTCTCCACCCACAAGTCGAGATGGTGTGGAAAAGCACAGGTCTCGCCCACACACAACATGATGCCAGTATTAAACCAAGTCACGCGTATACGGCATAGTTTCTCAGCGGCTTTTGGGGGTGTACAAGTGCATTAACTTTTAGTTGTCCTTTCACAACCCTCGCCATGGGCGGTAACTTTTGATTGGCTGCTTTCGGCGAATCAATGAGGCTGTTCTCCTCCCTGTGTCCATGGGAGAGAGGGCTTTGCTTTTGCAGGTCTAGAACAACTATGAAGGTCGCGGCATTGATTCCCCGAGATCAGTCGAGTCCTGCAGAGAGATGCCCTCTTCCTGCAGCCAAGCTCGCCGGCGTGACGCAAGGCGCAATCGTGTCGCAACAAGCTGAGACAGTGAAAGCGGTCGTCTGTCTCGACGTGTTGGTATGTTTCCCGTCCAGGCAAGTAGTTGTACAAAATATGTCTCACTTTCTCTCCGGTCTGGCGGCTCAGATGTGAGGGAGGCCGTTGTCCATGTTCATGTAACAGACTCCGCTCTCCGGGCCATACCTGGTAATACTGCTGGGTAGGAAACCGGCATTGATTATCAGTCCGCAGATCTGGCCTTTCCGAAAGCAACCTCCGGCCATGGCGGGCTGGCACTTGTGCTTGCATGACGCTGGGATTCGTGATTCGACAAGATGCGCAACGAAGCGGCCAACCCCAACCCAGGTCCTTACCGCCTCGCAACAACATGGAAAGAGTTGGTGTCTTTGCTATCAGTTGCTTGCCACCACCATGATCGCAGTGAGCTAGTGAAGATGAGTAGCAAGGGCGACGTGAGAATTCCCGGACTGCAAACAGTGCGCTCATGTGAGGAGCTGGTACACTGTGAAGGAGGGTAGAGGATGCTGATGCCACTTTTGTGCCAATACCTCAGTCGTAAGTCAAGACTGGAAATGCATGGATATGTCGTCAAATGAAGAGGACAGATTCAGCACCTTGAGTGTCCGAAAGAAGAACGACTCACTTTTTCTTTTTGAATGTTTAGTCCGTGCCTGATTCAACTTAGCCTTTCCGTAGTTGAGACTTTCCAGCTGTAGAGCCTGTAGAAAATATTCCCAAGCGTGCTGGCAGATGGAATCTTGTGACCCATCAGCCATGTATAATGGTGTAGCCAAGTCTGTCTCTGACAACGACTCAATCCTATCCATCCAAGGTGCCTCTGGAAATTTTAGGCGAGCTATTTTCATTAGTGTGTGCATTTTTCTTCTTCGACTGGTAATTCAGATTGGTCATCCGGTGATGCTTGTGAAGCTGCGTATAGAGGATTTATTTCTCTAAATGGTGTGTTTAGGTCTGTATGTTATGATAACCAGTTCGAAGACAGACTATAGCCAGCCTTGGAATAAAACGGCTCGAACCAAATTTTAAATTGGATTCAAGACATGTTAGCGACAGAAGCCATAAATTACGACAAAAAGAAGTTGCGGTGAATGAGCTGCAGAGGATAACTACGCCAAAGATTCAAGTAAGAAAGTCCAAAGACGACGAATCCAAGAGAACTCGTGTCATTCTCTAATAATGAGTGAATTCAGCAAGGAGGACTCTCCCTTATTCCGCTTCGTCTGGGCCAAAAGCCACTGATTTTGATCTTGCCACAAGTCCAGGAGAAGCAATTCAAGCTGCTGAAACAATGGATGCTCTTCAAAGGATGTCGGTATATGAGCCTAAGATATCCAGAGTCTACACTGCATTGCGTATAATCTCCCCATCGCTGGGCTGATTCTCGCCAATGACGATACAGCCATACAGAAGATTTCATTCTTCTTTATAGACCATGGACTTGCAATGATGCGATCTATCAACGTGATCCCAGATGATACCGCTCGTGTCTTTATCCCATTGAGTCTCCATGGCCAACTCAACGCCCACAAATACAATCCCCTTGTCTATGCCTTATCGCTCCAGTACGAATATTAATGGACGCAAACTCTCCTCTCCTCTCCTCCATCCCAGCCCATCCTCTCTCACGTGTCCAACAGCAACCGCAAAGCCTCATTTCAAGAACCACCAACCCCCGCCTCCAAAACCAACCAATCAACCCCATCCACTCACCTCAGCCTTGCCGCTTACCTAATCCCGCGCCACACGCTCCAGCCACACGATGCGACCTTTTGTACCTCTTCGCACGCAAACAAAGCTCTCCGCGCATCCCATCCCGTCAGCCTCGTTTCCCTGCCTTGCACCCGAACGCTCGATTTGCCGCCTTTCCTCCTCTTCCCCCTCCTCCCCCTCCTCCTCCTCTTCACCACCCATCATCCTCCATAGGCCAATCTTTTTTTCTTCACTTTTTTTTTTTTTCTTTTCTTTTCTATACTTCACTTTCTCTTTGGCTTGGGGCTGATTTGTATGCTGCCGTCTTGCTTGGTCTGGCGCGCTGGAGTGGCGTCGAGAAAAAGCTTCGTCTGTTTCGCCATCGCCTTGGTGACGAGGTAAGCCATTGTGGCGCTCTCTTTTTTTACTTTTCCTCGTCTATTCTGTTTATCTCTTCCTCGTACCGTTCTTCAGCCTGCTGATATCTATTTATTACACCACAGCCACCTCGAGGGAAAAGAGACAACAACGCCGTCTCTTCTCTAGCTTTCCACACCATCCACAGCAGCCTCCATCTACAACCCACAACGAAACCTCCCACCCTCGGGACAATCATAATCCCCCGCAACGCTTTTACCGCCTCAACCCTCCGACAAATACCTTCTCATCACCTCTTTTCGCCCTCCATCGTACCCGTGCCATCACACTTCTTCCTCTCCTCCTCCCACCGAACCGCCCACACAGCAATCATGTCCCAACGACCATCTACACCCGTCAAAGTGCCGCCCTCGGCAGCAAACTACACCCCCGCAACGCTCGACCCAGACCTGCGATCGCAAATCAACACAATCCTTCTGAAAGACGGCCACGTCACCAAGTCAGTACCACCCCTACCCTCCTCTCCTCTTCCTCAACATCAAACCCCGTCACAATCCGCTAACCTCCTCCCCACCTCGCAGAATCCAAGAAGCCCTCCTCCACGCCCTCAACTCAAACTCCTCCAACTGGCCCACCGCCATCCAGAACCACGCCCTGACCCTCCTCCGCTCCGGCGAAGTCACCACCTTCCCAGCCCTCCTCCGCCGCGTCCTCGACGACGTCCGCGAGGGCCAGCCACCCACATCCAGCGCAAACGGCAAATCCTCCTCCTCCGCCGCCGCAACAACAAACGGCAACAGCGACACCAAAAAGACAAACGGCGCCTCCTCCGCCGAGAAACTCCCCCTCGCCATCCCCGCCTCCGTAATAGAAGAGGCCCTCAAAATCACGAGGGAAAGCCTCGACGCCGTCTGCGAGATCGAGGAGAAGGGCAGCGGCTAGCAGCCCCCGGGCCCTCCTCTCCCTCCTTTCAGCTTCCCGCCTCCCCCTCTTCCGCTTCTCCTTCTTCATCCCCCTGCCTCTTCTTCTTCTCCTCCTCCTCCCCCTCCTCGGAACCGTCGCCTGGGCATATTCAGAACAAGCCGTGCTCACTCGGAATGATTTTGCGACTTTCTTTTTCCTATCTTTGCTTTTGATTTTTCTTCTTCTTTTTCTTTTGCTTTTTTCTTTCTTGCTTGATTATATAGTGATGTAGATAAAGGGGGTGGGAGATGGACTTTTCGGGGACATGGCTTCTTCCACTCCTTCTCTCATCTTCTTTTTCTTTTTTCTTCTTTTCCTTTGCTAAAGTTGGGAGCAGCATGGTGCGTTATATACGAAATGAGCCATCTAGGCGCCTATGAGGAAATATGATACCGGCCATGCAACTTTATAAGTTTGTTCAGAGCCATACTAGCTTTTACGAATAATCCAGCTTCCCTGGTCAAAACAATCCAGATGCTTCGCACTCAGATACTTGATTCTCCATAGACCTCCCAACCTCCCGCACTATGCTGGCAGAGTATTCCACGGTAATCTCGTGAATGTTCACATAACCTTCCAACACAAACGCATCTCTTCCTTTTTTTTTTTTTTTTCTTAACGGGAATCAATTGCATTCTTCTATCAAGCTAACGTAACCTAATCTTTGTGGTCCTGGATCCCAGTAGCCACTAACCCTCAACTGGATTTCATGTCCTGGGCATGTCTCGATGGCTAGGTCTGTAACGCCACACCCTGAGTTGACTTCCCTTCATTCTTCTGCAACTCAAATAATTCTACTGCTCCTCCTGGGTCCAAATAGTGTGCCACCCGATGCCGTGAATTAAGACTCCTACCCCGACCAACTTCGGGCTGATGGATGAGATGTAGGAGGAAGCTCTTTTTTTTCTTCTTAAATATATTTATTTTCCTTTCAAATACCAGGGATCCAGGGTGCTGTTCCTTTATTGCCCGTGGTCGCCATACCTTAATCGTAGAGATCGTCATCGTTGCCGGCGTCGCCAAAGGTGTTGCCAGCGTCGCCACCAGCAGCACCGTCAGCTCCATCGGGGAACTTGAAGTAGGCACCAGGTCCAGCATTCTTCATCTGCTGTGCAAAGGCCTCGTATCTGCGAATCTCCACATCGCTGACGGATCGGCGAGCCATCTGCATGGCCTCCTCGAAGTGGGCCTTGGTCAGCTCGGGAACAGGGTCCTCGACTTCCTCATCAACATCCATGTTGTCTCCAGCGGCCTCGCGTGCCTTCTGGCGCTCAATGTCTGCTGTGATGGCCTCCTTGATGGCAATCTTGACGGCGCGCTGGGTGATGAATCCTAGATCGGCACCAGAGAAGCCGTGAGACTTGGAAGCGATGTAGCCGAGGTCAACATCAGCAGCGACAGGAGTCTTGCGCAGCTGAGCCTTGAGGATACCGAGACGGCCAGGCTCATCAGGAAGAGGCACGTAGATGAGTGAATCCAGACGGCCAGGACGGCAGAGAGCAGGATCAAGCTGCTCGGGTCTGTTGGTGGCACCAATAACGAAAACGTTCTTCTTGGAGGTCATGCCGTCCATTTCTATCAAGCTGGTTAGCGAGAGGATTCACACATGATGTTTGTATTAGGGCGCCCCGTGGCGGAATACTTACCAGTCAGAAGCTGGTTGACAACTCGGTCAGAGGCACCGCCAGCATCGCCCATAGAGCCACCACGAGCCTTGGCAATGGAGTCCAACTCGTCGAGGAAAACGACGCAAGGTGCAGCCGCTCGAGCCTTGTCGAAGATGTCTCGAATGTTGCTCTCAGATTCACCAAACCACATGCTAAGAAGCTCAGGTCCCTTGACGGAAATGAAGTTGGCAGCGCACTCGTTGGCGACAGCCTTGGCCAACATTGTCTTACCGGTACCGGGAGGTCCGTAGAAGAGGACACCTCGGGATGGGGAGAGACCAAACTTGAGGAACATTTCGGGGTGGTCGACGGGGTACTGGACGCTCTCTCGGAGGTCTTGCTTGACGGCCTCCAGACCACCGATATCCTCCCAGCGGACGTTGGGGACCTCCACGACTGCAACCTCGCGGAGAGCAGAGGGGTTGGACACGCCCAGGGCGAATCGGAAGTTCTCCATGGTGACACCAAGGGAGTCCAAGACTTCGGCATCAATGGTATCCTCGTCAAGGTCAATCATATCCATCTTCTCACGAATCTGCTGCATGGCAGCCTCGGAGCAGAGGGCGGCAACATCAGAACCGACGTAGCCGTGGGTCTCGGCAGCAATCTGCTCCAGGTCGACGTCATCGGCCAACTTCATGTTCTTGGTGTGGATCTGGAGAATCTCCAGACGGCCAGTTGGGTCGGGGATACCAATGTCGACCTCACGATCAAAGCGACCGAATCGTCGCAGAGCCGGGTCGATGGAGTTTGGTCGGTTGGTGGCGGCCATGACGACAACGTTGGAACGAGCCTTCATGCCGTCCATGAGGGTAAGGAGCTGGGAGACAACACGGCGCTCAACTTCACCGTTGGTCTTGTCACGCTTGGGGGCAATGGAATCGATTTCATCAATGAAGATGATGGCGGGCGAGTTCTTCTCAGCCTCCTCAAAGGCCTTTCGCAGATTCGACTCGGATTCACCAGCCATTTTGGACATGATCTCGGGACCATTGATGAGGAAGAAGAAGGCGCCGGTCTCGTTGGCAACGGCACGAGCCATGAGAGTCTTACCGGTACCGGGAGGACCGTAGAGCAAGACACCTCGGGGAGGCTTGATACCAATGGACTTGAACAGCTGAGGATGGCGGAGAGGAAGCTCAACCATTTCTCGGATCTGGGCCATCTGCTTGCGGCATCCACCGATGTCGTCATAGCCGACCTCATTGAGGTTGTTCTCTTCCTCGTCTCGCTGGATAGGCTCGCCCTCGCAGTGAATGACGGTATCCTGAGCCACGATACCATATTCCGGAGGATCCACCTCGACGACCTTGAACTCAACTTGCCTCATACCACCACGTACGATGAACAGGTCACCCTGCTTTACTGGTCGGTAGGCTTCGCGGAAGTATGGGGCAAGGAAAACGTCGAAAAGAGAGCCAGTGAGGCCCTCGACGGTGTCGGCAATGGGGAGCACAGCAATTCGCTTGGCCTAGTTAAAAAGGTTAGATGAGCTGCCACATGCAATGTGATGAGATTGGGAGCACTCACATATTTGATATCAGGGCAGGGAGAAATGGTAATCATATCGCCGTGCTTCACTCGGAGGTTGTGACGGACAACTCGGTTGATCCTAGCACTTCCCTCATCAAGGTCATCGTCCGCAAGTACGATCAACACAGTCTCCTTTCTCTTCTTGCCTCGTACAAGGACGGTGTCGCCTCGGAAGAGCTGGAGGGTGTCCATGGTGGCCTCGGACAGGGCAATGATGCTGTTGTCATCGTTGACGGCATCGGTAACCCTGGTCTCGGTTAGCATCCAACATCGTCTTGTTCGTCCGAGGTGGGCACCTACATCAACTGGTTGGGCTTCTTCTTCTTCTTGAGAATGGCCGTGGCGGTGTCATCTTCCTGTGATAAAGTTAGTTTCCCCGCCCTGGATATCTAAGCAACGGTGGGCTGAACAAACATGCTTGATCTCCGCGCCGGAGGGGTCGCTGCGAGGTGGTTAGCTGGCTCTGGCTTCTCGATGGCTCTGCCAAGACACGTCTAGAGGCTGTACGTACGTCAGGTTGACCTTCTTCTTGTGCTCTTCAGGCTGAGAAGCCATGGTGACGGATGACGGCTGCGTTCACGACGATGTGGGGTGAGAACAGGAAAGGCCGGGGTTGATGGAAACGAAGAAGAAAAGAATACGCGGGTGCTGCCTCCTCGGAACTGGTGTGAGAAAGGAGGGGGGAGAGAGTTGATTCTTGAACTTGCAATCGGGCGAGAGGATGGTATGAAGGAGTGGAGGAGTGAAGGAGTGAAGGTTAAGCGGCGAAAGCTAGAGGTGTCCAGAGAGTCGCCATAGATCTGGCACACAACAAAGGCCTAAGGTAGCCACACGCCCCGGAGCTGAGGGGCACTGGCCAATGACAGCGCGCGCTGCCCTGAGCGGAGCGGAACATCAATGATGCAGGGGGCATTTGGCTGCGCTACCGGCTGACGGTCACTGGCAAGGCTGCGCTGTGCTGTGGCGGCCAGCAGTGGAATCTTCTGCCGACTTCCACTGGGAAGAGCGCCAGGCAACTGGGGACGCGCAACAGGCTGTCAATACGTGTACGGTGTACCGGCCAGGTCGCTAATCAATGCACCCACACAGCGCTCTCCCTGCAGAGCATACGATGACGAGCTGCAGCCTAGACAAGTCTTTGTCTGATCAAATAAGCAGCTCGTGGTGTCGTATCGCCACAGGACTGGAGGCATCTACAAGCTTCTATTTACCCCCTTTAATTACTCTGCACAGTTGGTTTGTGCCTGAGAAAAGTATCCGTAACATTAACCTTGATGTCCGTTGGGATTTTGATGAAGTCATCCCAACTAATTGGTACCTAGGTACATGCAGTTACTAAGCAGATGCCGAAGCCAATGTAACCTTGCCCTGACTATGCACTCTCCTGCTGTGAAGCGTGAAGCACCTTCGTGTGATTCCTATTGACGTTTGACTACATTTCTGCATGGGGATAGTAGATTGAAGCATGAACCCTAGTCACAACTCATTTGTTATGGCTTCTGCGATTCTCCTTGTGGCGCGTTTGGCTTCGTCTCCCGCCGTTACCGAAGCTGTGCCTAAGCACATCAAGATACATCCAATGTGAAGCACGAGTCCAGCCCTCCTCGTATCACACCAGCGTATCTGCTTGCACGTATCGAATGATTACCAGACATTTAAACTCGGGTATTATTCGTACTGTTCCGTTGCTTGGCCTCTTGGCCTCTCATTCGCTGCTTGCTCTCCATCCCATACCACCTACCCTGCAACAGTATGAAAACTCGGTACGCAGTGTAAACCTACTAGTACTAGGGTATTTGCTTTAGAAAAGGTCAACATGTTACTTGACTCTGAGTATCACGGACTCTTTAAACAGAAAATATGGAGCCACATCCCCCATCCACATGCTATTCATTCTCAAATGCATTGTTGAGATAGTTGACAAACGACTCCCTTAATATATCAGCCTCCATGTTGGTCACCTTCTCCAACCCAATCCCCCCTCTATTCAACCCCATAAAGGCTCTCCGATGCCTCTGCAGCTCTGGCAACCCAACTTTTCTCGTCGCCGGCAGCTCAACAACAAGTTCCTTGTCACCCGTGCCAAGAGGGATCTTGACCTCGCCGCCACCGTCGTCGCCCTGCTGCTCCAGGATCCGTTTCACAATGTCCTGCGTCTCGCGATCCAGCACGTACAAGTAATCGCCACCCGCATCGCGCCCTCGCTGCTCCGTGGCCTGGTGTGGCCTGATGATTTTGCGGCCGTCCCCGGCAACGGCCTCCCAGAGAGAGTCAAACGTCTTCTTCACCTGCTCCTCGTCATCTTCCCATATTACCGTAAACAGAGGACTGTCCCAGCGAGTCATGGGATTAGGCTCCTCATATCGAAACACGAGGTTCTCCCAGTTTGCGGGCTCATACGGTTCTGTAACATCGCATGACGCAGCGTTGGCCGCGTTTTGGTCAAGCGTAGCCTGGCTTCGCAGTAGCCTGTCCTCGTTAACCTGTTGCGCGCGCTCTTTGGAGCATCCAATCTGCAATATGCAGCTCGGCGTTCGCACGGCTTTTGCCTCGCAGTGCAGCTGGTACCGCCAGCCCTTGATGTAATTCAGGCCATCGAGGATGACAATGTCTTTATCGCTCAGCACCCTCTTTACCGCGCCGTAGATGGCCGCCCTCGCATTCTTCTCGCTCGCGTTTGCCGATCTCGCATGCGCCGGCACCGTGGAGAGGTCGTACACGGACCGCGATATTGAAAGAGCGTCGTCCGATATCAGATGCAGCCGGTACTTGGTTCCGGGGATGCGCGCGGCGAGATAGTCATACAGTTGCTTCGCCCGTGTCGACTTGCCGGACGAGGGCAGACCCGTGAGGATGATGAGCTATCGAGAAAGGCATGGCGACCATGTTAAAATGGGAACCCCTCACTTTTTTTCTTCTTCTTTTTTACTGTGATGACGCAGCGAGTAACGTACGTACCGGCATCTTGTTGCCGAGCTCGAGGACTTTGTTTGCGATGCTGTCGTTGCGGGTTTATGTGGGGGAAACCGAAATTTTACGTGGCAGTATTGCAGTATTCCAGGCTGGCCTAGTGCAGTTTCATGGTGGTGAGGGTGAGCGACGTCACTCGCATCCTGCCACTGATGGATCACCACCCATACATAGCCAGTAACATCAAATTAGACAGAAAAAAAAAATCTGATTCGGGTACGCCATCATGAAAGGACGAATCCAATAAGACGCGCAATAATACCTATATGAAACAGACACCCGCGAAATATGACTCCTATTCCACTCAAGCCTATCTCGCAGCCTGCAGCAGCAGGGTTGCACCGCCCCGGAGCCTAACTCTGAAAAGGCCCTTGCCATTCGAGCAGGATGCAAATCCTTTGGCCGCCGGTCGGCAGTTCGGAGGACGGAGCGCCGAGAAACGTGGACCTGGCAAGCAGCTGCCATCGCTGGGGCTAGCAGGAAACGGAGAGATCCTGAGAGATGGCGCTGTTCCTCATCGGGTAATTGATTCAATGCGGCCAATCAGGCGTGTGTTCCTAGCAGTTGGGTGAGGCCTCAGCCTATCGACGGCGTTGACGATGGCTTCGAGCAAAGGGGGCTGTCAACGTTGCAGCTGCTTGGGTTTTCAGCCTAGATGGGTGCCGGTAGCCGTAGCGTTCATGGCTATGGAGAATCCTACAGGTAGACGAGTAGTTGAGGTGAAAAGTTATATAACTTGAGTGTCCAGTGCTTGAGAGTTTGAATATTTGTTTGAATCCCCAACTCAGAACACCATCAACTTCGCAACTCACAGACAACTCAAGAGACCCTTTCGTCCTGTCTTTTAGAAAAAAACACTCTACATAATATTGTCGTATTCTTTCCCACCTCTCTCACTTCGACTTACATCTCCAACTCAACTCCCTCCCAACTTACACAACCAACCATGGGCCGCCCTCTTGAAACCTACGACGACATCGCCATCGCCGAGCTAGCATTCTACCTCTTCGCTCTAGCAGGGGGCATCTTCCTCTGTCTCAAGCATGGCTTCGCTAAGAACGCCGGCTTCCGAGCCCTCATCATCCTCTCCCTCGCCCGTATCATCGGCGCCTCTCTTCGCCTGGCAACCATCTCCTCCCCTACCAACGTCAATCTCTACATTGGATGGATGACGCTCGAGGGCATCGGTCTGGCGCCCCTCATCATGCTTGCTCTCGGCCTCCTCACCCGTGTTTTCGAGTCCATCCAGAGCAAAGGCCGCATCCTTATCCGCCCGCAGTACCAGAGGCTTGTCGAGCTCCTGATGATCCTTGCCATCGTCCTCCTGATTGTGGGCGGTACCCAGTCCGACTTCACCATTGTCGACGGCAAGCCAAAAGTCAAGTATTCCACCATTAGTCACGCCGCCGAGGGCATTCTGGTGGCCATCACAGTTCTCCTGGCCTTTGCCATTGTTCTCGCCATCCTCAACCTGGGCCACGTTAGCACGGGTGAGCGCCGCATCATCTTCACTGTGGCCGTCTGCTTCCCGCTTATTCTCGTGCGCCTCGTGTACTCGTGTCTCCTCATCTTCGGCGGCATCACTTCTACTCCCTGGCTCTACCTCGGCATGTCCTCCCTCATGGAGATGATTGTTACTCTCCTGTCGGAAATTCTTGGGTTCAACTTGGACAAGGCGGTGCCGCAGCTGGTCGCCCGGAGTGACGAGGAGATGCAGACTTTTACCAGTAAGTAGGAGAACTGTGCTTGGAGGAGGTTTGCATTGATGGGATTCTCAGGATGGATTACTAAGGGCAAGCAAAGGTTACACCAGGATCAGCGCGGAGCGGCGATGGGATTATTAGCGTGATACCCCTTTGATATTTAGCTCCGGATATCTTGGCATGAAGAGTTTAAAATGTGTCATTCTTTCACAGATAGTATTATCAGTTTCTAGAATAAAGTAGTTTATAGTCTTGATCTATTTGATCTCATTGGTCTTGCTCGTTAAAGTGTATCATAGTAGGAATGTGTAAAGCATATCTCTCTACGTGGTATAAGTGTGTATCCAAAACAAAGGTATCTGAAAAGCAGAAGAAGAATCTCCAGGTGACACTCGAATATCCAGACAGCAGCATTGCCGCACTGGGATTGCTCTGGTCTCGCTCTACATGACCACACAGCAGGCCTTTTCCAACCTTTGCAGGAGGATTGGAATAAGGCCCTCGGCAGTCTCGTCCTGCTCTTGTTGCTGCTGGTGATGCTGCTGTGGCGGTCGGTGCTGACCACCATGCTGCTGGCCATGATGGGGCTGGTACTGATCTTGCTGGCCATCATCATATCCACCATGTTGCGGCGGAATAGCCTCCCCGCCCTGGAGGTTGATGTATATCCTGCCGGCATTCTCCTCGGGGCTGTACTGGAGGCCCAGCTCGCGACACAGTTCCTCCACCTTTGGCTTGAGCCTCTGAACGTGGTTCGCCGAATGGTTGCCCTTGCCGACAATAACATGCAAGTGTATCTGGCCCCGGGCCTGGTCCGCGCGAATGCGCTGCTCGAGAATGCGCTCCGCCTCTTCGACGAACTGTCCGTGAAGGTCGATGCTGTCGCCGTCCACACGGCCGGGGGCATTGTTCTCGCGGAAGATGTAGTCGGACGCCTGGCGGTTGTACTCCTTCATCTTGGCATCATGGGCTTTGCCCTGGTTGGACAGTTCCTTTGCTCTGGCACCGTCGCCATCATCGTACGCGCGTTTAGACTGGGCAAGTCAGTCTCTATACACACAAAGTCGTATCTTGCGGGCGCTTCAACATACACGCTCGTAGCAGTCGCCGCGTTTGTCGGCTTCAGCACGGGCAAGAGCGCGCAGATTATCGTACTCACGCTCTACATCTGCGTTGTCTTCGTAGTGGAAGGCTGTCGTCTTTGGTCAGCCAATCGCGCAGGTTCGAGAGGTCGTCAGTTTGTTGCAACAAGCGACGTACCACGGCTGCTCAATTGCGTTATAGGAATCGACATGTTGATCTTAGGAGAATAGGACGCTTCGGCGATGCTGGATTCTGCGATTTAGGACACGGGCGGTGTAGCGCAGATGAAAGGCGCCGTCAACAAGAGCAAAACTAGGTGATGTGCAAGTTGGGCGCTTGGAGTTCAGCTTTGGGCCTATTGGAGAGGCGGTGCCTGGCGCCGGTCTGTCGGCTGGAACCCGAGCCAACCATGTCTGAAGGATCGGACACAACGCAGATCGGGCGCCGCCACCGTTGATTGCTGCATAATTGTGTTATGGCCTCGATTTTCGAGGTCAACAGTCACTGCATCACATTCTGGGAGCGCAACGTGGAAGTCTGTTGGTTCTTTCTGCGTTCAAAGTCAAAAGCTGTGGCTCCATGTTAGTGCCATTTCCGGCCATGAGCACGGACAAAAATCGGGCAGCTCTGACGTAAACATACACTTATTCTACTACAAAGCCTACCCCGTAACTGGTTCAAAGAGATCCTGAATCTGTCTGCGTAGGGACAATTCTTCCTTTCCCTTCTTTTTTGAGCCATTTAAGATGGCAGATGCGTGAAATTCCTTTTTCCAATTTTTCAGTCTAAAGGTACTAGCAATGCGGAGTAGTAGTATTGAGTCTTTACCCGTTGGTTGCTCGTTCTTTTCATGCCTAGTCAATCATAGAAAATAAGAACAACATCTCAATGCTATCGTTCACGCGCCTTTGCGTTCTCTGTTTCTTTACGCAATACCTCTGATGGCCAATACCATAGGAGATCTGCTTTCCCATGTAGATCACAAGTGCCCAGATAGAGATTTCGTCTACATAAACAAATCTCCCTACCTTAGTATTAGCCCTATAAAAGGAGGCATGTGCACGCCTCAAAACCATGTGGCCCAACCCCTTACTCAGCTACGGAGTAATAATCATCTCATAGTTCCACTGCCACGAGCACTCACCGGTGGCGATGGAGATTTGCGGTCTTGGCGAAGGTGATGAAATTAAGGATATGGATGTTGCTTGCGATTCTTGGGGCAGCCGTTGGAGAAACATGCAACCACCACCACGGCTCCCTGATGTTATAATAGGGCTCCATCTCTCCCGCGTTGTCCTCGGAGAACACCGTACTTTGCACGGGACAACTCATTTCATCACCGTAAATATCTTGAAACCGAGTTCGATGAGATGACGGAAAGCCCCATCGACCAGCGATCCACGTGGAATTTGCCCGTCATGCAACGCACGATTGTGTATGCGGGCTGGAGAAGTTGGTCCAGTGTTCCGAGCAAAAGCAAATATGGCCGGGCAAGGCACAAAGGTTGTACCGTAAAGACGCTACCAGGTAATTCCAACCGAGTCTTGGCTTCAATGATTGCCCATCGGTTATAGCCATGAATTTCGTAGAAAGGCGTCTTGTTTGACGATGTGCACCAAGTTCTGCATGGCTCATGCATTCGCAGTGGCGCCCATGAATATCTCTTTAGTACTACGCCTGGTGAAACTGCCACCACGGCTTGAAAGAGAGGAAAAAAAAGAAAAGAAGACAGAATAAAGAAGAGATCTTCGCTCTAGGACAAGGGTGATGCTAGGCGCAATACAAACTTCAAACACCGACTAGGGATTTAGACAGGCATCTCGGAGATCGCGTCGCAGTGTTCCAGGTCAACTTGGCGCTGTGCAAACGGCGGTTGTCATGCTATTGTCTGGTGTTGGGAGCCTAGCACGTTCTTTTTGGGCGTCTCTTCTTCTTCTTCCTCTCCCTCTTCTTCTTCTTCTTCTTGCTGTACCCGCTCGGCTGTTGGAGTTGGCCTCATTGTTTGAGCGCAATCACATGCCGTCATCGGGATGCCCGCTATTCTGGTGGTCATACGGCTGGTGTATCATCGAGTGGTTCTTCCAGCCAAGACATCTTGCGGAGTTCGTATGCATGGACACATGATTGTCAACTGCCCGCACTCTGCAGACTGTATAGCATGAATGCAGTTAATGGCATGCTCATTATGAGCTAATGCCGGTGATCACGATGATCACATCGCCATCTCAGCCACAGTGACTGGGAAATAGGTAATGGCTGTCTACAACTGCTAAGTAGTTAAGTACGATCTACTGTAACGAAGGCGCAACAAACGGCCTAACCTACTACTAGGTAGTACTCCGTATGGTCGACTGATAGGTCAGGTACTGTAGCTGTTTGATTGGTAGGTACCTCTAGGCGATCCATGGATGCCTGTCAATCGGAATTATCGCAACGGGCGAGAGGTAATTGTACAGTACGGTGCGGGATCAATGCGTCATTCCCGATCTCCTCTGCTGCTTACACGTTTGTGGTGTAAGGTAGAGAACATTACAGTATAGTACGACTCCGGTACGGGTATGCGCACAGACATTGCAATAAAAACAGCTCCATGGCCTTGCATTGCCCAGACTGTCATCTCCCGCAGCGGCTGGCCCTGGTTCAGGGGATTGGTGATGAGTGTCTCACCCGCTGTTGATGCAAGATCCACGGGCGAGAGAACAGGCCGATGGCAACGCGCCACCTAAACGCACCTGTAACTGTGTCTGCCATGGGCATGAGTGAGTTCGCTGCTGCTCCAATACAGAGAGGCATAGGCAAGGCATTGGTGTAAATTGATCAAGCGTTGAAACGCTTCTCTCTCTAGGGCGCCAAGCATAGGAAGACGGCTGCAGACCTGGATGCAAGGCTCTGCGGCCGCATGCTTCGGATGAAGGACCTGTTCTGATAATACGTGTATAACGCTGGCCAGCACTGTTGTCTTCAGATATGGCTGGAGGTTCCTGTATTACGGTATTACAGAGATCCTCCTCACCGAGAAATGCGATGGGTGCGTGTAATACTTAGTACTACTACCACTACTCGTAATGGCCGGGCAATGTAAGTGATCGGACGATAACCCACGGGCTGCAGGGCTTACCGTACGGTACCTGTCTGTTCATACGGGGACGGTTGGCATCAACCCAATCCAACCCATCCATCCACCCAAGTACTAGGTAGTACTACTGTACATTTACCGATATTCCAGGCGGTATTCATCGACGAGGCCAGCCAGGCTGTGGAGCGAGCCAAATGAGGGTGCTAGCGATTCGGCGCAGATGAGCGCTCAACGGCTGCAGCGGCGTTTGGAACCTGTAACCGTAGCGCCGGGCATCAGTGATGTGCAGGTATCGTCGATGGAAGCCAGCATTGCCGGAGTAACATGAACAGATGCAGATGCTCAACTCGTACAGCGGCACAGAACTACTATGTAGGTATGTACTAGGTAGTACACACTAGGTAATTGTATCACCCGCGGTGCTTGGAAAGCGAAGCGTTCATGTTTGGCTGATTGCGCGGGATACGAGAAGACATGGGTGGCACTGAGGCAGAAAGTCTCTGGATGGAGTACATGCGGCAGAACTCGTACGGTGCAACAGGCTATATGTACTGTGTCAAGGTACAGTGCAGGTGCCGGGAGGTAGCTCAAGTTACCAGCTGGTAGCCGCCCCGTCCTGGGTGCTGGGAAATCATACCAGTTGGCCCCAGAATGGCCCAAAGCTGCTAGCACCACGGAGCGGTGGGGTCCAATGAGTGAGAAGGGTGGTACTACCTAGTACCTTATGTACGTCGGTACTAAGGTACGTACAGTAGCGTCAAACCACTTGCAGCAATTGATTTCCAGGTTCGCTCATCTCCATTCCTTCCTTCTAAACTTCCCCTGGCATCACTGTTTGTTTTCCCTGCGCTTGGCGTGGCCAGATTGACCGGGGCCCCTTATTATTCCATCCATGTTATGGTTTCTTTCTTTCTTTATTTTCTTCCCTTGAAGAGAAAGACAACGAGGCTGTCTGAGACGGCACAATGCAGCACAGTACGGAACAGCGTACTGTAGGTAGTACTACTAAAGTTTGGAGCACATACTCCGTACAAGAACCCTTTTTACCTTTTAGTTCTGGTGCAACGCACTCCATACCTTTTACCGCACCAGCGTCTGGCCGGTGGAAAAAAACGGTGGCTTTTCCTGGGCCTTGCCGCAGCTCGGTTCGACGCAGATGCTCACATGTCCAAGCAAATTGGCAGATGGGCTAATGCGCCTCCGTCGGATTATGCTCCGTAGTTTTGCTCCGTAGCGGTACTGGTGTAATATACTGACACGATGTTTCCGGCTGGTCTCGCGCAGGAGATGATGGATTGCCTCTGCAGCGCCATGCTACGGTACAGTAATCAGGCACGGCAAACAGGGCTGTGGCACCTGCACATGCGCGGAGCCATGAGGCCGGGCCGCTGCCTGATATTTGCTGCCCGATATTTGCTGCCCGGAGTACGCCGCGAAATCGTACGGAGAGGCGTCCAAGCGTGCCGAGGCCGTTGTTCTGGTAATGCTTCGTGCCTGTACTGTAGGACGGGAGCAGCCTGGGATAGAAGGAAGGCCAAAATTTGTTCGAGAAGCCTGGAGCTACGCGACTAAAGATGAAAAGGCTCCGTTCTGCGTGCGTACGGAGAAAGTACCTGTACTAGCAGCCCCTGGTCGAGGGATCCCTGGTTGCTCGGGTATCCGCTTTGCAGCATTTATTGCCCTGGGAGAGGATGGAAAGCCATTGTGGCGATCATCAGCGATGGCGAGCAGCAAAGTGCGGCCAACCGACTGTTATGTGTATAGTATATAGTATGCAGTAGTAGATGCCGTGGTTGGGACAGAGAGAAAGACAAGTGGATTGGCGTCTATAAGTGATTGAGTGCATACCTGGATGCCCCTAGCAACTACTAGTACTACTAAATATGGATGCCCGTACTAAGGAGAATGTTAGGCAACCTTGATAGTGGATGTGATGAAAGAATCAACGGAAGCAAGACAGCCACAATCACGTCACAACCGCCAGAAGCAGCAGCAGCAGCAGCAACAGCAGCTCCAAGCGACGGCATCCAGGGCAAACGCGCGCATCAGCAATCGTCAATGTTAAAATTGAACATCAATGTTGGTTGAATTGCCCTCCTCCCTAGCGCCCAAATCCGTTGCGTCCACCAGGGATCCCCATGTCGTCGCCTGCTGCTCTGGGACAGTCGCTCCACCATGATAGCTGCGACCGCTTCAAGGGCTCCCCGGCGCTCTCAGTGGCCCAGACCAGGGGCGCAATTGAACCGGCTAATGGTCGAACCCCCGTTGGAGCCAAATTGAGCATCCCAGAGTCCATGTGGCATGATGATTGGCCGCTTCATCAAGATGAGTGAGCCTGGGACATTGCAGTGAAGCGCAGGTACATTCACATCCTGTACTATGCAGCAGTAGTGCGTGCACAAGTCCCGCGTTAGTCCGAGCCCAATTGGCCGCAATGGCCGTCCATCGTCCATCAGATCAAGCCTTTGATCCTCTGCTGCGCTCCCTCAGCCTGCTGGCTGCCTTGCCGTGGGCCGCGGCGGGATTGATCATGTACGCAGGTGTGTGTGTGCGTGCTTTGCGGTAGAGCCAACAAACGCCCAATAGGGAGCGTGATCCGTCCGCCATTCATCGCCAACTCCGATATGAGGCTGTCATACTGTACGGTGCCTGCTGGATGTTTTGACTGTTTGCTCCTCCAGCGGCCAGCCCATGCGGCCGTGAAATTACCATCATGCTCGTTCCGCCTGATAGCTGCACAGTACGCGCCACTGGCTCGTGTAGCTTACAGTACGGCAGCAGCACTGCGGAGGCGCTTGATCGGGGATGCAATTAAAATTTGGGACATCGTGTGTACTGTATCTGTGGTGATCCTGGTCAAGCCATTGACCCTTACCAGCACTAAGAGCTGTGCTGTGCGGTGCTTTCAGGTCGTGCTGGTTCCCTCATTGCGGCGCGCTGAGCGTGCTATGTAAAAGTACGTACAGGTACGCTGCGCCGCTGATGGGGCCGCCCGAGGGTCGCCAGCCGTGCGCACCGTGTACTTGCGCAAAAGGAGATTCATAGTGCGAAATAGCCTCGTTTCAGCGCCCGCCGCCGCGTCTATGCACTGTGCAATCCACCGGTTCGGGCTGCTGCGCGCACTTTCCCCATCATAACGTGACGGCTCCTCGCAGCGCGCTCCCTGCTGCAGCGGCGGTGGAGCCACTGAAGCTGGAGCTCTCGCCCCCCCAAACGGACCCCTGTGCCCTGGCCATCTCCACAGTTTCCAGGGCGGATTCAGGTACGGTGCTTCGCAAGTACATGCGCGCTCCCTTTTCTCGCGCTGGACGCAGCGCTAGTACAAGTACTTGCATGTACCGTGCCGCCTGCTTAGGTACCTTATAGGAGCTTGGCCCCCCCCAAAAGCCCCCCCTACGGCAATAGTACCTCCTTCTCGGCCATACCTCTTGGAGCATCCTGTCTCTCGCATCCTCCCCCAGCCGCTGTTGCTCCTCTCGCCCCCCCCCAATCTCCATTTCCGTCGCGGATCTCATTTCCACGACGCCCAATTCTGCGTCTTCAACCTGCGCACCAACTCTTTCCTTGGCCATCTTCTCTTCTCTGTTTGCGATTTTTGTTCGTGTCCGCCTTGAATTGCCCGCCATTGGCATTCATCCTCGCCTAGCAGGCCGTGTTCTAGTAAGCATTTCGACTTCTCTCCCTTTCTCTTGCTCTTGCTCGCTGTCCACTTTCCCTATTTTTTTTTCTTTCTTTCTTCTGAGGGAGCCCTGCTTCCAGTTGTCCTTCTTTTTTTTGCGCTGCCAGTACGGCTTCATCGACCGCGACTGCGCTTTTCGGTTCTTCTCGACCCATCAGCCATCTCGTGAGCGACACGACGCGAATCCTCTCTCCCAGGGCTTCTCGTTTTCGACGCTCTATCGCGTGCATCGTCGTGATTGCTCGTGCGACCCAGCAGGGCGGCAGTGTTTTCTTCGACGAACTCCTGACTAACAGAGTCTGTTCTTCCACAGTATCAACGTCGGCATCGTTGGCGATTCTAGACACGTAGCATACGCGAATCATTCATTTTCATCTTCTTATAATTTTCTTTTTCAAGACAATTTCTATTCACACCTTCATACCACCCCCCCACAATCGCCAAGATGGGTTGCGGAATGTCTACGGAGGACAAGGAGGGCAAGGCCCGGAACGAGGAGATTGAGAATCAGCTCAAGCGGGACAAGATGATGCAGCGCAACGAGATCAAGATGCTACTTCTGGGTATGTACCGCCATCCGGCTCTGTTTATTGCAGAGCATCTGCTCTTGCGTCCCATATCGAGTTTGCCACCCGACTAACCATAGATTGATAGGTGCTGGTGAATCTGGAAAATCTACCATTCTCAAGCAGATGAAGCTGATCCACGAGGGTGGCTACTCTCGCGATGAGCGCGAGTCGTTCAAGGAAATCATTTTCAGCAACACGGTCCAGTCCATGCGCGTCATTCTCGAGGCCATGGAGTCTCTTGAGCTGCCTCTTGAGGACCAGCGCATGGAGTACCACGTCCAGACCATCTTCATCCAACCTGCTCAGATCGAAGGCGATGTCCTTCCCCCGGAAGTTGGCGGTGCCATCGAGGCTCTATGGAAGGACCACGGTGTACAGGAGTGTTTCAAGCGATCTCGCGAATATCAGCTGAACGATTCAGCCAGATAGTGAGTCCTCTTTTTCTTTTGGCTCATTCCATCAAACGTTGCCTTCGCGTGCTCACCTCCCTCGCTAGTTACTTCGATAATATCGTGCGAATTGCCGCTCCCGACTACATGCCCAACGACCAGGACGTCCTCCGATCACGTGTCAAGACTACTGGTATTACCGAGACGACATTCATCATTGGTGACTTGACCTACCGGATGTTCGACGTCGGTGGTCAGCGATCTGAGCGAAAGAAGTGGATTCATTGCTTTGAGAATGTCACTACCATTCTCTTCCTGGTCGCCATCTCCGAGTACGATCAGTTGCTGTTCGAAGACGAGACGGTCAACCGAATGCAGGAAGCTCTGACTCTCTTTGACTCGATCTGCAACTCTAGATGGTTCATCAAGACGTCCATCATTCTCTTCCTCAACAAAATTGACAGATTCAAGGAGAAGTTGCCGGTCAGCCCCATGAAGAACTACTTCCCCGATTACGAGGGTGGTGATGACTATGCGGCGGCGTGTGACTACATCCTCAACCGTTTCGTCAGCCTTAACCAGCACGAAACCAAGCAAATCTACACGCACTTTACGTGCGCCACAGACACCACCCAGATCCGATTCGTCATGGCAGCAGTCAATGGTATGAGATTGTTCCCTCGAGGATTTTGACCTGTAACCACAGCTAACGCTTTTGTTCTAGATATCATTATTCAGGAGAATCTTCGCTTATGCGGCCTCATCTAGACGACTTGTCCTTTCTCTTTTTTTTTCTATTTTTGTTTTAAGACGCACGAATACCCTCAAACTCGATTACGACCGCCACCAGTTGGGCCACGGAGATACGGCTCATGATCTTGATTGTACTCCTTGCGCCAGCGAGACGACAGCCAGCTCAAGGAGCTTCTTTTTTTTCTGCGGGCTTCTCCTTCGCAACCTTTGACTGTCCTAGATAATGGTACTTTTTTTTTTCTAAAGCTAAGACTCTATGGCGAACATTCGGCATTTACAAGACTTGTGAGAGCTACAAGGATTGTTGGGAGATGCTGTGTATCAAAATTGAAATCTTCTTTTTAATTCCAAAGAAGAGGATGTGGCCAACGTCGTGAAAGAAGGAGGCCGTCGAAGGAGGGAAACGGCGTGGCAGCTCATGGGAAGAAGGGAAATTACTTACATCTGACACGATTGTGCGAATGGGCGGCGGCCATTTACTTTGTTTAATTATGAAACAACCTTTTTTTTTTTCTCTCTCGGCCTGTCTCGTCATTAAAAAAAAAAGTGTGTATCATCATATATTCCAGTTTCCAGTTTTTTGTACTCGCATATTCATTTTTCCCCCTTCTCGTCTCTTGTTTTTCTCTCTCTCTCTAATGTTTTCGCCGCCCGTTGAACTCTTTCTTTATTCATTGTCTTTGTTGTTATTCATCCTTGTTTTCCCCTCTCATTTCTGAATCTGAGTTCATGTCTAAAGGAACATTTGTTTTTTTTTTTCGTTTGCGTGTCTTTTTCTTTCCTTCTTTTCCTTTTCCTTTTCCTTGTCTTTCCCTTTCCTTTTTTTTTTTCAGTCCTCTCTCTCTCTCTCTCTCTCTCTCTGTTACTTTTATTCTTCCTTCTTCTTCTTCTTCCTCCCCCTTTTTTCTTTTTTCTTTTTTCATTTGCGAGGCGAGTCGAGGAGGGAAAAGGATTTGGGCATGGCAGTGGGCAGTACGACTGTTTTTCTTTGCTTTTGATGTGGGAGAGTTATAGCATGGAGGCTGGGTTGTAAAATTTGAGTATTTTATGTAATAGTCATGATTGTCTTTAATGCTGCTGCTGTTTTTATCTCGTGCGTGATTGTGTGCCTCTCTCTCTCTCTCTCTCTTTTTTTTTTTTTGAGATGGTGATTCATGGTGGTGTTCCTTGGTGAATGCGTGACATGTTTTGTCCATCACTGAGGCAATCTTTGGAACCAATCTTGGGAACCAAAACATATGATATAAAAGCCAAATGGGTATTGTACGTCCTATAAGTACCAAACTAGCAAATCTAAAGGGGGGGTATATATCCTCTGGGAATAGCAACCAGGTTTCTCAAAATCATCCCGTTATGCGTAACTCATGGCCAAAGTTCGTTATTTCGTCAGCAAGCATCAAATCGTCCCTTGTCCAGCATGTACCTGATATGAAAAAATATAAGGGAAAAAAAAAAAGGGTTTAAAGAAAAAAGAAAGAAAAAATAGTAGTGCACAAGCCTGTGGTCAAATGGAGTGTGCTCGAGGCAACGGTGTATATGACGTCGAAATGATGAAAGATGTCGGATTGCAAGCTTTTCCAATATCTCTCCCGATGTGGGATATCGAAACGGCAAAAAAAGACATCCAGAATGTTGTGGGTTTTGTTTATCGAATAAGGCTGGTGGTAATGGAGACAAACTTGCTTGCTTATGCGCCGGTAGTTGTGTTGTAGCTCTTCGGTAGCCAGGCTTGAGCTAGACAGAGCAAAAAGAAAAAGAAAAGAAAAAACAAAAAAGGAGTTGATGGAGTGGTCTGTAGTCAGGAAAGTTAGTACTCGGAAAGAAGCAGTAAACTCGCGGCCGCATACATACCTTGTTCTGACTGGCCAAGGTTGAGTTGCCAAGGGAGCTTTTCTGACATTTGAAGGTGTTTTCTTCTTCTCTCTTTGATATCATTGCTGTGCTTTAAAATAGCAGATAACGATATCAGCAAAGGTAGCAAACAAAGATTCAACTCAGTACTTCGTCGGGAGGAGCATCGGCCATGGAAGCCTCAGTAGCCTGCGTGTGGCTATTCTGCGCGCGCTCCCTATCCAAGGCAGCATTCTGCTCCGCCATGCCCTCGGGAGTCCTCAGAAACTCCTCGTATTCTGCGATTCGCATGCCGAGCTCCTTAGCAGCGGCCTCGATTCGCGCAAGAAAACGGTCTCTTCGGGAGAAGGTGGCTACGTCGGTGATTGTCTGGGTGATCAACTGCTTGGTCGACTCAGACAGGGCCCAGTGGGTGACGTCTGCGGAGAGGTTGAGATTCGCGTTGGGCGATGTGGACTGTGAGAGAGTAGGTGGCTGGAAAGACATGAGATTGGCCGACGCAGCGACAGATGCTGCGAACAAAGTTTGCGACTGCGGATGGTTGTTCTCTGTGTAGGATAGTTAGCATGGGTTATATATATATATATATTTTTAACTTGATGTGATTAAGCTGATGTTTTGGATTATGAGAACTAGAAGAAGAAGAGAAGAAGAAGAAGAGGCAGAAGAAGAAGAAAAAGCAGAAGCAAACACGGGACGAAAGCAAACGCTTGCCGGCTGGCCAGGCTGCTGTGCAAAAGAGATGAAATCGCAACTCACCATGAAACGTGCACCTTGAGCCACTTGCGTTGAACCAGCAGTTCGTACAACTTCCACACATCTGGCCGTCATACACAACACACTGGGTCCAAGGTCCATGGCCCTTGTGGCAGTTCTTGCACGGCTTCGGAGCCGTTTGTCCCGTCATGTGGGCGAGCAGAGCCTCGACGTTGCTGCGACGCTCAATGTTGAGCTTCTGGTCGACGCGGCGCTGACTGGGCTCCCGCAGCGCAACTTCAGCGGCGAGCTTCTTGCACAGCGCACTGTCGATTTTGACCTGGTCTCCGTAAGCGGCATAGGCCAGATCTGCTGCCGTTCGAGCTGCTGGATCTTCGGGCGAAGAATGATCGGGCATCTGGTGGTCGAGCTGAAAGTCGTCGGCTGAGCGAAGAGCGTTGAGCGACGAGTGCAGAGACGTCATGACGCCTCCATTGGCGAGCATGTTGATGGCTGTGAACTTATCGGCAGACTCACTCAGGCTCTCTTCAATGGCGTCACTCTCGGGAATGGCATCATCAAGAGTCGTGGACTCGTGGTTGACAGTCGAGCTGGAGGCTTCTTTGGCGTACTGCTCGAGCTGCTCTTGAGCCGCGGCAGAGAGCGATGATTGACGGCTGCCTCTGCGAGCACCAGACCCTGGCGCGGGCTTCGTCACTTTGTTTGGGCGTGGCCGACTGGGCATGATGGCAATTGCAGGAAGATTGAGGAATTTGATGCCTGGAAACTGTGATTCCTCGAGCCAGAAGCCCAGATGAGCGTGTAAGTGAGTTGGCGATGGCGATGGATCTTGGGTTGCAGTGGTAGCAGCTGGGTGCAGCTGTAGAAACCCGGCAACGCGAGAGAGACGAGGGCCTTTTTAGGCAGAGTTGTACTGTGCATAAACATGACGGTTTCCACGGAGATATCGCAATTTCGCACCGTGTTGAGCTTCTGCCAGTGCAATGCTCAGATTCAGTTCACTTTTTGCTGACCTGACTGACATGAGGGTGTCGTTCAAGATCGGCACCAATAGCTTCGCGTGTTATTCTATGTCATTGATAGTTTATTTTAGTCTCACATGCTAGTATTCATGTTACTAGACTGTTCCCAGATTCCTTGACCGCGGCCTTCAGTAATCTCCTTCCATCGCTGCGCAAACTCTAACAGGCCGCCTTCTCCTGCAAGGCTGGCATCGACAACCTCCTTGGGAAGCTTGTGAGCAGAGTACTGTGATGAACTAATGTTGTACGCCTCCGGGTCGTCCTTCCTGACTATGCGGACTTCTGGCTGGCGATCTGGGCTATATTCGGCATCTGCATCGTCATCCGTCTCATCTGCTGTCGTCTCCCCTCCACTTCCGTCTGCTGTCTGATGCTCGGAAACGGACCCGTACAAGGGATTCTCAACCTCCATGGTGAGAAGCTCTTCCCATGAGAAGAGCAGGCTGTCCGTGCTCGGGGCCCATGGGTTGATATCCATGAGTCTTACCTTTCCCAAGCCATCCTCGGCAAAGGAATTCCCGGGTATATAAATGTCAAAAACAAAGGAAGAATCGGGGAACGTCAGTCTCAGTTTCTGGCGGAAGAACGTCCTAATCTTCTTCCACAGCGGCCCCTTAAGCCCTTCTAGAAAACCGTAGTGATTGAGATCTCGTTGCGTGATTCCAATGAGCGATCGGTGCTTGACGAAACACCGAAATTCCAGAGCAACATGAGGCGAGAAGAAAGGTCTAAGGACAAGAACTGGCTTAAATGGTCTCGTTGACGGAATGTCTGTGCAGTCGTCGAATGCATGAAGAAGATCATGCGAGACAAAAGAAGACGACTTCAGAAGCAGGTAAATGTCGTTTGGAGTTGTGCATTTGAGAGTGTTTTGATGTGGTGATATCCACTTGGCATCTTTTGGGGAAGACCAGTTGAGCTTTGGCGCAACAGAGCCGCCCAGCTCGGCGATTTTTTGTTTGATTAGTTCGTGCATCTCCGGGAATCGCTTGTTTGGGGGGATTCGTTCCTCCTCCTCTTCGTCCTCGTCCTCGCCGTCGGAAGAGTCGTATGGAGAGACTCGGGGATGAGCAGCGGCAGAGCTTGACCATTCTGTCTCCTCTGGCTCATTGGCCTCGTCGTCATCTGCGAGGATGATGCCGTCTTCATGGAGATATGATATAAACGCCGGTGAGAGAGGTATGATCCGTGACTTTTGGCATGAGCTTCGGTATTTAGGGAACCAAGCATCGTATGAACAATTTTGGATATGGTCCCTAGTAATGGGTGGGAAGGCGACTGTCGTCTCGCCGTCTCGAGGGAGGCTCTCGGGGAGGTGTGGCATTTTGAAGAGATAATGTCCAATACAGAGGACTGAGCTTTCCAAGAGAGAACTGGGAAGAATCAAGCAAGAAATGTGTATAAGGCTATGTAGACAGGCTAAGCAGGTTTAACCAAGAGGTTGACTCATATGTGGTCAATATCTTGCGTTGAATAATCGAGGCGAAAATGACAGAGGGGCACAATTTGCCCCTCCGTTATCAAGTTCTGCCGTGGCTGTTCACGTTTATCAGCGGGAAACCTTCACCGCCCAGCGCTATTCTCCATCCGTAGCGCTTCCGGCCGCTAGCCGCAGTGGACTTTCCAGTGGTATGGACGCTAAAGTGGCCAGTGATGACGGTAGCCTGCAGCGCTCCAGCTCCAGCAAAGACCATTGAACCTTGAATTTCGAGTCTTGACGCGACACAACTCTCAACCTGGCTTTATCCTCCACCCGCCATTATATACCTACAAGCGCAGAAGACACTCAAGAAATACGCTGCAACGATGTCTGACAATGTCGGACTCTCGACGCCGCGAGGCAGTGGAACCTCCGGCTATGTTCAGCGAAACCTCGCCCAGGTCAGGCCGCGTGACTACGCCGCGCCGTATCCGAAAGACCGAGACATCATGCGACACAAGCAGCGACAGCCAGACAAGGCAATTCTCGAGCACGATCGAAAAAGAGAGATTGAGGTCAAAGTATTCGACCTGAGGGATCAGCTTGAGGAAGAAGAGTATGTGTTTTTCTGGATAAAGATACAAGCGGCAGCAATGATAACCATCTCATAGGGTCGATGAAGAGGAGATTGATCGCCGTTGCGACGAGCTACGAAAGAAGCTGCTTGCGGAGATGAACTCTAAAAATAATTCTAATGTACCGAGGAGGACTTTCAAAGAGCATCAAGTGCACGAGATGGCCGACGCGAAGATCAAAGAGAGCGAGCGTCTCAGGAGAGCCCTCAAGATTAGCTCTGACTACGAGGAGGGAAGTCACTGGAAGAAACAAGAGGAGAGATTGCAGGAGGCGCTGGCCAAAAAGGAAGAGGAAGAGAAGGACTGATATACCCAGGGGTGCTATCCATCACTTTTGATTTGAGAAAGCGATATGCTTGGTTTTATCTGTCCATTCACTGCTGGCGTTAGGCGATCAAGGGACGGGCTGCCTGGAGACGACGGATTCGATCCTTGCAGAATTGGGGTGAATGCTGGCTGCATGTCCTCACGACCTCTCGAACCCTTTCGCCTACCTGGAGATTTATAGTGAATGGGCCATATCCATCTGGGAGAGGAGATTGCGGCATTGTCAGTCATGATGATTACCAGTCCTCCATTAGGATTGATAGTTGTACTAGTGGATTTGATATCTGGTATTGGGCACGAGACGTGCATTGTGGATGATAGCATCCGAGAGGGACTGCATTACCGTTTTGGGCCTCCATGGTTGGGCAATATTGGCGTTTCTTGGTTGTGTGAATCTATGGAAAGCCTTTCTTTTCAGCCATGTAATTGGGATTTGCGGGAGAGACAACGAGAACAATCTGTGACAGGGCATGGAACTTTTGTATGCATTGTAATACGGTTATAATATGAAGCACAGGTGGCGTCGTTATGCTCAAGAAGGACTTGTTTACTCCGTACTCCGTACAATATTCACTATGTTGCACGTGATGGTAGGACTTCACAGCATTTTTAACCCCCCAGTGGCCTTCAAATTATGTCGTCTTTCACACTTGCGGCTGTCTCGCCTTGAAGTTGACCGCTGGTGGCGGCAAACTGCCTAAATTGGTCCCCTGTGGCGCACTGTGAAGCTTCAGCCACATGTACCATGCCGGCGACGTAATTCTACATGCAACAGATCATCTCCCTGTCGCAAAACCGACCTGCAGTCACTACAACTTATTCCCACAGCGACCATGGCAGTATTCCGCCACCTCCGTCCTGGAGAAACTCCGAAACTATCTCCGGCAGAGCTTGCCCAGATCCTCTCCCGGCTAAAGCAGTCTGTGCTGCATCCGAGCCCCGAGCGTGAACGAAGGCTGCGCAACAGCGAGTTTGAGAGGGCGAGGGTTGAGGCTGTGAGGCTGGAGCAATATGTGGCAACTGTTGGGTGTCGCTAACAATTTGGCATAGAACCTTCAATATGTGAGAGAAGCGCTTGTGAATCTAGAGCAGTCGCCTGGGAGGAGGGCGGATGCGCAGGGCGATCTCCCAACACTAAAAGAAACGCTGGATCTGTTGTTTGATCGGCTAGAAGATATAAGAAAGGTATACAAGTGCCCACACCGGGAAAGCGTACCACATGCTTAACGTAATTCTAGGTCGCCGTGGACGAAGACGACTCATCCGAAGGCGAAGACCTCCTGGGAGACGCCATACCGACGCCGAGCGACAGCCAGGATTCGAGACGGTCGTCGAATGCGCCAGCAGGGGAAGACTACCTTGAAAACAAAATACTAGATACAGAACCTCCCGAGCCTCCGATACAAGCTGAAGCTATACCCGAGCCTCCAACACAAGCTGAAGCCATACCTGAGCCTCCTACAACGACAACGACGACTACTGCCACTGTTGCAGCCACGGGGACTGGTGCCAGCGAAGCCCTCCCGACACAAACATCCCAAACACTGCGCGCCCGCCCCTCCGCCCCATCCCCAACTCCCTCAGCTCACAGCACAGCGCGTGCTGCACTATTTGCCAACCGTCGCCAACCCGCAAGTCCTCAAACATCAACAGCCACAGCAGAAGCCATCCTAGACCAACAGCGCGCGGAGCAGGATGCCATCTCAGACTCTATTCTTAAGATGGCGAGCGCTCTGAAACAGAGCTCTAAGAGTTTCTCGGCAACCCTCGAAGAGGATAAGAATATACTTGGTGCCGCTGGGGCCAGCATGGAGAAATCGGAGCAAAGCATGGAGGCGGCGCAGGGTCGGATGGGATCTCTCAAGAAGATGACTGAGGGGAAGGGCTGGTGGGGTAGGATGATGCTGTATGCATGGGTGTATGGCTTGATGGTGTTGTTGATACTGTTGGTGTTTGTGTTCCCAAAGCTGAGATTCTAAGAGCTGAGACATGGGAATGATGTATCATGATGGGATTGGTTGTTACGATACCTGTATAGCATAAATGAAAGCGCTGATATTTCTTGGTTTCGATGTAATACTAGGCGACTTAACTAGCTTTTAATGTAAATCTTTTTGCTTCGAAGCTTGCCTTGTACCCTGCGACTTTCAGATAATGGGTATTCATCAGAGTGATATGGTTGAGCAATTCTCTTATGTGAGATCTGACATTAGCTCATCCTTTCTTGCATCCCGAGATTCAGAGTATCCGTTCGTCCGAAAGAGTCACTCAGGAGATGCCATTGGCACATCTGAATCCATGGTTGCGGGAGCCTCAGACTCCTGAGACGCTACTTGTTCACTAGTTTCGTATTCATCCCCAGAAGGATTCATTTCTGCGACATCAATGTTGATACCAGTTTCTGAAGACGTTCCTGAATCTTGGACAACTTCATCATTGCAGGCAGTGCTTTTATAATCACCAACATCGATGATGATGTCCTGGGGCTCAGCTGCAACGGCTTCTTCTTTGACCTGAGTACCCTCTACCAGAGGCCAAGGCAATCCCCTCAGCTGAGCGTTGATTTCCAAACAATACTCGTAACAGAATCGAAGACGACGACCAACAGGCTTCCCCCCTGTCTAGAGTCATTTGTTAGCCTCCCACACAAAACAACGCTCTCGAAAAATCAGCGATTCAAGATCAAGGAATTGAATCAGCTTACCGGCGGCGAATACTGAAAGAACGAATTCGACATGGTGTTCTGCCCAATCACACGATCTTGCCATTCAATCCCCGTCTTGATACGGAAAAACTCCATAAAGAGGTCCATTTCGTGACGCCAGGGCCCGGAGCAGGGGCTTGGACGGTGGAAGCTGGGCTGGGTGTCTCCCTTCTTCTTCATGAACTTTGCGGTGAACCAGTAGAGATGGGGCTTTGCGTTGGATTCCCAGAGCTGTGATATAAGTTGTGTCAGTGAATAATTGGTATCATATCGTTGGTGATGTCTTACGTAGAGGGTGTAGCGCTGTCCCAGCTCTCCTGTTTCGTCGTTATCGCGGGTAATGTCGATCTGGTAGGAGAAGAATGTCCGATCGCTGTAAACATGGAAAAAATCTATGTCGTATTACCATCAGCTGAGGAGTTTGACGTAACGAGGCGTGTATATCTTACTCGTGTTGACGGCCCTCTCGCCCTCCCTCTTCCCTCTTTCGATTCGAGCTTGTTCTCGCTTCTCCGCGTTTTGCTTGGCGAGGATATTCCTCATGGAATATTCCCGCTCTGGCTGCCTCTTCTCATTCACGGCGGAGATTTCGAACCAGTCGCAGTGGATGATGTGCTGTCGCTTCCAACGGGCAAGGGCCTCCTTGACTACATATAGAGTCAGATATGTATTACTAAAGAAAGAAGAATGTGGGTGTCGATTTAATAAAAAGAAGAAAGAAAAGAAAGTTTACTTCTTGGAAGTTTCCGGTCGAATTGCTCTCGCGTACAGAGGAGATGCGTGACTTGCTCGTCGAAATCTTCCGTAAAGGTGCCTTTGCGGATGGAGGTCCATTGACGGAGGTTGTCGACGGTGAGTTGGCCTGGAAGAGGACCTGCCGTGGCGATGACGAGGTTTTTGAATATGGAGCGAGGCATTGTTGTGAGGTGTTGGTGAAGAGAGAGACGAGATTGGTAGGAGAAGAAACAAAGCGAAAATGTATTGTTGGAGGATGGCTGGTGTTGCAGAGTACCAAGATCAAGTTCTAAGGAGTAGGTTGAAGTAGACTGTAGGCATCACATTCTGCAGCGGGTGAAATTGTAAGAGCAAGGGGCAGTACGAAATGGCTTTGGCGGTGTGGTTGTTGATGAACTCGAGACAACTTACACGCGACGTTGGAGCTGCCCGGTGGTGAGTGGACAAATGTTACCGGAATCAGCTGCGGCACCAATAAAGACCGCCTCCAAGTGGATATATGCTACTTCTCTTGAGTGACAGGCAAACACAGATTAGCTACGGGCAACGTATCAACGATGATGCGATAGATGACAGAAGTCTACATTGAGTTGGTGATTTGCATTCTACCCTTGGATATGGCCATCCATATCTCATCGCGAGGCCATCGACATCTCTAGTTTACTGCCAATCTACCTAATTGCTTTTCCAGCATTGACAAAGGCATTGATTTTGGCCAAGCTCTGTTTACCATCTTCCTCGACACCGCTGCTTACGTCCACTCCAATTACTTGGCTGCTGAATTCTCCCAGGGCATTGACAGCTTCTGCAACGTTGTCGGGGTTGAGTCCTCCAGCCAGGAAGATCCTCAGGTCAGGGTCCTTTTGAAGTACCTTCTTTACGCTTGAAACGTCCAACAGCTTTCCAGACCCAGCTCCAGAGTCCAAGAGAGGGACAACATGGTATCCCCGGAGACCGACAGCAGGATTGTTGGGCTTGAAGCAGCGGATGACAGGCACGGGAATCACCTTGGCCCATTCAATCGGTTCCTCGCCGTGAAGTTGGACTAGATCCAGATTGTAAAGCCTCTGCTTTTCCAAAACTTCACTCAGGGGTTGGTTCTGGAAGATGCCTACTACCTGTGTGCGCGAGGTCTTGAGGTTTCTTGATGTGACGGAAAAGAAATCCGTAGCGACCGATGCGGCAATTGACAGCTTGCCAGGGGCTTCTGACGACTTGGAGGATGAATGAACCGCTTCTGAGATGGCTAGGGCAACC
The DNA here is from genome assembly GCA_010015515.1 of Trichoderma sp. TW21990_1. Lineage (NCBI taxonomy): Eukaryota > Fungi > Ascomycota > Sordariomycetes > Hypocreales > Hypocreaceae > Trichoderma > Trichoderma sp. TW21990_1. Next base: position 470,763 of record WXUD01000012.1, on the reverse strand, counting down.
TCGTGAGAAGCAGCTCGCTTTGCTCCGGGGACAAAGTTGACGCCGATGAAGTCGGCACCCGCCTTGACTGCTTCTAACGCGGCCTCAACGGTTCGTATGCCACAGATTTTGACGAGCAGTTTCTCGGGCAAGTTGTCTTTTGGCGCTGGTTTGCTTCCGGAGCACAGTTCACTGATGAAGGTTGTCGCATCTGGGGCTTTCATAATGGCCTCGCCTACAAGAACAGCATTGATTCCATCTCTCTTGCAGTCAAGAACGTCTTGATGCTTGTTGATGCCGCTCAATGCGCAAATGATGGTGGTATCTGGTACCATGCTCCGCAGCCGACCCGTTGTGTTGATGTCAACCTCAAATGTCTCGAGATTTCGGTTGTTGACGCCAATGACCTTGGCACCAAGTTTAACTGCTATCGTCATCTCGTCTGCGTTTTGAACTTCCACCAGGGGCTCCATCCCGAGGGACAGTGAGTACTTGTACAGGCGCTCTAACACATCGACCTCGAGCATCTTGACGATCAACAATACTGTGTCTGCTCCAGCTAGTCTTGCTTCGAGAATTTGGTACTCCTCAAAGATGAACTCCTTCCGAAGGATTGCTGGTCTGTTTGGCATACCATCCAAAACCTGGCGGACAGCTCTCAAATCTTCAATGCTGCCCTTGAACCACTCGGGCTCTGTCAAGACGGAGATGACGCTCGCGCCGGCAAGTGCATATTTACGTGCCTGAACAGGAGCCTGGACTTCTAGCGCGAAGATGCCCTTGGATGGGGAGCCGCGCTTAATCTCTGCCATGAGGGCCACGTCAAAGGGTGACTGCTTTAGCCGGCTGACGAATGGTACCAAGGGGGGAGCAGCATTAAGGTCGTATGCGGCTTGAAGGTCGCTCATTCGCTGAGAGGGAATTTCCTTCTGCTTAGCTACGGCAGCCTTTCGGTTTGCGTAGATGGTCTGGAGGATGTTGTTCTTTTGCGGCTTAGGCACAGCAGAGCTGGCGCTTGTCGCTGATGCGGCCTTTTGGAGTCGTGCATTCTCTTCCCAAGTACCGCCCTGCATGTGGAGGAAGTTTTTAATCATAACACGTCCTTCAGCAGTGAGGATACTCTCCGGGTGAAATTGCACGCCCTCAAGGACATAATTCTTGTGACGAACTCCCTGGATGATGCCAGCCGAGCCATCTGGCTTAGCCACCCAAGCGGTCACTTCAAGACACTCGGGGAGAGTGAGATGAGTTCCAGCAAGGGAGTGGTACCGGGTCACCGGAAGGCCTTGGGGTAGACTGTCAAAGACACCTTTGGCATCGTGAGTCAAGGGAGAAGTCTTTCCGTGTAGCCACTCTCCAGCGGAAGAGACTTCGCCGCCATAGACGTCAAACATACACTGCCTATTCACAATTGTAAGCCACATGAAGGGTTGTAATGTGGGACAAGGAAAGTGGGTGAGAATTATAGAAACTCACAAGCCCATGCAGACGCCCAGGACCGGGATCTTGCCGGCAAAGTGTCGAATTGCATCTCGACTGACACCAGAATCAGTCTGAGGATGACCAGGGCCGGGGCTGATGATGAGCTGAGTTGGGTTAAGCTTGATCAGCTCGGGCACAGTGATCTTGTCATTGCGGAACACATGGACCGTGGCACCCTCAAGAACGAGATACTGGTAGATGTTCCAAGTAAATGAGTCGTAGTTGTCAATGAGGATGAGGTTGGAGGCAGTGGCCACTGGGGGAGACGGGTCCGGCTGATGAGGCGAGTGGTCGATGATGTCGAGTGAAGACATCTTGAAGGCACAGCGACGAGAGAAATTGATGGGAAACGCAGTCAGCAGAAGAAAGAGAGTTTCGCCCTCGAGTGAGAAGAAGTGAGCGTCAATCAATGGCTCTGCGTTGTATTGATTTGTATGAGTCAGCTTCACTAACACCAAGAATTTGCTGTGGCGCTATGGAGTTCTCTATCAACCTTGTATTGTGTCTGCCCAAGTGCCGAAAAATGGCCGATCCTGACATGTATGCACGAAGTAGCTTTGTACTACTACAGGTAGTACTCTGTTCTCCGCACAGTGAATATTTTACGGTGCTAGTTATAATCAACACCGTGAAGCACAGTGAAGCATGGCCACGGCTAAACTCCGGGTTCCTGGGAGCTTCACCAAAAAAGTCAACATGCAGCTGTTGTTGATGCCGCCGACTTAGTAGAATCCAGTACCCAAGTTTGTGCCAAAAGCGCGTCAAACGTGGATTTCCAACGCCCTCGCACCAACAGCCTCAAGGTGATGCGGCGAGCGTCTCTGCCGCCTTATTGACACTCGTGGCAATGGCGCCGGTGTCGGATAGCAACTATTTTCCCTCCGTGGAACAGTGCCTCTCTGGGGAGAAAGTGCTTCTGTGAGTCCCGGATCGCATGCATTTTGATGGCGGATGCAACTAATCGCAGCATCAAGGTCTTGGAAGCTGGTCGCCACAGCTCTTTCGGATGGCACTGGGAAAAGACAGACGAGCTCTGCCATCACCAAGTTCTTCGACGACGACTACGTCCGCGGACTTTTGAGCGAGCCCTCCACCGCGTTTGCGCCGCCTGACGACGCTACGAACAAGAGCTTCGAGACCAAGACGGCACCAATTAACGTCACCTCGGCCTCGACTGACCGATACGATATAAAACAATTCAAGGATGATGCGAAATGGCTTAGCAACAACGCAAAAGTCAACTTGGTAGCCGCTCTGCGAGTCGTCATCATCGAGTACCAATCCCGCTCTTCACGCCATCTTTTGGGCCCTCTGTCATCTCATGACGCCGCAAATCTCCAAGAAGCCGCGGGCTTGCAAAATGGCCAGGGAGCAGCGTTTTTGTCGGATCTGGGCGCATCAGCTGCGTTGGATGCCGATGAGATATCGGCAGAGTTCGACAAGCCAGAAGCGAGGAGGCGCCGTTTGTTCGAAACCTTCTTGAGTGAGCGTCGCTTCTTCATAATGACTGCGGATTATGCCACGTCCATCAAGCTATATCAACGTTTGCCCATTTTCGCTCCCGGAGATGACAGCATTGGCGATCTGTATAAGTTGAAGATGTCGACCCAACCACGCGATGAGATGGAGGTGATGCTGCCAGCTTATTTGGATGTCGTGTCCAGCTGCATGAGCGGGATCGAGGCCGGTATGAGAGCATTTACGGATGAAGCCTTGCTGCTCAACGACGAAATGGAACTGGACTGGCTACGTAGCCTCTTGACCGAGATTGTTCACAGCTTGTCTGTGGTTCTCCAGCTGGTGGACTGCTATGGCAGCGACTTCCCCCCGTCCTCCGTTATTAACCAGTGGTTTTCGTTGATGGAGATCTACGGCTTCTTCGATTCCATACAGCCGGTATGTGCTTTCTAGACTCTCGTCACTTTGTATTGGCTAACCACAAAACAGATCAACCAAATCACTGCGGAATTGATTATGCCGATGAAGGCATTGTCCTCAGCCATCTCCATTGGCCTGCTCAAGCCTGCACGGGCACTTGCATATCTATCCGATCGAGATGAAGACCCAGCACAAGCTGACGACGTGTACGACTCGTATTTGCTTTCGCCAGATGTCCTGGAGCAGGTTCACAAGAGCATCCTGGACGCAGCCGGCTTAGACTCTGAGACTGCTTGCCCTGTCATCTTCACATGGTCTTTCCTTCTCCACCGACTCAACGTATCCTATCAAACTAGATCCGACAAGCGGGACAACTTGATACAGCAAAGCGCCCGTGAAAAATTCGAAACTCGAAGTGTGATGCGCACGCCTACTCGGCGAAACTCAGCTGGAAGTATCTATTCCATTGAGTCTTCGAAATTCGATGGATTTCTTGAGAATTCGTCTAGCCCTAGGGATATGCAGGTTGTTGAGCAACTTGCTGCTGTCGCTACTGCCCAAGGCAGAGTCTTTGATATAATGTCAAAGATGACTCAAACTTTGGGCCCGTCTGTGGATGGCAGCATGTCGCCCCTGATTAGCTCGCGCCTTCGTGTCATATTCCTGGAGCTATTGAAGGTATCGTATCCATTTGTTGGATATCAGTCGGACTCCGTCAGCTGTCTATACTCCCTGCTTTCTCCTGGTCGAGGCTACTGGGAGTTGTCCGCGTCGGAAAATATGCCCGCAGCCCAGGATCTCCTTGGGTCTATGCTGCGGGATGATCTGGCCATGGATTTCTTTTTCCAACAAGCCCTTGATCGATATCCTTACGAGTTCCTTCCTTTCATCACGCTTTGCCGCACGCTTTGCACTGCATCACAGCAGATTCAAGATGATAGGGCGGACATAATTCTCGAACTGCTACGCAGGACTCCGACCATCACATTCACACTACCAGATACCTTTCAAGGGTACGAGCTGGTTCAAGAAGATGAAAACACAAACTCTTTCTGTCTTTTAGAGGAAGTCCCTCTGATCTCTCTATCGTCCTCTTGGAGTCGGAGGTATATTGAGGATGACGCTTACAGAATACCTGTGGGCACCTATGGGCGATTCATTACGGATACTGGCCGTGTTGTCTTGATGGAATATCCCCATTCGACATTGGCGTTACTAGGACGGCGACTAGAGATCAGTCTTTCACAAGAAGGTTATCGTTGCGAACTGGGAATGCTGCAGCCGGAAGAGACAGCTGAAGTTATTTCATTGTTAGCCTCACTACTTCGAATGGAGCAGTTGAAGGTCGCGAGGCAGGGTAAAAGCACCACATTGGTTCATTACGACAATGACCTGCTATCCGAGGCGAGCGCACACATCACTGGTGGGAAAGACATTGTTACTGTTGTGTGCGAGACAATGGACTATTATATGCAAGATGAGTTGGCCATGACTGAAGATACGGCTGTGAGCGTTCTTACCGCGTGTATCAAGTTTTTGCATGCTATTCTGCAGGTTCATCCTAGCAGGGTCTGGTCGTACCTTGCAAGGACAGAGCTCTTAAACTCCGAATCAAGAGCTGGCAAGCTCACCAAAATCACGGGCAGTCTTGACCTGGTCTCAGAGAGATTTGAATTTCTGTCGTCTTCGCTGTCGCTGTTTTCCGCACTTATTAACACTGTCTTGTCTTCCGCCGTCCAACGTCGGGCTGGAAACAAGCCCGTGAGCCGACAACAGCCAGAATCGAATCCTTGGGTTGGGACTGCCGACAAGGTGCTCTCCAAAGTTAGCTTCTCGATTGCACAGACGTCTGTTGATGTGTTTGAAAACACCTCGACGTGGATGTTTGACTCGGAAACTAGTAGGACGTCACTGCTGCGGACAGTCGTTCCTATTCTCGACAACATTGTCCTTTACACCTATGGCATGGGGGATTCTCTCAAGTCTGATAATCTCACATCTTGTCTTCGACCTGCCGCTTCCCACATTGTTGACTGCTTCTTATCGCCGTCGAGTGGGAGCCTGCGGTTCCAACCTCTCCTCTCCTCATTTATATCTGCCCTCACAAGGCCAGATTCAACCCTATATCCCCATCGTACCCAAGCTGTTCGAAGTGAAGTCACGTCAGTGCTCGACCTCTGTACAACTCTTCTTCGGGTTGCAAACTACCTTGAACGTCCCTCTACTTTAGTTGAGACGTACTTATTCAAGACGTCCACATTATCAGCCCGGCTCTGCGCAGTATCAGATCACTTCCGCGGGCCAGCATTGTCCCTGCTGGAAGCGCTCGTCATCAATGCGGCTCAGTCTACCAGCGAACCTCCTTCTCTCCTAGGATACCTCGGCCCTCAAATCTCCAAATCTTTCCTCCACATTTTGGCAGCCATTGGGCAGCCCTTTGTTTTGCCTGAAGAAGTGAAGACAACTTGGAGATTCTTTTCGTCGATACTAAAAAACCGACAACAGTGGATGTCCAACTGCCTTCTCACGGGGCAAACGCCACGAGAGGCGATGCAGAAGGATGCTAAGAAGAATGAAACATCTGAGGATTCTGTCTTTGCAACGGCGTTATCTAAACTCAAGATATTGAAAGATCTAGAGACTGGAGAAGCTCTCGTCGTCTTAGATTTCGTTACATCCGCGCAGAATTACTGGCCTTGGACGGTGTTCACTCTCCAGAAAGATACAGCCTATATGAACGGCCTGCGTGCCTACGTGCGTGATTTGAAGCCCTCTCACCAAACTGTCAAGTCAGATGCAGTGCTGGCCAGCACTCAGGCGAGAATTGCCGCGTACATTGCAGAAACATTTGCAATGCAGCTCTACCATTCTCGTCATCTAGGCAACGCGGACACATTCGCCAAGGGACTGACCAACGACTTGGACTACTACCTTCGTGACGGTGTTGAGGTAGCTAGCTACAACAAGTCTCTCCACAACAATTTTGCGAAGAACTTCTCCAATAAATATTTCGGATGCCCCTTGGACAATTTCAAGCGCACCATGATGGGCACAAGGGAGCTGGGCGAAAATTACTATTATGACCTGGATCGTGCCGATGAAGTTTTGAGATTCGACCCTGGATGGCAAGGGAAGAGGGGGGCTGGATTCTTGAACGAGATGAAGCTGGCAAACGCCAACTTGTCTTTGGTCGATGCCCAAATCGTAAGTGCCACTTTTCCGATTCTTGCATGTAAACCTGATGCTAACCTTCTCAAGGCTCTCTTCCACGCCTGGGAGATTTTGTTGCTTGAATTAAGTACATGCTTCCCAGAGAGCGATGCTACCAAAAAGTACATGATGCAGGTTGCCCAGCAGTGCCTGAATGCCAACCAGGTAGTCCCTGGCCCCGAGAGCATCTTCCTCAAAATTGTCGACACAAGAGCCGACCTGGCTCTCATTCTGGTTCAACGCTTGGCCAAATCCACCCTTGCGATCAATGATATTAACCAGCTGCTGGAGACTTTGATCGGCACGATCAATAGTGTTGATGAGCCTTTTGAATCCGGGTCTCTCGCTTACTACCGCACGCTTCTGAAGGCGCTGTTCGTCACGCTGCGGGCATACCAAACGGCGTCTAGCAAGGCGGCGGCGAGTTCACAGGCAGATCTCGAGGGATCTATGGTGACTGTCACACAAACCATTCTCAACATTCTAGATACCGTGGTTGCAAAGGGATTCCGGTCATTGGTTAGCTTGATTCATGATAAGGATACAGATGTCTTTCCAGAGGATCTCGCCCTCCTTACGGCAATCATGCAGGCTTGTCTCAGCGTTCCGAATATTGAACAGTCCCAGACTCAAATACTGAACATCATGGCATCACATGACGCCACGCATGCAGCGACATCGTTGTACTCATGGGCTGACAAGCTCGGTGATCATGGCGATCCCGTCTATGGCGAGCTCAGCATCTTGTTCTTACTGGAGCTCTCGACTCTTCCGTTATTGGCAGAGCAGCTTGCGTGTGACGGAGTCCTTGGTGCCATCCTGTCTGCTAACCTTACCAAATTTATGCTGAGGACCAACGTCTCACCGTATGCGGATGCGTCAATTGCACAGCGGTGTTACGGCATATGGGTGAAAGGGATGCTGCCACTCATGCTGAATCTGCTCACTGCTCTTGGAGCAACGGTGGCCCCAGAAATCACCTATGTTCTGAACCAATTCCCACATCTACTGCGAGCTAGCGTGGAGCGATTTGAAGCGCCCGGAGCCAGTCGAACCAAGGAGAAGTCTGTGCAATATTTGACACTCCTTGGCACCTCAGAGGTTCACTCTCTGGCACTTCTCACGCGCGTGCTTGCGGCCCTTCGGCTGAACAACAGCAGAGATATCCCCGCGGTCGAATGGGATGCGACGGGTCTTCTTGAAAACGTAGACTATTGGCTCTCCAGCAGACGCCTTTTGAAGGAGCGACTCCTGCCTCTGGGGCAGCGAGAAATGGAATGGAGAGGAAGAAAATTAACAGGGGATTGTGATAACTTGCTGGAGGAGAAGGTGGTGGTGCAACTTGAGACAGTTCGAGACGTGCTCAGCGAGGAATTTGAAGGCTGAAATGAATAAATGTTGGATTTTGCTGTTCGAGTCAGGCAACTAGAGAGAGATGAGGATGGTAATGAATTTCAGGGTTAGGCGTTGGACGTTGGGCTACTACCGCATCAGATGTAACATGAGTCCTCCCGTGGATACAGGGTTCTTTCGGTTATTAACTCGAGCATCTAAACTTAATTCCCATTGAGCAAGATTTTATATACCACATTGGTGTATATCAATTGATGGTCTCCAACGATGAGACATGGCCTGAAGATCCTACATTCACTCCGAACTACTCCTTTCATATCCCGAAATAATGATACAGATGACCGACTCCATCTCCATGAGCCAAAACCGTGAGTCCCAGTGATAGCATCCCAGTCGGCAGTTTTCTTTTCTTCTTTTCTCTTTTTTCTTCTTCTTCTTTTCCTTTCCCACCATAACGCTTTGTATCGTACAAGGCCTCGGAAATTGGAGTGCTTCCCAACAGAGACTTAGACGCCGAGAGGTAGAAACGAGACCCCTCCGTGGATTCCGTCATCGATAGCAAAGATTTTGTCGTGGAACAAGTTCGGTTTTTTTTTTTTTTTTTACATTTTTTGTTTGTGTAGAGCGCTGTTGCTGCTGTTGCTGTCTTATTTCTGCATCTGCTGCGTAATCTGTGCGTTGTGCTCCTGGAAACGCTCGCTGACGCGCTGCTGCGTGGCCATCCACTTGAGGACGCAGCGGTTGAGGCATCCGGTTTCCTTGGAGGAGAGGGACTTTGAGGTGAAGTCGTCGACGCAGGAGGTGAAGCAGTGCTCGACAAGGCCGCCGAAAGCCTATATTGGGGGGAGTTGTGTTTGTGTTAATTAGATTTGCTTTATGTATGTTTTTTTGCCGGATTGGATAGAGGGGTGTGAGAGGACGTACGCCGACGAATTCCTTGACTTGGCGCTTTTGCATGCGCTGCTCGAGGGTGCGCTGCTCAGCGGCTGTTAACCTGGGATTGGGGGGGGAAGAAGTTAGTTTTATGTGAGCGTGTGGATGGAGGGAGCGTGAGGGGAAGCTGTACATGTCCATTCTGGCGGTGTTTTGGGGGGTTGGTGAGGGCGGTGGGAGGGCGAAGATTGTTTGGCTGGACGGAAGCTCTTGGAGTGATGACGATGAAATTTTGAAAGTATTCCGGATTCGAGATGTTGCACCCCACATTGGATCGAGTGTGCGAAGGCTGTTATTCGCACGGACTGGGATTATGCTTGTTTGGCGTTGTACAGTGTGGGATTTCTAACCTCTTGTCTACTAGCTCCCAACTACAGGTAATGCTTGTTCAACAACATCTCGACGATGAGTTGTCCAGCTTTGACTGGGGATTGGTTGTGCTGTTGTTGTTTACTGTCATATATTCGTGTTTACAGTTGATGAGATTTCAATCTTGTCTCTCGCATCTTCTCCCTTACTCTCATCCGCATATGTACCCTCTTATACTCGCAATGGCTGGGGATTTACGATTTGGAGGAAAAGTACACCTGGGCACCCAAAGCTTGATTTTGCCTTCTTCCAACCAATGATACTGCAGCCCCTCACACAAGAACACGGGAATAGGATAGCGTCACTCTCACAGCCCCCAAGCCAAGGGCTGCCTGGAACAATGGAAGAACATGGTGTCAGTTGCATCATGATCGTTTGCAGATGTTGTACCACTTCGTTCTTCTAGCATCGCGATTTTCTTCTAGTATCGTTACTGTTCTTCTAGCATCGCGACTTTCTTCCATGCAGCGCAATGTCAAATAGTGGCCCAAACAAACCGATACAACGGAGCGACTTCAAAGTAGCAATTGTCTGCGCCCTGCAAGTCGAATACGATGCCGTCTGCCTGCTTGTTGACGAGTTCTGGGATGACTTTGGTCGAGCAGAGGGTGACCTGAACTTTTACACAACTGGTTACATGGGCAATCACAATGTTGTCATTATTCTGCTCGCCAGCATGGGCAAGACCAGCGCCGCAACCGCTGTCGCAAATATGCGCATGAGCTTCACTGCCATTCAATTGCTTCTGCTTGTTGGGATATGCGGCGGCGTCCCTTCAGGTCCACGGGGAGAGATTCTGCTAGGGGATGTGATCCTTGGCGACGAAGTGAAGCCCTACGATTACGGCAAACAGTATCCAGATGGATTTCGACGCTCAGAAAACTTTGGCTACAGTACAAGCAACTTTAACAGAGGTGTTCGAGGCCTGTTGAGTTTTCTGGAGACAGACCGAGGCACGCAGCTGTTTGAAGACCAAATAAGTCAACATTTGCAACACCTTCAGGAAACTGCCCGCACAAAGGCCAAATACGCCTATCCAGGAGCAGCAGAGGACAGGCTTTTTGCTTCAGATTATCGCCACAAACATCACCAGCGTTCACCTTGTATTTGCCGTGACTGTCTTACTGACTCAGATCCAGTATGTGAAGAAGCCATCAAGGCTTCGTGCCTTGAGACGGACTGTGATACAAGTTGCATCATCCCAAGGCAAAGAATAGCTGCAAAGGAAAATTTGGGACCAGAGAGAATTAATGAAGCCCAGCGCCCAACGGTTCACTTTGGGCGTCTTGGATCAGCCGACATGGTCCTAAAGTCTGCCAAAGACCGCGATACGCTGAGCCAGGAACTCCAGGTCATTGGATTTGAAATGGAGGCTGCTGGGTTTTACAACGAATTGCCATATGTAGTCATCAAGAGTGTTTGCGACTACGCCGATTCACACAAATCAAAGACATGGCAACCATTCGCGGCGGCAACGGCCGCATCTGCGTGCAAGTCACTATTGGAGAGTTATCACCAAACCGATTCAACTCCAAAAGAGAGCTTTAGAGGCGACAGTCGCGCCAGAGGAGGTGATGCACATACGGCCATTTGCGTTATCCAATTACTCAAGAACGAGCGCTTCGTTGGTAGACAAGATGTCTTGAAGGAGCTTGAAGAAATGCTATTCCACAAACAAAGCTTCAGCAAGGCTGCCCTTGTGGGATTGGGTGGCGTCGGCAAAACACAAGTAGGCTTACAACTTGCATACTTGATGAAAGACAAATTGCGTGACGAAAATGGGAACGAATGTTCAGTCCTCTGGGTTCCCGCTCTAAGTATGGCGACGTTTGAGCAAGCATATGCCGATATCGCAAGACGCATACCTCAGTCGAGAGGAGAGGGAGGGGATGCCAAGCAGATTGTCAAGGACTATTTCAGTACAAAAGCTGCAGGTAGATGGCTTCTTGTCTTGGACAACGCAGACGACTACGACATTATTTTCGGGAACGGTTCGGCGCCAGGAGGCCTATTACAGCATCTACCTCGAAGCGACCTGGGCTGCATTTTAACCACCACTCGTGATCGCCGAGTGGCTGTTGGTTTTGCCGAGACCAATGTCGTAGCCCTATCAGAAATGGACATGGACGAAGCCGAAACGTTTTTCCGAAATTCATTGATTAAGAAAGATACTGCTGGTGCTGATGAAGCCATCAGGTCGTTGCTTGAGTTTCTGGAAAGGATTCCACTGGCTATTGCTCAAGCAGTGGCATATATAAACGTCAACCAAGTCACAATCCAGGAATTCCTTAGTCTCCTGCAAGACGTTCCGCATGACCAAATCAGTGTCTTGAGTCGGCACTTTCAGGACTCGACACGATATCAAGGATCGCCGAATGCGATTGCCAAGACATGGCTGGCATCATTTGATCAAATTACCCAAACAGACCCAGCAGCGACAAAATTGCTGATATTCATCTCGTTCATTGAACCTAAAGGCATACCGCGGTCTCTGCTTCCTGAAGGGGAATCTCGGGAGGAGTTTCTGCATGCAATAGGAACTTTACTCGGCTATGGGTTTCTAATATTGCATCAAGATAACTTTTACGACATGCATAGACTTGTACACATTGCCGCTAGTGTGTGGGCAAGAGAAAGATCTACAGACGTCATGAACCTGGATCTTGCTATACAGCATGTTGCCTCAGTCTTTCCGACTGCTGAGTACGAGAACCGCGAGAAATGGAGGGCATATCTTCCGCACTCGCTAAAGATTATACATGGCAACTTGAGGTCCGATAAGGACGCTTCTCAAAGCCTTGCCCATGTAATTGGGAGGTGCTTGCTACAAGAAGGAAGAAACCGCGAGGCTCTATCACTGTTGGAACGTCTAGTGGCTTGTACTGAGATGCGGAATGACGATGACCTAGTGCGGCTGTCATTTCAATATAATCTTGCGAGAGCGTATCGTAGAGATAGACAAACCAAGAAGGCGGTGTCGATACTGGAACAGGTGGTGTGTATTCGCGAAAGGGTTTTGGGTGAAGAACATCGAACAAAATTACACTCACAGGTCGTCCTTGCGAAGGCATATCGCCGAGATGGAAAACCCGACAAGGCGATATCGATAATGAAACGCGTGGCGGAGATACAAGAAAGGACGTTGGGTGAAGACCACGTTGATTACCTGGCATCCCAGCATGAACTGGGATTGCTTTATTACAGAGAAGGGCAGAATGAGAAGGGAATATCAATTCTCGAGCAGGTGGTGGCAGTGAGAGATCATAAGCACGCCAAAGATGATCTCGATCACCTGTCATCACAGCATGTGTTGGCAGGGCTATATCACCATGAGGGACAGGTTGAAAAGGCGATTTCACTTCTAGAACACGTCGTGGCTGTGGAGGAAAAGCACCTCAAAGACCACCCTTCTCACCTGACATCCCTGCATCAGCTGGCACTGCTTTATTGCGGCAATGGACAGAATGAGAAGGGGATTTCAATTCTGGAACAAGTGGTGGCCGCCGGGGATAAGCATCTCGAGGGCCATCCGGATCACCTGGCATCACAGCGCGTGCTTGCAAAGGCATACTTTGCAACGTCTCAGATGGAAAAGGCGGCGCGACTGCTGGAGCATGTTGTGTCGATGCAGAACAGGGTATTTGACAAGGGTGATAGACGTCGTGTTGGTTCGGAGAAGCTACTTGCGGAAGTATACAGGGCTTTGGAAGAACAAAAGGCAGCATCCCCCCACTAATTCGGATATTGATATTACTGTTACTATCGCTGCATGTACTTTATTCTAGCATCTGCTACTATCACTACATTTAAGATACGAGATGCTGGATAGCAATCTTGTGGTGCTGGCCGGCAAATGTTTGTAGCCACGTTGGTTGTTCGTAACTTGAATTCGCCGGTTTGCATGGCTCGAAAGTTTCTGGACGGAGCAAGTAATACGGGGTCTTGTGCATCTTGGACTTGGATAGCTTCAAGTCTATGCCGAGCCGGTATTAGCACCCGAATATGATTTTGCCATTGTCGACGGCCAAAAAAGTCGATCAGAAAGTCCGTATTACCTGACATGTCCGGGTACAGTGCAGGCATCGTGAGCCTTGAAAAGCCGGTCGCAGCGTGGCTATGCTCGGGGAGTTGGACTGCTCGTTGCAAACATGCGGGCAAACAAAGACAACCTAGGGCTTACTCTCTTTGTACGGCACTGTATGTATATCTGCTTGCTCTGAGAAGGCCGAGGCCTCACGATAGGGTTCACGATGCGAAACAAGCAGACGATGTCCACATCACATCCACATCCCATACCTTGTTCGCAACCTACATGTACAAGCTTGTTGATACGATGGACGCCAGTCAGCCTAACCCCTTGACCTGGCCAAGCCACAACGGCATCGTCGAGCATGCCTTGGCATAAGCCTTGCCTGGATGATTTATTTGGGACGGCGATGTCGCGTCTGGAGTAAACAAATACGAGAGTCTGCGTGACGGCTGCGGTGAGGCTAGACTAATTGACGCGTATATGCAGCGATAAAGTTAATTGAGCCAAAAAAGAAAGATGGGGAAAGAGAAAAAAAAAGAAAAGATGCTTGCTGGATGCAGGTGAGAGCTTGATGGAGGAGGAGAGAGACGGATTGGATCAGCAATTGACTAGCACGGACGGGCTATGCTATAAAAAGACACAGGATGGAGTCTGAGATGAATCCTTGCCTTGTTTGATGGCTTCTGGTTTGTACGAGCACATGTAATCCGGATGTATACTCCGTGCATGTGCTCCGTACCGTAGCACGCTCTCCATGTAATATGTATGCATGTACGGGGTAATGGGTGCCGGACTAGGTGCGATACGAAGTGTGAGTAAGATCAGTAGGACTTTGCAATATTTGAATCCATCCGCAAGGCTGCAGCGTCACAGCACGGTACATCCATACATTTGAAGCCATCCCCCTCGCTTGCTGGGAGCTGGTGATAGTACGCCCAATAGTCGGTAGTTTAGCAGTACGATGATGCCGACTAGCCCTCATTCCGCATCGTCTCCTTTTCAACCAGCTCAGCTGGAGTCTCCCGCTCGCCCACTCGAGAGCTTCCAGGGCTTCCCATCCAGCGACTCCCTCTCCCGGCTTTGCAGGGATCGTGGCCTTGTTTGCGCACATCAGCCTTTGGAGATCCAGGCGCCGATCATCCAGAGCGAAGCGGCTGGCCAACGTCATTCGCCCTCTTCACCCCTCGACTCGTTTTGGCCGTGCACCGCCTCGTTTTTTTTCTTTCTTTCTTCCCCTGGCTGTTTTGGAGTATGTCAGTGTACCTTAGTAGACATGTAGTCTAGGCAGATGCTGCGCTGCTCCTAAAGGGCCCTGTAATTTGGGCACTGACGGTGCTGTGCGCGCAAGGCGCCTGCCACTGCGCAAGTACCTGCTTGTAGCTCCGCGTCCCGCCAGCTCTGCAGCCAACAGGCCTGCAGGTAGCGGTACCTCGGCCCCCCCCTCCAGACCGGTCCCTTGGCGCCTGTGTTTCATCCAAGCCCTCTGTCGCCGCCAGTCATCAGCGCACTGTTGAGGGCCCTAGCCAAGCCCGCGCCACACCAGTGCCTGCAGCCCATGTACCGGTACCGGGCGCCTTTCCCCCCCTCTTCCAGCCATGGCCGCGAACCATTGGCCCTGGAGCTGCAAGAATACGACCGCGCTACCGGGAGGTACAGCGCTGTACAGGCCCGCCACCGAGCGCTGTGCGGTGCTGTGCGGTGCTGTGCTGAGCGGTGCGGTGCTGTGCCACCCGCCACCAAAAACCTCAGACAGCGACAAAGTGCAACACCACAGCCAAACGCCGTGCCACCTCCTTCCTCCCCGTATCTTGATCCTCACCTCTTTTCCCTCTGCAGCTCCTCGCTCCTCAGCTCCTCAGCGCCCGGAATCGCCTCCCTCATGTCTCTATCCTGTCGGGGCACCTGGCCGCTAGTTCACCCTTGGATCGCCCGCTCTGCAGCCCGCCTCCCTGCTCGGCGAAGCGAATAGCTGCGAGGACCAGACAGTCGAGAGACAGGAGTCGCTTTCTGGACAACGCCCTCTCTCTGCATCCTCTCATCGTCCCTCATCCTCGCATCTTCGCATCCTCGCATCCTCCCGCTCCGATCGCGCTCCCCGGCCCGGAGATCGTCGACACTCACTGCCCCCTCGCCGCCCTCGATCCGTCCGACACCTGCTGCGCTGCCAGGCTGCTTGTCTCTCTGCCTTGCCCTCGCCTTTTGCCGCCCCTCGCTCGCTCTGCTTCGGGACCCCGAATCGCTCGTTGCGCCCCCCCTCCGCCTGGGCAATCCGGGGCCTCGTCGAGACGCCTCGGCCCATTGAATCTTTGACTCTGGCCGCGCTGCCTCTTTTCCAGTCGCCGATCGTCTGCGCGCCGCCGCCTGCCATGACGTCTAGCAATCCGAGTGCGCACCAGGGCAGCCCGCCGCCGCAGCCTGCGCTGCCCAATACACCCGCGTCGCCGCCGAACAAACGCGACCTCAAGTCCTGGTGGAAGAACTTCAAGCTGCCCACCAAGCACCAAGAATCCTCTCCGCAGGGTATGCTCTCAGCCTCAGCCTCCAGAACCTCCCCTCCCGCCGGTCCCTGTGCATGCATCCACAGACGCTTTGCTTCGCGTAGGACGCCCTGTTCGCTATTCAGGTCTTCTGGTATCGATTCCAATTTGCTTGGTTCCTATGTGTGCCGCATTTGCCTGCTGATGCCGGGGACTTTGGTCGCAATGCAAACGCTCGTTGGATAGCCTCAGTTGCAGAGGTGGCGTGTCAAGCGATGCACATCCTTCGCCTGTGTTTGCTTTTCTTGCTTCGCCTTTTCGTCCCTGCTATCCCTTGGGGGGGAGAAAAGAAGAGGGGACAAGAATCAAAAAACTTTGATGTGTCTTTTTTTTTTTTTTTTTTTTTTTTTTTTGCTCGTACTGGCATGTCCAACTAATCTCGTCAATTCTAGACAACCGCGGCCCTGGCATTTTTGGAGTTCCTCTCCGACAGAGTATCACCTATGCAAACGTTGCCATCTCTCTTGTTGACGAGAACGGCAAAGCCTACATCTACGGCTACGTCCCCATTGTCGTTGCTAAATGTGGTGTCTTCTTGAAAGAAAAAGGTGTGCCTGATGGAAGAAGCAGAAACAACTTCTAATCCGCTGCTAACGCCCCGAACCAGCTACCAGTGTTGAAGGCATCTTCCGACTGAACGGGTCCGAGAAACGAATCAAAGAGCTCAAGACGATATTTGACTCGCCTGATCGGTATGGCAAAGGACTTGTCTGGGAGGGTTATACCGTCCACGATGCCGCCACCGTGCTCCGAAGATATCTCAACGACTTGCCCGAGCCTGTAGTGCCTCTTGACCTGTACGAGAAATTCCGCGACCCCCTTCGAGGAGCTACAAAGCAAGCAGTCGGCGATACAGATGGCCCCCAGTTCGTTGAAAACTTCGACGAGAGGGGTGCCATTATCAAATACCAAAAGGTGATTACCGAATTGCCCCCGCTTAACAAACAGTTGCTCCTTTACATTCTGGATCTGCTCGCCGTCTTTGCTGCCAAGTCCGACGAGAATCGCATGAACTCGCAGAATTTGGCGGCCATTTTCCAGCCCGGCATGCTATCCCACCCCTCTCACGCAATGGCGCCCGAGGAGTACCGGCTCAACCAATGCGTAATCATCTTCCTCATTGAGAACCAAGACCACTTCCTTATTGGAATGCAAGGCACTGAGGCAGATGAGACAACGATGCAGCAGGTGGCCTCGGGCCCTCCCAACGGACCGCGCACGCCAAACCCGGATCGAAGTTCGGGCCTGGGGAGAACAGCCTCCAACGCCAGTGCGGGCGCCGAGAGCGTTCGGAAGGATGGCATGATACGACGGAACCGATCTGTCTCCTCTAGACATTCTAGGGTCGACGGCGTTACGACTCCCAACAGCCCGGCCTTGGTAGCAACGCCCACCGGCGGTGGTTTAGCTAGGAGCAACACCGTGCCGTCCAAGAAGTCACCAGCTCTGGTAGGGGGCAAGTTCAAGAAGACTGAGAGCCCTGGTCGCGCGCCGCACTCGCCGGCCTTAGAACCCTTGACTCCAGCTCACCCACTCCCGGAGACCAAGTTGGAGACGCCTCAGAGAGTTTCCACGCCCAACGAAATACACAGGACTTTTGATGAAATGCATCTTTCCCCAGATCGTTTGTTATCGCCTGGCCGGAGTCAAGAGAGATTACTAGACTCGCATGAACACTCGACGCCATCGAAGCACTACCATCACCAGAATTTGCAAAAGCTGGAGCAACTATTCCAACGATCCCCGATCCTTGAGGGCAACGACAAAAGGCAGCCGAACAAGCTGAAGAAGAAGCGGATACCGGGTAGCGTGAGCATCAGTGCACAGAGCTCAGTCACCTCGCTCCCGCATTCTGCCTCGCCAGGTACGGAGGCTGGGAACCCTTTGGAAGCGGCACCAGCTTTTGCACTGCCCATAGCACAGCCTCCGTTCCGCCCGAGTGCCATTCCTCATTCAGTGCCCCAGCCGGCGCCTTTTGCTTCGGCACCCTCTGTGGAGACTCAAAAGCAGCCGGATTTACATCACCAGCACTCGACCCCTGTGATTCACCAGAATCATGCTGATTACCAAAATCACTCAGTTTCTCTCTACCAGGAGCAGCTGCGACCTGAGGACATCTCACGGGGCAAGAGGTCTCCCCCTGCTTCGGTTAATTCATCTTTCAACGACGGCTCGGACTTTGAACAGGTAGCTCATGAGGCTCCTTTGCCAGCAATTGTCGAGACGGCTGATAAGGAAAAGAAGAGCCGATGGAGATTGTCGAGGACCGCCAAAAAGGATGACTCTGCAAGTGGACCGGCCAGCCCCAAGGCATCGCCACCGCAGTTTAACATTGGCTCGAACAATAACGCAGATATTAGCACAACCTCGATTGGAAGCGCCATTGCTAAACCCCGGAAAAGCTTTACTGGCGAAAGCTCAGAGCAACTGGGAAGTGGTAGCGATCGCGCATACACGTATGAGAGCTCCCGGGACGATAAGGAGGATCCAAAAGGCCCAATTGGCTGGATAAAGAACAAATATCGAGGGGCCAAAGAAAACGCTGACTACAAGCGGACAAAGTCTCCTCCTCCTCCAGACAACCATCAACCATTTAGCCCCAGCCTACTGGCTTCACGTGGCAAGAGCTTAGATATAAAGCGAGACTTATCTCGAGAGGAAGAAAACCTTTTTGGAAAGCCAGCTCAACAAGATGCCTTTAAAGATTTGCAGAAAGATAGGATACCTGCCATACCAGACGCGTACAGAAAGCTTGGTCAGACGGATGCAGTTCAGAGAGAGCCCGCCCAGGCTATGACAATCCACAGGGTCATTAGCGATACAGAGAAGACGCCGGCAGAAGCCATCGCTCAAAAGGTCGCACCAGTTGCTGATGCCACCAAAGAGGCGGCTCCCGAGACGACGGCTCAGCCCAAGACGCAAACTCCCACAAATCCTCCATCCGAGATGGTGCCACCCGTGGAACAACCATCGACATTGTCTGCTGTAGATAAAGAGCAGGAGGGAAAGCAAGCATAGTGACTTTGGTTGAAACGCTTTTTGCCATACGGCGAGATGTATCTAGGATTACGCGGAGTCGGCGGGATGCTTCATGTTACGAGTTTCTGTTTCTGTTTCTCTTCTTCTACTAAACCCCCCCCCCATTTTTCTGTTCCATTTCTTGTTTCTTTTCTTTTCTTTTAGAATCTAACGAATCTCCTTTGTCGTCATGTATTCGATGGTTGTTTTCCAGATGGAGAGTAGAGTGTGGGAAAGGAACTCTTTGACGTCTAAAAACATTGGTTGTATGTATGCGAGGAGGCATGTTGGAAGAGGGAATACTAGGCACGAAACTATTTTAGTTATGAGAGATCATATGTCGGATGTGCCTTTGTGCAATGTAAAAACGAGATGAGGGGAAATATAAGTGATGGATGAATAACTAAAGAGGTCGGTTTGCTTTACGATTGTATAATGTAAAAATGAGATGAGGGGAAATATAAGTGATGGATTTTTAAACAAGTTTGCTTTATATTTTTGGTGCTAGGTGAATGTTTCTTTGAGATTTGTTGCTGCATGGTATTCGATTTCGACGTTGGGTGAAATATTTGTGCATGTCTATCTATCTGTATGGAACGAATCATGGATTGCTATTTTTCTCTTATTATATCTTCGCTCTATTATTCTTCACGGTGCCATTACATCTTAAAAAAGAAGACTACATAGAATTAACCCAAAGAAAGCGCAAATAGAAGCTAGAAATCAAGCTTTTGCGCCGGATTCTCCGTAAACCCCCGTGTCCCAAACCATCATATACCCGGCCCTGCGCCAATCCTCGTTGAAAAACCCGTTGAAACCAGCCCACACGGGGGTGAGCTGCGATATGCCCAGCCTTTTGCCCTCGGGAGTGTGCAAGAACTCGCGCAGCCAGGGTTCCACGCCCTCGAAGCCGACAATGTAGCGCGGGACGGGGACGACGGGGTTCTCCGGGGCGAAGAGCTCGTGGCGGAGGAACGGGACGGGGTTGTCGTAGAAGCGGTCGGCCTCGTCGCGGTAGAGGTCGCGCTCGGGGGTGTTTGGCTGGGTGTGCAGCGGGGGCTCGCAGGTGAGGGCGTAGGCGGAGAGGCCTGGGTAGACGAGGTGGGAGCGCCAGGGGGTGGAGTGGCAGGGCATGAGGAAGAGGGCGAAGAGGTCTTCCTGGGTGACGTTTGGGGGGGAGCTGTAGTGGGTTGCGTGGGCGGAGCGGACGGCGGAGGGATGGATGCGTTCGTATTGTTTTCGGAGGAACGAGAGGACGGTTAGGGGGGCGGGCTGGTGGAGGAAGGATAGGTAGCCGGCGAGGATGACGTTGATGCCGAGGGCAGTGAGGAGGAGAGGTTTGTTGCGGAGGCGTGCGCGGCGGACGGTGGGTGACTTTGTTCCGGAGGGCTGAGGAGTCGATATCTGGGCTGCGGAGGAGATTGACGGAGGTGGGCTTGTCTTTGGTACGGAGGTGAAGAAGGATGCGGCTCGCGGGGCGGCGAGGACGCTGAGAACCGGGAGCAGAGGGTAGATGAAGCGGACTTCCTTGTGGGAGATGAGAGAGAGCACGGCGACGGTGCTGAGGACGGTGCAGGAGAGCGTCCGGAGGATGTTGGCTTGATCGGTGGTTTTGGACGAAGGCTTGATGAGGGCTGGGAGGACAAACGGCAGACTGGTTGTGCATAGCAGGGGAATGCCCTGGAGGAGGTAATAGTGCCAGGGGTTGCGACCGTAGAAGACGGCAAGCGACTTGGAAATGTTGAAGTTGAGCCAGTTGTATGGTGGGAAGGTCCAGAAGCCAAAGTAAAGACGATCAGCGACGATGGAAAGGCTGACGACTAAGGAGCCGCACAGGAGGGCCTCTCTGAAGAGAACCAGGATGGAAGAGAAACTTAGAGGCGAGTTGCCCTGCAGCGTGATTCTCGTCAGGGCAAGGAAGACAATGGTGAGCCAGATGAGGACATTGGTGGGACGAAGGACGACGGCCAAGGCGGCGAGACAGAGCGAGGCACGGAGACGCCAGAGCTTGCCGCGTAGGACGTTGAAGGGCGTCGAGTTCTCCTTGATGGAATAGGGGGCGACACCGACGAGTTGCCAGGGCCAGTAGCACAGCGCCATGACGGTGAGGGTTGTCTCGAGGGAGTTGGAGAATGTCCTGGTGGAACAGTACCATTGCCATGGATTTAGAAGTTGCATGAAGAGCTGTGCGAGTTGTAAGTGAGAGGAGCTATGAAAAAGGGGGTGAAGGGTGAGACTTACAGCAAAGAAGGAGACGTTGCTATCGGAGCCGTAGATGTTGGCGGCGAGATGCCAGGTGTACCAGTCTCCCAGAGCAGCAATGAAGGCCTGCAAGATGCGGGGAGAGGCAATGACAATGGCAGAGCGGATGGCGTTTCCCGGGGGGAAGACGGCGGAGAGGCGATCAGCGGCCATGTAGGCGCCTGAGAAGAGGAGAGGGTGGAGAGAGGATCTCAGCTGGTGATGCCATTCCTGGAGGTTTGATCATTGGTTAGCAAGGTGGTTTTGATTGAATTGAAGCCAGTATTCGTGTCCAATTGATGATGTGTGAGCATCTATAGATGGACATAGAATAAAACGGAGGACACATCACATACCCATGTGAGCCACGCGCCGCTGTTGGCGCCAAAGGCGAGGCGCCATGCCGGCTCCAGTGCCTGGAAGAACTCGTCGGGCTGGAAGAAGGTGGCGAGGTACCAGGCATTGACGAGGCGGATGATGAAGATGTCCCGTAGGGGCACGGGCGAGAGACGCGGCTTGGCCTTGAACGAGGTCGAGGGAGCGCGTCTGTGGCCGGCCATGATGTTGAATGCATGAGGGTGTGTGTTAGTGGCTGATTGGATGTTGCACTGGGAGGAAGTGAGGGTTTCGGGGGGTTGGTTGGACGGGATTACAGGGGATTGGGGGATTGGGGGGTGCGCTAACGGGGGATTGGCCAGCGGATGTTGCACTGCTGATCTACTGAGCTGTAGGGTGGTCGATGCTGGGCTGTGAGATGAATCAATGGATGGGTTGATTGATTGATGGAATTTGCAATTGATGGCATGCATTATTTCTTTTGCTCGTCTATTTGTTGTTTATTAGATAATATTATACAAGGACCGTCCGGCTGGTAGGTCTTGGGGTTTTTAGTGATACCAGGACTGTGCACTTTGATACCTGCGATTCACTGATAAAAGTCCACGTGGACATCACATGTCTCTACGGGTACCTCTGTTATATGCGGGTAGATTAGTACTAACCCATCTCTAACATCACAGAACATATTCCAGTCTTCTATCGCACATCCCGACATATCAGCAACATCATCACCGTCGGTCAGCAAAAGCGTCCCCTGCAGCAAACATTACATCATCTCACCTGAGATTGTGATTGTGCCAATCGATATTAGTACTACATGATTAAACCACAGCTGGCCAATGTACGTAATGCTGCCGCGGCCATTGGCTGGACACACCTCTTGACGACACGTTTCCCCCCACTCTTTTCGCAGACACCTGAAATCATGGCGAAACTGTGGGGGGTTTTGCTGCGAATACTGTACATTCGAACTCTTCAATGTTGCTATCCATCTCACCAACAATTCAGCATCATGTAATACTTCTTCTAAAAGTGTTACCGGAGATACCCAATAGGCAAACCACCCTACCTAGCGTCTGCCCTTCGTTCCTGATCCTGTGCCTGTTGGTTGGTGCCAACCTCAAATCCTCCCCCCCCCCCCCCCTGCAACTTCATTCTCCGGATCCTCGGCCAGACACCACACTAATAGCCCATCTCGATACCCATAGCTCCGTCCGCTGGGTTAAGCTGCTGATTAGGGGTCCAGGAGTGAGAATGCCGAAGCCAGCCGGCCGTCTCTGTCTCGTGGGCCATCCGAATCCTGCGAGCCTCGTCCTCCGGTTCGGCGCCACGGCGTTGGTTTGGCGCACAATGTTCCGCATCTCCACCCGCTTCTACTCCCACTTGCACTTAGGGGTATAGCGGCGGCGCATCTCGTCTCTAATGCCTGGATCCGGGTCGAGTAGTTGACACATTGATTCCACGTTCACTGGCTGCTTGTGCCTCGAATTGCCTTGACCGGGTCAGGTGGTCTCGGGGACCTGTAGGTGGACTTGCAAACACAAAACTTTATATACCCACCCGGTATGTTTGATCAGCCTCTGCTCACGGCTTCTCTCTGCTTTCTTTCTTTTCTTTCCATAGCAATCGTGTGAATTTCATCTTGTCCTTCCCAGCCCGGTATGTCCATTGCCTAGCAGCTCCGAATCACGGCTTGGCTTCAATCTTCCATCCAGTCTTATCTCTGCCCCTCCCTCCTGTATCGGCTTATCGTCTTTTTTTGCTCTCTGACATTCCAACGCCACCTTCGTACCTGTTCCATCTTCTTGTTGGTTCGACATTGGCTGACGCCTCAGATCTAGAACGAATATCTCCAAAGTCACCATTAGCAATCTATTCACCATGGCTTCCCGATTCCACGCCGCATCCACCGATGCCGCCATCGCCGCCGAGAACGAGTTCGCCGCCCACAACTACCACCCCCTTCCCGTCGTTTTCTCAAAGGCCCTGGGCGTCAATGTGTGGGATCCTGAGGGCAAGCAGTACCTGGACTTCTTGTCCGCCTATAGTGCCGTCAACCAGGGCCACTGCCATCCCGAGCTCGTCAAGGCCCTCGTCGACCAGGCCTCCCGCCTGACTCTGAGCTCGCGAGCCTTCTACAACGATGTGTTCCCCAAGTGGGCCGAGAAGATCCGCGACGTCTTCGGCTACGACATGGTGCTGCCCATGAACACCGGCGCTGAGGCTACCGAGACGGCCATTAAGATTGCCCGCAAGTGGGCTTACAAGGTCAAGGGCGTTGAGCAGGGCAAGGCACTGGTCTTTTGCGTTGCCGAGAACTTTCACGGCCGAACTGTACGTGTGCTAGCCTTTTGGGGTTCAAAAAAATGGACTGATCCTCTCGAATCAGTACTTGAAATATTGTCAAAAAATGTACACTGACATTCTCTCCAGATGACCGCCATCACCCTGTCTACCGACCCCGAATCTAAGGACAACTACGGCCCCTATGTCCCCAACATTGGCGCCGCCTCCCCTTCCACCGGCAAGTATATCCGTTACAACAACGTGGCCGACCTGGAGGAAGTCTTGGAGGCCCACGGCAAGGACACCGCCGCCTTCATCGTTGAGCCCATCCAGGGCGAGGCCGGCGTCGTTGTTCCCGATGAGGACTACCTGACCAAGGTCCATGCTCTCTGCAAGAAGCACAACGTCCTCCTCATCTGCGACGAGATTCAGACCGGCATTGGCCGTACCGGCCGCCTGCTCTGCTCCGAGTGGGCCGGCATCAAGCCCGACATGGTCACTCTGGGCAAGGCCATCTCCGGAGGCATGTATCCCGTCAGCGCCGTCCTCAGCAGCAAGGAGATTATGCTGGTTGTCGAGCCCGGAACTCACGGTTCAACCTACGGCGGCAACCCCTTGGGCTGCGCCGTCTCTATTCGAGCTCTGGAGATTCTCGAGGAAGAGAACATGACTGCCAACGCCGAGCGCCTGGGCAACATCTTCCGCGACGGCGTGGCCGCTCTCAAGTCACCCATTATCAAGAAGATCCGCGGCAAGGGTCTGTTGAACGCCGTTGTCATTGACGAGGCGGCTGCTTCAGGCCGAACCGCGTGGGATCTCTGCCTCTTGCTGAAGAGCAAGGGCCTTTTGGTAAGTCCCATGTCTGCCTATCAGGCACCTCTGCGTGTTTATTGCGGCTGCCTTATTCTGCCTCGTGTCCCTCTCTTCATTACCCCTCTTTCTGATGCAATCCATTTACTAACGGCCCTCCTTTTAGGCCAAGCCAACGCACGGAGACATCATCCGCTTTGCGCCGCCTCTCGTCATCACCGAAGAGGAGCTCAAGAAGGGCCTTGGCATCATTGCCGAGGCCCTGAAGGAGCTTCCCACCGCCCCTCAGTCCAATGGCCATTAAATGTGATATTTGACGACTTGCTCTAGCAGCCTGAAAACGGAGAGATGATAGGGTGATGGTGGTGTGTGTGGCTTGACGGCGTACCGTCCGTCCTACGAGAAGTAGACGCAGCTGCCTCGTGAGCGCGAGCTCCGGGAATTATGAGGGCGACCCACGCGGAAAGAGAGACGAAAGAAGTTCCTTTTTGATTTACCACGTCAAACATATAAGATACCCAAGGGATAGCCAGGACCGGTCATGAAGCAGCATAGGAACGGGAGCATATTTTGAATTTTCGTTTTGGGACTTTTGTCTCTCCTCCCTTTTTTGGGGGGGAGGGGATATTTTTGTTTTCTTTCCAATTTGGGGGGGGGGGGATCCTTTGGCTCCGGAAGAGATTTTCCCTGACGTTAGAGTCAGGTCGGACAGCGTCTTGTCCGCGGCGCGAATGGTAGCTTCAATGATGGTGTAGCATGCCCTGCTAGAAATGCAGGAGACGATGAAATGAGATGATTTTGTGAAGCACAACTAGTCCGGGACAGAGTCTATTTTACAACTTGAGTGTATGTATGTATGTACGTGTACATTTACTAGCCGCATGTGTATTTAGAATAGGCTTATTATACCGTGCCTGCGTATTCCGGCCCGTTCAACTTTGTATCTTGCAGGACTGTCACTCGCCTTGAAGCGGAGAAGCTTTTTTTTTTTTTAATCAAACACCACTTATCACCACGCATGCATATACTACATAATTCCTGCTACAAATCACCTCGCCATCACTGGCTGGAGCGGCTCAAGCGGCATCCGGTCTGCATATCCCGCTCCCCGTCTCACTCGGACAACTAAAGCTCAAACCTTGACCGACGTCGTACGCCCTACCTGCCGGCGTTTTTTTGAGAGGCAGGCATTCGTGCATTAACGCGGTGACTCTGGTTTGCCTTGGTTGCTTATCCCGTGTGCTTGAAACTACTGTGATACTACCTCAACTAATACCTAGTATGTGCATTTGGTAAGAAAAGGGGGGGATGGTCACGTAAGTGGCAGAAGCGCCATGGTTCACGACATGTAGTATAGCTTGAAAACCCGAAACATGCCCGATAAGAAAAAAAAAATGTTATTTGCTTATTTTTTTTTGGTTTTTGGTTTTGTTTCTTCTCGCTTGCAGAGAGAGCGATGCGCCGGAGGGCGTTTTTTTGAGCGCCACGACAAGGACAGAAGAAGAAGAAAGGGTGTGCTGAGGTCTAGATTTCATGCCATCCAATGGCAATTCCGTACCAATGGGACGGCAGGCTCGGTGCCTAGAGGAGTAATTCGGGATGGAACAGCCAAGGCAGCGGCATGCAGGAGATATGGGGTTGAAAGCGGGGAGCAAAGATGGAGTTGAGAGAGAAAAAGTGTGTGCGAGTGAGTGTGATGAGTGAGCTGGGTGAATAGTGTTTGTGCTAGATATGCAGGACTATGGGGTTGACGGTGTGAGTAATATGGTGGAGGGAGGGTTGCATTTTTTTTTTTTTTCAGGTACTGCGTG
Source organism: Trichoderma sp. TW21990_1 (assembly GCA_010015515.1). Classification (NCBI taxonomy): domain Eukaryota; kingdom Fungi; phylum Ascomycota; class Sordariomycetes; order Hypocreales; family Hypocreaceae; genus Trichoderma; species Trichoderma sp. TW21990_1. Next base: position 444,487 of record WXUD01000012.1, on the reverse strand, counting down.
GTTTTGATGGTTTGATTGATGACTGGGTTTGGGGTGTGTGTGAACGTTAATGTTGAATGATTTGATGTGATAGGTTCATGGTCGTGGTGTTGTGGTTGTAGCGGGTTGGATGCCTAGATTATGGAGTAGAGCTGGGTTGGAGGGCGTAACATTGGCATCGGTCTATAATTACCTCGCTTGGGAAATATATGGAAATAGAACAGATATCAATATCTATTGGATTGAGATGGCCATCTTGTCATTTTTTTGGCGCGGGACAGGGGGGAACGTAAAGGTGGCAATAAGAACAAGCTGCGTCTAAGAGGGCTCAACGTCGTATTCACAGAGTCTGCGGATTCTAAAGCTGGGTCAGCATGCATGAGGGACAAAAGGGCAGAGAAAAGGACACGAGAACTCTTAATCCGGTAAGCCTGGTCAATCATCTTTTTTTTTTTTTTTTTTTTTTTTTTGTTTCCCAAAGAGCCGTGATTTCGGCGTCACGGGGGGAGAGAATCGGACAAGCGCAGCTAAGTTGCCTGCAGATCTTGTGGTTTTCCCGCTGATGTCATGATGCGCGTGTGTACACAGATTTGGGGGGGGTGCTTCGCCTCCTCATGAGGATGATTTGGGTGCTTGGGGACGTGGTTCGGCGTGATAGGATGTGAGGGCGGCTTGTGTTGCACGCCGCGGCTGCCGTGGTTCACATCTGGCTGAGGCCGTGATCGATCGATGCAGCACCTTATGCAGGGCGGGCAGTTTGGACGGTCCTGCAATCTAGAAGCCCGGCCCCAGCTCTTAGAGTTTAGGTGACAAGCGGTGTTAGTGCCGGGCCAAGCAGGGAACAAGCCGTCTGCTGAACGCCCTTTGGCTTGGCTCTCAGCTGCTGCTCACGTCGATCCCTCCCTCCCGCGAAAGGAGGACGGCCAAAGCGGCGCATCGGTCTACTGTAAGTCAAAAAAAGCCACGGCATGTCGCACCGGCACAAGACAGACAGGACTGAAGCCGCGATGCCGCCTCAAGCCGGCTTCAGACTGGGCCGAGCACGTTGGCATTGAACTGGCGTCGAGATCCTTGCGTGCGTGAGGAGATGGGGAAAGAGACAGGCGTGTGAGGCGTATACCGTCTTTTCACAACTGTAGGATTTGCACGTGTCCTCTGGCCAGCAGCTCAATGGCGATGGGCAGCCAGATGCAGTAGCGGGGAAAGGAAACGCATAGTGTAGACGGCGTCAGGTGATGGGATGGGCGAGTGTTTTTTGACGTGATGTGATATCAAACTACTATTACGGGACACTTGTCGTCTTCTCGGCTGCAAATCTGATCAGGCAATTCGGGAGGGACACTTTGGCAGTTGTCCAGGCCATGGGGCCTTGTGCTGGTGATGTCCAGGGCTGTCAGCGTTGACCGAGTCAAGAAAAAAGCCAAGGGGGAGGGCTGGATTTGGTGCATATGACGATGGATGGCCATGAGATGTGATGCGATGCGATGCGATGGAGCCCCAAACCGGGCCTAGATACAGTCTAGATGGCCGAATGGATTCCATCCGTGGCTGCTAAAAATAAACGGAACAAGAAGACTGGTATACGGGGCACTGATACTGATACTGTGCTCTCGGTGCGACAAAATCCCCTCGCGTACAAAGGAGAAACATCCCGTATTCGTGAAACCCACCGCTTTGGTCAAGGGAAGAATGTTGAGCGCCGGTGTTGCTAAACGCTAAAACGAAATGCAAGGCCATGTCACAGCTACTGTGCCTGAGTACAGGCCGATACCTAGAGCGAGGTATCCCCGGACCTCGGGATCCATTCGCTATGTATTGATTACGGAGCACAAACACTCTGGAGGCCTGCATCAAAGCACCAGACGCGCTTCTGTACAGTACGGAGCACAGGCACTAACAAAGCAAGTTGGATTTGTTGAGTCCTTGGATGACGAGTCCAGAGCTGCATGAACGGGATACCGTATGCAAGGATGGAGTCGAGAGTTTGATGTATAGACAACTCTGCTGCAGCACTCCTCGGCTGTGGACGCCAGCCGTCCATGGGATTGGCTGTCAACTGCTTGAGCAGGCAGGGGGGCCACTTGCGAGAGTCAAATCAAGCCATCCCACGTAGGAAACGGCTGGCTGATTTGACGCAAAGAGATGCATCAAGTACCTACTACAAGGCACAAAGGTGTGCAGGTGTCGCGACCTTTGATCAAAAGGGGGGGGGAGAAGGGAGGCCTGGACATGATGATGATTAGCTGTGCGGGAGCTCTTTGATTCTCCCCCGGACTAAGAGGTGCGAGTGTACAGAGGCCGTGGAGGCGGCCTGGGTTTCACAGCACCGGACGATGGCATCGCGGAGATGAAAGGTTGAGAGGCTGGGAAAGCTTGATTGATTGGGTTTGTCTCAAATCGCCGGCAGCTAACTGAAGTGGCGTCATCCACCCACTTGGCAAAAGCAAGGCATGACCACAAAGAAGATGATGACATTGATTGGAATTGGCATTGATAATGAAAACGAATGACCGACCAGAAAGGAAGAAAAGGCGGGGGAGCACAGGCTGTCAACATCACAGCAGAGCAATGAGGTAGACAAGACGCAACACGGCAGCAACATCTCCAGTGCGGTGAGCCTAATTTAGGCCTCGTTGGGAGCAATCGTCCGGCAGAATTTTAGTTGGCCAGTCCGCCCGCTTTGGCGGTGGCCGTTGTGGCCGTTGTAGCCGCAACCTCGATTGGCCTCGTACCTCTTAGTACTAATGTACTCGGTACATGAAGCAGCGAAGCCGGTATTGCCAGGCGCAAGGGAACGATGCATGTACACACGGAGTACATTCAACATGCGCTGCGCTGTGGGTGCGCCCGCCAGAGTACAAAGTTGTCAGCCGCTGTGCAAGTATGGCCTGTTTTCCTGTATACTTTTTGGTCCATGGCGCCGCCTCTTGGGATGCAGCTGTTGGGGGGGGGAAGCCCTTGCATGGACGACGACGACCCGAGGTGGCATCCAAAACTCAAGCGTGAATCCAAGCCGTCTGCAAGGGTGCTAACGGAGGCAGCCATGAGCAGAAGAGCAGAGGAGCAAAAGAGCAAAAGAGCAGCAGAGCAGCAGAGAGGCTGTGCCCTCGTCGTCGTCACCAGGCACGAGGCATCGCTCCGTCGCCCAGCCCTTCCGTCACCAGCACAAAACAACGGCCTAAAAAGTCCTACATGAATGACCAACAGCTGCGAGTGGGTTTAGCGCGCCTTCAGGGTGGTTCCCCGATTTAAGGGTCCTCTGGGCTGTCTGGCGGTGGATTCGATGTTCCAATGTTCCAATGGATGGAACATTCAGCAGGCAATGGGTTGCAATCCGTCGACGCTAGACGTGTCGGAGCCTTCAAGTGAGCGCCTTGCGAGGTCCTGCAATGGCTCCCAGGGTGCGCATCCGGGTGTTTCTCGTGCGTGCTAATCTCGTAGTCTGCTTGGCCACGGTATGCTAGTCGCTGTCCGTGGAGGTCATGGCGCATTGGAACGGCGTGTATGCACAGAGGTGATGGTGTCAGTCAGTTGCGTGCTGCTAATGGCTCTGTCCGTTTCATGCGAGAGGAGAGAGCTAAGCAAAACGACGGGAGAACGACTCGACTGCAAAGGCCAGAGATGCAATACGGATGCTGATTTCCTCTGCCACGACTCGCACCCACGCATGGCGATGCAGCACGCCATTCTCGGTCAATGTTTGACAAGGCATTCGCCGGCTCCTTGTTGGCACTTCCGGCCCTGCGAATGAAAAGAATGATTCTAGCCTCGAATCTTATTCCCAAGTACCGGACGGGACTTGGGTCGTAGCGCAATGATGCGAGTCTCTCCCAAATGCACGCCAGCCGATCCCTTGCCAGACCCAGAGCCGCCGACCCCGGCCAGACCCCCCCAGCAGATTGAATGAGCGGATGTGTCTGATCCGGAGCTCGAGGGTCAGAGTAGAGCAGAGCAGAGCAGAACAAAGCTACTGTACGCTGCTGCTGCGCAACCCCAAACGCTGCCGCGATAAGGGCCAGAAAGGGGCGGCAAAGAGACGGTGTCGTTGCATCCGCCAATTCACGAGCGCGTTTCTGCAGGATTGCTGCCTCTGCCGGCCGCTATCGCTGCTGCTGCCAATGCCATTGATTGATACCTGTCCCGTCTCTTATCTCGAATGCATGTCTCGAATGCACGCCCGACCCCATATATCGCAAGTCAACAGCAGTCTGCATGGCCGAGTGGGTGCTTGTGCTGCTTGGCGCTCCGGCCATTCCACCAACTCCATCGACATCCTACATAATACTTACTATGTACGCCGTAGTGCTGTCTGGATGGATGCATGCGCTCCAGCACCCTTATCAGCGCAGCCAGCTGGTGGTTGGCAGTCGTTGACGACAATTGGCCTGCTGTATATTGTCTCTGCCGTGCCGGAGTGTACTTGTACATCCATCCGGTCAAGGCCGAGAGCATTGGGAATTGAGCACAATCAGGTACTACTACGAAACTGAACTGTACTGTACTGTACTGTACTGTACTGTAGTAGCACCGAATGCAAGCTGGCGGCTGTTTTCCTCTGCTGGTGGCGCATCGTCATCAATGCCTTTGTACTGCACATGGTACATGGTACATTCCATCCGAGTACGGCGCTACATCATCATGATGTTGCCTCCAGCTCTTCGCTCTCCCTTCTGTCGGGCCCTTCTGTCGACGCTCTCGAACCATGACCCACGGCGTCCGCTTCGGGTTTGATCACCGCTTCCCTGGCCAAGTGCCACCGTGTGTTCTGCAGGTACCACGCCATGTGACATGGGGCCCAATTACGCGTGCGTTCCGCGGGGAAGCCTGTTAGGGATGTACTTGTGCTGTACAAGCCGTACTGTAGGCCGCATGTACTGCATACTGTACTATTCCCGCAAACTACTCCCGCCATAACGTTCTTCGTGCAGCGCTGCACAGTAAACAATCCCCCATGGAAGAGAAAGACAAAAGACCCGGTCGGTACGAAGATGAGCGTTTTGACGTGGGGGACCCGCCGGCTTTAGCGCCGACAACGCTGGCCTTGTGGCCCAAGGTTGGCGGCGCTGGGATTGGGCCGAGCTGCTATCAATTGCTTCAGGAGCGAGAGCTACGTATGTACTGGTACTTTGGCAGATTGCGGCAGATTGCGGCAGCGCCCCCCTGCGCTGATGCGCTCCGGCAAGCCACAAACTGGAGCGCGCCAAAAGGGCCGCCGAGCAGCGCAATGTGCCTCTGTAGCACGCAAAGTAGCACGCCAAAGCAGCACCCAGAAAGTACCCGGTACCGCGCTCCCCGTGCAGCGTCTGCTGCGGTACCCGCTACTTCGCAAGTCGCTCTACACCGGCATCACGAGCCCTTCAACTGGTCACTCAGTCAATGCAGTGACCTCCCGCAGCTTGTGTGTCTGGTCTGGTCTCGTCTCGTCTATCGCTTGTCTCTTTTTTTTTCTTCTTTCTTTTTGGCCTCTTCTCATTTTCTCTCTTCCTCTTTTCCTCTTCCAGCCGCGGCGCCATCTCTCCCTCCCTCGTTTTCCCTCTTATTTCTAATCTTACTTCTTTCTTCTTCTCCTCAATCTTCTTTTTTTGCCGCTTCGAAACCTTCCGGCTCTCTTCCACTGCCAACTCCTCGCGCTATCATCCTTATCATCTGACCACCCCCGATCTGGCACCCTCGGATCGATCACTCAGCCCAAGACTCGTCCTGTCAAGTTTGCCTTTTTTCGCCCCTCAGGAAAAAACGGCCCAAACCCCATCAGTCGGCCTTGTGGCGTCGGTACCTACGCTGTGCTATCTCGAGCTCACAGCGCCGTTGCGGTGCGTTATCTTGCTCCTTGTACCTCGCTGCATGGGCGATAACCCAATCCCGACCCCCGGCCTCGTCTCCATCTGCATCACTGCGCTGCAGCCTCTTGAAAGCCTCCCACGCAAACGCCCCGCAAACGCAGCGTCCATCAGGGTTGGCCGCTTCGAGTCATCGCCGTCGTCGTCTTGCGTCTTGCGTCTTCAGTCTTCAGGCGACAGCGCTCCATCTCCATCCAGCTGCATCGAATCTGCCGCCTATCCTCTAGCTCCGCCGCTGGGCTCTCGAGGCCTCTGACCTGACCAGACCTGACCACACCAGACGAGACCAAGACGCTTGCCAGTGTGCCGTACAGTAGCACGGCTGTCTTCCAGTGTTAGTCACGCCCTCCCCCATCCTTGTCCCCCCCAGCTTGCAGCAGCTACTGCTACCTAGCAGTAGTATGTACTGTATCCCTTCCGATCCCCAACCCGGCCACAGGATCCTGCACGCCGGCGCTCGTCTGACTCGGCTCGCGGTCTCTCTCCGACACTCCCCTGGCTTTCCTTTGTTTCGTTTCCTGCTACCATCTTTCTCTTTCTCTCTCTTTTTTTTTTTTTTTTTTTTTTACCTCTTCTTTTCTTCTTCCATTCCCTCTTCATCCCCGTCCTTCGCCGAATAAACCTCTCCGCTCTCACTCTTACTCCATAGCTAACTCTCGTCGCCATCAACCCTTCGGCAGGTCCTACGACGTATATACTCTCTTCACCCTATCCGATACCTGCCGTTTGCCTCGTACCGTCGACTTTCCGTTCTGGGTCTTCGATTCCCGCTACACCGACTTCCCCATCTCGTTTCATCGCCCTTGGCCCGTTCGCCTTACAGCCCTACCTCTCATCGCGTCTCATCCAAATCTCTCGCTCTTCCATTCCATCCTTGACACTCTTTCTGCCCGTCTGGAGCTTCATCCATCTAGGTCTACATGACAGCTTCGTTCGACGGCACACACCCTCGAACCTTGTAAGCCCCCGGGCTGTGACCGACCTCGCTCTCTTCCTGCCATCGACAACGTAATACAGGAAGCAATGGCGAGCCGACAGGAAAGCTCCTCCCTCGGCTCCCGGCGGTCGGGTGGACGGAATGTAGGCCAGTTTACCATCGACAAAGAGATCGGCAAAGGAAGCTTTGCTCAGGTCTACATGGGCTGGCATAAGGTGCGATAAAAACCCTATCCTATCCTAGCCATGTTTCACCAACAAGTTTGCTTTCCGCGACATCGTCAACGGGGACAAACCTCTCTTGATGTCGTCAGGCTACTCTATCCCGTCTTTGCAGCAAACCTCCCCTTCTCCTCTCCTCGCATCTTCCCCCCCTTGAAAACTATCTCTCTTCATTCAGCTGCGTATGCTAACCATGCTTCTTCACATTCAACAGGAAACAAAGGCTGCTGTGGCCATCAAATCCGTCGAACTAGATCGCCTGAACAAGAAGCTGAAAGAAAACCTATATGGCGAAATCCAAATCCTCAAGACCCTCCGGCATCCGCACATCGTTGCCCTCCATGACTGTCTCGAGTCCGCTACACACATTAACCTTGTCATGGAATACTGCGAGCTCGGTGACCTTTCCCTCTTCATCAAGAAACGTGACAAGCTCCTTACCCATCCTGCCACCCACGACATGGCCCGCAAGTATCCCAGCGCCCCTGACTCCGGCCTGCACGAAGTCGTCATCCGCCATTTCCTCAAGCAGCTGGCGAGTGCCCTGGAGTTCCTACGGAGCAAAAACTACGTCCACCGAGATGTCAAGCCGCAGAACCTCTTGCTGCTGCCCCCACAGGCAGTTAGGGAAAAGCGAAACCTCCCCATCATGGAGGCCAGCCAGGATTCGTTGATACCAATGTCCGGCATCGCTTCCCTGCCAATGCTGAAGCTCGCTGACTTCGGATTCGCCCGTGTATTGCCCTCCACCTCGCTCGCCGACACCCTCTGCGGCTCGCCCCTGTACATGGCTCCCGAGATCCTCCGCTATGAGCGGTACGACGCAAAGGCCGACCTGTGGTCCGTCGGCACCGTCCTGTATGAAATGATTTCGGGGAAGCCCCCTTTCCGCGCGAGAAACCACGTCGAACTGCTGAGGAAGATAGAAGCTGCCGAAGACGTCATCAAGTTCCCCAAAGAAGTGACCATTACATCTGAAATGAAATCTTTAGTAAGAAGCCTGCTCAAGAGGAGCCCCGTCGAGAGGCTGAGCTTTGAAAACTTCTTCTCCCACCCCATCGTCGTCAACGAAATCCCCGGACTGGTCGAAGACGACATTCCAAGGCCCGCTAGGCGTGAGCTGAGGACAATCTCTCAAGGAGAGGCCACCGTACCCTCACCACGCATTGGCTCCCTGCGCAACGGAGGCTTCGAACCCGCGCCTGCTAGGTCGTCTCGGGAACAGCTGCCTCGGTCATCGCCGCTGATGGAGAGCCCCAGCGAGGGCCGACATCGGCCGCCGTCTGGTGAGACTCACCGACGGTCAAACTCACCTCGGGAAACTGGGGCGGCGGGCCTGGGCATCCAGCGCCCAACAGCACCCCATGCCGCATCACTTCCGAATCATCATCCCAGGACGTCTAAGCCGTCTTTGCATAACACGTCGCCGCCTTCCTCTCTGAGCCAGGACATCCGCAGGGCTCGAATTCCAAGCGGCAGGGCTCTAACCGACGAAGAGGAAAAGGCAGCCCAAGATGTCATGTTCGAGAGAGACTACGTGGTTGTGGAGCGGAGGCACGTCGAAGTAAACGCGCTCGCAGACGAGCTGGCCGCAAACGAGAAGCTCGCCTCTCAAAGCCCGACTTCTCTGAGATCGAAGCCGCTGGTTCGGCATTTCTCGCAGCAGGGCCCCCCCAATTCCACCACGGGAGCCATCGCAGCTCCCACGTCGCGGACGCAGCTTGTCACGCAGGGCGGCCGAGCCGGCCCAGACCGCCGCTCGTCGTACGAGAAGGCCTTGTCCGCAAGTCCCGGATCGGCTTCGAGCGCCATCACCAAGGCGATTCAAGATGCCAGCCTCCGTCTCTTCGGCGTCAGGGTCCCCATCCGCCCCAAGGGACAATCTCCACCAATGTACCAACCGTTCCCGGCCTATCCGACGCCGCCAACATCGGCCGGCCTGATTAGTGATGGTAAGAACATTGCGTCAGAGGACGAAGACGCCCGCTCCGCGCAGGCCATCGAAGACTTTGCCACCCGGAGTGACTGTGTCTATGGCTTCGCCGAGGTCAAGTACAAGCAGCTTGTCCCTATGGCGCCATCCACAAATCATGGGCTGGGAGGCGTCGCGGCCGACCAGATGTCGGTGGACGACGATGGACTTACAGCGGAGGCCGTGGTGGCCCTTTCCGAAGAGGCTCTGGTCCTCTATGTCAAGTCACTTTCTCTTCTGGCACGGGCCATGGATATTGCCAGCATCTGGTGGTCCAAGAAGAGCAAGGGAGACATCACCAACGGCCTATCGGCGGTTGTCTCTCAGTCCGTTGTCCAGCGCATCAACTCTGTGGTCCAGTGGGTGCGTCAGCGCTTCAACGAGGTGCTGGAGAAGTCCGAGGTTGTCCGCCTGAAGCTCATTGAAGCTCAGAAGCAACTACCAGAGGACCACCCCAGCCACCCGTCCAATCAAGGAATGGACTCGATCATGTCTTCGGCAGGATCTGGCATGGAGCAGGTATACCTCACGCCCGGCATCACGGCTGAAAAGCTAATGTATGACCGGGCTCTCGAGATGAGTCGTACTGCTGCCATTGATGAAGTTACAAATGAGAACTTGCCTGGTTGTGAGATCTCATACATGACCGCCATCCGCATGCTTGAGGCTGTCTTGGACAGCGGCGATGATGCAGGCCTTGCGAGAACCAAGGAGAGCTACAGTGATCTCGAGAGCGACGAGGAGGCTCACATCCGAAAGAGTAAGTTACATCATCTCTAGAGACTAGCGGGGGGAATCCCTGAACTATAGCTAACGGAAAAAAATCAACAGTGATTACCATGATCTCTGGCCGGCTTTCCATGGTTCGTAAGAAGCAGCGCATGATTGCCGAAGCCAACAGCAAAGCACAACCATTGACCCGTCGACGAAGTGGCGATGTTACGCCTCGCAGTCCTCTCTCACAAGCGTCGGCTTAAGCTGCTTGAGTGATGAAGAAACAAGTCCAAAAGCGAAAAGGCGCAAAGCAACGATGGCAACACACACACACCAGATACGATATGATAAACAAAAGGCAACCCCTTACATAAATAACACTGGAAGCCTCACGGCTGGACATTGTTTTGGACGACACCAGTATTATTGCTTGAGGTCCAGAAGACCTCTTTCTCTTTCCTTCTTTGGGTTTTGCCCCTTTTCTTTTATGGCGTTGAGGAAGCTTGCAAAGACAAGCACCAGAACAGAATCCCCGCTCAGGTAACGGAAGCGGGCGTTTGGATGATTATTTGATATTTTCAATGTTTGAAGGTTTTAGGCATATTCATGGCCAGGCGTTTTTATTATACTTTTTGTTCTTCTTCTGTTTCGCTTCTTCGCTTCCCTTCCCCAGCCAGAGCATGGCTGATGATGTTTCTTTTCTCTTCTTTCTTTCTTGGTCTAAGACTGTACTGCATTTCCACACGGGAGGGACTCCGTAGCTGCTAGCCGGCGCAAACGACTAAGGGATTGAGCGAGAGAGCGAGCACACGATTGCCTCTGCATGGAACAGCTCTGAACAGCAGTGTTTCCTTTATCTTCTTACCCTCTCTACCTCTTTGCAGTCATCTTCCTTCTCGTTATATGCTCTAGTAATCTCTTGTCCATCTTTGGCTTTGGCCATTTTTTATTTGCTATTCTCTGGATTTTGGGGTTTACTTGTTTGTTTTTTCCTTTTCTCTTCTCATTTTGGGGACATGGCAACGGGCAATGTGGGTTAGGATGGATCTTCTTTTTTTTTTGACGGGACGGTATCGTTATATGACCAAGAAAGAGTCAAGGGTAGCGGTGGGATCGGATATGGGCGAGGACTGGTTTTTGTGCGTGAATTTGTATGAATTTAGATTGTTGCGTTTCAGCGCGTAACCTAGTCCATGATACCAATACCATTGCTGCCAACATTTTGGGAAACGTCGCGTTTGTTCCCTGGTTCTTCCGCTTTGTGAATGTGTTGTGTAAAGTGTGCTTCGGAATGATGCTTTTGCATGACGGGTTTGTTCAGAGCCGATTCACTGATTTTGTATGACGGCTGTTCATTACATGTTGCCATTTATCAAACAGGTAGCCAATTCCTTGCACTCTTTCGAACAATGCAACCAAAACTGAAGGCGGGAAATGGGTAGTATCTAAAGGAAGACTTATTGCCCCCAAAATGTCGTCCACACAAATCACACGAATGCCATCCGCGATGAGCCCCCCAAGCCAAGAATCAGATTCACGCCCCCGAAAAGAAGAAACAGTGCAAGCCAATCACCAGCCGGCAGATCTCTTCCTGGCAATCAGCCGTGCCGCTGCGCAGCGCCAACGGGAGAGCACCCTACGGCGAGAGAACCGGCAGCGTTTGGACCGGGCGTGGAGGGAAGAACACGTGCTGAAGCCGCAGAGGGCGCAGGCGGAAGAGGACGAGGCGGAGGGGGACGCCAAGAAATCGGTGGCCGAGCTGTTTGGGGGGGAATTGGCGGCGTGGAGAGAGCGGCGCGACAAGGCGTCTGCGAGGAATTACTTTTCAAGGGCGGAGGTCGACGAGGAAGTGCAGCGACTGGTTGAGGCGGTGGTTCAGGGGGTGGGCATGGAGAAGCGGCGGATGGAAGACGGCACGGAAGAAGAGCACGAGGAGTGGCGGGGGAGGATGGTTGGTCTGCGGGAGCAGATTTACAGGTTGTGGAACGACAACAAAGGGAGGATCCAGATGGGCCTACCGCAGTATGTGGAGGGATATCCGGTGAGGGAAGGGATTCGGCCGCCAAAGTTTATGGCTGGGAAGAGGCAGAGGATGTCTGGATTGGGGGGCTGTTTGCAGTGTGAAGTGAAGAGGCTGGCGTGCTCGATGAGTGTGCGGTCGGGGAGGGGGGTGAGGCAGGGGGGGTGTAAGAGGTGTGAGGCGGATGGCGATCGGTGTATTGTTGATTGTGAGTTGGAGATTGTTGAAGAGGAGGAGGGGAAGAAGAAGGTGGGCCATATATGGGATTGGTGGGATGGAGAGCCGGAGAGGGAGCCGGACACGGATTCGGTGGCCGAGGCTGTGGAGATGTGGGAGCGGCGGCGGAGGGGGGCGAGGCTGGAGCCGGTTGGGGGGGTCATGCAGTGGGTTGAGGTGAGGAGCTTTGCGCCTCGGAGTAGTGTTAAGAAAGAGTGAGTGGTGGTTTTGGTTTTGGTGTTGCGAGTTTGATAACTTGCTTCCATCAGCGGCATGGATATTTCCTTGCGTTGTAGTTAAATAGAAGGGGTCTTATAAACTGTTTCCTTGAGAGAAGAAATCCGGTGATATATTTGAACAACATCCGACAACAGGTATGAATCAAAGCCGTGTAACTTGCCATGGTGCAGTTGAAATCCGCCAACAAACCTGTTTGTGCGGGGAAAATGGGCCATACTTCCCAATATCAAGTGGCTGCATCTGCAAGCCTTCATCCCAGCGATATATCGCATTCTCCGTCACACACAAGAGCATCATTGCACTCCCTCGCAGATACATCCTCAAAATGAGGCCATCAAGCCTGCTTAGGCAAATCCACTTCCTTTCAAACCATTCCACTCAAGCAAATCCGAAATCCGAAACTATTCACTTGCAAAAAGAGACAAATCATCCTCAACAACTCACCTCTGCTAAAACAAACCATTGTCGAGGAGGATAGTAATGCGTTCCTAGAAGAGAGATCGCGGCATTATTATTCCTCAACGTCTTTGTTCTCCATGGCAGCGTCTTCATTCTGCATGGCAGTGTCTTTATTCTCCACGGCGGCATCTTTCTTCTCCACGGTAGCATTTTCTGCCACAGACTTAACATTCAGCCGCTTCAGTTCTACCAACACATCTTTCCTATGAGTCTTGGAGCACGGCGGCTTCAGGTGCCCGTCAATGCCACTAAGGGGAAGCTGAAGCGCATCGCAAACTCGCTCTTGGTGAGGCGTCATAATACGAGTCCCTGATTTGCAGCATTCGCTGTGACCTTCGCGATGCGATGTATTCTGGCTCTGTTCCTCTTTGCGAGCCACATCAGGGTTTTCTTTGGCCAGTTCAGGCTTTGGGGTTAGCGTGCCAGATTCGTGTGATGGTGACAATCCCTGCAATGGCCCTACCCTGGCTATCTTCGTGTCTTTCTGGATATCTCGAAAGTATCCCGACGTCTCTGTGCAAGGCGGAGAGCTCCACCGGACCGATTTATGACCACTAGTAATAGGTGATCTAGTAGGTGTTGATCGGGATGGAGGGGATTGAAGACTGGCCAAGTCCCAGGGCATTGGCTTGAGTTGAGTATCATCGCTCAAGTCGGGTTGGCACCGTCGATCAAGCTTTTGGAAGAATTCGAAATGCTTCTGCGGCGTGCAAAACCAATCGTGGCACTCTGCCTCTGCAGCAGTTATTCGGTTTATCGGCGTTAGCTGAAGGCATGCCAAGGCAAACCTCTGGCTGTTTGAAGAGCGTTTTGGGGTTACTTCATTGATCGCGGCCCTCACCATTTCTTCAAGAGATTGCTGATCCAGGCGAGTCGGATTTCCAAAGCTCTCCACATCAAAGGTCAACAATCGCAGTGTGACGAGCCCAAGGGACCACATATCAACCGCGGTGGTTTGAGCCTCTGTCGTTGAAAAAACCTCCCTATAACATACGCGTTAGCTAAACGTTTGCTCAAGTAGCGATAAAATCTGTCTTACGGAGCCTTGTACTCAAATGTGCCAATATCCGTCATCATTCGGCTTCGGCGAGGAACAGCGCAGGCACCAAAATCCGACAGCATGATTCGATGGTAGGCTATCTTGGGGGAATACGCCAACAGGATGTTTTCGGGTTTCAGGTCTCGGTGGATAATGCCCTTTCTGTGAAGATAGGCAAGCCCTCGTACTACTTGTCGAAGGATAATTCGGCAGTCAATCTCCTGAATAAATTCATGCCGATTGATGAAGGAGACAAGGTCGCCACCGGATGCAAGCTCTGTAAAAATGTACCTGGATCATAAGAATTAATATTCTGGGGTTGCTTAGTAGACGTGCGAGATTCATTGCTCACAGAGAGTGGGAAGAAATAACGGCATCGATGTAGGGCAAGATGTTGGGCTAGAGCAGGTTAGCATCGTGTCAGAGCGTCCAAGTCTTCACTGGAAGCAGACTCACATGCTTAAGCTGCCGGAGAACATCAATCTCCTGAAGCTTCCGATGGAATTCCTCTCGAGGCATCTTGCCATCCTGTCTACCTAGGTTGACTAGCTTGCAGACAAGCTGTCGCTTAGTCCTCGAGTCAATAGCCAAGTAAACAGCTCCCTCGGCACCGCTGCCGAGACATCGCGGAGTCATGATATACTCATTTTTGAAAGCCTTTGTTTGTTAGATTAATCGACTGGTAACAAGCAAAGTGAAGAGGACTAACCTCGCATTCATCTCTCTGAATGGCCGTTAGTGGCCGAGGTGGGGGCATTCGAGGTTGGTGGAATATGAACTTCCAATGGGGTCGAATCTCAATGGAATCGCCATCCTTTAGGAGATACCCAGAAGAGATCTGGGGGCCAGAGCCAATCATCTGGCCGTTGACAAACGTTCCGTTGATAGACTTGCGATCTCGCACATAGACGTGGTTGACTGACGGCTCATAGACAATTACGTATATCTCACAGTGATTTCGTGACACGAGGTTTTCCGAATCGCTCTTGATAGAGAAGGTGCTGCAAGCATCGTCAGCAACGCAACTCCACAAACCAAGTCCCATTCCACGACCTACTTGGCATCCGGGTCTCGTCCAATCTTGAAGATTTCCTGCTCCTAGATCGGAAGGTCTTCGATCGACTCGTCACTGACGCGGCTGTCCACAAAGCGGACAAATGCGGCGGGCACCTCATAGTCATCATCGCAACTGCTGTCTAAATTGGCTGCTGCAGCCTCCATGGCGAGAAATCTGGTGTATAAAGATGTCAGGAGGATACAAAGCATGGAACAACGTTTGGCTGGATCAAAAATATTCACAAAGGTGATTTTAAAAAAAAAACCCCCCAAATTCTCAAATTGGCTTTCCTGGGTTTTTGCCAACCGACACCGCTACCCTAGAAACAGCAGGAAGAACCGACTTACAATGCCTCACTCGCTCCTTCCCTCTGTTGCTTCATCATGAACCGACATACAGTGCGCACACGGTGTTCACCGCTATGCTGGCACCGTGTGCCTTGATGCACGCACGGGCCTCAGCTCATGAGGGGCCCACGTGATCTACGGGGGGTTTGTGCCCTACAGCAGCCTTGTCGAAGTGCTTGAAATTCCCCCGCTCTCGCGAAAGTTCCTTCCCTTGTACCTCATCCCAACAACGATTCTCATCAAAGAACAAGTAAGAAATTCCGCCCCCGCGGCGCTTTGGAAGGCATTTCGCATCGACAAAAGGCATTGGCGTTATCGCAATGCCTTCTTTGATGCGAAATGCTGCCCGCGTTGCTATCAGAACTACCCCACTAACCAGCTCCCAGACGCATCGTTCAAGATGAGAGCCAAATGGAGGAAGAAGCGCGTTCGTCGCCTTAAGCGCAAGAGAAGAAAGATGAGGGCTCGCTCGTAAGTGCCATGCAATTTACCGTCGCGGCTGCGCAGAAGCTTGGAGCTAACTGGACAATTAGCAAATAAACGACTCGCTCTTCTACCTGACTTGACACATCTTTCACATTTTTAATGAGTTCACGATAAAGACACGACGAACAAAGCTGCTGCACCAAGATACCACTATGAGCAATTGCGACCATGCAGTTGGAATCAGCTTGTCGGTGCGCCTCGCCAATTCAGCTACGGGAGTCAATGGACGAACGCGAGAGATGAGGACTGGACAACTGCAGCCAGGTGGAGACATCGTTTTGAGGACGCAAGGCCATGAAGCAAAAGCTGCAACAGGAGGCACGCTTAGGATCGATTTGGGTTTCTTGACAAGGACAACGGCAGAATTTACTTCATTTCCAAACCATTCTTGAGCTCCTACGTGACGTATTTTGTCGTAATTGCCGACACGATAAGCATTAATTGAGCTGGCGTAGCTATGATGCTCGTGTGACCTAATATTTTCAATCCAGTTTGTGTGTGCGAGCTGCACCTTTGTTACCGATGGAGCTCTGCAGCTCTGCTCCCCTGCTGCTCTAACAGTGACGTACATTGCTGGGAATTTAGCTGTGGGGTTTCATCTCTCACCGCCCGCCCGGTTAAATATCGGCTAGAGTTTTCCTGCCGCTCGATAACCAAAAATTTTTGGAGCAGATATCCCACTTGGCCATCAAACTCAGGTCGAACGAAGATTACAGAACTCAAACGCAAAAATGACGGATGTCGGCAACAAGAAGAGAAAGCGAGATGGGGAAAAGGCTGGTTCGTCAAAGAAAAAGGTCGTCATTGACGCGCCGTCTTCAATTGCGACCATCTCCTCGGTTCTCCGGCCCAAATCATGCCCTCCTGTGATTGGTATGCGGCGCATCTGATTGAATCGGATCATCTGCGCATCTGCTAATAATCCATGTAGCGAACACTCCAGGAATGGAAATGCCATCGAACTTGGTCTTCCACTCATATCTTCCCAAGAATGCGTCTTCAAAGTCCAAAAAGGCGGCCGACAAGGCACTCCTGCTGCACTCTACGACGCACCGGAACCTGGACTATACGGCGAGAGAAGAGGAGTTGCGCGACTCAAAGCCGCTCCTAAACCACTTCATCGGCATATACGATCCAAAATCTGGCAAACTGCAGGTTGTCGAAGCGAAAAGGATGGTCGTACGCGGCGCCGTCCGCTCTAAGCAGGTGCCAACTTCTGCAGCTCAGCAGGAAGAGAAGAAGGTAACGATTCACCTCTCAGTGCGAAATCTTGCAGAGATGCGATGTGAAATACTAACCTGCAACAGAGCATCCTCGACCAGAGAACAGATCTTGGACAGACTTTTGGAACGAAAAAGGCCAAGAAGGTCATCCAAGACAAGGTGTTGAACGCCATCGCTCCGCAAAAACGACCTGGCGACTTTAGCACACCCAAATTGGATGACGCCTCCAAAGCTATTCTCAACTCTATCGGTGCACTTACATCCACAATGGCCACGAAAGAAGAACTACAGGCGGTTATCGACGAGGCCAAGCCAGTACCAAAGGCAAACCTCGATGCAGAAGAAATCTACGACGTATACCGCCCCGAAGAACTCATCGGAACGGAAATCCTCAATCTCGTTCCTATTCGAGAATGGCAGGAGAAGGCGAAACATGGCGAGAGCATTCAGTTCCCCTCTCGTTATGTTGTCTCTCGCGTGCAAGCCATTGCATCCAACGATTCTGCTGAGATGCGGCTGCGTGTGCTAAGATACCTCTCCATCGTCCTCCTGTTCTATCTCTACTCAAAACCCGGCCGCCAAAAGGGCACGCGACAGGTGCCGCCTCGAGATAAGCTCCGAGAGCTGCTTGCGCCCGCACCCGAAGCGGTCATTGAAAACATTCGTCGCAAATTCTCGGATGCCGGCCAGCTGAGGAAGTTCCACATTGACCTGCTCATCGCGCACTGCTGCGCGCTTGCTTGCATCGTCGACAATTTTGAAGTGGACACGCAGAACCTGAGAGACGACCTGAGGATGGACCAGAAGATGATGAACCAATACTTTCACGAAATCGGAGCTAGGGTGAAGCCTGTGAAGGACAGGTCGGAGGATCGAATGCTGCACGTGGCGAGGCTTGCGCTGCCACTCGACTTTCCGAAGCAGCGACAGATCAGAGCGCGTCGATGAAGGATTTAATATGTACATGGGAGGGAGAGTGGAAAAAGTAATTAGAAGATAGAGATGTGTTTTTTTTTTTTTTTTTTTTTCTTTTTTTGTATGGGGGTTGATGATTCTACGAGCGGGCGCTGTGAAATATAATCATATTTCCCATCGTTTGACTGCTCTCATTGCATGGAGGCGTCTTTCTAAATACATTACTTCGCATTAACTTTTTTTCTAACAAACCGGCCAGTGAAACCACGTCAATCATCTACCACGGGAAGAACGAGGAAAAACGGATTATTCTTAGAGTCGTCAAACTTACACGGTAAAACCAAATCGAATTGGTACCAAACCGCATCCCAGCCGTCACAGCCCCGCAGATTGCGACCCGTAGACCTCGGTATGTCTGGGGTAAAAGTGCCGGGGATCTCACCTCTTATGTCAAATCTCACCTCTGATGTCAAACAGAAATTCGTCTTATTTAAACATATAAGAAGGAAGGATCGTTGCTTTATTATTTTTTTTTTCTACTTTTCTTTTCAAGCAATTGTTACACCGCTTCCACTTCCCAATATAAATCCATTTGGCTATATAAACCATTCATCTTTCTAAGAATAGAAGGCTAGAATAAAAGCAAACAACATACACAACAATGTCGTCCAACGTAATCTCAATCGAATACCGAGGCCGCGTCGCCGTCGTCACCATCGCCAACGAGAAAAAGCTCAATGCCATGACGCAAGCGCAGTACTACGAGCTGTCGCAGGCTCTGCGGGAGGTTGCGAAGCATGACGAGGTGTTTGTCACGGTTCTGCTTGGCAAGGGCCGTTACTTTTCTGCGTACGTCAGCTCTCTGATATTATCATAATATCTCATCTATTTAGGTTTGAGCTTCATCTATATACTTGCTTCTTCTTTATGATGAAAATTGTCACGGTGGAAATAAAAATGAGAAGGGGGGGGGGGCAGGAGAAAGAGAAGGAGCTTGTATAAGATCATCAGTGGGCTAACCAACACACAACAGAGGCGCGGATGTGTCCATTGGCAGAACACTCATCAGCGACCCCGACGAGGCTCGCAAGCAAGCCCTCCAGACATTCGTAGCCTTCAACCTCAACATCACAGAGGCCTTTGCCTCGCACCCCAAGATCCTCGTCGTCGGGCTCAACGGCCCCGTCGTCGGGCTCACCGCCGCCGTCATCTCCCACGCCGACTTCATCTACAGCGCGCCGCACACGTTCCTCCTCACGCCCTTCTCGTCCCTGGGCTTAGTCGCCGAGGGAGGCTCCTCGCGCGCGTTAGTGACGCGGCTCGGGCTCGCGAGGGCGAACGAGGCGCTCATCATGAGCAAGCGGATCTCGAGCGCGGAGCTGGAGCGGTGCGGCTTCGTGAACAAGATCTTTGAGGAGGTGAAGCCGGGCGAGGACGGGAAGTTTAGGGATCTGGTGCTCAAGGAGGTGGATGAGAGGCTGGGGGAGCATCTTGTCGGCGACAGCTTGGTGGGCATCAAGAAGCTGATTCGGGGACCGGAGCAGAACATTGTGAATTTGAGCAATTTCAACGAGGTGTTTGCCGGTCTGGAGAGGTTTGTGACGGGTGTCCCGCAGGAGGAATTCAGGAAGATTGCAAGCGGCGAGAAGAGGCACAAGCTGTAAGCGTGATGAATGACGTTTTCAAAGTCCTTTAAGTTTTTATTTATATGTAATTAATCCATAATGTCGTAAGAAAAGACAAGCTCACTAAGGAGCAATACATTCATTATATTGCGTATTCTCATGCCAACAATCCAAACAGTAGGCTCGTCCGACTCCAAAAAGTCTTTGCTGCCTTGCCGACGTGCTGTCGTGAGGAATCCTCCAGACCGCTGCGCTCATACACGGCATCTTCCAGCTTTTGGAATTCGTCTGCCGTCTCTCCCGCTTCAACTCCGACCGAGAGGCGTAGGAGGGAAATGTCAAACAACCACTGGATGCAAAGATCTCGCAGTTGATCGTTGCCAGACGTATCATCCTCTTCTTTCTCGGCTTCCTTGTCTTTCTCAGCTTCCTTGTCTTTCTCAGCTTCCTTGTCTTTCTCAGCTTCCTTGTCTTTCTCGGCTTCCTTGTCTTTCTCGGCGTCCTCGTCTTTCTCGTCCTTAATCGCCCCTCCCTCTCCCTTTGCCTCTCCCTCTTCCTTAGCCTCTCCCTCATTTCCTCCTTGGCCATCTTCTTTTGGCTCCGCCTCTTTGTCTGCATCCTCTTGTGATTCTTTTTCTTCCTCACCACTCGCCTCTTCTGGCTTCTTTTCGTCCTTCTCGCCCTCTTCTTTAGGCTCCTCTACATCTTTAGTAGTGTCCTCCTTCTCGCTCTCTTCTTTAGGCTCCT
Source organism: Trichoderma sp. TW21990_1 (assembly GCA_010015515.1). Taxonomy (NCBI): domain Eukaryota; kingdom Fungi; phylum Ascomycota; class Sordariomycetes; order Hypocreales; family Hypocreaceae; genus Trichoderma; species Trichoderma sp. TW21990_1. Next base: position 424,450 of record WXUD01000012.1, on the reverse strand, counting down.
CCACACCCTTGGCAGTATCCTCCTTCTCTTCCTTTACCCCTTTATCAAATTCTATGCTCTGAAGTTCTTGATTCCATGCCTCGCACAGTCTCCGGCTAACATGCGTCTTCAAAGCAGCCAACGCAGCTGCAGTCCACAGATCCACACCCAAAGACGACAAAGAGAGCAACAAGCTGTGAAGAAATCGAAATGTCTCTGGCGATGGCTGATTTGGCAATGCTGGATCACCCTCCCACAGGGGCCTCCCAACTGCCACCCTCTCGGAAAGGCCAGCTATCACGAATTCATCCACCGGAGATTCCGATGCTGAGAGAACAATCGTCTGGTGGAGCGCCGGGACCATGCTTAGACCAAACTCTTTGATGGTATCGCGCTGTGGCAGTTGGCGACGAATGTCTCTCAAGACTCGAATCAGATACATGGCGATGCCGTTGCTACTGCCACTCTCGGATCTGTCGTCCCATAACTGCCGAATCTCCTTTTCCAGGGCTTCAAAAGATGCGTCTAGACTGGTGTCCAGTTTCTGCTGCAGCATCTTCGGATCGTCCTTGCTCAACAGCTGCTGTCTCGCTTCTATCGTCTCTTCATCTTCAATCTCGTCAAAGTCGTTATCCCATCGCTGCTTCTCCAGCTGTCCAACCACTTCTTTTACATCGTCAATGATGTGAAACCAGGAGTAGTAGCAGTTAATTGCCTTGGATACAGCATCGCTGCGGCCGTAGAATCGTGACGCAACCTCTTGTAAAAACGGACGGGCTCCGCTGGACAGGACATCCTCGTAGCCTTCTTCATCCCATAGTCCTGGTACTTTCCCTGTTGCGCCATCCTTCCAGCTTTCCAACGTGGCCTTTATTTCAGAGCCAACAATATGAAGTTTAGCGACTTTTGAATCCAAAACGACAAGCATTTGCGCATTAACAGCCTTTCGCAAATTGTTCTGCATCTCTTCAGGATCGATACCTCGCACCCTACTGCCTTCGCGTATCCATAGCTGAAGAAGGGTTGTCCGCAGCTCCGTTATAGATTTGAAGTCGTGCATGGCCTCCAGTGTCTTGTTTAAGCCACGAAGCAACACCTGTTGGCCCTTTCCGACCCAGGTGTCAAACATGTCCTTTGCTTGCGTCCCGTCTAGGTCGTCGTGACGAATGAATGGCGTAAAATACTGAATCTCTTCGCCACACCACCTCTCGAAAATGTCGAGTCGCAGTCCTTCCAGCTTCTGCAGTGAGGCATCCTCCAGAAGAGGCTTCTTTGTCAGGGCATTGAGCGCCTGTGAGAGCTTGTTTGGCACCAAGGCCTGTACATCCAGTAGAGTTCGGGCGTAGAGCGTAAGGCTCTGGATGACATCGTCTGAGCTCCCCACCCGCTCATCTTCTTCAGAATCCAATGCCACTGCGAGGGCTTTGGATCGCACTTCAAAGAAATGCCGCAGAGTGTCCTTGGCTCCAGAGCTGTTGGCAAGACTATATGCAGCTAGAGCCTTTAGCATGTCGTCCCTGTCAGAGTCGGCGCCGGCCTTCTCCATGGTCTTTTCCAGGGTTCTCTTGAGCCGGCGGCGCAAGCTGTCGAGCTTCTTCTTGGCCGCATCCGCGGCTTGTCGAGCCTCGTCGTTGGGAAACTCATTCCCTAAACTCTTGACCAGGAGACGGCTCAATACCCACACCTTGGCCGTCAGCACCAATCTGTCGCCTGTCCTGATGCTCTCGTCCACCTCTCCACGGCCCCTCAGCAGCCTACCGACTACTAGCAGGCATCCATCCAGCAGCCTCTGTCTGGCAGATTCGGCAATGTCTGACTTGCGCTCTTTTTCAACAAACTTGGCCATGCAGGCAATCTTTGTCGACACCACTGCCCTGCCGCACCTCCAGCCCATGCCACCCAGCAGCTCCTGGACCGCATCGTTGTCGTCGCGCATCTGAACTATGGTATCAGCCGTGCCCAGCAGGTCGCGGTAAGACCCGCCTACCCGCGTGCGCAGGCGGCTTGCTTTGTCTTCGATCTCGACATTGAGGGCCTTGTGAATGGAGCGGATCTGAGGGAGGGTGTGGCTCGCGGAGAAGATCTGGTCTGAAGTGGTGAATTTGCTCGCGTCGGAGGTAGCCATTGCGGCTTGGTTGCGTCGTAGCTGCGAAGCTTGAGACCGAAGCGCTGTTATACGAATGGCATTGGAGGATATGGCGGTGTGTGAAGACGTCTGGCTGCAAGCTTGGGGTTGCTATTGTAGCTTGGAGATGATGCTGTAGTTGCGAGAGTGTTACTTGACAGGTAAGAGGACGTGATTTAGTATCAAGGTGGGGCTCAAAATGACAACTTGGGTGGTACTTCTACCAGCTAAATCAACTCAACATCTTATCCTGAGCACCAAGCCAAAACCGCTGTGCTATCTAGATTAAATGTCATCGTAGCAGGGAGAACAAATGAATTTCAAGAATAGTCATGATTCACATTAATATCAAGAATTGTCGAATGTGCGCCCCAAATGAATCATTATAAGCCGAGTTGGATAATGATATGTGCATATTAATCGCAAGAAGTATTCTACAGCTTCGTACTCTTGATAACGGTGGCATTGACACCGCTGATTTCTCCCCGGTAGCCTCCCTTGGGCTCGCCGCCTTGCCACACCGGCTTCATGCTCTTCAACTTCTTCTGCTTGGCCTCGAACTGCTTTCTCCTCTTGACTCTGGGGTTTCGGACGTCCTTGCTTCTCCTGGGCGCCAGGCCCTTGTTCTTCTGGATGGCATAAGTAATCTTGCGCTTGCCATCCTCGCCAATCTCCTCCGTTTCTACAACCCTGTCGGCCTTGCTTGCGGCGGCATAGGCGGCAAATCGAGCAGCCTTGTCGTCCTTCTTGGCCTTGGAGCCGTGGGCCACCATGTCGTAATACTCATCCTCGTCATCGCGGATTGCATTGGCCGCCTTGGAGTCTTCCTCGTCGCTATCCTCACCAAGGTTCGCACCCAGCTTGGAATCCCTCTTGCCTCGCTTCTCGGCCTCAGCAAGGAGGCGGGCTTGACGGTCTCGAAGACGCTCGCGGTGAGGGATATCCATGTCACCACCTGCGTCACGACCGGCGCCGGCGCGACGATTAGCCTTTTGCACAATCTGCGAAGTGTAAAACTTCAAGCTCTTCTTGCGCGCCGCCTTATCAGCCGCCGCGCGGGCGTCCAAAGTTTCCTCCTCGCCAAAGTCTGAACTGTCGTCATCTTGAGCGCGCAGCGTCTTATCTTTGCTCTTAGCCTTGGACTTTGTATTGATAGGCAGATCGTAGAGATCTGCAACAGTCTCCTCGATTGCTTTAGCCTTTGCTAGCTTCTTAGCCTTGCTGGCCGCAGAAGCCGCGCTCTCCTTTGCCTTCTTCGCCTTCTTCTTGGTCTGCACGGCGAGTTCACGTTCGTCCAGCTCAGGGATAGAATCGACATCTTGCGCCAATAATGCGTCGCCGGATGCGCTGAGTGATCTCATGTCCTTGACCCGCTCCCACGCTTCGCGGCACTGCACCAAGGTCTCCATCACATCGTGGTCACGGAGCTCAGCAGGATCAATTGTTTTCTGCGCTTTGGCGGTGTCGCGAGCCGGGGATGTTAGAATGGCCAAGTAACTAGCCAATGAGGCAACGTAGCAACCAAGCACCCAGTACTTGATGGCAGCTAGAGATTTGCCGGTCGAAGCCTTGGCATCTGCTCTGAGAACCTCCAGCTGGGGTTGTAGCTCTTGGAAATCCTTGACGAGATAGTCAAACTCGGGATATCGAGCGGACAGCAGCTTCAACCGCTCCTCGGGGCCCATGTCGTCAGTGATGTCGACCTCCTTGAGAACTTCGGTCACGGTTTCTGTGCTCTCCTCTACTTCTTGCTCGGCTGTGAGCCACTCGTCCCCATCAAAGATGAAGTCTTCCTCTGCCATCTTGGACAGCTTCTTTTGCTGCAATCTCTTCGCCTCAGTTTCTTCCTCTAGAGCATCCGCCTCGGTTTCGATGTTGTCCGCATTGTAGTATTCTTTCTTGGATGACCCCCACCAGCCTGATTCCTCATCCTCCTCTCCTTCGACCTTGTCCTCTTCACCTTCTGAATCATCGCGCGCTGCAGCGGCCTTTCGTTTTGATTTGCTCGGCCGGGGCTTGTCACCTGAATCTAAGTCTTCGTAGCCTAACACTTCTTCGTCTGAGAAATCAATCTCTTCGTCGCCCTTTCTCCGGCGCTTCATATTGGGCTCGTCGTCGAACATGATTGTGTCTCGATTCATGAAGAATTCGTCTTCTGAGTTGGCCACATCTTCGTATGTGTTGACTTTGAGGCGAGCGTCTGCCGGGTCCAGCTCTTTCGGCCCGCTGGACTCAGCAGCGCGGGACGCCTTTCTCTTCTTTGCCATGATTGAAGATGTGAAATTGAAGATCTGGCGAATCCAATGGCTCGATTCCCGTACCCAAAATAGAGCCCGCGAAGCCTTTGCTGAGAAGCTGGTCGTGATGCGTCGCTTCGCCGGCGGTGGCTACGGCGGCTGGAACTTTTCGAACGCCTCTGAAATTTTCCTGGCTGATAAGATAAGAATTCTCGAGTTCCTGGCGCTACCAAGGTACGTACCTACCAAGGTGCATGTGCTTCGTACTCTGCCGGAAATACGTGCGTCCGCCACCCGTTGTTAGCCCGCCACCAGCGCAACTCGAGCTGACGTGCAGGACAAGGACACCAAACAAGGACATTTGCGTTCAGCTGGGGAAATACTAGAAGCTGCTGCGGGATTACTCTGGGGGTGCTGATGACGCATCGTCACATGCAGCGCGCATTTTTGGCACTAATGCTACACGACGACGCCTCTCTGCCTTGGTATAGAGTTCTAGAGGCGAATCAAGTCCACGGAAGACCAAATGGCGGCTACTACAGTATACAAGGGGAAGTGCGGGGATGTCACGATGCCACGATGCCAAGGTAACGACGCTCCAGAGCCCGTATTTACTTGCTGTAACCCTTTGATAGCAGCAGGAATACTGCATGTTGCAATTCTTGCACCAGAACCAACCCATCGAAACATGAAGTGCTTAGGTCAGCCTCAATATTCGTTTGTATTCCTCCACCAACAAAAAGGCACACACACACACACACTACGCCTCCCCACCAAAAAAACAAAGTTGGTGGCCGGCTGCCTCATTTTAAATGCGCCCGTGGCGCTCTGGTAACAGGCACTAGGCGCCTCTCTTGATCTTGCGTCTCTTGCATGTAGTCTCTGGCTGCAGCAAACATCCAACAGCCAACGACGGGTTAGTACATTAGTACTCCGTACCTGTAGCTGAATTGATCTGGGGTAATGGCACAGTACAGCTACTTCCAGCAATGCGTGATGGCGTCACTGCTGGCCGTACTGTTACATACTCCCACTTACAGTACATACCTGCACAGCACATGTTCCAGCCACAACTTGCGAAAAAAACAATGGATTCAAGGGCATGTGGGATGATGAAACCAAAGGCCCACCCACCCAACATTAGGCACTAAGATAACGCACCCCCGATTCCCTGCCGAGCCAGTCACAAGCATCATTCAAGGTCGAGATAATGCGAGCACGAACGTTGCGCCACCCCAGACTTGCATGGCGGACTTTTCATGCCGAGGGGGGCATTACGGAGTAAAGTATATTACAGGGTTGTCTCGATATTATGTACTTTTGCACGGAGTATACTGCATGTACTACGTATGTACAAAGCCTTTTTGGCGGGTTGAACTGGTAGTATTTGGACGTCTTGCAATACCACCTTTCAGGTACGGCATGTACAGTAGACCATCAGGCAGTTACAGTACACCGCCATCACCCCAAAACCACACCAGCATCGGCCCATGGCTGCCCAAAACCCTGATCCCATCAAGCAAAAACCAAGCAATCCGTTCACCTGACGGCGCTGGATGCGGTATAGCTCTGCATCAATTGGCAGCGCCTGTTGCTGGTCAGACAGGCGAGGCGCGCTTGGCGACCCCGGGCTGGAGCTAGCACAAATTACAGTACGGAGTACAGGATACAGTAGGCCGTGCATCCCCCGAGACGCAGGCTTCAACGGTCAGGTCAGCCTTGCCGTCTTGGATGCTGCTAATGCAATGTTTTGATCTACGCATTTATCTACCTATCTTAGTATTTATTCTTATTTACTGCTGCATCGTCTTCATCCAAGCCAACTTCGACTCCTCGATACCTACTGCACTGCACTGTACGATACTGGTTGTCTCGCGCTCAACAGCCTCGCGCCCCTTTGCCCAGAGTACTCCGTATCTGTACCTACACCATCCACTCCATCTCCATCTCCGGACCAGGGCCTGATGACCAACCTGAACCTACTGCCTACCTAGTGCATCTTACAGTATACCGTACCATAGCAGTGACCTTGATAGCCCACGCCCCCATCGAGGCTTACCGCACCCATGAGTCCGTTATAACAGCCGCCATCATCATCTCATCTCTCGTCCTTTGCTTGCTTGCCATCTTCCGCATCAACCCACCGCCATGGCGGATCGAGACGGCTACGGGTCGGCGTCGCAGCCATCCTCTCCCCGTTTGTCTCGCCGTCCTTTTCCTATGCGCCGCCAGAACTCGGCAACTGAGCCTGACGAGCGCTCCCCACTGATGCTGAACACTTCTCGATCGCATATTCGAATCCACGGCGGGGCAGCATCACCGCGCCGTCCCAATTTATCCCGCGACCAGAGCTACTCAGGTACGGAAGACGGACAAGACGAGGGACAAGACGAGGGACAAGGCGAGGGAAAAGACGAGGGAGAGAGGGAGAAAATCACACAAGAAACCCCCCTGTTGTCCAAGAGATTGGGGCGCAACTTGCAGTTTCAAGTCAGCTAACGACATCCCACAACTTCATAGACAGCACTCGACACCACAGCCGCCGCTCCTCCTGGGGCCCGCGTCTCGTCAATGCCTTCTCCGAGCGGTCCATGTCAGAGTCCAAGGGCTCCATCTTCCCAGACGAGCGCGTGTGGTACGATCAGTTCACAAGCACCGACTGGGTGCACGATACGATCGCCGATTCCTACCGCGTGAGGGCGCTTCGCAGCAGGAAGGATTTCTGGGGCCGAATCTTGACCACCATCGATGGTAGCCAGGGCTGGATTCTCAGTGCCCTCTGCGGCTTTGTCATTGCCTTGATAGCCTATACGGTCGACGCGGCCGAATCAGTCTTTTTCGACTTCAAAGATGGCTATTGTGCGAGAGCGTGGTATTTTGACGAAAAGGTAGGGCATCTAGACAAGGAGAAGGGGAAAGATTTTGATACTGACACTATGCCCAGAGATGTTGTCCTGGTGGGCGCGCCGAGTGCACAGACTGGAAGACATGGTCCCAGGCACTGCACTATCATCCGTTCGGGGAGAAATGGACGGATTTTCTCATCTACGTCGCCTGCGTCGTCCTCCTTGCCGTCGCTTCGTGCTGGGTCGCCCTCTGGACAAAGACGGTGGTTCCCTCATCGTATCGCTTGACAACGCTCGACGAAAACCTTGGTGCCGAGACCCCTCAGGCTGCCGACGAAGGCCCCGGTGACGAGAGCGCCAGTCCTCGACAGGTGGTTGAGAGGAAACCTGAAGACCCGCCAATGGTCTACTACTCGGCAGCAGGCAGCGGTGTCGCCGAAGTCCGAGTCATCCTCAGCGGCTTCGTCCTTCACGGATTTCTCGGTTTGAGAACATTGATGATCAAGATGCTGTCGTTAATCTTGAGCGTCTCTTCGGGTCTAAGCATTGGCAAAGAGGGGCCGTTTGTCCACATGGCAGCCTGCGTTGGCAATATTGCATGCCGTCTTTTTGCAAAGTACGATCGCAACGATGCCAAGAGGCGAGAGGTTCTCTCCGCTGCGGCAGCTGCCGGCGTGGCCGTCGCCTTTGGGGCTCCCTTGGGAGGTGTCTTGTTCGGACTGGAGGAGGTGTCGTACTTTTTCCCGGCCAAGACGCTCTTTCGGACATTCTTCGCCTGCATCGTCGCCGCGCTGTCCCTCAAGTTCTTGAATCCATACGGTACGCATAAGATTGTCATGTTCGAGATCCGGTATCTGGTTGACTGGGAGTATTTCGAGTTGGGATCCTTCATCTTTGTGGGCATCCTCGGTGGCGCCATGGGGGCGCTCTTCATCAAAGCGTCCAAACATTGGGCGCAATCGTTTCGCCGAATCAAGGCCATCAAGACATATCCCATGCTGGAGGTGTTCCTCGTCGCTGTTGTGACCGGCCTCATGAGCTATTGGAATCCCTTGACCAAGGTCTCGGTTGCAAAGCTGCTCCTCAACTTGGCATCTCCATGTGATCGCACCAAGGGCGATGGACTTGGACTCTGCCCGCGGTCGGTGGATGATATCCCCTTGATCTTGTCGACATTAATCGTTGCCTTTCTGATCAAAGGTTTCCTAACCGTCATCTCCTTTGGAATCGTACGCCTCCCATCCCCCCCCAACCCTCCCCAGCTGCTCCAAAGAGTATCATGCTAATCTGCCCAACAGAAAGTCCCCGCCGGTATTTATATCCCATCCATGGTCGTCGGCGGCTTGCTGGGACGGATTGTGGGTCACCTTGCACAGTGGCTGGTTCTCGTGACACCCGACTGGAGTGTTTGGGGCGGTTGTGCAACCGCATCGGACGGGACCTGCATCCAGCCCGGCGTTTACGGTCTCATTGCTGCTGGTGCAACCATGTGTGGCGTCACGCGGCTGTCTGTGACACTAGCTGTCATCCTGTTTGAGCTCACAGGCAGTCTAGACTACGTGCTGCCATTCTCCCTGTCGATTCTTGTGGCCAAATGGACAGCAGATGCCATTGAGCCATGCAGCATTTATGTGAGTGAAGCCGGAATAGGTCGGGTGATTGATGAGGCTCAATGTGCTAACTCGAAGACAACAGGATCTACTTACAAACATGAACGCCTATCCATTCTTGAACAACAAACATAAGCCTATTTTCACCGGCGACCTGACGGACTTGGTTCGACGCTTACGAAGGGAGAGGATTATTGATATTACAAATTCCCCCATGGTTCCTGCCTCGAGCCTCCGCACCAAGCTCGAAATCCTTCATCGCCACGGCGAGCTGGACGGTGGTTTGCCCATCCTGAGAGAAGATGTCCTGGTGGGCCTCATTCCCGCTCCGGACCTCCAGTTTGCGCTGGACCAGCTTCGAGATGAAGGCTCAAACCTCTGCTTGATGGATCAAATCCCCAGTATTGACGACGGCGACGAGGGCAGCGAGCCCGATCCGACGGATTTCACGCAGTTTATCGACCCGGTACGTACTCGCAGATGAAAAGGTTTTGGTTTGTACTAATAGCGTACAGGCACCTGTTGCACTAGACATTCGGTCACCGATCGATCTGGCGTATGAATGCTTTGTCAAGCTGGGTCTGCGGTATGTTTGCGTCTTGAGGGAGGGCAAGTACGCTGGCATGGTAAGTAACAATACGCAACCAATCAAAACTCAATCCACATCGTCTCTATGGCGGAGTGCTGAACATGGCTGTGCTATAGATTCACAAAAAGACATTCGTCAAGTACACACGAGAACTCGAAGAAGAGCAAGGTGGCCATTAAGCGGAATTATTGACGCCGACGTTAGAAACTGTACCAGTATAGAAAACATGTTGTACATCCAAAGAGGAAGAGTTGGACTTGTTGATTTTGCATAGTCATGGCGCATTTGGTGTGGCCGATTGGATCCTAGTCGGCCACTCATGGGATTGTTTTTTTTTTTTTTCTTTTTCTTTTTCTTTTTTTTTTCCCTTTTAATATTCTTAACAGAGAGCAGGCATGTCGACTTGCGATGCCGATTCGGCGGTATACTGCATTTTGTGTGTAGATGAGCACATTGGCAGAAGACATTTGGAAATGGGAAACGCATTTTCGATTGCGCAGTTGTAGTCGCCCCCAGGTTTATGGGTGTAGCTCTGTAATTGTTGTGTAAAGCTCAGTGATGTGATGTTTTCCATTGGGAGTCCAGCAGGGCCGGGGCCGGAAGCGGTGATGAGGAGCGGAGCCAGAGGCCGAAGGAATACGTACTTGTAATACCTGGGAGAAGAAGAAAGATGATGCATCGCCCAATGGCTACCTGCACTCGCTTCAAGCGACGACAAGCGACGGTACGAGACAGGCAAAAGCTTGTTGTCCCCCTTCTGGATAATTTGGTAATAACTCCAAAGTTCGATACCGAGCACTAATAAGCATGCATGCGCTTGCATTTTATTGCCTTATCTTGGATCTCCTCTGTGCCGAGCCGCCCCACGTGTGTAGCCAAAAAGCTGCAGCTGTTGTACTGGCGCGCCTTTGACGCAGAACCAACTAAAACGTAAGACAAATGCATGGCTGGCAATGGTCAGGTGCGTGACGGCGTTGGAAGAGATTAGACGATGGGCTGGGGAGGGGAGAAGGAGGCCGAGGTCGGGGGGAGGAGGAGACGAAGACGGAGACGAGATGGAGATGAGATGGAGATGAGATGGAGATGGACATTGATATCGACCATGCTGGACCGAGTTCTGCCTCGACACGATACGGTCATTGTTCGAATCGAGGCCGGACACTAGCACGGAATCTGATCACAGGAACGCATCTTGCAACACGGCCAAGCAATTGCCCAAAGCAACGATTAGATCGCCTGCCCGACTTGGCGAACTGTCACCAAGCCGGAGGATCCAATACGTAAAGCCGCGGCGCCGGACAGCCAATAGGCGTCCCAACCCGGATCCCGATTGCGGCTCCTCGAACGACCCAGAAACGCCTCCAACGGAGGGGGGGGGACAGCATATTCTGCTAGCAGTATTTGTTATTGCTCAATGGGTTTGACGCCGTTTTCAATTCCTCCCCCGCATCAGGCGTCCCACAGATAAGCCGCTGCCATCCGTTCGATATAAAAAGGTCTCCCAAGGTCGCACCAGCCCAGGCGAGACGGAGGCCGGGATCGTAGAAGCCAAAGCCAATTCGTGCTGCCTCTGTTTGCCGTGTGACGTCTTGGATAGACCGGTGAGGGGGAAACAAGACACAAACAACCCAATTGGAGAAGGCAAGAGTGCAACAGCACCCAATTGCGTCTCACGTGGCCCGAAGCGGGGAGCCGGAAGCTCTGTCATAGCTGCGACAGTCTCGATTGAGCAGACTCCAGTGCCTACTTGCACTGTACTTTACACCACAACATAGAAAGGCAGACACACGACACAGCTCGCCCAAGATGCCTGCCCTCCGTGCTGCCCAGGCATTGCGTCCTGCCATCCGCTCTCTGCGCGTCTCTTCCTCGTCGTCCTTCAGCCGCAGCCTCGCCGGCAGAATGGCTTCGTCCAAGGCCTTTGTCCAGGGCGAGCCCGATGCCCCCGTGGTCAAGACCAGCATCCCCGGGGCCCAGAGCTCCAAGAAGATTGCCGAGCTGAGCGAGGTCTTTGACACGCGCAGCATCAACATGATGACCGACTACACCAAGAGCGTGGGCAACTACATTGCCGACCCCGACGGCAACTACCTGCTCGACGTGTAAGTGGAGCGACGCCCAGCTGCGAATTGCTTCAATTGCTGACAGCTTCGCCCAAACAGCTATGCCCAGATTGCCTCCATCCCCGTTGGCTACAACAATCCCGCCCTGGCACAGGCCGCGTCCACGCCCGACATGGTCAACGCCATCATCAACCGCCCGGCCCTGGGCAACTTCCCCTCGCACGATTGGGCCGACATCCTCAAGACGGGCATCCTCAAGGTGGCGCCCAAGGGCCTCAACCACGTCTTCACTGCCATGGCCGGCTCCGACGCCAACGAGACCGCCTTCAAGGCCGCCTTCATCTACCGCCGCCAGCAGGAGCGTGGTGGCCCCGATGTCGAGTTCACTCAGGAGGAGCTCGACTCTGTCATGAACAACCAGTCGCCCGGCTCGTCATCGCTGTCCATCCTGTCCTTCAAGACCGCCTTCCACGGCCGTCTGTTTGGCACTCTGTCGACGACTCGCTCCAAGCCCATCCACAAGCTCGACATCCCCGCCTTCGACTGGCCCCAGGCGACGTTCCCCAAGCTCAAGTATCCGCTGGAGGACCACGTCGAGGAGAACGCAAAGATCGAGCAGGCCAGCCTGGACGAGGTCGAGCACCTGATCAAGACGTGGCACATCCCTCCCGCCGCCGTCATCGTCGAGCCCATCCAGAGCGAGGGCGGCGACAACCACGCGACGCCCAACTTCTTCCGCGGCCTGCGCGCCCTGACCAAGAAGCACAACGTGCTGCTCATCGTCGACGAGGTGCAGACGGGCGTCGGCGCCACGGGCAAGTTCTGGGCGCACGACCACTGGGACCTGCAGGATCCCCCGGACATGGTGACCTTCTCCAAGAAGGCCCAGACGGCCGGCTTCTACTACGGAAACCCGGCCCTGCGGCCCAACAAGCCCTACCGCCAGTTCAACACGTGGATGGGCGACCCGGCCCGCGCGCTGCTGTTCCGCGCCATCATCGGCGAGATTGAGCGCTTCGACCTGGTCAACCACACGGCCCGCGTCGGCGACTACCTCTTCACCAAGCTCGAGGGCCTGCAGCGTTTGTATCCGGAGCAGTTCCAGAACCTCCGCGGCAAGGGCCAGGGCACCTTTATCGCCTTTGACAACCCCAAGCGCGACCAGTTCCTGGCAAAGGCGAAGGAGTTTGGCGTCAACGTTGGCGGCAGCGGAGCCAACGCCGTGCGGCTGCGGCCTATGCTGACGTTCCAGGAGCACCATGTTGATATCCTGGTGGATGCTTTGGAGAAGGTTGTCAAGGCTCTGTGATGGATGGAATGAGAAAAGAGAAAAAAAAAATCATTAGCGTTTTTGATAAGGAAAAAAAAAATTGTAATGTATTCTGTGTCTTTTGTTGTAGTTGCAATGAATACGACAAATTGAATCAAGCAAAGTATTGAGAATTGCCTTTTGATGACTCCTTGGGGAGAGACTAGAAGACTAGTACTTGCTCTCTAAGAATTTGTATCATGGATCTCGACAAACCCTAGAAGTGCGTAAATTAAAATATACGGGTGTGCATGTCTTCCAAGGACGTATCAGATATGTCTATTACCAAGACAATCGGTACCTTTTTTACCTCGTCCATTATATCTAATAGATTATATCCTAGTATCAATCCAACATTAGTAGATAGAAACATCTCATCAATATTAACCCCCAAATGTCACAAATCACTCAATACATACCCTCCATCCATCAACAAGAAAAACAATCCAACGCAGAACACAAGGCAACTCCCAAAAATCAGACAAAAACCACCCCTAGTTTTAGAACCCCAAAAACCCTCACCTCCCGTTGCCACCCATTTCTATCCAATAGCCTGTTTCCCCTCCCCTTGCCCACGTTGCTGCTCCAATCAAACCCCCATGTTCACCAAAGACGCCATTCTTTCTTTCTTTCTTTCTTTCTTTCTTTCTTTCTTTCTTTCTTTTTTTCGTTCAATCACAACGCAGCGAATATTCCATCATCCTACAGCGCAAAAAGAGACACAAAGCATTCTATTCGTCGCTATCCAGTAGAGACTGCCAATACGTATCCGCATGTATATATATATGTGTGTGTGTGATTTGCACAAATTCCCAACGCAAAAAAAAAAAGTTCCTACTAGTACTGCAGTTGACACGCCGAGACTGACAAAAGCTGCAGAGTATTGCCCTAACCTTACCCCCCCAAAGCGCCTCTATAAATAAAAGATACCTACCAGCCAACCTTCGTCCTGCCCCATCTAAACCACATGCCTGAATAGTAATCATACAGTCTTCAGATCCGTCGGATGCCAAAATGAAATTTGCATCCTCGAATTCCCTATGGTGCAGAAATGCAGGCTACCCGTGGTTGGAAAGAGAGAAAAAAAGGGGGGCCGTTCAACAGCAAGCCCAGCCAATCTATCAGTAAGATGCGAAAAAGAAGGAAAGCAAGTGCAAGATAGCAGATAGCAGATAGCCCACCCTATCATGAGACCGTATCATTCATGATTGCCTAGCTCGTTTGCCAAACCCAGTTTCATCATTGTTCATTTAATCCATTCATAGAGATTTCAAATGTCAAAGCGGCCGACCCCTCAGGCCACGAAGCCACCAGACGCCGCTGGCATGCTTCATCCCCACATAGTAAAGTCAAGGAAAGAAAGAAAAGGGGGGGGGGGGGGGGGGGGGGGGGGGGGGGGGGGGGGGTGAAGAATGAAAGAAGAAGAAGAAGAAGAAGAAGGGGGGAAAGGGAGGTTACACAACATGTAGAAGACAAGATAAAAAAGACAAGTTGAAGGGTATATAAAGTCACTCTGAAGGAAAGAAAGCTGAGATGCTGCATCGAAAACATAAAATCATATCCTTGTGGGACACCTCTCTGACGCCATGGGCCGAGGTGGTAGAAAAGCAAAATCAGAAAGTCGTGGCTTCTTTCTCTAGGCCTTGATTTGGGATGGCGGTGCCGCGGATCCTACCGGCATGAGTGGGTGGTGTCGTGGCTCAGGCTCCAGCGGTACTGGGCGAGAGGGTTGTATCTGCCCCGACTCGCGCAAGCCTGTAGAGCCTGTCTCACTCGGCGCTCGCTGTGGCCAGAGAGTTAGATCGAGGACAGGTAATTTCTACGTCTTGTAACTTACCGGCTGATTGCCATGGTCCAGAGACGATGGAGGCGTAGTAACAGGAGGCAGATAGGGACCGGCGAGACCGGCGGGAGGAGAGGTAGAAACCGAAACTGCACCCGTGGCCGTCCGTCTTCTCTTCCTGCCCGGGGGCGAATCGAGAGGCGGTAGAGTATGGACCGGAGGAGGTGGCTGAGAGTTTTGGGCATCGTCCTGTCGCTGAGCTGCCGGAAGAATGGCTCGAGGCGTGTTTGGGCCCGGGCTGGGATGAGCAGGCTTTGGGGCGATGGTGGCAAGTCGTGCAGGCGCGGCACTCTTTCGGTCTACTCGCGACGGGCGTCCTCTCTTCTTGGGAACCTGAGTAGTAGGGGCTGGAGCTTCGTAAGGAACCGCTCGTCTGTCTTCGGCGCCCTCTGCCAGCTGCCATGAGGACATACTGCCAGGCGACGTAGGTATGATCCCGGGGGTTTGGCCGCTGGGACTCGTTCTCGGCACAAGCTGTCTTGGGTGGTTCACGCCGTTGTTGGTCAAATGATCGTTCTGAGACCTTGCAGATCTATGACCTGGGGCTGTCGATAGGAGGTTCGCGAGTTGCATGCACTGTTCCAGGTTACGACCTATGTCGAATTAGAAAACGAAGCCATCGCAGTAATGATATATCCGCCACCATACCTGCTGGTATCTGCATGGTCATCCATTTTGGGTCGAACACATTGGACTCAACAAATCGAGCCAGCCTTTCGATATCAACAGTACTGCATTTGATCATCTCCGCGAGAACGAAGCGCTAGACAAGAAAGCCTCCGGTTAGATTATGGTTTCCAACAACTACATCATCAGACATACCTTTTCTTCCAAGGAAAAAGAAGCAGCCATGGTTTCTGATAAGTTGGGGGGGAAGGTGTGGTGGACGTCAGAGAAGAGAAAAGCGAAGGAGAATAGAACGTGGTGCCGACTCTCGCGCAAACATTGACGCTGTGGTAAGTATAGGATTTGAAAGCACTGGGGAAGGGAAGAAAGACGACAAAAGCCGAAGAGACAATAAGAACAACAACAACGACAACGACAACGACAACAATAACAACAACAACACAAGGCAGCCAATATGAGGGAGTTATTGACCAACTGCAACGCTGCGAGGCAAGGCGAGAGAGTGTCGTACTACGGGCTCTGATCAAGATAACCTGATTGTGGTTGTTGTGCAGCCACTCCTCCACGAGACCCCCTCTCAGGCAGATCTCGCAGGGCCCAACAGGTAGGGGGAAAAAAAAAGTAGGCCAGAAACTAGTCGAAAAACAAGGCCTGGTCGATAAAAAGCCCTGCAGACTGGCGTTGCTCCCCGGCACCAGTGGAGGAGGGACTGGATCCTCCGTTTTCCCTGTCCGTCAATGTCGTCTCCAGCCCGCTATCGTGATGAAGAAAAATGCACGACACTGGTTAGCAGGCGCGCGGCTTTTTTTTTCCCAAGGGCCTCGTGGCTAATACGAGCGGGTTCTCGGGGATCTCGAAGAGAAACAAAAACAAATGGAGAGGCGCGGGTTGTGCAGCGTCGATCCGCGACATGCAGTAGCACGCTTGTTGCAGGCAATGAAGCGAGCAGATGCAAAGGAGGACGAGAAGGGTGCAGATTGCCGGGGATGGAGAAAAGCACGGCCGGTTGCCAGATGTCAAGCCGTCCAGTAGGAAACACACCCCGGGCAGTTTCGATGACCTGATGCGAGCTCGGGGCCGGATTGTCGACAGTTGCAGCGGAGGGAAGAGGAGGGAGGCGTGGAGAGTCGAGCGAGGTCTCTTTTAAGAGGGACACGAGGAAGAGAGGGAAAGGTTGCCACGGTGGGCTGGGGGAAGCCACCACTGTTGCGGATGCTGATGAACCAGGACCTCTTTGGGGAATAACCTAGACCTAGGGAACGGATCCAGAGAGCAGAGAGAGCCTGCGAGGCAGTTTGTCCAAGATGCGAGAGGCGAGGCGTTTGCAAGCGTCCAACAGGCCGCTGCGCCGCACGTCTATTGAACGCGAATGGAACTATACTTGGCCAGCCTGCACCTGCGCCTGCACCTGCACCTGCGCCGGACCTGATCTGATCCTGTACCCGTCCGGCCTCGTAGGCGCGAATACGGCACGGCCAGTGTTGTTGAGTCAAGTCCGTACAGCAGCTTGCCTTAGTCCAGGCGGTACCTCAGCAGTACCAAGCACAAGCAAGCACCAGCAAGCACAAGCAAGCACAAGCAGCTTTCTCCACGGGCCGGAGGATCGATGCTCGCCCTGGATCTGGATTTGGCTTTCCAGGCTGAGTTGCTGTGGTACAGAGGCCATAAAAAAAAAAAAAAAAAATACTACCTGCCAGGGGGTCCCCTGGCCTGCCTACAAGGTAGTGGTAATAAATCGATAAAAGCGAATCGAGTCTGGCAGGGTGCTTGTACCGCACAGTAACGAGGTACTATGTACAGTAGGGAGGCACTCTGTACGATGACCACGAGGAAGATGGGAGTGCAAATTGATCGAGGGCACAGCACAGCACAGCACTCGCATACAAAGTACCGTACCAGCCAGAAGAGGTCCAGGTCCAGGACATGTACCGAGTACCGCGCCGTACCTCGTACAGCACTCTCGCCCAGCCAGAGCCACCACCCGGTACTTGGCATGGACATCAAACGACGCTGGACGGCCTCATACTGCACTGTAGCTATTTTAGCAGCCGGCAAGGTCGAGTATGACGGCACCCTGCAGTGGCGATTTGACACAACGATCCAGAGGCCGCCGCACTAATGTAGGGAGGGCCGTCAACAGGCTGGAGGGCGTCTGGGTGGCGTGTCTAGCCAGTTGCAGCCGTGGCCAGTAAAGGCAATCCAGGTCTGTCAGGTCTGCCGGGGAGCTGCAGCACATCGTGAGATGGAGCCGCGTCTGCATCCGGACCGTCTGTGAGTGCTCGCGACGGAGCTTGGAGGAGCTTGGAGGAGCCTGGACGAGTCTGGAGGGGGCCCCCTTGTGGGCGAGCGAGCCGGGGTCTGGGCTGGACTGGACTCGGGTTTGAAGCGGACGGACTGCTTGACGCCATCCATACGTTCTGTGCGGTGCTGTACGGACGCAGCAGCGGTCGAGTTCACAACTCAAGTGAGCTGCAGTTGGGTTTGCATTTTGCATTTTGCATTTTGCACTTTGCGTCTTGCATTTTGCGTCTTGCATTTTGCGTCTTGCGTTTTGCATTTTGCGTCTTGCGTCTTGCACTTTGCGTTTTGCACTTTGCACTTGCATCTGCGCATCCACGCATCCACGCATCCACGCATCCACGCATCCACCGGCGCATCCACCACGGCCAATACTTGCACAGCTGAGCTGAGCTGTGATGCCATGCGCTGCGGTGCGGTGCGGGAAAAAAAAAACCACCTGGGCAGCGAAAATAAACAACCCACAGGGCCAATGCCTGTCCTGTCCCAGGTAGCCCGGTCGGCTTGTGCTTGAGTGTGCTTGAGTGTGCTTGAGTGTGCTTGAGTGTACATGCTCTGCCGTGCTCGTGCCTGTGCTTGTGCGTGTATCTTCAAGGGTTCCAGGTTCTTTTTCGCGAGACAGTGAGCGTGGGCCTTGGCTTGACGGGCGCCTGTTTAGCCGGCGGGCGGGCCTTGCGGTGGCACGGGTACCAGAAGAGTCGGCCAGGGCGTCCAAAGCGGCATAGGCCCGTGTCTCTGTTGCGGTTGCGAGCAAGTACCGCCAGCATTGGCGCCTGTGGCCGATGTGTGTAGGGAGTACTTGTTGGGTACCTGGCCCGGGACAAGGATGGCCCAGGACTTGGACGCAACTGGGGGCAGTATGCCTCGCCTCAATCTCGAATCTCCATCGGGGCGGTTGGTGAGCTGTTGGCGTCTTCCAGGTTTCGTTCCCTCTCCAACCCATTTGGTCTCTCTCCCAGGACAAGGACAGACCTTCCCCAACACCACCAGCAATACTGTACCAGCAGCAGCCGCAACAACACGCAGCGCAAGGCAAGGCAAGGCAAGGCACTCGCTGCTCCCTCTCCCTCTCCATCTGTCTCCCTTTCCCTCCCTTTCCCTCTCCCTCTCCCTCTCCCTCTCTCCCGCTCGCCCTCTCTCTCCCTCTCGCTCCTATCCTCCACCCCCAAATCGTCATCCAGCGTATGATAAGTCACTGCCTGGCCAGCATGACCATGGTTTCATTCGTCAACCTGCGTGCGGTTGGGCGGGTCCTCTCGCACATGCGTAGTCGTCCACGGCCGCCTTTGTTTGGCCCGTCATACCAGGGCATGGCAACTTCGGTGAATGTCGTGGCTTTGGATCTGTCCCTGCTCCATCCTGTGCAGGTCTGAGGGCCATGGGCTCGACTGTCGCTCCTCAACCACCCTCATCCATCGATCCTCCTCCCCCTCCAGTCTCCCCCCCCCCTCCCTCTTGTTGATATTGCCTGCTCTCCTCCCTCCTCCGGTGGCCGTCGGCGCAACCCTCAGATCCCCGAGGAATTAATCTAGCTGTGCGCGAACCCCCTTCGTCAGTACCGCCAACTACCGAAGAGGCCCTTGAGTCCTGCTGTCGATGGATCCCCAGCAGGCCCCAGGTGCTGGGCAAGGCCACGGCGCCATCCGATTTGCTGCGCGCTACCACGCCTAGGCGATGCGACACACAGCCGACGCTCCAGACGCCGTCGAGCACACTTGTCGAATGGGTGTGCTCATACCTGACGTGCAGCTGCATCGTGGCGGACCTTGTTGCGCTGAATCGGCCAATCCCACGCCAGCCATCGGCCGCCTGACGTCTTGCTTTGCTTCCCGTCCCTCAGCACCAAAAGCGGCAAGCCTGCCCTCGTCCTGCTGTCTCTGGCGCTCTCATTGTCGCGTCTTGGCTCTCGTGTCTTGGTCCTGGTTCCCTGCCCCGGGTGGCTGCTTGCTGCTGGCGGCTTTCATCTCCTGCCTGTCCGGCTGTCCGTCCGTCTGTCCTGTCCGGCTGCCTGTCTGACCAAGGGTGGGGGTGGCCTCTCAGGTGGCCGCATCGCACCAGATATGCATCACGGTGGCCATTCGCTCCGTCGCGGCGGGCGACCATCCTGTGCTTGCACCATAGTACATGATGCAAAGCAAGGCTCCGGAAAGAGATTTGATAAAAACTTGTCGTTTGATTGCCCGCGTGATGCGGCATGGCGTCGAGCTGACTGCAATTCGCCCATTGGCCGCCAATGCTGGCCGTCCCGTCCCAGAGCCAGAGCACATTGGATGGCCACAAGACCACTCGATGGCAGCGCACCAATCATGCCGCGCTCTGCGCTCTTGTCAGATGTCTCTGCCGCAGCGCAATCCACAAGTTCGTCACCAGTCGCTGGCGACGCTCAACGCATGGCTGCACAGGAGGTCATGCCTGGACCGTGGCCGCCCCGTCCCGTTAGCCGCGCGAAGCAGACGGGCGAGGCATCGCGACCACATCTCGGCGATTGCTTCATTTTTTTCTTCACTCTGCCGCTCGCTCGACGACACAGGACTACGCGGGCCAGACAATCGGTGTCCGCCTCTCTTATATAGGCTCGCTATTTCCAAGACGAACCGGTTCTTTTTGGAGGCCAATACCTCATGCATAATGAGTTGGCACCCGCCAGACCCACTCATGTACAACACATCATAAAAAAAAAAAAATTCTTCTGCGCAGAGGCCCAGCAAAGATGCTGGGCTTCGAAATCTGCTTCTATTCTCCGGCTCGGACTCCCCTTGACAGACAGTATATCACGTCCGTCTTCCAATCGCATTTTTCGAATTCAGCATGGTCATACCACTTTCAATGCCTGTCTTTCTGTTACGTCGCCACGTGGCTGCGGCATCAAACACTTGCATAGTTAAATCTGGGGTTGACATTCTCCATGCAACTCGCCGGTCTACAAAGTACCCAAAAGCAAACCGGTGTGGGCAACTCTGGGCTTCTTCCTCTTCCCTTGTGTGCACGCCAGCCATGACTTTCTGCATCTTCCCAAACTCTCTTTCCACAGGTCGGCAACTCCGACGTTGACCAACTCTGGGGTAAGCACTGCTTCATCAAAAAGCGGTCAAGATGGGATTCTGCGGTTGTGCTCCATACGTGGCCGACGGTTTCTTTAGCCTCGACGCACGAGATGTCATTATTTCCGCCCAAAAACCCCAAAGTTGGGAAAGCATATCTATTAGCTGCAAAGCCATCATGGTCTAATGTAAGTGAACCAGATCAATTCCAACGGCTAACCTGCGGACACGTCCTTGATAGTCGAGCACAAGGCTGAGGCTGCGGCCACCAGCTAATGCGGCCGCACACGTCGCTCGGGAAGCTGTGCTTCTGACGACATCCAACCTTGCCAACTCATCCGACACCCCCTTGCGAAGGCGCTAAACAGCTTCCACGTTTGGCGCCGAATGTCTGAGCCCGAGATGCTGTCATTGGCTCATGCACTGTATGTCACAGCGTCTTTGCAGCTGAGCAACCCTTTCTAGAACTTCCCCTGCAGCCTGCGCAATTCGCGAAAAGAGCCTATACGGAGTGCAGTTGAGCAGCCATCTGCGTCTCTCGATTAACCAACGATGTGTTGCATATACACTCCGTGTAATACCCGCGAAATTAAAGTGGCTGCCATCACCACCGGGCCCCAGGAAATGCAACTCTGCCATCCTTCAATTCATTTCCACCCATTTCCAATTCAATCGCCGTTCGTGATGTCGCTCTTGTTTGCATGCGGCGCCTAGGAAGTGAATTCGTCAATACCGCTGTTCATTCATACTTTGACCAAGGGGAGAAGAAAAGAATCTCCATCTGTATTGGAGTCTCGTCAATTGAACTTCAAGACGTCATAACATCCTGGCGACCGATCACGTGATGAGCTCATGCAGGTACCCATTTAGAGACGTCTCTCAATGAGACACTGGGCCATGAAAGGGATGCGAGCTGCAGGATTTGTTTAAGCGGGTGTTGATTAGCCAGAAATAACGTTTCAGAGAAAAGACGGAGATGTCTGACGGAAACATACAGATGTACTAAACAAATCTAGGGATCCAGTCGGCATATACGGAGTATAGATCTGCTGCTTAACAGAGATGGATCTTACATGAAGATGGATCTACAAACACCGATCCACTAGATCAATATAAATGTATTAAATACCTAGTACCCATATTTGGAGCATCTCCAAGAGAAACAAGAGGCATTTAGGCTGTGAAAGATGTCGAATGGACCCAGTGTATGTAGCTGACACTCTATGATGTAGACTCGGGTCGTGTTGTCGGCGTTAAGTGGGAAGCCCAGCCAGAGAATACTCTGAACAGACTGGATATCTAGGATTCAACGCCGTTGAATTTTACAAACACATCTGGTACAATGCCCCTCGATCCCACATTCAACCTATATTGCGTAGG
Organism: Trichoderma sp. TW21990_1; assembly: GCA_010015515.1. Classification (NCBI taxonomy): domain Eukaryota; kingdom Fungi; phylum Ascomycota; class Sordariomycetes; order Hypocreales; family Hypocreaceae; genus Trichoderma; species Trichoderma sp. TW21990_1. The sequence goes on along the minus strand of WXUD01000012.1, from coordinate 402,503 downwards.
CAATAGAATCACATTTCCGCTGCAAATTATTTCCGACCAATGGAAGAGACTGGCGGACGAACCCTTCCCTGGCTTAGCCCGACCACCGATATCCAACTCCTCTTGGACAAGACGGCTACTACTGTACAGTGGCCACGGAGACGGGTAATTTTGGTCTGCAGTACACGAAAGAGGCTATAAATTGTGGCGACTTGATGGTAAGTACGTTGTATATAATGAACTCAGTCGGCATCATAAATTTCGGTCAAGCTCAGAGTTGGTATGGATAGTAATGGTCCGTGGATCAGGGTAAAAGTTCAGACTATAATAAGGTGAGTTTTGAAATATAATATAGTCAATTTCATTCCATCGCAAATTGGTGTTTGGAGCCGTGCAAACGGCTGGGCATCCGTGTCTCGCGCTTCTATTGACCGGTACGACATAGTGTCAACAAACTCGCCTCAAAGAAAGATAGTCGATGTTGGCCCATGTAGGAACGTTTGGTGCTATCAATTGGCAGCGATTGCGATTAGAAAGGAGCATATTACAAAGTTCCGTCAATCGAATGCACACAGGTACCATGATCTTCTCAGATGCCACGGCCGAGGTCTTCAGGTGAAATGGATCAGCGGATTAACCAACGGGCCGAGAAGCCAATAATGGCGAGGGTTTGCCATCTGATCGTCGATGCGAGCAAACGCACTGCCTGTTTAGGAAGCAGATTATCTCGAGAATGTAAATCCTGTAGATCTTGGAGGGCGTCGTCACATATAGGTACTTTTAGCTACATCCGATCTTTAGATTCTGAACATTTTTTATACTCTTTCAGTAATTCAACATGTACATCGTGGCACAGTGTCAAGTTTGCATATCTTCGCACTGATATTTTCAGGCCCGAATACATCTGACGTGCAGTAAAAGGTTCTATTATAGTAATTACTAATACAACAATATATGAATCTAGCATGAATTCAATAGGAAAGTATCAACAGACAAGCATGTTTTTCATGTGCGATAAAATGTTTATAAAGTATTACTAATATTGTGTATTCGTATCAAGTTGAAATCGGAATCAATCCGCTATAGGGTAGCCATGCACCCAATTAAAACGGCACTGGCCTTAGTCCCAACCAGCTAATACTGGGTAGAACGCCGTCCTGGCTGGAGTCCAGGTCCAAACCCGACCTCGAAAAGCTTCTCTGTGTTTTCATTCCAACTCCCCCAGCCCTCGACCTCCGATGCGAATCCTGATGCAGCCCGTCCCTTGATGCATTCGCTAGCCCGCCGTCCTCGCGTTTCTACCCAATCCCGCCCACATCGCCTCCTACACGCGGTTCCCTGCCCTGCGCGTACCCAAGGGGAGAGAGGAAAAAAAAAAGGCTGCTACCGCGACGCCCTTGTATTCGGCCTCCCGCCCTCGAACTGAGCTCTTTTCTCTGTGCTGTCCCGGGAGCAACGCCGCCTGCCTTGCCTCTCTGCACCTGCGCTCCAGACCAGGACGCCAAATGGAGGATGACGAGAATACGACAAGCAGAATGGAGAAAGTGAAGCTCGAGGATGTCGCCGAGAGCGGCGCGCACTTGGAGAGCGCAGCGAGGGCCTCTACCTCGACGCCGAAGCCGCGGAGTAGCGAAGCCCCGTCGCCTGCCTCGCTGGATGGTACAAAATCGCTGAGCGATAGCGTTGGAACTCCCAGCTCAACGGCCAAGCCCGCGCGGTCGTCGCGCAAGTTGTCACAGAAGCCCACCGCTCGCGAGGTTCCCTTGTATACTCACCTCCCAGACGTTACCGACGAGTCTTGCCAAACTTTCCAGGTCATCCCTGACTGTCTCTATGGATCCAAGCATCTGGGCTCGACCGACAGTGACTCCCTCGACTGTGACTGCAGAGAAGAATGGCGTATGTTCAGACCCGCTCGGCCCCCTTTTTGCCCTGCCCTCCCTTGGCGTTTCTTGATTACAACCGGCATTCTGGGCTCTTTTCTGGCCTTTTGACTGACAGAAAAGCAGGAGATGGCGAGAATTTCGCCTGTGGCGAAGACTCGGACTGTATCAATCGCGCGACCAAGATGGAATGCAGCGCCAATGCGGGAAACTGCGGCGGCGGTTGCCAAAACCGACGGTTTCAGCGTAAACAGTACGCCGACGTGACGGTCATCAAGACCGAAAAGAAAGGATTTGGCCTCCGCACCAATTCAGCTCTTGAGCCCAACGATTTTATCTATGAGTATATCGGAGAGGTAATCAATGAGCCGACTTTCCGGCGGCGGATGCTGCAGTATGACGAGGAGGGCATCAAGCACTTCTATTTCATGTCGCTCAACAAGAACGAGTTTGTGGACGCGACCAAAAAGGGAAACCTGGGTCGGTTCTGCAACCATTCGTGCAGTCCCAATTGTTTTGTGGACAAGTGGGTGGTTGGCGATAAGCTTCGGATGGGCATTTTTGCCTTGCGCAAGATTCGAGCAGGCGAGGAGCTCGTCTTCAACTACAACGTCGACCGCTACGGCGCAGAGCCTCAACCATGCTACTGCGGAGAAGCAAACTGCGTCGGCTTCATTGGAGGAAAGACACAGACGGAGCGCGCCACCAAGCTGCCCACGGCAACTGTCGAGGCGCTGGGCATCGATGGCTCTGACAGTTGGGATACCCACGTCCCCAAGAAGCCCCGCAAGAAGCGTCCCGACGAGGATGATGAAGAGTATGTCAACAGCATACAACCTAGAAGTTTGGATGAAGACGACGCCCGCAAGGTTATGGCCACCTTGATGCAGTGCAAGGAGAAGTGGATTGCGGTCAAGTTGCTTGAGCGAATCCAGCGCTGCGACGAGGAGCGCGTCGTTCATTGTGTGATGCGCATGCACGCATACCAAATCCTGAAAACAACTCTCAACACATTCATCGAAGATCGCAACGTCGTCCTACAAGTTTTGTCCATCTTGGACAAGTTCCCCCGATTGACGAGAAACAAGATTCAAGACTCTAAAATCGAGGCGACAATCCAAATCCTGGCCGAATCCGAGCACAAAGACGTAGCCTCCCAGTCCAAGAAGCTCCTCGACGAGTGGAGCAAACTCGAGGTCGCCTACCGAATACGAAGGCGGAAAGTCGACCCCAACGCGCCGACACAAAACATCATTGACGAACGAAGGGGGCAAGCCCGGGAAGAAGAGGCGGCAGCGGCAGCGACTCAGGCAACCCCCAAGACTGCGTCTCCACGGCCCATCGACGCCCCCAAGGGACCGCGAAGCAATGTGCCACAGCGGAACAACTCATTCTTCAACAACAATGGCCACCGTCAGCGCAGGCCGTTCCACAGTGCCTTGCCTGCAGGGTGGTTTACCGCCAAGGATTCGGGCGGTAACACGTATTTTTACAACAAGCAGGGCAAATCAACTTGGGAGCGGCCTACGCAGCCGGCCGCGGAACAGACGCCAAAGGCGCCGTCCAAGGCCATACAAGAACAGCTACTCATTCAAAGCATCATTGACAAGGTAACAAAGGAGGGCACACCAAAGCAGCCAGCTTTGCAGGTTCCGGCGCCTGCTGAAGCGTCCCTAAGGGAGTCTAAGAAGGATAAGTGGCAGCATCTACCGGTAGAGAAGCAGATGAAGGTCTACGAACACACGGTACGTTGCAACATGAAACTCGGGTCCAGCGCACATCATTTCATGGTGTTTGCCCCCTTTTATCTAGGCCGAGACTGACATGGCAACTACGTAGGTGTACCCCCCTGTCAAGCACGTATTAGATAAATTCCGAAACAAGCTACCGAAGGAAGAGCTGAAGCGGCTTGGAAAGGACGTCGCGAAAAAGCTTGTGGCATCTGATTACAAGAACCATCGCGTCAACGACCCTGCCGCGCCCCTCACCGAAAAGCAAGAGCGCAACATCAAGAAATACGTGAAGGACTTCTTAGACCGTGCTGTTGCCAAGTATGAGGCACATCACAAAAGGAAGGCGTTCGAGACCTCTAAGAAGGGCGCGGACAGGGAGCAGACTGCTAACGGGAAGCCAACCCCCGACGCAGACAAGGCTGGCGAGAGTCCAATGGACTCCTCCCAAGAGCCAGAAGCTGCCACGGATGACATTGTTCTTAGTGACGTGGAGGATGACTCGCCCGATGGCCCTGACCGTAAACGAAAGCGTGATGTCGAGGCTGTGGAAGCCTCTTTAGGCTCGCCCCTCGATGGGCCTGACGTGAAGAGGTTAAAGGACGATGGCGCGGATGGCGCCACTCCTCCTCCGCCGCCGCCGCCTCCGCTAGAGAACCCTGGTGCAAATCGCACGGAGGCGGAATTGGCTTTGCTTAAACAAGAAGAGGAGTTGATGCGAGAGAATGAGGAGGCGCAAAGGCTCGATGATGAAGAGCAGGCAAGGAAGAAAGAGGCCGCATCGCGGTCGAACCCAGATGGCCTGGCCGGACAACAAACGTCCATGGACGAACATGGCAATGCCCTGCAACAGGAGTTGTTGGGCCATTAAAAAAAAAAAAAGTTACCAGCTAAGATGACAATCATCATTATCAGGCTATCCTGGATTGCACATATTACAGTTAATGCACAAATCTCTGATTTCATGGGAGTTTAAAGGGTCACGATAGAATCTGCATTGTACCATACGGTTCCTTTTTTTTTTTTTTTCTTCTTCTCTTTTCTACGTTTCTTCTTTTCCAACCTGGGGTATTTGTACATCATTGCCCTTCTGGTTCTTTTATTTTCCCCCTTATAATGGAAGTGGAGAAGATGGGGGATGTGCATCGTCTCTTTCCTCTCCCACTTTTTTTTTATTCGTGCTTCTTTATTTTTTTTTTTTTTTTAATATCTACTCTTTTATGATTTTAGGAAGCAGCAAAAAAAGGAATCTCATTTTTGTCCTGTGTTTTCTTTTTTTGGGTGGAGGGGTGTGGACGATGTAATTTGGGGGTTTTTTTTTTTTTTTTTGGGTTTGATATATCGGACATCTGCAGGGGATTTTTGGGGGGGAGGCTTTTTACTACCTATGAAATGGAATGCTTTTGAGTTAATGAGGCGTCGTCGGTCTATGAAGGTTCATTACGGTGTTTGCGTAATTGGAGAGGAAGAGAGTGGAGAAGAGAAGGGCAAAGAAGAAGGAGGGTTTTTGCCTTTTTTTTTTTTTTTTTTTTTTTTTTTTTTGGAAAAGAGGGCTTGGGGGCGAACCATATATTTCGATATATACCTCGTTCTTACCCCAATTTTTTTTTTTTTTGTTTTCCTTGGGATGATTTTGTGTTTTGTGGGGTCCAGGTATGTAGTATGTAGTTTGCGGCAGGGCATGGGAGATGATTTTGTTGGTGGGTTCGATCAAAGGAGTTTTGCATATGGGGTGTTACAAGGGGGGAGGATGCTATCAGCGGCTCGCCTTTTGGAGTTTGTTCGTTTCCTTTGCTTTTCTTTTTTTCTCTTTCATCTTGAGGGGGTTGATGGGCATATGGAGGGAGTTCTTGGATATACTTTTATTTGGTTAAGAAATACAGATGACGTGGAAGCGTTTGCTTAGGTCCGTGCCAAGATAACGTAATAGTACTCGAGTAACTCTAGCTTGAGAGCATCCTATTGATAGATAAAGGTAGAAATCATGTTCCGAAATGAAACGCCACCACGCCTGCCCGTGTCCCAAATGAAGTTGCCGTCATTATGCTCTAAAACTGTGACCTTGTGATGTTAATGTATATTATATGTACATGTGTGTTGTTGTTGCTGTTGTTGCTGCTGCTGTTGCTGCTGTTGCTGCTGTTGTTGCTGCTGTTGCTGCTTGCCCCATTAGGTAGCCCCATTATATACCTGGGTATTTATATGCTGAGATAGTAGATGGATCGGGATATTCATTACTCGTCGGCATCGTCGTCGCTCGAGGAATCGTCGCCAGCTCGCTTCCGCTTCTTGCCCGCCTGGCTCTGAATTTCTTCCTTCCTCATAAAGACATAGCTCCTCGCGGGCCTGTCTTCGCCCTTCCAGCCGGAGCTCTCCTCACCCTTTTTGTTCCTCACAACGCCAAACGTGCGGGCGTGGTGATAGCCCGGGTAGGCGTCGGCGTGGAAGCGGAAGCTACGCTCGAGCTGGAGGCCGGCGTGGCGGCCGAGGTCGCGGATGTTCCACAGGGTGTAGGGCTCGCTCTCGAAGAGGGTGACGACGATGGAGCCGCCGCGGGCGAGGGGGGCGGCGGGCGAGGCGAGGGCGCGCTGGAAGAAGGAGACGAGGAGCTCCTGGTTGTAGCGGACCTGGCGGTTGACGTCTGTGGACTTGCCGCCGACGTGGGGGAAGTTGAAGATGATTCGGTCGTGGGGAGTGCGGGCAACGGAGGGAGGGAGCTTGGTTGCGTTGACGTTGTAGACGAGCTTGTTGGTGACTACGGCTGTCTTGTTCTTGGGTTTGACAGAGCCATCGGAATTGCCGTCCTCGTCTTCATCCCCGTCGCCCTCGCTGCCGTCATCGTCATCCGATGGCCCGTCTGGCCCGGCATCGGCCCCGGCGCCACGGCTCGGGTTGGCAGCATGGGGATCCGGGCGGCGGTTGACGACGGCAATGTTGGTATCCACGGCGGGGGTACTTTGCTAGCAGCTCGGCGTGGTCCCTTTCCAGGACGGTGGCAGTGACATTTGTGCAGCCGTGGTGCTCGATGATGGACGCGGCAAAGCTCAGGTCGCCCTCTCCCACCAGCAGGATGCGGTCGCCGGGGCTGAAGGGGATCACGGGCTCGTCGTGCTGCTGCTGGCGGTGCTTCTTCGCGGGCTTGGGCTGGGGGGGCTTTTTCAATTGGCCCTTTTCCTTGTGCTGCGGATGGCCGGAAGGTCGCTGTGCGGCCTGTTGGCGTTGCAGCTTCCGCCTCTTGGCCATTGGGTGATTTCTGGCAGCAGCGCAGCTCCGGATGGTGGTAATTCGCGGGGGAGATGGAACGGTGAACGAGGCAGAGGAAGCGGGAAAAAAAATGGAATAGTACCTGTACAGTAGATAGCTGAGGTTCGCTGAGGTGGAACCACTTTTAGGGCGTGTGTGCTGAAAAGAGACTGGAAGCAAAGAGATTAACCGAAAAAAAAAAAAAAAAAAAAAAAAAAAAAAAAAAAGGGACTCTGGTACAAAGCACAAGGGGACGATCTCACGTGCAACTACGGGCGGGATGGCGGCAGCGGATTTGCGAGATTGGCCCAATCAGCGATAAGGCTTCAGCGGTTGAGGCCCAAAAGCGCAATTTTTAGGTGCCGTCGAGAGCCGCGCTAAAATCTGTAAAGCCCGCTGTTTAACACGATTTGCGGAGCACTGCGCTACAGCGCTTCTGCAGATGACGGGAGATCGTGTGCAGCGGTTTTTTCTTCTTCTTGGTTTTTTGACATCTGAGTTGTGAGGCGGGTGGATATGGCGGATGAACAGGAAGTAATAGGATGAGTGGCGAGAAGAGAAAAAAAAGATAAAAAAAAAAAAGAGATAACGCCTGATGGTTACTGCTGGTTGGCTCTGAAAAGTATAAGGTACCAGTACAGCAAAAAGCAAAAAAAATGCCACCGATCAAAGAACCCGGCATGTTGCACCGATGCAATCAAACAGGTGCTGCAATTGCAGGCACTAACAGTGGCAGCAGCCCTCGTCATAGGTTATCGCTAGTACGTACCAGACCTTACTTGTTATCGCACCGTCAGAGTCCCAAACAGGCAATTCGGGGAGCGGTGGGGACAGGGCGGACCTGTTTGCCGCTACAGTTGGCAGTTAGTAATACTACTGTGCTTGTGCTCGTGGCCACAAGAAATCGCTGCAAAACAACGTCCCATGAGACAGAGGGGAGCAGCCATCTCAAACAAAGAGGGGGGTGCTTTGCATCGGAAAAGGAAATTGGCGCTCTTTGTGTTCGTTTGTGCTCGGCGAGGGCAACGAGCAGTGTGTGTGCTCTGCGATTCTATTGTCTTTCGTTGCGTCTGCGAGTTTGGCAGCTCAGATTAGTAGTACTAGCATTAAAGCAGCCATCCGAGACTGAGCACAAAGTGAGCTCAACGTGATTTATTTGCCAGGCACCCCGTTTCAAGTATCGACGCTCTAGGCGCCTTTTTTTTTTTTTTTTTTTCGGGGCTTCACGGATGCCAGCGGTCCACAGCTGCGTCAATGGGCAGTGACATGGAAGTGAAATCAGGCTCTGCCTTGCATATTGTGCCCAACGCACGCACAGCAGGCTCGCGAGCACGACGCGGACGACGCGGACAGCGCCGGCATCTGGTGTCCCGACATGTGCATTGGTTTGCATTTTGCAGCTGCGCTATGGCGTGTTCCCATGAGATGGCAGCATCGCCAGCTGGGTCCATCGGGAGGAAGATACGTAGCAGCCAGGGATGGATGGTGTTGTCGCGGGGACGAGGGGAGATGGTCTTCAACGTGTCCATCGTGGCCAAGTGTCGCCGTGAATCGCCGCGAATGGACGTGAAGCCTAATGCAAGGCATGCACCACTAAAGGATTCCCTCGAATCTCTCGTAGCAGCGCTGGCGTTGCTCCCAAAAATCGTCAGCGCATGTCGAGGTTCGTTGTCGCAGCCGCGCTTCTTCTTCTTCGGCTTCCATCCTTCTCCACTGTGCGGTGAAGAGGAGTTCTCGTCTCGTTCTCGCCTGTCCCCTGCAAGTCACCGGTACCTGCTGCCACTCAAAGTCCCCCTTCCCCAGCAAGCCCACTCCAGCGCGGCAGCCGGAGATTCACCTGGTCCGCACCAACCAGAAGCGCGGGAATAAGGCCATTTGGCACAAAACCGGCCTAGCCCGACGTTCCTGGGCGCTGGGCTGGCCATCACGGGGGCGGCGCTGGCGGGCTTGCAGTGGGCGCTGGGTGAGGTTCCCGGTACCACGGAGTGACCCCCCCCGTCCGCTACAGTGCTGTACCTTAGTACGGACAGGCACTCGCACAGGCACTCACACACGCACACGCACAGCACAGCACACGCCTGGCGGTTGGGCCGGGGCCAAGGCTGAGGGGGGCCCAGAAAAGGGACTGGCCGCACCTTTTTCGTTCTCGACAGCGCTGCCGCGTTTCTTGCACGCTTCCACCGTCAAAAAATCTTCTCGGCCGCTCGCCTGCGCTGCTGGTCATTTGATTTCGTCTCAGTTCTGCGTCAGAATCTTGTTCTCGCAGCTCAGCTGTTATTGTTATTGTTCCCGCTGCTCAATAGCTGCCCTCCCGTCGCCCTGCCTATTGTCCGTGCTGCGCGGTGAGCCGCCTCCAGTCAGACGAAAAAGCCGGTGCTGTGCTCTGCCCAGCCTTTTTTTCTGCTCGTCCGGCCTATTGCAGCACAGCAGACGCCTCTTCTGCTAGGCCAAAGTCAGCTTCTCTTCACTTTCACCCCCCCAAAAGCGGCACTGCGGTACTCCCAGCCTTAGTGGCTGCTGCGATTGGTGTACGTACTCCGTGCCGTACATGCACTTCACCAGCCGGGTCTTTTTCTTTTTCAAACGCTTGTTTGTGGCGGCTCCAAACCATCAACACAACAACATCATCACAACTCGGATTCAGCTGCTGCTCCATCCGGCTCATCTTTCTCGTCGCCCTGCACTGCATTGCTGCGCAAGCGGCCTCAACCCCCTTCTTTTCGTCGTCGTCAAGCATCTCTTTCGGCACCGCGGCGCGCGTGCTCATTCGGCTTACTGACACCTCTTGGTTGGCTGGCCTGACCCCGGCTCTGCAACTCACAAGCTACGTTTTGTTCTGTTCTGTCCCAGACACCAGACACCAGACCCTTTTCTACGCCTCTCTCCTCATCTCTCTCCTCACCTCTCTCCTCACCTCTCTCCTCACCTCTCTCCTCACCTCATACACTCCGCTGCCCATCTAAACATCACATCTCGCCTTTTCACTCTCACCCTCTCGCGGCCTCCATCAAGTCTCTCCCGCAACATCACATCCGGCAATACATGGTCGGGCTCGCTCCTCACCATGGCTGCTGAGAACGAGTCGCTCACACGGGAGCCTGCCACCCGTGGCCGCGGCAGAGGCGGGCGCGGTGGCCGTGCTGGCCGAGGTCGAGGCGGCGGTAGAGGCGCTCTCACTACGGCCTCGGGCATCACTAAATCATACAAGACTGGCCGCGGCGGCACGCGGAGAGGCCGAGCCAAAAGCTTCGCAGACTCTCGCGTCCAGGCTGCCTACGAGCGGCAGAGAGATCTCAAGGCCAACTACCAGGCCGTGGCGCATGCCCTCAAGCCCGCCCTGCAGGAGCTCGCCGACCGCACCATCGAGGAGATCCTGCAAAGGTCCGACTCGCATCGATTCACCAGTGAGCACCTACCTATCCTGAAAGACCTTCACGACCGCCTCCTCAAGAAGCTCGAGCTCTTTGACCGCCAGCTGGAAGCCAAAGTGAAGCTTGCTGGAGACACTTACAGTGCCGAGCGGTATGTCCTGGAGCAGGAATTCAAGGTACGTCTCTTTCTTTTTGCATCCCTGCCCACTAAGAATTCTCTCCCTTCACATTTTTGCCGGGCTTTCATTTCTTTCCGTGGCGACACCCTAGCTGACAGCTCCTCGTCTCGCAGAATGGTCTTGAGGACATTTTAGAGCAGTTTTACGACGGCCAAGGCAACCGTCTCCGCATTCTTGCTGCACTGGAATCAAGAGATCTCCCCGTCGATGTAAGTATTTAGCTGTTCTGTTCTCTTAGTCATGGGGTGCCCTGATCGGCACACGTCCCCCTTCCACCATCCTAGCCTCTTTTAGCCTCGCCCAAGGGTCATGAGTTGCACCTGTATCCAAACGCCCTTTACTGACACGATGCCACCGCAGATCCGCGATGACCAGTATGAGTACAAGGTCATCACTGATCATCACCTGGACAATGATTTCGGCATCTATGAATGCTACAAGGATGGCTATTTGGTGCCTTATCCCTCGCGAGTCGAGGGCACCGAGATGTGGCAAAAGGCCCGCGATGCTGAGGCCGCCGCCGCCGCCGTGTCTGCCGCCACCAGCTCTTCGGGCACTCGAGGGGGAAGAGGTGGCCGTGGCCGGGGCAGCAACAAGCGCCGTGCCCAGGACCAGCCGGATGGCCAGCCCACCCCCAAGAAGACGACGCGCAGCAACTTTGATAGCCAGCTTCTGCCCGCCGCCCCAATTGCCCCCGCCAAAGGTCTTCTGGCAACTGAGATTGAAGCTCACATCGAAGGCGCTCCGGCCGAAGAGGATTCTGCTCCTGCCTCCCCCGAGCCCGTCGTCGTCCCCAATGGCGCGACTTCTTCTGCTGTCGTCAAGTTCAATGGCAAGCTGGCTGCTCGCGAAAAGAGCCCACCCCTGCCCAAGAACATCTCGGAGCCTGACGAGTACGGCTGCCGCATGTACAACCAGAGACCGTCCATGAGAGAGAAGGGCATTAGCAGCCGCCTGCTCGCTCCACGACTCTTCTGGTTCGATGAACATAACATTGGCTTCCGTGACAGCACCAACGACTCTTCAAAGGGCCACACCCGCGCTAAGCGAGGCAAGTACCTCGACACCCCCAACAGCAACGGCATCCACCTTGACTACTGGTGCAACGGCTATGACTACTCCAACACTAGTCCATCTGATTTCGACCAGGAGCTTGTCAAGAAATATGGCCTCCACCCAAAATATGGCATCTTCTTGCCCAACAGCACCAGCGCGCCGGACCCAACCACCCCGTTTATCATGCCCGGAAAGCCCGTGGTGTATATTGCCGAACCTTCTGGTCGCATCTCTCACGCTTCGCGTTCCTTCCAGAGGACGATTAACTATCGTCGTGTGGCTGATGAGCCTGTAAGAGTGAAGATGAACGCCGTCATGCGCCGCTTCTGCAAGATGGATGACATCCCCTTGGCAGATATCGCCGTCACAGAGTATCTGCCCACCGAGGAGGAGCTTCGCGCCCGATCTCTCGGCACAGCAGCCATGGAGCTTGCGTCCAAGCCCGAGGTCGTCGAGTCCTCTCCCGAGACCGATGAGCAGGTCGTCACTGAGGAGGAGTCGATCGAGCCGCCCCAGGGTGGTCTTGCTGCTCTGTCTGTTCTCACCTACGCCACAGCCTTCGTCGAGGCGGAAGAGAACACGCGAGTTGTGGTCCCTGCACCAAAGCCTGCAAGATATGATGCCATTAGAGATGTCTTCACGGATTCCAAACCTTCCAGGGCACCTACTGTTGAGACGAACAATAACCTCAACCTCAATTTCCTTGCTGAGCTGTGCAACGTCGAGACCCGCTTGCAAGAACCCGAGGGCACCATCATCAAGGCACCGGCTCCTCTCGTGCCCATGCCCGAGCTGGAATCTGATATGAGAACCAATCTCGAGGATATGCCGCCCGTTGCTCCCTTGAGCCATATCCCCATCAGTGGTCAGCATGCCACCATTGAGCCTGTTGGAGGATACATCCGAAATCCCCAGCACCAGCGAGAGCTCCCACCAGTGCAGCCAGTCGGCCCGGGTCCTGTTGCCGTCCCTCAACCCCCTCACCACGCTGCGCATGAGCCAATTCCCTATCAGCAGCCTCTTCCCGAGCAGCCCGTGGTTCATGCACCACCTTCAAGGGGTATCGAGTACAAGCAGCATCCTGTGGCCCCCCTTCCTCCACAGGCTCCTCCTGTTCAGGAACAGCACCAACCCTACTATTCCTCCTACGGCTATAACGTGCCGGAACATCGGGACATGCATATGGGTTCTGGACGACCAATCGAGCCGGTCTACGCAGGTAGCCGCATGGCAAGCTATGGCCCCGAAGGCCCTGGTCCGGCGCCGGCTCCCGCACAGGCTGCCCCTGTGCCACCCCCGGGCCCCAACGCAGGATATCCTCGCACTTACTGGCCGCCTCAGCAGCCTGCTCACCCTTCGGCGGCTACTCAGGCTCCGCCGCCGCCACCCCAACAGCCGCTGCCTCAGCAGCAGCATTACTCGCAGGCCCCTCCCTCACGGATGCCTTTCTCTCATAACCCAAATTCCGAAACACTTCCGCCTCAGCCTCTTCCGCCTCTCCGACCACCTCGCGGTCGTGCTCAGCCTGTCCAAGATGACATGATGCGTGATCCTATGATGAGGCCGGCCGTTCATAGCATGAACAACTACTACAATCCTGCGCCGGCTCGATCATATCACCACGGCTATCCTGCTGCCGAACCTCTTGCCCCGATGGCACCCATCGGACCGGAAAGAATCCTGCCCAACCCTCAGCAGCAGCAATCCTACATGGCACCGTCTGGCCCTAGCTACGCGCCGCAGATTCTGTCGCCAACTTTTGGCAATCCCCAGCCAATGTCTGGTCCCATGGCCCAGAGCCCCCCCGGGACTCCACAAGGGCTTCACGGCTCGATGCACCGCCATCGATCCACACCTTCGGGATCTTCTGATGCTGGATCTGGCAAATATCGCAAACTGCAGCCCGCTCCGGTCCCCGCTCACCGAGCATGGTCGAACAAGCCAGAACTAAAGACAATCCCCTATGACCACAAGGAGACTGGCTCGTTGGCTGCCCTTCCGAGCTCTGGACCGACGCAAATTAGAGGATGGAATGTCAATCAACCTCGGAAGCGAAGCAAGGCCGATAAGCAGGAGAGAACAGACGCGGGGAATGACCGGGATGATTCCAGATAGAAACGGGAAACGCCCGGCCAGCCAGTGGCTCACGGGGACTCTATCAATGCTGAGGCTGCGGCTCCTCACCCCAACTGGTCTGTTCGATTTGCCGAGCCAATTACTCAGTTGCCACCTCTATTCCCACGCAGCGCTCCTCCTCCACGGCGGACAATGGCTCTTGACATGGGTCTCGACCAGCCTGTTACTGTGCCTAATGAAAATGCCGATGATTCTATCGAGCTAGCCGTCCCTCCTGTGAACACAGCTCCCGCTGAAACTCCCGCTTCTCAGGATGGCACGACGTTATCACGTCGTCTTCGCCCAAGAAAGGCCAAAGAACCCGCACAGCCCAACACCACAGCTGCTACTCGATCGACTGGGCCTCGTCGTTCTAGTGCCAAGAACACAGCATCCAAGAGACCAAGCCGAGCAGCATCAAAGAAGAAGGCTGCTCGAAGAGATGCTGCTCTGGCGGCCACACAAGCCGAACAGCAACTCCTTGCTGATACGCCAGCTACTGCTGCCGACTCTCCATCTCAGTCAGAGGCTGTCAACAATTAAAAAAATATAATGGTCCATGCCATGGACTGCCCCCCCCCCACCAAAACAAAAAAAAAGCACTCAATGCCGTCGAATGACGTATATAAACGAGTACACCTGTCCACTTTTTACCACGCTCGCGAGATTTACTGCTACGATTATACCCTTTCTTCATAGCAGCCATGGAACCAAACCGGATATACAGATACCAAAAAGAAGTCTGCTCAGGAGGGAAATGATGGACACGAAAAACATTCAGATACCAAAAGCTACTTAATTCGGCATTTTGTCGGCGTTCAGATGAGATGATGAACGGAATCTTGGCTCTTCCTTTCAACGTTACGTTCTTGTTCTTCTTCGCACTCATGCTTCAGCAAGCCTTGACTTGCTCTCAACTTGCAATCCTATCTTCCTGTTTACTTGGGACTTCCTCCCCATTTTCGGTTCGCTTTTGAAAACACGGCTTCGACCACCTTTTGGCGGATAGCAGTGAACTCCTTGTCCGTTGGCTCTCGATTTCGACGTGAGCATAAAGCAACGGAAGCACTTTCGGTTTTCTTTCTCACAACTATTTGATTTTTCGCTTTTCTGGTGTACCAATATGAGATCTTGATTTCTTTCTCAGCTTTTTTTCTGCATCTCGGTTTTTTTTTGCTTTTTTTTTTCTCTCTCACCGTCGGTCAGTCTGAAGGAACAGGGAAACTACCATCTGGAAAGACCGTTGTTTTATGGTCTTCTCGTGCCTGGAAAGGAAGAAGGGTTTGGAAGGGGAGAGGGTATAAAATCTGGGACACTGGTTGCTGGTAGCATACGGAAGGGGAGGGGGACAACAAAAATTTGGGGGATTCTGATCATTAGATGCTACGATGACGGCTGTGATAGATGGAAGGAGGTGTTGGTATTGTTCCTTTTTCTTCTTTCTTTTTCTTCTTTTTCTTTTTCGCTCTACGGTTTTTTTATTTTCTACCTATGCGTTGCATGACAGGTAGCTTGCGAAATGGACTCTCTGATATGAGAGATGGTATGACGGTTTCTACTTCTGCCTCTTCTTTCTTAGGAGTTTTAAGGAATATATGAGAACTCAACTGTGATTACCATTCTTGAGTGTTTGTGTTATGTATGATGAATTCTGTGCTGCGAAAATTGCAAAAGATTTCGTAAGGCACGATTAAGTGCCGACTATGAACGTATATACTCTTTAACATACAATATGCCCAATTCCTTTTGTCCCTCCCCCCCTCTGTATCCTGTGCGTTGCCTCCCTCCCACGTTAGTTTTGGGGATCGAAATGAGAACGTCCTTGTCCCTTTGTTCTTGTTTGATGAACAAAAATCCCAATGTTTTATTGTTATATCGTATATCCTATATCTACCGCGTTCAAATGCCTCTTTTTCTTCTCCTGTTGCTCCGCCGATGACTCTTCGATTCATGGGGCGGCCTGAGCGGGTGCGTCTGTTGGATCGTTGGAACTAGGGTTCCTCTGTGGCTTGGCTCCCGGTGCGGGAACGGGTTCGGCCCTAGTTGCCGGCAGAGATGCCTGACTGGCGATGGGTGCGCTCATTGACATGCCGTGGGACTGGGCCAGGGCGGCGGGATCCATCGGTGGGATGACCATGGGGGCGTCGAGGGGGATGGACATGTCGGACGGCATCATGATGCCCCCGTTGGCCCCCGTGGGGTCGACAGCGGCGCCGCCGGCGAGGGAGAGCAGGTTTGCGCCGAGGATGCCCTCGGGGTGCAGCGGGTACATGAGGGCCTCCATGGTGGTGCCGTCGAAGATGACCATGTTTTGGATGGGCTGCTGCTTCTGGCCGAGCACGTTGATGACGTCCTGCGCCAGCTGGCCGCCGAGGATGGCCGCGACGGGCGCGATCTCGCTGCCGAGGTTCTGCAGGAAGCTGCGCAGGAACTCGGGCTTGAGAGTCTCGCTGGGGAGGCTCAGGGCCTTGTGCTTCTGCGTGGCGATCTGGGTGAAGAGCTTGAGGTCCTCGCGGTTGCCCGGCAGGCGGCCGCCCTGGATCTGCATAAACTCCCACAGGGCACGCAGGCAGGACAGCGTGGGCGAGACGCTTTTCAGGCGGCGCTTGGACTTTGTGTACTCGTCGGGCAGGCTGGCGACGTCGCTGGCGAGGAACCAGGTCGAGTAGAGCTCCCGCTTCGTGACGGACTCGATGATTTTGGGGCCTTCTTGCTTGGTCTTGACGTCGACGATGGAGCGTGTGCGGGTTTCCTGCTTGGGCTCGGTGGCGACGTTTCCGAGGTCGCGCTCGATGACGTAGTCGTGCTCTATCAGGTCGCTGAAGATGAAGCCGTACATGCCATGTGTGCCGGCGGCGTAAAAGGCCTTGCCGTTGAGGCGGGTGGCCGTGTTGATGAGATTGAACGAGTCGGGATCGAGATCCGTGGCAATGACGATGTCGAAGCCGGCGAAGTAGCTGGGCCCCTTGGCCTTGACCCCTTCGGCGTCGACATGGACCTGGACACGGGGGTTCAGCTTGCGCAGCGCGGCGCTGGCGGCTTCGGCGCGGTTCTGGCCGACGGGGTTCTCGACCTCGGCGAGGAGGAACTGCGCGCCCAGGTCGGCGTCGGTGACGACGGCGTTGTCGAGCACGGTGAGGGAGCCGACTCCGGCGAGGACGAGGTTCTTGGCGATCTCGTTGGCGAGGGCCCTGATGGTAATGAGGAGGATGTTTGCGCTTTGGATTTTGGCCTGGGCGGCCATGCCCCAGAGGCGGATCTGCCGATCATAGAGGGCGATTTCATCTGGGGGGGAGAGAGGCTGTGTGAGATGAAGCTTGAGGCGAAGAAGATTGGGGGGTGTGAGTTACCTGCTGTGATGGCCCTGTCGGGGATAGTAAGGGGGGCAGCAGCATTTCCGTTGCTGAACATGATGGGAGCCATGGCGGAGGCATCTGTAAGGGCCGTGGCGGTGAAAGCGTCGTGTGGTATGAAGTTTGTGGCGGGCAGCATCATGGCTGCCATGGCATCTGGATTCATCCCAGAAGCGCCGCCGTTGGTGTTCAACACGGGGGGTGCGCCGGCTTCATTGACGCCGTCATTCGGCGGCTGCTCCATTGTGACGGGATTTTGAAGGGAATGATGAGATGCGTGGTGAGCAGCAGATGGCGATGGTTGGCCGAGGTTTCGAAGTCGAAAATGAGGCGAGGCTGCGAAGTTCCGGTGGGCTCTCAGATGACAATTTCAAGATGAATGAGGTGATTGGATTGGGATCGGGCTGTCGAATAGCCCCAGCGACTGTGGTACTGGCGGGGTTCTAGAGATATGCATTCAATGCGATGAAGGTGACTTTGTTGGTAGATGCAGAGAAAGGGTATCAGAGGCTTGAGAGAGAATCAATCCATGCGTGCAGCCTTGCGCAGTAGCCGTGCAGCGGTGATGCGTTGGGGAGTGGGTGCTAGGGGTAAGAGACTGTGCTAAAAGGATACAAGGGTGGTGGCCGTGGATTTGCTTATGGAGGTGGGTAGCCTTTTAACAGTGGGTCGATGAGAAGGTGCTGGACTGTGCAGTAATACTGTAAGTGCCAGGAGAACCTTGAGGGTTCAACCCAGGTGAAGTACTAGGTATTACTTACCTGTAGTACAGAATGACTGTTTATTACTGGCTTGTATAGCGTACGGCATTATTGATATCTTGTTCTGGTACCAGGATTGGTTGGCATTATTAGTAGATTAGCTGCAAGTCTCGGGTATCGGCCAACGGTGTTTCTAAGAGTCCATCAAGTGCCTACTAGGAGGTACTAGTACCTGTAATTAAGACTGAGGGCGATGTGGTTGGACTCGGTACTTGGTGGGTAGTATCAAGCTAATGTCTCCGAGTGTTAGTAGCTGCCTCTATACAGGACTACTAATACAGCACGATGCCATGGGTGCCTCGTGAGAACCTTGACAAGAACTTATCGGCATGGCTCCACCAGCTGAGGGGAAGAGTGCAAGCATCGAATTACACTTCACAGATTGTTTGCACAGCCATTCCGCGGTGGGGTTGGCTGTGTGCATCAAATTCCAAAGACTACAGTACAGTAGTAGTACCACTAGCACCATCACATCACTGCTGGCATCAGACATGGACGGAGGGCCTGTTGTGCATCAAATGTTACATGTTCCCTGTAATGTTGCACTGCTACGGAGTACTGTACTGTAGAGCAGACTAGAGCTCCATGTCGCAATATTCAGTCAATGTGATAGTTCAGCCCTGGAAATTAATGCTCCAGGGCTGCAATGCTCTATTTAGGCCATGGAATCCTAACCTGGTCTGTTCCTCGGCGGCTAAGGCAAGGGATCAATCAAATACTACCCGCTACATAGTAGTGCATGGTACAGCCTGTGATAGCGTAATAGCGGCACGACTAGCACTAAGCGACCCCGCGTTGCGCTCGCCAACCTGCCGCCCCCAGCACCGACCAAAGTTGAGATTTGATTGAATCTTACTCATATTCACAGGTATTCATATTGATGCCAGCGACGGTATATTCCTTTGTCCTGAGCTCTCTCCTTGTCGCTGAATCTGCCGGATCCAAGCTGAGCTTCAGGCCGACAACCCAGAGGCTCGAATTCTCTGCCAGCTCCGGCCATCAGCTCCGGCCATCAGCTCCGGCCATCAGACTGGGCACCGGCTTCTTCTTCTTCGATTGGGTGAGTGAGCAGCTGACCGTGCCGCTTCCCCAAGGCCAATGAGGCAGAGGCAGCAAATACTTGGAGACAATGAGCTGATCAGGCCGATGACTCTTCAGCAGTAGTGGCGCGTCTGGCCTTGATGAAAACCACCTCTCGTCTGCCTCTTCCTGACCGCAACTTGACTTGCTTCATCTGCTTCGCTTCCCTTGCATCTCGACTTTCGACTTTGCCACTCTCCATCGCATCTTCCCCTCTCCTCTCCCTTGGGCTGAACAGCACATGAGTCTAGCTCGCCGCCCTGCTTAACACTACTACCAAGGCAGATACTACCAGGTACATACATACTACCTAGTCTCGGTGGCTGATGGGATTTGCCGACTGCCCAACAGATTGCAGCCATTTGGGTCACTTGAACACCGCCCAACTCACGCCTCTGCCTCACAGCCGCACTGCAACAGCCGCACTGCAACAGCCGCACTGCAACAGCCAACCCTGGCAGCTGGCCTCTCCCTTGAACCGCCCGACCATTTAACCGTCTTTGTCGCTGCGGAATCATCCTGACCCTCTCATCCTCTCAACCTCTACCACAGCCGACTTGCGGCGACGTCATCGCCAGGGTCTTGATAAGCTGAGATTGCTGTCCGCCATGTCGTCGAGGTCGGGCTCCGGCCAGAATCCCCAGCGGCCTCGAGACTCGCTGCAGGACTTCCCTCCGCTGTCTCCGCCATCGACGCTCTCCTCTCTGCGTACCCTCAACTCGCCGCGAGCCCGCGATGGCGCTGCGGCTCCACGTTCACCTCCGCGCTTTCAATTGCCCTCCGCGGCCGCTCGCAGAGCCGAGCGGATTCGAAACCTCGACGAGCGCCTGGCATTCCGTGCTGAAGAGAGGGAGCGCCAAATGGAATTTAGCGGACGCTATTTGCTGCGACGCTATCCTCGCGTGCATGCCCATGCCCATGCCCATGCCGCAGAAGGCCGAGCCTCCAACTTTGAGGAGCTGGATCGCTCCCTCGACGAGGCAAACTCCAATCTGAGGGCGCTGCTCGACCTGACCCATTCTGCCCTGACCCATTCGTCTCTTACTTCAATCCCCCAGCCTCTCCGCTCGCATGACTCCCCAGAAGACAACCGCCGGAACAAGCGTCGGAAGCTGGACGCGGATCGACTCGGCTCTGGTGGTGTCAGGCCCTTCCGCTATGGCAAGTATGGACAGGTAGAGCCGGGCCAGCTGCGAATGGAGATTGTGAGCTGCGACGGCGGCATGTTCTCCTCTAACCAGTCGTCATACGCGGCCGAGAATATCCTCAAGGACGACAATTCAGTCTACTGTACCAAGGGGAACAGATGCAACATCATTCTGCAGCACCAAGGTGCCGTGGTATTCACACTCAAGGAGCTCATCATCAAGGCGCCGTGCGCTACCAACTTTTCTCACCCGTACGTTTTGTCTGGCTTCTTTTTCATCATGCATTGCATCTAACTCGATTCTGCAGGGTCCGAGAGGGCATGATTTTCATCACCATGCATCAGGACGATATGCTCAACCGCACGGCTCAATATCAAATCCAGTATGGCCAGACATCGAGCCAACGGTCACGAGCTGGAGAAGGGGACAATGCATTGGTCCTGGAGCGAGAGCCTCGCCATATAATTTCTATTCAGCACCATGAAGATGGCACTACTAGTACTAGGACTAGGACGTCGTATGTTTATCGACCTGATGACGACGACAGTCATGCACCTGAAATGCCTGAGGAATTCACCAGGGAAATGTCAGAGTTCCGCGTCACTACGGAGTGCAGCGATGAGGAAGAGGAGGTAGACCCTCGTTTTGACGGACCACGATTCCATCGCACCCCCAATCGCATTGGCTCTCTGCCCTTTGAAAATGCGGAATCGGATGTAGATGACATTATAATGCCTTTTAGTCCTCAGGATAACTCGGACGATCATCTCCATCACACCCGCCGCCACAATATCATCCATGGGCAAAGGGACCGTCACGATCCCGCGCCTAGTTTCGCACTCTCCGAGGCAATGGACGCGCACGCTACTGCCACCCAAGAAGCTGTCCGTGCGGTCGGTGGCGGCGGTTTACTCGGCCCTCATGCACGGTTCTACATTGAGAAGAAGAAGAGCAAGTGCACCATCAAGTTCGACCCACCAGTCTCCGGTCGCTTCATTCTTCTCAAAATGTGGAGCTCGTCCCACGACCCAGGAAGCAATATCGATGTTCAGTCTGTCATCACTCGAGGCTTCGCCGGGCCACGTTACTTTCCTTCCACTGAGCTGCGATGAGCACGGACAGGAGAAGAAAGAACAAGGAAAAGGGGGTGAGCAAGCTGATGGACGTGCTCGAGCGGACATGCCGTTTTGTTTTGGTTAAGCGAACTATGCACTGTACGAGAACATTTCAGGCGCAGGGGTTCGGCAGGGTATATACGGGAAATTTTGCTTTTTCTTGCCATTTGTTAATTTCCCACTCACGGCGTTCTCTCAAACCATGATTTACGCGATGGGATGGAATGGCTGCTATGGAGGCGGTCGGGTGTTGAAGGATATTGCCCTTGATCACGGTAAGGGTACTAAGTGGTGCAAAACCAGTTTGCTTTCATTTCGGCGTTGATAATCCGGCCCCGACGCTGAGGCCGTGGATATTATTGGTATTACTGGAGTGTGATTTTTTCTTGCTAAACTACCAAGTACGAGTTCTGTCACTGGGGAGGTTATAATAATCGAGGGCATTACTATCTACCTGTACCTACTACTAGCAGTACTTGGTACTGGGTACCTGGTTGTTGTTCAACGCTGCCCGGCCATGACAGACGAATACGATTACCAACCTAATGGATGCTTCAGTTTGCAGTTATTCGCGAGCCATGCACAACTCATGATGGATTGCGTGCTGAAGATTCCTTGTATTAAGACTGCCAGTAACAATGTGCGTGCGTAGCCCAACACAGACCCAATGACCCAATGAAACCCAACCATCTGAGCACCAGCGTATAACTCGAAACACTTGTCAATGCACCTAGCTTACTCGAGACCCAACTTCAACCGGGTGTGACAAGGATTGTCCGTTTTTCTTCGACCGTTTCCCCCAAAGCTCTGTGATCTCAATCATGTGACTGGAAGAAAAACAAGGCCCTTAGACGTCCGATCTTTACACTCGTGAGCAAGAGTATTCGGAGGTGCGATTGGATGGCAGACGGCGGTGGAGTAGCCGGCGAGTAGAGCACCGATGAACCTAACAGCTGTACTTAATATGGACCTCCTGATTGATGAGGAACCAAGTACAGGCATGCTGTGTTCTTACAAGTTGATGTGAAGCAGGATAAAGGCTGGCATGGTCTCCTTCTAGGGGTCCAAGACCTCGAAAATGAAGCCGCCGCCGATGCCTCTGAGCGGTCTCTGGAACGGGTGGGACGGGTCGTGCTCGTCAAGCTGGCGAGGGAACTTGAGGATGCCCGTGGGCTTATCGGGGGTGCTCCATCCGATCCAGGTGATTGTCATGAGCGGGATGAGGGTGAAGAAGACGCCGCGGAAGACCCAGATGGGATCCAGGGCCGAGGGCTTGGGCCGCAGGATGGAGGTGAGGGCCATGAAGGTGGCGGTGATTGTGCTGATGGCGGCGCTGGCGGAGATGAAGAAATAGAGGCCCCAGCGGGTGAAGTCGCAGCCGCCGTTTTGGCCGTAGGAGGAGTCCTTACAGGGCCCGTTGAGGATGCGGGTGCGGGCGGCGACCCAGGCGGCGGTGGCGAGGAGGGAGAGGGCGAGGTTGAGGAGGGACCAGATGGGGACGAGGTAGGCGAGGAGGCTGTTGGAGAAGCAGTGGAAGCGTCGTAGCGGAGAATCCTGGTTAAGGCGAGGCATAACGGGGGAGAGGAGGAGGTGGGATGTGGTTGTGGTTGAAAGCGCGTGTGTGGATGATTTGATGGTGCGGCGGCGGTGGTTTGTATATCATGGGTGATAACGAGAGTAGAACTCGAGAAGAAATGATTGGGGAGGGGAGGAGGAGCTCTCCATGCGGGATAGATGGAGCGAGCTTGAATTGGAATCAACGAGAGGTGTAGGTGGATGTAAGTGCGTGGAGGTTGATATTGAGTTGGGTGGTTTTTGATGGCTTGTATAAACGAGGACGGCGCGTGCTTGCCTTGGGGGAGCCATGATGCTGGGGGGCCGTGAGACGTCGTTTTTGGAAAGAACTGTTTGGTATCAACAGAGTCGGTAGAGATTGATGATTTCCGGTTCTTTTTTGAATAAGGCACGGCCATTGGGTAGTAGTTGAACGGGTGAAGACGCTGTCATGGATGTTTACATGTTTGGTTGAGACGAGGGTTTTGATGCATGTCTATTATAGGTAGCTTAATTACATTACACGATCGTGTCGAATGTTATTTACATTTATATGTCATCTTGAGATTGTTAGCACCTGAATGCTCATGGCTACTTGTAGCTATGGATATTATATGTTCACCTACCTAGCTATTACTGATATCTTGTAGCCATTATAAGGTTCGTTTCACACACAGAGGGGGGGCTGATGTGGTTAAGCCAGTCGTTTTCAATGCCCCTTGTCTAGTGCCTACCTAGTACTAATCGATGCAGTAAACTCTACATCTCGTCTTACAACACCATCCAGCCTTGGACACAGCCAGCCACTCTGCTCGACTTCGTAACGGGCACAGAAAAACACACAGAGCTGAGCCGTTGGTGTCAACACCCCCCAAGAATTAGCGGCCGTTAGTGAATTTAGTGAGCCCGACGCACTGACTGGCCGCTGCTCCGGACTGGCTGGAGTCACTGGAGTAGCTGGAGCTGAAAGAACCTGGAACGGGCTGGAAGACGGGCAACCCCCCGGGCCCACACATGGACGCTCCCTCGGGCGGGCACAGGCACACGATGGGCTCGAGATTGCTGCAGAAGCGCTTCATCTAGTGGCTCGTGTTATCGCGACGGAGCAACAGACTTTGGCGCGGATCTCGTCTGGTTGCATGCAGGCAAGGCCGCCACGTTGCGATGCCTGCTGCCATTGGCCTGGATCGTTGCGGGAGACGAGAGAGAGAACGGACATCCTTGGAGATCAACTGTGATGGACTGCCCTTGTCCCTGTTGCTGCTGGTGCTAGTGCTGTATAGTTGTATACTACTAACGTATGTTAGTAGTAGTAGTAGTACTATGTATGATGTAGTATTTGCAATCTGCAGCTTTCTTTTGCTCGGGCTGTCTTATTTTCGTCTCTTCCCCTCACAACCACTTGATGCATACGCCAGTTGCATACCTGTGCCATCGTCTGCTTGTTTTTGTCTTGCTTTGCTCTCTGCTTCACTTCGCTTTAACTCGCCTTACCTCGCTTTACTACTGGTATTTTCCCCTTCTTCATCTCGCTGCTGCTGACGGAATCCACCTGCTCCCCCCCCGTCGTTTGCTGGTTGCCTGCCCTCACCGACTTGCCACAAATAGAGCAGAGCCCGCGTGCGGATCCCTGGCCCAGCAAAATCCAGCGAGTGACAGACAGACACGCACAAATCCGGGGAGCCAAACCGAGTGCCCAAGGTTCTGCATGCTCCATAATACCGCACGCTTCGTGCTCGCAGGTACGCTGACGACTGTGCAGCACAGGACTGTACAGTAGGTACGGAGTACTAGAGGTATCTTCGCAAGGCTTGACATCTGATCCCAAGTTTACTGTACGTACGTACTGCAGCCTCGAGCTGCCCGTTTCAGTGGCCCGCCAGAGCTGGCGTCGGGCGTATCAGCATTCCAGGCCGGCCTCTCACATGCCGTTGCTGGCTCGCATCTGAGACATCCAGGTAGCATCTCGGCCCAAGAGCCATTGGCAGCTACCGCCTGGCCGTCTCGGGTCGCTGAAACAGACGCTGTTTTGGTCGCGACGACAACGCACTCCGTTGGCTGCTGCACCGCTGACGGACAAGAGAGAAAAAGACAAGGAGCCCCCGGACGACTCGACGCCAAGGACGAGCAGAAAGACTGGAGTCTTGCTGCATGAGTCGGGTTGTGCGTGACCGCTACACCGTTCACAGCATCCAGTGCATCCAGTGCATGCGCCTGCAGCCGACCTGCAGCTCCGTCAAGGCGAGCCCTGTGCACTTGTGCGTTTGCATCCGGTTTGCATACGCAGACGCAGACAGTCAGGTACACGCTGCATACTGTACTGTAGTAGCACATGTGCGGTTTGCACGCACACGCTGCTGCTGCTGCTGCTGCTGCTGCTCGGCCGCTTTCCACTCTCGCATTGCGCCTCGGTGGAGTCCGGTCGTTGTCCAAGAGTGAATAACTCGCGGCAGCGGGATCGACGTTGGACTTGTGCCGACTCTCGGATTCAAGGGGACCGCCGCAAAAAAAATCGGGGTCAGGTTTCCCGGGTTCCTTGAGCTTTTTGTCATCCAGAGCTCTCCTAAACGCTTGATTGAAGCCTGCTTTCCGTTGGATTTGGACGTCTCAATCCATCTCTCAAGATCGAATCGCCGCTGGCAGCCAAGGAAGAAGAAGAGAAGAAAAATCCTTCAAATCAAGAGAAACAAAAGGCCGCTGTGGCGTCTAACATCGGTAGCGATCGCGAAATACTGGGGGCTGGTCTTGGTCTGGTCCAATATTCCCGTCCACTTCTCCACTCCACTACTTTTCTACACCGCGCCAAACAAAGTGCAATGGGCAGCTCGACGGCAACCCCCGGCCAGGGGTTTGAGCAGAATCAGACTCAGACTGCTCCTCTCTCACCGAGCTTAAGCTTGGCCCTGCATTCCCCGTCAACACCTCGTGCGACCCCGACGCCTCGTCCCAATCCTCGCCTCTCCGTCGACCGAAGAGACGCCCTGCTCAATGTGGGACCAGCATCTCCGACGAAACATCAATCTCCTCTCCGTCAATCTACTAGCATCTCCTATCAAGACAACGCTGGACGTCCCGACTTGCCGCCGTTTCTGAAGCCGAGGCACAATCCCAAGCTTCCCAGAGGCCACTCGAGGTCGAGATCAGAATTCGCAAACACTACTAGCAACATTCCTTTACCGTTTGGGCAAGCCCCCGAACCATCGCCATCGTCAACAGCATTACCCCCAACACTCTCTTCGAATCCGCAAGATCACAATTCGCCCATTGCGACGCGTCGCACTTCCTTTGGAGAAGTCGGTCAGGATAGACGCGTGTCCAGCCAAAGCGATCACAGCAGGCCCAATACCGCTTCTTCGTCGTCCCGCAGCTCTGCCCTCTCCTTTATTACATCCAGGATGCCGGCCATGAAGGTTCTCGCCCCTGCGCCCGTTGCTGCGGCGCATAGCGATGAGCTCCTCAATCTCAACATCGAAACCTCCCTCTTCCCCAAGGGCAGCCCTCCCGATGGGCAAACTTTCTCGCCGTCGGCCTTTATGAACCTACAACAGACGGCGACCGGTCTGCTGAAGAAATTCCAAACCGCCTACCACCGTCAGGCCGTCACGATCCAGGAGATGATGGCTGAAAAGGAGGCCATGGATGACGAAAAGGCCGAGGCCGACACGAGGACGCGACACCTCAAGATGCAGCTGGAAGGCATGGCGCAGAAGCTCGCCGACACAGAGGGTGTGATGCAGGCGCTGATGGAGGAGCTGAACAAGGAGAAGAGGCTGAGGATGGAAGAGCGGGCAAACGCCAGAGACAAATTCCTGACGCCGTCCGAAGGATCGATATCAGAGGACCTGTGCGTCGAAGAAGACCAGCAACGCAAACGAGGATGGAGGCGCAGTGGTGAGACTTCCAAGACCGATTTTAGCTTCGAGACGGATGAGGATAGCGTCGAAGCTGCCAGCATCTTCTCTCGCCCTCGCAGCCCTACTCTTACGGCGCTAAGCATCATATCCGATGTAGAAAGTCCTGCGCCTCCTGGCCCGCCCTCAAGGACATCGACCTTTGGAGGATCTGGACCGTCGCGACCACTCCGGAACTCTCAGCCGCCGCAAATGTCCACCTTCCAGAAGCTGTTCAAGGGCATCTCTGGCGACCCCAACAAAGACATCAACGGCTGCCGCAACTGCCAGGGTCAAGACGCCAGCATCGCCTGGGACACGGTGAGCCTCCTGAAAGCCGAGAACAAGACGCTCAAGGAGAGGGTCAGCGAGCTGGAGGTGGCCGTTGAAGAAGTCCTAGACGTTGTCAACGGCGTCGGGCAATAACACGAGCTCTTGCATATCTGAGTTTTTTGGCATGACTGGGTGTTTTTTCATAAATCGCCGGTGTTATCAACCATGTTCTGGCATGAAATTTGGAGTCGGACTTTTTTTTTTTTTTTTTTTTTTTTCTCCTTCTTCTTATGATGACATATTTTGTGTTTTTTTTCTCGACTTTCTTTTTGTTAATCTCTTGATATCTTTTTTTCTTTTTCCCTTCCCCCTTTCCCCTTCGTTCATCCTACGCGGTATACGGTAGAGGCATGTCAGCTGGGATGAGCTCTCAAAAAAAAAAAGAGGGAGCTCCAGCTGCGGAGCATATCCCGAAAGCAAAGAACGAAAATTAGCGTTTATATGAGAGACGTAGAATTATGATAGGAAACATGATTGAATTAAAACGTTGTTCGTCTTTTTTTTTTTTTTTTTTTTTTTATACCGCAAAGGAGGAGGGTTTTATGCTTCAAGTGTACCTACATGATGATGTGTGTTTCAAACGGGCAGCCAAGTCGACTGACTACAAGTTGTTTCTCCGCATGGAAAAAAAAAAGTTACCATTTTGTTCATATTTTCAGCATTGTATTGTTTTTAGCATAGTTTCGTTAACACCGTGTTCTGAATTGAGTTTATATTGATTTATGTTGGATTCGTTTTTGCCCGCCGAAAGATCAGGCCCGGGTGTTCTTCTCCTCTGAGAGATGTATATACATTTCCTCTCTTGTTCTTCGTCACACACAAGTCCCTCTTCCTAAAATCCCCTCCCGTCAATGTCTCCTGACTGCGCTCGCTTGCCAAAAAAACGCTCTAATGGTGCCCCTCGCCATGTCCCTCGCCGTGGTGTCCGTCGTCGAGGAAGAAGTACTCGTAGGCAGAGTATCCGGCAAAAGCAACAGTGGCAATTCCCAGGCCGGGGAAGCCGTTTTTGAACCGGTTCCACCTGGAAAAGGTGCCCTGGTATCGCCATGCCTCGCTGTGAGATTATGTCCCTGGTTAGCTTTCACTCGTCCATGTTCTGCTCTCGGGCGCCTTCCCCCCCCTTCCTGATTGTGATCGCGGGG
The DNA here is from genome assembly GCA_010015515.1 of Trichoderma sp. TW21990_1. Classification (NCBI taxonomy): domain Eukaryota; kingdom Fungi; phylum Ascomycota; class Sordariomycetes; order Hypocreales; family Hypocreaceae; genus Trichoderma; species Trichoderma sp. TW21990_1. The sequence goes on along the minus strand of WXUD01000012.1, from coordinate 374,571 downwards.
GGGCTGCCAGAGGAGTGGAATTGAAAGGGATAGACCAACGCTCTCTCCCACGGGTCGTATCGGGGCTGGCCAGTGGCTTCTTTGAAGGCTCGCATGTTGAAGCCGGTGATGTTGGGCTTGGGCCCGTGGGCCATTCGCAGTGCTCTGTCGGGGCGCAATGGTCAGCCATTCAGCGAATCCAGAAGCAAAAGCAGCACCAGATGAGGGCATCGTCGCCGTACCTTGTCGCAAGCATGATGCCAATTGAGATCGAGGGTGCCTGCAATCTAATCTGCTGTCGACAAGCCGGTTGGATGGCTCGATTGGAAGTTCCGCAGCTGGGGCAGGTTCCTGGGGCCGGAATAATGTGGTGGCCGAGAAAACGGATGCTTGGAGGTGGCATGTGGCGCACGGGCCATCTCCGGCTATTAGGATGGGCTTTCGCTTCCGTCACCTCCTCCAGAACGAAACACCTGCGCTCGTGTTCTTTTATCATGATAAACATTGACCCCTCTGCAGCATCCACAGAGTGTTAATCGACCGCACGAGTATCTTGTTACGGACTCACCAGCCCGGTGTGCGCAAAGACTGAAAAACAAAGGGAAAACGACCAAAAAAAAAAAAAAAAAAACTGAGAGCGAGAGACAGCTGCAGGCGGAGAAAGCCCTACTCAGCACGTTGCAATTATCTGTACCCCAACACTATTTGATATCCCATCGCCGCGACGACGTCTGCTGTCTCGACACAGCATCCAGACCACGAGCCGGAGCCGCTGAATCGAGAGCCGAGAGCCGCCGCCGCCAACCAGGCCATTGTTGCGCCCTGCCCTCGTGCCCAATGCAAGCCCAAAGAGGCCGTGGAGATTCAAGATATCCCCCCCCTCCGTCACGTTAGAAGCAGCCCGGGTTCACTCCGCAACCTCAACGACGCGGCGGCAATTTCCCACAACACGGCCGCCATCCTCAGCGATACAACAGCTATCCTCCGCCCAATCCTCGACCGGGCTATCACGCTGGCCCCGTCGACGTTGAACCCTTCCATCACCAGCATCCGCAACTCACACAAGCCCATCCCATGCCACCACAGCTCCGGGCCTTCGGCGGCGGGCCCGGCGTCGGCGCGCCTTTCCACCAGCCCGGCTTCCCCTCTCACGGCCAGCCACAGGGAGGACCTCTGGGCAGCCAGTATCTCAATGCCAACGCCCCGATGAATCCCTTCACGCCGAACGGCATCAACAACTCCTTCAACGTCGCAGCCCTCAATGGCGCCGCTGCCTTTCCCGACACGGGCTTTGGCAGCCAGAGCGCGAGGATGGGGTTTGCGCATGGGCCGGCCGCGGCCGCAGCCCTCCAGCAGCCGCAGCATGGCGGCCAGGTGCAGCACAATGCCTTGATGGAACATGCCACAATGCGGACGCAGCCGACTAACAAGGGCCGGATACGCGAAGTCTGGAAACACAACCTCGAGGAGGAGATGGCCGTGCTAAGAGACGTCATTGACAAGTACCCTTATGTAGCCATGGTGAGTCTTGTCTTGTTTGAGGCGTTGCGAGCCCATTGCTGCTGCTGTTGTTGTTGATGATGATTTTGCCCTTTTGTTTTCTTCTTCTTCTTTTCTTCATGGAGGATCAATCCCGCTGACCGAGTGGGGTGGTAACTGGAAAAAAAGGACACAGAATTTCCTGGCGTTGTAGCAAGGCCCATGGGTGGTTTCAGAGGGAAGAGTGATTACCATTACCAGTGTCTGCGGACCAATGTGGACATGCTCAAGGTCATCCAAATCGGCATCACGCTGTTCAACGAAGACGGCGAAACACCACCACCGCGACCGGGTCCTGAGCTGGGACTCAGTGACGCCACCAGGCGGCATATTGGCGCAGGTTCATTGCCGTACTCGTGGCAGTTCAACTTCAAATTCTCTCTAAAAGACGACATGTACAACGAGAAGTCGATCGAGTCTCTTCAGCAGGCCGGTATCGACTTTAACCTCCTGGAGCGCGACGGCATCGACCCTCACCAGTTCGCCTCCCTATTAATACCGTCAGGCCTAGTGTGCTTCGACAACGTCCGGTGGATATCCTTCCACGGTGGCTACGACTTTGGGTATCTCACAAAGCTGCTCATCTGCACGCCTCTTCCAAACGACGAGGTGGACTTTGACCACAAGATGAAGCTGTACTTCCCCATGACATATGACGTGAAGCATCTGATGAAGTACGCCATCAAGCTTCACAACTCGGGATTGCTTACGCCCAGCGATCCCAGCACAGCTGAAATCTTGCAAAAGTTTGAGCACAAGTCGGGCCTGGAGAACATTGCAGAGACTCTCAAGGTTAAGCGCATCGGGTCTGCTCACCAGGCGGGTTCGGATTCCCTGCTCACCGGCAAGGTCTTCTTCCAGATGCGTGACAAGATATTCAACGGCGAGATTCCCGACGACCACCTGGGCAAGGTCTGGGGCCTGGGCATCCCTGATATCGGCATGCCGCTGTCCATGATGGGCCAGGGCGGCGATCAGAACGGCGGGCAGAACGGAAACACTCCCAGCACTCCCAACACGGGGACTGCGCATCTGGCGACGACTCCGGCACAGAGCCACAACACAAACGGCGGCCTGCCCAATATGGGGCCCATGACTCCCGGTGGAGGGGGCGGCGTTTTTGGTAATTTTGCATTTGGAGGCAACGGCAGATAGGGTCCTGCCAGGGCGCGTTTCTCATCCTATAATTAAATCATGGCCTGTCTCTTTTCCCCGTTGCTTTTTTTTTTTTTTTTTTAATTCTTGTTTCCACTCGATCCCATCATTCATATTTTGGGTCTTTGTGTGTGTGTTCATAACAGCTTCCTTATTTTCTCCTTCTCACCCGCTGATTCTCTCTTCCATCCTGGCCTCTTAAAACTCTCTCTTGACTCTCATCACCATACTTCCTATGTAGTCAGGAAAAACACCCCCCCCCCCGAAAAAAGAAACGGGGGAAAAAAAAAAGAGAGGAAGAAGAAGAGCAGATAAGTGGACAAAGGCGTTACATAGGCTTTACTTTACATTAACCCTCGCGAATGGCTTCCCCCCCCTCTCCAATAGCCTCGCTCTCCCTGCCCTCTTAGTTTTGCGTTTCTCCGAACCACCTCTGGGTTTATGTTCCTTTTGAAATTAGCAACGGTGGGATGGGAATAGGGAAATGGCAAGTTTGGGAATTATTCCAGGGGCGAGGAAATCCGAAATAACAAAAAAATCCGGTGGCGGTAGGGGAGTTACTTTCTTCTTTAATGGTATTAAAAAAAAAAGGAGGGAGATTTCTCGATGGCTGTAGTAGTTGAATTTTTGCGAAGCGAGAACAAAACCAGGAAGGGGGGGAAGAGGCAAATGCCGTGATTAAGGACAAACATACACTGGGCGAGGGTGAAATTCGCTGCGTTGTTTTGCGATGTGTGGTGGTTGTACTGAGGAGCTTCTGTTTCTGTTTCTCTTTTTTCTTTTTTTGTTCAATAGGATTGGGTCAAGGACATGGTATGCGTGTTCTGTGTATTGTATGGTACTCTGGAGGGTCAAATTGGGGGGGGGGTTTGGAATTCAACGTTGTCTGCTTTCTCGTCTGGTCTTTGGTCATGATTTATTGTTGTACGGAGTGAAACTTGAGTAGCGAAGAGGTGATTATTGAATGGCCGACTGGGTAAGAATACCTGAAAGTCATACTTGAAGTAACACCGTAGCTAAGGAACACAAAAAACTAAAGAGAGAAAAAAAAAAAAAAAGTTGTACAGTCCCGTAATAAAATGCTCATGCAGTGAATTTGCGAAAAAAAATACCAACCTAAAAATCAGCCCATTAAACCAACTCAACCATTTCCTAATGCCCAAGACGACCATGCCCATGTCAAAGCATCAACAAAAGAGGGACCAATTACTACATAGTACCCCTCCATATCCATAAAATGGACAAACAATAGCAAAAAAGCAGCTCACAGCTCCCCTCCCCTAGAATGCTCAAGTGATAAACACCTTCTTTAGCAGCTCATTGAAGAAGACTTCGCCCGTGATCGGATCTTTAACCATCGTGGGCGGCAAGCCTGACTTCCTGTTGTACTCATCCAGGCGTTCTTTGCCGTACACCCTGCCGTTTGGAAGCAGGAACAAGTCGTGCTCCACGTGGCTCTTCGTGTGGTGCGCATACGGGACATTCCTCGCCAAGTCGTTGAGCTCGGTCGAGCAAATAGGACAAACGCCGTGGCCGAGCGTGGAGGATCCCGCCTCGCTGTAGGCGTCGTCGGGGTTCGACGAGTGGCAGGCCGGCGTTTTGAGGGCCGACAGTCCCGAGGACAAGGCGACGTGCAGCAGCGGCACAGACGGCAGGGCGAGGAGGCTGTTGTGGGCGGTGGTGAAGGCGTCGGCGAGCTCGATCCAGCGGGAGGGCTTGTACAGTTCGCTGTAGATGCCGCCGGCTGTACCGCCTGGGGGGATGGCCAGAAGACCGCATGCCTGCTTGACCTCCTTAGGGTACGTTTTCCAGAAGGGCATGAGGTACTTCCTCGCGTGGCTGATAGCCTCGACGAGCTTCGGCTCCGTCTGGGTGCGGATAAGCTCAATGTACTGCTGCAGTCGAAGCATGAATTCGAGCTTGCTCTGCAGATGGGGGACAACTTGATTAGTATATGAAATCGATAGAGGGATAATAGCATCGTAGCCCAACTCACCTCCATCTTGCGCAGTTCCTTTTTGTTCTCCGTACACCAGGCCAGCGCCTCGACAACGCTCTGATTCAGCAACGCCTCCCGGATCCGGCTCATGGCAACAAAGGTCTCGACGTCCACCAGATTCTCCATGCCCTTTTCGCTCGCCAGCTCCCTCGCGCTGTTATTGTAGCCGTGCCTCAGAAGGTAGTCTGTCAACAGCCGATCCAGCCTCTTTCTGCTCCAAGCCTCGTACTTGACGTCGTCGACGCTCTGCATCGTGTACAACTCGTTGAGGTGCTGGATGCGTGCAGCTGTCTGCTCGTGCAAACGGCCTTCTTCCTCGGCGCAGGCACCGAGCTTGCGCTTGACGCCTCGCATACGACTGATCATGGAGTCGAGGTTCTTCAGCACATCCTGCTGTGAGGCTCGGCCCGAGAGGGCTGCAGTTGCCGAGTCTTTGAGGAGCGACTTAAGCGACGAGGTGTCCTTCTCGATGGCGAAGTGCGCAGCGCGGAAGTTCTTGCGGAGCAGTTCGTGGGGGAGACGCAAGAGCGTTTGATCCTGTCAGACAGATGGATAGATTAGTATTGGGGTGTCATTGTTATTCAGCGGCAGAGCAAGCCGTAGGATGGCAGCAGTGAATGAGTATGAGGGAGCTCACCAAGAGCAGGTGGTCACTGTGTTTGATGCTCGAGTTCTCGTGGTCCGCCATTTTGGAGGCCGCGGATGCCGGCGACAGCGGTGCAGTATGAGATATTCAGTGTCCAATTTTGCCTTTTGTCTCGAGGCTCAAAAAATCATGGGCGGTGGCAGGTTGGGCGAAGATGAAGGAATGGAAGTTGAGCTTGTGATTGGGAGAGAAACAAGGGCGGATGGTCTGGGGGAGCTTATCGATATGCAGCGGTGATGCGATGTCACCACCACATGGGGCCAAAAAGGTACCTACTAAGAGGTACCTCCAGATGCGGAACTTCCATGGTGCAGGGTGGGTACCAATGTAGTACTAATATCTGGGGATTTTGTGTAAGACGACATAATTGTTTACAACCATACTATTGTTGAAACGAGCAGATACTAAAAGTAGAGATAACAACTATACTCTGTAGAAAAACAACTTGAAACACTGCAGTACTAAATAGCCACTCTCTTATTCCATCACTATACCGATACCAATCCCATCCCGATCCTCGCCATCACAAACCCCCCCCAGCTTCATCGTCCGACAAATCTCATCCACCTACTCCGTAAAGACATCCCCGTAACAACCACCTTCACCGACCACTTCTTCATCACCCTCCTGAAATGCCTCGAGCGGCCACGATTTTCCGCCTCCGCCTTCTCGACGTCGACCTGCTCCTCCATCTGCCTGATGCGCTGGTTTAGCAGCGCCCTAATGCGAGGCTTCTCCAGCTGCTCGACACGCTGCTTCTCCAGCTGCTCAACCCGCTCCTTCTGGGCGTCGAAAACCATCTTTAGCGCCTCGATCCTGGGATCCAGACGGCCCTCCAAGTCCACGGTGCTTTTATCCGACAGGCGGTACAGATCCGCCCAGAGATCCGCCACCATCTCGTCGCTCAGGTCGGCGACTTGGCGCCTCTCCTCCCAGCAATGCTCCTGCAGGTCCTCCTTCTCGTCGTGGAGCCACCCGTGAATGTCCGTGGCGCGGTGTAGCGCCGCATTCATCTTGAGCAGCCTCTTCTCGTGGGGCGGGAGCACTCTGATGGTTTCCTCGGTGAAGATGCTCCTGACCTCAACCGAGACGTCGGCAGTCGCATAGCTTGCCCGGAATTTCTCGGCGATCGGCTGGAACTTCTTCATGGCTTCGGCCCGAGTGGCCGTGAAGCGTCTGCACTTCCAGACCATGGGGATGGCGTTGGGTAGCTGGAGGTGCCATTCAATGTCCCTCTCGTCTTGGTCCCGAATCTCGTACCATGAATACGGGCTTTCGCAAGGGGGCGCAGCATGGTTATCATGCTCTTCGTCTCGAGCATGTTTGATCCGGAGATCAAGTTCAGGAGACCAATTGTCTCCATTATCCTCTCTAGCAGCCTCAACAGGCGCCACTGGCCTGAATGGGCTATACGGCCTCTCCGTGTGTGGGAGAAGGCTTTTCGCCAAGCTAAACTGACGTTTGGGGGCCATTTTATTTTGTTGAATGCAGACGATGAGGAGGAATTAGTAAGTCAGAATCAAGCTGGTGATTCTGTATATTGGGTGATGACTGTATAGTCCGTGTGCTGGGTAAAGGTGTGATGAATGTATAGACAGCCTGTCTATGCTGAACAAATATGTGACGACAGTATAGTCAGTCCGTGTATGTTGGGTAAATGTGTGATTATCAGGGTGGGTAATCTCCGTGTACTGTATTCTGGGTAGAGAAGGATTAAAAAAAAAAAAAAAGGGAGCTCCAAGTGGGAGCATAGCCCTTTATTTATAGGCAAAAGAAACAAGATAATGCCCTCACAAGGCAAAGGAAACAAAAGTATATCGGAGCCTTGTGATACACAACTTGAAAGTGAACTCAAACCACATCTACTCAAACTATATCTCTGGAGGCTTTCCAAGATGCTACGTAAGTGCTTCTATGCGCCAATAAGCTCCAACTCTATTGGCTCGATTCGAAAGAGAGTCTCTAGCCTCAAGAGTACAACTCTATTTACCTGTATCGAATAGGCACTTATTCTTTCAGATACGGCGCTTTAACGATAGCCAAAAATGACCGCTGCTATACTCCAAGATAAACCGAATGAATAAAGTTTCAACTCAGCACAGATAAGAAAAGAAGAAAAAAAAAAGTCATATTTATCCAATACATTCTAGACAAAAATCAACAATAGCCAAAACCATAACATAATCCTCCCTCCCCAACACTCAAATCCGCCGACGCACAGTACTAATCTTGTTCAAAAACGATGCCATCTTCTTCTGAAACGACCCCGGCCCCGGCGTGATAACACTGTAATTGCACGTCGGACAATACGTCATGGTATTCGGAGTCGCAGGATACCAATCGCTCCCATACGTCGCATTCAACGACACCGAGCCCACCACATCGCCGCTCTCCAGCCGAATCCACGTCTCCGCCTCCCACTTATCGCGGAGCGTCCTGAGATCGACGCTGACCTGCCGAGATCCGCGGATCCAGTTGCCATATCCTCCGTATCCGGAATGCTGTCCGAAGCAGAGGTTGACGCCTGTCCCCGCGACCGTCATCCCTGGGATGAGTCGGTCCCATTTGTAGCACCAGGTTGCTCCATGGTCGTGGCCTGAAAACACAGCCATGAGGCCCGGAGTCGAAGTGATAGCCTGCATAAAGGGGATATCTTGTCCACCGTAGACGCACTTTGAATCATTACTTCCATCCTCACACCAGCCTTGTGCTTGTTGGGCAACTGGGTAGTCGTCGTTGATACCGGGCTGATAATGCCTATCAACGCTGTTCTCCCCATTTTCCACCTGTAAAGCCTGTGAGGCTTCGGTCGGGATGTGGACAAACGCCAACGACGGTATGATTCGTCCATGCTTCGCCACAAATTCCTGGTTCGTTTGCGCGAACCAATTAACGACGCTGACATCAACCCAGTCTGGTTGGCCGACTTGGCTTCCATCCGGATGGCGCTCCTGGAAGTAAAACCCGCCGCGGCTGTCAAAGAACCAGAGCAAGAGTTCCGGGGCGCAATTCAGCTCATTGCACCCTGCTGCGTATACAGGTAGATAGTAGTTGGAGACACCGGCATCTCGTCCTGGAACCATGCTCCGAGTGCGGGCATTTGGCCAACGCCGCTCTCTCTCCAAGATGCCCTCCCCAGAGATGTTAAAGTTGTGGTCGTGATTCCCATACGTCGATGCCCATGTGAGGCGTCGTTCAACAAGGGGCTGGACAATCTGGTCAAGGTAGAGAGTGCTGTTTTCCAGGAACGTATTTTCGCCGGTGATAAGGTCGCCGTTCAGGACGACAAGTCCGGGAGACTCCCGATCGAGCACTTTATTGATGACCTCAACCGAATTGATGTCTTGCTGAGGGCCCCAAGTATCCCAAGCATCTAGTAGCAGCATCATTAGCCGGCTGAATCTCTGTGGCGCTGTGTAGATCAACTCACTTTCGCCAAAATGAAGATCCTCAAAGATGGAAATCTGAAAAGTCCCGTTCTTAGTAAAACTCAACGCCTTTGATGCAAATCCATCGTCGCCCCCCATCTGGACCTGTTCCGGCACAGATGTCTGTCTCCTCGCCGGGGCCGCCGACACAGACTCATACAGTAGCAGCCAAACGAACAACATGATTCTTTATTTCTTTCAATCTCACCAACAGCGTGTCGCTTTGCGGAAAAGAGGGGGGGGGGAAACAGAGCAAAGCCGGCAATACTCTCTCACGTCAAAACAGCCCAAAATCCAACTGAGTTTAGACTTGCAAGGCATGTAATTTCTCCCCAGCTTTTCCCTCCCCTTAGAAAGAAGCGGCGAACGGCAACCGTTTTTATAACCCAGCCATACTCACGAAGGAGCTTTCCGAAAGAGCCACACAATACCACCTTGAACGGATAGGATCTACCGACATGAGAAGGAAAAAGCACACCAGGGGCAGCTGCTCTAGCTCATCCGACCAAACGGGAACGATGCCGCCGCCAGGGATCTGCCGCAAGTTCACATGAGAGACAACGGCAGATAAGAAGAAGCGGCATAAAGAATGTCGAGCTGTGGTTACATTTCGGCGACAGGAGCACCCAGTCCCGTCCAAGAACTGCGCAACGTGCGTCTTTTGGGGGGATCAGCAGGCTAAATCCAGCTGTCACGGGTTAGTCAGAATCACACTGTTAGAGAGGTACTCGCGTCTTGGCTACTGCTCGCACGATGAACCAAGTACCGCTGCATCTTATTCGCAGTTGCATGGGGGCTCTTGTTGCTGTGGTATCACGAAAAGTGATTTTCAACAACCTTCTCAAGGTAGTTATCATATCAATATTTATTGGTGGTGCTTGATGGTTTCCGCTGTTTGTATGACCCGTACCTCCAAGGTTTGCGCCGATGGAACCCAACGTGGGTTGCGGTTCTCGTCATTTGATCCAAAGACTGGGGATAGCCTCAACTTCCATGAAACCTAGCTTGATTCAACCATCTATTATACACGTCAAGTGATAATTTCCACCGTAGCATTGAATCCTATCCAGATACACACACTCATCACTTCACTTCTGCTTCCTCTCAGAATCCACAATCTCCCGCACCTTTCCCCCCTTCTCCTCCAGCACCCTCTGAATATCCCCCATCGTCTCCTTCAGCAACTTCTCCCCTTCCTCCTTGTGCTCCTCCGCAACCCGTCCCATCTCCTCCAACTTTCCAAGTATCTCGCTCCCCTGCGGTATCTTGTCCAGATACTTGTCCAACGACCCCCATCCAACCTTGTCGCCCACATTCTGTGCAGCTTGCTTGATGTAGCGCTCCAACCCGCTCACGTCCCCGGATTTCGCCGTGTCGCGCACCTTGCTGAAGAGCTCCCCGATGTTTCCCTTCTTCAGAGCATCGCCATTCTTCTCTAGTAGTTCCTTGATCTTGGGGGTCTTTTCGAGATACGGCTTAGCCTCCTCTAGACCTTTGCTCCAAGCCTCGTCTCCCAACTTCTGCACCTGCTTCACCTTGCCATCGATGAGCTCCCGCGCTTTGGCAAGGCCCGAAGCACTGAATCCGCCAGCAAAAATGTCCTTGACCTGCCGCCAAGTCTCGTCCACCTGCTTCTTCGCCTCTGGGCCATAGTGCTCGCCCATCTGCTTCAGCTGATCAATACTACCCCCAAGCTTCTCCTTTAGCTGCGGATGGTTATCCACAACATCCGAAAGGGCATCTCCAGTAAGACTGGCAATCTTGCTCCCCAAATCCGCCAGAACATCATACGCTCGGGAGGCCGTTTCAAGGCTCAAGCCCGACCTGGAAATCTCCTGGAATTTCTTATACGCATCGTGGACTAGCTTATCCGCCTCCTTGCCGTGCTCCTTTCTCACGATTTCCCAGTCTTTGAACGCAGCATCCACGTAGCCACGACCACCGGGTATCCATCCCACGTAAGAATAGGCAAACTGCTTGATGGAATCGACTGCCTCTGACGTGGTCGGAGCATTCACCTGCAGTTTCTTGGCGGCCTCTTGATACTTTTTATCGGCCTCTTTCACAGCCTTGTTTATCTTGCTTGCCGTTCGCCCAGCTGGTGTAAAGGAATATATGCCGTAGAGCAATGCTGCCCCAGCCATGCCGCCCACCATGCCCACTCCAAGTGACCCATTGGCTGCTGGTGAAGACGTCGCCGAGGACGAGGTTGACTGGAGGCGGGCTTGTGGGCGTTTTGGGACTCGGAGAGCTGCTCTGCCCTGGGACAGCGATAGCCTAGCTGCTGATCTTGTAGAAATCATGTTTGATGGTTATGAATCTGGCGAAGGAATTGGACCTGGAGGAAGTAAATGAAGGTGTATGTTGTGTTTCGCCCACTCAGCAACTTCCGTCTCAATACATATATACACATGTATGCTCTTCAATGGCCAATGTCAGTACCAGATATTATGCCATTGTGACGCAATCATTAAACAAAGACTTCCCGTTCTCATCCAAACCATCAAGACACTCGAGCATCATGACGTCAATGATACCCTTGGACCCGGAGCTGTCCCTACAGATTATCCACTCGCAGCACAATTCCTGGTATTCGGGCCAAAGCTAATTAAATAGACCGACGGGTATGCATATTCTAATCTCGAGAGGCTCCCATAACCGATCCTCTCCTTCTCCCCCCCTTATCGAATCGAATCTACCTCTACCTAAATCCTATGTTCATTGGTATTATCGCTAGAAAATACTCGAGTGCCCCATGATCCCGAGCCGCTGGCGCACATCCTAGAAAAGAAACAGAAAACCAATCTTCAGCAATAAAGGCAAGCTCCACGACCCTGTCGTTTTCAAACTGATAATCAACCCAGCGATGCAATGCTCTCCGCCAGCTATGCATGTAGTACCAAATGATGCAGCAACGCCATTAAAAAAACATGCTCCCACGAGATCCACGCCGCGATCTATTATAGCCTTAACCGCGCGCCAAGTATATAAAAAGCCAAAGCGGGCGAGCCAGCCGCTCCCATCAGCTTAGCCCTTTCCTCATTAATGAATCTTGTCTGATTCTCATCTCGTCTCTCCCGTCTCTCGCAGCAAGAACCGTAACCCGTAGCCATCATTGCGCCGGCGATTGAGGCCGCATTAAAATAAAACGTTTTGGGGAATCTGTGTCAATTAATCGTCGTGGAAAAAAGTCACCCCTTGGAGCGGAGCTGTTGATGGGCCAGCATCCACCATGTTCATGTCTTGAGACGCATCGTCTCGGCTCAAGCCCGCCATTGTCACATCACCACCTCGATAGTCAAACGCCATGGCACTCATCGGGCGGTCAGGATCATCTTCAAGAACACGCTGTTGAAGCGAAAATGGGCGATCGTAGAGCACATCTTCCGGAGGAGAGAATGACCAGACCTGTTCCAGTTAGCAATTAGCATTCTAGATTTAATTTCCACCCATGATTGCTTGGGATCGTGGCCGACTCACCTCCATGACTGTGCGCCCTTGCCTCAAAGCCAAAGCAACACACTTTTCCTCCTCAAAAGCAACCCGCCAAACCGCCTCGCCTTGAGCAATCAGTTCGCGCACAAGGTGGCCTGTCTTGAGGTCCCAAATCTTGACTCTGCCGTCGCTTCCTCCGCTGACAACTCGCGTGTCGTCGAATTGCAAGCTCGTGACGCTATTGTCATGGGCAGCAAGGCGATGGATAGGGCACATCTTCTCCAGAGACCACACCCTGACTGAGCCGTCTGAGCCTCCAGTCACCAGCGTGTCGCCTCGCATCTGCAACTGCCCGACAAGAGACGTGTGGCCCTGAAGAATGGCAAGACATTCTCTGTTGATTGGTTAGCAACAAGGGTTTCTGGCACAACATGACAAATGAGGCGACGAGCAACTTACCCAGTCTTGGGGTCCCAGACTCGAACGTTAGTATCCAGGCTCCCAGTCACCACCCTCTTGCCGTCAAACGCAATAGCATAGATCTGACTAAAATGCCCCTGCAGCGTTTGCAGACATCGGCCCTCTGAAATGCTCCAAACTCTGGCAAACGTATCGTAGCTACCGGATACTACAATGTCGCCCTTGATCTCTAGGCACCGTACACTAGACTGGTGACCGACAAGGACGTTCTTGCACAGGCCGGTGCGGATATCCCATATCCGCAGCGTGGTGTCTCTCGAGCCAGAAATGGCGGTATTAGCATCAGCCATCTTGAGGCATCGAACAGTCGATGTGTGGCCTCGTAACGTATGTAGACAGGCGCTATCACAAGATTAGTAAAAAAAAAAAAAAAAGGAGAAAAGAGTATAAAGCTGCTATTCGTAGACTCGGACTTACCCAGTCTTCAAATCCCACACGCGCACATCTCGGTCGCATCCACCGCTGACCATGGTGTCTCCCCAGGGTACCATGGCCCAGACCCCCATGACATGGCCTTGCAAAGTCCTCTGAGAGTTGCCATCCGTGTCAAAGACGTGAATCTTTGCATTGTCGAGGGCGACAATGATGTATTTTGGCGTCAGATGCAAACTGGTAACTACGCCCCCCTCTTGTGTAATGTTACGGGTGATGCTTGTGCCGCCAGACCTCCAAGCCGCTTCCACCAGATATCTCTGCTTGAAGTGGGACTTGTATGAACGTATCTTGGGCCTCCTGCTGTCATAGCTCATTGAACTTGAGGGGTGTGAGGTGAAGGGGAGAGCTCCCGGGAAGCTGCTGGACATTTCGCTGTCCATCTCGACGGCGTAGGCCGAGGATCTCGTCGTCATGATTGGCGCGGAGGGCGACACTTCTGACAAGCGGCGGCCATAATCGTGTTTCTCGCACAGGTTCTTCCACGTCATGTCGTCGCTCAGGAGATCGCGCCACCTCTTGGACACTTGCGACGCTCGCGCAAGGACTTTGGGGTCATCGATGAATGACAGTATCTGAAAGAATGTCAGCGGAGGGAGCTTAAAAAAGAGGACAAGATTGCTGCATCTGCGAGCTGCAGGCTGCGAATTCGTACCCGCAAACATAGCTCATCCGGAAGACTGGTAAATGGGTCCTTCTTCAACAACGGGCTGACAAATTGGTGAACAAAGCTGAGCTGCTGGCTGGTGCAGAGATTCAACAAATCGGCCAAGATTCTCGTTCGCTGAGGACCAGAGCAGTTCTGAAAATGCTGTCGAACCTTTGCGAGGAAGAAGTCTTCATCGTCGGCCGCATCGCTCCAATCTGGCTGGCAGTGCGCGGGTCCGGGAGACGCGGCTGGAGTTGGCGGATCAGGAGCCGATCCCGTCAACTGCTGATCAAAGTCAGCGGCCGGCGTGGACATGCTCGGCGTTGGTGGCCCTCTCATCTGGCGCTGCTGCTTCTCGACTCGATGTAGTAATGAGTTGTTGGTGTTGAGCGTCAGCTCTTCGCTCAGCAGGCTCCCTCTCCTCTCTGAAAAGCCCATCGGTCTACCGTAGCCAGCCATGGTCGTCTAGTTAACGAAGTAACGTCCTCGCTGCCGTCGCTCGGGAAGTGGTCAAAAGGGAGCGGTATGCTACCAAGTCGAGGATCTAACAGCGACGGGTTCGACTTTAGTAAGAGCGGGAAAGGAGGCTTCGGACGTGTAAGGCGAGTGACGAAACGGGATGGAGAAAGCGAAAAGAAGACCCTGCCCTGGTCTAGCCTGGAAGCAGGCGAATGTCAGCTTATACGTGCTCGTACGTGGCTCGCAGGCGATGTCGGCTAGGAATGAGGCGTGTTGGATAGGACTATTGGGTTGCTTGCTGTCCAAGCATGGAAAGATGGATTACTGGCACATCAAATGCAGAACCAGGCAATATTACCAAGCAGATATTGAAAAAGGGAGAGTGCCAGGGAGACACCGGGAATACTAATACTAGTAGTGCAGGTGGCAGGATTGGAACAGAAGCAGGACAAGAGCATAGCATACCGATGTTTTATGACATGGGTCAGCCTCCTAAAGTCGTTGGTGAAAAGAGGCGGACCGGAAGGGCCCAAAGTCCAAGCAGACGAAAACGAGTGGAAGCCGCCGACAAAACGTAGGGCGAATGAGAACCACCGGAGACGTGTCGCGCGTTTCTGGACTCCCTGACGATGCGGTCTGATCGAAGGGATGATGAGATGGACTGGTGGATTCGAGCGTCGACCGCCTAGAGTGAGAAAGGGATTGTGACAATCCCTGGTTCCTGATCTGCTCGGCAGGCCCCGTACAGCACAGTACCTACAGTAGTAGCAGTGGTAGTATGTAGTATGTAGTAGTGTGGGTTTCGGGCAGGAGCCGGGGAGCACGCGCTGGGGCTGGATTCCGGGCGTCGGATCGGTCGCGGATGGAAAGAGACGAGGTCTGGAGGCACGATTCGACCTGGTTGTTCTCGTCAAAAAGTCAAGTTGAAGAAGAGGTGAGCGGGAGGGTGAAGAGCTGCAGCGGGTGGGTGACTTTGAATGACCTGAGACCGAGCGACTTGGGTGGGTGCCGGGGGGTGGTACAGGTACATGAGCCGTGCGGTGCTGTAGGCTCGGCGGAGGTATCCTAACCGTGGGGGTGCACAGTGCCCAGGTGTCTTCCCAGCTGCACACACGCCTGTACTGCAGGTGATGGCGGCGCCAAGTGCTACCTACCTTAGTACTGTGCAGGTGGCACAGGCACAGGTACCGGTACGAAGCGCTGGAAAGCGACTAATGTACCCGGAAGGTGAGGGTGGATCATCAGCATGACCATGGCGCCAAAGCCTGCCGGCCGGTCTTAGTGCCTTGGGTACCGATCTGGCGCATCCCCGCTGCAGACGCGGGAGGCACGGCACAGGATGTACGCAGCTCGCTAACACGGCACGGAACACAGCACGCTACAGCGCCTGAACCCATGCGCGTCAGGCGGTAGGGGCGCTGCACTGTGCTGTGCCACCGGCGATGGCTGCTAGACGGAGTCTAGAGGTACCGAGTGCTGTAATGCCGAGTGCTGTAGCCTGTAATACCGAGTGCTGCAGCAGGCTCAGGCTCAGTCTCGAACTTGAGACGCGGAATGGAGACAGCGGCTACTGGAAGCAGCCCGGATGTGGCGCCTGACTGGCCGGGCGCTCAGCAGGGGCTCGGTCTGAGGCCCTTGCAGCCCTTGCTGCGCCAGAAACGCCTTTTTGAACGCCTTTGACGTTACGGAGTACCCGATGCTGGACGGGAGGATTGATTGCCTGCTGCTTCTCTCGAGTACTACATACATACAGAGTAGTACTACTACCTACTGTCGGGTCCCACTGCGCCTTGATGCTGCGCTGCTCCATCTTCTCCTCATCGGGCCTCGATGCTCCGTCTATTCCTGGTAGACGTGCATAATGTGTGTACGGAGTACACTCAGCAACATCACTCCTCTGTGGATGGCGCGTACGGAGTACTACTGGTACAGTACTGGATATGCACCTGGGCTGATTGTGGTCACCAGACTCGCCCATGTACCCCGTCCGCTGCTGGACATGCGCGCTTCACACAGGTTCGAGCCGTGGACAATATATTGCTCTCGGCATTGCCCTCCTTCTGCTCGCTGACCATTGCCCATTGCCGCCTCAACCGCCCGTGTCTTTGCACGGCCGTACATGTGATGTGTATGCTCGTCACTGGCTGGCTACTGCACATGTGTCCAGATGTGCTTGCATAGACGCTGCACTCGGGGTATCCAAGAGGCATGTAAGCGTGCTCGTACGGCGTCGTACTTTATAAAGAACGAGACATTGGCGACAAAAGTGAAAATGCATTGGCCAGTCGCACTGTCACATTCCTTAGTAGTGCCTACTAATATAATACTTGCCTATCACGCAAAGTTATCAACAGCTATAACACAGTAACAGCACTGAGAAGCAGCATCCATCGATGGCTGAATCTCGGTCGATTGCTCGTATATTCAAGGGGCAGCCCAGGCTTACTCGCCGTCTCCATTCCCACACCATCAACCAACCACCAGATGGAATGCTGACCATGTCGCCTTTGCGGAGCACAAGCCGAGCCCTTTGTCAGGATACTCTCCATACCACAGGAAGCCCATCAGGCATGCGACTCACTAACGCAGCCAAAGTACATACAGAGCGGTACTCGTACATACGGCTCACATTAGGTACGCATCAAGTGGCCTCATCTGACCACTGCCTCCTGCGTCCATCGCCGCCGAGGGGTTGCACAGAAGGCCTACATCATGTACATGTGCCTAAAGCCCTCTCTGCTGAAGATTTCCTTCTGGCTAGGCCAGGTTCATGTTTGTGTTGACGGCATCCAGCCCGTTTCGTGCAGCACCCAATCCCGGTCCTACATGTAGACGAGACACGACGCTGCAGCTCGGAGGAAATCCTTCAGCAAGAGGGGGGATTGTAATGTCTTGGTCTCCATATTGCCTATTAGATGCCTGTGCCATGTCTCTGGCCTGACAAATCCCCATCATCCATCTCCTCCTACTGTACAGCACAAGGCCAGCAAGGCGGTGGCACCACGTACATACATGGGACGCCGGTTTCTCCATTCCAACGTGGCCTGGTTTCACTTGGGCATTCAATCCTACAGTAGCTCGAAAAATAGAAATGTTCGCCGCTACTGTAATACCTCAGATATCCATCCAGCATCAGCATCGGCACCAAAAAAAGACCCCCCCATCAGACCCCATCTTGGCTCAAAAAAAAAAAAAAAAAAAAAAAAAAAGGTGATGGATCCGTTTGGCAGGGATCCTTCTTCATCCCAACTTCATCTTGTTTCATATTAATGTCCACTTGGTCACAGAAGCACCCGTTTCTTTACTCCATACGAGATTAATTTCTCTCCCACAACGTTACCTGTGGCGCATCGCGCAAAGGCCCCGATCTAAAATACCTGTATCCACGGATCCTTTTCGCGCTACGTCATTTATCCACCAGCCAATCCAGACGGGGGGATTTTGGAGTTGTGTTGCTGCATTGGCCCGTTGGGCATTAATCTGATGTTGAGTGAGTGGGCTCATAGATAGAGTTGGCGTGTAATGCGTTGGCCACGAGGTTGCACGGGGACAGCTTCATATTGTGGCGTGATTTGCAGTGATTGGGGAATCCTAGCTACAAGGGATGCCCATGATTCCATGAATGCTTGAACAGAGTGGAAAGTCCAAGTATTGGATGCTCAACGACAGCTACTGTCCTTACTATACTGCATAACAAGAAAGATCAAGTATTGGACTCCATGACGGCTACTGCTCTTACCCTATTAGCAAACATCTGGGTCTCGTCTTTACTGCTTCATCAATTGACCAAAATACCAATTCCCTTTTGTCTTCAACTATCCCATACATCTATCGTACTCTATATAATTATATGCTGCGCGTGGCAACCATCACAGCGACTAGACGTCTCGCCCTGTAATGCGCAACTCTATAGCCATCTGCAAAATCCGTCTACATCTGTGGTAGATTATCCCGCAACAATACCCGTAGTATTGTTGTCTTGAAAAACAAAGAGAAAAAGAAAAGAAAAAAAGAAAAAAGAAGTAAATAAAAGAGAAAAAGAAAAGAGATAAAGGAAAGAAGAACCAGAAGATTCCCCTCTTTTTTATACCTCCCTCAAACTTCCAGTAATAGTGGGCACAAAATCTAATGGCCCAGTTGGGCAAGAAGAGGAACCAACATGCCCACGACGGTGGCCAACGTGTCTCGCATCTGGGGACCCTTGGACTTTCGCTGGTGCGCCGAATTTCCATCTGAGTAGCCATTCATTCCAGAGCCGTGGTCGTGGCTATGAACGCCGCCGTCTTCCTGCATGGCATGCATGGCGACATATCTATCCATAATTAGCTGATTGGACATGGAAAACCATGGGCGGCAAAACCTACAGAAACGTTCCTCCCGAGAACAGCAGTAGCATGCCCGTCCACCACTGCCCCGAATATCCCTCCAAGTGGTCGCCGCCAAGCAGCGTAATCAAGAGCCACGTCGTCAAGGCGCCCACAGGAGCAGCCAGACTGAAGATGACCAAATGCCCTCGAGCTGCCCGCTTTGACAGGCCTTGCTTCAACAAAACCGACGTCAGGCCAAAGGCAGCGGGGGCCTTGTGAATCATGATGGCAATGAAAATGACAAAGCCCAGCCTCAGGTTGGACGAAGTCGCTGATGCTCCCATGGCGATGCCGTCGGCTGCGGCGTGGATCACGAGTCCAGTGGTTGTCGCCAGACTGCGGGCTCTTCGAGGGGTTGGCGTGAGGGAGTTCAAGAAGCCGTCTGCTTCTTCATCAATGGATGCCGTATCGCCTCCTCCAAGGTCATCTAGGCTCATATGGCGAGTTTCCGGCGCAGAACGCAGGCTCTCGGTGGCGTGTCTGGGAAGTCTGTCGATGAGGAACATGAGGATGAATCCAGAAATCATGGAGAAGCCAATTTCCAGCGTTGGCACTTCGTGGGTGTGGGTATGCTCTGCGCCGCCGCCACCATCTTCGTGTTCTTCGTGCTCGTCATGTTCTGTGGTTGGTTCGGGGGATCCCTGTGGTATGTCTTCGTCGTCTTGTCTTTCTGCAACTCTGTAACTCTCCGTTACCTCGATTCGTGGTGAAATGCTCGCCAAGTCTTTGTGTATCGTGTCTCGAGTTACTGTCGTCCGCACAACTGGAAAGGCCTCGATAATATCTCGTGGCTCAACACCGAGGGTCCATGGTGATCTTCGCACCAAGCTTCGTGCTTTGTGTAGGTGCGAGGCTTCTGCGGGTGTTACTGCAGTTTCAACGCCCTCGGGTATGATGACTATAAGAGAGGTGCCAACGAGCACCCCGACTCCAATGCTTGATATTAATCGAAGTTGTGATTGTGAAAGCGTCATCGATAAAGGCAGGGCTCCGGCTAGAAATGAACTATTCCATCAGGTTATGCATCAGCCATGTGTCTCCGTATAATCGCAATCGTTGGATCGAGGTGCAGCATACGCCACTGCCATGACAATCTACACCGGCCAGAGTCAGCATGCCACGCAAACCCGCAATCGACAGAGCGCACTTACGCATAGGCCAACAAGCAACAGCAGGCCGCCCATGGTGAATAGCGAGTCGGCGCAAACTCAGCTTGTTCGTAGGAATTGAATAGGGGGGCTCTCTGTTATCGCAGGCTCATCTGCGCGGCATGGCCTCCCGGACCAGCGCTCGCCTCTCTCTGCCGACGGAGATTGATTCAGCCGCCGAGACGGTCGAAGCTGCTGCTGAATCGGGCGAGACGCGAGGATGCAACACAAAGAGGCGGCGTAGCAGAGGCTGGATTTTCGGGTTGCGATTCTGTGCACAATCTTGGAAGTCGATTGATTGGCCCATATCAGCCAATTCGTGTCCTAAAACCCCCCCGTTGATCAAAGCCACAGGGGCCCCACTTCCCTTGTATCCGCTGGCTAGGGTTCTGGCGATTAGGGAGATTGGCTCTGTGCCTTTGTATGCTCGTAATTGGCTTTGGTTGCGACTTGAAACTACAGTATATTCACGTCAGGGGGGGATTACAGGCAAATCAGCATTGCTATTAAGTAATATGATTCATGTGCCCTGGATTCTTACAAATGCACATGGCGGCGCAGCTGAGTTGGCGTCTTTTGCGCCGTGTTAGTGAGATCCGCTTCATCGGCGAAAGGATTTGGAGTCCATGCATGTGCTGTTACAGCGTGTACCTAGGAGTATTAGAAGTGCTTGATCAACGCAATTGGCTTTTTCTTTTTACATCGAAATTAATAGAATTGAACAATTATGAAATAAAAATTTCATATCGGTAACTTATAGTTTGCTATTATCACCGCCTAGTACTTTCTTATAGCATGTCTACCATTTCCTGTAGTGCCTATCTGATGCTACTGAAATAGTGACCCCGGATGCTGTAAACCAAATCCCTAGATTCTCCTCTCTTCTTGTCATATGACACTCCCCACGTTGCCGCATCTTGACACTTTGTCATCGTCCTCATCGATCCATGACAAGCCGGAGTCTTCCTAGATGTCCCGTCGGTATATCCGCTGACAAGCCTTTCTTGGCTGAGAATCTGGTATTGTGGCTTCAATCGGGCGGCTCCACAGCCAGGGATCTTGAGAGATACCCCACAGAACAAAAGGATGACTCTCTCGAAAGCTGAGTTTAAAACTCGGCACAGCCTTGTGGTCAATGCAGCGCCCGACACTCCCCGATCGGACGCTCCCCGATTTGCAGCCTCGGTAGCGTGCAACTTGGACATTTTATGAAGAAGGGATCAAATGGCAGGTATTTCATTAATTTCTGATTGTCCAAAAGCCACCAATGGGATGAACTGTTGATGCTTAAACAAGCCATTTGTGCAATTGCATCGCCATGCCGTGAAAGCGCTAGCCGTTAGCACCCTTGCCCCGTGGATTACAGTAAACTACCAAGATTACGTGCTGGTTTTCTTATTAAGGCCTGCCCTTGTGACCGGCTCTGGCGAATCTGGCTTTGACAAGTTGTTGGTTACGTGAAAAAATACGAGCATTGCATCAACTCTAACTCGCCAGATCGCCGCTAACATCATGCTGCTTGGTAATTCTGGTCCGGTGAGCAAAATCGGGTAATTTCGCCAGCCTGTGGTGCTGGTTCTAAATATCCGATTCACCGTCATCTTGAAAGGCAACACCTGTATCCTTCCCTGCGAGTGATCCGATTGGATCCTGATGGAAACCCACCCCCGCTATCGGCCATTGCATTTATATCAGCCGAGTCCCTCGAAGAACAATCATCCCATCCATCAATCTCTGAGACAACATATCCTGGCGACAACTTGGAATTCACATCTGGCTACACCATTCGTTGCTGCCACTTCAACATGGCAACGTCTATCATCACCGAGACTCTTCACTCCACAGAAGAGATCCCGCTCAGCGTCTTACCGCCAAAGGCAGTCTTAAAAGGCAGCCATGACTCCGAGAAACCATTTGTAGATGCGCCGATTCTCGAGCCGGCCATGGCAAGGGATGGTTCTGCACCTCCCGATGATGCCTTTGAGGCTAAGGCGAAGTGGAACTCGCCGCCTATCAACAAGTATCGTGTCCTTTCTACGTTTTGGTCTTTTTTCGTCTTGGGCATGAATGATGGTTCCTATGGTGTAAGTATAGGGAATCTCAACTGTTATGTACATGGATATTGTCGCATCCGCACATACTAACTGCCTAACTCTTGCAGGCTTTGGTTCCTGAGGTATGGCTTTCGCTGTCGGGCTCTTTCATTACATTATGGATGATATTAACAAGACCCTCAGCTGGAAGAGTATTATCATATATCCTACACAGTCGTCTCACTCATCTTCCTGTCCCCGTTCGTTGGCTACACCATGGCCGCATTGGTCAACAGCGCGATACATATTCGTCTAGGCCAGCGAGGTGTGAGCATAATAGCACCGCTATTTCGTCTCGTCCCCTATCTTGTCATAACGTTTCATCCGCCGTACCCAGTCCTCGTTGTGATGTACATCCTGGTTGGTTTCGGCAATGGCGTTGTGGACGCAGCCTGGAGCGCCTGGATCGGTAACATGGCCAACTCGCACGAAATCTCCGGCGTCTTGCAGGCCTGTTACGCTCTGGGAGCCACAGTAGCCCCCCTGATTACCACTTCTATTAGTGCTCATGACCGCGGCGGTTGGTGGACGTTTTACTATCTCATGGTATAAAACTCAACGCTGAAGGACTCTATGCGGATACATTTCTGACTATGGTGCTTTGCAGGTCAGTGTCTCAGCTCTTGAGCTCGGAGCCGGCACAACCACGTTCTGGACGCAGACAGGTGCCGTGTACCTGAGTGAAAACCCACACCAAAAGTCTGGCGAGAATGCCACGTCGGGACGAACACGAGAGGCGCTCAAGAACAAGCTCACCTGGTTCTTCTCTCTCTTCATCTTCTTGTACGTCGGTACCGAGGTCTCTATTGGTGGCTGGATCGTCGTCTTCATGACCAAAGTTCGCAACGCTTCTTCGTTTGCCGGCAGTGCCACGGCAACAGGATTCTGGGGCGGCATGACGGTTGGGCGTCTTGTGTTGGGCTTCGTCACCTCTCGAATTGGTGGCTTTCGGGCCATGCTTCTGTATCTTGGGCTGGCTATTGCCATAGAGCTAGTCTTTTGGCTCGTTCCGAACATGGTTGTGACTGCTGTGGCCTCTGCGTTGCTGGGAATGATTTTGGGTAGGTTTCTTCTCTTCTGTAGCTGCGCCCTTGCACACATCCATACTGAATTTACAACAGGACCCATCTACCCCACGGCAGTGGTGCTCATGACCACGGTGTTGCCACGCTCACTCCATATCAGTGCCATTGGATTTGCGACAGCCATTGGAGGCTCCGGCTCAGCCGCGTTGCCGTTCGCCGTCGGTGCCATCGCACAAGCAAAGGGCGTTGAGACGCTGCAGCCCATCGTCCTCGCTTCGTGTGTCGTGATGCTGATTGTGTGGCTGTTCCTGCAGCAGCATCGACCAAAGGATAAGGAGGAGGGTTTCAGCATGGCCATGTTCAAAAGGATGGGTGAGCGAGTCCAAAAGCTGTTTAAATAAGTCGAGCAGCTTGGGATTATAAAAGGACATTCTTACTGGCAAATGGCACCGGAGATTTGGTTACAGGTATTATAGAATTTTGATGTCAGGTATAGTCTGCCTCTTGTAGATGAGAGGCTTTAGATTGTGAAGTGTTGATGACAATACTGGAATACGTGGTGTATTTTGGACAAAGGATGTCGGTTTATGATTTTCTTCCTTTTTACATATTTCATATTGTTATCAATCCCAAGAATCCTAGTTTGAATAGAAAAGCGTCTGTTGACAGCTTTGCTTTCACAGTGAAAATGATGTATACATCTACCGAGTAACAAGATCGGGGCAGATGGCTTGTACCCCACACGCCCACTTTCCCGCATGGGGCTGGTCCCTGGCAGGTACCTCAGCTTGCTGGCCCGGGCTTTTTCCCCTTCCAACCTTTACGGACCAACGTCTGAGCAACAGCTTTGGATAATGTCAACAATGGCGCTCCAATCATGAACCATGAGCCACCGTCTCCCAAGAGGCGGCACATTCTTTCCTCCATCAACCCGGAAGAGTCGTCAGAAAGACACCAGAGAGAGAAGACGCAGACCTCTCCATCAAATGACGTCAAGCCAAAAGCCGAAGATGGCGACGATGCAAACATGGACACAACAAAGCCCAGACGGTCGCGGCTGAAGCTCAAGGGCGAGAAACGCCGTCGCCGCTCTCGCAGCCACGAGCGCGACTCTGAATCTGGCCGCCATCGACATCACCACCATCACCATCGCCGGCGACGACACCGCTCTCCCACGCCAACGAATCCCCATGAGCCTCCGCCGCTTGATCCAGACGCCGCCTTCCGCGAATCGCTCTTTGATGCCATGGCTGACGACGAGGGTGCCGCATACTGGGAAAGCGTCTATGGCCAGCCCATCCACGTGTATTCTGACGAAAAAGTCGGGCCGGTAGGCGAGCTCGAGAAAATGACAGAGGAGGAATACGCAGCCTATGTTCGGCAAAAGATGTGGGAGAAAACCAACGCGGGCCTCCTGGAGGAGAGAGAGCGGCGCGCAGAAGAGCGGCGGAAGAAGAAGGAAGAAGAGCGGCAGAACCGAAAGCTACATGACGAAATGGACCTCAGCCGACGCCGAGCAGAAGAGCGACGCCGGAGACGACGCTGGACCGATGGATGGGACGCGTATACACAAGCCTGGTCCACGTGGGATGGGACTTTGGAAACGCTCGCTTGGCCGGTGCTAAGTGGACAGCGAAAGGACGTAAACGAAGAGGCTGTTCGCGAGTTCTTCATTCACGGCATAGGTTTGGAGGATGTTGGGGAGAAGGAGTTTGCCGCGAAGCTCAAGGAAGAACGAGTGCGGTGGCACCCCGACAAGATGCAGCAAAAACTCGGCGGCCAAAATGACAGCGATATTATCAAAGATGTGACCGCCATTTTTCAAGTTGTGGACAGGCTTTGGGGACAAACGAAGAAGCCTTGAGCCATGCGACTCTCAGACGGAACACGATTGTTCCTTTGGAGCCGCCAGTCTTTGAGGCGAATAGCGACGTTCGAAACACATGAAACAAGGCCGTGTGGCTCAATGGCAGAGCGTCTGACTACGATTAGTACATCAGGAGGTTGCAGGTTCGACCCCTGTCTCGGTCAAGCAAATTTTTTTGCTGTTTTACTAAATTGCTATTCGTTGGGCGCCATTATGTCCCAAGTGGATAAAGCTCATGGTGCTTCTAAAACGGCGGCACAAGTCACAGTATTGAGCGAGTGGTGGCAAAGGCGGGCAGACAAGGTGAATCAAGAAATGACAGTGAAGTAGATTAGTCGACTAATGCAGCCTCAGACTATTATTATGCATAAAGATTCATGGCAACAGACAGCTAAGATAGTACAAAGCAGCTATGAAAAAAAAAAAAAAAAGAGAGAAATTGAGAAAAAAGGAGAAAAAAAAAGAAGAGCTCCATCAACAAAGGTGTGCCACATACTTTTTCGCAACCTTGGGGGTATTTCGCTGCCCATCCGTTCCCATGTCTTCTGTTCTCATGTCATCCAAATACACGTACACTCCATTATTTCCATCATTCTTGCCCACCTCTGCAGGCTTGAATCATAACATCCATGACCAGCATCTACGGCCTTACATGTTGGCAAGAGCCGCAGCGCCGCCGATCAGCGCTCCCATTGCAATGAAGACAGTCTGGGCGGGGGCAGCTGCCTTTGACGTTGTGGTGGCAGCGGCGGCAGCCTCGCTGGTTTTGCTGGCGAGGGAGGCGCTGAGCTTGGACATCTCGGAGCTGACGGAGGAGGCTCTGTCGCCGGTGGCCGTGGCGGCGAGGCTGCTGAGGGAGCTGAACACGGAGCCGGCCTCGGAGGTCAGGCTGGCGATGGCTTTTGAGGGTTCGTCGTCGAAGACGGAGCGGATGGCGCTGGCGGCGGCGCTGCCCTTGGAGAAGCCGGCGTCGATGTCGGACTTTAGCTTGCTGGCGATGGACGAGGCTTCGCCGGCCTTTCCGTCGACCCAGGTAGAGAAGTCGCCGGCCTTTCCGTCGACCCAGGTAGAGAAGTCGCCGGCCTTGCCAGTGAGAAAGGTGGAGACGTCGTCGAAGAAGTCGGGGGCGGGAGAGGGGGCGGGAGAGGGAGCCGGGTTGGCCTGGAGATGTTGTTAGTTTGTGATGCCTCTCGCGTGTTGACTTGTATGGATATGGGAGGATGGAGGAATGGGATTATCTTGATTCGAATGGGATGAATAGAGAGATGGTTATACCTGAACAAGGGCGGCAACGGCGAGGATGGCAAAGCTGGAGAACTTCATTGTGGATGTTGTGAAGGAATTTGTTGGATTGGTAGGTCCAAAGTGATTTACTGTAGGAAGTGGATTTAAGAAGGTAGATATCAAGGAGATCTTGGCTTGCGGTAATGTAGAAAAGAAAGAAGGTTCGAGGTGATGGTGGGAAGGCTGGAGATTTTATACAAGTGCAACCAGCTGAGGGGACACGAGTTGAACAGCCCTTTGGTAAACTTGTGAAACAAACAAGGTAAATTAAAAAAAAAAAAAGGAAAAAAAAAAAATTGCCTTGGCTGCCTCGCTAGAGGGGAGGAGGGGGGTGGAATGTCACACTGCGCCCAGCGAGTGGCTCAGATTTCGAGAACGGAAACTAAACATGTGCTCGGTAGCTATGCCCAGCCCATCACCAACACTTAACAGGGCTTGGGGGAGTGGAGAGTCTGATGGAGGGCAGGTAAAAGCAGGGCGGGAGGAAGAATATGAGACATGGAATTACTGTCTGGTGGGACGTGGGATGCTGCGGTTCCATACATCAGGTCTTGGGTTGGGCCGTTGTAGCTTCTTTTTTTGGGAGGGCGCTATGCTGTTCATAGAAACGAGGACGATATGTGGTCTTGATTCCGGTCTCTTTCTTTCTTGTTTTGTTTGTTTCTATGTTTTATCTTTTCGTTTGTATGTTTGGGGTTTTAAGCGAGGTTGCTTTTGAAGTGTTGGGCCGATGGCAGGGCTGGGGATCCTACGAGGGTTACGATTGGCGATGGAGCGCCGGGCTGGTGCTTCATGTGGGCGAGATGCTGTGCTGGCTAAGCGCCAAGTGACACGGGGGGAGTTTGTCCATCGAAGTTCTAGGGGAGAAGTGCAAGAACCAGAGTGTGCTCTGTGCGATTTGTGTATGGCGTTATATCCACGAGACGATAAATCGAGTAGTATTCTGAAGGACCTATAGATTAGTAGTAACAGGATATAAGGTGGGATTAAATCAGTGGTGATGCAACGATGTAGAGAGAAATGCATGTTAGTGTCTTGTGCAGTTATACCAGGGTACGTAAGTGAGTTCGAGGAAGTACAGTACAAAGAATTAGAGGGTAGTCTGGGCGATTTGCAATATAACATCATATAACTAATCGACTATTCTGTAGAACCTCCAGATTAGTACTACTGGAAATAAAGTATGGAAGCCGGTGATCAAACAAGGGCGATGCACCCATCTGGAGAGAAATCCCTGCCAGCAACACCGGGGTACGTAACGTGCAAGTACCGCGCCAAGATGTATTTTGCGCCCAGCCACCGCCACTGATTTAAGCATACTGCTTAGTACTACCTTAGTAGTACGTATGTATGTAAAGTATGGACAAAACCTGCATCGAGTAATAATGCCATAGTATTGGAGATGGCTGATGGCTGCGAATCGAGAAATACATCAATCGATGTGATACTAATAGATGATTTATTTTATTTTATTTTATTTTTAGTGTAATTTAATTCTCGCTGTTATTCCCGTTGAACGCAGCACTATAAGCCCGGCCCCCCTGCCAGCTTCAGCAGCCGCCGTAGGATTCGACGCAGGGCGGCTGCGCGGCTTCTTATTGTCTAGGTCGGCTAACAGAAGATGCTGGGTATGTAGGTAGTACTTGGTGCAGTATTTAGGGCCCGCGCTTAGTAGTAGTTTGACGTGAACTGTTTGTGTTGGTTGTGTTCGTCTAGTTTGTGTTTCAGAAGATGATGCTCAGCCACAATTTAGATTAGATATTGACTTGTAATAATTCTTTACTTTTTTTTCTCTTCTCATGCTCAAGTCCAATGTCTTGAAAATACTGTCTTAGAGTGCAAGGCGTACTTGCTGTCTCATTACGTCACAAATGGGCTTTTCTCAGACAACAAAAAACTGCTACTGTACGCGGATCTTCAGTGGATCGGCCAGCTGATGTCCCCTGTAAGATGAATCTGGGTGCAGTAGGGATTGGGTGCAGCATCTGCCAGCCTGGAAGATGGCCACACAGATGTAGATTTTCGTTAGGGCTGTGTTCATGTGCTGTAGCTGTCTGTAGCTTGTCGTCGTGAAGGGGGTTGTAATAGATGCGGCAGCAGATGATTCAGCTGGAATGTAAGTGACGGATGCCTGCCTTGGCGATGATGATACCTCTGCATGTCTTGAAGAGGCAATGGCTGGCTAAATCACTTTCGTAGTATAAACCAAATACTTCGTGCCGCGTGGCAGCAACATGAAATGAAATGACCGAGTTCGTGTCTGTACTACCAAAAGTCTGGCAATTCCACTCCAAAAGCCGCATACTTGCACAATGAACGGCGGCCGACATTCTTGTGCCACGACACGGCATCCCGAACCGAGACATTCGCCGCAGAATCAAGGAATCGAATATGCAATCCCCTCGCACGGGACACAGGATTGCTTCATCCCTTGTGGCAGCTGTGTTTACCGCTGCTACTCATGACTATCCATTGCGTGGAATTCTACGAGTTGCCGTTTGTGTGCTCCGTAGATGGGAAACACCCGACGTGTAATCGTGTATTTCCCATTCATTGACAACAGTACACATTCCATCTCACCTCTTCAACCAACCCCCTATTGCATCACCTTGTTCTATTTCATGCGCTGTAATATAGTATTAGTGACCATCAACATACTCAACCCCCAATCAACCCGAGACCCGACATTTCACCATATTCGGTGCCAAGTCCTCGCACAATTCCTGTCTGTACGTAAAACCGGTACCCTCGCTCAATGTACCTCTGGAGGCTTCCGGCCCGCCGAAGAAATGCTCCACAGCGGGCCAACGAACCCACCTGCTGCGGCTCCTAGATGGAAGTTTATACGTGCCGTCGTCAACCTGCTAAATCTCAGCCACGCCTCGTCATCTGTACTACGCAAAAAGATATCACGACACATGTTGAACGCGTGTACAATTCGCCTCGCATGCTCATATGACTCGTTACACAAAATGTCCACCCATATACACAATGCCAGTGTGTGCAGCAACAAGACAGAAAGAAAGACGCCACCTCTAGCTAGCCCATTGGCCGCGTACTCGTCCCTCTGCAGCCATCATATTCCAAGCGCAGCTCCAGTCTCTAGACGCCCCAAGCAACACGCAATCAAACTTCTCTGTATGGCGAGATGCCCTTTTTTAGTTCTGCCACGATCTCGGCAGCCTCGTCAGCTCCTCGAGCCTCGAAATCGTAGCGTTTGCTCTCCGTGGCTTTGTAAACGACGAGCTATTTTTGGTGTGTCCGTGTTAGCCAGCAGATACAAACGAAGAGCGAGGCTGAGCTTACCTTGAAGTTGGTGGGATGCTTCCGAGGCACCTTGCATCCAATCACGTTGCTGAAATGCACCGTCGTCGTCTTGCCTCCGCCTTCTTGAACCGCCTTGCCCCCGGATGCCGGCACAATGTGAATATACTCGCCGTCAATCACCAACACCCTTTCGCTCATCCCCACGATCCGCATAGGCTGTTTGCGCCAGACCGTGTATCTCTTGTAGTTAGCGCTGGGAAGCTCATCCGGCTGGATGACCTCGCGTGCCAGCGGATGCGAGCCGGTAATGTAGCCCTTCTTGTGACCCTTTCGAGGCGGCGGCCCGTCCAGCATCGCCACCGTCTTGGGCGACGAGGTCCCTGGTGAGCCCGTAATGGCCAGCGGGCCGTCCGTCGCAAACCGACGTCTGTAGAGCTCCAGATCCGTCACATTTCCTATCGATGACACCGGCCGATCCAGCATGACGAGTGCTCCAGATCCTGGCATCTTCAACACGTGGTTGGCCTTGTCGAGATGTCTCTTGCGGCACACCTGATCGAGCACCTCGGCAAAGTAAGTATCGGTCGTGATGTCAAGTGTCACCATCTGGCCGGCCGCCACATCGGACGACATGATGTAGATCCGTAGCAACTTCTGCTGGCCCCGCATCGCGTTTGACACAGTGGTGCGTGTTTGAGGAGCGTCTGCTAAAAGTGCGTTTGGCCGGTATGCCGTCGTCAAGATCGGATTCGGGCGGGGATGCATAGACGGCGGAGATGACATGCCACCAGCATTGATGTTGATGCCGGCGTTTGCGTTTTCATTTTCGCTTCTCGCAGGAGTGCCCTCTTCCGCAATGCTATCATGAGACGGCTGCGCTTCCTCTTCCTCGTCCTCCTGCGGTGTTAGTTTCTGGTTGGCCTCGTACTCTGATTCTGTGGCGGCCACAATGGCAAACTCATCGTAAACTTTTGAGTTGGACCGCATTCGCCCGCCGCCCCTCATGTGGGCGTTGTTGACGGTAGTGGCGGTTGTTAGAGGTTTTGTCCGGACAAACGGCGAGAAATCGTCATCCACATCGCCGCCTTCTTCCACCATCCTGAGATTATACCAGTTGATGTTGCGTTTTTTAGGAGCAATAGGAGGCTCCCTCTTCTCTTCGTTGTACCTGTATAGCCCCAGCCCTATCAAGTCGGCTATGGTGACGGCGCTCTCTACCCCCTGGCCATTTTGCACTCTAGGCCGGATAAGCACTTCCAGAAACTTGTTTGGTGTCTTGGAGAATGCGGCGTAGATGCGGATAGTCATGGCCCCCTGTGTTCCCTCTCCATTCAGATGAGCGAACTTCTGAAAGGGCACGCTTGACTTGTACCGCTTGGCTTTGATCGCCGCGGAGAGCAGACTTTGAGGTTGAACGACGCTCAGGGGTCGGATGGTGCTCATCGGCCGTGGAGGCGGCAATGCTTTGAAAACGGATGGAGGAGCGGCCGCTTGTGAAACGCGGATCGTAGACTGCCTGGTAAAATTCCTCGGCGGTGTGCCCACCACTTGCCGAGTCGGGGATGCGTTGATGGGGTTGTTCTCCACGACGTCCAGAATCGAGGCTTCGTCAATGCTCGCAACGTACTCTCCCGACATGTCTGAGCCCTCATCCGAGTCATCGTCGTCCTCGTCCTCTTCGCGGAGCAGTGAAGGATCACCAAGCTGCACGCCTGGCGAAGGCTCCTCGTTGATCTTGTCTTGCATCCTCATGGCCCTGGTTGCCGCTCGCGCTGCCTCCCTGTGCCTGTACGCGACTGGCATGTCAAACTCGTTTTCGGAGGACACTTCGCTGCTGGTCACCGTGTCTCGCCGTGGCCGCCCCGGCAAGATATTGAGTGATGACTGGGAGCCTCGCCTGGGGGCTCGAGGAGACGTGTTCATAGGTTGAAGGTGCGAGGCCTGGCCAGGCGAAGATCCCGCGCGGTGGCGTACGGGCATCTTGGCAAACTTTATCTGCTGCGCCGCCCGGTGCTCAGATTCATCCTCGCTCTCGTCGCTAAAGTCACTGCTGTCGTCCTCTTCCATCTGCTCGCGGCGCCTGCGCCTCTTTGTTGCTGCCCCCGGGCCCATTGTGTCGGCGCCACCGCCGGTAAGCAAACCGCCATCTTCATAGCCATCTTCCAGCGTAAGGCCAGCTTGCCGCGGCGCCTGGAAGTATTCTGAGGCGATAGCAGTGGGTATCGGTGGAGAATGGGTGCGTTTTACATGTGACGAGTTCGGCCGCCAGCCAGCTGACTTGAATGGCACGGTGTTGATGCTGCTGTCGTTGACGCTGATGAGTCGCTCGCCTACGCCGTCGGCGATCTCGTTAAGGTAGCCGGTGCGAAGCTGGTACGTCACAAGCCTAAAGAGGAGGACTTGGTTAGCTATGCGCATCGATAATAGTCGGCGAACCATTTCCACCGTCTCCTGGGATCCGTCGACTTACTCTTCTAGCTGGATGAGAGACATGGTGACGGAGGATGGTTGAAGCACGCTGACGAGAGATGGAAGCTATTTCGAGCCGGTGTCGCGTTTATAGGATTGAACTTGGTGTCTAGTCATGTGCCATTGAGTTCTCACATGTTTGCCCAGCACAAGCCGGGCTTGATGGAGGACCAGAGGATGATGGAGAGACGTTGCTTGTGAGAGGTCGAGGGTTCTGGGAGCTTATCGTGGGGTAGGATAATCAGGACCCCTGCTTTAGCGCCTGGAGCGCTTCACATGCGCTAAAAGGGACGAATAGGTGCTGTAGTATGTATCCACTACACGTCACTTTCGTCGAGGCTCAGCTTGTCGATTTCTGTTTCTGCAACTCTTCAAACAGCCCGACTTGCGATCGCCTCATCATAACCACACAACTGGCCCGCTTATCCTAAGCTTCTGAGTAGCAGAATGGCTCTTGTCGATTATTCCGATTCCGAATCGGAGGCCGAGGTTGACGCGCCGAAGCCCGCTGTCAAGGCCACGGCTCCGAAGAAACCTGCATTCCAAAAAGTCGTCGATCGATCAAACCCGGGCAAAATCATCGTCAACCTTCCCCAGGCCGCCTCTTCCAATGATGACGGCGCATCTAATGGCGATGGGCCACCAGCGAAACGCGCGCGCACGGGCGGAAGCGGCGGTCTCTTTTCCGGTTTCAACTCGTTTCTCCCGCCGCCAAAGAACGCGGCAAAGGCGACGCTGAGCAAACCCTCAACCAGCCAAGCTCGTCCCGGCATCCATCTCAAAACTAGCGCAGAAAAGGGATTCAGTCGTGATGAAGAATCTTCAGGCAGCTCCGGCAATACAGATGCCGCACCTGGAGGGCTGAGCTTACCGCCCCCTAAACGACCAGCCGAACCGTCAATACCGGATACAATGAAGCCTGCCGAAGAGGTGAAGCTTGTGGGGAAGCCATTGATGTTTCGGCCTCTCTCTGTTGCTCGGAATATGAAAAAGAAGCCCATCAAGAGCACGGCCGCATCAGCGTCGAAATCATTGGCCTCGACACAAGCCGTGACCTCGGCTATCAGCACAGCACCAGAACCGGCTGCCGCCCCAGCGCCGCCCCCGAAAAAGATATCACTCTTCTCACTGCATGTAGAGGAACCGTCGGCTCCTGCATCTGCGTCAGAAGAAAGGGGGGCTTACGAACCACTCTTTGAAACTGGAGAATCATTGAATCCGTATTCTAGGAATGGATTAGACGTTTATTCCCAGCAAATGAACAGCAATCAGATGGCCGCAGCCGCAGCACCACCAACATCAGATACGAGAACAGAGTCGCTAGATAGTATCGCTAATGACTTGAATCTTTCGGCCGCAGCGAGACGAGAGCTGTTTGGGAGGGGAGGCCAAGGACAGACGGCTCAGAAACTCATCAACTTCAACATGGATCAGGAATATCAACACAACGAAGAGCTTAGAGCTGCTGGCGAGCAGCAAACCCACAACCCGATCCGCTCCATACAGAGCGGCAAGCACAGTCTCCGACAGTTGGTACAGAATGTGTCCAACCAACGGGAGGCTTTGGAGGAGAGCTTTGCAAAAGGCAGAAGCAACCGCCGGGAAGCTTCGAGCCGCTACGGCTGGTAATGAATTCAACAGTATGTACGATTTGGAGGCATCAGATTTGTTTAGCGACATGAAAAGCATTGATTTGTATTTTCCTCCCTATGTGTGCGAATTGCATCGCCAAAATACCCTCTCCAGAAAGAAAACGCCAATTCACCGCGCTTGCCCACACGAAAGTAGAACTAAAGTATATAACATGAGATTTTTGAAGAGAAGATTTAAAGAAAGAAAAAAACGTTCATATGCCACGTCACTTGATACGGTATCTCCTGATAAAAAAAGCATCAGAAGGTTTCCACCGCAGCTGTTTTACCTATGTTCAGCCCGGTGCCGCCCATAAGGAAACCCCATTCACCGCGGGTCACTGGCGATATGTCGTCGTATACGTGAGGCGTCATAGGTCCTATAGCAGGCGAGTGGACTTGCAGTTCCTTGTTAGTGGCCGGGCTCAGCATCTGGTCGATTGTGAACCGGCTGTTCCACATGGAGGCCGGGGATCGATCACTCGGCCGTGGCGTGTGGGCTTCATCGTCGGAATCGCTGCCCTTTGTTGCCTTGTCGTCGTCTGGGGGCTCGGGTTTGGGCGAGAAGTCGGTCTGCAGCTTGAGCGAAGGACCGATTCTGCGAGGCGTCGGAGGCCGGGAGAGCTTGACGGCCGTCATAGCAACCCTGACGATGCCCTCGTCGAGGATCGTGCTCGAGGGGCTGAGACTGCCGTCCTCCCAGTCGTCAACGATTTTGTTCTTGGGCGGGAGATGGAGCACGAAGGGTTTAGGCGGCCGGTCCAGGGGCATGCCGGCAATGCCGCCGATGAGGTCCGGGCCGCCGTAGGCTCGCCGATACATGCGGTCGAGATCGGTGATGGCGGCGTTGCTGACGCTGAGCCAGTCGTAGGACCGGAGGAGGTCTGCCCTGGTGACCTTGCGGCCGTTGTTGGCCAGCACGTAGCGGCGCAGCTCGTCGACGGCGTCTTCGAGGCGTAAGGCCGAGGATGTCTTGGAGTAGCTGGACAGGGCGCTCTTGATGCTGTACAGGCGGTCGAGGGAGAGGAGGGTTAAACCATCTGACGAGAAGAGGATTTCGTTCTGGACGACGGAGCTGTGGAAGAGTTGGGTGGTGAGATCGTGGGTGCTGGGGCTTGTAAAGGGGACAAGCCATCCACTCCTGAAGACGAAGCTTTTGTCAATATACATTCTTCTCTCTCTCTCTACCTCTCTCTCTTTCTTCCTATCCTTTAATATGATTGAGAACTGGGGAGCATATCCTGCGCTTACCCAACGCCAAACTTGTTCCCCGCTTTGATGAGGGTGCTCTTCAGAATCTTCTCTGTCCGTGGCGACACATCACCCGCATGGAAGCAGCGGAGGCCAGTGCAACTGGGCGTCGGCGGCCCGTTGCTGTCAGTGGTCGTCAATGACGATGTCGTCGACGGCGTCATCGGCGGTGGCGACAAGGGCGTGGTAGGGGAGAGCGGCCACCGGAACCTGGGACTAGGCGACGGCTCAGCAAGAGGATACGAGATGGGCGGAACGGCACTCCTAGGGCTCGATCCGACGACATGCTGCGAGGCAGATCTCATGAAATGCTTCAGGGCTACAACGGGGCTGGAGAATCCGAGCCGACTGCTGCCGGAGCTGCCACCAGTGAGAAGGGGCGAATCCGGGGTTCCGGGCGTCGAATGGGGATACGGCGAGGGGATCGAGTTGAGCAGCTGGTAGTCCCTCTTGACGATGATGAGCGTCAGATGGACGGCCTTTTTAGCCAGTCGACTGGAGGTGTACTCTAGCACCGGGACGAGATGAGGCGCGATATAGTGGGCGTCGAGAACGGACGGGCCGGCCTCGAGGGGCGAGGAGATGCGGTCCTTGAGCGGCGTCATGGTCTGGATCTCATCGAAGGATCACAAAGATTTATTCAAAAAAAGGAGAGTCGGAACGTCGTCGCCCCAGAAATGCCTCTTCCCAGCGTCTTCGTCGTCGGTCATGCCCCCCCTCCAGGGTGAACTCCAGGGTGAAGATTCTGGCTGAATGCTGCCGCCGCCGTCCGGGACCGACGTCGTGGAGAGCAGAGGAGCAGAGCGGAGCCGGAGACGGACGACCGGCGCTCAAGTTATATCACTCTTGGAACAGCAAACAAAACAACTAGTACTACTACCGTATGGCATTGCTATCGAACAACAAAGACCACAGGCAGGCCCGCAATGTCACCTGAAGACGAGCCCCAGAAGTCAAATCAGCGGGGCCCCCTGCGTCGAGAGTTATTTTTGACAAAGGTTGTTTTTCTTTGTTGAAAACACCACACATTGCGCTAGGGCGGCCCATGCATCGAGCCCGGCGCGTAAAGGGGACACACACGCCTGCTGCTGGTACTGCTAGTACTACTACTAGCTTTATATGGGACACGGCAAAGAGTGCATATACTACTATGTACAGTATTCCACATGCGCTGTTACAGTATGGAATGGGTGGCATGGGCATGTGGTCAGCCCTGGATCGAGAGAGTTTCCACTTACATGGACGCCATGCAGAAGATTTGAAACTGGCCCCGTCGGCCCCGCCACGGGAACAGTTGGGAACCATTCGGGAGCTCTGTCCCGCTTACGAGTGAAGCAAAAGATGCGTCTCAGTCACGCCACGATGAAGGCTGAAAGGATTCGGGAGGGTTTCACAGAGAGCCTCGCATCTAGGTCCTACCAACAAAGCCCTTCTGGGCTGTCGTATAGGACAAACAGACAAGCAAACAACCCAAGGACAAAGGGAAAACCCGATGAAGCGATTATTGCTGCAATGTTCCTATTTTGGCTATCGCCCCCCCTGTCACCGCTAGGACACGATGTGTTGGTGGGGAGTGGACTCTGATTCGCCGGTCACATCAGGTCGGCGGCTAAACATGGTTGGGGTTTATTTTTATAGACGGGCTCTGGACGGCTATTGGCCGAACGGCGTTGACGATGGCGCTGGGAAACCTTGCATCTAACATCTGCATGATGCTTAGTGTGGTGTTTCCGAGGATGGGAATCCCATCGGTGGGATGTGATGCGATTGCAAGGGGGGGACAAA
The DNA here is from genome assembly GCA_010015515.1 of Trichoderma sp. TW21990_1. Lineage (NCBI taxonomy): Eukaryota > Fungi > Ascomycota > Sordariomycetes > Hypocreales > Hypocreaceae > Trichoderma > Trichoderma sp. TW21990_1. The sequence continues at coordinate 338,183 of WXUD01000012.1, read as the reverse complement.
GGAAAAGCAGCGTGGTTTTTCTAGAACTGGGTTAGTCGATGTGATGCGGAAAAAACTGGTGGGACAAGATGGAAAACTGGTGATGCTATTTTTAATGCTTCTGTATGGAACGGAAATGCATTGCGACCTTGTTTTCGGAGCGAGGGGATTTTCTTTCGCCCCCCCCCCCCTTTTTTTTTTCCCATTTCTTCCCATGTGGCGGCAGAGGAAGAAGCTGGATCGAGTGGGGATTTGGCGGGGTTTATTTGCTTGGAATTGATGTGTTGTCCCTGCATAAGGATAGAGGCTAGATTCGATCGCTGGGTTGCTGTTGGTGTGCTTTGATGCGGCTGAAAGGGTAGCGTGTGATGAGGTCGGGGAGGGTGTGCAGGTTGTGATGCTGAGTGGATTGTGTTGTGATTGACGCCGTGGCTGGATATGCTGTTTCAGTTGATGCTGGTTGACGACGATATATTGGCTTTGGATATTTATATCTTGGATGTATGGGTATTCTTTGTTGGAAACCATGTTGATCAACTGTCGCTTGACTGCACTGCGATGTGAGGGCGGGTGTTGTTTTCAGCATCATATCAATTAACTATGTGAACTCAACTATCTGTCTAAAAATTCGCTCCATCTAAAACTCGTGTATGTATCTAATAACAAAAGAAATCCATAGCATCCAACCAATTAGACCATCTCATCAGCAACATAAACTTTTCCAAAACTCAATAAAACTTAGTAGAGATCCTTGTGCGAAGCCTTGATCAAGTCGGCGCCCTTCTCGCCAACCATGTAGACCGAGTTCTGGATTCGGCAGTCAGGGATGACAGGCATGATGGAGGCGTCAATGAGGCGGAGGTTCTTGACGCCGTGCACCTTGAGAGCCGGGTCGACGACACCCTGCTCGATGTTCTTGGAGAGACGGGCACTGCCACAAGGGTGGAAGGCAGTCTGGCATCGGTCGAGAACGACCCGCCTCATCTCGGCGTCGTTGTCGAGAGGCATGTCCCAGGGGTACTCGTCGACAACCAGGTCCTTGAAGCCCTCACCCTTAGTCAGGAGGTCGTAGCTGAAGCGGATACCCTCGCGCATGGCAATGATGTCCAGCTCGCTCTCGAAGAAGTTGAGGTTGATGTTGGGGTTGTCCAAGTAGTTGGCACTGTTGAGGGTAACCTCACCAGGCTTCGAGATGGGTCGCACCAAGTCGACGACGACGGTGGTGTGAGCGCCAACCTTGGGGACAGGGTAGTGCCACTGGAAGGCACTGCCGAAGATGGAGACAAAGTCCAGCTCGAAGTGAGGCTGGCCATCGGGGCAGAGAGGATCCTTTCCACCGTTGGCGGCAACAGCCTTGCTGTAGACAGGGTCCTTGGCAAGGTACTTGTCAATTCGGGGGAAGCCAACCATCTCGAGGAAGCCGGAGCCAACAGGGCCAGAGAAATCCTTGTCGTAGGCAGCATGGGCCTCGGCGTTGGCGGTGTTCTTGCGGAGGATGGTGTTGTCCATGCCAAACTCGTCCTTGACGCGGAGGACGAATGGCACAGCCGGATGGTCAATCAGGTTCTGGCCAACGTGGCGGGAGTCGACAATGCATTCAATGTTGTGCTTGGCCAACTCTCGAGCAGGGCCGATACCACTGAGCATGAGAAGCTGGGGGCTTCCGTAGACACCCTGAGACAGGATGACTTCGCGGTCGGCATAGAAGCTGAGCTCCTTGCCGTCGGCCTGGACAACGGTGACACCCCTGCAGGTGCGGTCGGCATAGTCGATGAGGAGCTTCTTGGAGTGCACCTCGGTGAGGACAGTGATGTTGGGCTTGTTCTTGAGGAAGAGGAAGCTGCCATTTCGCTGACCCTTGTAGATGGTATCGGCGCAGTGGTACAGACCAATCATCTCACCATCGTAAATGTTCTCAGTCAGGGGCTCGCCCATGGAAGTCCAAGCTTTGGTAAGGGCATCGCGGAAAGGAGCCATCTCAGGGAGCAGTTCGGCGTGGGAGACGTTGATGGGGCCGCCAGTGCCAATCTTGGCAAGCTCAGGGTCATAGAGGCCTTCGTCATCGTGGTAGGTGACACTCTTTCGCAGATAGGGGACAAGAGGATCCCAAGTCCACTCTTCACCACCGTACTCAGCCCACATGTCAAAGGTAGGCTTGCATCCAGGGATCCAGGTGAAGTAGTTCAGAGAAGAGCTACCACCGAGGATCTTGCCACGAGTGTTGGGCTTCTCAATACGCTCGTAGTCGTCGCGCTTGACGAGGGTTGTCTTGTAGGCCCAGTCATGTTTGCTACCGCGGAGGTTCATGGCGTTAGAGGGAGTCATGATCTCCTTCATCTGGTCGGGGTTGGCAACACCGGCTTCGACAATGAGGATGCGGACATTAGGGTTCTCAGCGAGACGTCCAGCAACGGTGTTACCGGCAGTGCCGCCACCGACGACGATGAAGTCGAAGCGGTCTCCAGAGTTGATGGGAGCGGTGGAAGGCATGGTGAAATTATTTGATTGAATTGATGGATTAGGTGTAAAGGTTTGGTTGTTGGTAGTGGTAGTTTGATACCGAGTAGCTGTTTGGTTGTTGTATGAATATCAAATACTAGTCTTGTATGGAACTGATTGTTTGATGTTATTGGCAGTTGTTGATGATGGGTGTTTTGGTGTTGTGGTTGTCGATTTTTTGGTGGTTGAATTGGCGAATTGGTTTCTATGATGCTGATGCTGATGCTGATTGTTGCTGATTGCTTTTATGTGTTGATTGTTGTGATGCTGTTGTGAGTGATGAATCCCAAAACCATGCCGTCCATCACCCCCATCTTATATCCTTCGTTCTTCGCATCTTCACCCTCATCGTCATCGTTATCGTCATCATCTTCATCTCATCTCGGGTCCTCGGCTTCAAGCGGTGTCAGAATCGCCTCCTGCATCTTGTACGCGAGGCTCTCGGGCGTCGTCATGCAAGATCCAAGGCTGCCGAAACCCACCCACCCTGTACGATGATGCTGATGGCAAGTAGATTGGTGCAGAAGCCGAATTTCTCCTTTGCATCTGCAGGGAATACGCAAGGCTGCTCCACTGCGAGGCTGAGAGCGCCCGTTTCTCGGCATCCAGCCACACACAAGCCGTCTCGGCTGCCATTGGCCGATAATCGCCAATCGACGTCATCAGCTGCTATTCAGCGGCTGCCATTGGTGTATAAACCTTGCCAGGCTCGCGGCGGTTCGGCGTCGTAGTCGGTGGAGCCCACGGAGATTTCTCGTTCTCCAATCAGCATCTTCCTTGTATCCGAGTGAATGTCTCCGATTGGCTCGGAGAAAGCGCCTGCGTTTTTTTCTGCCGCTTCCCAATATGCATACCGAACTCCCGAATCAGGGATTGCCGACAGCATTTTTCAAGATTTGATACTGTTTTATTCCCTCGTACGCGTTTATCTCACTTTAGCTGCATAAGGCTGATGCATCTGTAGATGAAGTCGCGGCTCTGACGGCAAGTGACGGACTTCCCTGTTGTTTCGACAACGTGTGGAGCGAGTATGGGGCTTCTACAACGCCCGACTACGCAGCCCACATCAAAACATCAGTACTATCATCAACAAGCATACTTCCAACTCTCTAGCGATGCCATCATTGGACAGCTATGTACCAAGGTACATTTAAGAAATCTTTCCGAGTGGAGACCCGATCGACGGTTGCCCGGGGCCCCACTCATACGGCCAAGACGGTTCGGATGGAACTCGGTCGGGAATCGGGAGTGAGCGTCATTCTGTGGCTACGCAACACTCTGTGTATACTCTATGATGTAGAATATGGCGTATAGCTTTGCGAAATGCTAAACTCAAGGAATGGCTTGAATCATGCCGATGTGAGTAAAAAACCGGAACAAGTAGGACGGAGGGAAACCGGACGAGATACATAGGTAGAATCAAGTATATCAGTCATATATCCCCAGAACTCAGTGCCACATCAATCATCCTCCATCCTTATCGCTATCCTCCATCTTGATACTTGGTCCATCGCAACCGCAATCTCATATTCCAACATCATGTCTTCGTTTTACACCGGTGCCGAGGGTATGCCTCCCTCTTCCCATTCCATTAAACTTCATTAATACTTGGCATTTCAACTAATACGATGTACTTCAAGGTTGTCCGTACCCTAATCCTGCCACCAGCGTACAAGTGCGCAATGGCTCAGGAGGTGGCCTCGTGCTGCTTCAAGACACCCAGCTGATTGAGACCCTGGCTCACTTTAACCGTGAAAGAATCCCCGAACGGTAAGATTCTCGACATATTATTGAATCGTCTTAGTTTCGTCTAAGCACACTGTAACTAACACTAAGCTTCTTATTTCAGTGTTGTTCACGCCAAGGCTGCTGGGTAAGCTCCGCCCACTTATAACTTATACACAACATCCACAGAGCAATATTGACAAGAAATCAGTGCTTATGGTGAATTCGAGTGTACACACGACTGCACCGACATCACCTCTGCAAGCTTCCTCAACACGGTTGGAAAGAAGTCAGATGTCCTCCTCCGTATCTCAACCGTCGGTCCTGAGCGAGGCTCTGCCGACACTTGCCGAGATGTCCATGGCTGGGGCATGAAGATTTACACTGACGAAGGAAACCAAGACTTTGTCTGCAACAACATTGTAAGCTGTCGGAATGACGATGAATAATTTGGCACTTTTGCTAACGGATTTGGTAGCCCGTCTTCTTCGTCCGGGATCCCATCAAATTCCCCTCGCTTAACCGCTCTCACAAGCGCCACCCTCAAACAAACTTGGCCGACTCAGATATGGTACGTCGTTCCCTAAACTGCTATTTAAAAGTCAAAGTGATATACTAACATATCTTCCTTAGTTCTGGGAGTAAGTGCCCTTTCAAGCAAAACAACATCGTGTATTGAATTAAAAAGAACCGTATCTAATGTGATGCCACTTACAGCTTCCACCTTGGCAACCCTGAAGGTATCCACGCCCTCATGCACCTCTTCAACGACCGAGGCACTCCGGCGTCTCTGCGTAACATCAACGCCTACAGCGGCCACACATACAAGTTCACCAAGGAGGTAAGGCAGCTTCCTACCTTAGGTTAGGTCCAGCGACCCATACTAACCCGATTTCTTTCGAAATAACAGGACGGCAGCTTCAAGTACATTAAGCTCCACCTCAAGGCCCAGGAAGGCGTCAAGAACTTCACCGCCGAGACTGCCACCAAGGTCGCCGGTGAAAACCCTGACTTCCTTACCCAGGACCTCTTCGAGGCCATTGAGCATGGAAACTTCCCCAAGTGGGACGTCTTTGTGCAGGTTATGGACCCCAAGGAGGCTGAGACTTACAAGTGGAACATCTTCGACATGACCAAGGTGTGGCCTCACAAGGATTTCCCTCTGCGCCAGATTGGTCGTCTGACGATGAACCGTAACGTGAGTTTTGTTTCCTTTCCTTTCTTTCCATTGTTATGGTTTGCTTGATTGAAGAGAGTTTCTAACTAGACTTAGCCCCAAAACTACTTTACCGATATCGAGCAGGCTGCCTTTTCACCATCCACCATGGTTCCCGGCATTGCCCCATCTGCCGATCCTAGTATGTCACAAACACTCCCAGTACTTTTCGAGTCAAAGCATGCCATTTGCTAATCATATGCATCTTAAACAGTCCTGCAAGCTCGCATGTTTGCCTATCCCGACGCTGCCCGATACCGCCTCGGCGTCAACTACCAGCAGCTGCCCACCAACCGAAGCAAAGTCCCTGTTTACACCCCCTTCCAACGTGATGGCTTCATGAACTTCACGGACAACTACGGCGCCGACCCGAACTACGTCAACTCGTCGCTCAAGCCCACAACATTCAAGGCTGCCGGCAAGGTCAAAAGCACGATTACCGAGCATGAGAAGTGGGTTGGAGAAGTCAGCAGCTTTACTAGCCAAATCGGACCAGAGGACTTTGAACAGGCGACAGCTCTGTGGCACGTCCTCGGCAGTCAGGAGGGCCACCAGGAGCGATTTATTAACAACTTGGCGGGCCATTTGTCTGGAGCCAAGAATGTGACGATCCGAAGTAGGGTCTATGGTGAGTCAATGAAAGAGTACTTCCCCGTGTGATGGTATTTGAGTGCTAATTGGTTTGTCGGTAGAATATTTTTCTTATGTCGACAGGGATCTTGGAGCTCGCCTCCGACAGGTTACTGAAGCCAAGGTTGCCGCCTAAATCGTCGAGGATTAATGTTTGTTTGTTTGTTTTATTATTTACGTCCACTAAGTAAACTAGTTACATAAGTCCTCATCTGGGCACTAGGACGGTAGGAGCCGCAGTTCAGAGTCCGCGTTCGCTACGTTTCAATGTGACAAAGGGAAGGGGGTGTCAATCTATATCTGGGGGGGGGGGGGCCGTAGGGGCTGGTTTCCTCCACTAGTTTCTGAAATTCTTTGTATCCTTTTTCGCCGAGCAGGTAGGTGAGATGTGTGGCTCCCCACAGGAGTTCTTTCTCCGGGATGTCTGGTAGGAAGGGGGCCACCATTCGGCATTCTACGAAGTGTCCTTGTGTTTTGGGTTCGCCGCACTTGCAAATGGGTCGCGCCTCGTGCCCGAACCTCTCGTGGTATTCCTGGAAGTCTCCGTGTCCCGACCTCTCGGCCAGGAGTCTGTGAAGGATGGTTCGTGGCAGCTGTAGCTCTGGTGGCATCGCCGGGGCGCTCAGCTTCCACCGTTTGTAGTACCTGGGGGCGTTCTGGTGCCAGTATGTCTCCGGTGCTTGCTTCCTCTCCACCTTCACCCATCTCTTGATGTGGGTGATCGTTGAGACGTTGCTGGTGATTCCCAGGAGCTCTGAACCCTCCTTTGCTAGTTTGTCTGCTTTCTCGTTCCCTAGTATGTCTTTGTGTCCTGGTACCCAGGCGACCCTAGTGGTGACATGTGGTTGTAGTTCTTTGGCTATTTTTCTTAATCCCATGTAGGCGCCTTGTGACGAGGCCGGCGTGGTCCCTAGGATCCCGTCCACCACCGACGAGTTGTCGAGGAAGAGGAGAATTTCCTTGACGTCTGGGTTTTCCCTGGCCCTTGTTCTGGCTAGTTTCATGGCTTCGAATGCTCCGACCGCCTCCGCGTCGTATACTTCGGCGTTGGGGAGGAAACCGCACGCGGAGGTGACTCTGCAGTCGTGGAAGGTGACCGCTCCCCATCCTGTGTTTCCTGCTCCGTCCTGTAACCCGTCCGAGTAAGCAAGGATAGCTGGCCCGGGTAGGGAGTCTAGGAGCTCGAGATGTTTTTCCGTTGCTTTTGCCTTGCCTAGGCCGCGGAAGTCTGGTCCTGCTAGTACTGCACCGTTGTTTTTCGCAAAGAGGGAGGGTCTGATAGTCTTGCCGACTAGGGCGGCGGTCCGCTGTAGTCTGGTTCTGGGGAGGCTGGGGGGGAGCTTTTTGTCGATTCTTTTGCCCACGGGGTGGTTCCTGTCTAGGCCAGCGAATCTCGCTGACGTGCGGAGTCTGGCCTGCGCCAGGGCTACTGCTGCTGTAGGGATCCCGGACTCTCTGTGCGCGACGACTGTGTTCGTGGTTTTCCAGGCAGGGATAACTGCTCTGGCCGCTGTTCGGAAGACTTTGTCTATTTTGTCCACTAGTCCGGTGATGCCCGTAGACACTTGTTTGTCCGGGTGGGTGGCGCTCTGTCTTTCGTTCCCTGGCCACCACCGTCGAGGATTAATACGGGTATGGTTTGAATCATAGATGAAAGAGCTCAAAATTATTTGGGATATTGTATTTGATGTGAGGGGAATGCAATACCTGTTTTATACGAAAATAAAGCAATATAACGCAGAATATAACAGTTATTCCGTATTAACCACAAAATGAGCTTTCACCAATTTGCTGCATCTAGTATTTTTACGTGCACCCACTAGCTTGCTCATTGATCTCTTGGATAGCACCTCTAATGCGTAAGTCTGCTGGTGCTCCATCAAATGATAGTGACTTCGCCCAAATCTCCGTTACTTGTAAGAGACTTCTATCTTACGGGAGGGAGAAGAGCCTATAAGGCGACTCTCTCTTCCACTCCCTAAGTTGGTCTACCAGTCAAAGCGGCATTCTGTAAGATCTGCCCGATTCTGCTCACTCAGTTGACCCTTGTTTAGACTCAAATACAAAGCTCTAACCTTCTCTTGACACCTCTCAATGGGCTTTGTCCCGAGGGATTTTCGTCTCCAAGAAAAATACCAGGGAACGGTAAGCAGGTTGGCCATGACAACACCGGCGGCTCCCACGGGACGACCATTTGTACAGAGAAAGTAGACGCCACATCTAACATGTAAAACAAAGAATTTTGTAAGTTGGAGTGAAGTTGGAAAGCCTGGGGGGACTTGTACTTGAACTTACAGCGAGCCTAAAGAAGTGGCAGCTGCACCACAATCCCAGTAATTAGGCTGGAGAGTAGAATCACTCGGCGACTCTCTCATCTTGAGCAACTCGAGTGTTTCTTGCAGAGCTAGTAGGTCGCGATTAAGGCTGTCGTGTGATATTTTGAGGCGCTATTGCTCTCTCGTCGTGCCTGCGGCATTTGGATCTGGTTCTCGCACAGCTAGGTCTGTAGATAAAATACGTTAGCATCTCATAGTGCTGATTGTTTTTGAGCATTCGTACCTGTGGAGGGAACCTCTTCAACCAAGTCGTCGACCTCGTAAACACGCCGTTCGTCGTGCACCCTCTGTAAGCAGTCTAAATACTTATTCAGATACCTATCCGCGGAGTAATGCTGGATTTCGAAATCATCCCACAGTTCGTGGTCAATCTCATCATCAGTTTGGCACTTGGAGATGACATTCTGGAGTCGTAGGGATACATGGAAGTCAGGTGGAATAAGCGCAGTGGCCACACTAGGAGTTTGTTTGTCACCGGAAACCGACATTCTGACACAAGTTGGAGAAGAAAGTTAAAGGATGTATACAGATAATTCGGGGATAATGAGACCGAGAAGATGGATGGATGGAAATCATGTGCGGCAATAGACTAAACTCTTTCCGTATTTGTGGCCAGATTCCTTGAGCCAGCCTCGCCACGAGAGGAATACGTCAGGTTCTGCAGACAAGCAGATAGTTGGCAGGATGGTTGGGCCATACGACCAATATTCCGAGTGCCACGTCAACGCGGTGATGAATTTGGTGTACGTCTAAATGAAATAGTTGGAGGAGCTAGATAATCGTTGATGCACGTCTTGCGCATATTCTTGAAATATGATTGCATAGAAATCAAGCTGGTCCGGCCCACCATAGTTGGGCAGCGCTGGATTTGACGACACACTTGCATATTGTTGCTTGGATTCAGAGGCTTTGAGTGGCTTTCACATATGGATGACCTCTATTATGATACCATTCGCACGAGGCTCTTCTAGGGGAGCTTTGCCTTAACTAAGAGTGTCGTTAATCTCTGTTCATCTTCCCCACGATTTTTTTCTGCCATAGCATCATCTTTATATTCACAGAGACTAGTATTTCGAGTCAAAAGAGCTTTTATTTTTCCTGGGAGACTGTGACGCTATGTTAAGATATCCTAAAGATCGTGACGCCAAGTCAACATCTCCTGAAGATTGTGATGCCAAGTCAGAATCTGCTGAATATTGTGATATCAAGTCAGAATCGCCTGAATATTATGACGCCAAGTCAATCCCGTTCAACAGATGAAGGCGCTGCAACCAAGATGCTTGTTGTCCACCTTCAAGTATGGCACTACGCAGCTCAAGGGAGAAGCCCCGATATCAACAGATCTTTTGGTGACCTCTTTCGCAATGTCGAAGATTGGGTTGTGGTTAAAGGAGAGATTGATGAAGCCACAGGCCCAAACTCCGATGATAGATTTGTCCCAGTTGAGGTAAGTATCACCCCCCATGAACGATTGATACTCTTCATACTGCCTATTCTTGTGAACAAAGAGTAACTCGTCCAATATGCATATATAGGTGAAGTTCCGTCACCGAAAATTTGCGTGTGACCACCAGGGGGAAGACTCAAGGGCCGCCGTCCGGAAGCTGTTCTTCAAAACTTCACCACAGTTCATCTACCAGTTCTTCATCAAAAACAAGAGCACACCCTACAACGTGAACATCTTTCCGGTCAATGCCCCAAAGAATTTCGAAGCGCGCTATATGCATGTTTATGTTCTAAACCAACTTGTAATCCGTATTAACAGCTTTATCGTTCCCGCCCCGGTGAGTACGATAAGTGCGTCCATCAGGGTGAATTATGATAAAGCTTTCTTGGAAGAGAGGATGGCAGAGGGGGGAAATGAGTGAATGGCCTGAAAGGTGAGCAGGGAGTAAAATAGGTGAATAATGAACGGAAAGATGTACCTACAAAAAGTAAATAAAAAGGTAGCTAGCTACTTTCTCTACCTACCTACCAGGTACCTATACTTTCTCTACCTTCTCTACCTTCTCTACCTTTCTCTGAAATAGGCTTCCGACAGATTGCGGCTCGCACCTTTACCTGCTGTTTAAGAATCGAGCGGCAGATCATTAACTTCCGTCATAATTCGAAGCCACGGCTTACTCAAGCCGGTTTCTACACTGCGCAAATTCGACGAGCTGCTCCATCAGAAATACACATTTTAGTGATGAGTAGCTTCCAACGACTACAGGAGTATTCCATTACACCATGAGTAAACTTGACTGAATAAAAAAAAACTGTACAAACGAATATAGTTACGCCTGATAACATATAATACATCCCACACATCTTTCAATTCAGGGTACGTCAAAAAGATGCCGAATCCCCGCTGACCAACCCGCACCCTCCGATTGGCCGCTCCAATCTCGGAAACCCTTCGGATACTATCCCCAAATAGACCCTCTCCATCGTGACGTCACAGACTTCCCAGCTTTAGCATCTCACCCGCAAAGCTTCAGATGCTTCCAAAGAGGAAAAAGAAAAGAAAAAGCATATACTAATGCCAATAAATGAAAGCGGCTAATCCCAATCCAAAGTGCTGCTACCAAAGATTCTTGCTCATCACACCATTGAGATTTTTTTTCCTTTTTGTAAATAAATAAGCAAAACCTCTCCCTCGTCTCGATACCTTTGATTCCGTCCCTTTTCTGCTTGGATTGAGGTATGGACGTGATAGTCAATCGCATCGCTACAAGTGCCGTGCAGATTCGAAGCCAGAGACTCGTTCGACTTGATTGCGGGCAGAGCTGCCATCGTCTGTTTGTAGCCCAGTCTCAGTCTCGATTCCGTCAATCAAGACCCCGCTCGTCGCTCTCAGTATCACGACGGCCCTCATCTTCATCTTCATCGTCCTCACTCTCTTCCACACATAAACACTCCGTGCCTCTCCTCCACTCATCACCACCATCACCAGCATCAATATCAACAAACACCATGAGCGCCCCCCAAGCCGTCCAGGCCCCCCTCACAAAGGCCGCCACCTTCCTCATCCTCACCATCAACCCATCTCCCTCATCCCTCAAAACCATCCGCTCCACCCTCTCCAACATCGACGGCCTCTCCAAAAACGTCGCCCTGCGCGACCTCAACTCCCAGTTCTCCTGCACCGTCGGCATCGGCTCCGACGCCTGGGACCTCCTCGCCGCAGACACCGGCCTGCGCCGCCCCCGGGAGCTGCACCCCTTCCGCCCCGTCTCCGGCGCCCGCCACACGGCCGTGTCCACCCCCGGCGACCTGCTCTTCCACATCCGCTCCGACCGCCGCGACATCTGCTTCGAGTTTGAGCGCCAGCTTCTGCTGCAGCTCGGAGACGCCGCCTCCGTCGTTGACGACACCCAGGGCTTCCGCTACTTCGACGCCCGCGACCTGCTGGGCTTCGTCGACGGCACCGCCAACCCCGTCGGCCCCTCCGTGCCGGACGCCGTGCTCATCGCCGACGAGGACTCGGCCTGCGCCGGCGGCAGCTACGTCGTCGTGCAAAAGTACGTCCACGACATGCGCGCCTGGACCGGCCTATCAACCGAAGCCCAGGAGGCCATCATCGGCCGCACCAAGATGGACAACATGGAGCTCGACGACCAGCCCGACGGCCACCAGCAGCCGCACAAGACGCTGGCCACCGTCGAGGACGAGAACGGCGTCGAGCACAGCATCCTGCGCGACAACATGCCCTTTGGCTCGCCCGGCTCCGGCGTCTTCGGCACGTATTTCATCGGCTACTCGCGCCGCCTGTGGGTCATCGAGAAGATGCTGGAGCGCATGTTTGTCGGCGATCCTCCCGGAAAGCACGATCGCATCCTGGACTTTTCCACGGCTCTGACGGGAACCACCTTTTATGCACCGCCGGCTTGGGTCTTGGGCCGGCTCGCCTCCGACTGATGTCTTGCTGACAATCTGGTGACGTGTAGTACTCCGGTAGCTATGGTAGTACCAAGACGTTAGACGGCATGCACTTCAAGTACGTGCAGATGTATATACTTACATTAATTGTATTCACCCTATCAACCAACGCAGTCCATGTAAGCTAGATGACGTTATCTAGGAGTAGCCAGGCTCTACAACATACGGTCCAACACTCGTAGTCGGCCGAGTCTCGGCATCTTTCGGGGACAACACTGCTCGCAAACAAATAGTATTAAGGCTAAGCTTCGTCTCAATCACAATCTGTGTCAGCCTGCCTAGATGGTGATGCGGCTGCCCTTTGCTAAAAAAAAAAAAAAAACCAAAGGCCAAAGAAAAAGAGGGGAAAAAAAAGAGGAAAGAAAAAAGAAAACGATTAGTATAACATTGCTTCATACCAGTCTATTCTGCCTTTGCCGCGATTAACAGATCCCTCTCCTTGCCCTAGTTCGTGATTTCGTAAAAGCTATCTCGTAGTGAGCTGGGATTTCCTTGCGCCTTTCGCCCTAGTGTATGCCCAAATCCATCATCTTGGCCTTACTGAACCTGCTCACCCTTGCGTTTCCTTTTGTACCCATTGATTCATACGACGGCGTTTCGTGATTAGTCCGTCTGGGTGAGAAAAAGAGACATGGTGAGGAGGGCGTATGATGAGACCGGCGGTTAAAGTAAGAAGAGAAAACAAAAACACTCCTTCCCCCCAAAAAGAGAGAGAGAGAAAAGAAAACAATATAGAATAGTAAACATCAGCCTGAACCCCGTAAACTCCATACTTGCTTCTCTATCGAAACCAAGCAAGTTTGTTAAACCACCCTTCTTCTAGCAGCAGTAGGTACGTCATATAGTATTTGCATCGTCCGGCTCTTCAATTTGCTGAACTCCAAGGTCCGGCTGACAATCCACTGGATCTGACGAGATGCAAGAACCCTCCCAATCTAAAATGAGTGACGCCAAGTTAGTAGCGGGTCGATAATCCTGGGGACATTGATTAGTTTAGCGGATGGCAAGTAGCATACCGGAACCATCATCCTCCACTTCTTCATCAACAACTAATTTTTTCAAGGAGCTTATGACATCTGTGTTGATGGCATTAGCATGCAACGCATATGAATGAACCCATCATTGGGAGTGGAGGAGTGGATGCATACCATCTTGGAGAGCTCTGAAATCGGCACCGTTGTCGTTGCCTTCCGCGTCTTGACTGAAATAGGTGGCACATTTGCCAACTACTCGTACCACTGCGCTCGCAGTGTCACGTCCGATCAGAATGCGACGTCTTATATGTGCATCTCGGAGATAGAGTAGGCACGCTATTCCTAGCCGCTGGATAACATCCCTCGTGCCCTCTCTTTCATCATGCATTGTTGTATCTTCTCCAGAGGCATCTGGCGCTGAGCTGAAGAGTGCTGTATCCAGAAAGCGCTCGGTTTTGTACCTCAGCTCGTTATCTGGGAATACAAGAAGATGAGGCACCCAATCTGGAAAAGTCTTGAGGCTGCTGGCTTCCGTGGCTTGCGTTATTGAACTGTCTTTCCTCTTCAGATTCAGTGACGTCTGAAAGTGCTCCAGAAACGCCATGCCCTCAGTGCTTTGTAGGCTTGGTGCCTGTGCGGCGATGTGGCGTGTGAGATTTTGACTGTGGCTAGCAGATAGCGTGTTTTCCAAATACACGCTGGCGCCTCGTAGGAACGGATCCAATGGTTCCGTCGTCGTCTCTCCCTGAATCTTTCTCCGCAGGGTGTTGTATACTCTGAGGTCCATTTGAGTCGACATTGCGGTCAAGCGGCCTAGGATATCGTGGGTAGCCTCACGCGCTTGATCAATGGCGAGTAACTTTTCGACGAAAATGCTGGCCAGCGAGAAGTCTGGGTGGTGGTGGATGAGGTGAATTTCATCCGATGTCCAGGGAAATGGTGGCTTCCCCGAGACCAGCCGACGCTCTGGCGCGTCGACAATACAATGCGCACCCAGTGTAGGCTGCAGCTGCGATACAAGGTAACTGATGAGTTTAATGATCGATACATACGATGGAGGTCGGTTCGCAGGCCGCCGGTAGATGGTATGTATCATCTTTGCGTAGTTGGGCGGCAGGTCCATGGACGCATCGGCCGCAATGATGCGCAACAACTTGAGCAGGAAATCGTTCGCCAACATATGCGCTACCTCCCGTGGGCCTAGCCGGGCAACCTCGAGCATCATGCCAAAGACTTCATCCCAAGCACGAAGATGAAACTGAAAGGATCGCCAAAGATAGTCAAACAAGAGCATCACATCTTCCAAGATGTATGGCCTCACAGGAGCTTCTTCGTGGTCTGAAGAATTGAAAGCAGCCTCGTTGCCATCATCATTCTGTCCCGTAACGGAAGTTGGCCGATCATATATCTGCGGTTTCTCAGTCGCGATTTTACCTAGCACTATAGCCATCGTGGAACCAGCAAAGGCACGAACGTCGACCTCTGGATTTCGTTGCACTAAACCCCTAAAAGCCTCATGGCGAATGTTGAAGTAGTCGAAAAACGAAAGGGCGCAGTCTCCGCAGTCCCCTACAGCTGACTGAATCATGGATGCGAATGATTCAAAATTTGGTACGCCTTCATTTCGAGTCACTACTTGGTCAAAGTGACCGAGAGCCATCTCCATTGCTAGATTTTTCAATGCGTGAAACCGTTTGCCTGTTGCGCCAACGCCAGAACCTTGGGATTGCTGTACATCCGGGCTCGGTGATGGTTCGAATTCGAGCCCCTTCGCATACTTAAAACAGTGTTGCACAAATTCAGCGTGACTGGGATCGTACAGGCAGTGCCGTTTTAGCAAAAGAGTATTGTCGTCGAGAATATGCTCCTTCAGTGGAGTGTTGTAATCAACATGTAGAGGAGTTATGACATCCTCTGTCATTGGCATCCTTTGCTGCTCTACCTGGATAGATGAAGCACGTTGATAGAACAACATGTAGGCGCTGTAAGTTTTATCAAAGCTCGATCCGCTGGAATCAAGGCTTGTTTGCTGACCACCAAAGGCGTTGGCTGCCATCTGACGCGGGTCCCATGGCGATACGATATCGTCATTGAATTCTACCCAGCTAGGACGGCCCACCGTCGATGTCCGCTCTCGTATGTAGGAATAGTAATGGCCTGATTCTGCCGTGCCCGCGTGAATAAGGATGCCGACTAGTTCAAACATATCTTCTTGCTGATCCGCATCCATTGGGTTACTGAGGTGGTCGATGGTGTACGGCCGCATATCGATTTTGGTGGGAAACGCGAAGTAATCATTGACTTTGTTCCGTTGTTGTGAACGAAGATTGAATTCGAACCGTTTCAGATGAAAAATCAAGTTATCCGGCACTTCTTTCAAACATGCCCTGTCAAGTCACTCAGTTAATAAATCGCAAAATCAAAAATATTTCGTCTTCTTCTTCTTTTTCTTCTTCTTCTTTCAAGACTCACCTCTTCACAGCATTAACATGTCGATCGCAAGAGGAACATTTATACTTGTTATCTAAAGTTTCATTTTTTCGTGAGCCAAAGCAATCCCGGTTAAAAGAAAACACTTAATATGGGTATAGTTCACTTACCACCATCTAGAACTTCTCCACGGACATAAGCCTGAAGACTTTCCTGGAGCGTACCCTTCCCATGGATATCGCACTGTATTGCAGAAAATGGCTCTAGCCGTTCAGATACATGCTCGCACTCTTGCGACTTGACTTGCTGGACGAGCTGCCCGCCGTAGATTGACCGCAGCATCTTCTTCTCGTCATCTGTCATCTGCTGAGATTCTAATCGGTCAAAAAACAAGCTGTAAAACTCTTCCACGTCCATTTGGTTGTGAATGTCAATTAGGGTGTCGTCATATGTTTTGATAGAGCTGACTAGTTGACCTGGGTCAATACAACGGCGATAACTGTCCTGCAAATAACCGAAAAGCTTTTGCGTATGAAATAGCAACTGCTGAGAATCACCAGGGTCCTCAATCTTGAATTCGAGTATGAACCGACGGAATCCAGTGTTCATGAAGAGCTGTGTGAGCAATGAGTTGAGATAACACGTGTTTGAGAGATTCCGCAAGCCCACATAGCCGTGCGCTCTGATGGCCTTATCGCGATCGAATTGGTATGGCAGATCGTATATATAAGGATCGATACCATCTTCGTCATCTAAAAAATATGGAACGAGGGACTTGAGGCATTGGAGCAGCGAGGCAAACCTTATCCGATTACCCTTAATTAAAGCGAAAATCGCTTCATACATTTTTGCTCGCGTGTCCGTCCTCAGCAGCACTCTTTGCACAGGTTGCATCGGTAGAAATCGGCGCTGCGGGAAAAGATGCCTTTCAAATAGGGCCTTGGCAAGATCGTCCGATGAGGTAAGAGAGGCAGGTAGCGTGTTATCAAATTGCAGACATCTGAGCAGAAGACTTAACAGACCATCCGCAACAAAGTCTTGCAGCTCTGGCTGATCGAACCGTTCGGTTGAGGTGTGGCTGAGCAGCAGCTCACAGACCTGTCCAGCAAAGAGTGGGATATGAACCTCACAGGGTATAGCCTGAGAAGCTTTGCAAAAGAGGTACTCAAGTCCATTGAAGAACTCCTGGCATTGGCGATGAGAATCCATTGCTTCTAAGAGAAGATCTGAAGTAATCAACCAGAAGTATTGCATCAGCGAAGGGGACGACCCAACATCTTCTGGCTGGAAAGCGGTCATCAAGTCTTCCTCCCATTCCACCGCCTTTTTCATCATGCCGACAACAAGCTTCCTTACCACGGAGCGGGGGTCAAGCAGAATCAATTTGAGGAGAAGACTCTTGAACGAGGCAAGATGCGAAATGCCCTTCATGAAGTCGCTGCGTAACAGACAGAGTTGTAATATACACAGGAGTGTGGTCTCGATTAAAGACAGCGATGCCTCCCCTCCTGCACCGGCTGCTGCGTCGGCCAAGATGTCGACAAGGCGACTTGGATCCGGGTACGTAACGCCCCAGTTGGTGGGCGATTTCGCCGACGCCTGCGCATTTCGTAGGAGCTGCACAAACGTATGCATTAAAGCTCCCATGATCTCAATCTGCAATGCAGGGTTTATTTGATCCAGGAGATTCTCATCAGACATAGCCTGTGAGATCAAGGAGGAAGATGTTCTTAGAATCTCGCTGTATGAGATTCTGGAAAATCCATTATTCCCAGATTCATCGCTATTAGATTCTGCCAACCTAATTGATTCAATGTATTTAGAAAATGCTTGAATGGCGTATAGGGATTTGTATGGGTGACCGGGAGGAAAGAGGTCTGTGTACACGGTTGCTTGGCTCTCAAACATGTCGAGGACATGACGTCCGGTAGGGAGCTTGACAAGAAGCCTGTATATTTCCTTCGCGATCATCTCTTCCATGCCCAAGTAGCTCCAGAGCTCCGAAAAGTGAGACATGACCTGAATCTCGAGTGGAGATGCGGCTGGCGGGACTTGACTCGAGTCAGACAGGTCATTTTCTTCGCGTCTCACCAATATCAAGCCTTCGTCAACGTGCAAGCTCTCTAAAGATGCGCATATTTGCTTCGTCGAGGGAAGAAACTGCCGACCTTGGTAAAACGCACGATAATTGTCGAAGCCAGTCTCGAACTTTAAGTTGGATATCAGAGCAGCCGCCGTGTTCAGCTTTCCGATGTGTAGTGGCTTTATTTCCGTTGCCTGGCCATCGTCAAATGACTGGTACTTGAGCGCTGTGAGCTCTCCTTCGGCTTGGCATGGTGCCTCATGAAATATTGATCGGAAATCGGGGGCGCATAGGGCGGGTTTCGTATAATGATGTTCCATGAAGACTCTGAGAAGCTGCAAGGTCCTGGTGAAGATGCGTTCCTGCTCTTGAATCTCCTCTTCAGTTGCAACAATCACCATTGGCTCATCTTCATCGCTTGATGTTCCATCGCTCCACGCCTTAATTTTCCTAGCAGAGTCATTTAACTGGCTCAAGCAGCGGTTGACAAAAGCAGATTGAACCCGACGGGCCCGATTGAAGGGATATGCCGCGATGGCTTGGCTTTTGATATAGACTCCAACGGCCAAACTACCAATTGCGTCGTCGGCATTCGAATCATGACCGGTGCCCATAATAAAACGCCACAGCTGTTCAATGCCGCTTTCATTCAGGAACGTCTCGTCATCGAGGTCACAGTCAACATCAGCATTATTTAATGCCGAGTAGACTATCTTCTTGACACAAAGGAGCATTCCTCGACTAAAGCAAGAAGGGGAGAGAGTGGGCAGATATTGAGAAAAACAGAGCTGCAGAAACGGGTTTTTGGATCCCTTCCCAAGGCCAGAATCCATAATGACATCCCAGCCTGAATTTCTATCCTCATGGCAGAGACAGGCTGGCCCGACGAGTAGATCCCAAAGTCTTTTACCTAAATCTTCGGATATTGCGTCTGGTCGTAGCCGAATGAGATTGGCGATGAAGTCTTTCCTTGGCTGGTTGATGCGCCCATGGAATACCAAAGGAACACCGGCGGCCTGCGCTGCTTTAATCGCGTGGCCCAACTCTTCCACCAACAATCGTACAAGGTCATGCTCTTGTATGAGAACGTTCATCTCATCAGCCAAATTCGGACGAATAGCCATTGCCAAACAGCATAGACTACCTAGCGCGGTGGGCGATTTGTCCGCAATATCCTTGATACAGCTAGAATACAACTCTTGGCGCCCCTGGCTGTCTGGGCCAAATTGCAAAAGAGCCCTGAACTTATCCATGACTGCCGATTGCATTTCGACACTGGGTGGTTGAGAGTCGGGCGAAAGCAAGTACACCTGCCTCAGCAATCTCAAGCAGATGTCATACGGGAGAAAGCCGAGTGTTATTCCCTCCGTTTTACATCTAGATATTAACTCTTGGTGTATAGTATCCCAGAGGGCGTTGATTGCCTTGTTGAAATCTTCGGGTGGAAGAGTTTGGAGCTTCTCACACAAAGAAATCAGTGCAGGATAGTCGAGAAGATGTGCGACCGAGTTTGTCATGTTGGCAACAGCTTTCGCTACACGGGGATCCTGACTCTCCGTGATGCCTAGCCATAAACGATCGGTATGCGATTTTTTGTACATTTTAGTCACAATCAGGTATCCAATGATGCTGGAGCTTTCATTGATAATTTCCGGGTGGCAGTTTGGGCCAAGAATGTAGTCTATCAGATTTGTCTGGAGGAGGAGGCGACCCAGATGATTGGTGAACGGGTTGTTTGGGACTGCGCTTTGAATGCCGTATCGTTTCCAGGCGGCGAGGAGGTCGGAACACATGGTAGTAATGGACATGACCCGCAGCTGCATCTGGCCAGAGCGGATCAGTTTCTCAAGGATGCCGATTTTCCAACCCCATATTATGGCATCGAGAACTAGCGGCCCCTCGAGATCCGGATACTTTGTCTTGTGCTCGTTTAGCAGCGTGATGTTTCCCTCGCTGTCACATAGCAGACACCGCTTGAGCAACTCCGCTAATGCTATGATTTGCGTAGAAACGCCGTCACTGCTCAAGGTTCCGATATGCTTTTCAATGATTTCGAGTAGGAGAGATGAAAAGTTCCCCCAAACACGGTATACATGAATTAGATCTGACTTGGCAGTAGTCTCATCTGGTGTACCCGGATGCACAGTACGATAAGACTCATTCAGACAGTCTGTGAGCGACTGGATTATAGGCGTGAGAATATTGGCCAGTTTCGGGAATCTTTGTACAATTTCAATGAGGCGCGTTGCGAAGAGGCAGAGAGACTCCATGACCCCTTTAGTAAAGTCATGCAGTTGTTGTATGAAGTATGCAACTAGATTTAGTTGGTCCGGTGAAGTAGAATTAGGTGAACCAGGGATAGTGCTGGGACTGAGGTTGTTGCGCTGCGTCAATATATGAAGCTGCCGAAGATAGTCTGGAGAAATCAAGGGTGGGCCCCCAGAACTAGACTCCAAAGTGCCGGTTTGCCAGTCGCGGACAGTATGGAAATCGACGATTACAAACTGCGCCGTGAGCGCAACGAAAGAGCGAGAAAACATCCACGCTAATCTCTGAAGGACTGGCAACCTCGGAGGACCCGAAGGGGAGAGACTGGGCATTGTCAGCTGGCTGGCCTCGAAGCTCTCTTTCTCGATAACATACTTTTTGTTTGTAATGAGAGCGCAAAGACCCAAGAATGATTGCCAGAAGGCCCTGTTGTTATAGACCGACTCGAGGGTGTCTACCGGTTTCCTAGCCTTTGCAAACTCGACAAATAAGTCTAGCCACACCCGGATCTGCTCACAGATGCCCACTTCTTGTTCTAAGGGTGGCTCTACACAAGATAATTAGCTTCTTGAGGTTATGGATGATGCCAATGTATTGCCAAACACTAACGTTCAGATAGGAATTGACGTAGGCGGTTCACAGTCTCTGGCAGGGTATCCGAATCACGGTAAGGAAACTGCATAGTAGGGTCTGCAGGAGGAGGATCCCCGGAATCGATGGGGCTAAATGTGTCGGGGACAAGTTCGACATCTGCCTGGTCAGGCATCTCATGATCACCCGGGAACGCTTCTTCAAGGGGCGGACTGAGCGAGGGCCGCCACCCCGCTGGTGAAGTTTGCGGACCATCATCGGCATTTGCAGCTACGTCAGGCTCAGCTTCCTCAACACTCTCCTTGGCCTTGTCTTCTTCCGGGGTTGGCTCTCGGAGCGTCGATGGAGACATGTAGCGCACGGCGGCAGTAGGGGAATATCGCATACGGGTAGGAGATGCTGTAGACGCCCTGGACGGCGGGTTTCTAAGATTAATAGTTACTCGGCTCGACGTGGGGGGGTCTGGAGGGATGGTTGGCGAATCGACGACATTCTGAGGCGGGGTGCGAGGCTGTTGTGATTCCTGGCTGGCTTGGACCGTGGCGTCCGGGGCAGGCATGGCGTTGACGGTGGTGTAGAATGGGCTCGAGCCCGAGTCGGATAGGTAAACGCCTGTTTCGACCGACGCAGAGGGTGAGCCTGAGCCCGAGGCAGACGTGCGCCGGCGTTTGCGGGACGAGACGTCGCTGTCATCAAATGGATTCAGCCGGGTTGAGCTTGGCTCAGGAGAGGCCTTGGGCCGCGGAAGGTCGGACGTCGCTGGAGCCAGACCCATCTGGCCGGTGTGCAGGATCGAGGCAGCACGAAGCCTGGAAGTCCAAAGACGTCACGGCGACGCGAGGGCCGTCTGGGCGGCTGCTACAGAAAATTAACATGTGTGTTAGGATGCGTGCGAGATAGGCATAAGCATGAGCATGAGCATGAGCATGAGCATGGGGATAGGCATGAACCAGAGAGAGTGTGCGTGCGAGGGTGATTGCGAGGGCTGTGGCAGGGCTGAGAGAGAGGCTGCAGATATGCACCGTGGACAGGGAGACAAGCAATCCGGAGAGCCAGACCGTTGCATCAATACCAGTATCAGTATCAGACCCGGGAGAAAAAAAAAAGTGGTTGCAACTCGCGATCAAGCCAACCCGGCATTGGAGGGACGCGGTGCTTGGGTGGAACTAAGGCGAGGGGTAGCTATAACTGCTGTGAGGTAATGTGGTGGTGGGGAGGGCCCAACAGGGAAATCGGTGAGCTTAGCAGCAGGTATGCGGCTACTAAGGTTGCCATCCAGGCTGGTTTGCCTTACCTGCGGCGCGTGTTAGCGCAGTACCTGCGGCGGCAGCCACCTTACAGTGGCCGTTGGCAGCAGATCAGGCGTCGACAGGTATCGGGTCGGATGCGCTGGTGCCTGAGAGGCCGCGATGCGTAATGCGTAATGCGTAATGCGTAATGCGTCTGGCAGAGTAGAGTAAGGATGAGGCGGTACGGGAAAACTATGAGTGGTGGTGAGAGGTAGTTAAGGTAGTGGGTTAAGTTGTGAATGCTGCAGCCTGGTCGGTTTTATACCAGGAGAGGGCGAGATGAAGGATGGAAGAGGCACCTACGATCAACCAGTCCGTCGGGCGGAAAACCAGGACCTGGAACGGCGGTATTCGAGGGCTCCGGCCGCAACTGAGCAGTCACTCAACTGCGCTGTCGGGGGGTTTTAACTTCCAAGGTTTGCAGACGCCTTGATGCGCCACGGCGAGTGCCTGCCTTGTCCTTTGTATGTAGCCTTGTCCCGGGCAGGAGAGGCTGTACCACCAGTACCTGGAAGCAACCTGGAACATTAACTTGCCGCGGAACGCTATGTTTTATACTGGGAGCGCTGTACAGTACCTTGGCGACCTTGGTCTGGGGCTTCTCTGCTGGAAAGAAGAAGAAACGTAAGGTGTAAGTGCTTTGTTGAGGCACCCCAGCGCCAGTCTAGCAGTCCGTACTTTTGTTCTGCAGCCTTGAATTACCTAGTAGGTACTTGCTACTACATTTAATGCCTCTATGCTGTCTGGAGCTGATATTTGCATTTCTCTGGTGCCATTATTTGACAGCCCAAGTCTGCAGAAGGCTCCCCGTAGTACGTAGGTGGCTGCTGGGTACCTATGCGCGACATGTGAGTTGCACTGCAGTACGGAGTACTCCGTAATCAGATGCGAAGTTTTGCTGCAACATCCACCTGCAAAGAAACGCCCAATGAAAAAAATCGGCTGCTACTAGCCGCTGTGCTGGTTTTACAGGAATATTTGATAGGTAATTGAAATGTGTAGGTTTGATTTGGAACAATTCTCGGGAGCCACGGAGCTTTGTGATGCCAGTTTGTTCTCTTTGTTGAGAGATTCCCACGCCTTTGTTGGGAAGCGCACACTGTGTCTGCACTGTAGTCTAGAACACAGAGGTACGTACCTTATCTTGCGATGTGAGAAATTCCAGCCGCCATGCCCTTGATTCGACTACGGACAGCCTTTCTTAGACTCTCAACCCCCGTATAGCCGCTGTCAAAGTGCGCCTTGTGCGCCTGATTCACAGTTACTCAACTTGGGAAATCTTCTTGACAAGTGTCTATTGGTCATGGCAGCGCCCTCGGCGAAAAAAAGGCTTGTGCACCACCTTGACACGCCCTTCTCTACCTCGTCATGGTACGTCCTCTTCCCATGTGGGCTGAGCATAGAAGATATGGTGAGGTGGCTAATGCTAATAGGCCCGAAATCTCAATTGATGACCAAGATTCGATCTTGGAACTCCTCTGCCAGTATGTCTGCTCATTCCGGCCTTGTAAATAAGCACGGTGATTTGTGTGTAGCTGCAAACCGTGATATCTCGTCGTGGCTTTGGAAACCTCCCAATACTGACAAGCAATAACAAAGCCTTCTGAGCCCAATAGGGCAGCATCGACGAATCCACAAAAAAGTTTCTAAAGGAAGGCGGGCTGCCAAAAGGGAAAAGAGGACCAAGTCCAAGTTGGACGAGGAGCCAAACCCGGTCAAGGTCCCAACACCCCCCATCCCGGAGCTCAGTGCAAGTGTGGACGTTGGCTTTAATTCGATCATAAGGAATCTTGGGTTGCTTAGCCGGCCATCTGATGAGAAAAGCCAATCCCACAAGAGCTATTCCATGATTTTCGTCGCCAGAGGAAGTCAGTCACAAGCCTTCAACCAGCATTTGCCACAAATGGTCGCGGCCGCGTCGCACAATCTGCCAGACAAAGAAAAAATACGGCTTGTCGGGTTTTCCAAGCCGTGTTCCGAGAAGTTGGGCAGCATGCTTGGCATACCTAGAGTCTCATCGGTGGCTGTTTCTCGACATGCGCCGGGGGCGGAATCTCTGTGTGCCGTTGTCCAGAATATTGTGGCCCCAGTCGACTCGCCCTGGCTTAATGAGATGCCAAGTACCGCCTATGAGACAACCCGAATCGGCTCCTTGGAAACGACTATTGGAAGTAAACGCGTGAAATGAAACAAAGAGGTGTCTTGCTATTGAGCGAGGCTAAAGGAGCGGCCCCGGTATTGAGGATACTGAAGCATGGTAGCGAACATTATATCATAGAGAATCGAGTTGCGTGGTTTACTCAAGTGGATTAGGATCGAGTTGATGCGATATATACCAAGTAATTTCTACCTAATAATTACTAGGTATCTATCAAGAATTATTTTGCAGTTCCAAGGTTTCATTCTACATACTGGTGAGGAAGCAGCATCAGCGTGGCCCTTCCAAGGCATCCTGCATACACCACATGCTAAATATTCATCTCAGCATGCTGATTACACAGGCTCTTTGCTCTTTATCCTGTGCGCTGAGGTTACATGTACCTAAAATTTACCCTCCAATGCCCTGTTTTGCTTGTGTGTGCACACTGCGATGCCCACCAGCTGCTCCCAGCTGCTCTGTTGATTTCACGTGCACATAAACAGCAGCTGCCATACCTCCTGCTCTTCACAACCATTCACCCCCTTCCACCTTACTTGATTTTCTCGCCTTTTCAACTCCCGCTACACCTTCTTTATCTCTCCTACCACCACAGCGGCCTGAATTGGCCTTCGCTAGAAATGAGTGGGTTTGGCGACCCAGAAAAACTGAAGGCGGCCCGGGAGCTGGCATCGAGTTTTTCAAAGTCAAAGGCCCCCAGCGGGAAGAAGAAGAACGCCGGCGGTTACGGCCCAGCACATCGACAGGATGACTGGGAATCTCGCCCTCGCCAGCCGGCATATCAAGCTTCGTATTCTCAAGTTCCTGCCTCGTTCAAGCAGGGTTCTGCTTCTTCTAGCAGCTCGGTACCGCCGCCGAGTCAACGAAACTACTCGACCACCACCTCTTTCTCGACTGGACGGGCGACGAAATCAGTGATTGGGACTTCGGGTCTTGATTTTATCAAGGCATCGGGTGCTAAGCCACGAGGTACGGACAAACTTGGCGATTGGTTTTTGGTAAAGAGATACTGACTTCGTCCAGATGTCGCGAAGCCTCAATCGAGCCCAGTTGCCGGCGCAAGCGAAGCAACCAAAGCTACCCAGCAAACCGGCAGTACCAGCAATGTGACAGCGATCGATGCTGACATCCCCTCTACCCATCCGCAGGCTCCAGAGAGTGCCCCACGTGGGAATATCCTCGACGCCTTTTTGTCTATCGTGGCTAGGAAGCCAACGATTGGCCAGGAAATCGATAATCTGGCAAGAATTCTACCGAGAGCAATGGATTTGAACGCCCCAGCCCCAACCCCAGCCCCAGCGGCATCGGCATCGGATGCCACGCTAGCTAAGAATTGCTCCAACAGCAATGCTAAAGCTCACGATACTGATAATGTGCCCCAGGGATCTAGTGTTGGAGCAAACGGCAATCATGGCTTAGGTCATTCGCACTCGGACCAGCTCTCTCCAATCGCAACAACCGTTGTCTCAGGTAATGGTAAAGCTCGGGAACAGACTGCTGGTACAAATGGAGTGTCGAAAGCCTCCGTCACCAAAGCAAAGGGATTGTCGGCCTCGGCGTGGGCATGAGGCAACGGTAGGAGCCAACTATTTTTTTCGGAATGGATATGGACCTTGGTATGCTGCGGATCTATCTATCTGGTCATTGTCGACAGTGACAAACACACAGTGAGTGTGTGGACAAAATACCATGGATTTAGTGCATAGTAGTACTCTCTAGGAAGCAACATGACAATGTGCTCTGGTAGGCTCTGCAACAGGCATCACCGATTTGAAGTGATATATTATCTTGACACTTTTTCTACTATAAACCAGTGATATTAACCGATAAATTATCCAATTGCCCATCTAAATCAGCGCTCCCCTGCTCACCTTTAATTGCACATTGTATCGAAATGATCACGGCAAACTCTTCTCAAACAACTTCAACCCTTCCCTAACCTTTGGCGAAAAGTGCTTCTTCAAAAGTTCGCCCTCCCACACCGTCGCAGCAAACGGATTGCTCCCCTCGACCGTGTCACTCAGGGCGTTGTGCCGCCCGTCTCCCTTGCGCTCCTCGGTATTCCATAAGCTGGCAATCTTCTTGCCGTGGGTGTTCGCCAAATCGTTCAGCAGGCCGAGAGTGGCCTGGCAAGACTTATCGGGGAGCTGCAGGGCAGCCGTCATGAGCTGCTTGCTGAAGGCGGCGAGCTTGAGGGGCGGCACGGAGCGGATGTTCCATGGGGGCAGCAGGATTGCGGTGAGGGAGCGGAGGAGCAGGACGGTTGTTGTTTGGACGTTGATCTTGGATACGGACGATGTGGAGTTGGCCATCTTGGTGAGCTCGAGATCGGGGTGGATCGAGAGGTTGAGGAGGGAGGTGAAGAGATGTGTTGTGAAGAAGGTGAGGTCGAGATGGAGGCTGTTGCGAGAGTTGTGGGCGTCCTGGCCTTCGAGGAGGGCAAAGGCGGTGACTGTGCAGAGAAGAGCTTCACGAGTCAAGTTTCTCATGGAGACGCTATCGTCGTCCTCGTGATCAGCGGCGAGGTCGGCATCAACGTCATCGTCGCTGTGTCGGATCAGATCTTTGAGGGCCTCGAGCAAGTCACCAAAGAAATCCTGGTTGATAAGGTGGGCGTATTTGGCCAAGCCCTCGAGGACAGCACCCATCAGGTGAGGAGCACGCATCTTCAGAATGCGAAAGTATGTGGCAAATACGAGCTTGAGCGTCTCAGACTGCATCTTCTCTCGTTCCTCGTGGTCAACCATGGCGTCCGCAGCGGCCATATCCTTCTCCAGAGACTTTTGCTCCTTCATGGCCTTTCGCTCTCTTTTTGTTCTGTATTCTCGCTTGTTCTTCTTCACTTTGGCGGCCTCGGGGCGCTCAACTGTATCCTGTGAGGCCTTGCCGGCGAACTCGGAGAGTAGGCGAAGGCTGAGGAAGAGATTGAGGACACTCTCATCTACCTCGTATTCTCGAGCCTTCATCATTTTGGACAACAGTGAAACCGCCTCCAGTGTTGGCTTGCCATCCTCGTCCTCGCGAAACAATGTCTCCAATGCTTGAAGGCATTTGACCGAGTTGCTATCGATCCTCTTCCGGCTCAGCTTATTTACCAAGATCTTCAGCAGTTCGGAGCGGAAGTTGAAGTGCGGAACTGCAGCTATCAGAGTGCAGGCGCATGTGATGGCAATACCAGAAACACTCTGTCCTCCCCTCACCGCAGTTGTTTCGACCTTGGCGCACCTAGCCAATTCCTTGACATAGTTTTGGTAACCAGACACCAGCGCCTGTTCATACTTGCGCATTGTGCGAACTTCTTTGGACACCTTCTCCGTCGGGCCGTCTTCGGTCTGAGGTCGTATGCGATATCCAGGGATGATGTCTTTGTAAACCGACATTTGCGTCATGAGAGCCAGCATCTGAATGGCAGGGATCTTGGACTCGCCAATCGTAGCAAGGGTCTTGAGTGAACCGACATGTTCTTCTGGGTTTTCATTGAGAGCCGTGGCCAGCTTGGCCAATTCTTCCTGCGCTTCTCGGATCTGCTGAGCCTCAGAGACGGTGGGCGCCTCTTCTTGCACTTCCTCGGGTTCTGACTCGATGTCGTCTTCTCGGCCCTCTAGCCATTCCGTGTCGCTCTCGACAGATACCAAGTCCTCCTCCTTCTCAAGCTCCCGAAGAACCTCTAGGCGACCATCGGCGGTCTTGATTGGCAGCTTGGTGCTCTCTTTGCTGGATTTCTTATTCTTGCGGCGACGAGTTTCGTAGCTGTTTTCAAGATCCCAATTGGCAGCCTGTTTGAAGAAGTCTTTCTGGGCCTTTCTGGACGCTGTGACTTGCGCCTCGTCATCCGAGGCATCATGGGCCAATTTTCTCCTCTTGGTACCGTTGGTAGTCATTTTTCGCTCCTTGGTTTCCGGATTATGGGAAGTTGACCGAGGCGAGGCGAAGACGCTGAAAGATAATTTGTTCAACGATATAGACGCGAGCTTCACGATAAGAGAAATTCCGTCTCAAAACTTTTTTTCTGGCCAATTTTTGTTGATATGTAAACCCTGGTAGTGCATATAGTCTATGTAGACCCATCTTTTCTCAACTTTCAGCCAATTGAAGGTCGCAATTATGATGTTTATCTTATCCTTATCTAATCTTATAGGCGTGAACATAGCAAAAAAAGTTGCATGCTAAAATTTTCTGACAAACTTGATGCGTCGGGCCTTGAATCCTACACAGCCATTTCTCCAATACCAATCTCTCGTCGCCGACTGTCAGAATATTGTCACGATGGGTTTCGCAAAGCCTCCCGTGCAGGCGCTCAAAGTGGCCAACAAGTTGAAGCGCAAAGAATTGTTTGTCGCCCACAAGAAGGCGAGTAACAAAGAGCGCCACGAGGAACGACATCGCCGCCGAAGAGAAGAGAACCGAGACCCAGAACTCAAGGCGGCCCGTCTTGCCAAAAATGTCCCACGCACATTGGAACACAAGCGAGTTTGGGATGATGTGGACGATGACAGTCTTGGAGCCGTCGTGGATCTCGAGCAATTGAAGAGGAGGCGCATCGAGCAGGCCGAGGCCGAGGAGCGAGCGGCAATCGAGGCAGCAGAGAAGATGGAAGAGGATGACGACGACGATAACGACAGTATGCTGGATTCTGACGAAGACGAAGACGAGGAAGCGCGAGAAGCGAGACTGGAGAGGCAACGGGAGAAGCGAGTCCAGAGAGTCCCCAGCATTGCTCCGTCAACAACGAGCACGAACCTCGACCTTACTCCCATCTCACTAGCTCTCAAGTTTCCCTCTCTCTTCAGCGACGAACCTCCTCCCGAACCCAAGATTCTCGTCACGACATCACTCAACTCTACCCTCCACGACGAGGCGCAGCTCCTCTGCACCCTTTTCCCAAACTCCAAATACATTCCGCGATCATCCCACCGCTATGGATACAAATACTCTCTCCGCGAAATCTGCAAATTCTCCGCCAGCAAGGACTACACTGCCGTCGTCCTTATGAAGGAAGACCTCAAAAAGCCCACGGGCCTCTCCATCGTTCACCTTCCCAAAGGCCCGACCTTCCACTTCACGATATCCAACTGGATAGAGGGCAAAAAGCTTCCCGGCCACGGCAACCCGACGAACCACTACCCCGAGCTGATGCTCAATAACTTCAAGACGCCGCTGGGCCTCCTCGCCGCGAAGCTCTTCCAGACCATGTTCCCCCCGCGCCCAGAGTTCGAGGGACGACAGGTTGTCGCGCTACACAACCAGCGAGATTTCATCTTCGTCAGACGCTTCAGATACGCCTTCCGTGACAAGCGCGCAACTGAGAAGAGCGTCACCGATGCTGAGGGGAAAGCGCTTGAGGGCGTTGAGAGCATTCGGGCGGGATTGCAGGAGCTAGGCCCGCGCTTTACGCTGAAGCTGAGGCGTGTTGACAAGGGCATTGGACGGGCTGGAAGCGAAGGCGAGGATGCTACTCAATGGGAGTGGAAATCTAAGATGGAGAAGGATAGAAAGCGGTTCAATTTGTAATTTCATTTATAGGAATCTAATATTTCGATGGCCATCATGTTTCGACTTTCTACACACCGAGATGCACCTGGAATTCTAGTTCATACATACGTCCATTGACATGCACATGTCCTCCTTGGTCTGCATTATTATTCATCACATTTTATCCGTAGCCACGATTCCAGATCCATCTTCTTTCACTCTTTTGTGCCTTACCATTGTGATTGAGTATCTACTTGGTCAGCCTACTACTCGTATTACTGGTGTCTGGAGGACTTACGAAATGATGCCCGCCACAGCTATCACAACTCCAATGGCCGATTTATCGCTGATGGTACGACCAGACATGGCCCATCCAAGGCCTACGATGGTGCAGGTTTTGATATGGCCCACAACTGTGCTCGACACGGGGCCTGTTTGTGCCACAACGTAGAATTGAGAAATGTTGACCAGTGAAGCAAATATCGTGGACTATAAAAGATTAGCTGAAGTTTCACGGGCTGAGGGGGGGACGCACTACAAAAACAAGCGCTCCTTTACCTAATCGAGATGGCAAATGCAGCGGGCTGGGGAGTTTATCAACAAGTGCAATAAAGAAGAGGAGTAAGAAACAGGCCATGGGCGCTTGAAGATAGAGGAGCTGCATGCTGTTCATGCCGAGCTTCCGGTGATAGCCTGCAATCCAGACAGTGTATAGAGAAGACGCAAAGATGCCTGCAAAGGCAAATACAATCCCCAATGAAGAGGTGGTTTTGACGGCTTCGTCCTCAACTGGAATAGAATCGTAGTATGTGACCATGGCGACTCCCAGGCAGGCGGGGATCAGGGAGAGAATAGCTGCTCTGGGAAGAACTCTGCTGTACAAGACAAAATTCATAACGGCAACGATTGGTGTAAGCATTATTCGCGCTATTTGGTAGAATGTGACGGTCGAATAGGCCAAGGATAGATTCGGCAGAATAACGTTGAAGCACATTGCAATCGCCAGAGGAACCAGGTGCAGCTTAGGAGCACGACGAGGTACGAAGATGCCGATTGACGATCGAGAGAGCAGAAAGAGTATGAACCAAGTCATGAAAAAATGAATGGATGCAAACGTCAGCTGAGACTTCTTCCACATGGGTTCCGAGAATATGGCCTTGTTGGTGAAGACCTGTGTCATTTGTTAGGAGAGATGAACGGTGGAGGATTCTTCCTGGGGATTACTTGCTATGCCAACCGTTGCTAGAGTATTGACAATCATCCATGCTATGGCATGGACAGGATCGGTCGTAGGCTTGGGCTCCGTAGTGCCGTCAAGAGATGCAAGGAGTCCAGAGGAAGCATCTGCGACGGCTTCTTTGCCCCTGTTTTCTTCGAGATCATGCATTTTGTTTGATTGAAGTCTTGATTGTTTTTTACCTATTTCTTTTGAACAGAACAAGTAGAAAGAGGTGAAGCGATAAACGCAAATCAGCGGGATCGATGTCGTGATAACAGCTGGAGATTTGCGGAGATGGACTTCTGCGATGTCGGATTCTTACTAGGACGCTGTTGTCTGAAACAGATTCATGGATGGAAGATTTAATTTCCAAGGAGCTTTATCACAGGTAGCGTAAGTTGGAAGGTGCTCGCTACTTGACCACTCCTTCCTCGGCATTTACATATCCCACACCAACTGTCTCTTATTTGTTCGGACCGGTACAAGATAATGCTGAACCGCGACTACGGCGTACTATTTCTTCAGTCATGTATTTAATTAATTATCTATTGTCATCTAAAACCAAAGTATAGCATATTATATGCTATTAAATGGATTAAGGAAGAAGGTTCGCAGTGCCTGCCACCTAAAGCATGCGTCGCTTCGGCTCTAATCATGGATGCATTCCCTATAGCAGCTAGGGTCTCGCAGCAAGAGGAAATATTATCAGATCCATGTAATTTCACATAGATTGTAAAATGCGCATCTATTTTAGAAAGATTTTATGTATTTTGCCAGATAGTATGTACCTGATGATGGTCTCTTGATAGCAATCCAACAATGTCCATCCTCCCAACTAAAACTACCAGATACCCATGTGTACCGGATGTGGTTAAATGACATCAACGTCAATACGCAACTGCAAGAGGACCTCTAATCGGCAAATTCTTCCTTCTATTACCAGGGATGTCCCCAGTCACAAATGCCAGATTCACGCCAGGTCGGAAGAGCAGGCAGTGCGTAGAGCCGCCGTGGTGGAATAGCCCAATTTCTTCTCCTTTTTCGACACTAGCGGGAAGATTCTTGGCATCGTACTTTTCCAAGATCTCACAAGATGAAACGTTAGCCATGCCGATGTAGATGGCTGCCATGAGACCAATAGGCTGCGGAGCATCAATGAACAAGATGGCTTCGCGTAGCGATGTAGCTAATGTAAGCCTGCACACGATCAGGGGATGCAGGATCAGGGCCATCCGCAGATGCAAAGCCCTTGGTGGTAGGCTCTGAGAAGTAAGTCCCATCAATAACCTCGGTATGGACGATTTTCCCAGACACGGGAGAGTTCCACCGGTGGTATGAGGTAGCACTCAGAAACGCTTGGTACACGGTGACGCCGACGAATCGTTCGGCGAACTTATGGTCAAAAAGCGTCTCACTGACTGAGTACGCCTGACTCCTGAGCCAGAATGAGTGGTGCTCTCGAACGTTTGACTACAGAGCAAAGGGGTTGGACTCGCACGAATTTACCACCCACTCTTGTTGCGTTGGGAAAGCGACTGGACGGATCTAATCAATATTCTCGAACCTTCGAACGAAGAAGTCAGCCCAGGATTTGAATACCCAGTGCTTGGGATCTCCCTTTGGATCACACTGGAAGATCTGCTGGAAAGTCAACTCCTGGTTGGTGAGATTGGTGTCGTTTTCGATGCTCGCCAGCGAATCTTGGATTAGCCAGCCGTCTTCGAGGGTAGTAATGACGTATTGGGACTTTTCAGTCATCAAAACTTCGGTTTTCCAGGTGTTGAAGATTTCTTTGAGCTTCGAGTTGACTTTGGGCTTGAGGAAGAACGCATATCCGCTGGCTGTGGCATTGGCCAATCCAGGATTGCGTTGAAAGGAAATCCGATCAAACCGACCTCGTGCTCAAGCCTCTTCCACGATGGAGCCTTGTGATGCATGATGAAGTCAAAAATCTCGAGCATTTCGTGGTACGATTTGATCTGTTTGTTCCCGACTAGGTCCTCGTTGTGAGGGGACTTGTTTGGGACTTCGTGAAACATGCCGGAAGCCAACATTCGAAGTTCAGCAGTACTCTCGATAAGATCCTTGAGTTGCCGCACCGGCTTGCTCAAGGCCAATGAGCCTATAGGAGCATCGCGTTTGTGTTTGTTGACTTCGGTGACGAGATCTTGCAACCAGCTGATCATGAGCTTGGGATTCTGCGGCAGCCAGCCACCAGGCCGGCGAGGCTTTCGCTGTTGCGTTGTAAGGGCGCCCAGAGGTGCCATGGCGACATTCGAAAATGGGTGCTCTCTAAATTGATACAGTACAATATTCTCCTTTGATAATATAGGCCGTCCTGGATACCTAAATGAACAGAGATGAATCGATGCTTGATCTGGTATTTATAGAGCCGATTCCTTCACCCCGTCCATCTATTGACTAAGCTCCCCAATCTGACTGATACAAACATCACCCTTCGTGATAGGTATGATGTGTTACATGCATTCTCAGAAATTTCTCGTCATATCCCCCTTCCATATTGCATACCTAAGTACAATCTAATACATATCGGAACCGACCAAGCTAATCCTTCGCGAGCAATTCAGGATAGTACTCACAAGTGGAAATATTGAGCTATCAAGCCACACTGGATGCTGAGACTTCCGAATGGCCTGTCAGGTTGTACATGTATGCGTGGGACAAGAGATTTTGGCTCACACTATTGCCTCTTACAGGGCAACACTCTAAAAAAAAAAAAAAAAAAAAAAAACAATCCAATTTCACCTCTATTTTTCAAGCCGGCATCAATGAGCGCAAAGATAGGTGTCTTTTGGTAATTGGATCGGAGACCTGGACAGCAGCAGCGATTGGCTTGGCAGTGTCATGGCGGTAACTGCAGGGATTCTCAGCTGCTAAACTGCATATTTTTGTTGTGATGTTTTGGCTGATGTGACGGAGAAAAGGGGATTTGTCGCTGATGTTGTTTGCAGGCGGCTAATTGCCGCGTCTGGTACTGCATTCGTTAGATCTTTGACGTCTGTCACTTGCGAGCATAAAATTGGCGAGCACATGTAATATTGATACATGGGGTTAAAGTAACGTTCATTCATTGCATCAGCTTCGGCGAGAGCTTGATGCCACGGCTACCCCTGATGTACTCTCCCAGTTAGCACCTCCATAATATTTAATCCATTCAATGTGTCTTGGTCGTCAGCAAACACAGCCAGTTTAAACAAGAGAGCGCTGTAGGTTCAGCTCGACTTATTTTTCCTCTCTCAGCGTAGCTGTCTTCTATGTATTGTACTTCCTATGATAGGCACACATCATGTAATCAACCCCGTAATAGTACCTGGTCGCTTCGAGGCTGTGACATGACCAGGTTGGTTATACGAAGTGACTGCAACGATTCGCGGCCCAAATACGATCTAAATAGACAACCCCGGTCGTCGAATTGCTTAAATGCTAAACTGCGGGAATAGATTCAAGCTTCGGCCAACGACCCTCGTTTTGCACTAAATTGACGGGCTCTTGTGCCTGGGCCGCTAGCCGCACCAATACAGTTGATGGAAATCGATGCGTGAAGGCAAATGTGACGAATTCTGGTGTGACTCCTGTCGATCCACGGCGCTCACATTGCTAACGCCGTTCAGGCAACTTGCCCATTAGAGAGAGGGTATCCCAGGTTTGTTTAGTAGTCTCAGGCTTAGCAAGAATAGAAGAGACAGCGGTATGTGTACAGTACATTGAGGCAGCTGCGAGTAATCAATGCAGCAGCCTGCCTAGACCGGATCGATTCGACTCAAATATTACACGGCAATGCCCAGATTAATTAATATGCTTTGGTACCTGTGAGCGGGCATGACGTACTCAGGTACAACCAGGGGACGAGGCCGGGTTGGTACGTACCTAGTAGCTTTTTCTTTGTTCTGCCTTGTGGGAACGGAATGCTGCTAACTTAGGGTGGCAATTTGTGCATCTGAATACCTGAGCAATACTTTTATGATGTGAGAAACGTTGCCATGATATCTAGTATCTCCCAAGTACTCGCCCTGTCTCATCAGCCTGGCCTGGCCTGAGAAAACAACGCGGCGCTAGTCCCGCTGCAGACAAGGCGCGGGTGAGACGTTCCCCCTCCACATCGCAATTAAAAAAACAGCCAAATCAATCACGAGCATGGCTAATAGGTGATCGTCTGCAAAGAGTGGATTCTGGCTCGTGCTGGCTTGAGACAAGGCAAAGAGAAAAAGCCTTGCCCATGCTCTGCTCTGCCCGGGCGTCGTGCGACGGTCGAATCGAGGCGACGACGGACCGATGGAACGAAGGTCTGCGGATTGCGCCGTCATCACCGCCGCCACCGCCGTCTTCGCTGCTGCATTTGCCCTGCATTTGCCCTGCCGCCGCTCCGCGCAGATGCGATTCCGATCCTGAGAGCCCCGAAGCCAGAATACAGGTGCCGCCTCTGCTCGGCCCTAGCACCAACGGCGGGAGCCATTACTGGAATCGCGTGAAGCGCTGAGTGTGTGTCAGCCAATTTCGACCGTTAGCAGACAATCGACGCGGCTCACGGAACAAAACAAGCCTGGCACGGCGAGACGTTCGTTTGGGGGCCTGCGCAATATAAACCGCCGCTTGCGCCTACCCTCTCGGCTGGATACCTGTCGCTGGATACCTGTTGCTGGATCCAGGCCTCTCACCTTCGCTTTGCGATTGAGGAAACTGCACTCCGTGATATGAAACGGCTGCTCCAAGCCCTACAACCGAGCCTCTCCCGCTGCTTCTCCCTCACAACACCAATGTTGTCGCCATCGTCTTCTCCGGCGGCATCGTATCCTGCCTCGACCACCTCTTCCTACTCTTCTTCGCCGTCTTCGCACTCGTCAGACGCCGCGCTGGCATCGCCGTTCCAGCGCCACGCCTGCAGTCGAAATCCACCGCCCGGCCAGGCCATGGATCCCGTCAGAACCCCCGATTCACTCATGGCCACGGCCATTCATCAGCCCTGGAGACCCATGGTCAAGACCTCCTTGGCCAACGGTATGCATGCGCCCCGATCTGGCACACATCCCGCTCCCATCCGTCCATGTCCAAGTTGGGTAACTGATCCATGACGCTGAAAAAAAAAGGCACCATGAACGGCCATCGCAGCTATTTCCAGGAGCCTGACATCTGGCAGCAGGCCCCCGTCCTGACGGGCACCACCCGGTTTGAGCCTCGCTCAGACGTCAGAAACATCATGATTACCGGCGGCGCAGGCTTCATGTAGGTTTTAGATTCTCAGATAGCCCTCCAGCTCCGCCATTAGCCACATAAGCGGCCATGTGCGCATGACTAACATTTGTATCACCCAAGCGCCTCCTGGGTTGTTCGCCATCTCACCTTGACATACCCCCACGCTTACAACATTGTGTCGTTTGACAAGCTCGACTACTGTTCTGCTCTGAACAATACCAGAGTCCTCAATGATAAGCGCAACTTTACCTTTTACCATGGCGACTTGACCAATCCCTCCGAGGTCCTCGACTGCATGGAGCGCTATCACATCGACACCGTGATGCACTTTGCCGCCCAGTCGCATGTGGATCTGAGTTTTGGTAATTCGTATAGCTTTACCCACGCAAACGTCTATGGCACCCACGTTCTTTTGGAGAGCGCCAAGCGAGCTCGCATCAAGAGATTTATCCATGTTTCAACAGACGAGGTTTATGGCGAGGTTGGCCACGGCGAAGACGAGCTGCAGGAGTCCAGTATCCTGGCCCCGACTAATCCTTACGCCGCAAGTAAGGCTGCCGCCGAAATGATGGTCCACTCATATCACAAGAGCTTCAAGCTCCCTACTATTATTGTCCGCAGCAATAACGTCTACGGCCCTCATCAGTATCCCGAGAGTGAGTTTTGCCCCCTTCTTTCTCTATTTCAACGAGGATCAAATCTAACTCCATTTTCCAGAAATCATCTCTAAATTTATCTGTCTGCTCAACCGGGGCCGCCCTGTAGTTCTCCATGGGGATGGCAGTCCAACGCGGAGATACCTTTTCGCTGCTGACGCCGCGGATGCCTTTGACACGATACTTCACAAAGGCCAGATTGGCCATGTGTACAATGTTGGCTCCACGGACGAAATATCCAACCTCGAGCTCTGTGGCAAAATCCTATCCGCCATGGAGATCGCCCACGACACTCCAGAGCAGTTTCGAAAATGGGTCAAGTACACCCATGATCGACCGTTCAACGATTGCAGGTATGCCGTCGACTGGTCAAAGCTACGAAATCTAGGCTGGGAGCAAAAGACCACGTTTGAAGAGGGCCTACAGATGACGGTGGAATGGTACCGGCGCTTCGGCGAGCAATGGTGGGGGGACATTAGTCACGTTCTCACTCCATTTCCCATTGTTAGCGAAGGCGAAGTTGTACCCGACGTTGAGCATCTCGTCAAGGATGACCCACCAACGCCCGTCGAAGATTACCCGCTGAATGGCATTTCCCACAAAGCAAGCTGATTTTCTTTTTATATCTTTCTCCTTGTCGCATACTAGACGACTCACTCACAGCCGTGCAAAGCACGCTTATTTACGTTTGTTACATGGGTTTGGACGTGTCAGCTATATCGATGAATATGACACAAGATGAAACGGAGTTTACGGATATCACGAGCATAAGAAAGGCGCCCACAGCACCCATAGCAGAGATTATACCAGGGTTAGAAGAATTTATATAAACAGACATAGACACCTTACATCGCCCATACCAAGGTATTCCAAATCAAGGTACGAGAAAAGGGTGATTAGAAGACTTTGTCCTTTGAGCTACAGGGATCCTATGTATACTTAATAAATGACCATTGTTGTGATATATTAAGAGACTCATACCTCTAGCTAGCATCTAACCACGTACCTTGATAGACTCACTTGTTTCATTTCTTAGTACTTGTATAAACATTATGATAGACTTGAACTACGTCAACTCCCCAAAACAGAAAGGCACTGGCCATACTCATATCCTCATCATAGGTATCTTTGAATTAAAAAGCGTCATACGCATCATCATAACTCATTCACATGCTCACGCTTGCCAATAGATAAATCACGCAGCAGGCTTAAAAACATTTAGCAGCCTCCTCCACCGCAGCCTCCTCCACCGCAACCTCCTCCTCCTCCTCCACAGCCGCCGCCGCCACCGCCGCATGCTCCCCCTCCCCCCCCTTGGCATAGGCTTGTGCCGCTGGAAAGGCCCATTCCACCCGAAGCACATGCACCCTGTACAATTTCCCCCCCCCGGTTAGCATGTGACAAAAGGCGGATGCAGTGGAGGCAGCACATCATGACTTACCACGTTGACAGAGCATCCACCGGGGCCTCCGCAGCCTCCCGCGGCGATATTCCCGCTTCCACAGGTTCCGGCGGCGCAGTTGGCCCAGGCGCCGTCGCCTGAGGAAATGTAGCACGGGTCCCAGCCATAGTATAGGCCTGGGGCGAAGTAGATGGGATACATGAATGGACCATACACTAAGGAAGACGGACAGGTCAGTATGGGTTGTTTAGTAGAGAGGCCAAGACCCTTACTGTAGTAATTGTATCCCCAATGATCATAGTACTCATCCTTGGGCGGCAGAGCCCTTCCTTTCTTCTCTGCTCGTTTAGCTGCTTTCTGGTAGGCCTCATCCAGCCTCTGTGCTTGGCGGGAGCGGAGATAGGCCGTGAACCGGGCGCGCTCGGGAGTCTCGAGCACCTTGACCGAGTTATGCGCCGAGATATGCGCCGAGTTGTCGGGAGGGCAGAGCTTGGCGGTGCCGGAGTCGTGAAACGAATCGGCGAGCTTTTGGCTAGAGGAGACGTTGAACATTTTCCCGATTTTGGAGCCCTGGGAATCACGTATAGCTGGGGGGGGGGGGGTTGTTCATTAGCTTCTGGGGAATTGTTGTATGAGGAGGGAAGGCTCACTTTCGCAGTACCAACATGTGCACTCGCTGTATACTTCCTTGTAAAGCTCTTGATACGTCTTGGTGGTCCACTCGAATGAGTTGCTCAGCTTATCCTCTTCAATCTTGTCGTCGTGGTCGATAAACTTTGCCGTCTCCCTAACGGTGTAAGCGTAGTAATCCTGCGGGCTCAACTGGTGCGTGTGCCAAGCCAGATCTACATCTAACGTAGGAACAGCCATCTTGAGAGGATGCTTTTTAATGATGCGCATGAAGCGATCGTACTTTGTGATGAGACGGAGCATGGTGGCCTTGGCGGATGGGCTGTGCAGCCAGTCGAGCTTGACCATCTTCTCAATGAAGACGCCTTGGCGCATGACGGCACCGCACAGATCGAGCGCAAAGGGGGAGAAGTTCTCCCAATAGCGACTCATCATTTTGCGAGTGGTGATCTTGGCGTCGCGCCGCACTGGTTGGAGTCCCACACGACCTACGGCACCGTCGATTCGACGGACCGCATCGTCGCTCCGGAGCGTCTTCTCGATGAGATCTCGCACGTTGACGATTGAGGGCGATTTGGAGCCTTGCACAGCTGGGTCGAGGAGCTCTACGACCTTGATGCGCAGCTCGTGCTGGATCATGCGATTTGGAAACGTGCCGGTAAAGTTTGGAATGAGCAATGGGTTGGGTGGGACTTGCGGCCGGCCAGTTGATATATCGAGGACGGTGCCGGGCATTGGGACACTTTTGCCAAGCAACAGAGTAGTGTCTTGGACAAATTTGGAGAGGGAAAGAATTTCCTTATTGACTGTCTTGTTGCAGGACGGGCATTGGTGAGAGAAGTTGCCGTCGCCATATCCGTTTCCGAGGATGCCAATCGGTCTATGTGTGTAAGTGTTAGATGCAGAGCGCTTTTTTTGGGTGAACTCAACACAGTGATACTTACACAGACGCATCTGCATTTTCGACAGCTCCGCAAGTAGTCCAAGGTACTTGCATGTCCACTTTACACCACGGGCATTTAAGGAGCTTAACCATAGAATCTACCGAGTTATTCCATTGGCGCCCTGTCAGAGCGAGCCAGCTCTCTTTCGCCGTGTCGCCGGGGTTATGTTCAAAGTTGATGGCAATGCTTTCACTTACAGCCTTCCATGGCATGCCGGCGGTCCAGTATTCGATCAAGTTGGCACGCATGGTGTCTTCAAGGAAGGCTCTGGGGTTCAACATGTGGGCGTGCATAACCATGAGGACATCTGGAGGTGTGTTAGCCAAGGATTAGCTTCTATGCTGCCAAGACAACCTACCCAATGGAGGAATCGAGTCTTTGGTCCAAGCCAATGGTGTGCCACTGTTTGTAAAGCCAACATGCTTGGCGCTATCATGTGCCGACATATCCTCTTCGGTCAACATGGTCTTGTCCTGCGCCATTGCATTCCACCACGCCTCATATCTATCCACTGCGCGTGCAAGGTAGATGGCCCATCTCTTTTCGCGCAGACGGCTGAGAGCAAGCTTTTTTCTTTCATCTTCACCGAGCTTGTCTAGCTTGACTCCCGGTGGCAGAGCTGCACCATGGAGGATCTCGGTGTCCCACTTGGCACGACTATCGAAGATGGCAAAGAGGCCATCGGTGTAGCCCACATCTTCTTTGAGAGCGTCGATGGCGTGGAGAAGCTTCAGATGCGCGAGAGTGGTATCGATATTGGGGCCACCAGTTGAGGGACCGGAAGGGAGGGAGAGATTTGCAAACGCTGTCGTGACATCGATGTTGTTGGACGAATCTGTGGCATCCAGAACATCTCCCGTCGCCGTGGTGTAGCTTGGTGGCGCCTCGCCGTTGGGAGGCGACCCTTTGGTCATGATGAAAGCAGAAGGGTATAAGTTTGTTTTTTTGGTACAGAGAAGAAATAAATGATGATGCTGCCAGCGGAAGACGGTATGGTTATATATTTGCGATTTTGTGCTCAATGGCGATCACAGATTCATGCAGTGGTGACGTCGTCTCATCAACAACACAACGCAGCACCCAAACCAACAGCCTCGCGAATACTTGGTAAGGCGAGCGCGAATCCTCCAGGAACACACGTGATGGCCGCGGATGACGATGAGGCTGGACAAGCCAATAGATCCTGCCAAGGAGCCGTCGGTGTACTTGGACGGATAAATGCGCCGCCCCGTTTGGAGCTCGCAAAGAGCAAACGGGACGGGAGCGATTCGCTTGTCGAAGTCAGGCTTGTGGGAGAGGCGCAGCGCATGTACCTTTTGTTAGCGCGAAGGCGTCGATGCGATCCTTGCAGTACTTGGAGGTACTTGCAGTGCTAAAGCATCCCCAAGGTAGTACCTAGGTAGTAGTAGTAGCATTACGGGCGCAACTCCAGAATGCTTAGGTGGTGATGCCGCATTTTGAACTCTGCAACGTATGAGATAGCACGCGCCATCTGGCTGGTGGCAGCGTCAACACGCACGTTGCACCATGCTTAAACCCATTGGATCGGTCGAGACCCAGATCAGGCCAATGATGCTTGCTGCGGGATGAGGGGATTTCGATTCTGAACCACACCGGCTGCACCAGATTGTGGCTATGTAAGGTACCCATCGCCTCATTCGGGCATCAAACGTTTGCGGTTCTGCTTCCTTCAGTCTCTCATGGGACCATGAGCGCTTTACACGCCTTCTCCCACCATCTTCGGAAACAAGGGAGAATCGGGCAATATGCCGAAAGATACAATCAGGGACAAAGCAGAAAGGGTGAAGGGACTATTCTCTCTTTGAGGCAAAAATGAAGATGGACCTGTGATCACACGGCAGGTCCGAGAGCCTGGAAACTCGCTGGGTATCATTCCAATCGAAGAGCTTTAATCTTCTCCTATGAATTGAACCTCAGTATGAATCAATGCGGGGTATCAGGTTCTTCTGCTCCTTTGCCCTTGTCCTACGCACCAGACACAGCCACATTAAGCGATGATAGCGAGTACCAAAACACTCCCATTAGCGAGCTCCGGAACCTTGCGTACAAGAAATTACAACAAGAAGATGGGGCACTCGTTGGGGAATATGAGGCGAGACTCCGCGAGAGCGTCACGGGTGCCATGAGCTCTGCATTTGGCGCAGCGAAGAACAAGGGGAAGTGGATGGCCACCTTGCTACGGTGTAAGATGGAAGAGGTCCAAAAGAACATTCGGAAGTTTTCCTTTCGGGGACCTGAGATTCAGCCGGTTGAAGTTGTTCAGCCCATCTTGGGCGTTGTGAAACTGGCCAATGACTTCGTCGTCACTGCTTTAGCTTCCAACGCCTATTCCTCATTGGCGTGGGTTGGTGTTAGTGCGTTATTATCGGTATGGTTGACTGTGAATTCTCGCTTTTCCATTGTGGAGTGGATTGACTGATTCAAGTACTCAGTTGGTTTTGAATCCCATGAATCAAGCTGCATCCCTCGCCAAGGGGTTGGAGTACATCTCGTCGCTTATTGTCCAGGGTCGAATGAGAGAGGATCTCCATCATCGACACTATGAAACAAGACACCGTTAGTATGAATCGTCTTCAGTATTGCATGTACTTTATAAGAGAAGTCTGGAAAAGCTCTACCGGCAAATACTGAAATTTCAGGCAACATGTTACTGCTACTACACTCATAATGTGGCATCTCGTTTAGGTCTTGATCTTACTAGGCGCTACGATTGGATTGGCCTGATAGAAAAGATACAGCAACAAGAGAGCCAGATGGCTGCTATCAACCAGACCTAGAGCAACAAGCAATATGATGAAGAATGTGTCGCAGCCCAGGAGCGGCACAAAGAAACTATACACAGTTTGACGACCGTTGGTGCCGATATTTCCGGCTTACGAAAAGCAGTAGAGGAAGCCAATACGCAGCAAGATCACCAAGATTTCTATAGCTGGTTATGTGATATTGATCCGTCCGACCTGTATAATGCAGCCCGTAAGAGGCACGAGGCTGGCACAAGCGAATGGTGTATGGGGAACAAAGAATTTGAATCTTGGATGAATAACCCTCGCTCGTTTTTATGGCTTCATGGTATAGGTAGGTTTCATGTCTGTTCTTTTTCTTTATCCTTTTTAGGTATCCTCCATATACCAGAGCATTGGCCAGCTGGTTCTGGAAAATCTGTCCTCAGCTCCTCGGTTATTAAATTCTTGCAAAACAAGCACAAGAATGATGCTACAGTTTCTACTGCTTATTATTACTTCAGCTTTAGGGATGCTAAAAAGCAGGAAAGAGATGGAATGCTTGCGTCTCTAATTAAGCAAATTGGCTGCTGCCGCCCATACATGCCCGAATCAGTTGCAAGACTTTGCGAATATAAAAGCAAAGACATGCG
Organism: Trichoderma sp. TW21990_1; assembly: GCA_010015515.1. Taxonomy (NCBI): domain Eukaryota; kingdom Fungi; phylum Ascomycota; class Sordariomycetes; order Hypocreales; family Hypocreaceae; genus Trichoderma; species Trichoderma sp. TW21990_1. The sequence goes on along the minus strand of WXUD01000012.1, from coordinate 295,156 downwards.
CCGGCCCACTGAAGAACTTGAAAAGGAACTTATCGAGAATGTGAGCGGGTTTTCCAAAGTGCATGTCATCATTGATTCGCTAGATAAATGCCCAGAATTTGGTGGTCAACGCGAAGATCTCATGAGGACGTTACGCTACATCATAAATGCTGCACCCGATAATCTCCATATTTTTTACACGAGACGCAAGGATCCAGATATATACGCTGAAATTAAAACCCGTTTATCTGATCTAAGGAAAGAATTCGATGTATCTTCTCACCAAGAAGCAATTAACCGCGACATCGGCCAATATATAGACTCAACTCAACTCTCGCAGATGCCAACTACAGCTCTTGGCCAAATAGCACAAAGAGTGAAGTCAGGGAGACCCTGAGTAAAAGGTCAGACGGAATGTAAGTCTTTCGTGGAGACTATTTCACCATATGTTTGGGAAATATCGTGTTTCTAATTGCCAAGCAAGGTTTCAATACGTTCGCTATCAATTTGAAGTGCTGCGGAGCCTCAGATCTCTAAGTGAAGTTCAGCAAGCGTTAAAAGATCTTCCCAAAGGACTCGATTAAACATATGAGAGGATGCTACACAATATAGATCCCAAATACCAAAAGCAGGTCCTGAGCTCGCTGAAATGGCTTGCCTTCTTATTGGAGCCCTTTAATGTGGATGCGCTTGCAGAGATATTTAAAATACGGCCAGAGAATGACATTACTATAGGCAATAAAACGGAGCGGTTTTTTAACGCCCAAGATGTTCTGACATACTTCTCAGGCCTTATCATTGCGCAATGTGAGAAAGTCTACTTAACACATTGTTCAGTCAAAGAATATTTAACTTCTACTCAGCTTCGCGAAGATGACGATGCATCGATTTCTCATTTAGCGCCACCGATGCCCATCTTTGGATTGCGTACTCGTGCCTCTTGTACCATATATACCTATGCAATTTAGCCAACAATATCGACCAGAGGCAGTATGGTCTGGCGACTTATGCCCCTTGTAATTGGCCCATGCATCTTGAGATGGTGCCTCGGGAATCCTGGTCCGCTGCAATTGTCGAGAGAGTGGTGCCCTGCATTTCTATGCGGAGCCAAAGTTTATTCAAAATGGTTGCTGAATCTCAGAGAAGCAGGAAAAGAAGACGAAGACTTGAATCTTCAGACATGGAAGACATGCTGGCACGACCATATTGCTATACTGCCTGGCGCGGCTGCACTATTGTGATAGAACACGTTCTATTGCAGAGGTCCGGTAAGAATAAATACTTGATACAGGAAGATTTAGATATGGCGTTTCATTATGCAAATCGCGGAGCTATACTGAGTGTTGCTAAATTTCTACTCGATAAAGGAGCCAACCTAAACGCATCAAGAATAATGACATTTCAGGTCGAGTCTGAAGATGAGGATGGAGATGGCATAGCTGGAGATGCCCACCAAGAAGCTATATACCAAGGCAATCTTGCAATGGTGAAATTCCTCCCAGACAAAGGCGCCGATGTCAATGCTCCGCGGTGTATTTGGCTCAGCTCTGCAAGCTGCAGTAAGGAGAGGGGATGTCGAGATCTTTGGTCTCATTGTAAAGCGTGGGGCAGACACCAATGGCCCTTCCAGCGAGGTCAAACCAGGCGGAAAAGGTGGCTATCCCCTCCACAGTTTGGGCATTAGCTTTTCGCATGACATGTATGAAGCATTTCCCCGAATGAAGCGCCTACTTAACCTTGGCGCAGATCTAAATACTCAAGATGCATATAGTGAGACTGCATTACAAAAGATATGCCAAAACACCTTCTGCAAGCGCATACATGCACTGAGATTGTGTAGTTACTAAGTGACCATGGTGCTGATGTGAACAATGCGGGAGGAAAATATGGAACGGCACTACAGAGTCACGCATACCAAGGCTCCATGCGGATGGTGAGGTTTCTCCTAGGCAATGGCGTTGATGTGGACATACAAGGCGGAATATATGGCACCGCACTCCAGGCTGCGCGCAATGGTCGTTGGGGCCTTGATATAGAAGAAGTGGTGCAGTTGCTTCTTGATCATGGAGCAGATTTCAGCATACTTGGACAAGATGAGATCGATACAGCTACTATTAGGCCGTGGATCCGATGTCACATCCAACAAATTTAGTGGTTGATATCGCACTGCTATCAACGCGGCCGTGCTGAAAGGCCATTGGGACATTGCTGACATTCTGCTTCGGGCAGGGGCAAAGCCAAATTGCCGTTTGCTTTTAAACCCGGATGAAGATTGGCTTGCTCAGGTCCTAAAAGAACATGGCCAGGCTGCTGTGGATAGATACAGAAAGCTCTGGGAGGTTGGAAGGGCTATATATGGACAGGCTCTATTTAGGCGTGGCAGACATGTCGCTTATTATCACTTTGCACCAACGTGGCTGTTTGCTCCATTTCAGCTACTGACTGGCTTTATAACAGCGATTTACATTTTTTTGATACGGAAACAAATAGATGCTGTGAATGCACAGAGGCGATACGTAGTCATCCCAATCGCAAAATCGTGGTTAGCCAGTGTTACACGGATATTAGGCAATGATCGATGCAAGACCATATTTAGGGATGTGAAAACAAATTGGAGAGTCTGGAAGAAATATTTTTGTCCTTTATTATTGTTTCAGTATTAGACCAGGATATTAGCTACGTTGAGGATGGGCTCTGGGACAAAACAAGCTTCTTAGTGTTGATGAATGCTAGATATATGTACTCCTTGGTGGTTCTCATAGGATTTCCCTCTGTACCTGCTTTATTATTGTGCGCCACCAACTGATGTGATACTCAGCAGCCTCAGTAATTAGTAAGAGATTCTGTGGCCCAGAGAGGAGAATGAGGGAAGTTGGCCTGCCCCTCGGCATAGATGACGCGATTACTATCCACTGACGATTCATTTGTACGTGAGGACATCTAGACTACACAAAATACTAACCAGCGGTTCACGGCAAGCCGCGGTTGTCACGTTTCTAGAGTCAAAAGAGTATAGAAGCATTGGTCCTTGCGCTTTTTTCGGTCGCCAAATACACAATTGCCCTTCAAGCACCAAACTACCAGATTGTCAGGGAATGGATTCTTAGCTAACCATTGCTAGAGACAAGGGGATATCGCAGTGAACTCATCACATTACCAACTCCACTTTGCGGCTGACGATTGAAATGATCAAGTACGGTAACAAGTGCATGACGCGGTTCACACTCATGAAGTCGACAAGGCTCAGCATAGGTGGAGATATGCTAGGGAATGCTAGTACGCTAACAGCCCCCTTGGTTGAATTGTTTATGAGTATGGTACAGCAGTTGGCGCTGCTATCTCTTTTAGCATCTTTAATCTATATGCCAGAAAAATTTTAATGTGCATAAATATATAGAGAGAGAAAGAGACGGAGAGAAGGAGGCGTGGATAGTATCTATCCGTTAACCTAGTGATTGCCTGATGAGGCAGGGTATTGCCGATTTTGTAGAATTATGAGAGCGAATTATCTTGCCCCCTTTCTCAAGATCGGGTCCCCCGGAGCACAATTCTCCACACAGCCAAGGTCTTGTCTCATCATTCGACGTTGATTTGCTTTGTTTCATCTGCATACTGCGTCGTATGTAGCTTTCGTCATCATATAGCTAGGGTTTAGATGGGTATGCTTGGATTAGGCTGCGCCTCAATTGAATCGCCCTAGACGAGAGCGATAGAGTCACATCCTCAGTCTATAATGGCCTTCAGATACAGCTTTACTGCAAGCAGTCTGCAGCCTCTGTGCTCTCCTTTAGCTTTAGACTTTTGATTGCTAGGACTTCGATTTTTATGTGACCAGCAAACCCTAAGATTATTTGACGGTTAATTTGTGGGATTCCTGTTGCTGGGATAGATCAATGAGCTCGCAAACTACTTTGATACCCTCATAATCCATATTATCAAACATTTTAGAAAGCTTTAATGGTAAGAGACAGTACATGCTGCCTTGTTACGGCGGCAACCGTGTACTTGCGCCTCTTCCTCGGAACACGGCGCAATGAAAAAAATGAAACCGATGACAATAACACAAATATCCCTGTCATATGGCTGTGGAGAGGTAACCTGGGCTAATTGTGTTTGTGGTCGCAAAAGGCGCCGAATTGCCTGAACAGTAATAGATGGAGTTCCTACAGGATGGATGGATATGGTTGCTTAATGAGCTTCTCTTTTCATTTAGCGGTGTGGTTACTCGCTCAAGTTGATAGCATCTATTCAGATTTGTTGCCATGATCTCCTGATACTAATGAAAGGGTCTTGTTGAATATTCGACACAAATCTTCATTTGCAATCAGGAGTTAGGGAAGCTCATTGTGTTGGAACTTGCAGGACTTAGGAGTCATTACCATACTATCGCCATGAGAAACTGAAACTGCCTCTTTTCCTACAATATGTAATACTCACTACACCGGTGAGATGGTGAGTAATAGCCATCTTAACACCCCGACCTCTTTCCACAGAAGTTGGATACTTAACAGTGCATATGGGAACTAGTATGCAGCTGGAGCAATAGAGGTTAAAGGAGGATTCGATACATGTATCTTACAGGTATGAGAGGATGAAGACTTATGCCCGAGCATTCCTTTAATGCTATAGTTTAGATAGATGTTGGCATAGCCCCTACAATCTCGTCCCTTTGTATATGCTTATCTACAAACTATGTCTCCCATAGCAGTTTCTCAGACGAGGTAGAATGTCAAAATGCTATATATGACACGAAGAACTAAGTACTTGCTCTGTAGTCTAGGCCTTTTGCCCTATAATTAGAAATTGGCTCTACTTCAGCAAAAGGTCTGAGGATAGGAATAGTTAATACATGTAGGTAGTTAAATATTAAAGCATTACTAATTGGGTATTACAGCACACGAGTCAACGGTATAATAGATCCCAGCCGCTAAGATAAGACCTAGGCAAATCGAGTGTCAAAGTGCGCAGCGAATCAAACGAAAGACATATTTCGTGACATCCAGCTCTATAGTGGACCCTGAAATACAGCGGCGAGCCTAAAACCATGCGTGTTGTTGACTAATCCGTTACACCTTTCTCTTCCATCTTCTACGCGAATTGCTAAGCCTCTCGGCTTCTTCATGTATCCAACTGATGTATCCCATACAGGGTGAAGCCAAGGCACATTTGTTTGCTGTAATTTTCGTGTTTGCGTTGTGGGTGCGTGGCGCAGTACGTGATCATTGCGTGTACTATCATGCTAGAGACAAACAGTAAGCCGACGACGGAGAACTGGGGCCATGTGAAACAAAAGGGTTGTAAGATAACACAAAAAGAATGTGTTTAAGCATTAACGTTATTCGTAAATACGAGCAAGTAGCTTGACAGGGCCCGGACGTTAGCAAGGGGCCATGAACACGGCATAGAAATAGAACAAAGGCAATACGAGAAAGGCCAACGGCTACTGTACAGTAACCGATGGGGAGTTAGAAGTGGCGCCGCAGCAAGGGCGACAAGCTCCAAGCAGGATTACTCCGTGCTGCAGTATTGCAGTAGAGAGGCAAATGCAAGAAAACTAGCCCGTCATTCCGTAATCAAACACCTTGATTCATTCCATCTTACATCCTCGGGACAGCTCATGTCAAGAAATGTCACTCTTCATGGCGGGGAAGGCTCTTTAGATCGATCGCTCTCCCACCGAGTAATTCTTGGCATTGCTTTTTTTTCCGATTTTTTTTTTAGTTCCTAATTGCCGCTGCCTCGTGTTTTTCTCGTATCATAATGCTCGGATCTCTCGCTCGTTTACGCGCTTGTTTTGACCATTCGCCAAGATTCGTGGTCTTGTTTGTTGTCTTTGTTATTGCACTCTACTTCGGCATTCGTGACGTCGCCGGCGATGTTATCATTGAGACTTTGGACACACATTATCCGGCCGATGAATCTCTCAGGGACATCCTGAGAACAGCAAGAAATTACCACAGGCACCCTATCACGCCTCCATACAAAGACAAATTCTGGGAAGTTGGTCAACGGTCTCGCAGCTTGAGTCGATGGCTTGCTAGCCTCGATGGCCCTCAGGCGCCTAAACTCCACGAATTTGAGAGGGAGAGGCTCGTTGTAGCCATTGAGACGACGGCCACCTCTCTCTTCCCCTTTCTCAGTCCGCCGCCAAAACAGGGCAGCAAAACACCCCTAAGAGACCTGCAGCGCTCGTTCACCAAAGGCTCAAGGGGGATCGTCATCTCCTCCGGTGGGAGCGATCTACAAATCAGATTTGCGGGACATTTGATTGCTTCTCTCAGAGAAGTCTTTGGCTGCTCACTGCCCATCCAAATTGCCTACGCCGGGGATTCCGACCTACCAAAAGACCGTCGCGATGCCCTCTTGTCGTTTGACAAGACAAACAATACAGAGTTTCTAGATGTATGGACTGTTTTCGACGATGCCACCCTGCGTCTTCGGAGAAAGGGCTGGGCTATCAAGCCCTTTGCAGCTCTGGCATCTAGGTTCGAACACGTCATCGTTCTCGACGCCGATGCCGTGTTTCTCCAATCCCCAGAAGTACTTTTTCAACAACGAGCCTATGTCGAAAACGGAGCATATCTATTTCACGATCGGCTACTATGGCAGCATTCTTTTGAAGACAGACACGAGTGGTGGAAGGACCAAATCAAGGAGCCATCGCCGGCGATGAATAAATCTCTAGTTTGGACTCAAGACTACGCGGAAGAATGCGACTCGGGGGTCGTCGTCCTTGACAAGTCCCGAACCGAAGTTTTTGTCGGGTTGCTTCACATCGCATGGCAAAACATATGGGCAGTGCGTGATGAGGTTTCATACAAGATCACCTATGGAGACAAGGAAACGTGGTGGCTTGGGCTGGAGCTTGCCGGATCAAAGTATGAATTTGAGGAGCATTACGGTTCAATCGTTGGGTGGGAAAGAGAGGGAAGCCCTGACGACAAGGCCGTATGCAGCTTCGTTATTGCGCATACGGATGAAAAAGACAAGCTGCTGTGGTATAACGGCAGTCTGTTGAGGAACAAGCTAGTAGATCCGAACGGGTACGACGTCCCACTGTACTGGATGATGGATGGCCAGTGGGAGAAAGGTGGGAAGACGGACATGAGCTGTATGGCGGGGGAGACGAGGCGACGATTAACCGGTGAAGAGATTTCGATATTACAGCACAGCATTGAGGCAGCTGTTAGGGTGGACGAAGTCTTAGCAAGCATGAAGGCATCGTGAACATGCATAGGTATAGTTGTGAGGAAATGCATTTATTGTTAGCAAAATGGGGGCTGATTTATGATACATCACATATAAGATACCTAGAGGCAATTCTTCTCACAATAAATGATAATTTAATGCAACCATTCCCATCTTGACAGCGATCTTCTACAGCCTGAGAGCCCGTGTCTCCCACCCGCGCCTCGTGTATGACCCCCTGCTGAGTCACGATTTAGCTCCCGAAACGATCTTGCCTCTTTTTATTCTTCTGCCCTATCTAGTGACATCCGCAAGAAATCAATCTCTGCTTCAGATTCAACCGTATCAGCCTCTTCTGCAACGACAACGGAATAGGGGCATCATGGGCGTTCAGCCATTCATTTCGGGGGGCTCGGGACATGAACTCCGGCAAACGAAATTTTCATCCTCCTTGATTCTACCTGGCTAGTCTTGGGCGGTGGCTCAGCCAAATGAAACACAAGCTCTGGCTCCCCACTCGCCGCCATCTACGCAATCTTGAGCCGATCGCTTCCTATCATGCCCATTTCTGAGATCCTCAGCTTGACGATCTTCATGATGCGACATGGTTTACAGCATGATTTTTCTCGATTCTGACACGATGATTCTTGTATAATCCAAGCTGGAAGACATACATCATCGCTGGCTAGCTTGTTTCCTGCGGTTACGTCGTTGCGGCTCTATAACATGGAATTCCAGCGGATAGAAGCACAAGCACGGCGCAAAGAGTTGAATGAAATCCACAGTGCGTATTCTCACTGATAATACCCAATGAACACATATCTCTCTCCAGTGATTGGGAGGATTCCCGAGCCGCGAACGCTGTGGCCTCAATCGCCAGTATGACGAAAGCGCCAAAGTTTGCTCGGCTATATCATTGCAAATACTGGGACACACACACAGAGTTGCCAACAAGGCCTTAATCTGTAGCTTGAGCTGGAAGCTAGATCCGCACCAATTTCTCTGATGCGCTTCATTAGCTGGTGGCGGCCACCATAATACGTCATTGAAGAGAAGGTGTGCGGATCAGGTTTGTAGCTCTGGCAGCTTTGTGTCGACATTCGCTACGGCACGGCCGGGTTTGCAAATAAGTTGGCGCCATGGAAGCGATTCAAATTGAGTTCGTCCATCTCGATAATTGGCTTGCTCTTCAGCCCTCGCCAAGACGCGTTATTCCCCGCGCTGGCTTGTGCGAATGCGTGGTGGCTGCCGTTGATGCTGTCAGAAGGGAATCAAGCATGTTATTACCTGCGGATTCGCCCACTCACCATCATAACTCAATCTTGTCTAGTTTGATAAATTCTCCGAGTTCCAGCATCAATAACCACTTGGTGTCTGCAACGTTGAAGTATATCAATCAATGAAAGCGGCTGTCTCTCGTATTCTCAATCAGAGACGAATCCCTTTTATGCCGGCGCCATGAATGCCAACGATCATGTGGTGCCCTCTGGCGGGCAACACTACAGCGCCACCAACCGCGTGCCCAATATCCAGGAGTTTATGCAGCGTCTTGACTCCGAAAAGAAGCAGCGAGATGCTGAAATAGACGCCGAACTCAGACGCAACAGGCGTAACCCTGATGTCAAACTCCATCGCAATGAGCTTCTCAAGAAAAAAGGCACACGAAAAGTGCGTGATCCGGTCACCGGAAAGGACGTTGAGATTCGTGACGCGGATATGGACTTCACCGAAGCTGTGGAGAACCCACAAGTATGCATTTTCCTACTACCGAGAGCCTCTCAACACTCTCGTGCTCAACTAACCGTTAAAACAGATGTCTATTCCTAACGGGAATCTGGGGAAGCCTGCCACCATTGCTACGTCATCCCAACAGTCTGGCGAAGAGTACCGTCACGCGCAAGATGTGACTGCGCCTCCTGATCCGATCCAAGAAGGATCAACCTCCGATGTGCCTATTCGCAGTGAAAAGACGTCTGTCCTGTTTTACAAGACTCCGTCGGTCAGCTACGAACCAATGTTTGCCTCTCTTGAACTACGATCGAACGCATTATGTGCCGGAATCTTCATGGGCATTGTCTTCTTCGGCAGGCTGTTTGGCGGTCGGCTCCTTGGCCTGATACCATTAGCTATATGCGTTACCTCTGGCGTCCATTTATGGGTGAAAGAACTGATCCGCCAAGGACGAGATCTGGAGTGGTCTAGTGAGCAGGAGCGTGGCGAAACTGCTACCATCAACCTGATTCCCGAGTCTGTCGAATGGATGAATACCGCAATCGGTGTCTTTTGGGGGATGATAAATCCCGAAATGTTTGCCGGTGTTGCTGATACGTGAGCCTTTGCTATTTTCATTTCTATCGCAGTATCGACTGACTCATAGACAGTATCGAAGATGTCATGGCCGCGTCTGTTCCCGGAATTATTGAGCATGTGCGAGTAGCCGACATTTCTCAGGGAAACAATCCTATTCGTATTCTCAATATGAGAGCCCTCCCCGACTCTCACGTTCAGGATATCAAGGACGAAATTCACAAAGAAAATGAAAAGGTCATGGATGAAGATGAACTTGCAGCCGTGTCACAGGCTGGAGCGTTCTACAACATGGAAGTCTCGGTCGCATATCACGCCAAGCCATCGGGCGCTGATATCGCCTCGAAAGCACGAAACATGGGAATGCAGCTCGTCTTTTACCTGGGAATCAAAGGCCTCTTTGGCGTTCCTCTTCCGATATGGGTTGAGCTGATTGGCCTTGTTACTACCGCACGGGTCAGACTACAACTCAGCCCCGAGCCCCCTTTCCTAAAGACAATGACCGTGACCTTGATGGGCGTTCCCAAAGTGCAAGCTGGCTGCACTCCAATGATTGAAAGAGGCGTCAATATCTTGAATTTGCCCCTCATCTCCAACTTCGTCAACTGGGCCATTAGTGCTGCAGCCTCCATGTATGTCGCTCCAAAAAGCTTGACCTTGGATATCAGCAAAATGGTCCAGGGAGATGATATTAAAAAGGAAACCGATGCATTCGGAGTCTTTTTCATCAGAATTCACAAAGCTACTGGTCTCAGCAAACAGGATCAGCGTGGCACCAAAGGCGGCGGCTCCGATCCGTATATTACCCTTAGCTGGAGCAAGTTTGGAAAGCCCATGTTTTGTACCCGAGTCATCCAAGACAACCTCAATCCCGTCTTCGAAGAGAGCTGCGGCCTTCTAGTGACCAGCGACCTCATTAAGGCTGACGAGCAGCTATCGGTGGAGCTCTGGGATAGTGATCGATCCTCTGCGGATGACGAGGTGGGCAAGATTGAGCTAAGCATCCAAGAGCTCATCCAGCACCCCGGGAAGATGGTCCAGCACGTGTCGAAGCTGAGTGGCCTCAAAGCCGAGAGTGTTATGCCTGGAGAGCTTCATTGGGAAGTCGGATTTTTCGGAAAGACTCAATTCCGTAAAGCTCTTCGCACTGATGGCCACAATCCTAATGTGGTCAAGGAATTAGGAGAAAGGCCCGAATTTCAAGAGGATTGGGGCACGATCCAGAACGAAGAAGAGGACGCTGTGGTCCATACTCCCCCTGACCCTCTTTGGCCGTCTGGAATCCTCAGCGTGGTTATCCATCAGATCGTGGGCCTTGAGCTAGCTAATATCAAAGGCTCACAGGGTAACCGCAAGGGTAAAGAGTTCGAGCCTGCAAGGCCGGAAGCTGGCGAAGTCAAGGAAGAGCAAAGCAAGAGGCTACCGAGCTCCTACTGCACCATACTCGTGAATGATGACTTGGTTTACAAGACACGAACCAAGGTGGTGTCATCGCAACCCATCTTCAATGCCGGTACCGAGAAATTTATCCGCGACTGGCGCTCTTGCATTGTTACTATTGCAGTTCGAGATTCTCGTAATAGAGAACATGATCCAATCATCGGAGTCGTTCCTCTCAAGCTGTCGGATATCATGCAGACCAGTAGCGAGGTGACACGGTGGTACCCTCTTGATGGTGGTATCGGCTTCGGCCGTCTGCGTATCTCTCTCCTCTTCCGTTCCGTCGAGCTCAGACTACCACCGCCGCAGCTGGGTTGGGAAATTGGAACTTTCGAATTTCTCTCCGATACAATTAAAGTCTCAAACTATGCGCCAGCAAGCAAAGTTCGCATCCGACTGCGCACTGGAGGCTCCTCTGCCAACGTAAAGAGGGATCACTCTGTCCGTGAAGATAATGGTATGAAATTCAACATTGGTGTCCGTGACGGTGAGAAGAAACTCCGACTGCCAGTACGCTATAGATATAAATCTCCAATCTTTATGGAATTCTATCCAGCCGGTAAGAGGGGAGCAGATGCGTTCGCTGCATTGTGGCTACTGGAGCTGGTTGACAATCAGGAGAAGGAATTTGACATTCCGCTGTGGAAATGCGACAATTCCCTACGACTGTCACAGAACTACATCACCCAGGAGAATGTCGCTTCTATTCCTGATATGAACATCCAGGAGATCGGCCGCGTTCGGTTCAGAGGTCGATTTTCTGCTGGCACCGACTTGGATCATATCAGATTCGTCACCGACAACGATTCTCGCGAGACGATTGAGACCTGGGAGGCCTGTTATGCTGAGGGTGTACGACAATTAGAGGTCCAGCCTGAAGTCCCCCCGTTGACGCAGAAACTGCACGACGAATCTCTGACACAAGGCCGAGATGTGCTTGCCCAGGCCGACGACAAGGAAAAAGACCGCTGGCTAGCAAAGGATGGCACTGACTGGACTGGAGCTTTTGGCCAAGATCCGCAAAACTCGATGGCTCAGCCCATGTCCAGCGCTGATACCAATGGTCATGAGCATTTTGAAGTAGATACGGACGAGGACGACGACGATGATGATGCCGAGAATGGAGACCGAGCCGTGGGAATTCGCAGGACGGCAACGGACCCAACGTATGGTTCGGCCGCGTCTGAGGACAGTGATGACCGCCATTCTTTGGACAGCCGTGCATCAGGCGCATCAAGGAAGAGCACCGGTAGCACCGGGAGCAAGAATCCCATCAAAGCGTACAAGAATTACAAGGAGAAGAGCCGGGATTTGAACCGCAAGCAACGCGGGCTGATGCAGTGGCGTCCCATGCGCAATGCACGGTTTGCCAAGAACGAGGCCAAGTTTGCGGTCCGTAGGGTGAAAAGGATGGGATCTTTAGCTGGGCGAAAACCAGATGTGGAAACAGAGGTATAATACCCTTACTTGTTGCTGGATCTGTCACTTCTTTTGTGTGCGTGTGTGTTTGCTTTATCAACTAAAATTTGGTTCCATTGGAGCTTCTACCTGAAAATGGGGTCTAGGTATTGAACAAACGATTCATGAGATGAGTTTTACAACATATGGTGTTGAAAGTGCTGGATAACGCTCTTTTGATCAATCATTAATGGCTCTTTTGGCACACGCACAACTTGCGAAAATATCTGTCAAGAGCATTTGTACTTATGTTTATTATGTATTGTGATATCACAAATGTTATAGGTTACTTAAAATTTCTCCACAAATGGGCGGATATCCAATTCTTGAGTGAAAGCCGATCTGTGCTGCGTGTGTAAGTGCCAGTAGCTGTCGGCAATCTGTATACTGGTTAGTTATTTCCACATGAAGCAAATGGAGTTTCATCACAACACGTACAGCATCAGGGCTAATCTTGCCATCCTCTACGCCATTGTTGACAATTCTGTCCTTGCCCCAGGGGGTGTCAATGCCGCCATCAATGACGGCCAGGGCGACGTGCACGCCCTTGGGACCGAACTCGCGGGCCAGAGACTGGGTAATGGCACGCTGGGCGAATTTGCCAGCGGCAAAGGTGCTGAAGAAGGCGGAGCCGCGGAGGGAAGCAGTTGCGCCGGTGACGAGGAGAGATGGTGGATGAGGGGCAGAATCAACAGCTGACAGGAGGAGAGGGAGGGACTTTTGAGCGAAGTAGAAGAGGCCGTTGCTGTGTTTTTTTTTTGTTAACAAAATGTTTCTTAAATGAGATGAGACTTAGAGTTGTCAGGTTTTGTAGGAACTCACGCAGCAGTGCCGATGCTAATGTCAAGATCAGACGGCTTCAGCTCCAAAAACGGCTTCCGGGCCATGCCGGCGCCGCCATTGTAAATAGCAGCCGCGAGCTTAGAATCGGGCAATTCCTTTTCGATCTGGGCAAATGCGGCATCGACGGCGGCCGGGTCAGAGGCGTCGGCGGTGATGCCGATTGCGGTGCCGCCGGAGGCGTTGATGTCGGCGACGATGGGCTCGTAGCTGGAGGGCTTGCGGGAGAGGAGGACTACGGCGTAGTCCTGGGCGAAGCGGCGGGCGAGGGAGGCACCTGTGCCGGAGCCGACGCCGGAGATGATGGCGAAGAAGGGAGGCGCCATGATGTGTCTTTTTTTTTTTTCGAGGGGAGAGTGAGTGAGTGAGTAGCTGAGAGAGGGAGAGTGTGGGTGAGGATGGTTAGTGAGGAGGAAGTTGGAATGGTATCAGTAATGGGAGATGTGAGATGCGTGTGTTTATATAGAAATGGCGATGCTGAAGCGGCGAATGGCGCAACACAGTTGCTTAAATTGTATCACCACCAAGAGAAACCAAACAATAGGAACGCTGATAAATCTACCTTTCCCACTTCCAGCGGTTTGTCCCGGATGGGGGCTTGGGATATGATTGTGCCATTTTCAACTATCTGGCTTATAAAGCAACATTGCCTAGATGCAGCATGTGGGTGGGTAAGAGCTGGATTGGGAAAGCTGGTGATGACGAGTTAGGTGAGCGGTGCGGGGTGGCATCTCTTGCTCATCTGGAATCTTTTTTCTATTTGTTTATCTCACTCTCTGTTTGTGTGTTCAGTTAGGGTTTTCCATTGTTGTGAAGTGGTGTGATCACTAATTGGCTCTCGATTGTCGCCCAGGTTATTGGATCCTGTACCCTCATCATCCAGCTACGGTTGCAATAGACCAGCCTGAGCTCCAATGGCGTCATCAGATCTTAAGAGCATAAAGCAAATCTTGCCATCATTTCATTACCAATTAGTCACCCTCCCCGCACTGCGAAATTTCGGTGGATTCCGCCTGTTCCGGGCCGGAACCGAGGTTTGGGTCGGCCCCACACGGCGCGGAAACCTTTTTGGGGCCGGAGTAAGAGTTTGTGTGAAGATGCTCCATTATATGCATGAGAGAAAGCGTCTGGTTATACATACACCATTGATATAATTATATGTGAAACGCTTTATACCACCCTTGGACTAGAAAATACTGTGTTCCCCTCCATAATCCGCAGTACCTCCTCGACTCTTAGGCGAGCACCATCAGTCTGTTATTATGGCCATTATAGTCATCCCCTCCAAGACCTTTGTCGAACCGCTTTGTTACTCCCATTATTTTACTCCGAGTAGCCTGCTCAATCTAGACCAGCTCTATTTATCACTCCCCGCAAGAGTTCTCATCCCCACAAGTCCTCGCTTCAGTTAGGGATTGTCCGTTCGTCAGCTGCTCTCGCTTTAACAGTATAGTGAAACCTTGGATATTAAGGCTCTGTTGTCTGGTTGGTACAATTGGAAGTGAAGATACACTGGCCGCTGAGTGTGTCGACAAGTTCTTGGCTGAATGTGAAACTGTTCCGGGGCTTTAATGGAAAGGCACATGAGTACACACCATAAGGCTCGTATGTAGTTGCTGTGGTTTCGTTGCCTGTAAATTACATGGCGGTAGATCCGTACCGGTCGATGAAGTACGGTGGCGAGGCTTGGCGTGAGGGAGGGTAAGCGACCATGACGTTCTCATCGTATCTCAGTATTGAGCCTTTCCCAAGAGCCTGTCTGTTATTCTTATCTCGGATTGCGTTCATATTCTTATCCCTAACGTAAAATAAACCTGTTTCCCTCTCTAGGTAAATAATACTAGCCGACAATGCGCCACTGTAGTATACAAGCCGGCTGCCGCTTCTACTACCCGTTTCCACGACAAGCAAGTGGTTAACCACGTCAAAGACACATCTCCAGACGCTAGGAGAAAGTCCAAATAGTTGAACCAATTCAATTTCACGGAGATGGTGTTTCCTTTCTTGTCGCGATGTGTTACGAGCTTGTTGCACCTAGTCAGAGTGGGTATGGATCTCATATACTCTCATTATCCGCTTCCTTACATGGAATTTACATTACTCCCACCCAGTGTATCATTTCCATGCCTATAAAATTGACGACTAATTGAAACTCCGGTAATGTGAGTCCACGAGATGGTCCGCGATTGCAATTTGTGCGCTGAATTGTTTCACGCTGCGCGTCTTCCTGATAACAGGCAAGTACCACACATTTATCCTTCCATCACGTAGTATGCAAATCTCGAGGTATTCCTAGTTAGATGTAAGATTCTCTTGGGGACTGGATAGATTGTGGAGGTCGTGCTGTAAGTGAATCTAGTCTCATACCCTGGAGGATCTGTAACCAAGTCAATTCGTCTACTATTTAGACAGATAATTGCATGCGCATTTGATGGCCCCGTAATAAACATTTCGACGCCTGGTTCATATTCAATTGAACTAGCATGCATTTTCATTTTTATATTATTATACCTATTAAACTAGTTACTTATTCTGGATGATTTCATACTTATAATATAGTTCAAAAACCATCATTAGTATACTTATTTACACTTGCACTCCTTTTTTCATCACTTCGAGTTCATTTAGTATCCTAAACGGCTGTTTATTCCACTCGAAAATTTCCTGCGGAATTGCATTCCTGCGGGCTGCTTCACGGGCCTTGATAAAAGCCTCAGAAACAGGTGCCTTATTGGGGCCTCCTGGCTGGGCTTTGCCCTTGTGGTAATAATAATATTTAGTAAACTCAGGCCGGCCGTGGCCGCCAACATGGAAGTAAACAAGGCCCGGCGAAAACGAGCGGTCGCTCATGCCCTCAAGGCCTCTAACGACAGGGACCCAGACCTGGATAAGTCGAGTCATCTCATATTCAGCCTCAGTGATGACAGCCTGCGTCAGGCCGCGCCGCCACCTGTCCATTGTGAGCTTGCACTGCACCGCAGCGTGTAAATTGCGGTAGAGGGCCAGGACTGCGGCTCCGTCGCCTTCCTTGGAGCGCTCTGCGATGATGGTGTGCGTCGTCTCGATAGCCTCACGCGCCTTGTTGATCAGGAGGTCGAGCGAGACAATGTCAACGCCTGTGAGCGGATATGTCTTGGCGTAAGGCAGCACATCATGGCGGAAACCCTGTTGGACGGCATTGACTGCCTTGAGGACAGCCTCGACTTCTTTCTGGTCGATGTAGTGCTTGATCTCGGCAGTCGCGTGCGTGATCATCCCGTCAACTTTTTATTTACAGGTTGTCAGCCGGTCTGGATCTGTTATTAGTGATCAGGGGCCAAAATATACCTGCCTGGATGATCTGCCTGACCATAGCCTGTTGTTGAGCTGCGTTATCTTTGGCCTTCTCTATGTCTGAGTAGATGTTCCAGACGAATGCGACGACGGCAAAGACGCTGCCGACACCATCGATGATCTCTCCGTATTCGTTTACGAAGCTCGTCACTCCAGCCACGTAGGGCTCTACCAACCCCCACTTCTGCAGTGCTTCTGCCTGACTGATGATAGTCTCGCTAAGAGTTTTGTCGTCCGCCATCGTGGTAGATATTGGTGATGATGCGGGTGATGATGCGGGTGATGATGCGGGTGATGTGCATATGATACTATGTACTATCTGAGCTTTGAGGCTGGACTTACATGGATAGGCGATAGGGATCCTGACGCTGTTGCAATGCTTAGACGACAGCAATAAGAAAATAGTCTGGAGATTGTGAGACCGGATATGCATTGGGGGATGCAGAAGCACGACCTCTCTGCAAAACGCATCGAGATCCTCTCAGCCGATAACTGGCGTAGGACTCGGGAATGCGGCTGCAGCTGGTGCAGAGTTTAAATCGTAGGCAACACTGTCTCAGACACGAAACTGACAGCTTCATTCGTTGTTTTACTGTGTTCTTCTAGTGGTGGCAAAGCTTTGCAGCCACCTACCGCAGAAGGAGGTTCACAATATCGCCAGGATTATTGGATCGGCTCTCTGGCGCTCGCTAGGGAATGTATAATTGAGGCTGAAAAGGCCGCCATCTCGTTTCCAAATCAGGGCCAACCTTGCCAAATTTCTGATGCTTCATAGCTGCAAAGACTAATGAACGAGTGGGTCGGCACAAATTACAATTTGGCCAGATACTATGTATAACTCTGCTTCATATAGAGGCTCTATTTACAGCAGACGACGCGCTGGTGTTGCCAGCCACAAACCATGTGAAGTTTGACAAGGGCAAATACAGTTAGGTTACCAGCTGCAGCTGCAATGAGGCTTGTGTAGCAGCGGAACTACGCCCAATACCCATGTAAATCGCATCCTTGACCATATTTTATGGCCTTAGCTTGATGCTAACTTAGTGAACAAAGATACTTCTTTCGCCTACAGCAATAGCAAGTTGTTCTCTCACTAAAGAGCTAAAGATCTAAGAGTAGCAAAGCCCGAGTGGTTGCTTGCGAGGAATTGATGGATACTCCCTTCGGATGCGTTCTGGTTTAGTCCAAGACTAGAGACTGCCCAAATCTTGTGCATCAGTGTGTATGCATATGTCCACTTAGAAGTTATAGAATTGATTGGTGCTTTTGGCAAAACAAAAGCTGTATATCTGTTGGTGTCCCCTTATCCGCGGTTGTAATTATAGTCGTCATGTCCGAATCCATGAGCCGTGCCACGGTATCGACCACGTGTAGTAAGCGGGCGACGGAGACACGAAAGTCGGTGCGATCAGCCGGTGCGTTAAGAATGATTAGTAGGACTTACGTAGGAAGAACAGTCTTGTTAGAAAAGTGCATGATAGAGGTTGAAAGGGGCGGTAAGAGGCAGATGAACTTCAGCTGTTCATGTCTCCCCACCCCTGTCATGAGTTGGGCGAATTAGCATCGCCCAACGGATAAGCTGAAGCCCAAGCTGAAGCCCAAGCGAGCCTGATCTCTGCTATTTAATAAATCCAGTTACTGACCTTTATGTGTCTATCTAATTCGTGTAAAACTTCCAATGCGCTATAACCGTCGACGAAAATGGAGGAGAAGTTGCAGATGCACAATCGCTATATCACGGACAACAGGTTCGGCGACAATGTGACTATCAACCAAGGCGATGTGCATCATCATCACGCCCCGACCCCCCCACAGCCCCGGACGCCGATCCGGTTCATCCCATATCTCCGGAACAAAGAACTCGTGGATCGACCAGACCTGATCAACAAGCTCAATGGGCTCTTGCCGCAAGATTCCGGGTCTTTTAACGATGCCGCCCTCTGGGGGCTGGGTGGTTCCGGGTATATATCATTGCTGTGTATCATCACCATTGACTCGGGCAAATGCTGATCAAGTACCCCTGCAGAAAAACCCAGATTGCGCTCGAGTACGCTTACCGCCGATGTGAAGACCCCGAGTGTTCGGTGTTTTGGGTGCACGCAGATACGAAAACAGCATTTATGCAGGACTACAAGAAGATTGCGGAAATATTTGGGTTGAAAGGAATCCTCGACGACGACGAGTTGGAATTGCTCCGAGCCGTCAGCAACCGAATCCAAAGCGAACCCCAATGGCTGCTTGTGCTGGATAATGCCGACGACCTTTCATTATTCGGCGTTGGAGAGACTCGAGAGGGATCCAATAACCTTTTGGACTTTGTTCCCAAGGGAACTGCGGCGGGAACTACGGGAACTGTCCTGTGGACAAGCCGCGATGGACAGATTGCCGGATCGCTGGTGCATCCCTCGTACCGAGCAATCCAAGTCTCGCATATGACATCCATGGAAGCGAGGGAGCTCCTTAACATTGCGCGAGGCAAATGCTCTGATGGAGGCGACAATGGCAATGACGACGATGACGACAAAGAGGTTGAGCAGCTTCTTGAAGAGCTCCAGTGGCTTCCTCTTGCAATCTCACAAGCTGGCGCTTACATGAGAAGGGCTGAGACGACTGTTCAAGAGTATTTGGCTCTGCTGTCCAACAATGAAGAAAGATGGCCACTCCTAAAAGAGGAACAATTCGATCTTCATCGAAAAGCCGGTGTCTCCAATAGCATTCTCAGGGTCTGGAGCATCTCAGTTACTCGCATCGAGCAGGAGAATACCCTGGCTTCGGAGCTGCTTCATGTCATGGCATACTTTGATAATCGAGAGATCCCCCAGGAAATGGTCGATCACGCCGCTCGATATGTCAGCACGGCCAAATTGACCAGCGTGGAGGTGAAAAAAGCCGTTATCCGACTCAGGGAGTTTTCCTTCATCAGGGTTCGAAAGGGAGAAAATGGCAGCCAGAGCTACGAAATGCACAAACTTGTGCAGGAAGCAACACGATACGCTATTTCTGCGCCGAAGCAGATAGATCAGGGGGACAATTCGAAAGAGAGCACAATCTGCTTTGCCAAGGTCGCCATCCAGGTTGTCGACAACTTATTTCCGAACCCACCAAAAGAAAATATTAACATCGGTGGTGATGGGGAGGAGTTTCTGGATATAGTGAAGCGCGGCGAGAGATACTTTTCCCATGCAATTCAAGTAGCTGAATGGGCTGAGATATCTAACCAAGGAGAAATGATGTGTGCTCTTCTTATTCGAGTGTCGGCTTATCTACGTGCTAATAACAGATGGAAAGAAAAGGAGAAGGCCGATGGTCGAATCTTGGCGCTTCGTCTGCGTCTCTCCGGCCCAGATCATCTTGAGACCATACTCAGCGAGCAAGCCATCGTGGAAAATTTCCGCGCACAGAACCGGTATTCCGACGCTGCCGAAGTTCAGATGAGAGTGCTCATGCGTCTCAAAAGCGCTCTTGGGGAGCAAAGCTTTGACACTCTTGTGGCAATGCACAACATGGCCGACACCATGTGTAAAGTCTCGCAATTCGAACAGGCTGAAAAGCTCCAAACAGAGGCGATAAGTGTTCTTGAGAATATGGTGGACGAGCGTGTCGGGATGCTCATGGCAGAGTCTCTGCATTGCCTTGCACGCGCATACTACGGTCAGCGAAAGTTTGACAAAGTCAGCGAAGTCTGCCTCAAATCCCTAGTTCACTGTCGAGATAACATCGGGGGACCTTACTGTCTGTTGTATATCTCAGCGACGGAACGTGCGATCAAATTCAAAAGGCAAACGATGATAGTACAAGGCCGCCGCTGGTCTAAAGAAAGCTGCGCCACGAGGCGCGCGGCGTTGGAAATTTGCGACAGGATTCAGAGACAGACGCATCTAGACGAGGTGACTCGAATAGAATTGCTGGCGCGTTTGAAGGCTGTTATGTGCAAGTATCGCGAAGTCGCGGCCATGCAAATGAAGGTGGTGGAGCATTATCGCAAGACGCTTGGTGAAACACACTCCAAGACAATCATGAAAATGAAGCAACTCGCGGGTCTATTTCACCGCATGCGTCGGTATGGCGAGGCCGAAGCCCTTCAGCTCAAGGTCGTCAAGTTTTTTCAGGATGCGATTGGGGAGGAACATCCTCACACACTCGACAACATGATACTTCTCGCGGCGATATACTGGAGCCAGGATCGCATCAGCGAGTCAAGAGAGATCCAAGAAAAGGTGATCCCTCTCTACTCAAAGATCCTAGGCAGACCGTATTTGCTGTCTTTCTATCGCTACAGAAATGCCCCTACGATGTTCTACCTTGATGATGCACGTGGTGAAGACGCGGAAATGCAGAAGGAGGTTGCCGCATCTATAGCACGTCTGACATCTCGTTCAAAGTTGTGGATCCCGATCGATATTTGTGTAATGATGGGCCAAATAGCGGTCGAGTCAATGACCGCTAGCCAGTACTGGTTGTTGTATGTACTTTGTTTCCTTTTCTCATTCGTCACTCTTATCCTGTCATGTGCATTTATTCCTGAAGGTTTCGGGACTGCATGGAAATATAGCTCATGATTGATGATGTGATGATGCAATAAATCTTATTTTCAATACTTCCTGAATTATATATAGATGTCACGGATTCATATATATACAAGCACACGGTCTCCATATAGTTTAGATATAAGTATATGTTGAGGAAACCCGGCTACGTTGATTCGTCTACCTAGATATATGTAGGTTGTCTCGATCTGGCCTGTTAGGTCGATCTAGGACGGCTAACCACAACGTTGAACGGCCTGGCTTGGCTGCCTGGCTGCCCTAGATAAACGAACTGCCCGAGGATGAATGGCTATATATCACAATTGAATCGTATTATGATGGCTATGGTTGGTTGTGTTTCGTTGATCAGGGGATTTGATCTGATTCGTTGCCTTTCAATCCAATAGCCCAGACCGCAGTTAGGCAATTACAGTATGGTTGTTACCGTATGATATACGCGCTATATAGAAGGTGAAGAAGACATTTCAGGAAAATGGAGCTGACCATCTCCTCGGTCTTAAAAGCTATATACTTCGTAGAGGCGAGTAGAGCCTGACCAATCAGCCTAAATAATTTGATACAATAAGCCTAGCAAAATTCATTGAGCCCCTTATCGTTTCTTTTTTTTTGTCCTTTTACCTTTCCTTTTATCCGTCAGTTGACTATCGCCAATATGAGTTTTGCCGAGATTGCTAAAGGCAGCAGAGGTTACATGTAACCAAAAGTCCTAAATCAATATAAATGGTTCTTGGCAATAGATGTAAGAAAGGCAGGCCCCTCTTTAATTCCGTTATCTTTCATAGCTTACAGAACTATACAACGGTAGCATTTTGATCCAAGAGTTGAGTATAGCCATTTTATCGACTAGTTGTTACAGCTTAATGACCCAAATATACTGTTTGTATATAACCCTTATACAACCGTAGTATTACACCTGCAGAAAATGGCAAAAACTACTCAGATGCCTTCGATCCAACCTATAGGGTCTTGGGGGTTATTACCAATCTCCATAGCCTAACAACAGACACTAGAAATCAGCGGTCTTTTCGACTGGAACAAATGTAACGTGGTCTGCCGTCTCGAAGCACTTGTGTCATGTAGAAATCAACTTAAAAAGGACCGCAGCTTCGTATCGTTGCCGCGGAATCATTGCCATCAGGTCTTGTCAAAATCCTTTTCTTAGCCCATATAGTTTCAAAATGGCTCTCTCAGGTACTATGCCGCTGGTCACAGCTATTCTGATTTCATGTATTGCTCAGATCGTTGCAGCCCAGCAACCTGGAACTAGCACTCCCGAGGTCCATCCCAAGTTAACGACCTATAAGTGCACAAAGTCTGGGGGATGTGTGGCTCAGGATACCTCCGTCGTCCTTGATTGGAACTACCGCTGGATGCACGACAAGAACTTCAACTCGTGCACCGTCAACGGCGGAGTCAACTCTACTATTTGTCCTGATGAAGCAACTTGTGGTACCAATTGCTTCATTGAGGGCGTTGACTACGCCGCTTCGGGTGTCAAGGTCTCGGGCGATTCTCTCACCATGAACCAATACATGCCCAGCAGCTCCGGCGGATACAATAGCGTATCTCCCCGGCTTTATCTCCTGGGATCCGATGGAAACTATGAGATGCTACAGTTGAATGGTCAGGAGCTGAGCTTTGATGTTGACCTCTCAACTCTGCCCTGTGGAGAGAATGGCGCTCTTTACCTCTCTGAAATGGACGTAAATGGTGGTGCCAACCAGTACAACACAGCTGGCGCCAACTATGGAAGCGGCTATTGCGATGCCCAGTGTCCCGTCCAGACCTGGAAGAATGGTACCCTCAACACTAACCGTTCGGGCTTCTGCTGCAATGAGATGGATATCCTTGAAGCTAACTCGAGGGCCAATGCCTTCACTCCTCACTCCTGCACCGCCACGGCCTGTGATTCTAGCGGTTGCGGCTTCAATCCTTATGCGAGCGGATTCCGTAAGTGAGTTTATTCCTTCCCATTTTTTTAAGCTATGTCGGCGTTAGCAAACCTAAGCATAACTGACAAGCTACACGTAGCTACTGGGCCCTCGGAGGGACCCTTGACACCTCCAAGGTTTTCACCATCATTACACAGTTCAACACAGACAACGGCTCACCTTCCGGTAACCTCGTGAGCATTACACGCAAGTACAGGCAAAACGGCGTTGACATCCCGAGCGCTAATTCCGGTGGTGACATTATTTCGTCCTGTTCGTCGGCCTCACCCTACGGTGGCCTCACAACCATGGGCAAGGCTCTGGCCCGCGGCATGGTATTGGTATTCAGCATCTGGAACGATAACGGCGGAAACATGAACTGGTTGGACAGCGGCAACAACGGTCCCTGCAGCAGCACGGAGGGCAACCCAGCCAATATTGTTGCCAACAACCCAACCACTCATGTCATCTTCTCCAACATCAGATGGGGTGAGATCGGCTCAACTACTGGCTCGTCCGGCGGCACACCCCCTCCCAGCACGACCCTGAAAACTTCCACAACTTCAAGCAGGACGACTACCACGACTGCCCCAGGCTGCACTCAGACCCATTGGGGCCAGTGTGGTGGTAAAGGCTATGTTGGCTGCACTATTTGCACAGCAGGCACCACCTGCCAGTATAACAATGACTGTTAGTGATCACATTGCTAGATGCCTTTAAGAGTGTTTGAAGTGCTAACTATGGAAATATAGATTACTCGCAATGCCTGTAGATCCGATTTGGTTGTCTTGAGGGCATAGTTTCAGTTGGTATCGCATGTCTCTATTGGGCATGACAAGATGATAGAGCTTGTAGAGTTGTAACCAGGTATGGTCATGGCGTAGCTGAAGGTCCTACAGTGATCCTGTGTACATGTATTTACTTGGCCATGCAGGTCATCTTGAGATGCATTTCTATCACATGTAAATCTAGATGCTCGGATAGCAAACGGAAAACATTGGAGTACGAGATTTTACTTGGTGGGAAACCCCGCTACCTACGGGCGTATGTGTTCAGTATAGCGAAGTGATATTATTGGCTAAATACTGTAGCTGATTCCATATAAACTTGTATAACGACAAAAATTTCAGTATAACAACAGCGTATACGGAGTACAGGTGCAACATTTGCGTGGGTATCTTGTTACACAAGCAGTGGCCCAACTATTACTGCTTAATATCAGCTGGGTGATCAAGATCTGGAGGGCATAAAGCTCTTGATTCAGCATACTACATACTAATGGCAAGCTAAAAATTCTCCTTAAGGAAAATTCATGTCGCTATAATAAGTCGTCTGACTCGATCCTAACTGCCAAAAATACCCCTGAGATTCGTCTTTACCTGAATGGTTGGTTTCGATGGCAACTCACATACCCGTCGGTGTGACTTTCAGTGGCCACCTTGGAGTCTTCACCTTTCCTTTGTTGTTGTTGTAAGATTTTGTGTTTGCGTAGTACTACCGTAAAATTTTTAAAATAGCATACCGGTTTGGGGGTACTCGGAACAGTATTGTATAAATCCAATCCCATTTTCCCCGCCTGCCTTTGCTCTGCAGCCTGAGTAAAGAATAGCTCCTACACCGATTACGCCAGAATGGTCGATATTCTCCTCCAATACGGTGCTGGGGTCAATATGGCGACTACCCACGGGTACACAGCCCTTCACAACCTAGTTATGGCACTTCCTCCCAACCCAGCTGCTATCAAAAAAACTGGTCAAGGCCGGTGCAGATGTAAACGCCAATAATATGTACCTAGAGACGCCGCTTATACTCGCTGCAGCAGATAATCGCCTGTCCCTAGTCCGCTATTTGCTCTCTAAAGGTGCTAATCCGAACACCGCCAACTGTATGACCGTGTCAGCATCCAACGCGCATGTTCCAAAGGATACGCAGAGATGTTAAAGTTGCTCTGCGCATCTGGAGCAAGGGAAGACCCCGGCACCATAGTCTGTTATGCGGGCCCTCTGCAAGCTGCCTGCAACAGTAAGGTTGACAATCGTGAAGTGCTCGAGGTAGTTCGATACCTCGTGGAACATGTAAAGGTGGACGTGAACCAGCTCTGCGGATTGCACGGGATTGTTGTTCATGCTGCTTGCCGACGGAGTAACTCAAGGGTTTTGAAGCTGCTCGCCGACAACCACGGCGCTGATCTTGAAGTATCCGATGAGTTCGGCCGCTTGCCAATCCATCTCGCAGCCAGCGCACAGTTTGATAGCTTCCAACACTTAGCCAAGCTAAACTGCCGTATTCATGCCATTGACAATACGGGCCGCAACACCCTGCACTGGGCAGCGCAAAGCGGTTACATTGAAACCATCCGCCGAATTCTCGAGCTATCAAATGAGTCCATCGACGTAGTTGATGCCCAGGGATAGACGGCGCTCTTCTGGGTCGCCCGGAGAACAGCACATAGGGGGTTCTCCCGTCCGAGCAAGCGAGAAGACATCATTAGGCTTCTCCTCGAAAACGGAGCCAAGAAGTCTATAAGAGTTCAAGGTGATGGTGGCGAGACCTGGTGACCTCTAGAGATAGCCATTTTTCATGGCGCTGGCCGTGGAGTGACAAAACTGCTCGGGGAGAAGTCCAACACTGGAGACGAAGTCAGAGAGAGCAAACAGAAGAAAGGCTACTTACACGACAGAATGTACTGTAATTGTTGTGAAATGGTGAGCATCCAACTATTCTCAGAACGACTACGAACGCGATTAAACTCCCTAATAGAGAGAATACAATTTAGCATATTCATGGCACATTGTATCTCTGCATGTGCTGCAGCGGTTTTCACCTTTGTTCTAAATGCATCTCTTATCGAGAGGCTATTCGTCCGGAATGCCATGATTTTAAAAGACAAGGACCTACTTTTTCGAATAAAGACACTTAACTCAGGAGAGGTAGATGGGTTCCATCTCATATGCTAGCAGCATAGGATGATTGAGAAAATTGTGTCTTCATGGCTTTGTCTTTTTTCAGCCCAATAATCCTAGTCGCCCATTCTGAGGCATATGGAAGGCATCCTTACCAGAGCTGTGTGCTTTGTCCATTATTATTGACCAAAATAAAGTGAGACCTGCTGTTGAGCTTTGGCTAGCCAACACATCGATTACGCAATATCAAGAGTTGCTTCTCTATTTAATAAAAAGCAAGGCCGCTCTGATAACTTCAAACTCTCTAATCTCCATCTTGTCATAGAGCATCCCGTATAAATATGCCTTCAACGCTGCCATCTAAAATTGATGCTTGCCCGTACCCTTGAAGTCCATCTGTACGGAGTACAGCACGGCTTATCGCTTATCAAAAATTCCCAAATTGGCAAAGATGGGTCCAGCCACCACCTATAGCGCCCGTGCTATTTTCGATGTCACTGCTCTCTCATTCCTCCAATCGCCATCTCCATTATTGTTGTTGTTCTATTCCTTCAACCTTTCAACCTCCATCACAGACGCCATGGACAGCTTTCCAAGTAAGGAGAAGCCGCTCATGATGGACCCCGTGGAGTTCTGGAGTAGCCGAATGGCCCCCAAAAGGCCTTCCAGCTCCGCCTCGCAACGGCCATCCATGCGCTCTAACAGCAAGGATCGCGACGACCCCCTGCTCACAGCGCCTCCCGCTCAGTCCAAGGCTCTCGAGAAGAACGAATCGCGACAGTCACGGATCGCCGTCGTCCTGAAGGCGCCGGCTCACCTGAACAACTCCCCGTGGCCGCGAGTCGGAGGCCAGAGTAGAAGTGAAAACGGGGCGGCAGCATCATCGTCACAGCAGGCTGCTCCAAGCCTGGCTTCGCGCGCAAAGAAGGAAACGCCAGTGCCTCTCCCTAGGCCGTTGGTCAAGACTTCAACACCGGCAGCAGCAGCAACCCCAATTTGCACGCCAGTACCTCTACCAAAACCATTAGCCAGAACAGCAACGCCGGCAGCTGCATCAGTGGCAGCATCAGTGGCAACAACAGTGGCAGCACCAGTGGCAGCACCAGTGGCAGCATCAGTGGCAACATCAGTGGCAGCTCCAGTGGCAGCTCCAGTGGCAGCTCCTACACCAGTACCTCTCCCCAGACAGTTGATAAGAATACCGGTGCCTGCAACTCCAATTGCAAATGTAACAACGCCAACTCCATCCTCGCTGCCAGCTCCAGCTTCGGCACCAGCAGAAACGCCAGTTTCTCAGCCAAGCGCCGGCCGAGGACGACCCAAAGGTTGGAAACCCGGCATGTCTTACCTTTCACTGCGAAGCCCTGGTTCAGAGAAGCCTGTTGTGGCGAGAACAGGGAGACCCGGTCGGCCATCTAAACCGAAGCCTCTTCCACTAGGTAACTCAAAGCGTCGCGGAAGACCGCCAAAAGCGCCGTCTCCTCTACCGTGGCAAGTCTATCGGTCCCTGCCAATCTCGTTTGCTGCCTTTTTGTGCGAATGGAGTGGTTGCAAGGCCGAGCTTCACAATCTGGATACGTTACGACGTCACGTCTCTGTGGTGCATTGCCGGAAAGCGCCACTTGTTTGCCGTTGGGGGAAATGCGCGGAAAACCCGTCTCTTGACCAGTTCCCCAATGCGCAGTCTCTTCGCGCACACATTGAGAGGAAGCACCTCATACCGTTCAGCTGGCATATAGGTGATGGACCGCAGAACAGTGGTGCCCCTAATCAACGAATGAAGGACGAAGAGATTCCGGATTATCTTAAAGACGATCAAGGCAATCAAGTAACGCCATCTATACGCGATCAGGAAGTGGAAGATTTCGCTACTTGGAAGAATAATCGTCAGAAATTAAAGGATTTACTCGTCCGATTGAACGAGAATTTGCCAAGCGAAGAATCAGATTCTCCTGTTGACAACGATTGATGAGGAAGAACAAGAGGTCCCTTGGCTAATAATTAAGCTGGCTATGGCTTGTACATCTGGCTT
Source organism: Trichoderma sp. TW21990_1 (assembly GCA_010015515.1). NCBI lineage: Eukaryota > Fungi > Ascomycota > Sordariomycetes > Hypocreales > Hypocreaceae > Trichoderma > Trichoderma sp. TW21990_1. Next base: position 267,198 of record WXUD01000012.1, on the reverse strand, counting down.
GCAAAACCTCCATAAATACGACTCAAGTATATAATCCTATTTAGATAGCGAAAAGGGAGAATAAGAAGGGGGGGGGGAAACATTTCATAATTGGGTAGGATGTTGAATCCTTACCCTCACACCACATTTCATGTATGCATCCAGATCAGGCCGCAAAGATGCTCGTTTGCGTCTTGAAACCAAACGCATGCAGTAAAGTAGTGCTTAAAGAAAGAAAAGTAACAAAGTGCGCAGGCTCCTTAGCCGTCTCTTGACGCAGTACTGAAGAAAGACAACGCGTCGATGCCACACTCACACCACAAAGGCACCTCTTCATCACAAGCACCATCTCGGCTAGATACTAGACCATCTCAACAGCGTGGCCGCAGCAATTACAGGCAACACACTCACGAGCTCGCCCAAGCCAGCGAATTCAGGTGGGATTCTCGCGTTGACAAACGCCCCAGCGGCAAGCAGGATGGCAAACAAGTTATACACAAAGCTCCAGCCAAAATTGAATACGATTCTGCGCATCGATTTTCTGCTCACCGCAATGACGGTGAGGATGCCGGCAAGGTTAGGACGCATAAGGACAACATCGGCTGCTGACTTGGCGACGTCGGTGCCCTCTTCGTTCATGTGCACGCCGATGGTGGCCTGAGCGAGAGCGACTGCATCGTTGGTTCCATCGCCACAGAATATGACGACGGGGTTCTTGGACTTGTCGAGATTCTGACCTGGGGAGGCAGGGGTTTGGAGGAGGTTCTGGATGTATGCTTGTTTGTCGGCAGGAGTGCAGCGGGAACGAACATTGGCCTCGTTGGCGTTCAACCGGGCAGCAACAGATTGTACAGCACCGTCGTCGTCTCCTGAGATGATGTGGACTGATATACCACGATCTAGCAGAGTCTGAACCGTAGAAGTAGCATCGGGTCGAATCGAATCTTGGAGGCCAAAGATTGCAGCGACTGAACCGCCGATTGTGAAGCCAAATACTGTGTACCCACGCGATAGCATTGACTGCACAACCGGGTTGGACTCGAGACGGAGCCAGCGAGAGTTGCCTCCCTGAAGAGCCAATCCAGATGCTTCCGCGGTACCTTCAACGCCTTTCCCTGTGAGAGCTTTTGAATTCGATACCGATGCAGGTGATACGTCCTGGCCTTTCAGATGCAATGCCATCGCGGCAGACACTGGGTGCTTGATACTCTCAACAAGGCCGAGGAGCAGCGACTTTGTAGCGCTCTGGTCACCCTCCCCATACCACTCTTGAGCCACTGTCAATTTGCCTTCTGTAATGGTACCAGTCTTGTCGAATACAACGTGTGACGCTTTATAAGCAACCTCGAGGCTTTCCGCTGATTTGAAAATAACGCCCCGTTCGGCGGCAACGCCACTGGCAATAACTACAACCATCGGCACGGCTAATCCAATGGCGCAGGGGCAGGACACTATGAGAACTGTGATTGCATAGGTGATTGCTTGGATTGTGGCCTCGCTTCCAGATAGGCTGCGTACTTTGATGCCAATGGCGATCCAGATACAAAAGACAGTAATCGTGATGCCGACTACGACGGGGACAAAATAGCTTGCAACACGATCGGCAATGGCTTGAATTCGTGGTTTCGATAGCTTTGCTTCATCCACCATACCGGCAATGGTAGTGATCGTATTGTCGCCGGGGAGTCGTGTCAATCGAACGTATAGTGTACCCGAGCCATTGAGAGATCCAGCAATTACTGGGGACTTGGTGTGCTTCGCGACCGGCATTGACTCTCCGGTCATCATGGATTCATCGACTTCGGAATTTCCAGATAGCACCGTACCATCAGTTGGAACCCTCGAGTCAGGAACAATTTTGAAGACGTCGCCATACTGGAGAAGACGGGCATCAATCTCCCTTTCGCCTTCGTCAGTCACAATGACGGCTTTGGGATTCTGAAGAGATCGAATTGAGATGGATTCCACCGCCTTTTGACGAGCTAGGGCAGCCACCCATCGGCCTACCATGATGAGAGTCACCAGGAGAGTGCTGGTCTCAAAAAACTGACCGGTCGATAGGGGCTGGCCAGAAGCCAAGTAACCGAACGAGACAACCGAAAAGATATAAGCTGCGCTAGTACTCAGAACGATGAGAAGGTCCATTTCAATGACCCTCGAGAAAATGAGGGCTTTGAGTGCCTTTGGATAGAATGGACCAGCGACTATGAATTGGACGAGCGTTGCTAAAGCCAGCGATGCCGAGCTGTATTCGAGTTCGTGCTTGGGGAGCGGAGCCCAAGCCATGACCAGAACCGGGACAGTGAGGCAGGCAGAGAGCAGTGTCATGTAGCCGATATGACGAACATGTCTATTACCGGCCTCAAGTGTTGGATCGACGCGAGCCGTCGCGAGCTGGATCGGAACGTCGTTCCAGCCGCGTTCAACCAAATCCCTTGCACCGATAATCTCAGCATTGAAACTAACATTGACGGTTTTATCATCAACGACTTTTACTTCAGTAACCCCATCTGGCCAGGGTTGGTTGACAAACGCAGCTGTATCACCGCCACAAACGATGATATCGAGGTTGGAGCCATGATTCGCAACTCTTTCACACTTGAATTCAGTGGTTCTTTCAAGATGCTTCGTTACCTCAACAACAGAAACAGAACCAACTAGGTCAAATTCAGCCCGAGCAAGCACTAAGCTGGTCTTTAAGTTTTTGACCGCTGGGAGAGTGCCAAGGCTTCGGACGAGCTTTGTCTCGCATCCGGTACAGGTCATGCCCGAGATACTCAGGATCACATGTTCCTTTTCAACGGTGGAAGATAGATTCTTTTCAACATCAATATCATGAGCAGTGGTGGTAAAGATTTCCGTCGATCTTTTGCCGGGCGGATCTGGTTGCGTTTCAGCGCAGCAAGAGTCGGCGCAAGATTCTGCGACGCTCAGGGCCTTTGACTTGGATGAATTGATCTCAATATCCTTGCGTTTTCCACTCAAGTTTGCCGGCTTCCTTGTGGAGCAACAGTTTGTATCAGCCCCGCCGGTGGCACAGCACGAGTCTATAGAGCTGCGCGAACGGAGTGATGGTGTCTCTCTTGAGCGGCGTCGCGCACTTCCTGCGACCGAGCGGCGTTGGAGATTGCAGCAAGTCTCTTGCCCAAGAGCGATGAGGGCACGGCAGATGCATCCAAGAGCCTCAAGCTTCTCCATGTACATGTCTCGAATCTTGCGAGAGTGGCCGTCACATGGCTTGCCGTTTATGCCTCGACTGCAGTTGGAGGTTGGCTTATTAGTGCTTAGACCTGTGAGCCCACAAGGTTAGAAACATGCTTGGGCCTTTGACAAGCAGATGGGTGGTATACCAGACTCTGGACCTTGGCATTCTCGCAGCGCAAGGCGATCCAGACAGGTTTGGTCACAGCATGGAGAGGCCTTGCCCTCGCAGCAGGGCGGTGCTTTGATCGTGCCGGGACATGGTGTGTCTACCTTGGAACAGCAACCCTTGCTGCAGTTAGATTGGGGGATCTGGGGAGCGCAGCAGTCGTCCTTGAGATCGACCTCTTGATCCTTGCTCTCGCATGTCTCGTCATCCTGGAGATCTTCTACCGATCCACCGCAGCATGTGTCTTGGCACGGCGTGTCACTTTTCTGAATCAGTTTGTTGCATTCAGTATCAGCAATGTCGAGCTTCTCAGGGCTGGTATCTGGCACATCGTCAACGCAATTGGGAGGATCCTCTTGCTCTGGGAGCCGAACAGAGCAGCGATCTTCCTCAGGCGGTGTATCAGAGGACGCTCCACAGCAGCTGGAGCCGCAAGCCATGATGGAAACTGGACAGGTTTGCAGACTCTAGATGATGGTGATGTTGGATTTGGGATGGGAACACGTCAATGTCGAATGCCAAGCGTGCACGGTAACCCAAAAGAGCGACTACGGATGAGAGATGACCCCTCCCGAATGCCGCCAAATAGAGGCATACTGGCGAGAATGCTGTGATAACCGTGTCACTGGCAGATGTAGTAACGCACAATAAAATGGATGCATGTTGAATCATTCAATGCCACAATATCAGGTACTAGACGATGTATACAAAGCATTTGATGCTCATTCTACAGCCTGGAGAGAGATCAATCAATCGGTGGCTGAGCCTAGTGAGGAAAAGTGCCCACCTAACCTTAAATGACCACGGCGAATCCAATGAATTGATGGTGAGAGATTTGCAAAAATGGTCATCTTCTTGCATGCGTATGGATTTCACCGTTGCAGAATCATTTTGGCCCAAACATATCTAAATTTAGTGCGTTACACAGAGATGTTTGCTCTGTTCATCGCCACTCAGTGTCATCCCAACTTGATGACGAGGGCGTACTTGAGACGGAATAGTTCCAAGTAGGTCACACAACTGCCGGGCGAGAGTGCTACCCTACTACCTGGGCAGTGCAGATGATGAAGATATGCTCCAGCCCGGTTTGTTCCACGGAACCAGGATCATCCCATCAATTTAGTGCCAGTGATTACATGTGCCGAAAGAAAACCTTCAGTGCTACCGAATACACGGAGTCCGCGTTCCTAAACTCCCACTACGGACATAGCTATACTTAGTAGCTATCTATCGGGGTTTAACAACATCCAGGGGACACCAGATACTACCAAGATTGGCAACTGGCCATTGGACTACAGCCTCCATCGGACTGTATTAGTATTCAATACTCATCACCGGGTTTCCGGCCATACAAAGAGGGCGCGCGGCTGTGGCGCTGCAGGGAAACAATGATAATGACGGGAATCACGGCGCCTCCCAGCCGATCAGCACCGGCGGAGCCTATGGAGCATCGTGGCACACCCCTGTCCGCCATGTTGGGCTTGAAACCATCAGAGAATGGAGAATGGAGGAGCATCGCGTTAATTTTTTTTTTTTTTTTGCGCCCATTCCTTGTTTCCAGCAGATGGAATGATTACATCATAGCATGAACGGCTGCACTCCGTGTTTTAGCGCCAAACAACTTCCCATGCTCAGGCCGGTGGAGATTGGCCTCATCATGAATTGGCCATGTCGACGGCATGGGTGCTCGGCAACATTCTGCAGCAGCCAGGCGTCAGGTCACGCCTCGGACTCGTACGACAGAGTCGGCAGATTCCGAGCATACCGACAGGAGCTGTACGAGTGCTGTGCGGTGCAGCATACGAGCAAAGACGAGGCGATTCGGGGAAGTGTCGCGGATGCTAGGAAATGGAAATGGGTGAAGCTCGAACTGCGGTTGATTTCAGACACGGCATCGGCTAATGCAGCCCTAGCCTCAACTCAGGAACATCAGGCAGTGGTACGAGGTGCCAGCAAATGGTCAAGCTTCGCCGTCATGCAGAGGCCAGCATCAGCCCTTTCCGGATGCACATCAGGACGGATTCGTGGTGGAGACACGGGCGCTGCTGCGGATAATATCCAAGGATATGTAGGAGCATGGAGGTCGTGAATTCCGCCTCTTTGGCGTGGTTTGTAAGCAGCGTGCGTACTGTTGACTGCAGAGAGAGAGAGAGAGAGAGAGCGGCGGGCGACTCCGCAGCGCAGCAAGTACAGGTACCTGGTCGACAAGAGGTACCGGTACGAATACCCGCCACAGGCACAGGCACAGGCGTATATGGAGAGCAGAGCAGGCACTGAAGCGAGCCCTGGAGCATGACGACGACTGCTGCTGCATTGCCGCTTCAGCGCCTGAACGCGAAAGCGAAAGCGCGAGCGTGGCATCCATGGATGGCGTCAGGCGGGTTTTCCGGTGCAGCCCGGCACGTTGCAGTCGAATTTGCAGCACACCTCAGTATTATAAATTCAATGCATCAATCGATTGCATTCTGCGCCTCGACGAACCCGTATCGCATCGGCATCCCGAATACCAGGTTGGATCAGCAGGTGGCTGAGCGCCTTGTGCCTGTCCTGTGCCTGTCCTGTGCCTGTCCTGTGCCTGTGCTTACTGTACTGTACGAGTGGGCAGAGAAGTGTTCTGAATGTTCTCATCAAATGCCAATCAATCTCATGACTCGCTCTGCGGTACCTCTACCAAGAGCCTGAAAAAGTTCGCGATGCCCTTCTGACCTCCAGGGCTAGTCCGCTACGGGGCTAACGCATGCCCGCTAGCTGGCCCTCCCCAATGCCTGTCCAAAGCCCCCTGAACGCCTCGTCGTAGCCGCTGTGGTCCCCCGTAACTCAATTGTGCTGCTGCGCTGGAGTGCTGCATCTACGACGCAAGTACCGGTACCTGCCCGTGCCTCCACAAATCTCGCCCAGTGATAAGCCCGCAGAGCCAGTGATGCTGATGCCTGAGGCAACGTGGCTTGCCGTGAGCGGACCGGCCCACCAGCTTGTCTCAACTCACGGTACCTCGTCCAGCCGCTTCGCCTGTTGGCAGCACGTCGACTTTCATCCAACACCACCATCGTCGCCATAATTCGAGCCTCTGCTCTCGCCATCCGCTGGGGGAAAAAAAAAAAAGGCTTTTGCCATCCAGCGCCTGCTTCCACGTCTGCTGTGCGAGCCATGGCCGCAGTTGCTTGAGCGAAACCCCCCGTTAGCGTAACCCGAACATTGATAACGTCCATCCACAGCCCGCCTCCGCATCCATTCGTCGTCGTATCCTCTTCCTCTGCCGCTTCTTCGTCATCATCCTCATCGTCATATTCTGCATCTGCGTTTGCGTTTTCGGCATCCGCTTCTTCTTCGTCATCAACCTCATTCACTCTATAACCATCGTCGTCATCTGCATCTTCCCAATCCCAACAATGCCCTCCTCAAAGGTCGCCAACAGCTCCACAGGGGGCCAGGTGAGCAACCGCCTGCGCAACTTCTTCCGCATCAACAGCAGCGCGAGCAGCATTGGCGAAAAAGAAAGGGGCAGCAACTCGCTGAGTCTCAACGGACCCGCAAGCAACGGCAGCGGCAGCGATTCGCACTCTACCAAAACCTCTCGACACACCAAACTATTCAACAGCACCGTCGGTCGCCTGAGGTCACATACTGTCGCCAGCGAGAGCAACAAGCTAGAGGAGGCAATGAGCCCTACGGCTCTTGCCAACCCCTACTTCGCCCATCAGGGACAGCCTGGCCTGCGCCATCACAATGAAGGTTCTGTGCCACCAAGCCCTCCCGACACGCCAACCTTGAAAGTATCGGGCCCAGATGGCACAGAGGCCGAACAGGCTACGAGCGAAACTAAGGAAGAGCTGGCCCGCAGGTTAAGGAGGGTTGCCAGTGCACCTAATGCCCAGGGACTGTTTGCCAGTGCTGGAAATAAAGGCGAGCGCCCCGGCACCGCTGAACTCGGCAAAGACCCCTTGATCCAAAACGCCAAGTCAGGGTCACTAGGCCTCGTCGACGGTGGCAAGGCCGATGCGGCACAGCATTTGCACAGTGAAGACACCCTGGGCGCTCTGCCTCTTCCCCAGACTCCCCTAGCTTTCCGCAGGACATACAGTTCCAACTCGATCAAGGTCCGCGATGTCGAAGTTGGCCCCTCCAGCTTCGACAAAATCAAACTCATTGGAAAGGGTGACGTGGGCAAAGTCTATTTGGTCAGGGAAAAGAAGAGCAACCGGCTCTATGCTATGAAAGGTAAAACGCGAACTTGAAAACAAAATTGACGCTCCTCCAGTCGCTAATTCGGCCCATAGTCTTGAGCAAGAAGGAGATGATCAAGCGAAACAAGATTAAGCGCGCCCTCGCTGAACAGGAAATTCTCGCGACAAGCAACCATCCGTTTATCGTGACTCTATACCACTCGTTCCAATCCGAGGAGCATCTTTACCTATGCATGGAGTACTGCAGTGGAGGAGAATTCTTTAGAGCACTCCAGACTCGCCCTGGCAAGTGCATTCCGGAGGACGACGCTCGTTTCTACGCCGCCGAGGTCACAGCCGCATTGGAGTACCTTCATCTCATGGGTTTCATCTACCGAGATTTGAAGCCCGAGAGTACGTGTCCCCCCCCCCTTCTCATGAATGAGGCCATGTAACTGACTAACGTCTTTCTCTAGACATCCTGCTTCACCAGTCTGGCCACATCATGTTGTCTGATTTTGATTTGTCAAAGCAGTCAGGCCCTGGTGGCAAGCCGACGATGATTGTTGGCAAGAACGGAGCTAGGACCGATTCTTTGCCCACGATTGACACGCGATCATGCATCGCCGACTTTAGAACAAATTCATTTGTCGGCACCGAAGAGTACATCGCCCCGGAGGTTATCAAGGGAAGTGGCCACACGAGTGCGGTGGACTGGTGGACGCTGGGCATTCTCATCTATGAAATGCTCTACGGAACCACACCTTTCAAGGGCAAGAACCGAAATGCCACTTTTGCCAACATCCTGCGCGAGGACATTCCCTTCCCAGATCACACCGGAGCGCCACAAATCTCCAAGTATGTTGTTCTCGTCTTATTCAAAGCCATTTGTCCATCAATTGTTGCTGACATGTTTCATTGTAGCTTGTGCAAATCGCTCATCAGGAAACTGTTGATCAAGGACGAGAACCGCAGACTAGGTGCCCGAGCTGGTGCCTCTGACATCAAAGCCCACCCCTTCTTCCGAACGACTCAGTGGGCTCTAATTCGCCATATGAAGCCGCCCATTATCCCTAACCAGGGCCGTGGAATTGATACCATCAACTTTAGGAACGTCAAGGAGAGCGAAAGCGTTGACATCAGCGGGGCCAGGGCGATCAATGCCGTTGGTGTTCCCCTGGATAGCGGACTGGCCACCCCTGGCAATGAAGCTACAGACCCATTCCTCGAGTTCAACAGCGTCACGCTCCACCACGATGACGATGTGCAATTCCACGATGTAAATTATGCTTCATCACCCTCGTCCCGAAGCTAAGACGGCCTTTTGAAACCTGAGGGTCCGACGTCGAACCGATTACCTTTGTTCTCTTCATGAGGCTCCTGCCCAACTTTTGATATCATGCGTGTACACGTCCAAGGTTATGGGGATTGTTAAGATTACGACATTTGAGTCTTTTATTCAAGCGACCAATTTTGTTATTTTTTTTTTCCTTTTGCGTTTATGGAGTCGACGTCTGCATGGAATATCCCGTCATTCACTCCTTTTTGCTTTGCAGTAGGCAAGCTATCAGATACAAAGTCATAGCGGATTTCCGTACGATGCCACCAAAGTTGTCGTTTAGGATTATTGTTGAAGAAAAAGGTCTGTCCAGCATTGTTGCAAGTCTGTCCACTTGAATCCGGCGTCTTATTTGGTTTTTTTTTTTTTTTTTTTTTTTTTCTTCCCCGGCGTTGCTTGGGAGTTGTTCTGGCGCCAGGAAGGGCATGTCATGTAAACTGTCGACAGTCTATGAAGATACGTTTGATCTACCAATAGAACAAGGATATTCTGACGAGTCCGACTGTGTCATTACGTGATTGGTATTCTTTGCTTGGCTGTTGTATAGTTTTGAAGACTTTGTGCAGAATAGTGTATCTTGTAGTGTATCTTGTTAGAGGGAATTAATATTAGCTGCGAAATCTAATTCTACTACGGTTTCTCCTACCAGGGGACCTCTTTGACTTACAGTGACTTTGGTGGTTAATGTTGCGCGGCAGGTTCGACCAATAAATAACATGAAAAGTTAGATTACTGTTGGCATCGACCTTCCGAGGAGTTGAGCAATGCCGTCGCCAAAGAAACGCCTATCCAAAGTTACTCTGTATTGTTTGTATACACCGGAGACTACTATATCTACCTCTCTCAAGACTTTTTCTTCTTAACAAGACATCAAGCAGCTGAGCATTGCGCTTCATCATTATTACACGCAAAAAGAAAATATTACCCCCAAAGGCACCAGCCCCCCTTATCAATTCCCACCCCCCCTTTCTAAAATTCAAACCATGGCGCAACTGAGCGAGCTCGCGCTCAACCGAGCCTTCTTCATCAGCGCAACAACGGATGGCAGGACTCGCTCAACCCGCGCGAGCAATCTAGCGGAGTTCCAGCTGCTGCTCCGGCTGCAAAGCAACTCGAACTCGCCCAAGGTCTTGATTCTGCCGGGCCGGCTGGACGGGCATGCAGCGGGGATGCTCGATCTCTACGGCGGGCCGGACGGGCTGTTCTACCGTGAGCACGCGGACGGCCTCCCGTGCAAGGTGTACAAGCACGGGGCGACGATGGTGGGCAGGTGGAGGTTCCCGCAGGTGGTGCCGGCCGGGTGCGAGTGCGACAACCGGAGGCTCCGCACGCCGCTGGGCAACGTGGTGACGCTCTCGGCGTCGCTCTGGGTGGGCAAGATGCCGATGCTGCTGGTCGAGCGGCCGGCGTTTGTGGGGCCGCCCGGGAGGCCGTTCCAGGTGCTGGCGCTGGAGGAGCAGATCGCGCAGAGGCTGTCGTTTTCGCGGATGGCGCTCGAGAGCCTGGTGAACCTGCTGGTGCACGAGCGGTGGGAGATGTTTATCGCGGCGCTGCGGCCGCGCGACATGACCCACGAGCTGCTGTTCGAGGCGACCAGGGCGCTGGAGCAGAACCACGACCAGGCGCGGGACCTGGCGCTTTGTTATGGCTCGCAGCTGTACTTTGCTGGGGACGGGGGGTGGCGGGACTTGATCTGTAGGTTGAAGCATCGGATGGACATTATGGCGTATGGATTGGTGCCGTGTGACGGATCTGAGTCTGAGGCGAATACGGGAACTACGTCGAGTGACGAAGACGAGACGGGAGGCGGAGTTAGGTTGTATGAGGAAGATGAGTCGATGCGGGGAAATGCAAGAACGGCGTCGACTGAAGAAGCCGAGACGGGCGAAGGAGTTGGAATGGATGAGGGGGTCGAGACAGATGAAGACGTCGGGATGCAGGAAGCGTTTAGACTGGAAGGAGGGATGAGTTTGGATGGTGGGGGTGAACAAAAATCAGGAGAGGTTGAGAGGCCGGTGTGAGAGTCCGGAGCAAGCTTTTTTTTTCTCTCGGAACTCTTTGGGTTTTCTCCAACGATGGACTTGGAGGTTGGATTGCATGATTTTTAAGTGTAGCGGCGTTATCTTTGCAGAGTCAGAGCGAATAATCTCATGCAGTATGAGATAGTTGTGTCTGATTCCCCCCTTTTTTTTTCTTGCACTATCGTACACTCATAGACGTATACCCCTTCTGTCCCACACCTTCAGGATGCCATATTCCCATTACGAGACAATAAAAATAGTACACCACCCCCCCGGGTTCCTTGAATACACGCATTAATATGCTGGAATAAAATGCCTCCACAAGTGTCCCGCCGTGATATTCGAAAATCGTTGCCGATCCCCCCCCAATCTTATGACATCATCTCGCCCGCATTGCCGTCCTTCTTCCTCCGCGCAGATGGCCCAATCTTCTCCTGTCCGTCCATCCACGGCCGCAAGCACTCCGGGATGCTCACGGTGCCTTCCTCCTCATCCCACCCGTTCTCCAGCAGCGCGGCGAGCACTCTCGGCACCGCCAGCGCCGTTCCGTTGGACGTCCAGGGGAAGCTCAGCCCGCCGCTGCTCGTCTTGAGCCGCGTTGCGAGGCGTCTCGTCTGGTAGTCTGTGCACAAGCTCGCGGAGGTGACCTCGCCCCATCCGCCGCTGTGGTGCTCTCTGCTCGGGAACCAGGTCTCAATGTCGATCTTGCGGGTGGCCGAGGCGCCCAGGTCGGTGGACGGCATGGAGAGCACACGGCAGTAGAGCCCCAGGGACGAGAGGATCTCGGTCTGCATGTCGAGCATCTCGTCAAAGACCTCGCGCGCCTCGAACTCGTCGGGGCTGGTCCATGCGAACATCTCGACCTTGGAGAACTCGTGGACGCGGTACAGGCCCTTTGTCTCGGCGCCACGGGCTCCGGCCTCGGCGCGGTAGCATCGCGATACGGCGACTCGCTTCAGGGGCAGATCCACGGCGTCGATGGTGGACATGGCCTTCATGCCCGCGAGAGGAATCTCCGAGGTGCCGGTAAGACACATCTCGGGCACGCCGCGGTCAGCGTCTGCTTGGGACTGGGCAATGGCGTAGACCTGCTGCTCGCCGTTCTGGTCTCGGGGCAGGAAGCCGCACGCGGCACCAATGTGGCTGTACACCATGCTGGGAGGCGATACCTGAGTCCATCCGTGCTTGGTAGCAACAGTGAGGGCATACTGGATAAGAGCCTGCTCAAGCTGCGCTGCCTCACCCAGCAGGTAGTACCATCCCCAGCCAGACGCTGTCGCCGCGCTAGCAAAGTCGAGAATGCCCAATTCGGCGCCAATGTGGACATGCGACCTCCAGAGCTGCTCCGGGCCTTGCTCAAAGCTCGGAGGCTCGTTGATGTAGCTCAAAACCTCGGCTTCATCCCCCTTGGGCGTATCGGCGCTGGTGAGGTTGGGCATCTCCAGCGCCAGCTCCTCCATCTGCGCAACCGCATCGGCCTCCTTCTTCTCAATCACCCCCAGCTTACTCTTGAGCGCCCGGGCCTCTTCCTGGACCTTCTCCCGGCTCATCTGCTTCACCTCCTGCAAGTCCTCATCGTCAGTGCTCGTCGCCGAATTCGCCAGCTCCTTTCTCAGCAAGTTGGACCTCTCTCTCAGCGCACGGCCGTCCTTCTGCAGCTGCTGCCACTCAGCATGCAGCTGTCCTATCTTTGCTGGGTGAGACGCCTGGCGCTTGTAGTTGCGCTCCAGACATGTGTGCTCGTAGAGCTCCGGGTTTTGCCGAATGTGCTTGATGTCAATGATGGGCTTTGGCGCGGACGAGGGACGCTTGATATCTGAGAAGCTCCGCGCATAGAGAATTCGGGCTTGCAGCCGCCATTGAGGGCAGCGCAAGCGGGACAGAGACGTGGTCATGGCGGATAGTGTCGAAGCATAGTTATGATGTCAAGCCGAAGCTATTTGCAGCTCCATCTCATGATGGTGGTGTGGTGGAGGGAGCTGTGCCGATATGCGATTAAGCGGGAAGCCACAGTGCGGAGTGAAAGTATAAATGCACTGTCCTGGCCATCCATCAATTAGGATCATGCAAGTAAAGGTTAAGGTTCAGTAATATTGGCTAGGAGTTGTTTCACGCAATCACATTGCCAGGCTGACCTTGTTTGAAGTTCGTCTCGTATGCTTAAATTTGCCGTAAGAACTTTAATCATGACAACTCAAGAGGCACAAAAAGAGGCACAAAACTTGACATTAGAAATATATTTCATCATCGACACCGATCGGTGTCATCGCTGCTTGGTCTGCGCTTCAAGCCAACCAACAGCTTTGCTTCGTGTTTCCATCATATCTAATACATCATTCATACCTCCCTCCACCTAGTAAGACATTATTCGTGTAATATATAACGCTTCCAAATCCAACAGTTTAAATAAAACGCCGTGCTCACACAGCTGCCTTCGCCCCCCTTTTTTTTTAAATGGAATGGTATCAACCCAAAGCAAAAACCCCCCCCAGCTGGAGAGGTAAAAGAAGCATGCTAGAAAAGACGAAATGAAGACATCAAACCTCCTCACAGTGGCTCTACACGCTCTCAGCGGGACCACCGGCCTCGCTATTCTTTCTCGGAGCATTGGCCAACTCCGCATTGTGTTCCTCCTCCTTCTCTGCGCTCTCGTCGGCGCTCGTATCGGCCGCATCAGGTTCGTCAGCCGGAGCAGAAAAGACGGGCGCGATCTTGCTCTTTGCTCTGATCCTGGCACCATAAAAGTAGAAAACAAAGGGAATGGGAGCAAGCGCAAGCGCTACGCAGCCCAGCAACGTGGCAGCCCACTCGATGTGCATGCCATTGAACATTTGGCGGCCAAAAAGCGGGAAAGCAGCTCCAAAGAGGGATCTCATAAAAGTGTTGCCAGCAAGAGCTGAGGCGGCGAACATGAGGTATGCATCGACAATGTAATTGATCGCCTGGAGGAAAATCGACATGAGACCAAAGCCAGTGAGGATACCGCTGACAGCCGGGGCCGCCCAGTGAATGCTCTCCTTGTATCCAGTCCTGACATGTTGTTAGTTGATTGCTTGAACAGAGCATGAGGGGTGACTTGAGATAGTCGACTCACCATCCAAACCAAAAGATACCGCCGGCGAAAGCAATACCGCCAGCCATCATGTTGGGCAATCGCCACTCGGGAACGGGTATGCCATGGTTGGCCTCAAGCTTGCGGTTATACCACGGAACTTGGAGAATGATGACCAGTGTCGCAAGAAGCTCACCAATGACCATTCCAAAAAAGGTCAGACCGGATTGGCCAGAATTGAAGTGATGGACACCGACGAAAACCAGCGGGTACGCAGTGAAGAAGAGGTAGAGGAGTCCATAAATGAAGCTCATGTAAATGGACAGAAGAAGGATGATTGGCTCCGTGAACAGGAGTCGCAAGGGACGGGAAAAATTCTTGCTGACGAGCTCGCCAAAGTCGATTTCGATTTCCTCCTGCTTGGCGTGAATGCCCCAGTTCTTGGTGCGGCGTCGCAGTTCCGCAGCCTTGCTAACGAGAATAACTGGTGGGTACGACTCGTGGAGGAAAAATAGGTCAAGAAGCAAGGCGAAGAATCCCATGATAGCAGCGAGATACTCGGTCCAGCGCCATCCCAGATATGATTCGACAATGAAGCCACCAATGAAAGGTGCCAGCATGGGACCAGTAAAGACGGTCATGGAAAAGATGGCAATCGCCGTTCCTCGAGTCCTATTGTCAAACATGTCGGAGAAGACGGCGGCAACGACAGCCAAGGGACAGGCGCCAAAGAAACCGGCGAAGAATCGACAGATGAGAATGGTCTGAATGTCCTTTGCGGTGGCGGTTGCGATGGTGAAGACGGAGAAGCCAAAGATGGAGAGGACAATGGGCAGACGGCGGCCCTTGAGTTCGGATAGGGGAGCCCAGAGACTGGGACCAAAGGCGAAACCCAAGACATAGAACGACGTGCCTAGAATGCCAACCTCGATGCCGACGCCAAACTTTTGGGCGACGGTGCCCGTAGCAGAAGAGAAGATGGACGATGTGAAGGTAGTCGTGAGGGTGGTGTAGGCCAGCATGGCAGCCGTCAAGAGCTTCTTTCGGAGGGGCCAGTTCTGGGCATGTAGTGGATCGTTGGGCCCATCAAACTCGACGACGTACTCTTCCTGAGCGGGCAACTGTGGGGGGAACGGCTTGCCACCGCCAAACGCCGGCATTGGCTTTCGGGAAGCTCTGCTCTCAGTGCGAATTGAACCTCCAACAGTGTTGACTTGCTGGCTTCGCTGAGTGGCAATTCGACTCAAGGCGGTGGGATTGCGCTCCAGGTCATTTTGCGTAGACATGCGACTCATGTTTCGACGGAACATACTGCCTTGGTCCGAGGACGCAGACGAGGCTGACGATGTCGTCATGACGTGCTCTATCTCGTTGCTGGCCCGACTTTGATAGCGCTCGGCGGCATCGCGCTCAGCATCCAAGAGCTCCCGATCGAGGGGATCCATGGCGTCCAAGGTTGGTGGTGCTCCTCGCTATGATGTGCAATCCGCTTTCCAATTGATAGCCGTGGCAGCTACAACAAGGAGTTACAAGAAAGGGGGAACCAGGAGAAGGAGGAAGCCCGTGATTAAATAATATCGATGGTCCGAAAAGAATAATCGTCGAAGAGGAGAAAAAGAAAAGATGCTTGGAAAAGAAGAGAAGAGGGACGTAAGAGCTAGCTGAGCAAGGGCTGAAAAAGCTTGTTGCAGGGACGGCAGTTGTGCGATAGGTGGAAAGAGTTGTCTACGGTACTATAGAATCGGGAGCTAGCAGGACGAGATATCATGTACTGGCGACTCGGTCGGCCTAGTCCAGCCGAGTATTACCAGAACAGGCCAAGGCGGGTCGGTGGCTAGTACAGGTCGGGAATAGACAGCGAGTTGGCGGGGCAGTCTATTAGGTAAGGTAGCTCGGAATGATGTAGTTGCTACGAGGGGGAATCGTATGAGGTTGTGACGAGGAAAAGCAAGGGATTGTCGTCGTTTTGTATATGCCGTGACTGATGGCGGATAAAGGAGTCGGTGGCGGAGGGATTCGCTTTATTCCGATGCAATGCTCAGTGGCTGGAAGGGGATTGTGCTGTACAGTAGCAAACGAGAACGACGATGACACCAAGCCTATTGCATCAACTAACTAACTAGCAGGGCGACGCAAAGGATCTCAGCAACGGCACGGGAAAGGATAGGATGGCGGATAAATCCAATGCATGTAAGACAGGCGGCGCGCCGCTGTCTTTTATGGCTGGCCGACTCGACACCACAAAACATGTCACTGCTCTGTTACAGCTTACAATATGTAATAGTTGATTACTGTACGGAACTAGTTCCGTCGAGATACAGCTTCGGCGCCCCGATGTTAGCCAGCCGTTGGATGGGCCCGTCTTTGAAATCTCTGCGCTCCTGGACAGGGCTCCCCTATTTCCATCTGGTCTTATTGCAAACCTGCTTGGGCAGGATGGAGCACAAACAATGGAGCCAGCTAAAATCCAAGCAGATAGGGCTCGAGCTAGGGGCTTCACTGCCGATGCTCGACTCCACTGCGAGTCGAAACATGTGGCATATCTAGGGAAAGGAACGAATCGTGGTCTAGGCTCGGGAGCCAGCCGCAGACTGTTGATGCCCGATTCAACGTTCTTTGCGAACACGGCCCTTGTCTTGCAGTCAGCTTCGCTCCACCGCATGTCCAGTCTCTTCCCCTGCGTCGTTTCAGTCTGCGTGAGGAAGTCGAACAAAGTCGAACAAACACGCGCCGTACACATTGCTGCATCTTCTCGGCACGGAGACGGCGGGTTTTGCATATCCATCATCGCGCTTACAGTATACGTCCATTCTTTCGGCATACGGAGTTGATAGCGCATCTCTGTAGGATATGATGGCATAGATACCCACCGCTGGCGCCTTCTAGCAGAATCAACAATTTCTAATACCCTAACATAGCCTCTCGGACCTGCTCCCTTTAGAGAGTCCGTCCGACAGCCTTCTTTCTATCCACTGCGATGCCCCGGTCGGCTTCGCTTCTGTGCTGACCCTTTCGCGCTGTGCAATGACGTAATTCCGCAATCTTTCTAGCACTAAATTTTTTTCTTCAGCGGGTAGCGAAAGCGAAACGCCGAGCAGCGACTTCAGCTATCGGGACCTAGCACCAGGCGAGTTAGTCATGACGAGCTGACTGAGCGCGAACTGGTTGATAAGCGGCTGACATCGGGACAAAGCTGTTAGTTTCCAGGGGCAAAGTTTGGATCCATTGAAGGGGGAAAAAAGAAGAAAATAGAAGAGCCGCTGCAGGGACTTCTCTAGCAGATTCCAACATCTGCATGTCCCCTGGCGGAGCGGTCATCTTTTATGCGCCGGTTGGGTCGCGTCTTGATTGGCTGGCGCAGTGGTCCGGAACGGGGAATATCGTATAAAGTCCGACGCCGAGGCATCTCGCATGGAGAATCCCGTTCCTTACATGTACCGTATGTCCTTGCCGCCTATCGAGAAAATTACAGGCATAACATGAATATGGATGTTCTAAATTGGCAGCGCTACATAGATCGAGCCGTGCACAGATTCAGTTGTCGATGCTTACCTTAGCAAGCTTAGGTACTACAGCACACGCAACGGCTTTATATCTTGATGCTGCCAGTCTTTCAACAATGACTTTATATGCCCAGAATGGCAACATGAATTGGTAATCGATGCTAAGAGACTAGATACATTCTTACCATTTCAGAATCTTAGTCTTATAGTCAAAACTTAAGAAGTAAAATCGCTTATTGGTCTCTGGAACGAAAACACCAGTACAGTAATCTTACTGCACCTTTCTCGCTCTTAACCCTCAGTCAGTGTCCGTAACCACCGTTTGACGCGGGCCATAGACTGCAAAGAGTATCAATAACCAATAGATGTTCACTTAACCAATTGAATATTTGCACAACAATAATGCAGCTTCGTAGGCAATGATCCTACTTCCACGCGTCGTCTGGGGGCTGATCCTTCGCGAGTCGCTCAAAAGTCCGGCTGAGTGTGTACACGGAGAATTTGCAACTCGAGCTTCACGGATCGGATTTTTTTTCAAATGAGTACAAAAGGCTGGCAAGCGTCTTCTTTTGAGGACAGATGAATCAGTCGACAATTAAAACAATTCTACGCATCGCAGCTCTCTTCCCTTCATCGGCATCTCATCGATAATCTTTACAGCCACTTACAACTACTCCGTATACGTCCACCTCATCATTGAAAAGACTTCATTCAATATGCAAAACCTAAAGATTGCTATTATTGGAGCCGGCCCAGCTGGTATATTGACCCCATAAGAAACAAAAACATTTTGCTTCCCCAATGCTAGTGGCTAACGTTCAAAATAGGCTGCACGCTCGCCCGAATTCTCCATCTTGGAGGCATTCAAGCCACCGTCTTCGAAGGCGAGGCCTCTGCCAATGTCCGAACCCAAGGCGGAAGCCTAGATTTACACACCAGCTCCGGCCTAGCAGCCATAAAAGAAGCTGGCCTATGGGACATCTTTCTGTCCCATGCTCGCTACGACGGTCAATACATGGCCATTGTGGACAAAGACTTTCACTATTACATCGTCCGAGGTGCTGATGCTGAATCAAACGTCGCTTTTGGTGAACGGCCCGAGATTGATCGCGTGAAGCTCAGAGAAATCTTGCTCGACTCCCTTCCTGAGGGTACCGTCAAATGGGGTCTTCGCCTGCAAAAGGTAGAGGGCAGCACTTTGACCTTTACCAATGGAAGTACCGCCAATTTCGACCTTGTTATCGGTGCCGATGGTGCGTTTAGCAAAGTCCGTCTGTCTATTGCACCAGAGCTGCGGCCGGAATACACGAGGGTGGGAATGCACGACCTCTCCATTCCCGACGCTGAAAAGACTGCTCCTGAGATTTACAAAATCGTCAACCGTGGGAGTATTTTTGCCTGTGCGGACGGTCAGCGATTCACTTTTCAGCAGAATGGTGATGGCAGTATCTTCGTAGGCTTTAGCTTCGTGCGTGAGGATGCAGACTGGATGAAGCCTGAGAAATGTGGCTACGACACCGAAAACCTCGTCGAGGTGAAGAAAGCATTAGCCAAAGAGTTGGAGCATTGGGGTCCTACATTCCATCAAGCAGTCGAAGCTGCTCAGGGGCGAACAACGACGAGGTCGCTGTGGCGACTGCCCGTTGGACAACAGTGGCAGCACAAGTCTGGTGTCACTCTTATCGGTGATGCGGCACATTTGATGACGCCTCATGCCGGCGAGGGCGTCAACCAAGCTCTCGAAGATGCCATGGAACTTGCTCGAGTGATCCTCAAAGCTCAGAGCCCTGAGGAGCTCGACGAACAGATCCGCGGATTTGAGTCCGACATGATGGCTCGTGTCGAGAAGATTCAGCAGCTCGCCTGGAACCGTTGCCAAGACTTGATGTTCTCTGAAGGCGTACCAAAGACTGTTGTCAAAAAGATGATGCAACATCAGAAGAAGGGAAAGACTGGAGAGGCGCTCAAGGCAGTGGACGAAGCCATAGCCAAGGCTCAGGCAGAAGCTGATGCTATGAACCGAAACTGATGCTTAGGGTTATGATCCTATCTCCATCAGCTAGACGCTTTCTATCTGGATCCCCAAGTTTTGTTGCACTCTTTTGCACCTCCAAATACCGTAATATACCGGCGGCTTTGATAGTTGGTTTGACGTCGTATTAAGCCAAATTGAGATGCCGGCGAGCGAGCAGCATTGGGATTGATTCTGATTTGCTTCGTCACAGTGTATGTGCTGGCTCGGTAGAAACAACCCAATCAAATACCTACCTATTCTAAGCATTCTTATTTATTTCTTCTAAACAGCCCTTTCCCTTCTAAATTAATGTGAAAATCTATGGCAGGCACCAGAGTGCCGCGTATGTGCTCCTGCGTCACAGCTAGGCAACCCCGCGCCAAACCGTGTTTCTCTTAGATAATTAAAACCAGCATCAGAGCATCAGCTTGTCCTTCAAGCAAACATCAACCGAGCAAAAACAACTACCATTGCTGACAATCAGATGAAGAAATAACTTATCCGACATGCCAACCGAAGGCGTATACATTCGTCCATCCGGACAGAAAACCTTTATTCCCCTCGAAAACAACCCAGAAGTATTCACATCACTTGTGCACGACCTTGGAGTCTCACCCGATCTCGGATTCTATGATGTCTATAGCCTGGACGATGCCACTCTTCTTTCGTTAGTGCCACGTCCAGTTCTAGCACTGATATTCATCACTCCGTCGCAGATGTATTATGCCGTTCGCAAGGAGGACGGGACTACCGTGTCACCTGCGCAGTTGACCTATGATAAGAGCGGCGATGAGGAGCCCGTCATCTGGTTTCAGCAAACAATCGGCCATTCGTGTGGCCTTATGGCGTTGTTGCATTCTGTAGCCAACGGAGAGGCGAGAGAGTTTGTTCGAAAGGGGTCCTTCTTAGATCACATGTTGAACGAAGCCACGCCGCTTAAGCCTGTCGAAAGAGCAGCTTTATTGTACAACAACGAAGAGCTGGAGAAGAAACACATGAAAGCCGCAAGAACAGGAAGCTCTCACCCGCCTGGAGCCAACGAAGATAACCATTTCCATTTCATCTCCTTCGTCAAGGGAAAGGATGGCCATTTGTGGGAGCTAGAGGGCGCCACAGACGGCCCCTTGGATCGGGGACAGATGCAGGAAGGCGATGATGTGCTGAGCGAAGGAGCTCTGGGCCAAGCTATACGCAAGTTTTTGGCGGCTGGAAATGGGAATTTGAACTTTAGCATTGTAGCATTGGCAAAGAAGCCCGCTGAGTGAGATTGGTCCCGACTTATGTAGTTAGTGGCTGCATCTAGACCACGAGAAAGGACAGAAATAGGCATGAATAATGACGAAACTGAGAATTCATTAATTCCAATTCCATACGGCCGTTAGCAGAATTTCCGAGTAATACAACCAAGCCGCAATGCGGCATTGCGTATCTTATCAGATGTTGATCTTGACCAGGGCTTCTTCCAAGTAAATGGTGGGACGGGAAACGTCACCGAGGCTAGTGCCGGGGTCGCGCCGCCATTTCGGGACTTGGAATCCGACTTGCTCCAAGCAACTTCAACTCCTGGGCGCGACACAATCGCGGCACCAGCGTCGGAGTTTGCCATCGCAATGGACAGCTCCCAGGCGCCGCTGATTTCGAGCAACCGCCACGACGACGATGCGCCATATGATGCCGTTGACGACGAGCCCGGATCGAGGGCTGCCCCCGGGAAGGCTATCCACGGGCATCCTGGCCTGTTTGTCTTGGTTTTGACGTTTGCTGCTGGCATCAGCGGGCTCTTGTTTGGCTGTGAGTTTTTTTTTGATCGTATGGGGGTGACGGGGGAAGCTGCTGACGAGTCGGATGTTGTCTAGATGATACCGGTGTCATATCTGCCACGCTCGTCTCGATCGGAAAGGCGCTGTCGGGCCGAGATCTTACTTCGATGGACAAGTCAATCATCACGTCGTCAACATCTTTGTTTGCGCTGCTCATATCGCCATTCTCGTCCCTCATTGCCGATCGATTGGGCCGTAAACGAGTCATCCTATACGCCGACGTTCTGTTCATCGTCGGCGCAGCTCTGCAGGCTGTCAGCTCTACTGTGCCGGTCATGGTAGCCGGCCGCTGCATTATTGGCGCCGCGGTGGGAGCTGCAAGCTTCGTGGTGCCGCTGTACATTGCTGAGATTGCGCCCTCGTCATACAGAGGTCGTCTCGTCACTATCAATGTGCTCTTCATCACGCTTGGGCAGATGGCAGCGTACATCATTGGCTGGGCGCTGTCTACATATGCGTCGAAAGAGACTGGCTGGCGGTGGATGGTGGGATTGGGAGCGTTGCCCGCCGGCGTGCAGGGTGCTCTTGTCGCCTTCATGCCGGAGACTCCACGCTGGCTGGTAAAGGCTGGGAGATCTGATGATGCCAAACGTGTTGTTCAAAAGGTCAATGGTGTACAAGGACGGTTTGATAGCACTGCAGATGCTATCATTAAGCAGATTGAGATTGAAGTCCGCGAAGAGGAGGAGGCACGGCTACTTCAAGACCGTCAGGCATCGGGCCCATGGAAGGGGCTTGGTGCATGGCACGAGCTGCTGAGCGAGGGCAAGCATCGTCGCGCACTAGCTATCGCATGTCTCCTTCAGGGACTACAGCAGCTGTGTGGTTTTGTAAGTGCTTTTTGGACAATCTTTTTGACCGCTTGCCTGTGGCTAACATCGGACTGGCTGCCTAGAACTCCCTCATGTACTTCTCGGCCACGATATTCTCCATCATGGGGTTTGAGAGCCCTACCTTGACATCTCTTATCGTTGCCATCACCAACTTTGTCTTCACGCTCGTTGCCCTGGGTCTCATAGATCGCATTGGCCGCCGACGGATCTTGTTGTACTCAATCCCTTTTATGGCCTTGGGACTGCTCTTAGCCGCAGCTGGTTTCTCATATTTATCCCTGGAACCGTCACCAGCCACCCGGGATGACGATGCCACGGCACCGGCACGCGAGGGTGAGACCAGGCCAGCCGTCGTCGTCCTTGTCAGCATCATGGTCTACGTGGCATCATATGCACTCGGCCTAGGCAACGTGCCGTGGATGCAGAGCGAGCTGTTTCCCTTATCCGTACGCTCAGTGGGCAGCGGAGTGGCGACGGCAACCAACTGGGCGGCAAACTTTGCTGTTGGCCTGACGTTTTTGCCGCTGATGGACGCATTGAGCCCATCGTGGACGTTTGTTCTTTATGCGGTGGTCTGTGCCGTTGGATATGCCTTTGTGTGGCGGATCTATCCCGAGACGGCTGGCTTGAGTCTAGAGGAGGCCACGGCGTTACTAGACAACGGATGGGGTGTACGGTGATGACTGAGCGATTGGTTTGTTTTGTAATTTCATCTAATAGAGCAACGGACATAGAGCACAAACGCGGAAATAGAGTCCATCTATTGCGCGATACTCCGGACATGCTGTACTTTTGCGGGCTTGCCATGGGCCGCGTTGCCATGGTAGCTGTGTACCAGTGTCTGGGATTGTGCAAGGTTATGATGCAAGGTACCGCAGTCAGTGGCTGCAACCCTTCGCCCGGGTCTCAGACCTGGAGCATTCTAGAAGGCTTCCAGATGACGCGTTTGTCAATGTGGCGAGGGACACATGCACAAGGGATCAAGGATCAAGGGATCAGTGCGATGCAGCAGCTGGCCGGGAGACACGCGCAGATTGCGAAAGTGGGCGAATATATGTCACACAAAGGGTGCATGTGCTATGGGCTTAGTACGTGTGTAGTATGTAGGTACCCGTCTTACGGCGACTTGTGTACGGAGTACCCCGTACGAATGTACTAATCCATTACATGACGTGAAATGAGTCGGATTGTTTGTGCTGAGAAAATGAGTAAAGTGTTCATCATCAATCTCAGATGAAGCCTTGCAGAGATCTGCTGTATAGTATGTACCTAGACAGGGCTATTATTAGGACTCAACTCGTACCCATCCTGTGGTGGCTGCGTTGGGCATCTATAAATAAAAAAAGGGCTCCCGCAAAGCAGCCAGTCACAGCCAGCTGCTACCCAACGTTAAGGCTCATTTCAGCCACTCACGGCCTCCGGTTCCTGCGCCAGCGCTATTCGTTGATCTGCTGACGTGCAAGTTGCGCATGTCGCGGCCCCCGGCGATTGGGCAAGGGCGTCAGGGCTGGCCAGTCACTGGGACGGGATAAAAGATAGGGGGTTGAAAGAGGAAAGAATCCTTGATGCGATAGGGAAAAAAAAAAAAAAAAGTGTTCGCTTCTTCCGTCCGTTGAAGCTGGCGAGTCTCTCTCAATGCTTCGCTTCCGGAGAAGCCCACTGTATCTTTTATTAGGTAGTACTAAGGTACCGTACTGTACCTAAACTTCCATCGCATATTCAGTAATACTACTACCTCAACTGACTGCAACGGCTTCCTTCGCTTGCAGCAATACGAACCCTTGACCTTCTGGAGCCTTGTCTGAGACATTGACCTTTTTTTCTCAAATCAGCTGCACCGTACGTATTACTACTGCCACCACTTGTATTACTTCGTATTCTCCCCAACGCAAACGGAGCCTTCACGAGCCTTGATCGGATCCGAAGCTTCTCCGGCTGCACCCAAGCAAAGGTACAGGCAAAGGTACAGGCAAAGGTACAGGTACGTGGCACGTGCAGTTCAGGTGGACGAACGGACTTGGGCTTGTGCTTACCACACAGACCCCCTCTCGCTCTTCTCAAGACCAGACTACGAGCCCGGCACACAAACCAGCGTCTTCCAGCGCCGTTCCTTTTTTTTTTCTTCTGCTTCTCTTCTGTTGCCGTCTTTCTTCTCTGACTCGGCGTCTTCCGCAGCGACGCCTTCGCCACAGCTCGCCACATCTGGCCTCTCGCTTTCGCTGTCGACTCTGTGGGTGCGCATCCTGAATACGGCCTCTTTGCTTCTACCGTCCGCCGCTCGTTGGATGATGTGACGCCCGTCCGCCGTCGCCCTTGAATGTCACTGCCCTTTTTTATATATATAAATTGCTTGGACGAAAGATCTCAACGCCCGACGACCAACTTATTCCAAATCCTCTCGGGCATCCCTCGTTGCTCGTTCGTTCGCTCTTACGTCCGCCACACAACGCTTTCTTCAACCGCTAGCCAGCCACCCGTTTGGTTCCCGCGATTACGGCCCGTCGAGCGAATATAAGGGGGACGCCGATCTGACAAGAAACCACAACGCTGTCTTGACCTTGGAAGGGACCAAAAACAAAGGGAAAGACTGGAAAGGGAGATAGAGAAGCCAAATGATGCAGCCACAAGCTTCTGCCTCCCAGAGGGCATATTCGCAGCGGCGATCCCCAGGTGCCATGGATCCTGGGCCTCCGCCAAATGTTTCGGTGCGAGCGATTTCTCCTGGTATCCCGCCTGGAAACCCCCAGCGGGCATCCGGCGCTTCCATCAGGTCTGCTCCGTCTAGCAGCGGCTCAAGGAGAACAACCCGCGAGGTATGTCATTACTTGGTTTGGCCTGTTTCTGGCTCCTGCGCGGCTGAAATCTAGCGGCGCGACTCGAGCTGACCGTGTATGCAGGGTTCATCCGGATCGGGAAGCGGCTCCAACATGCCCTTATCGCAAATCGAAAAGAGCGTCACTCACCTCCTTGTGGCCACCAAGCAGCTTCTTGAGACGCTGACACAATGGTCGCGCGGCCAAGCAACCGATGCGCAAGTCTCCGACGTCTACGTGCGATTAGGCTATGAGTTCAACATGGCCTGCCGCGCCTTTACGGCCATCAACGTCGACACCTCCGACCTCGGCAACGTCCCCGATCTGCTTCGAAGCATTCTCGAGGCTTGTCTGAGCCAGGAAGCGAGCGCCGAGAGCTTGGAGAAATATCTGCCTAGGATTCGAGATATCATCATCAACCTGCTCCACGGTTTGAAGCGAAAACAGCAGAGGTTGCGCCAGAAGCAAGGGCGTGATAGGGATGGCTCCGCTGTACCGGAGAGAACCACCAGCGTCAGTACCGTTGGAAGTGGAAGCAGCGGCTTGTCCAACATGCTAGAAGATACCTTGGAGAGCCACCGACCAAGCTCATATCGACCAGGATCGGGCCCGCAACAGAATGGCGGATCACCCACGCGGCGCTTCAACGCTGATCGAGACCAATCTAGGGGTTCGGTCGCTTCAGAGATGTCGTCTGCCTCAAGCACCACCATGCAGAACATGCCCGTTATGCCGCCCTACCCAACGGACGACTCGTCTCTGCCCGCAGCGCCGCCGGCACCAGAACTCAACATCGACGCTTTTCCACCGCCGCCTCCGCCACCGCCCGATAAGACATCGAGTGCTCTGGCAGCGCTGCAAAAGGGAGGCGATTTGGAGAGAAGGGCGTCCCGAAGATATTCGCAGTACCAGATTTCAAAGCACCTCGGAGGATCCGGAAATGTCGTCCCCATGCTGCCCTCACAGACTGGGCCAACGCCGAATAGAGGAAGGAAAGAGGCGAGGGAGTCGTTACGCGCTGTCCAGTCGCGCGAATCTGTTCGACATAGTCGGACTGCATCCCAAATCAAGAGCGGTTCCAGCTTTGACAACTCCCCCATCCGAGTGCCTAGTCGGGTAGAAGAGGAGGCCTTGCCTAGCCAGCCGTCAGTGGTTGTCGAGAGCCCATCTGTGCAGTCTCCAGACGACAAGTTTGCCCCTAGCGCGACTCTTTCCGGCCCTATGACGGATTCCAATCCTTTCATGAGTGAAGCACCACGCCCCGGATCCAAGAAGGATCAGAAAACCAAGCTGGACGAAACCCCAACATCAACGCCTCATCCCGCAGAGTCAAAGCCAAACGAGCCCTACTTCCAGGTTTCGCCTCCACCGACGCCGACGAAAGACCTGACACTCTTCCTCCAGTACAAATCAAAGGTTAAGAAGATTGTTTTGCCCGAAGGTCGCGACGAGCTTTCTATCGGGCGCCTACAGTTGGCATTCATCGAAAAGTTCTCGTGGAACACGCAGCAAAACGGAACCGATTTACCCGAAATCTATATCCAGGATCCTGTATCCGGTGTGCGACACGAGTTGGAAGATCTGAGCGACATCAAGGACCGAACTGTTCTGGTACTCAATGTTGAGCCGCTGGATGAAGTTAAACGGCACATCGATGAGGGCATGTTTGCGCTTACCAAGATTGTTCGAGAGGTGAAGCAGAATGTCGATGACCAAGCCGTCACTCTCCAGCGGGTGTCGGATCGTCAACAGGAGGCGGCCAAGGAGATGGCCCAGATTGTCTTGGAGCAGGCCCAACAGGCGCCTGTGCGAGCTGCGGATGGGTCAAAGACGCTCTTGGGGGCTGGTCGAAAGCTCGACAGTGGCCAGGTTGGAGAAATCCAAAGCCTGCGGCGCGACCTTGCTGTTCTCCGACAAACTTATTCGACTTTCCAGTCTGAAATTCAGACTTCCATGTCCACCCTTCGTACCAAGGCCGCTAATGTCAAAGCTGTGGCTGCCAAGGCCGCGATCCCTAGCTTTGAGGGAGATGCCGGTTACGCCTATGTCTCCAACGGACGGAAGCAACTTAACGCCGATTCCGACCGATTGGTCGCCAAGGTTGACGATCTCCAAGATTTGGTGGAAGATTTGCGAAAGGACGTTGTGCACCGTGGCGTTCGACCACTGCCTCGACAGCTTGAAGGGGTTGCAAAGGATGTCACGGCACTCTCTAAGGAGCTGAAGGCGATGGAAGACTACATGCACAAGGAGAAGCCAATCTGGACCAAGATTTGGGAAAAGGAACTCGAGGACGTTTGCCAAGGTCGTGATGAGCTGCGCATTATGGAGGAGCTGCTTATTGATCTGCGTGACGACTTGGAGAAGGCCTCGGAGACTTTCACTCTTGTTGAGCAGGCTACCAAGGAGCAGATGAAGGACAGCGGAACGGGACACAGCGCTGGTACTGCCCGCACCTTTTCCAAAGGACTGAACAACCTTGGCAACAGCCTCGACCAGAACGCTGCCAAGGAGGATATGCTGGGCGAAGTTCGAGCTCTACAGCCCAATCACCAGGACCGTCTAGAGGCAATTGAGCGCGCCGAGAAGCTACGACAGAAGGAATTGAAGAACCGTAACGACAATGCTCTTCACCGTGAGATTCATGCCTTTGTTGCCGAGGGCAAGCTGAAGAAGTCGGGAGGCTTCGAGGAAGTTGAGCGTGCGCGAATAGCCAAGGACGAGAAGATTCGACGCGAGGTTTGGGAGCGGATGAACGGCATTATCGGGGACGATGAGGAAGAGGAAGAGGAAGAGGAGGAAGAGGAGGAGGAAGAAGAGGGCGAAGAAGAAGGTGAAGAGGTTGTGGAAGAAGAAACCAATGAAGGCGGCGAGGGAAGCCAGCCTGCTTCGCCCAAGAAGGCGGATGGCGCCGCGGCAGCCAATGAATCGTAAAGGGGCGTTGTCGCGATCTGTTTGCCACGGACAGAGGATAGGGGGAGGGGTTGTACACGCTCTTTTCGCCGGAACAAACTGCTTCCTGCCTGTCGGCCACTCGAGTGACTTTCTTTTTTTTTTCCATCAACAGCCTGATCGTCACCCTTCCCCTCGAATTGACCACTGCGGTCCTTTCCTTGAATCCTTTTCTTTTCTTGTTAATGTTGATTGATATGAGGGAATCGAGTTGGACGATTGGACAAGATATCTGTCATTATCATGACGTCTCCTTTTATTCCCCCCTTTTTCTTTTTCTGTTTTTTTTTTTTTTCTGAGAGTATGTTGCAACGTACTACGTCTCTAGATTTACCCCCCCTTGCCTCGCTATTGTTGATCTGGCTGGTCTGGTCTATCCTGTTTTCGTTTCTTTTTGTATGAGATTGATGGTAAAGAAAGTATGTATTACTTTTTTTGTGGAAAGAGAAGTTCATTGATGGATGGCTTTGATGGATGGACTGATTGACTAATTAGCTTGTGATTGAATTCATAGCGGAGGCGAATGACGGATTCTGCTTTTTGTTTTTTTATCTTTATATATCTTTTTTTATTATATCAGTTTCGTTGGTTTTTTTTTTTTTTTAGTCTTTTGTATTGATTGCGTGTTGGCTGGATTTTTGTTTCGTTGGTGGCAGATTGTTGTAGATTGGATGAGGGAGGCAGGAGAGTCTGACTTGTGAGAGATTGATTAGCGGAGATGTTTAAATCGAGAAAAGCGGAATCTCCTGATTCAAAGACTTGTTGTGAATGTGTGCAATCTAGGAGCAAGTGAAGAGTTTCCATGAAATGAATTAGAGAAGCAGAGTCGTTGGATAGCAAACAGCGGGTGTTGGCCATATATCCTCCCCTCTTTTTCCCACTGAGAGTAAATATACTGGAATTTCCCTTGAAACTATACACCAAAAAAAAACAAAAGCACAACTCCGAATCATCCCAGCAATGCTAGTTTCTTCATCCCTGATATCACCGGCGGCTCCATCTTCTTGCCCTGCTCCTGCATCCACTCCTGAAACACGCCCTCACCCCCCGTAGCCTTCCATGCGTTCTCCTCATTTGCAGAAGTCTGTTGATCCTGCTGCTGCTGCTGTTGCTGCTGCTGTTCCGCCGACACGGCAAACACTTCCCTCACGGCAGCCTCACACGCCTCCGTGACATCCGCCATGAGCGTCTCCGCGGCACGAGCACGCTCCGCCATTCCTCTCCTCACGAGCGCAAACACCAGTCTCTCCACCTCGGACTTGGACGCCTCCACGCGCTCGACCAGGCGCCGCACGCTGTTGACGAGATACTCCTCCTCGTAGACGGTGCCCTTCCGGCCTCTGGCCCGCTTCTTCTCCTCCCGCCGCCGGTTCTTGCTTGTCGCTCTGCTGACGCCCGTGCCGGCGGTGCCAACACTGCCCGCCTTACCGGTGTAGCGCGTGAACAAACTCGCCGATGTGCTGACGCGGGAGCTCGCTGCCACGGAGACGTCGTCGGGGATGTCCATCCCACCAGCACGCTCGCCCTCGTAAAAGGCAAGAGGGTCTTCGGCAGCCTTGAGCCGCAGCTCGGCAACGCGAGGGACTTGTGCGCGGAGCTGGGCTTTGCAATCCGCGAGGAACTCGGTGGTTCGGCCGAGCGCCTCGGCGAGCCCGACGTCAATGGCAGTCTCGAGAAGGTCGGGGCGTGAATTCTGGATGACGAGGCGGATGGCTTCTGCGAAGTGGTAGCCACGGCAGAGACACTTGACAGCCATCTCGAGCGAGTCAAGGTAATCGAGATGAATAGTCGCGGCGGAGGAAAAGTCCTTGGCCTCCCAAAGAGCATCTGCAAGCGCGGTGGCGAGCTCGGCCTTGTGGTCTGCTGAAAGGGGAGGATCTTGCTGGTAAGCAGTAAAGAGGCATTCTTGCCAGCATGTCGCACCGGCTGAGCGGTAGCAGCTGGTGGCTTTGGCATAGTTCTTGATTGATTCGTAGGCCAGGCCTGCTTCCCGGTATTGAGACTTGGACTCCAGGTAGATGGCATAGATTTCAGTCAGGGTCTTCAGTCGAGGAGGGTCGTATCGGTATAGTTTGAGGGAGTCTTGGTAGAGGTCGTGCTTGCTGGTGTAATTGCACAGCTCATCGAATGCGTCCAGAGCTTGAAGATGAGCCAAGGCCTTTTGCCGGCGAGCGAGATGATCGTCAATCTCAAACTTGCGACGGAGTTCGGAAAGGACGTGAAGGTTCTGAATGAAGGGGAGGTATTCTCTTGGGTCTCGCTGGGACTGCTGCGCGACAAGCAAAGCAAGGTCAAGATTGTATAGACCAAGGGCATTCTCATATACCCGGTTGACATCTACCAAGAAGCATATATGCTCCACCGCCTTTTCCGCAAGCTTTTCGTCTTCTTGCATTAGCTCGGCAACAAGAGTCAGTCCGTCATCCATAGCAGGAGGGACCTTGCAGACATGAGCGGAGATGATGTTTTGGAGGTGAGTCGCTTTGTGGGATTGGAGGCTCTTGAGAACTGCGTCGCAGATGGCATTGACCTTGGAGCCATGAGGCTTCTGTGAAGGAAGCGTTTCGGAGACAACTTTAACACCGTAGTGCTGAGCTTTTGCCTTTTTGGTGTCTTGATACATGGTCTGGGTGACATCTTCTTCCCTGTGAAACAAAAGTCAGTGGCTGGTATAAAACATCTTTAACAGAGAACATTGGCTTTTCGTACCTGAGTGACGAGAGGAAGAGATCAATGTAAGAGACCTCCTTTAGTTGATCCAAAAAGAGTCCGACACATGAGAGGAACTGTTCAGGCTTGTGATCATAGAGAATGTTCATATCAACTCGCTGTGACCGGCAGTATGAGAAGGCTCGCGCGTAGTTCTTTTCCTCAATGAGGCTTCTGATACCAGCAACCACCATAGCTCTGGGGAAGATGGTTTCCAGGTTGCCTCGTGGCATCTGTAGCACAATGCTCATGTTGGTTGGCATTGCGGTGACTAGACGGGAACCACGCTCCACGCTGCGGCATCTCTCATCCTTTTCGGGATCATCACCAGGAACCTCCAAATCTGGACCAGAATTAGAATGTGTACAGTCAAGTTTGTGCCTCTCGGAATTTTAGACTTACCCTCGACGTCTGCCACCAAGTGCACGTACTTGACAAAGTGGTTGCTGGTGGTGAAGATGAGGTGATTTGGTGTGACAATGAAGGACGTGCAGTTCTTGGCCAGTAGTCTAGAGTTTGCAAAGATGTGACCCGCCCTTGAAAGGCCAAAAGCCATCTCAACGTCATCGTGCTTGCTTATTTCGAACCACGGAAGCTGTGTTGTGAATTGAATAGGAAGAAGATCGTCGCCAGAGTTGGAGAGTCTATACAATCTGCCGGACTGGTCTTGGCCGTAGCTTTCCACAGCAGAGTCATCATCCCGCGTTGCAGTGGCTCCTAGTACCAGATTGCTGTCAAGCATACTAATCTCGGCAGAGTTTCCCTCGCCAGTAGATACAACCAGCTGCAGATGGCCCAGGTCGTCTTGATAGCCCATACAACGCAGGCTGCTGTCGGCTACCCAGCAGATTCTCAGGGGCATGTGGTGCTCTGGCATATTAAGGGTATCAAAGGGCAGCTTAAGCCTCTCTACCGGCCTAGTAGATCTACCATTCTTCAAGGGCAGCTCGTAGAGATCCACACCTTTCTGATGCAGGACCGCAAAGGAGGAATTTGCGTGTCCAAACGCCACATCAACAACAGAGGATTCCGCCTTGACCTCAAACAGGGCCATTGGGGGAGGCACATTGGCAGTCCGAAAGGGGGTAATCTTGACAGTCTCGCCATCAATGACCGCAACTACGCCGTTGTCGTTGGGTAGCCGGCATGAACCCCGAGAGGTGTGGAAGATTTGCTCAGCCAAGATGAGGCTCTCGGCGGACGCTGCTGCAAACCGGAGCGCCTTTTCTGAATGCCACGCTAGGCAGGCAAATCCTGGCTCCATGGCAATTTCTTGCTTGAGATACCAGTGATAGTTGCCCATGGTCCAAAGCTGGATGGTGTCGGTGAGAATGACGGCCAAAACAGTCGAGTCCGAGTTCCACTCGAGTCGGATCTTGGTATCGCTGGCATCCAAAATAGCCCCGTTTGGCGATCGCAGGGTGAACTGTCCATGCCGTAGACCGTTGCGCTCGAAAAACACAACATCAACTCTATCCGCCAAGCGCTGAATACCAGCAATAAGATTACCAGACGGTCTCCAGCTAAGAGCACCCTCGAAGCCATCGACGGGCTCGCTGGCGCTATCAAGCTCTCCCTCGCGAGAATAAACTCTGATTACTCGTCGAAAACCCTCTTGAGCCGAGTTGATGGCCACAAAAGCGCCGTCTCCACGCCAGCTAATGGATACCGATCCGTCCTCGTTGGTGCTCGGAAGGCCCTGGTCGACTTTCTCAGGAATCGTGGGATCTCGAAGGGCCTTTGCGCCGCGACCTTGGAACTGCGTCTCCTTCTTGCCCCATCCTACAGAGACGTGCTTTGACGCCTTGAGATCCTCCGCTGTCATGGTGATTTCGGCAACGGGGTCAAAGGCGCCTCCCATGAAGATGACAGTGTCGGCCTTGGTGACCACGGCAAGCAGCTCCTCGTCGGGAGACCATCGTGCGGCCGCAATTCCGGCATCGATGGATCCCATAATCTCAATGTGAACATGGCCGGTCGAAAGATCCTCCCGAACGGTAATGATATCGCCGCCTTCTAGAACGAGACATGTTGTACCACTGCCACTCAGGTAGTGAAGATTGACGACGCGGTCGACGAGGAGATCGGGGTTGGGACTGGGGGCATCCCATCGAGTAAGTGTGCGAAGTTGTCTTTGAGAGGCTGCATGTCAGCGTTATTCCTATTCCTTCCGTCTATGACCTATACAGCTGAGAAGATGGATATTTTGTGATATCTCGTAAAAAGAAGGAATAAACAGGAAAAATGGAAGAAAAGAAAAGAAAATAGTGCCCCGCCCCCGCCTTCATCGCAAAGCACAAAACGCTGCAGCAAAAACGCACATGGATTCAGTGTCGGACAATCTGGCCAGCTCAATCGTCGGGTTCTGGGCAGTCGGGCCGATGGTGCACACAATTTCGTCATTCTCGGGATCCCAGCAGGCGGCGGTGATGTCGGGATGCCGCCATCTTCCGAATCGGTGGTTGCGAAGGTTGCGCATCGTGAAGAGGCGGCTCTGGAGGGGCTCAGCGCATGAGCAGGAGAGAAAGATGATGCCCTTGTCGATGGGCTGATGGAACAGGCGCAAAGTCGGGTGACCGGCCTCGGTTTGTCTTTTCGTTCGATTCCTTGCTGCACGGTTGGTTGGATCGTCCCTTGTGAAGTCAAGCGTCGTGGGTGTTGAGGCGATGTGATTTTTTTATTTTTCCAAAAAAAAAAAAAAGTTCCTATATTTTTTTTTTCCCTCCACCACTGGATGGATGCGCAGAGATGACTCGCAGCCTGAAGCCGTACTTTTTGCGGCAGATCGGCGCTAGCAAGGGCCGACCTTGATTCTCGTCCATTTTCAGCAGCGAGCACAGTGTGTACAGACGTCTGGTTTGTTCTATTATAGCTGCATGAATGTATTCAATATCAAATGCTTCGTGATATCTCAGCGTAAGCCTGTAACTCACTGCTAGAGACAAAACACACAGATTCGCAGGTATCGACATGTCCATGGTCTGTCGGAAAATGTCAATGTTGCACCACCACAACTCCATCCAACGTGACCCCAGCTTTTTTTTCACCGCCAGGCCGCCTGTAAAACCCCCCATTTGCAGCGTCATCAGCGCTACAGTGCGCTGCTACCATTGGCCTCCAGCGGCTGGTGACGGCACTCGGCGAATCACAGGCACTCCAACCTCGGGAATCAAGTTCTCGTCCTGCAACCTTGGAAACTAAATTCCATCCAATATCAATCGTCTTCCGCCTCCTCCCTTTGCTCTGCGCCCTTGTCGCCGCCTCTGCTGAATGTAATTGCTTTTTTTCTTCAACTTCACATATATGCCATATACCTATCAATCTCTGAGCAGCGTGAATTGACTG
Organism: Trichoderma sp. TW21990_1; assembly: GCA_010015515.1. NCBI lineage: Eukaryota > Fungi > Ascomycota > Sordariomycetes > Hypocreales > Hypocreaceae > Trichoderma > Trichoderma sp. TW21990_1. The sequence continues at coordinate 233,285 of WXUD01000012.1, read as the reverse complement.
CAACTCGCAACAGCCAGCTTTTGATTCCCTTCTCGTCAATCTGACATAAACTCCATCATGGACGTCTCACACATTCCTCATGCCGAGCGCGTTCGCCGCAAGAATCGATCGTCCACCAACATCAACCATCTCTCACTGGCTCCTCTGACGACGAAGCTTCCCATCAACGACGACGAAGCCATTGTCGACGCTGCTGCGCCTCTACCACCACCGAGCACCTCGTATCTTCAGGGCAAGTCTGCGCCCTCCACGCCTCGGCTTCTGGCCAGCTCCGCAACCAATCCTCGGTCACGGTCGAGGTCGCAGAACCGGACGCCATCCGCCTCGGGCGCCCCAATCACCAAGAGCAAATCATCGTCGCATCTAACTAGCGGCCATGCGGCGAAAAAGGCCGCGACCGGCGCATCGACGCCCCGCCGGCGACACGACGAGGGAACCGATGGCGATTGGCTGCTGAGGACCGGCGCATTGATGACCTTTGAGGCGAGAGAATTCAAGGGCCAGTCTTGGCTTGTCTCGCGGCAGAGCTCGACGAGCCTCACAGGCATCCGGAGCATCGAGGACGTGGCGTTTGAGGACGAGCTGGCGCGCGAACGAGAAATGACGAGCCTACTTACAAGCAGGCGCGGCAGTCTAGCAGACGATGACATGTCCATTTCCGTCATTGGGAGCAAAATACACAGCCGGTCTCACAGCATTCACGGCAGTCGGAGCCAACTCATGACGCCTATAGAGCGCCTCATCGACGACTCGTACTTCCTAAGCCAAGAGTCGCTCGCTGGACCCGACTTCATCGACCTCGACACAAGACTCGAGGAGCTAGAGCGAGACACGGTGGAGGACGCCGAGGCCGATGTCAGGAGGCTGATGCGGCGTGGCACTGGAGGTAAGTCTGGGTGGATGACGAGCTTCATGGGGTGGAATCTCTTTTCGGTGGACGAGCAGGAGGAGACGGACGACGAGTCAGAGTACGACGAGTCGCTGGCGGATTCGCGGTCGCAGGCGGACCGGAGCGCCTGGCTAAAGCGACACGTCGAGGGCCCTTTGGACCCGGAGGATTTCGTGCCGCCTCCAACCACAGACGAGGGAAGCTGGAGCGATGCGGCGTGGCTGCTCAGCGTAGCGTCAAAGGTGATCTTTTGAGAATGGAGCATGAGCATCTGTTGCCGGCAGCAAAGTAGTAAGGGGTTCTATATTCGACGCCAGCCCTATGAATTTCTCCTTCTATACTGTTTTTTTGTTCTCTTTGATCTTTTAATTTAGTGTATTAATAGCAGTGGTCTTTTTTCCCCGGATGAATCGATCGATCGATCGAGTTGCAAGTGGATACAACTCTGTTTGACAGATGGATAGACTCTTTTTCCCACCAGTTCCAACCAGACCATACAATAAATGCCGTGTATACTCCCATCAAAGTTGTGCAAACATCCTCCAGCTCTTCTTCCAGCCACTCACTCTCCTGTACAGCATCAGACCGACTTGTACATGCAATCAATGCCCGCGCGTACAATGCGCACAAAGCATCCCGGCCAGGACAATCTCCACCGCATGTCTAGCTTCGCTGTGCTCCGTACGGCTCGTCAGTCTCCCCGGCACCGTCACATATCGCGCTCAGCTCGTTCGGATCAAGAGACGGCAATACAAGACCCTGGCCTCGGTTCCGAGAGTTGGGACCTTGTCCAAGCCGCGTCTCGACCGAGCCACGAATGACACTCGTCCAGGCAGTACGTAGTACTACTACTAGTAGTAATACTACTCCGTGCCGTCCAAGCAATTTCCACTGCCGCGGGACTCGAGAGACTCCCCGCAGCGGCTCATTGGGCAGAGCCACAGGCACCATGTCACGATGGACGGACGGAGGCGGGCGTGTCCAGGCCTGTTGGCGTGTCTACTGCAGACTCGTACATGCAAATCGCCCTCCGGACGGGCCCCCTCACGACGCCTAACAGGAGCGGCAAACATGTATGTACGGGCATGTATATGTAAATGTCATGTCATGCCATGCCCATGTATGTCCAAGTATGCACTCAACGGCCTCACAACCAAGGCCATTCCAGCTTCACGCAGCCCAAGGCATTGGGTATGAGTGGCCCCAAAGATTAGCCCATGCATTTCCTGTGCCGCTAGCTCTCACCAGCCCATGCAAGCCACCCAATAACAAGGCGGCAAAGGGCTGGACAGCTCTGGTGGACTCGGGCTGCGAAGCCGAGCAGGGGTGGTTGGTTGGTGTTGATGCTACTCTGGAGCTTTTGGGGGAGATTGGGCTGCTCAGCTCTTGGCTTCTTGTCCCCTCCCTCCCCCTCTTTTAGCTTTGCCGTTGACTCTTTTTGCTGTTTTTTTTACTCTGTTTTGCTTTGGTTTTTTTTTTCCCCTTTGTTAGAATTGATGGACATGGCGGTCTCGCAGCTACTGCAGCTAAAACGACGTGTGATGGATCGTGCAAGTCTTGTCCACACACGTAGCGGTGCATCACATCACAGAACAAGGCGTATCAAATAGAGCACATGCAGCATGTGCTGTGCTGTGCTGTACATCCCTTACATATACGACCTGGTGGCGGCAAATTAACTCCCTATCCCCTCGTCTCCCTTACAGCTGAGGCGAGAGTCTAAAAAAAAAAAATTAAAATAGATGGGAGGGTAGCAACGGTAGGAAAAAGCAAGTACCGTAGCATAAAGTCGGTAGACAGGGGGTGTGTCTCTCTGTTTATTGCCCAGCTTCAAGATTGGATGGGAATACTGTGTTATTCCAAAACATCGTGCCATATAATCAGCCCATTTTGTGGCTCTAACTGGGGGGGGTTTTTTTTTTTTTTCTCAAAATTTTTTCGTTTCTTTTTTTTTCCCTTTTTTATCGGGTTTTCTTTTTTTGCTATATTCATTAGCATCCAATCAGCCCTCTTCTGCTGTTGGTTGGTCTTAAGCACCCCCAAAAAGCACGATGACTCGCTTAAGCTTAGGCAGGAATGACACCTTTTTTTTTTTCTTTTTTTTTTTCTTTTTTTTTTTCAATCTCCTCTGCTATACCGGTTTTATACCAAGGGGTCACGCAACCAACCAGGCAAGGATGCGGTGAAGCCCACGGTAGGTCATAGTCCAGCCGTTTGTAATTCCCTCCTCAAAGCTGAACGGAACTCGAGTCGTGAGATGATTGCAAAAAAAAAAAAAAAAAAGACCCAGCTGCATGTCCATGTCACCGTCACAAGCAACATACGTACGTGTCTCTCTCGTCTCCATCAAGTGGATATCAATCGTCCGCTACTCGTAAAAAAAAATAATAAAAGTACCTTACCTATCAAATCAAAAAAAGAACGCCCTCCAAGTAATTCGTCCATCGTGGGGCCACCCCCGGATGAAATGTGATACTATCGTGCTCCGTACCAGGTTCCCTCCTCAGCGCACCAACCACAATGCCGTCTCGCTTCAGCACAATCCATGGGACTGTCCATTTGGCACTACTTGAAGCTTGTAATTTTTTTTGCCTTTTTTCACTTTTCGCCTCGTTAGACCCCCCCCCCCCCCCGGGCTGCATCAAAAACAAGCTGTCCTCCCGAAAGAGAAAACCGGAATGTGATATGTGACGAGTGGCTGTGACTGGGCTGGGCTTGGGCTGGGCTGGTCTTATTGCTCGCTCCATACCGAAAGCTGCAAGTATAAGCATAAAAAGGACCATTCGAGCCAATATTCGTAGTGCGTACATGCACATGTACATGTACAGGCACATGAACATGCATACGCGCGCATCAAAGCAAAGGCATTGATGCCGGTATTGGACCTCCCGGTCCCGCGGGTCGTTGGTCTTGCACAAGCTCCATGTCTTGGGCTCTCGATCATGCATCGCCGATTGCCTTTTCCTTGACTGCTCCTCTTGCTTTCTCTTGCTCCCTCTTTTTTTTTTCTTTTTGTAAAAAAAAAAAACCTCTGGTAGTCGCCCATTTCCACCTTGCTTCTCCATCTATTGCATCTCCTCTGTATATAGGAGCTACAGCTATTGTGTTATTCATTCTTCTCCCAGCCATCTACTAACGTACTATCCGGACGTGGTTTTCGCCTCTCTTTTCCAATTACTTCTTCTCATCCTCCTCTTCCTCCTACTCGTCCTCCTCCTTCTTCATACCTCCTACTCCATCCTGGTTGTCAAACAAAGTCTCGCCGAAACAAAAGTGGAATAAAAAGAGAAAAAAAGAAAAAAAAAAATCTTAATGCTGCCAACACAACATTAACATGCTGTTGAAACCGGCAGAGCGTCATCCATACCACACATCTCAGCCATCCGCATCTCCCACCTCTCCTCCGCCCCGAATCATCGACAAATGGCCATGGGAGGCACCGTCGTGTCGCAGGGCCGCGTCCACGACGAGCAGACGCACATCGTCATGTACGTCTTCTTCAGCTTGGCGCTGTACAACGTCGGCGAGCTCGTCTGCCACATCGCCGTCACCTTCAAGCGCTTCTGCGGCCTCTATTGCTGGAGCTTCCTGGTCGCTACCTGTGGAATCGCCCTCAATGCCGTGGGATTCCTGCTCCGCAGCATGTCCAGCTCGCTTTCGTTGTCGACGTACGTCTACTCCTCCCTTGGCATCGTTGGTTGGGCGGCCATGGTCACGGGCCAGTCACTGGTACTGTACTCGCGGCTGCACATCATCCTGCCTCGCGAAAGGCTGATCCGCGGCATCCTCATCATGATCATCATCAATTCCGTCTGGCTGCTGGTGCCGACCACGGTGCTGCTGTATCTCTGCAACTCTCCAAACGCAGTGCGATATGAGGCGCCGTACTTTATCTTTGAGAGGATCCAGTTGACCGTCTTCTTCGTCCAAGAGGTCATCATCTCGGTACTGTACATCCAGGAGACGTACAAGATCCTCCGCAGCTACAGGGGGCTCGTGACGGGCGCGAACCGGACCACCATGGTGCATCTCATCCTCATCAACTTCGTCATCATCGCCTTCGACGCCAGCGTCCTGATTCTGCAATACACCAACCACTACGACCTCCAGACGGCGTGGAAGCCATTCGTCTACAGCATCAAGCTGAAGATGGAGTTTAGCGTCCTGAACCGCCTCGTCGAGCTCTCCCAGTACATGCGCCGCAACAGAGGCCTCGCCCTCATCGACACCCCGGCCATTGGCGCCGCTGCTCTGCCGTTGGGCACGGTTGCCGCAGAGGACGGCAGCATCATTGCGAGGAGGAGGAGCCTCCCCGACGAATCCGCCTTTTCGACCGTTACGTCAACCGTTGGGCTGAAAGCCCATCCAACTCGGCCTGAAGCGTCACTGTCGGTATCAAGGCTGCATGTATAACGACGGGGGGGCGGCTATTTTGCGGTGAGCAGGGTATATGTGCGTACCAGGCTGTGTTACTTTCAGTCATTGCTTTCTAATTTTTTTTTTTTTTTTGGAGGGATATCATTCATGGGTCAGGTTGGGAGTTTAGGGAGGAGTAACATGTCGATTTCGTAGTACAAGTGCCTGTACGGAGTCTGGAGAACGTCGTGACACCCGACGACGGCAACACGGCGTTGTTTGAAGTATAATTTAATATCCATCGCGTTTGGGAGGATTTGAACAGTCGTCCGGTAGCAACTGAAACTATAGCGCAGCAGCTCCATTTTACTCCGTATCACTAGGCTGTCGCTGTGGATCCCGGATCTCGCCACCCCGATCTTGAACGTTCCCGGGCTGATTCGATCAATTTTGCGCAATGCCGACGAACGAAGAGCAGAGATCAGCTGAAGGCAGGCGTTCACGAGATGTGAAATCGTAAAACGCCTATCCAGACACATCATCAATATAAATCATCACGAAAGCAAAACACCCTTCAAATCACGCCACATCAATTGTCATTCCAGCTCTCCATCTCAAAAGCTCAGCTCACCCCCCCAGCTGACGACGCCCACCGCCACGCAGAAAAAAAAAACAAAGCAACAACATTCCCCCCCTCAAGCAAACCACAAGTGGGACAAAAATGGCTTACTTAGCGGTGGCTTTTCCTCGAGATGCTTTTTTTTTATTAATCTAGTCAGCACGTGTGCAAAACCAAAAAGAGAGAGAGAGAGAGAGAAAGAATGCCAGACTAGCTTCCCGTGAGCGCCCAGCTTTCTCGCCACGCACGCAGCTCCCGAGCTGCCGGGTCGTGGGGTGTTGCGTGAAGTTTAATTTCCCCGTTTCGCTGCGTCGTAACCCGCTTCCCACCTCCTCCTCATCATCATCTCAATTCTTGCTTTTCTCTCCTCTTCTTTCAAAAAGAAAGAAAATATTGCATACTCCCAACAATCGCATCACTTCCCAATGAATGCCGCGAACAGCGACAAGTTCGTGCCGACCAGGGCCGGGGCGCCTTCGCCGCCGCCTCCGCTTCTTCCGGCCCGGCCTCGCGACGCCGGCCGTCTGCTTCGGGCCGACGACGAGAGCGATCTCCCGCCGTCGTACGAGGCATCTACGCTGTAAATCTCCCATTCCTTTTTTTGAGCTATCTCTCTGTTTGCACAGCACATCCAATTCATTTTATTTCTTCGGTAACGGAAAAGAAAAAGAGAGAGAGAGAGTAATTGTCCCCCCAATCATGTGTAAATAGAAAAAACTGACAAGTTGGCCTCGTCAACCCAATCACCCATCAAAACAGCCGCAGACCAAGCGACGCACACATCCGCGTCGCCGTCCGATCCTCCCAACACGCCTCCACCAGCTCCTCCTCCCTACCATCCCTCATCGCCGGCCGCGACGGCCGCACCAGCATCAACACCCAGGGCTACCTCCTCACAACGCCCATGAGCGCCTCCCGCATCGACCGCTACGACCACTGGGGCCTGAGCCACTCCCCGGACAGCTCCGGGTGCTGCTGCTCCGACTCGGAGGGGTGCTGCTTCTCGAGCCAGGGCGGCTGCGTCTTCTCCGACCGCGACGGCTGCTGCTGGAGCGATCGCGGCGGCTTCTTCTGCAGCGATCGGGAGGGATGCTGTTGTTCCGACACGAATGGCTGCTGCTTTTCGAGCAACAAGGGGGCGTGTTGCTCAGATAGCAGGTCCTGCTGCTTCTCAAAGTTCGATATGGACGATCCTGCGAGAGGGGTTCCGACGACGACGGTGGAGACTAGCACGGTGAGGTATGGGTCAAGGTAACTTGGAGATGTGTATTGCTGTAAATTTATTTGTATCAGGATGTGTCTTGTTGTGCTTTGTATTGGTGTTGGGGTTTGTATGTGTATGTGTATCGATATCGGCATCTGCTTCGCATTACAGCTGTTTAGGCCACGGCGTTGTGAGCAAAATACCTTTGTGATGAGTTCAAGGACTGTTCTTCATCACCTCTTCAGATAGTTGTGCAGCTCTCCATCGTTTATCAGACTCAGTGTCCAACAGAAAATCTCGAGAATCAATCGACCGTGATATGCTTGAAAAGAGGAAGAAAGGGGAGAATAAAAGACAAAAAGTAAATTGTGTTTCCATTTCGTTGTATAGATAAATATAAAAAAAAATCCATCGCTTCCCATATCCCGCTCAAGTTTCGTATATCATACATCATTATGCTATCTGTCTGTTTGTTCATCAACGCAATCTCACATCCGATTATATGTAAATAAAAAAAGAAAAAGAGAGGAAAAGAGAGAATTCAAAAAAAAGGGGGGGGCGGGGGCTCCGCCTTCACCACGTAGACTGTGTCGCCCCCAGCATCAGCTGCCGCTGGTAAAACCGCCCCCCCGTAAACGCCGTGTAAATGTCATTCACTCTCTGCTCCAGGTTCTTGTCCGTCTGGATCGCCTTTTCCACCCGCCGCATGCGAGACCGGCTCAGCATCACGCCCCGCGGCCGACGCTCCTCGAACGCGTACCAGCAGTGTCGCAGCTCATGGCCCTTGAGGTTGCAGGCGGGACACAACGGCGACTCCGACTCCTTGCCAGAGGCAGCGTCGTCGATGGCCGCGTCTGCCTCCGACCCGGAAAACTCATAATCGCGAATCTCCCGGTACACCTCTAGAAAGGTCCACAGACGGTCCTCGTCGCCCGGCGAGGCAGCATCCAGCTCTGCCACTTCTTTCTCGTCCGAAGGTCTTGTTTGTATGTGTCCGGCAGATGCCGCGTCAGCACTGCTTCTGATCTCGCTCAGAGCCTCTTCCTGTCGATTGCTACCGTTGCTGTTGGTGCTGCTGGTGCTGGTGCTGCACTTGTGCGTCTTTTTGAAAGCCATAGCCTCCTCCGCCTCCGTCCTCCACTCAATGGCAGCAAGGTCCAGCCTATCAGCCCCCATCATGAACTTGTCAAAGAGCGACGGCGAAAAGGGCGAGATGCAGTAGGCCAGGTCGCGCAGCCAGGTGCCGCAGTGCGTCTCGGGAAAGTTGAGCTTGTGGCATCTCGTCACGGCGCTGTACCACTCGTGGGCCCAGTCGGCCTCGCTACTGTCCAGGTCGAAGCGCTCCAGCACGCCGTTGTAGTTGCTCCGCTCAATCTCGATGCGCTGGCGAACCGTCGGGGCCGTCGTTGCCTTGAGGACCGCCATCCACTCGCGCAGCGACTGCTTCTCGTCCAGCAGCTCAGCCTTGGCCGGGACGATGGTGCGCAGAATCAGCGCCTTTGTCTTTTCGACCATTTCGTTCTGGCGGTCATACTCCTGCTTCTTGGAGTAGTAGACCTTGTTCTGGCCGTGATACTGGTCAAACTCGTCCTTGGTGAGCTCCGACACGTCTCTGGCGTGAGGATTGAACTGCTGCACCTGAGGCGGGATTGGGCACGCACGAAGGTCATCGGCGGCCTTGTCCGACCACATGTACCGCCAGATGAAGACGTCGACGTAGGGCTGGATGTCGCGCCGCCACTCGTCCCAGTCGCGATACCACTTGAGCACCTTGGGCTCATGGTCCAGGTCGTCCAGCAGCGTCGAGTCGTCGTCGGCCGTGTTCCTCCAGACGTCGGGCAGAGGCGGCGCAGGCGCGCTCGATTCCATCACAGACATGCTTTCTCGTCCTCGTTTTCTTCTTGTTCCCGCATCCGTCTCGCAAGAGCAGAATTCCAGCAACGGCGGATCAGCGCGGCGGCTGTGTTGGGTTAGGCGTCAAGGCGAAGGGCGGGAGAAAAGGCTGATCCATAAGACGAGCCACAGAGCTGAGGCTGTCCTCGTACTCGTACCTGTGTACTGCACAGTACTCCGTATAGTGGTCTAATTGCATTATCGGCATGTCGAGATCCACCTGCCAGAGCCGAATCAGACGATGCTGGCTGGACTGCACTGCGCTTTGTGCGCAGAGACGACAGAAGGCAGATGAAAAGTGAGACCGCCAGCGCGACCAAAACGTGGTTCCACATCGCAACGTCAAACAAGTCTCTGCCATGGTCAAAGTCGGCTTCGGCGCATCTATACCGAAGCGCTGCCTGACTTCCACCATCGCGGCTTACCCGGCAGCCCAGCAAGTCCAGGAGGAGAGCTTGTACACACTACAGACGCAGACGCAGCGTTCCCCGCGCGCGTATTGCTACTAGAGTTTATGCGAGTATTACTACCTAGTAGTAGTATTAGGTACTACTACTACAAATCCTGCTGCTGCTGCCGCTACAAATACAAATACAAGTGCCATTATGCCGGACAGGCAAATAGAAACCCGGTGGAGTCACGAGGCCCTTGATGAGGCCATTGACAGCGGGTCTCTCGACCGTCTTCTTCATTGGATCGGGACAACACAGAGCAACCCAGCAGAAGATGCTGACCAGCTCTCTACAGCAAAGGCCTGCGATATCCTCCTGGAGCGAGCCGGAGATGCTTTAGTCATCCAAGGCATCTCTTTAGTTTTATCCAAGCCCGTTAAATCTAGAGATGACTTCTTCACTGCCTGCGCCGGCCTCGATAGCATAGTCAGCCACCTCCCCCTCGCAACACTGCGACTCTACAGGTCCGGCATAGAGATTCTGGCTGCCAGCACTGCAGAAAGCCCTCCGGGAGTTTCGCTGCCGTCCTTGACAAGCCGGGCAAAAGATGCAGTCAAGTTCATCGACTTCCCCGAGTTGACGTGGGCGCCCCAGCACAAGTTCGACCTCATGGGAGAGCGAAGTCTCTCGGAGCGAGTCCACACGGCGCAGCAGATGAGACCCCATGCCAAGGACCTGCTCGGCTGGCTTGCCGACTATAACTGGCCGCCGTACTCGGGCTGTAGAGAGCAGCTGGCTCGCTTTCCCGAAGTGGCAGTTGACCCGATCAAGGACATAATCGCTGGGCACCGAGACGACCCCGAGTGGCTGCTGCATCTTGTCGAGTTTGTAGAGGAGAATGTGCCTATTGGGGTGCTGTGGGAAAAGCTGGAGCCTGAGCTGGCTTTGCTAGCCGGCAACGTGGCGGAAGATGAAGAGAATCGCGATCTTGCGGAAGCTGCCCAGCGCCTGCTTGGGTTGCTGAATGAATGGAAAAGGGAACAAGGTGGTACATAATAAAGACGCGTCCCGAAACAAAGAGGTTATTGGGGAGAGCATTTTGATCTAGATAACTAGCTGCTGCTTCATAGACATTTGAAGTGGTGAATGAAGCTCCATCGTACGCACAGTTGTCTTTTCGCTTCTCGCCCCTCGTAAGAGAAAAGCGAAGCGAAGCGAAGCAACAACGCTACCAACTATACCCTTGTCAGTTTAGGGAAAAAAAAAGAGAGAGAGATTTACGAGTAGAGATCTTGGTTTATTTGCATTTTCCGCTGCGATGAGAGACTCGAGTTTCTCTTTGCAGGCCCCTCGCATTAATCTTGACCTAGCATAGAGTGAGTTGTCCGCAACCCAAGTATGATCGCCTAAAGGCCCCGTCTTGTTGTATCTGTACTTATGTAGCAAGTAGTAATAGTATTGGCGCCTGAGTTAGGGCTGCGAGTCTACTGTTGACATGATTTGAATTGCTGGTAGTTGATTGCTTGGTAGCGGTGGTTTGTCGTGTGATGACATGCAAGTAAGGCTTACTACATGCAGTGAAGAAAAGAGGAAATATGTGATAAGTTAGACAGCAACACAATGCTAGGTCGCCCCTAACGAGACGGGCGGTTGCAAAATGGCCAATTTGGGCTGGCGATGCGCGGATTCATTATAAGCCAGCCGGCTCGGCCTTGGGCTGGACGCGACGAAGAAGGATGATGACCTTAAGCTTACACATTGCAAGCTGCTAGTAATGCCGCCTTTTGTAAACTGTGCAAGAGGGAGGGCCAACATATCCCGGCAGACTGCATGGCGCTCTAGTGGGCAAGATCCCCCTCACGGAGATGGTGATTTCATTGCTTGCCTCTCCATTACCCGAGAAGCACTCTTCTCGCCGCCTTGAACCCCTCTGGTTTCCCACCAAGTCGACTCCTTTTCCCCATCAAGCCGGTCAGTTGGAGGGGATGCCTGGGCCAGATTCGGTCATCATGCGTTGGTCATCCCTGAGTGATACGATTCCAAAGGATTCTTTAGTCATTGCTCGTCGGGGTTGGCCGACCCTACTCCGTACCGCCGTATCAACACCAAGCCCGTCAGCTGCCCTCGTTGGCTGCTGTGGGCGCGACTCCCGCCATCCTTGCCTCGCCCAGTGCTTTGCCCAGTGCTTCACCCTGCGCCGGGTGCTGCCCGCGTACGACCCGGCCGCGGTGCTCTCTGATGCCGCAGCATCATCACTGAGTCGCTAAACAACGTCCATGTCACTTGGTGGTCAAGAGGCGTGTGCTGGGGCTGCCGATCATCGCCGTGTTGAGCACAACCACACAGCGCAGGAAGTCTAGAACGCTGATTGACAAGAGACGAACGGCATGCCAAGCCGGATACTGGCTTCAAGGATATGTCGTTAAGCAGTTGCGGACGTTGTTTTGCCCCGTTGACGACGCCACGGCGGTTTGGATGCGCCTCCTCGCGCAGGATTGCCGCTCCTTCGCCAATGGCTGGCCGATTGATTGATTGATTGATTGTCTGGGCTCGAGCCCTTCGTCCAGGTCGATGCCGTGCCCACGGCCACAACGTGACGCTTCCAGAGCCCTCGTAGGGCCTAGTGCTTGGGCTTGGGCGCAAACTGTGGGCTATTGCGTGAGCCGTGGATCTTCGGATTCTCGGAGCTGGACGCTTTCCCTCCCCCTCCAGAGGACGGCAGAATAAGGGGTTTCGCTACCAAAGCACTGCAGATACACGTACTGGTGCTAAGCAGTTTGGCCCAGCTGCTGGTGCTACCCCCGTAACTTTGGTCGAGCGTCGGCTAGGATCTGGCAATCCAATGGCATCTTGATGGACGTCGGAAGTTTAGCAAGGACCAAGGCGGCTCCTGCAAACATCCATGTTGTCGTGGGAGTCACGAGCCCCGCTAGTGTTGGAAGCTTGAGGTTTGATGTGGGCAGTTTGGGATGGCTTACAGACACTAGCACCGGTACAAAGGTCTGGAGGTCTCTGGAGAAAGTCAAAGGTGGTGTGCGCAGTAGTAATTTGTCGGGTACTTTTCGTTATGTGGCTCTTCCATTTGTTCAAGGCTGCAGTGCAAGTTTAGTGGTGCGTCAGTATCTTGGGAGGTAGTACAGAGTAGAGTAGGGGATTAAATACATGAGTACTAAGGTACTAAGCCAAGCTATTCCGATGTCATGATTCCCCAGAAAGAGGTTGCCCGATTCGCCGTCAATGTAGAAGCATTAGTGGTCCAAGGTAGTACCTACCTGTCTTGGGTTCTTTATGCAGAAGAGGAATCTGGGGCAGATACCATTGAACCTTGCAGCTGCACACACAATTAGAGGTACCTTGGCAGTGGACACTCTGCACCTGCTGGTCCATGTGCAGACACTCACAGCAGACAATCACGGAGCGCAGCTTGAACGTGCCGTCAGGCATTAATTCGTAGGTGCCCGCAAACGGGTTGAGTTGGTATTACTACTACGAAGTACTAAAATAATGTATACAACGGAGGTACGAAAATTGGCCGAGGAATATTCGCAGCATCTGACTGGGAGCGTCCCGCTTGGATGTGCGATGTGCAGAGTAGAGATACGTACCTCGAAACTTCCACGAATCACACACAACACCATTGAAGCAAGTTCTTGTACGCGGTCCGGAAAACTGGAATGACAGCATATATTTTGCACGCCTCCCCTCCTACAGGTAAAGTACGGTACACAGGCACACATCCAAGTTATCACTGCCCAGGTGCTGATACTACTAACTTAGTAGTAGTACTATGCACTACGGTAAGGTATCTACGTACACTACACCCAAGCACTGATGGACTCCGCCTTCGGTGACAACCCCGGACAAGAAAGACAGTAGCATTATACGGAGTACAGTACTCCGTATACATGTTGTCTCAAGCGCGGCATCAGCGCGGATTTGAGCTGCTCGGAATCTAGAACGGCCATATCCATCGCAAGTGGAGGGGGGCCTTGCAAAATGATGTAACCACCTCCCGCTTTCACGACCCCCTGCAGCCATAGACGTAATAGGTGCCATCAGCTCGGGAAGCCGTCCAGTGCAGGCGTATAGGAGGCTGAAGCGGTCAAAACTCCATCCGCACCGAAGCCCGGTCTGGTGCCAACTTGATGTCCGCTGCTCCGTACTGTACTACAACCTATGTAGGTATGTAGGTGCTCTGCAAGAAATTGAAGACTTGGAGAATGATGCTAGGCTGGCACCAATCTACTATCAAGGTGGTGGCAGCGGATATCGGATGCAAAACAAGTGCCAAAGACGACGAGATCCTCGTCTCTCATGTGTCCATCCCTTGCAAGTTTGTTTTACACATGGATTTTACCTGCAGTGTCCTTATCTTTCAAGCATACATGTACTCCGTACACACACAACCACAAGTGTGGGATGCCACAGTCTGGCAGCATTAAACTTCCCCTCCCCTCCCTCACACAACTCTTCACCCACCTGCTTTTTTCTTCTTCCCTCTCTCTCTCTTTTTTAATCCCACTCGCACCTATGGAATTAATTCATTCCCTGCTTGTCTCCTGTGCTCTTCAGGAGTCACCCCCCCTTCTCTCTGCATGCCCACCCACCCATCTTCCTCTTCTTCTTTTCAAACCGTCATCTGTTCCTCTGCTCCTAATTCGACTCCCCTCCGGGCCTCCCCTGCACGGAGAACTTGTGCGTTAAATTAGCTTTGCGGATGACTGACCCTTGGCCTTCCCAGTCGCCGGCGGGTTGAGATGGATGCTTGTGCCTGGGTTTCACGCGGGACCCCGGCCGCGGCATCTACCCAAGTCTGCATGACTGAGCACAGGACGCCTTTTCCCGGAGGGAATCGCAAGAGGGAAGAATCCAGTCAACTTCCAGACTCGGGTGGGGATTAACCCTCGGCCAGCGTATACGGAGGCTTCTCCCCGTTGCCTGTTTGAGTGGTGAGTCGAGCTAAGCTGCGACGGCGCGCCGACGGTTTGCTCTTCCACTGACTTACCCGAGTCTAGATGGCCTTTGTGCTTGGGTGAGAGATGATATCGCGCCATTTTCCCAACCAAGCGCTGCTCCGAACATGCCAGCAGTACTATTGATTATAAACATGCCTAGGTACTGTACACAGTATGCTAGTAGTATAGGAGGTATGCTAGCACTCCTCGGTCCCAGCTGCTACAGTACTAGCACGGTAACCTGGATGCGAGAAGCGGGACCCCCAAGCATAATCCATCATCTTTTGGCGCCGTCTGCCGAGATTCTCGCGATGGGCTGTGATGTGATGACGGTGCCACAAACAGCCGATGGGGGAATCCCCCGAGCCCGCCCTTGCGCGTGCGGGAGACTAGAAGGAAAAAGAAACCTTGAAATTTTGAAACATGAGGGAGTGAGGAGAAGAAAGAAGAGAAGAAAATAACCACGTATTTGCGTACTCCATACCCGAGCTAATGTAACCACCACATGGTGTTGTTGTATGCCCAGGCCCTGGCTGTACGCCCACCCCAGGTACTTGTACTTGTACTGAGTGCGACAGCCTACAGGTACTACAGTATGTACCAAGGTACTGCAGCAAGACCACCTAACCACTCGAATCTTCAGGCTTGCAACCCCACTATATGCGGCCCGCTGTGACAAAGCCAGACACAGACGTCAGTGCCCCTCCCCCCACTGACGTCTTTGGCGCAGATAAACAGCTCTGGCCATGCGTGCATGCATCAGCTTGGCTGGAGCTAGGCCGGGCTCAGCTACTGTGGTCGACGGGTTTGTTAGTACGTGCAGCTGCCCCCTTCAGCGGCCTGAATTGCTTCAACCCCCTGCAAACTGGCCCTGCAACTGGCCCTGCAACTGGCCCTGGCCGCCCCCCTCTAGCCACCAGCTGGACGGGCCAGTGATGGAGAGCCCGGAGAGACGGCCAGTAGCATTTGGCTTGGGCTGACTGTGTGCTCAAGCTGCATCATCGGCCTGCGGAAGCGCCGTTTGGGCATCGCGCAGGAGAAAAGAGACAACATGCAGAGGGTGGCCGCGCCGTCCAATCATGGGCGCCGCCGCACTCTACTCCCGGTCATGCTCTGGCTGTGATGGTATAAAAATAACAAGGAAAAGAGGCTGGACGAGAAAAAATTTTCTTTTCCTGCCAACTCCCCCTCCCCCCTCCCCCTCCCAGGGAAATTGCTCGCAGCACACAAGGTCGCGCGTCTTGGCTGAGGGGGATCAGGCAGTTGAGTGACTTGTCAGCCGCCCTACCTACCTAGTAGTATTTACCCACGATGGTTGCAAGCTTACCTGCCATTGCCACCATGCTGCGGTTGCTATCCTAGTTGAGGATCGGCAGAACAAGGAGCAGAGAAAGTACCCGACATGGGATAGAAAAGAAAGCCCGTAGAAAGGAAAAAAAAAAAAAGGAATCCGGCTGGGCACTATAGGTACTAAGTAGTAGTTGCATGTACAGGGCGTAGAGTATTATCTATCGGGCTGATATAATCAATCGTGCTGTACTCCATACATGCTCCGTACTAAGTGGCCGAGTTCTACAGCATCTCCATCGATGCATACTGCCTAGGTACAATATAACGCGGAGCTCGTAGCGTCACCCACTAGCTGCTAGGTACCTAGTAGTACTACTGCTAGTAACTTGAGTAGTCCAAATGCCTGCTCGTAGACGTGCTTGATCCCCGATTCCTGTCCGACTGGTACCTACTCAGTACTAGCAAGCACCAGCTCTCGCCCCCTACAGCCGCCTGTACCGTGCTGGTATTGCCCAGACGCTGCGCCGAAGCTCTCCATCCAGGCCCAACTTCCTCTGCCCCTCAGCGATCCGATGCTCAACTCTGACCTCAACATCCCTCAGCATCGCGTGTCGGCCTCGTATCCTCTCCCGCTGCCGGCAAAACGGTGACCCTCGCTGACTGCAACAGTCGCATTAGTGAGTCAATGTCCGCCAGCTTCCCTTGTTTCGCGATCCCCCCCCCAGATCTCGGCATCGTGGCCATTCGCTCGCTTCGGCCGCTCTGCCACATGTACCGAGACCCCTCCCTCACTGCACTGCACTGCTCCCCTCTCGCCTCGCAGCTCATGCGTGCAATCCCCTGTCGTGCTAAACACCTCCATGTCCCTATTTTTGGTCCCCTTTTGCTCTTGTCCACTTTCCGCTTCTTCTTTTTTTTTTTCTTCTTTTCCTTCGTATCTGACAGACTTCTATAGCCCTTGACGGCGACTTTCTCCTGGCTGATCTGCTTGCCCATAGATCCTCATTTTGTGCCTCGTTCGCTCTCCCAGCCTGTGGGTCGCATCTCCTCCTCCAACTATTAAATCCGTTCACCTCGGACGCTCTTTGGCCCCCACTCCAAACCAAACCTCGACCCCTCCATCGTGGCCGTCTTCTTTTGCCCAGCAGCCGAGAAGCGCAGGTTTCATTCTTGACACATCTCTAGCAATGACGATCCCCGACGACAAGGTTGGTATTGCTGCGCCCGCGAGCTTTGGGTTGGCACAGACTGACGCTCGACATCATGTAGGAGCTCGAGTCCATACTCGGCGATGGCGTCGACCTCCCCACCTTTAACCAGATTCTCGAAATGGACGAGCCCGGTGACCACGATTTCAGCTCGTCCATCGTCTTTGGCTTCTTCGAGCAAGCTGAGGAGACGTTCGACTCCATGGACACGGCCCTGTAGGTCGACCCCGCTACCCATCACTGCACACTGCACTGCGTTCCAGCACGTTGTTTTGCCCCCTTCGCCTCATGTCCTCTCCCCGCATCTACCCCAACCACCTTGGCAGTGCTACTGATTGACACCAACAATCTTTCTCGCCGTCTCTACGCTGTTGCATCTCGCGCCCTGCTGACAATTGCATTTCTCCGATTCGTATAGGACCAACAAGGATCTCGAAAAACTATCAGAGCTCGGGCATTTCCTGAAAGGCTCTTCCGCGACACTGGGGCTAATAAAGGTCCGAGACGGCTGCGAAAAGATTCAGAGATATGGCAAGCATGAAAACCTCGACGGCACTCCAGAGTCAGACGCCAGCGTGTGCCTGGCTCGTGTCAAGGAGGCGCTCTCAGCGGTCAAGTCCGACTACGAAGAGGTGGAGGTTAGACTCAAAAAATTCTACGATAAGGAGGACGAGGAGGAGGAGGGTGCGTAGCTTGTCATCTCCCAGATCGGATGATGCCAAACTTTCCTAAAGCTACGCGCCTTGATTCTGCCAGGCACGGCTAGAAGTCAAGATGCTGGCTGCACACTAGGGGTCACTTGCGCTCCTGGCTGTTGCATATCCTCACGCGGGGAGTGAAACGATGCACGCTTGCGCGTTTGCCGCTCTCGCTTTAACCTCACTCACTCACTCACTCTCTCACTCTCTCTCTCTCTCTCTCTCGCTTCTTATCACTTTTTGTCTTTTTCACACTCTTCGCACCGTCCGCTCACGACTCCTTTTCGCGCATACCATCACTTATACGTGGTGGCAGCAACAACAAGAGCCGCGACCAATACAGATTTAGTGTTTGTCGTCCGTGGGCTGGCGCTTGAAACTTGGCAGGATATAGGGAACGCGCAAGGCTGTCTTTACATGCGCAATCATGGGTTTATGGTAGCATCATGAATTTTTTTTTTTTCCGGGAGCTCAAAAAGTTGGTTTACACACTAAGAGATATACAAACAAGAAGGGGAGGGGTAGCGTAGAAGAGATACCAACACATTCAAGAGCAAACTCCATGATGGCCTGCCGTCGAAGAAAGCATTTTCGTCATTTCCCCGTCTCTCCTTTCAGCGCCCCCCTCTCCCCTCTTCTTCCTTGCTTATCTGCTTGCCTACTTCTCGCCTCCACGAGCAAAGCCACTGATGAATGGCGTGTGCCTCTTCTCGTATCGAGGACTCACAAATTACGTAGTTGTGCCACCATCCCGATGCAGCTTGGCGCGATCTGGTGGAGATCTGTGGCTAATATCGGCAAGTCTGATCAGCACCGCACGTGGCTGCCTCATTCTTCTGCCTTAGTACGACGAGAATTGAGACATCAAACCTCCATCCACGCTTTATCAAAAACACAATTGCGGCACCGTGTCTCTGCCTCTCTTGAGCGCACAACTGGAACTCTTGAAAGGTACGTTGCCATGTTCGAGAACCCAAGCATCAACACCTAGCACTACCGTACCTGTACAGATTGGCGTGTGTGGGGTATCGCCAGTTGCTGCATCCAAAGCTCGAGTCATGGAGGGGCCTTGGACTACCCAAAACTTGGCTGCAGTCCAGGTTGCATTTCGTTGCTTACCATATTCACGCTCACCCATTGCCACTTGTCTGAAGATCCAAATCTCAACCTGCGCAGTCCCAGTCAGACACGCCCGCTGCCCGTGCGTCTGGCCTGGCGGCTGGGCTGTCGTGGCGTTGATTTTTGCCTCAACGCCGGGCTTACTGTGCTGCAAATGAGTTGTACAACGGCCTTGTCCCACCGAGTCTGCACCGAGTGGATGAGCGTACGATGTCTGTGTTTCTTCGTGTTACACTCGGCAGGCCGCTATTTGCTGGCTGCTATTGGTCTGGCTGCCGCACTCGAGCTGTCGGATATGATGAGGATATGACGCTGCCATTCATGGCCTCGCAATGGGCCCGGTGAGGCATTGTCGTGGCCCGGCATTGCGTGTCTCAGTCATGTTGTGTGTTTTATCTACTTCTCACTTTCTCATCCACTGTGTCGTTTGCATTCTTACAGTACACTGCAATGTCATTCTCACACTACACCCTTGTTACTGTATTAGCCCAAAAGTATTGATCATATATGACAGCTCGTCACCACTGGTCCCTCGCAGATACCACCACCCTTTCGTAACGGCCTCTTGCAGCTGCACCCCTCCCACCGCACGCATGCCTCCGAAGCTGACTCCGACGCATTTCCTCTGCATACCCCTCTCGGGGGTGCAGCTGGCCACGGCTCTTGCGGCGTTCCGGGCCGATGTAACCAGCGCCATGAGCTTCGGTGTGCCGGAGGACGCCGTCCGGCCCTTGGGAACGCTCCATTTGACGCTGGGAGTCATGTCCTTGAAAAGGGACGGTGTAGAAAAGGCAGTCGATATACTCAGAGGCCTCAGGCTGAGGGAAATACTTGCTGAAACGAGATTGGCCAAGGAGGCCAACACGTCTGCCGCTGTCTTGGCATTGTCAGGCGGCAGCAATGATGGTAGTCAGCCGTCCAGAGCAGACAGCCTCTCTCTGACAATACGGGGGCTTCATTCAATTCAGTCAGCGGAAAGAGCCGCCGTCTTATACGCACCTCCTTCAGATTCTGAAGGCATTTTATACAACTTCTGCAAGCAGCTACAAAAGCCATTCCAGGACTCTGGATTGATGATTGACGAGAACCGCCCGCTTTTGCTTCACGCCACGATTATCAACACGATATATGTCAAGAGCAATTTCGGCGGCGGAGGAAGAGGGAAGAGGAGGGAAAAGCTGACGATTGACGCGCGCGATTTGTTGAATAGATACGACGACTATCTGTGGGCTGAACAGATGCCTGTCACTCGTGTGGCGTTGTGTAGAATGGGCGCCAAGCCCATTCCAGGAACAGACGACGCGGCATACGAAGTCGAGGCGGAGATTGAGTTTGAGCCTTGATATAGCTTGAGGCTCGGTATCTGGTGGCACATGGCAGTAATGGGCCTTGTATCATCGGCCGTACGAGCAAGCAGTTGATTTTACGGCATTGAGACCACCGTCACTTGAATCATCTCAGCCATCTTTGCCCCTACGACAATTTCATTTATGTGAAAGTGGAGCTGTAACTGCACAGATTTGATGTCCTACCAAGTTCACTGACGTATTCGATTTCATAACTTTTCCGCCCATGTGCGATCAACTTGTTTTCGGCTTGCCGATCATCATCGCCTTGGGTGGTCTCCAAGGTGAAACACCATGAATTGACGAGTCAACTTGATCAACGCTGAGATGAACATGCGAATAATCCAGTCGCCAAATACAACCATATTCTTATCTTCATCAGCAGTTGGCGTATTCTACCTTGTTATTTGCATCAACAGCAGAAATGCTAGGTAGTACGGAGCTCAAAGAGACGCCCCGCGCCGCCTCCGAAATAGCTGCTCCGCTCCGGCGCTTCAGCCCAGCCCCTCCAACTACCTGGCACAAGGTCTTCGGCAGATTTGCGGGAGGCAAGACGCTGCTGCATATCCTGGCATCTCATCTCACGGCCTCCAGGCAGCCGCCAAACCAGCACGCCAAACCACTCCCCTTTACTTTTGCTCTGTCCGGGAGAGTGGGCAATCAGGAGAGCGGGCCATCTCCTGTCGCCTGCCGAGAGCAATAAGTACAAGCTGCCAGAGTGGCCTGCTGGAAGCATCAGCCATCATGCCGAGCCAGCATCGTCCAGCCCTCTACTTTGGCATCATCTCAGCGACTTGACGACAGATCGACACGAATTCGGGGCGCGAGTCGGGACGGGACGGGACGAGACGAGACAGGAAATATGAATCCATCTGATAAGCGCCGCGGAGGCGGGCGCAGCAACAGCACCGGGCCTGCCTCGCGGGCCGGACATGCATCGCACCCAAGTCGCCATGGCAGCACAGCAAGCAATGCCGACAACATGCCCGTGATGCCGCCTCGCGCGGCCGTGGCCAACACGAGCTCGACGGGCGGAGACGATTCCCACAACGCAAGCGGCACACTCGCGGAACGGAAACGAAAAGAAAAGGCGCGAGAAAGAGACGGTGTGGCCGGCAACAGCAACCCGTCCTCCTCCAGCACGGCTAGGGGGTCCAGTCCCCACGGCGTATCCAGCAGCAGCAACGCCAGCAGCAACAGCAACAATAGCGGCGGCGGCAGCCCGGTCTCGAAGCAGTATCGCCGTCCGCGGCAGTCGGACGCGGCGGCAACGGCCCATCTCCTCCGCGAAAAAGACGACCGCATCGCATACCTGGAAGGCGAGATGGCCATCATGGAGCGCGAGTTCCACCAGGAGCTCGACAAGTTGAGCCAGACGGAGAGCGAGACGGCCACCTTCTGGCAGGGCAAGCACAGCGTGCTGAACCAACAATACTTGCGCACCGACACGGAGCTCAGGCTGCTCCGGGCCGAAGTCGACGTGCGCGAGGCCGAGAGGGAGGAGCTGCGGCAGGCCGTCGAGGTTCTGCGGCGCGAGCTGCATGAGAGGGACGAGGAGATCCAGCGGCTGAGGGGCCAGGTCAGGGGCTTGAAGGACTTTGTGAGCACGAGCACCAGGACGGACGATCAGACGAGCGACGAGGTGTTTGGGGATGGCATGACCAAGCTGGGCAACGGGCTGCAGAACTGGGTCATTACGAATTTCCGAAAGGCAAAGCTGGGTGAGTGGATAAACTTGACGCTCTAGAACATGACGATTGTTGGGAGAAGGCGCAGTTGGTTGATTTGGGGCTGACGATGAAATCATCAAAAGCAGACTTGTCCAGGGCCAGTGACGCCACGCTCATAGAACTCGGCCAGCTGGTGCCCATGTACGAAGAGCTCATCCACACATCAAAGGTTCACCTCCTGCAGTCCATTGTCTCGAGCATCCTCGTCGACATTGTCTTTAACGCCTACTACGTCGGCCTATCAGAACAGGATACGCAGCACATCCAGCAGATGGAGCAGCTCCTCTCCTCACTTTGCTGTTCGTTACCACTCACCCTTTCGTTTCTGTGGAAGCAAAGAAAAGAAGAAAAAAAAAGACTAACATGAGAAAAAAAAAAAATAAAACAGCCTCGAGCGATGCCGTCAACCAATGGCGGTCATCCACCCTTGCGCTCCTCCGGCGCGAGGCACACCACCTTCACGATAACACAGACGCGTTTGCCGAGGCCGTCATGTCCCGCATCACACAGCTGCTGGACAGCATCATCACCACTTCCCCTTCCTCAGCCGCAACCTCAACAACGGCCCGCGACTCGGCCCTCCGCGTGCTCGTCAAAAACTCCATTGAGCTCGCCCGCCTGCTCGTCGTGCAAAAGGCCCGGCTGCGCGTGCACATGCCCAGCATCCTGCCTCACCAGCAGGTGCTCTTTGAGCCGGACACGATGGAGGACATGGGCGGGGAGGAGGACGAGGAGAACCTGGCCAGCCGCGAGATTAGCTGCGTCGTCTTCCCTGGCGTCATCAAGCATGGGGACGAAAACGGAGGGCACATGCAGTTCCGCAACGTCATTGTTAAGGCGAGGGTCCTGTGTAGCCCAGAAGAATAGACCAGGAAAAGAACAGAACAGAACAAAACACACACACGCACACACACAATTTTTACCAAAGTTAGCCTAAGCACAGCCCACGAAAATAGATAAATAAATAAATAAATACAACAAGCTCCTCCTAGGCTCCCAAAAACACCACGATGATGAAAACCAGTCTTTTCGAAGAGGAAGGATCCCTGCACCATTACGTCGTCGTCCCATCTACTCTCAGCCTAGGCGGGCCACGCGGGAAGACGGGCCGTAGACGCCGACCCGCCACCAAAATCCCATTCATCGACAGTACGGTACCAGCTTAACCATCCGCAAAACCCTCGAAACCCTCATAGTACTCGCACGATACAACCAACAAGTGTGCCCTGGCCTCTCGCTGCAAAAGTACAGACATGTATATCTTCCAGCCCAGACGGAGCTCCGCCCATGCGAGTTGATGCCCGATGTTACGTCTGCCTAATACCTACTACTAGGCAATTATTCCGTGCACATGGGGTATTAGCCCGTATGTATAGTAAAGCTGGAAGGAGGAGTCTGCGGCGTAAAGGGGGGGAAATCCTAAAAAAAGATCTCTCTAGTCATAGAAGCCATAGACTATGCGAGCAATCGAATTCACTGGAATAAAGTATCCGCAACGTCACTTGAAACGGGGCCGATGGAACAATCTTTTCTTTCTGTTCACTGGAGTTTGTCTTTTTTTTTTTCTATTCGTCGCAGGTTCTTATTACCCCCATGCCCTCTCTTATTATTATTATTATTATTATTTTGCCACCCTATTTTATAAAAGTGTTTAATTAATGTCTCGCCGTCACGGGAAACAAAAAAAAGGCAGAAAGGAATAGTCATCCGACACCTGCAACGGCGTCATACAGCAGGTATTACATCAAGTCGACAGGACTTGGTTGATTAACAAGAAAATTTACCGGAATGGGCTATGCAGAAAATGATGGCGTGTGTGTGTGTGTCAGAACGGTAAGGTTAATAGGTAGGTACTATGTCATGAAAAAAGTACACCAATCAGCATTTCGCACCAATCACACAACTTATAATATCACCACTGTCCTCGTTTACTGCACATACACACACACACACACCTATATATATCCTTCGTATTTGTCATGCCAGGTCGTGCAAATAACATCCGCAGGGTGCCAAGCAGAAACAATTCACTAGACCAATTCCGCATATGCATTCCCCCCATCGCTGAAAAAAAAAAAAATCTTATGAATGCCAGCAAAAGCGTCACCGGAAAGGCACCAGGCCCTATGCTTGAAGTAAAGACAAGGTATCCAGAAACCCGACAGCTTAGCCCCCTTCCCCCCCAAAAACGCACAGCGATCGGCAAATCTTGGGCCTCGATACAGAAAAGGCATGCACCGCTAGCCAACCCCCCCGATGCAAGCTCCGTGTAAACGGAACGGCCGCTTGCTGCTTTGCGTACTCACCTCCGTCAAGTCTTCCCACCATATCGTCAGCTCAGCTTGGGCTGGCGGGGGTTTGTCTCCAGACAGTGGGGAGCCCCCCGCCAGGTTGAGAGCCGCACCGCTTCGAGTTGGATTCCGTCTCCCCACCGCGGCTTTCTGCTCTTTGCTCATCTAGATAGCAAGTACCCCAAGGCACGGCCAAGAAATGGCGGAGGTAGTACTATTAGGGGGGGGAGGTACATAATCCTTGCTCAGAAGCTTAGAACAAGCTCATAGCCATGGCGGCGTTCTAGGCTTCTGATTTGTCTGCCAACAAAAAAAGAAAAAAAAAAAAAAAAAAAAAAGCAGGTGGCAACCACCAATGGGCCAGCCTACTACAATTCATCGGCCACGAGACTCGCAGCCGTCTGCCAAAGCCGTAATTGCTTAGCAAGCTTCCGACGTATATCGGTGTAAGAGGGCCGCTTTATTCGTCGATTCTGATCGCGAGACGGCCCATGACGCGGCCAAGATTGTCCAGACGCCAGGGCTCGTCCTCGGTCTTTCTACCGGCGCGGGAAACGGAGACGAGAAGCATTGCCTTGGGCATATTAAATGTTGGCTGCTTGACGGCTGCTTGTCACGGCTGCCAAGGTTTCTTGTTAATGTACACGGGGATTTTTGGTGGCAGCATGGAGATATCGCCCACGCCCATTGCTTGGAAGTCGCCCTTGTTGGCCAGTGAGAATCTCCAGAGGGAGGTATGCAGGTATTCAGATGACGCCCCCATGGATGGCCGACACCGCTTCTCATCCACGCTGTAGCTTCCGTCAGTCCATTTTGGCCCTGCCAAACGGTCGACGATCTGTGTAGGTGCCCGATATAAGCGTCGTTCTGGCACGAATGCACTTTAGTGCCCACGCATCATCTGCATGCTGTAGCTGGTGCCCTTCAGCTGCATTCCCCAATAATAGAGCCCAAACCGCCCCCGGATCTTTCCCACTCTTCTCTGCTTTTTTCTGCAATACGGAAAAGACACAGAGTGAGAAGAAGTTACCTTTTTTTTTTCCCCTGAGCCAACCCCCTCTGCTTCTGGCTTTCCTCCTTGCTTCTCTTGCAATAAACAGGACTGCATCCATTGCCGTTCCCAGAGACACTTTCGCACAAGGTCGTTTTAGCTGCAGTGACATAAGCGTCACGACCCATCCGCTTCCCTAACCATCTCTCTTGGGTTATCCCAGCCGAGCTTCGATTATCGCGGCCATCCTCGGAGCGCTTGAGCGCAGAAGCTTGTTTAGCATAACAAGCTATCGAATAGCCCCCCCCCTTGAAGTGCCGGAGAGCGATTCTGCGGTGGCCTGATAGGTGCAAGCCGAGCTATGGCAGAAGACGAGCGGCAACCTCCTCGGAGGGCAGAACAACGACGCAACAGCTTGGCTGAAGAAATAAACAGTTTCTTGAAGAAACTTGAGGAGAGCAAGACTCGGTCCACGGCAACAGGAAGTTCCGAGTTCGAGTGGACGTCATATCGACAACCACCCAGGCGAGTCTCGATTTCCTCACAACATCCTCGCCGCCACGAAGAGACGCATGTTTCGTCCATCGCAAGCGGCGAAACTCGCCACTCGTCCGTCTTCGACTCTGTCGAATCTTTCTCTTCCACCTCGTCGGCCTTGCCAGCGTACGTCCTTGTCGTGCTTCCATGTTTCTTGCCTCGGGCCAAAAAACCGCTGACCTGACTTCTCCACCGTATAGGCAACGGCTCCGGTGCGAATTCTACTGGTACAACGGATGCGACGAGTCGTTCGATCTCCGCGACATCAACGGCTGGGTACACCACGTCGAAACCCAGCACCTCCGCATGAGGCTGCCTAGGAAATGCTGGTGCTGGTTTTGCGATGAGGTAGTGTTCCACGCCCGGCCGGACAACCAGCAGCAACGCCGGTTCTGCTACGCGGACAGGATGCACCACATCGCAAATCACTTTCGCCGGGGCGCGACCATCGAAGACGTTCGCCCGGACTTTGACTTTCTGCACCATCTCTGGATAAACAACGTCATCTCGGAAAGCAGCTTCAGGCTTGCCAAAAACTTTCACGAGGCGCCCCAGCCGAAGAACGGCATCAACTCGGAGCCGCCGGCGCCAGACGTAGACCGGAGGGGTGCTATAATAGTGAAATCTCGCCCGCCACGCCGCTCGCGAGGTCATCCGGAATCTCACGCCAACTGAATTCGCGGTGCAGGGACATGGTGTGTCATCCGAGAGCCGTGGTCAGACGTCCTGTTCGATGTCATGTCCGCCGTATCGGTTGTCGTCTCGGTCGTCGTCTGAAAACGACGTCCAGTAACGTGACGCGGGATGTCACAGTTACTGCAGATCCGGAGGTTTATGTCATGAGTAGTGAGTGATACGATCGGCAGGTCGATCGCTGTCGCATGTTTGCGTGTCTTTGATGAGCTGGCCCATCGCTGCACATTGGGGTCGGGGCCATATATCAAAGATGCCTTCCTACTCCATCAACGTTAATTCTCCTTTATTCACTTTTGTTTCTTTTCATGGCTGTTTGTGTGGACACGGCAGACGTACCCTGGGGGGTTTTCAACAGTATCTTGTTATTGCATTTTGTCATGATGAATGTCTTGTTGTTATGAGGCGATTTGGATGGTTGTTGGTCTTTTGAGAAGAGGGATCTGGCATCCTTTCTTTGACGCCATACGATATGATTGCAGGCGTCTAATGTCCGGATGGCTCGAGGTTCCAGGATTCAAGCTCCGAGTTTCATGTTTACGGTTAATCAAAAATGTTTGGTTTTGTAAAAAGAAAAAGAAAAAATAATAATAAAAAGAAAAAAAAGGGACAAGATAATATTGCCACCTTGCGTCGTCGTTGCGTTTTTGTCCAGAGAGGTAATAGAAGCCAGTAGAAAAGCGGCACCGCTAAACGCATGGGAAAGGAAAGCACGGGGAAATAAGTATTGATCGATTTCTCTCCATCTCGGGATATCCAACGGGCAGATGCTGATGCAGTTCCACCAGCGTGGCAAAATGCGATTCATTCTTCTTCACTCCCTTTTTTGCAGCCTGAGGGCATGAATCAGGGTTCTGCATAAAATTTATATCAAAATTTTTACCTTTAGGTAGCAACTACTGTCGCCTAGAGCCGCGCCCAACCGCGTCGAATTCTCCGACTAGCGGTGCTTGGTCCGTAACCGGGTCTCTCGGTCGAAGAGCACGGGTCTAATACTGTACAGTACGTTTCGGCACAAGGTATATCATGTGTTGCTTTGTTGGCTCAATTGTTAGCTAGCACGGTATAAGTAAGTATGTATCTGGATTATACGTATAGGGGGAGGCTGTGCCGGGTATCGGCCTATCAAGAGTCTTGCTTGATAACTGGAGTCAAGTATGCTGACCCCTTGATCACGCGCGCATCATCAGTAATACTATCAATACGGCACGATACGTAAGGTATTTATTCCATGACTACTCCATGACTACTCCATAGTGGGCGGTTCCGTTGGTCTGCAACACATAGATTGGCTCTTCACGCATTGGCGTTTCAGACTTAAGAGGCTGTCAGTCTCACTGCTGATGTAGTGAGCTTCTTTATCATTAACTCGCCGAGAATTTCCTTCCCCCCAAGACTTGTCCTGCTTGGCCACTCTTCCGTGTTCCTCTAGTCAGCGGTATACCCTGCTTTCTGGGTGGGAGATTGGTATGGCTCCTAAGCAACATCCTGCTGTCTTTTTTCTTGGCGGGTGAGAGCACGGTGACGTCTATATTCTTATACCTTGCCTCATACTTTACCCACCTCTCAAGGCCAGGGACGTGAATTCCTAGAGTCGGCAGTGCCAAAAGTGTCAGAATCGGCTCCGAGTCTTCCCCATGGCCAGATTCTTCAACGCTATAAAGGGCGGGCAATGAATACCGCACCTTCCCCGGCGCGTAGTGTTTAAGGACCTTTTCCAAGTTGGCGCGTTCTCTCGGGGGTAGGGCCATTCGGAATGGCTTCGCGTAGGAGGGGAGAAAGGGGAGCACATGGAACTTTGCGGCGACGCAGGCGCTCACCCGTATCCAGAAGCGTCCATCCCACAGCTTGGCGGTTTTCCACCCGCGCCAATGGCGGTGTCGGCTTGGATGCTCGCCAGCAGCATCCTCCGGCTTGAAGACGCCTGAGCTATAGTTGAGATAGCCGGGGAGTTTCCGCTTAGGCAACGGTTGCCTCGAGGAATACGGTGCTCTCGACAAGAGCCACGATGCTGAGTTCATCTTGGACACGGGTTTAAAGAGTACGCCTGCGATAGAAAAGGCCTTTGGCGGTGGAATCGGTACGGTGATGGGTGTCTCTGACAAGTCTGGGAAGAGTCGGTCTACAGCATTGTCCAGATTGGCGAGAGGCGGCAGATGGAGCTCCGGGGTTACAAATTCAATGAGCTTGCGAACTGCTATGGTGGCAATCAGCCGACGGGAGCGTTTGCGTGCCTCTTCTCTAGGCCGAGAAAACGGACGCCTCATTTGACGAGGCTTTTCGCTCCAAAGTGAGGATACGTCTACGAGTAGAGTACCCGCGTTTGGATCAAAGTCCTTGATGACGCGTTCGCGAACCAGTAGTCTATGGGCCTCGGCCTCTTCCAGCTGAACCCTCCGTCTCGATCGGTGAGCCAGTGCCAGAATAGATGGTTTCTGCAGGGCCCTGGGCAGCGTGTGGGTTCGCGTGATTTGGCGGATGGCATTGCGGGTCGTGAGTGTTGGATCTGTATTTGTGTGATCCTCAAACCACTGGACGCCGTTGGCCTCACATGTCGCAATGAGCCTATTCTTATCAAATTCCAGGAGTGGCCGGTATATCATGACACCGCCATCCTCGCTCTGCAGAGGGGTCAGATACGGCACGCTGGGATCAAAATCTCGGGACAGATGCCCGGGAAATGGCCTAGCATTGTCATCAAAGCTGAGGTACGACTTGATCTGATCCCACGGCTCTGCTTCCTTGTCGTCTTTTAGAGAGAATCGCAGTCGCTTCATGGCACGTGCCGGTGGTTTGAAGCTCAGGTGAGGGTGCTTTTGCATCTGGTCATCGAGGAGGCCGCTCTTGTAGACGCTATGCAACTCGTAACACTCTGGAATCGCGTTGGCTTTCCGAATGCCCTGGAGGCCTCTGTATCCGTGGCCGGCGAGCAGCCGCATCAAGACGGTTTCATACTGATCGTCCTGGTGGTGCGCGAAGAAGAGGCTAGAAGCCTGGAGATATCTACAGGTGGACCCCAGAGCTTGATACCGCATAGTGCGTGCAAGGCTCTCAACATTGGGCAAGGTGGCCGGTTCAATGCCGTTCCATCTATACTCCCGCCAATTCAGGGGTTTGACGACAGCCTTGAGGCCAAGCTGCTTCAGCTCCTGGGTGACGCGGGAAGCTTCCTGGGAGCTCTCCTCGCGCAGCTTATGGTCGACAACAATCCCAAAGGCACTCTCGGCAGGGTTGTCAGCTATCTTGATGCCCCTGTACATCTTGAGTAGAGCAGAGAAGAGATATGCCATTGCCATCGAGTCCACGCCGCCACTGATGGCCAGGGCTGAAACGAGGTTAGCCATGGAGATGTCCAGGGTCAATCACTGGGAAGGTCTCTGTGCAACTTGCCTATACGCTGGGGCCGGGCATAATAAGCCGTAGGGAACCGCGGCCGGCATGTTGCCAGCACGGCATCGCGGAACTCGTTGACGGAGATGGGCCTTGAAGCATGGTGGAAAGCCAGCGTGTGCGTGCTCATTCCACCGGACGCTGCAACGGCAGCCGGAGCAGCTTTGGACGCCACGATGGCAGGATCAAGGGGGTTCCATATAGATGTGATTGGGATGTATTTATTATAGCAGCACGAGCAGCTGAAGCTGAGGCGGCTTGTACAGTAGAGCGACAGGATCAAGTAGGTAGAAGCTAAAATTCAAGGTTGCATCCCAGCTGTTCTGGTTGGTGGGACAAGGAGCTAAAGCTGCAGCGGGCGGGAAGCAAAGTGCCGCTGTTATGCCGGCTGCGAATGGATCAGGCGAGGCCATCACAAGCTGCTTTTGATTGACAAGCAGCGGCGGCATCCAATCGGCGGGCCGGCATGCCGAAGCTGTCAGGCACATGTCTAGGAGTCGTTATCGCGCCAGGGATGCGAAAAGGGCGCGCTGAGACATTTTCCGTCACCATCTGCAGCGTCGTTTTCCGCTGGAGACGACGGCGAGCTGCCTCCCGCGTTACAGAAAGAAGAAGACAGCGCTATCATAGGTGCTGTACATACTAGTATAATCAATCCATGGAGAGCAAGGGAGCACGAGCCACTGGCCAGCACCAACCCTGGCAATAGCTGATTCTGCACGGGACATGTGGTTCCAGCATGTGAACATCCATTCGATCCATGGATCAATCTTGGATCAATGATATGGAGCATCAATCAGGGTTGGAGCAGATTCCAGACAGCGCCATGCAGCCGCTGATTTGCCCGTTGCCACCGAACCTACAGGCGGCCGACGCTCCGGTTTAGCGGTCTCGGGCCTGCATGGCGAGGCTAACTGCAGCGAACAGTTGGCTGTGGCCCACCGAGTCTGCCTTCAGCTGCCATGCACACGACAGCGACTCGACTCGACTCGACGGCGATTTTCATTTCAAATTTTCTGCAGCGTCTTTGATGGTCGGTTCCCATTGCCATCGTCACCCCCCTCCTCTTCTTTACCCCTTTCTTCTGCTTTCTTTTCTTCTTTTGCTTTCTCGCCACGTCTCGCGCAGGGTTCGCAGAGTCTCCTTCGAATCTGCAGACACTTCCTCGTTCCCCCACTTGCACACCACTGGCGAAAAAAAACAAGGGCTGGGCTCAACTCTTCCTTGCTCATGCAGCCAGCGCCAATCAAGCTGACTAGCAACAAATCCAATCCAATCGTCGATAACCCCGGAAAAAGCAGATAAAACAACAACAAAAACAACAAAAACAAACACCACCGTCTCCCCTCCCGAACCCGCACCGTCTCGCCGGCCGCAATCGCCTCATCCCCATGGTCTCTCAACCCGAACCCCCTTCGTCTCTCGCAATCCGCGGCACCTCGTCTCTTGTCTCGCGCCCGTCTGCTCGCAGCAAGCGCTACAACCGCTCGCAAGTTGGGGGCACCAGCTCATACCTGCCGCAGAATGAATTCCCCGTCTTCTCCCACAGCGGCGACGTCGAGATCCTGATCCGCGCCGGGCCCGTCGAGAATCGATATCTGCTGCACCGCCACACCCTCACCCGATGCAGCGGCTTCTTCGAGGCCAGCACCTCGTCCGAATGGTCGCGAGCCCAGCCGCTGCTGCCAAGCGGTCACGAGCTGTCGAGGATCGGTGAGGACGGCACCGCGGCGGCGGACGGCGACGCTGAGCAGGGAGCCGCGCCGACGAGGAAATGGAGATACGAGCTGGACTCGGGCTCGGGCGACAACGACATCCCCATGCTGGTGCAGCGAGACGAGCCGCGAGACGACGGCCGCTCGCTCGGATCGTCTCTCTTCGGCCCCGGCCCCAAGACGTCGTCGCGCTCGCATCACAAGAGCAACAGCTACCCGTCAAAGCGCGACTACTCCCGCTCCGTCATGAGCCTCGGCGCCCAGCCCCAGACTCTCTCGCAGGCCGACGAGGATCTGCTGCGCGACTACGACAACCTGTTCCGCACCTTTTACAACTACCCGCCTGTGCTGGACAGCATTAACGTCGCCGACGCCTACGTGCAGTGCAAGAGCCTGCTGACGCTGGCTGATCAGTACGACGCCCTGCCCGTCATCGGCCCCCGCGTCGACCACCACCTGCTGCAGTTCCAGTCCCGCCTGTGGAAGCAGATTGCCAAGTACCCCATCTCCTACCTCCGGCTTGGCTACCTGGCCCGCAGCAAGGTCATCTTCCAGGAGGCCCTGATCCACGTCGTCGGCCAGTGGCCCGCGGGCGAGCGCAGCCTGCGCGCCACCATGCCCGACATTGTGCTCGACATCATCGAGGACAAGGTCGACGAGCTGGAGGAGACGGTCAGCCGCGTCGAGGGCCGCCTGTTTCGCCTCAACCTGACCACGTCCCGCGGCGAGCGTGTCAGCCCCAACAACGGCTACCTCGACTGGCTGGCCACGAGCCTCTTCCGCCAATGGATCGCCGACAACACCACGCCTCAGCCGCCGCCCGAGTTCCGCCGTCCAGGCTCCCGAGACACCAGCCGCCCCGCCGCCGCCGCTCCACTGCCGAATCCTCCTCCGGCCCCGCCGCTCACCTCGGTCGGCCGGGCCTATCGCACGCTCGGCTCTGGCAATCCGAACACGTTCCTCGGCCACGATGAGTGTAAGAAGTTCCTCAAGCTGACGCCCGAGTTCTACAGCCGCGAGAACCTGCGGCGATTCGAGAAGCGCATGGACGAGCTCAAGGCCATGGCACGGTCCGTGGTCCGACCCCTGATGAACAGCGGCCTGGAGCTGGATCTGAGCGGCTCCAGCCGGGTTGCCGATAGCATCGGGTACTTGACGTGCACCGAAGTCGGCAACAGAGACCTGCCCTGGACGGTAGATGAATGAATAAAAAGAAAGCAAACTAACGAAGAAAAAAAAAAAGAGGGGGGAGTATTATGAGAAAAACCATATGAGACAATCATGGGAGGAGTATTGCATAGCGACATGACAATGGATGTATGTGTGTACATGTTTTTGTCGACAATTTTTCTGCATATTTGGCATAACCATGAAATGATATCAAGGCAAGAAATGAAATAAGACGAGAAAGCAGCGGGATGAGACGAATGGATGATGATCACGTTATACGACGAGCTTTTAATGGGTAAGCATGCCCTAATTGCATCACACGAAATGAATAGGTTGGCTTTTTTTGGTTGTTCTTTTTCTTTCTCGAGTTTATATGCTTTTGTTTCTCATTATATAGTATTATACCCTTTTTTTCGTTTTGTATTAATACACCTTATAATATATTTGATTATATATAGCAACTGGGCCTCCCTACAAATTGAACTAACACTCAAGCAATGATTCTATACATCATAGGCAATATTAAAGTAAGCAAAAGAATATCAAGTAACTAGCTAGTTTATATCGAAACCGCCCAACGAAGGATTGTTTGAGGTCTCGAGTTCTGGCTGCTCTATAACATCCTTGAGAGAAACCAAGCAGCCAGAAAGTTGAAAGGAAGCATTTGGATTCGAGCTAGGTCTTGTGGCTTGAACAAAACTACGCAAGAAGAAGCTTTCCTCTTCTTTGTTGAACAGGTTCAAAGATGAATTCAGTCGTTAAACAAAACAATAAGACAGTGAATCATGATCCGTCACATATCCGGGATAAACTAGCCTGCTGAAATCTCCAACTGTAGCTTCTCCCTTTTCATAAGCACCGCGCTGACGAGGGTCAGGGCCGCTGCAGCAATAACAAGGCCATATATGGAACTGATTGTTCTGACAACCGCACCAATAGCAAGCTCTCTTACATGTGCATCACTGTGTGTCAAAATAACAGACTTGACGCCAGCAAGTGCGGATTTCAGATCTTCTTGGCTGTAGTCAAACTCGCGCAAGGCATCCTGAAGGAATCTAAGTCCAAGATTCTGATAGATCGACCCCGAGATGGCCAAGGCAATGGAAATAGATCCCAACTGGGCCACATTGATGAATCCAATAGCGGCGGAAGCATCGCGCTCCTTCACCTTGGCAGACGCAATCGCATAGGCGAGCTGCGCTGAAAGGCCAGAACCAACCGCTATGAGAATCTCATACCCGTATATCGCACCGACATTTGTGCTAGGCGTCACGACATACATGAGCGCGCTGCCGATCAACATGAGAGCTCCTGAAGATATGTACCACGGCATGTAATACCCAAACACTGGCAAAAAGACGCCTGACACCAAGGTGAAACTGACATTGAGAATTATAAATGGCAGTAATCGTACGGCAGCCTTAATCGCCGAGTCGTTCTTGGTGAATTGGAAAAACAGGGGCACATAGTAGACCGTCACGAAGAGGCTGGAAGCGGCACTCGCAGTCGTAAAGTATAGTAGAAGCATCGTGCGCCGTTTCAGAAACTGGACGGGGAACAGCCGGTTCTGCTCAGTCGTGAAGATGCAAAACGTCTGCTGAACCGCGTAGCTAACGAGAGAAACGCCAAAAGCAACCCAAAGACCGATCGAACCCCCAGAGCTCCATTCCCAGGCCGTGCCGGCATACGCCAGGACAACCATGAAGAGCGTAAATGTCGAAGCGTTCAGCGCGGCGCCAACCCAGTCGACGGCCGCCAGCTTGGCCTTTGCGGAAATTGCAAGCTGGGGGTTGTGGCGAGGGAACCAGAAGATGTAGACGGGTGCGGTGACGGCGGCCAGGACCAGGTTGATGTAGAAGGACCATCTCCAGGTGGCGGTGCTGCTGGCAAATGCTCCGCCGACGACTGGGCCGAGAATGCAGCCGGCTCCCCAGCAAAACCCGAGAAAGCCATTGTATAGTCCACGCTGTTTAAGGCTGGTGAAGACGGCGATGTAGTGGAGGCATCTAGAAGCAGTTTTGTCAGCATGAAACTCTCGAGACTCTGTGGTTGTATGAGTGTGTTATATGCTGGTGTCTCGTCTCACCCAAGATACATTCCAGCTCCTCCAACTCCCGCAACAACTCTGCCGACAATCATGGCGTTCATCGAAGGTGCAGCTCCGCATATGGCGCTCCCAACTTCAAACAGGACTATGCTCGCGAGATAGAGCCACTTGATATCAAAAGTACCGTATAGGGAGCCGAGCAGGAGGATAGTGGCGACAGAGCCCATAGGGAAGCCGATGCCAATCCAGGACAGCTTCTCAATCTCTCCTAGAGATTCTAAGACGGGGCCTTGTACATCTGCTGCTATGGAGGTGTCTAGGCCTGCGAGTCTGTTGTTAGCTCGTTGAGAATCTAGTAGTTTCTTTTGTCTGCGTCAACGACTTACCATATAGAAGAGCGGTGAGATACAACCCAACGCAGATGGAAACCCATCTCCAAGATGACATGGATTGGTGCAAGGGCGGCGTCGAATTCTCGGTTTCCTTTTTATTTTCGGACGTTTTCTGGTTTTCCGTGTCGTCAGATGAGTTGCCATCGAATATGGCCGGGGCTGCTTCCTTGGGCGGATCCATTGGTCTGAATAGTCCTGAGCGGCGTGTCGAAAACCAGCTTTCTTCCTCTTTTATTTCTTTGAACAGCTTTGAAACAATTGGGAGAAAGTGTGATGCAAGACAAGCTTGGGGGGTTGTCTCCTGTTGCGGAGCGGCGCGGTCGAAGCTTATGATGTAGTTGAGATCTAGCATAATCCACAATCCTTTATACCTGAATTACTAGGCGCTTCGCAATTATAGCAACAGATTTGAAAGCATGACGATTGCCAACTGCCGTGTTGTGGAAACGATGTGCAAGAAACTGGACTTCGCCGTTATTACGTGACCCTCCTCCGGAGTCCGGAGACAGCTTGCATATTGCGCATACACGAAGTAAATAAGCCAGCAAACATCGCGCTACGATAGGCTTATTATTGCCTGTTGCTTTAAAAGCTTACAAATATTGATGCATTAATCGTTGTTAGTCTATCTGGAGACTCGGGAAACTTATAAATGTCTTCCGTCACCGTTAGCCTGCTCAGGGGATGGGAGTTAGACTGCTATTATGGCCACAATGGTTGACAAATCAATCGGATATTTTACCAAGATTTCCGCTTTACAAGTTATCTCGTCGTGAAATGAAAGTAGGGACTATAAACAAATTAAGTCTTCATATTTTTTTTTCACCTTGTGGCTTTGAGGTGGATGTTGACCGAATTCACACAGCTAATCAGCACCATTCATTTTTCATCAAATATGAATCAATAAAACGGCAGATATCCTCCAAATAAATCTCCGGAAGTTCGACACAGCCATCTTTGGCCTCGTTAACAATGATTCACGTTGGACCAAAACACCATCTCGGCATGGACTTGTCAGCGTTATGGCGGGGCTCGTTTGTATACATGTTGGTGTATATTCAATGACAAATTTCTCGAAATATTTCTCCCTCCTTGTTCCGAGTGGGATGAACCGGTGCAATTACATCCCAATCGGATATACGGATACCGTCTGACACTTGCTCGCGCTGTCCTTGCTGCCTCTTGGATCCTTCGGTGCTCTCGAAAGCCCATCAAGCCCATCGTCAGCGACCTCAACAGGATGGTGCAAGATAAGATTGTTCGCTAAGGCATCGGAGATATGGTGAAAATACACTTGTTTGAACGACCTCGGAGAAGTGATTTCCCCGAGCCAATGTTTAGAATGGGTAATGCTGTTTCGTTCTCAAAGTGTCAGTACAGAAGCGAAAGCCATCATAACTCTAGCAGAGACTTGCGTCAGCAATTATTGTGGGAGACCATGCTGAGACGACCCTTGACTGGATCCATCAGTTAGGCAACGACGGGCGTCGTATCAGGTGTATTAATAGCATCCAGGGCATATTCTAGCTTCGGAGCCAGCCTTTAGATCTCGGCGGTGCCAAAATATTGGTCTGAGATAGTCGATGATACGGCTCCCCTTAAGATCGTCGAGAAGTTATTCAATTGATAAAACAGAAGAGTTACCTACATTATTTTTGAATTGGCCTCAAACTCGGAGCTAACCCTCTCGGATCCTTTGTGTAATATAATTTTGGATTCTCATGTAGAAAAGACAGCGGTTCTACCCTATTTGAGCTCGACATCATTAACGGCAGAATCTTTATTATGGCCTTTTAATGTGTTTGCATCAATAATTGGAGTAATTGAAAAGTCAGAATGGGCGTTTTGCAAGGTATTATTCAGTATTCTTTCGTGTGGTCTTTAATAATGCTCGTGATCAGCTTCTTGCTTCGGGTTTATTTGTCAAGTGCCCGAGTCGGCGTCAGGTTCCAGTACTTTCAGGATAACTTGCACGCCACAGCTGTGAATCCGCCTACTTACCTGGGGAAGAAAAAAATTCTTTGCCTCTCTTATAAACTCAAAATAACTAGTGTAATGTTGCAGCTTTATGATTTGCCCTTTCTACTCCTTCGTAGCCCTCTTTGCAAATCTGGGTTCCTCATCAACCATCAACCAGAGCCAAGCCAGACCTGTGAGCAAAGACTGCCCGTATATTCTCCCCCATATATTATGAGAACTATCTTACTTTTGGTCAAACCTTGCATGCCAATACCTGGATGTACAAGAAGGATGCGTGTCACTCTAGTCCCTAGCCCTGATACTCAGTCACTCACGCAACTAATGTTTTCCTTAGTTGGGCAATCTAGGCTTGAAGACTAGGTCTGCGATGAATATGTCGCGTAGTATCCTGACGGTGGTAACCCGAATTTGTCATATCTAGGTATCGAAGATTTGGTTAAGGCGTTTGTGCTGTCATTGAGAAGCCGCAACACTACTTCCAACAGATGGCTACCAATGCGAGTTCTTTTCCGCCCAAGACCTAATTGGACAATGGGCAAATGGCAATCGCCATCCTAGCATTTTTAACGTGGAATTGTAAATGTTGGCGCCTAGGCCAAGATTGAAACTTTATCGCCTAAAGACTTCACCGATAGAGTTATCAAGCTTATCCGCAAAGAATTCGCAATCGCTCTACGAATTATGCTTAATAGGTACCATATCAATAGCTCTATGTATAGATGGGAAAATATGCTAATGTTGTTTAACGCCCTCGCACTCTGCATTTACTCTTTTACGTAGAAGGCTTGATGTACAAATGTAAGAAGAGGGTGAAGCATTGAAGCTGCTGTATATGAGGCTCTCATAAATAATTTGAACAACTCTTATCATCTTTAGTTGTGCCAAATAATGATAACACTTTGCAGATGTTCTTTTGAATCCATCCCGGTTTGCCCTCTTAAGCCATATTAGCTTGATTGCCTTCAAGTTTCTTTTCATCAAGAAATTAACTTCACCCAGTTGATAACGACACCTGCACAAGTCAAGAGCTACTTTTATCCGCTACATCCGGATATGTAATGCTCGAGATGAACAAAAGTCCATCAAACCTAGGATAATTCGGATGAAAAAATAGTCATTAGTGCAGTTGCAATCTCTCAGTGGGCCATCTTGATCATTCGGAGACTATACGTAAATTTGCCGGTTCAACCTCTAAAATCCTCCAGCTTACAAGCAACCAATAAGTAAGCAATACCCTCACCTCCTCCAGAATCTCCCTCTTAGTCAGAGAAAGCCACCTCAATGATTGCCCCGTCTCTCATCTTCAAACGGCAAATCTGACTACTTCCCCCGCCATTAGCAGCGGTTCCTCACCATCCAACTTCTTTCCAACGTAAAGTGTCCGCGCCGGGAGTCCCAAAGAGAGCCAAGGGGCGCCAGCAAAAGAAAAAAAAAAAAAAAAAAAAAAAAAAAAAAAAAAAAAAAGCAAACGTTACCGATTCAGCCGCAAAGGTTCGTTTCGTCGGTGCTATTCGTATATCCTAGCGACTCAATTAAGCAGTGTCAGCTTACTTGATGTGTAGATCTAAAAAGAAAGGAATAGAAAAGCTTAAAGCATATTTAGAGCTCGTAGATGAGCTACTGATGTTGTAAATGAGCTACGAATATCCCGACTTGAAGACACCGTTGAACGGATGGGGGATACATTCCTCACTCTCGTGAACCACATTATCCAGTTGAACTAGAAGCAAAAGGATCTTGAGTTAGCAGCGAGGCTCCAGGAGTCCATCCACACCTTTCTCTCTTTAGCCGCAGCCTCGTCGAATCACAGGTAGGACTCTCCCAACACTGGAAATCAGGGTAATGTCCACCAGCCAACTCCGCAAATGGTCTGGAATCCCGGCAATGAGGAAGCAGTTAGATCAGCAACAATCATGGAGGACGCAATCTCATCCCATCAAGTCCCATCTTTGCCGCTCTAGAACCCCCAGATGCTGCCAACATCTGGAGTCTTCGACGCATCTCCATCCTTATTTCCCGAGTTTCTTGAGTCTCCCGCCGACGTTCTTGGAAATGGCTAGACAAGAGATGTACATTTCCCACATACGAATACTCTTAACCAAGCTGTTGAACATCCCGAAGCTCGGTCGATGAGGACCGTCGTCATCCAGGCAACCTTGTACCATTTCTACTACATCCTATTAGAAGCAAACGACCCTTCCCGCTCAGATGTAGCCAAGGATATATTTCGCTACGCACTCAAATTACACTTGATCAATCAATTATCATTCAGCATGAGATAGTTTCCAGGTCCAGGGCAGCGAGAAGCCTATCGACTAGACGAAACGAGGTTTCAAATTCTCGCAGAAACTTTTCCCCCGTCAAATCCTACTATGGATTCTGATGCGTCAAGTAACACTCAAACACAAAAACAGCACACCTCTAGTCTACAACAGACACTACTCAATGCAAGCGGCGTTGAGACCTATCTCTAAAACCGCGTAGTTCGCAGGATAACCCAAGGTATCCTCGAAATCGACCTCGAGCAATAGGACAGCCATCACTCTGCACCACCAAGAATAAACCCCACAGCAGAACCCAATCTAATCAACACAAATCTACTTCTTTTTCCCTGCTGCACCGCAAGGAGGAAGCACAGCGGCGGCAATTCCAACCCAGCGAACCTCAACCACACAAACTATAAGATTCTCAGAATCAAGCTTTATACGATCCCTAGCTACGCAAGTACCGCAATGCCCAGCCTATGAGCCTGGGTATCAAAAAGACCGTTTGCTTGATTTGATCCAAGCTGCTTCTCTTCCAATAAAACGAAAACAATAATGAAAACTGTCCATGAAACGAAGCACAACTAGCACAAGAAAGTCATTCAAAGCATAGCAGTGTCACAAAAAGAAGGGCGGTGTTGAGTTTCTGGTCCCTGCATTAAAGAGCGGCCGGCCGATGAGAAAAGGCAAACTATCCAATGCAGTATTGAGACCCCTCGCAGTAATCGCACAATTTTTGCTTATTCCGTCTTTTATCCATACTTGATTCAAGATGCAAGGTTTTCAGGACTCCTCAATTGATCAGGTGAATTTACCTATTAAACGATTTAAGTAGAAAAAAAAAATCTTCGGATCTCTTGACTGAGAATGCACACCACAGCCCGGCCAGTCAGTTCTTCATAAAGATTCAAGTTTCATATTGTACTGTTGTAATATTGCAAGATACATCAAGACTAACTGGCTCACCATCTCTTTAGAAGCTTCAGAAGAGCAACGAAATCCTCGCTACAACGCACAAATGGAAAAGGAAAAAAAGAAAATACATCGCCATGCAAATGTTCTCATGACGAAAACGAGCGGCATATCCAACTGGCAAAGAGAATGTCCCAACACTTCCCTCTCATATTCTCATAGACAAAAAAAAAAAAAGACATTATTCGTTTGCTACAATCTTCAGTAGCCAACTCATGCGTAAATCCCCAAAAACACGTCGCTTCGCTCTTCATTGATGCATAGATTAGCTGTGAGTACCATCATATCCAACACCTCTTCCCCATCCTCTGCTTGTCTTTTCGTTTTCTCTCCGTGGTATCATCTTTAAAGCCTCCTCTTTCAGTCATCGTTGTAAACAAATCTTCTTCTAAGCATTCCCAAATACCAACTCCTCACCTCCAGACATGGAATCGATGGTTAGGCTCGACCTGCCATCACCCTTGGTTCCCTCAATGCGTTTGATGAAGCCTCCCGCCCGCTTATAGTTGAGATCCTTGCCTCGGATATCCTGTGAGCCCGATAAGGTAGTCAAGGAAAACTTTCCCTCCCACGAAGCGGGATAGTTGAGTCTAAAGTCTCCACTGATGGATGCATGGTGAGATTTGAGGTCGGTCAATCCGTGCGGTGCGTCATCACCTCCGCCGTTAGCGGCCATGCTCGGCTTAATGTCCATGTATGGCGGCGGGGGAAGCGCCTTTGCCTGCTCGTCAGGGTGAATGATGATCCAAGGCTCATCGCCATTCTTATCATCTTCATCGGGAGCAGGTGGTGCCAACAGATCGTAGCGGCCACTGCTGGCGGCAGAGGGCTTCCACAGAGGCTCGAAGACGGTCAAGCTAGTATGTCCACTCTTTGTGTCGGTCGAAATGGCGGGTGCAGAGGAGCCAGAGCCAAAGATCGGTAGCAGCCTCACCTTTTGGTCGCCAGACACCGTCTCGAATTTGGCCGTTGATGTAAAAGCCAGGTCAGCTAGAATGTGGCCAGAGACAGATGACACGTCAATGACATAATCTCGCGGTGGGAACCTTTCCTCGTGTTTATTGTCATAACCCAGGGGTTCCGTCAACTTGACATCTCCAGAAGCAGATTCGATGTTGAGCACGGCTTGTTCGGGTCTCTTATCAGAAGACGGCTTCGGGGTGATATCAGCCCTAATATTGCCAGAAACTGTGTGAATCTTGAGGAGATCATATAGAGGAAACCAGCCTCCAACATCGCCACTGACAGTCTCGACGATAATGCTTCGCGAGGCAAGAGTGTACGGCGCCACATTCCCCAACATACGGCCCGTGGTAACGTCTCCCGCGACAGTTTTGAACTGGGCGTCAGTGGCAGAGCTCAAAATAAGACCATCTCTGACGGCGACATCCAGGTGAAGAGCATCGACAAGGATCGATTCGAGCTCGGCCTCGCGAGGGATGGACACGGTAATCCGAAGTTGGACGCATGGCTGCCAGTTGGGCTCACTCCAGTCGACCCAGCGGGGAATCGTGACTTTAAACCGCTGGTCCCGCTTGACAAACTCGACGTTGACATGCAGAGTGTCGTAATTCGTCATGATTTCAAGCTGGATGCTGCCAGCGGACGAAGTATCGACGGGCTGCAGTATGACTTCGCCATATACATGTGGCGTGAGTCCTCGGCGGTTTCCATTGTCTTTCTCAATCGTCTGAATAATGCTGAGCTTCTTGTTGTTGCCAAAGCTGATGACCTCGTTTATTTTAGTCGACTTGTGCGGCTCACCCAAGCAGTTTCTGCTATTCCTAGGGGGCCACGACATGTTGGGAGGAGGGTTGTTGGTCGGAGGGGCTTTTACGGGTGACTTGTCAATGATGCCAGGCTTCTGAATGGTCTTGTTAGGGAATCACAGTACTAGCGTTGCAACACACTTTTGCATTGATTTACCACTCCCTTGTGGGGAGAAACGGCAC
The DNA here is from genome assembly GCA_010015515.1 of Trichoderma sp. TW21990_1. Lineage (NCBI taxonomy): Eukaryota > Fungi > Ascomycota > Sordariomycetes > Hypocreales > Hypocreaceae > Trichoderma > Trichoderma sp. TW21990_1. The sequence continues at coordinate 191,192 of WXUD01000012.1, read as the reverse complement.
GAGCTTTACTCACCTTGGGGCTGCTGATGCTAATGCTGCCGCCAAACAGGGCAACTATAATAGAAATGATGACGAGGACACCAAGGATGGTCCGAATCTTCTTTCTTATAGTAGAAGAGTTGGTTGAGCTTCTAATCCTTCGCCAGAGCGGCTCTCGAGCTCCGTTTACTGCTCCGCCCATAGACTCGGGCTCTCGCGGAAGTAAAGATTGGTTCTCCTCAGGCACACCCATGGTTTCGGTACCCGCTTGAGGAGGCGCAAAGGTCTGATAGCCGGAGGACAGCGGCGAGGAAGGGGACGGGGAGTAGGCAGGAGGTGCCTCAGATGGCCGACGAACCGTGTACTGGTTGGACGCCTGGCCTATAGCACTTGAGGGCTGAAAGGAAGATATCTCCTCGTCAATGCTACGTCTGTGGTGGTGGCTAGGAGAGGAGGGGGGTGACGACGAGGCTGAAGCCGACGCTGGTTGAGAATGGGTCTGAAGCCAGGGACGCGCAGCAGCTTGGGAGGATTGAGAAGGATAAGAAGGATGAGAAGGGTTGTAGAGGGCAGCCTGCCCCTGAGCAAATGGGACGGTCTGGTGATGGGACTGGCTGTCAGTAGCAAGGGGAGACGACCGGCCAGCAGAGGCACTATTTATCAGCCTCTCCTCCTCAGCCTCTCTCGCCTTTGCAGCCGCTCGATCCTCGTTCAGCGTCGGATCCTCCACCATGACATTGGGCACAAAAGGCACGTTTGCTGATTGGCGCTGCTGGCGAACAGGAGGGGAGGGCGATGACGTTTGGGCCTCTTCTAGGCCCGACGACGCGTGGAAGTATCCGTCAGCCGGCGACAGCGCATCGGCCTGGTCGTCATCCCAGGGATTGTCATCGCCGGAATAGAGGTTGTCGGAGTACGGGGCCGGCATTTCGGGCGATGGAGAAGCGGGAACTGAGAGGCACTGGGCGAGCTGACGACCGTCTATCTACGTCTAGCCTTTACAGTAAATACTGTGCTGTACTGTAGATGAGACGACGGTTGCAGATGCAGATGCAGAGTGGGTTGCACCAAGAAGCAGCCGGCGGTGGAGAAGCAGCCTGTTGGAGGCCAAGTGCAGAGAAGAGACGCGCGTTTGGGGTCCAGCAAAGCCGCTCGTATCCTCTGCCAGACGCCTCCAGACGGGGGAAAGCAGGAGAAGAAGAGAAGGGAGAGAGAGAGAGAGGCAGCGAAGGTGGTGTTGAAGAGCCGGATAAGCAACGCTCGCCGATAGCAGTCGCTCACGTTCACAACAGGTTTGTACTCCGGTCCTTGGTAGTGCTGTAAGCGCGGACTGCTTTGCCCCGTCGATACCTGGTCTCTACCTGCTGATGCCACGCTGGAGCCCCAGGATATCAAGTCCTCGAGCCGTACTGCCCTTGTGCCTGGCATCCTTTCTGCTTCCTGTCTCCTCTCCGCCTCTCCACTCCTCCATCTGCTCCTCCCGATCCGCTAATAATCCATTGACTCTTGTCTTGGGACCCGCTGACGATGTGATGGAAGCGAGCCGCTTGACTCACATCAACCGCCAGTTGCTGGCTGGTCATCTTGGCAATTCAATTGGAGGGCGAATCCTTTCTTCAAGACTGAATTGCAATAAACAGAGAATAACAACAATAACAATAGTAATAGTAATAAAAGAAAAAATAAGAAAAAATAAGACAACTCGACCCAACTCTCCAAAAAGCGCATGCCATTCCATGTCCAGCCAACTATCCCGCTAGTCTCATTTCAAGCCTGCAAAAGTCCCCCAAACCCGTCCGCTAACTCCAAATCAAGACGACAGGAATTAATAAAGCCGTCCCCAATCAACTTTTTTTTTTTTTTTTTTTTTTTTGCGTTTTCGCCCACGCCGCCATAAGCTCTCGCTCCGGCCCGGGTCTCACACTTGCCTTTGATTCGCTCTGCTTTCCCCGTTGGCTATCAATCTAATGTAGAGTTACATGCAGTAGCAAGTTATATCCGACAGAAAATCTCCAAATCTCCCGCGACGACTGCGTAAGCGAGCACGTAACCCGGAGACGAAGAGCTCGTCATTCGGGGCAATCTCTGATGATCCATGACAGCTCCAACACCTCCCTCCATATCTTGGCTTCCCTTTTACTTTACGCACAGCTTTACAGTAGCTTCCCATCGCCATCCCTGCTGCCTAGTCATGGCGACCAGCTGAGCAAAAGGACCGGCTAATCAAGCAATAAAGACGCTCGGCCAAGACGCCGGCTCCAGCAAATGCCCGGCCCTTGCCACCGGTCACGGAGCTCCCTATCTCCACTTTTCCGGGTACCGAGCCCGACGTGAGACTTCACATATTGGCAACCCACCCTCTCCTCACCGGCTCCTGTTTTCTTTTTCAATGCAATGTTTCATCGAGAATCGAGTCTCGTAGGATCTATGACATGGTAGTAGCTAGATTTCGTACACTCTCCTATGCCTCGGCATCCCCTCCGCCAAGCTTCTCGGATGGAAAGGATTGGTTCCAACCAACTCCCTCTTCCATCCTTCATTTCTAATTCCTTCCCCAACCCCGCCTCAGACTTTATATGATACGGAATAGTGGTTTCTTTTCTGTAACCCATCCCATCCAACCAGTCAAATCAAGCACAGTATGTGGCTGCAGATCAAATGCTGCCCCACGACCCGTCCGTAGCCACCCTCCCCCCCAGCTAAGCAGACATCAAAAGGCCGTCCAAATGCGAATGAAGCTCGCTACCAACCAATATATCCGACAAATGAGATTGACATGCTAATGCAATAAATAGATGCGCGTGTGGTATCATCGTATCCTTTCTATACTTATTCGTTGAGCCAGTGATTGATGGAGAAAAAAAAAATCAATCAGTTCAGTGAAAGAGCGCGTTTTGCGTTTTCGTACACCACCCACGTTATGCTCAACGCAGGGGCGACTTTGAGAAGATTGGGCGTCAAGCCCTTGTAGAGACCTCGGACTCCCTCACGCTGGATCGTTTTCTGCGTAACGTCCCAGATTCCTGTGTAGGTTTGAGGATGCATTGTGGTGCCTTGGGTCTGTAATCGTGTTCGAACCACGTTGAGCGGGTAGACAACCGATGCTCCAAAGGCTCCGGATGTTGCTCCAATCATGCCCGTGGCGATGTTGCCAGGCTCGGCGTCATCTTCATGGCAGCCCGTGTATTTCGCATAGCGGACACGGTAAGTATTCTTCAGGAATTCAAACATGCCCATGTCGATGGCGCTATATGGGAACATGCCAATCAGTCCCATGGTGACACCTCGGTAGCAGGCTCGCAGACCGCCATCAGCATACATTTTGACGGCCGTCTGTCGAACAAGGGCTCTACCCTTCAGGCCACCCTTGACCGTCTCGCACTGAAGTCGAAATTTGAGAGTGTCAACAGGGTAAACACAGAATCTGTATTTTCACGCCTCGTCAGCAAAAAGGAGAAAAGAAAGACAGCCACATCTCCGTCGAATAACATAAGAGTCATCAGTCATCACTCACTGGGCAACCATCCCGGCCAGACCACCAGCAACAAATTTTGAATATGAATTAATGTTTCTGACATCTCCATGGCCTTCGAAATTCGCCAGCGCACGCTTAGTCGCTTCATACGATCCGAATTTGATGGCAGTCTCCGGCATGATCTTTACAACATTCAACCCGTTGCCTTTTTTTTTTCAGGCACACATGCCAACGTCAGCTCAAATCACATCATATCAAAAGGACGTCGGCCTTGGAGCTCTGCAGGAGTTTAGTGAGCTTACCAGCAAAAAAGCTGCGCAGCCCGCCCGATCGATACAGATCCTTCATGGCATCGCTAAAGGGCCTCGCCGCATTTCTAAGCGCATCAACGATACGGCCTTGCTTCAGCGCTCCTATTGCCGTCTCGGCCCCGCTGTTGGTATTGACGAGCAGATAGACCTTCAATCGGTCGAGAGGAGCCGTAGCCGTCCGCGACACTCCACCGGCGATGGCACCCGCAAGGAAGTAACCTGGATGGGGAGCAAAGTCTGTCAGTCTAAACTTCTTCTTGGTCGGTGTAGCTCCGGTAGAGGACTCTTCACGGTGCTCGACTGAGGTGCCATCGCCGTCGGTCTGTGGAGTAGCACCAGCCCCTGGCGGGCCTTGCTCGACTTCTGAAATCCCGATAGCAGACGCGTGCGCCGTCGCGTCCACAAAACTTCCTCTTGCATGTTGTAACGGCACTTGGACCTCCGGCTCGACTGTCCCAGCAGCTTGCGCAGGAGATGGCGGAGGAGGTGATGGAAACTCTGGAGGTGCCCTCGGATAGGAAGGAAAGGCAACTCGTAGGAGAGAGCCAAAGAGAATATGAAGAAAAGAGCTAGAGCCAGCCCTACCTAAGCCTTCCAGTGTTTCCCCATTCACGAGAGAGTCTCCCTCCGGCGTGACATTAACCACCGAGTAGTAAAAGGACAAGACAGCGTGCAAATGGGACGCATTCTGGTTCCCAGGCATGAAGAGCAAAAAATCCCTGGCGTTGTTCGGTCAGCTGGTGGATGTTCCCTCGTCACAGCCATTCGGAGCATTTCTCCGTGAGGCATTATATCATAAGGGCAAGCTGGGGGGGCGCATGTTGGCAGTTTCAGGGTAAATCGGTCTTGTGGTGTTGAGCGTGCTCATTTGTCCAACTCAAGACCGAGACACATGACCATCGGCAGTGCGCGCCTGACAGCGATCCACCCACGATCGATAGACCAGCCCCCGATTCTATGCCCATGGCAAATCAAGGGAAATGTTCGCTTGTTTTGTCTCACTTACCGCCACTCGTCAAAACTGACGTATCCATCGTTGTTCAAGTCCATGTCGTTGAAAAAGTCGTGCAACCGGCGGTTCGATATAGTCAACCCCGCTGCCTTGAAGGCCGTCTGGAGCTCTGCCTTGTCCAGCTTCCCATTGCCGTCGCGGTCGATGGATCTGAACAGGTCGTAGAGCTGGCTTTCTGCCTTTTGTACAAAAACTCGAAACTCTGGCGGAATCAAGCAAAATCCCGTTAGTAGCCGTAGCTATGTTTGTAGCGCTCCAGCGGCACGGCAGAGCGCTCGGCCTGCGCTGGACAGGGACACAAGCACTCCGTCTGCGCCAGAACAGTGGACGACGCACCTTCGTATTGAATCTTTCCGTCGCGGTTGGTGTCCACCTCGGTCATGATCTTCTTCAACATGGCGTCCGCATTCTTGAGCGCTGTTCGCAAGAGGCAGAGGAGAAAAAACCGTCAACACCCAGACAGAAAATGCGGGGCGGGATGCGCAAAGCTGCGAAACAAAGGGAAACGACAGAAAGAGAAAGTCCTCACGATGGTCTATCTTCCGAAAGCCCTTCTGCAGGCCCTTCAGGTCCAACTCTCCATTGGCACTGGGCTCCAGCCGTGCCCATAGGCTCTCAACGCGATCATGGCTTGGGTTCTGGTTCTGCGGCTCACGAAGCCCTCGCTCCACCTCGGTAGCTGGCCCGGCTGTCATGGCTGTGGCATGTCTCGAAGGCGACGTCGAGGCGGCAATTGCGATGCCGCGGTGGGGGGTTTCAGCAGGCGCGTCGTCTTGTGTTTCGCTTTGGGTGCTATCTCAACCGCATCGTAGAGATCTGGAAGCTTTGCGGTCTGGCAGGCGATGCCAATTGGGAGTGATTGCGGGCCTGGAGAGCTACTGACGTCGTAGCTCGGGAGCAGCAGGATTCGAGGCCGGATCTTGGGGAGAAGTGCCTGTGCAGCACTGCGATATGGGGGGGGACGGCCACTACGTAATAATTTCTAGGCGCTGCTAGGGACCGCAGCGCTGGGCAATTAGGGGGTCCGATAAGGCTCGCGATCGCTTATCGCCCCGCAGCCTTGCCAGTCGCAAGATTAACTTGCCGGCTGGTCACGATCTGACTATCGCCAGTCTTACTGATGGGACACCACTTCAGCCTCCAGTCATCACTTGGAACATTTCTTTTTTTTTTTATAAGTGCAAATCCCATCGTCTTGTTAGACGGAGAGGCGCCTCCGTGGCTCCGTCTCCCCAGCCATGTCCGCCAACTACTGGGAGTCGACGCAGCGGCGGCATTGGCTCTTCACAAAGGACGAGCTCGCCTCGATGCGACAGAAGCTGGAGGACGAAAACGCCGAGCTCGTCCGCATGTTTCCTCTCCCGCAGCCGCGCCACATGGCCATCTATTTTAACCAACGTGAGCCGTTTGCGCGCCACAGCATGTGTTCGGCCCAGCTAATTCGTCTATTCTACCAGAGTTGCTGAGATTGGGGAAGCGCCTCACTATCCGGCAACAGGCCATGGCCACGGCGCAGGTCTACCTGAAGCGCTTCTACACACGAGTCGAGATCCGCCGAACGAACCCGTATCTCGTCATCACGACGGCGATATATCTGGCCTGCAAGATGGAGGAGGCGCCACAACACATTCGCCTGATCGTGACAGAGGCTAGGCAACTCTGGCAGGACTTCATTGGCTTAGATACGTCCAAGATTGGGGAGTGCGAATTCTTCCTGATTAGCGAGATGAGCTCCCAGCTCATTGTGCATCAGCCGTACCGGAGTCTGCTGGCTCTGCGCGGCGAATTGTCCCTGGTCGATGAGGATGTGCAGCTCGCCAAGTCAATAATTAACGATCATTACATGACGGACCTGCCATTCCTCTGTTCACCGCACATCGTCGCCCTAGTGGCAATCCTTCTGGCCCTCGTCCTACGTCCGAACTCTACCGTCCCAGGACAAAGTGCCTCGGGATCTGCCGCAGCAGCTGGTCTGGCAGCCGCCCAGGCAGCTCTAAGCCAAGCACACACCTCTCGATCCGGCCAGGGCGGGATTCTCGCCGAGATCCCTTCGACACCAGAGGTCAAGGAGAGGGTCCAGGAGGCTAGGATCACCCGCGTCCAGCACTTCGCCGCCTGGCTGGCAGAGAGCGACGTCGACATCGCTGCCATGGTAGACGCAACCCAGGAGATAATATCATTCTATGAATGTCATGAACAGTACAACGATAAGATCACCAGAGAGCAAATCAACCGGTTCGTCAAGGCCCGAAATCTCGACAAGTAAGCACGTCGTCGAGCCTGACCGGGAAATGGACTGCATAAAATTCTGCAAGCAGGGATAAAATCGCCGGCGGCTACCTAAGAACCATCGGATTGGTGCTCTGGGAATCCAGCAAAGACAGTCGCTGGAATAGCCGCCCGAACCACGTTTGTGATGAAGGACATTTACGGAGCACCGTACACCTGATATTGTTTGGGAAATGAGACATGAAAGCATTGGGTTCACGGCGTCTTGGAAGGCTCTTTTGGCATGCATGAAACATTTTCCTTGTTTGAATTTCTCAACATAGCGGTCTTTTTTTCCAAGTTCCTTTGTTTTAGGGGTACGTACCAGGGTCAAACCCATGGCATAGATTTGATGGGATTTCCTCAAAGACTCGATACATCAAGGCTCATTCTCACACGCATTAAATAGAACAGCGCTAGTCCTCTAATCTTATTCTTATTCTGCTTCTTCTCTTTCTTCGAGCTCTAGTTTCTATATCTAATCTTCTTGGACCGAGTTCCACTACCACTGCTGCTGCTACTACTACTGCTGCTGCTGTTCTTGGAAGGCTTGCTACTATGTCGACTACTCTTCCACGAAGAAATAGCAGCATCAGCTACTTCTTTGCCTTTCGAAATGGCGATTTCATGACCCCCGGGAATCACGCAAATGTCTACGCCTTCTTCCCCCAAAACCGCCTTTGTGTCTTCCATCCACTCGTCCTTGATGATCAGACTGTCTTTATCGCCCAGAATAACGCACACCCTCTGCAGCCCCAAGCCAAGCTCCCTGTTGGCAGCAAGCTTCTCGCCAAGAACAGCCCACATCTTGTCGTGCTGCCCGTAGATGGGCGCATAGCGGATGGTGCTCATGTACGAGTCGACAAAGGCCGGGTTGGCGTCCAGCTGCCAGCCCACGACCTCGCCGACCTTGACGGTGCTCTTCCCTACGGCCATATGCACGTCGTCAAAGTTCACCTCTGCTTCGTCGCCGTCGGGCACGTCCGCGCTCTGGCCGTGCTGGGGCGTAATCCGCGCTCGCACCCAGTTCCGGAGAAACCACTCGGGCAGCATACCGTGGGAGTACATGAGGCGGCTCCTCCAGCTGAGATGGTGCTCGCGCACGAGGCCGCCTGGGCAGACGACGGTGAGGGAGCGCAGCATGTGCGAGTGGTATGCCGCAAAGGCTGCGGCTAGAGCACCCCCCAACGAGTAGCCCAGGAGGTGGAAGGAAGAAGCACCCGTCCAGGACAGAGATGAAGATGCCAAGACGAGGAGGATCTAGGTGGTATAAAGACACTCATCGTACGCCGCATTGGAAGGGCCATCGGAGTAGCCTCTCCCAAACAGGTCTACACGCGGCGCCGTGTAAGTAGCAGTCATCATCTCGCCCCCTCGCCCCCTTTGAGGATAATACAAACACACAAACACACAAAGGACAAAAGACAAGAGAGAGCCAGACATACCAAAGAGCATCACCCTGTACCCCTTCCGCACAAGCTCCCAAGCTATCCCACCCATCGCAATGCACGGCGTGCCAATACCATGCACCAGAAGCACCTTTTCGCCCTCCTCGGGCCCCCACTCAAACACTCTGACTGTACCGTATACCGTCTCGACGTCCTTGCCGCCCGGGAACAGCTCCGGATGGTACGGCGCCGCCTTTCCGGCGTCCTCCGGGTGAGTCCCCGAACGATCCTTCACGCGCACAATATCCGTCTTGGGAGACTTTGTCCGAGGCGACAGCGATGGCTTCACGAGCAGGTAGAGCGACAGACATGCTGCCGCCGCCAGGACAGCAGAGCCCCTCTTTGCGAGCTGGTCCGAGCGGAGCCGGAGTCCGTACGGAGCCATGATTTTGATTTAATTCTCAGAAGGCGGTTCGCGCAAAGGACTGAGAGGGGGATCTCTATCTGTGCCTGGCAGCGCAGCTGTTTGAACAGAGCGCCGAAAAAGGGACGATATCGGTCAAAACGCTGGCCGGAGGTTGGATTTGTTCGATAGGATAATCCGCCCTCCGAGGCACCCCGCCAAGATGCCGAGGATCCAGCCGTTTCCTTCATACAAGTACATAGTAGCAGTCTCTTAAGCCGAGCGCAAGGCATATTGAGTCGTCTGCCGCGGGCTCAACCTCACGGCAGCTGCCATCACCAGGTGCGAGCATTTGTAATGGCTGTGGCGAGCTGGCATTTGCCCTCTACGGACACCCGTGGTGGGTTTGCGGTGCTGCCTGTTGCTTCAGACCACGTTGCGGCTCTCCGGACACGTTCAGGTATTCACCAAAAATAACTCGGAAGCCACCTCAGGGGCTGTTTTGTTCACGACTCCAGCTCAAACCCCGTAAAACAACTCAGCCTCAGCCGGCAAAAGGGACTAGGCGATGCGCTATGATGAAGCCATTGGTCGAACCACCTAGCAGCAGGCAGGCCATCTGTTGAGCCTTCTACACAACAAGCACATCCTCTGCTGCGTCCTACGTCATCCCACGAACCCCTGCGTGCCTCCATGTAAGGGCAGAGAAGGAAGGGAAGGGGATCCGAGCAAGAGGCCAGAGTCAATTGGCATCGCGGGCCTGAAAGTGGAGAGATGGATAAGATCGCAGACGTGGGATGGACATTCCAGAACTCTCTGGCTGCAGCAGCTCGGGAGTCTGCATACAGTACAGTACAATATTGGCGCAGCACCTTATCGGTCGGCAAGTCCGTGCGGTCGCCCAAACAAGCAGCTGAGAAGAATGCGCTGGTTGTCTCGCAACAAGCCGGAACATACTCGCACGAGAGGAGAGCGGAAGACCCGGCGCCACGAAGCCACTCTGGGCCATGATGGCCTCGCACCGTGTGGCTGGACTGGAGAGAGTGTGGCTGCGTCGACTTTGGCTCCGCCCAGTGGTGGCCGAGCACACAAGCAGCAACCCTGATAGCTTGAACAGCACCTGGACAGCACCAGGAGGCATGTACCTGAGCTCCAGACGCTGGCCAAACCCAAAGTACCTCTTGCCCAGGCCACAAGTCACCTCTGGAGAGCATCAAAGTCTCTTCTCTCCACATGCGGGCGGCGACTCCACAGAGCCATGTTGTGCTTCTCCACCTGATGGACCCCAGACAGCCAACAGGAATCAAGACCCGGCATCCATGGACAAGGACCTGAGCCAATGAGAACGGGTAATCACATTGATGGCCTGCCGCCACACCGCTCTTTGATGGGGGTTCGCCCAGGGTGTTGCCAGGGCACAGCAAGGGTCAAGACAGGGGGCCTGAGAGTGCTGTTTGTGGTACTCGGTGTGTACAGTATACTCAGAGTCTGGGTGGGTTGGCAAACAGATACAAGTACTATTCGGAGCTTTACTGTACTGTACTTACTGTACTGTACTGCTCCGTATACGTATACAGGAGGACTTGTAGACCCTGGCGAGTGTGCAGGCAGACTGACGCTCTTCGGGGTCGAACCCTTGCAGAAGGCCAAAAGGAAGCAGCAGAGAAGAACAGAGGGGTATGGGTTGCTCTTCATCCTTTGCATCCGGAAAAAGAGCCAATAAGCTGACGATCGATCGTGCTGTTGGTAAAACTCGCCGCACAGGACAGGCACAGGGTACGTACAGAGTAGTATACGTACAGGTATGTACTAATGTACAGGCACAACCAAAGCCGCGCAAAAACCGTCGATACTTCATCGAGGCGCACTGGCCCGAGTACGGAATCCGAATCTCAAGTACAGTATGGGGTGCAGATGCCGACAATGCAACGGACCTGGAGAGCGCAAAGGTGCCGGGCGCAAGCAGCAGCCGCGAGATGAAGCGGCGAACCGAGCCGGATACAGCGGGCGATCTGGGGCTCTCGAGATGGCCCTCCAAATGGGTTTGCTGCTTTGTGCCGCCGTACTGTACACGTCTGTGCAGGCATGAGGCTGGGGGGACCGTATCCGGCAATGCTCCGAGACATGCTGTGCGCTTTGCGTGCGTGTCTACAGGGAGAGGAGATGAGGGATACCAGGATCGAAAAAGACCTGAGCGGCGACCATGAACATGAGCATGAACGCGAGCGCGAGTAACGCCAGTACCAGTGCGTTTCCGTGCCACACACTCTGGCTGCTACTCGAACCAGGAGCCAGACCACCCATCCATCTCTTCTTCTTCCCCCAGGGTCTCGTCGGAGCCGACCCGGCGTTTATCTGCTGGCAGCACCAGGAGTGGCCGTCCTGTGCTCCGTCCACACAGACGTCGGCGCTTGTGGCTGAATGACGCTTCTTTTAGCGCTCTCAACATGGCAGTGTTGTATTCAAAGTTCTCAACCCCCAGGATGTACAGTATGTACAGTAATCGCTTGCTTCTGCAACGAAACGCGACGCTACCGGTTCAACCGTGCGAATCGTGCAGCACGCCGCATCACCTGCTTCGCTCTCGATAGGTTGTGCAGCAAGGACTGCAGATAGCCATCATGACCAGCGGCTATGGCGCTACTGCGAGGCGTTGCTGAAGCAGACCACCGAAAGGCGAGAGGGTAACAGTATGATGACGGCATCCCCTTTCAAGCCATGGCCAAACACATGGCATGATTACAAGAATAGCTCTCGGGCGCTGCGAATGCGACTGTACTGCTACACGCACGGCTCCAACCGCCAGCAGCCAGCTACATACATAGATCTCCTGATGGGGTAGATTAGATTGGCCAGACCCAAGCCTCGTTGCATTGGAGTCGAGCCAGCCGGCCAGCCATGGGGGAGGCGAAGCAGCTCTCTGCAGATCGACACCGCAGTGTAACAGGTGGAAGCCCGGCTCGATCCAAATGCAGCTGTGAAACCTGAAATTAGATTGCTCTTGGGGGGGGGGGAGCAGCCATGAGCCGATCATTCTTGGAGGGTTGCCTCCTTTGGTTCCCCCGTTTCTATATGCGTGCAAGCATAGGTACGGTACGTCCATGTGTATGCTATGTACATATTCTCGTTCGTTATTCGGTGGATCTGTCTAAGACACGAGTGCTGGACAAAGTCGGAAGCAATCGTTGGGAGGAGTAATCCGATGGGTGGGATCTGCAACGCCGGGAAAGGATTCCCATCACCAGATTGGATTCATTGCTTTGCCGCCAGTGAGCAGCAGCCGGCTGGCTGCCGACGGTGGCGTTGGTCGACCTTCATGTCATTTGATAGAGCAGAAACCTTGCTGGATGTGGCGCTTGTGTCTGCATCCTTTTTAGCATCGTCATTCCACCTCGACAACCCAACCACCACGCCACAGTGCGGATCAAGAGGAGCGCCCATCCAGCTTACTTGAAGCCGCCACCGTCGCCCCAGAGTGGATTAGTGGTGAGAGGTTTTGGGTCTACGAGTGTGAGTGGGTTGATACAGCAGCTACAGTACGTACGGAGCATTCACATTCACACAACATGGGCGTGAAAATGACCTGAAAATGACCTGAAGGCTTCTACAGAGTTTGGAGCCGGTGCGCGGCCGGGCCGTTGGCAAGGGTCCATCTTGTCCTTTCATGGCAGAGAAACCAGGAAAAAGAGCTCATAGCTTTGTGCCTGTGCTGTATCCGAGAGATGGTACCTGTGGATGATCCTCTGGGGGAAAAAGTCAATCCGCAACTGTGGCGAATATTGATTTCTGCCATGGCACAGGCAGACACAGATTACGATGAGAATGCCTCGAGTGGTTCTGCACCATGATTGCGCATCGGCGGGTCAATAAAGAGACCCAAGGGGGGGTCGAATGCTCCTCTTCTCCCTGCCAGGGGCTGCCTGGGTTTCACTAGCCCTGGAGGTACGAGGTAGCTGGCGCAGGTACCAGAGTATGGAGGCAGATGACGAGGCGAGAAACGGAATGCGTTTCTCAGTCGGTCCCCTAGCGATGGGGATTTTGGGGTGTGCAATTTCAGCGCGTCAAAACGGGCCAGAAATGCGACACACACACAATGGCGATTCCGTCCTGGGCCCCCATGATGGTGTCGGAGTCGACTGGAGTGATACTGGCACTGTCTCTCTCGCGAGTGTCTCAGCACGCGCATGCGCTTGGGAAAACATTGACCAAATGCAAGTCAATCAAACACGCGCGGCGGAAAAAAACAAAGACAAAAATAAACATGAAATCAGGGTACTGTAAAGAAGAGGATGACTGACTGACACTGGAGCCAGTATGTCGGTAGCAGCCGTCCATGCAGATGCGGGCCAGCAAGGCCCGAGATGGAAACCTAACCAAAGATGGTCCGTCGCCGTGCCGGACAAGTTTGGCCGCCCATCGACAATGAAAGCGATGAATCAATCTTTGGTCTTTTGAGCGCCTTTGATTGCTTCGTAATTGCAGGTTGATGCCACGGAGCGGGATTCCAATGGACGAGGCGGATATCCCAACATCAAAGCCAGGCCCCGGACCAGAAAATACTCAAAGGACAGGCGGCCTGAATTGCCCCAATTTCCGGGCAGATGAATGCGAAATTTCCATGAAGAGAAATCCTCCATGCCGGCCAGCTGACGAGCTGGCTGTTTTATTAGTTCGTCTCGCAGCAGTGCGCCCAAACAAGCATCTTCAATCTTACTGTTCCTGACCTCGCAGCGATGGCTTCCATCTTATTCTCACCGTACCGTACACACCACTGTACTGTGCTCGGCACCAGGTGCCAAAGGCGAGGCCATCGCTTGCAGGATTGGCACCGAGTTGGTCAGCAGCAGATCGGGGACTAACAGTCTCACGTACCGACGGCGCACTAGCCGCGAAAACGATGCAGTCAAGTGATCACTGAAGCTGTTTGTTGGCGAGCTGGAATGGGCCAGCAACCACGAGGGGGCCTAGTTGAGGTCCGGCAGATCCTGGGCCCCAACGAACGAGCGATGCGTTGATTCGCACTTGGTACTGTGTCGTGGACTGTACGAGCACTCGTATGCTGTGGTTTGTGCGAGCACTGTGGTGCTGTGCAGTACTGTGCAGTACCGGCAGGGCGTAGAAACGAGGGCGAGTTGACGAAGGATACACAGCACGGGTTCTGGAGAGAAGGATCCTGATCCCGTAATGTGACTGGACGGATCCAGATCCTCCCAGAAGGACAGTGCGGAGCTTAACCGGCGACACTGGCAATGTCTGGCAATGTCTAGCGATGTCTGGCGATGTCTGCCTTTCATTTCCTAGTAGGGGAGGCCATGAGCCCACAGTGCAGACAGTGGAAACATTGGGGATGATTTGCTTGCAGCAGGTGACTTGTCCTCCACGCAGCCAGCCACGCAATTTGCTGGTACCGGCCAGCGCACAGCATCCACGCTGGCGGCGCCAGTTTGGGCGGGCACGCTGTGGATGAGAGGCTCCAGTTGGCGATGGGGTGCTGGTTGAGCGCGCAATGGGACATGAGAACATGAGATCAAAGCAACCGGATGGTCGCACAGTGCAGCACAGTGGCCGGCCCTCCATGCAGGGGCAGGGCCGGGCTCAATGGCAAAACCAGCCGGTCCAGCTTGGACGGGCACCGCACTGTGTGACGAGTGCCGGGCGCGGACACTGTATCAGCGCGTATGCGTGCGTCCCTGCTGTACTGTGCTCTGCTCTGCTGTAGGTCTTGGATGCGCGCGGTTTGGGTTTGAGCGCCGCATCGCCGTCTGTCTCAGTTGCAAGGGACTGCGGCCAGTGTCTGCGGTACTGCAGTATGGCGATTGGTACTCCGTGCTCTGCGCGAATGCGGGCGTGGGCGTGCAGTATTAGCATCATCTGCTTGCATCCGTATCCGTGTATGGATGCACTGGATGTGAGTGCAGCTGTACGGAATGCCATGCCCTGTCAGTACGACCAGTCCGTGCGCGACAGAATCCGGGGGGTTCTTTTGGGCTGAGGCCCCGAAGCAGAGGCAGCACCAGCACCAGCACCAGCACCAGCACCAGCACCAGCAGAGGCGACAGGTCAGTCTCATTTGTCTCCCGCGGCCCTTGCAAGCAGCAATTCCATCAATTCAATGGACCGAAATGCGCCGTCTGGCTGCCAGCGCGAGTGCACCCGCGGGCGAAGCACGGCACAGTGTGGTCGCCACCGGCCTGGCACGGCTCGGGACCCCGTCGAACCACCACGCGGTGCCAGGACCAGCTCCAGCAACCCTCACCCTCACCGTTGCGTTGCGTTTCGTTGCGTTGGCACTCTCACGGTGCCACAGTGCGCATCTCGGCAGATTTGCTGGCTGACTGTCGCAGCTGCACTCTGACGAATTGACACGGCACTGGGTGAGGAATACGTACCGGACAGCCGCCCAAACACCGCACCGTGCCGCTCCCACCGTGCAGCCACACACCCCCCCAGCGGCTCTAGGCCCAGTACGGCGCCCCGGCCAGAGCCAGTAGCGCTGCTGCACGCCAGCCCAATCGCTAGCTGGTGGCGAAGACGGCGTATCCTGGCTCGCCGGAATCTTATTCGACAGGCTGTGCCCAAGTCTCTCTCGTGGCCCTTAGGTCCCTCAACCAAACAAAAAGGCCGCTGCCAGCCCCCCCCAAAGAGTTCTGCCCTGCTCCTGCTTTTCTGCCTCCCACCCTTTCTATTCTTTGTACCACCCGCCCCCAAACCCCGAACCATTTCTGACTACTGCCAAACTCACCACCGACACCAAAAAAAGTAAAAAAAAAAAAAACCAAACGGAATTCTGCATTACAACTCTTCACACGATTTCCTCCACAAAGCTAGATTTCTTTAGTCCATCGCATCGCCACGACAGCAACGCCGAGCTTCTCTTGTTACGTTGTTCGCTATTTGTCAATCTAATTTAATCTCGCTCTCAGGCCAAGAAGACTACTGCATTGCGCTGCGCATCTTCCTGCCCTTCCGCTTCCGCGACCGCATCTGCCCGCATACAATCACGACTCACAAACACTCAACTCGAGACGTCACTCCTCTTCCCTTACGCTGGATCCCTATCGCTAGACAAGCCTTCTCAAACTCGCTACCATGTCTTCATACTACGGATTCAACGCGCATGCCGCGCATGTCCCCCCCGTTTCCCACCACCACACCAACAGCCGCAATCGCAGAACTCCCCGTCTCAACGTCTCGCAGGCGCAGCGCCAGTTCCGCGGCGTGCGCAGCATGCGAGAGCTCAACGAGACGGCGGCGCTGTCTGCGTTCCGCACGCGGTTCGAGGCCGGCCGGTCCTTTGATCTCGAGGACGACCTTGAGTTCTGCCCCGGCCTCCTGACCGAAAGCGACGTGAGTAGTCCTCCGAGTCCGGTGGATTCTTCCCCTTCACGCCGCCTGTCTGACTCGCCGCTGCAACAGTTGGTGTCCATCTCTGCCTCTGAGCGCTCGTCGCTGGCCAGCAACTCTCCCGAGGCCTCTCCCACCCAGCAGCCTCAGACCGTCGCCCCCGCCTTTTCTCTCAACTCGTCGTCTCCTCCCTTCATTCCTCCTCCCGGCGTCCAGCCCATGACCGTGGCCTTCCGCATGGCTGCCCGTCCCCGCAATGCCATCCCCATCGTCAACCCCGCTACCGGCGTCTCGGTTCCCAGCCCGCCCCCTTCACTATCGCCTGCCCGACTGCAGCAATCCGTTCGCCGATGGTAGAGTGCTTGGCCGGGTCGTCTGCGCTCCCTCGTTGGGGAGACTGCCGTGGTATGATGCCATGGAGACGACCTCAAGCACCGCTGTCGGCTGCCGTGATTCGTTGGATGAAAAAAAAAATTGAGACTGCGCCGTTCGCAGCGAGCTTCTTTTTTTCTAAGTCTTGGCGGGCACAAGTGAATTTTGGCAACCAAAAAATTATCAAAAGTGACATCTCTCTCACTTCTCTTGCGGGCTGGGTTCCTCGAGGCTGTTGACTTCTTTTTTTCATTGTTGGGTGCGGCCTTAAGAGCACAACCTTACGCTCTTAGCCGCCCCTTTCTCCTCCTCTCCCCAAAAACAACTCACCTTCCTCACACAACACTCCTACACTACCTCTACCCACTCCTATGTATAAGCACCTATAATCGCCATACACCGATTTTGTTTCGACAGGATTTTCTTACGAGGATATTACCGGCGCGACTTGAGAAAGATCGATACCATTTTTTGTATTTTTTTGCTTTGTCATTTTTCTCTTGCCATTTTGCCTTGTTCGATCAAGGCTGCTGGGCACGCATGGCGTTTTTTTTTCATCCCCTTTTTTTTCATCCTCCTTGTATCACGGCAAATTTCCTTGCAGTTCTCTATAATTGTGTTGCATCGGTAACCGACAGTGGAGTTGTGGGATTTGTTTCTTTTTACGATCACTCGGCGTCTCACCATCTTGGAAGCGGATTGTCCTTCCTGCATAAAACCATAAAATGCCTTCTCCCTTTGTTGCGGTTATACGGGTTTATGAAGTCATCAAGACAACAAAAAAAGAAAGATATAGAAGCGAATATCTTATGAAAGTGTTGGGGGGGCACGGCTGTTCTTGTCTAGTCACATATGGGAAATACCTTGGGCTGGCGGGGTTTTGGAAAGATGAGCGGTTCTTGTTTGCGCATCACCATACTGGAAACGGTTTTTTTACTACTTTTTTTTTATTACCGGGAAATAATGGGGAGTTGGTCTCAGTCGATTTCTTGGGGGAGTTGATGCGGCGCCGCAGTGTGCAAATCGAATGGGGAAAGCGGCTTGTTCTTTTGTCTCGTTTTGTTTTTTTTTCTTGCTTTTTTCAACAGCCTCAACTACAACAACTTTTTTGCCCTCCTCCTTGAAGGAGGCAGCGCGTGGATTCTGTCCTGTTTGGTTCTTCTTTTCGCTGCTCTGACAACACGCGAGCCCCTGTGTTACTGGATATTCTCGTCTGGGAAAGACAAATGTGTTTGATCTTGTTTCATTATTTTGTTGCGAAGCATCTTGGAGTGGATGGGAGGAGCTATATGACAATGATCTGGTTTGCGGGTAAAGGGTTCTCAAGGGGTTTCGCAGGCCCTTTTCTTTTTGTTTTCATTTTGGAACGCCCTGGTGTTGCAATTTCATGGGAAACTTGAGAGTGTCCGGGTTTATTTTTACGGCGCATGTGTGTGGTTTAGATACCGCGGCTTGAAAGCCAACAGGACGAGAATATACGAATGTTTGAACAAAATTGCGGCGAAGCCAGTGATAATACTGTGTACATTCTGTGGGTGATGAGTGAGGGATTTGGGTGAGGATTTGCGGCGAGTTTTTGTCGGCAATTTATTTTTTTGGTGTGGCGGATGCTGCATCCGTTGATGAAAACGGCGAGGTTTTCCGGAATGGTGTATAGAATGGAATTCCAGTCTTATCAGTCTCCTGGTGCCATGTTGAAGATGCAAACCTAATAGTGTGTCGTTTATACGTTTAACGTTGTTCCGCACATTGGCAGCATGTTGCAATGCTGACGTCACACTCCGCGATGTTTGTAGCCTCTCACGCTGGAGTGACTTGAAGATGTGCGGCGTCTGTGACGTTTCGATGTGTATCGGCGAGGTGGAGAGTGACATGGCGTTTTGCCTTTAAAAACGCCTTTGATCTTCTCATTTCTTTGTTTTTTTCATCTTCTTTTTGGTAAAAAGAATTACTATTCTTCCTTGAAATAATAACCTGTACATCTGATAATCCTCAATTGAAGTCATAATGCTGTTTACTAGTGTTACCAAGACGATGCCCGTCTCTGGCCTTTTGCGAACCCGAGCGGCTGTTATAACCCGCGGCTTCGGGGTTTCAGCAACCAGAAACCTGGGCCTGAAAGAAACATCAAACCGTACGTTCATCCATCCTCAACTCATCCCCCCAATAAAAAACAGACAATGGCAAGCCATCTATCGAATGCGTTGCAACACCCGTCTGACAAACGGACGACTTTAGAAACAAGCATCGACTACGACCTCCACAAAAGAGACTCCCTCGCCAAGCAGAAGCGCGGGTCCGGCCACTGGAAGCCGGAGCTCGCGTCCGACAGCGAGGAGGCTGTCCGGGCGGACCGGGCGTCGAAGGACCATTTGGCCGAGAGGATGGATGCGCTGCAGGAGAGGACTAAGAGGGCTGCTGAGGAGACGAGCAAGGCGGGCACGAGTATGAGGGATGTGATGTGATTTGAATGTGGATGGAATTGAGATTGGGATTGTGAACAGGGTAAATCAAGATTGGGATTGGGAGCTTTTTCTTGTGTAAATGGTGGGATAAGAGTTGTCTATCTGTCTGTCTATGTATGGCATCTACACAGAATGAGATTGTAGCCGCAACAAAAAAAAAGTCACCTACCACCACAACATCTCCAGCAATTGCATCCCATCAAAATAGACAAAACCCCATCTCACACACAACCAATCCTCTCAATCTCAATAACATCTTCATCAGTGCAATCACACCATTCCCTTCCTCCTGCAGGGTAAGCCCAACCTCTCAGCTCGGCAACGCACCTACTAAAGTGCTCGCATCTCCGAACGGCCCTGCAGCGGCTATCGATAACGCCTATTAATCCTCCCACCTATATCGGCATCATCATCCCCCAAAAACCAAAAAAAGCTTCAATCCAACCCTACAATATTCTCAGCTTCCAATTCCCTAAAAAGGCTGGGGCTTTCATAGCCCTCTCCTCCTCCTCCTCCTCCTCCTCCTCCTCCTCTCACCCAATTCAACAAAAAACCAACCCCCCCTCCCCGCAAATGGCTCCCCAACCGCCATCCTTCCAATCCGCCCTCCTCGCCGGCGCCCTCGCAGGAGCCACCGTCGACCTCTCCCTCTTCCCCCTCGACACCCTCAAGACCCGCCTCCAGTCGTCCGCCGGCTTCTTCCCCTCCGGCGGCTTCTCCGGCATCTACCGCGGCATCGGCTCCGCCCTCGTCGGCTCCGCCCCCGGCGCCGCCTTCTTCTTCTGCACCTACGAGACCTCAAAGGCCTTCCTCGCCCAGCGCATGCCCGCCGACGCCCTCGCCCACATGCTCGCCTCCAGCCTCGGCGAAATCGCCGCCTGCTCCGTCCGCGTGCCCACCGAGGTCGTCAAGCAGCGCGCCCAGGCCGGCCACCACGGCGGCTCCTCCGCCCGGGCGCTGGGCCACATCCTGAGCCGCTACTCCGCCCCGGGAGGCAGCCTGGCCGCCGTGTGGCGCGAGCTGTACCGCGGCTGGGGCATCACCGTCTTCCGCGAGGTGCCCTTCACCGTCATCCAGTTCCCGCTGTGGGAGGCCATGAAGGCCTGGGGCCGCAGGCGCCGCGGCGACGGCAGGGACGTGTCTGCCGGCGAGAGCGCGCTCTACGGGAGCCTGGCGGGTGGTGTGGCGGCCGCATCGACCACGCCGCTCGACGTGCTCAAGACGAGGGTCATGCTGTCCAAGGAGCGGGTTTCCGTCGGCGACGTCTTCCGGCGTATGGTGCGCGACGAGGGCGTGCGGCCCTTCTTTGCTGGCATTGCGCCGCGCGTGACATGGATATCCATTGGCGGCGCCATATTCCTGGGGAGCTACCAATGGGTCATCAACACCATGAACAGCATAAACTCATGACCGAGACGTCACCGAGTGTCATAGAAAAATGGGAATAAACTGGGAAAATAAGAATCAAAATGGGACTATATAGAACGGCGCTATGGCGACGGGGATATATATATATATCGACTTGGCTGTATAAACAGGAACAAAATCAAGAGGGCTCTTTGTATGAATAGACCAGCGTATCAATACTGTATATCCTCACCCCCACCTCCATCCATGATGGTTTTGTACGGTAACGACATGAGAATAGATGACAAAGACGATTGCCCAGGAGATGGCAATCCATCTCGAGGCACGGATATAAATTATGGATTAAGGAGAGAAGAAAGAAAGAAATCATATAGAACATGACGCTATCAGTGATCTTAGAAAACAAAAAAAAAAAAAAAAAATACAAAATAAAACAAACAAAAACACGAAACAAGGTATAACAATACTTTGCGCTACCATTCACATCTATACACCATTGGTAGTCTCGGCTGCCTCTCCTGCGGGCAGTGGCGGGACCGGTGGCACGCTCGCTTCTGTCGACTGTACGCTGGACTTGGTCGGCAGTGGGAGGATTTCTTTGCGGCCGTTGGCTTTGTAATAGAGCAGAATGTCATTTCCGCCCTTCCAGACATGGGTTCGGAGCGTGGCCAGGTTCATTGTTGGATGAAGCAGCTGCAGCAGGGGGTTTATTGTCAGTCGTCTGAACACAGAGGGAAAAAAAAAGTGAGTGTGCTTACCTGGTCATTGCAATATAGTTCGAGATACTCCTCTGGCTTGAGCGCGTTGGGGTCCTCCTCTTGCTCTGGCTCAATCCTCTCTGAAACGTAGGCCAGAATCTTTTTCACCCGCAACATCCGGTTGGCATTTAGTCGGCTGTTACCGTCCGTGGCAATGGGAGGCAGGTTGTCCATGGGGTTCAGGATAAAAGATATCTTGACGGGATCCTTCAAGGGGATCTGATTCTGCAGCAGCACATCGCCAAGCCACATGGGAGCCTTTTGCTCAATGATGTCGGCATCTCGGCCAAGGCTCTCCACCGTCCCTTGGTACAGGTTTGCACTGCCACCCGACGTTTCCTCCTGTATAATGACCTTGGTGCCGGGGGGCAGTTTCAAAACGGGGGTATCGGACGGCAAACTCGGTGTTACTCGCGTCTCGACGAGTTTGTCGGGAGACTCGGCGATTTGCTTGTCGTATTCATTGCGGATCTTCTGAATCACGCCAAAGAAACTGTCGTCAACTTCCTTTTCATGGTTAGAAGAAGACTCAGATTCGTCGGCCTTGTCGTCTACGACTACGGGCTTCTCCTGCGTTGCCTGAGATGCAGCCCGGCCGATTCTCTTGGAGCTGAACGACATGCGGAACTTTCTGCTAAATGGTGACTTGCTACTGTCGGCAGCCTTCTCCTTCTCCTTCTCCTTGGCTTTCTCGTTGCTGTTATCAGTAGACGTCTTTGGCTCTGACGTCTCTGCCGCCGTAGGAGCAGCCGCGGCGCCACCAGCTGGCGCAATGCTGGCCGTGAAGTAATCGTTCTCGGCCGATGGACGAGACGCTTCCTTTTCCAACGGGCTCGCAACTGCTTCCTCTGGCACGCCTTGAAGTGTCGTCACCACACCAGGCGACGCCAACCCTATCGCGAGGCCAGGAGTGGTCACTTGGAGATGGGCGGTTGCGCGTGGTGTCAGGAGTTGATCCGTCACCTCTCCAATGCTAGGCCTGGGAATGACGATTGAAGATGGCGGCTCCGCTCGGCTGGTAGTCTGTCTTCTCTCCACGCCTTCGTTGAGCTTTGAGCGATGTAACTCATCGCGTCGAATTTCTTCGTCAATAAGGTTGGCAAACAAGTATCGTAGGATCCATTTGCCGAGGCTCACTGGATCATCATGTTAGCTTAGTTCAGCATAGATTCGGAGAAGGGACAAGTCATTGCCACTCACCTCTTTGATCATCCCTGAACTCAATGGGTTCGTCCAGTTCGAGTTCGTCAGCGTATACCTCGGCATCGAAGCAGTTAAACGGCTCCAGCACGACAGTAAGGTTGCCAGAGCTCAGATCAACCGAGCACCAAGGGGCTACTGCTTCTCGCGTGTTAACCTGTCTCTCGACATCTTCAAGATGTTGCTTTCCAAAACTCTGAATAGGTTTACACTGCAATAACTATAAGCGTTGAACACTGGCAATAGACGGGGCAGTTTAGGCATACCTTGATCAAATCCCATAGCAATACATCGCCGGCTGTATCCAAAGTCAAAACCCGCCTTCTGTCGTTGAGCAGCTTATGCTTCAAAAGACCAAATTGACCCTCAATCGTCTCTACTGGCAATGTGTAGATGGGTTTGATTTCTGGCTCAGGTTGTTCCACGGCGACCTCCGATCCCTTTCTCGACAAGCCGTCATTACTGGGGGGCTGTTCTGAGTCTAGAGGCGTGCGCGACGGGAAAGTGGCTGTGTTGGATAGTCTCAAAATCGACTCAGCAGGAATCTCCTTCTTGGACGACCCGTTTGTCTGCGGCTGAGCTGTTGCCGTCGATTGCCGCGTCTTGTTGGACGCAGCCGACATTGCGCGTTGACGGCGGTACAGTTCGGGAAGTGGCAGGTTTGCGCCTGTGTCCACATCTTCCCAGCGGTTGATTGATGATCGGTTTGTAGCTGTCCAGATGTGGCCGCCCGCAGCCACAACCTTGGAGACACCGAAATGTTCCTGTGCAACAGCGAGACTTAGCCCATCATCAATGTCTTCCAAGCTACCTCGTACATCGGTCTTGGCAACGAGGCCCGACCTGTCACTGCTGTAGAAGATGCCGAGGCGAGGGTCATCCGAATACAGAGACCAGATGCTCTCGTCGTGCATTGTAAACGTGTACATGCAGCGACCCCCCTTGACGCTCCACATCTTGATGGTCTTGTCGGCACTGGCACTCAGTATGGTGTCGCCCACATCGTCGATTAGAATGGCGCGAATGTTGTCTACGTGGCCGACAAGGTTGGAGACTTTGGAGCCAGTACGAGGGTCGTAGAGCTTGACCGTCTTCTCGGGCCCGCCACTGGCAATGAGATTGCGGCCAACGGCGAGAGCGTAGACGGAGCCCTTCTCCGTAGTCTCCTCGCCCTTGACGTCGACCTCGAGCGTCTTGCCTCCACCATTGAGATCCCAGAGGCAAATCTTGCGGTCCAGGCCCGCCGAGGCAACCCAGTTGGCATTCATATCGCCGGGCGGCGTTGCGACGCACTTGATGTAGTCGTCATGTTCTCCAATCTTCTGGGCGCGGGAGCCATCCTCCTGAGAGTGTGGCCGCCACACCTTGACGGTAAGATCAGAAGATGCCGATACCAAGGCGGTGTTGTGCTGTGCCAGGGCAATGTCGTTGATCCAGTGCATATGCGCCTGCGTCTGGGCTCGGAACGTCGTGGTCGACTTGGGCTTCGCGGATGCATCGTCGGCGACGTCGTTTCGGCGCCGCAGGTCTAGGTTCAAGTCCCAGGCGCAAATCATGCCATCTCGGCCACCAGAGTAGCTAGAGAGAGAGGGGGCGTATGTTAGCGAAGCTGTTCTACTCGGCCACGGCATAGACATTGGCAGACGCTGCATGGCTTACAGGATGGCATTGTCCGCATCGACGGCGAGGCCATTGACGCCCAGGCGATGGCCGCCCGCCGAGGATTTGGCATTCTCGAGCACTGGGCAGAGGCGGTTAGCAGTGTGAAGCCAGAGTCTCGTCGACGGCGCTGTCGTGCATGGTCCATCTCCCAAGCATCCGCACGAGAGCCGTGGTCCGTCTGATCTGGACCGTCGGTCGCGTGCGGGGTGGGCGGATTAACATGCAGGTGTGCGGTGCAAGCTGCGGTGGAATGGAATCTGCAGATGCTGGGAATGCTGGCGGTCTCACCGTAGCTGATTCTTTGACGCGCCTTCTTAGCCATGTCGAAGCAGACTCACAGCGCTCGACAAACTGGCGACTTGCGGCGACGAATGGCGATGTCTCGGAGAGGGACACCTGGAGAAAGTTGCGGATGCGACGCTGGAGAATCGCAGACGACGGCGGGAGCGGCTGGATTGGCCAGCAGCTCCCCTGTAGGCCCTGCAGAAGTGCGGCTTTTAGCGCTTGCGGGTGTCGCTCCACGTGTGGCTCAGTGGCCGTGGAGCAGTCGAGGCTTCCAGTCGGCGAGCGCTGGAGGAGCTACTGCGCTGTATTTCGTAGCGAGGCGCTGGCTAAAGCCCTGGACGCGACTGGCCAGCAGCTAATAGGCGGCGTTTTAGCCGGCAAGCTTTCCCCAGGTGGGGGCCAGCAGTGATCAGCCTGGATCCTGGTCTTTGTGATCCATCAGTGGCTGTCATACATACGGAGTACATATAATAATGGGGTAATTAATGAGAGCGAACTGTGTTTATTACATACCTATAGTACAGGCTTGAGTGCACTATGTAGTATATACTCTGCGGACGGATTTGGAGAATGGATTTCGCGGTGCCTTGGGTTACTAAGCAGCAACAGGAAATGCAATGCAATGCAATGGTATCGGAGTATATAATGTTAGGTAGATGTAGATGCAGGTAATGACAACACATCCTATAACAACTAGAGATTGAAAAAAGAAAGAGAAAAAAAAAATTTAAAAAAAAAAATTCGTATGCAGTTGTATGTTCCTTTAGTAATTATATCGTCATCATCTCTCGTATTCCCTCCTCTTCACATACAGCTAAATGGGTACGTTTGTCGTCGTCTCATCATCCATACCGCACATTCGATACCTGGCGGCCTTGTCCAAATCAAACCCAAAACCAACATGCCAAAGATCTGGCCGGTATAGCGGGGGAAAAAAAAATCTCCAAAAAAAAAAAAATCCAAAAAAATCCAAACAAGTAAATCTCAATATATGGCGGTGATTGTATCAATATCGCATCTTGGTATATTTTTCTTTCCTTCCTTCTTTCTTTTCCTTCTTTGCCGTCTCCAAGACGGGCTTGCTGAACGGAGTCATCGTCCCTTGACCAGCTCGAACCCGCGTCGTACTCCGACTGACTCCGCCTCGTCCCGGCTGCGCAAACACAGCTCGGCAGGCTTCTGATGCCCATCTTGTATCCTGCTCAGCTGTGTGGGTTTACATGACGACGCATTTGGGCGAGCAGCCCATGGGACACCATCGCGCGGACTGGATTCTCTTGTGGCCCTCGCACTGCGGGCAGTCTTCGCTGTCGTAGGCGATCTCGTCTCTCCTGCCGGGGCAGTCGTCGCGATAACAACGCGTGTTTCCCCTGGAGACCTGATGCTTGCAGCGATATTCGATGACGTTGTGTGTGCACATGCTGCTCGATTGTCTGCTTCCCACCGGAAGCCGTCGATGCCGTACCTCGGGATCGTTTGCGGATCAAATGACGAAACGTGCAATGTGGCACGTCGAAAACGATAACTTCTTCTTTTCCCGTAGTAGAGTCAAGTTAAAAAAAAAAAAAGTCAGTCCTGTTCACAGGCGATATCTCATATTGAACGAGTGTGAAGTCTATACTGTGCGATAGAATCCGACGAGAATCACGGATCTGTTGACCAACGGTAGCTAACAGGTATTTAATGGGACGGCCGCGCGTAATGAAAACCACCCGTAAAATCTGATTCAGCCCACTGTTGGCTGACCCGATACGAGCAAGATTCCGTGGTTACCGGACCAAAAAAGCATAATCGGTGCCGCCTGGAGCCCGCGGCGCGTAATCAATAGCGTTCGGGACATACGTGAGACCCGAATGGAAGGATTTTTCCATGCCACCGTATGAATACTACTAGGTACCTATATCTCTTGCGCTACCGGCTGCCACAGGAACAGGTACAAAATGCGATTCATACGAGTACGGCGCGGCATTACAGGTAGGTACCTGGTACGCAGCCAATTCCGCAGATTGTCTCAATCAAGTGCCCCTGTCGACGCATCACGCATGTGACTTGTTGCCTGTCTGTTTCTGCTGCTGCACGGTAAAACATGGATTGTCGACCAGGAGCCTGCTGGCAAATAGTGCAGCTTTCGCGATAGCCGCGTGCCGTGGCCTGAGCATCAATCACATGGTGTCACCCATGCCATGCCATGCCATGCTTTGCCATGCCATGCTTCCTCAGCAAACGGCGTCCGGCGTCGGTGAATTTACCTGTAAAATTAATTAATACGCTCTGGATCGGCCGTGGATTCACGAGCAAGGTTCTATGCACTGTACCATGAACAGCGAGCGCCTCGATCAATCTGCAGGGACCGGCCACTTACAGTAACTCTACCTAGGGATCACTAGGTTGGTGTTATTACAGCAAACACGTCGAATTAGCTTTTGCCAAGTCGAGCCTCGAACCCGCAGCGTGTCAATTACGGCTAATGCCAGGGTGGTATTCCGAACGGAGCGCCGAGTACGAAAGCAGTAGCTGAGCGTTGCTCTAATATTACTCGAGAGGCTTTTTTGCCCCAGGCAAGTCTTCCATGGATGTCTTTTTCAGGTACCAGAATCGGCGACTGGGGGGCGGTCCCGCCTCTAACGCTGCAGCGCTGCAACCCCAAAGTCGCCCCGGCGCATTGTTAATCCGGTCGCCTTGAACTACACGAAAAATTGCTTCAATATCATGGCCATCGCCAGTCCTTTCATCTTCCAGCCGCAAGACAACCACAATCCACAGCCTCAGCGATAAAGCGCCCTTTGTCTTCACCTAACTTTGAGTGAGGCGACTCCTCGGGAATAGCGCCGCGACCGCCTGGACGGCTTTCTTCTGCACTGGGTCCCCCACAGGCTGCGCTCTCGCTCTTTCTTCGCAAAACCAACTGATAGTGCCTGAATTCATCTCCTGCTACCTCTCGCAAGGCGCATTGTGTCCAGCGAGAGACCAGTCCAACCCGATCGCCAGTGGCTATACGACGTTGATTACAATTTGGGTCGCCGGGTTTTGAATTGCGCGCGCGTGTCCAATCTGTGAACATTGCCTATGCTGTGTTAATCAAATCATTACTACCACCGCCTACTCTTGCTGTCACTGTACTCTCGCTCGCTCGCGCTCTCCGGCTCTCAATCTGCCATTGATCCCCCGGTTACCGACGTTAGCTGCCCATCAGTCAATCCGCGCTGTACCGTATTATAGCAACAGCCATCTACCAGCTTGGAACAAAATATCACTACACTCTGCACTGCAATAATCCGTCGCCATGGCCGAACCTGCGCATCCCGATATCCAGAGCATTCTGGCCGCGCTTGGTGAGACACAAGAATCCTGCGATGGAGCCCAGACCCCAAAACTGACCATGCGCTTCAGCTTCCCAGAGGCCACCGTCGTCGGCCTCGACCCAGACGCCGCCCACCTCCGCTGGCGCATATCCAGCACCGCCTGGCAGCGCTCAGCCGGCGTCGTATCAACCCCCGCCGCCAGGAGTCGCGGCTTTTGCCCCAAGCTCTGCCCTGCCCGCTCCCGCCTCGAGTGGCAATGTCGACCTGAGCGCTCTTCGACCCGTCAACTCGGGCACGATGAACTTTGACGATGTTATTTCCAAGGCGAGAGCCTATGCGACCGAGAAGGGCATCACGCCTTACGACCGCCCGCTTGTTTATGGATCAGACTCGAGAGCCTCGGACAGGTCTTTCCGCCGATCCAGATCACGATCTCCTCCTCGCGGCGGTGGCGATTACCATAATGGCGGCTCGTATCGGGACGATCGTCGTGGGGCACAGAATCGAGAATACCGTGATCGTTCCTATTCTCCCCCATCGCGCGGACGGACATTTTCCCCTCGTGGCGCCGGCGGCCGAGAAAGATCTCCTCTGAGAGGAGGCGATGACAGCTCCGAGACGATCCAGATCGAGTCCAGCCTGGTTGGCCTTATCATCGGTCGCCAAGGAGAAAACTTGCGAAGGATCGAAGCCGACACGAATTGCCGTGTTCAGTTCTTGGCAGCTACCGATGGCGGTCCCTTCCGACAGTGCAAGATCACTGGCCCACGTGCTCGTCGTGCCGAAGTCAAGACGGCCATCAATCGCATTATCGAGGACAGTGGAATGGGGGCTCTTAACCGCGCTCAGGAGAAACCTCGCGACCCTGCTCGAGGCGGAGCAGCAGCCTTGAGGGATGGCGAGGACCACATGCAAATCATGGTTCCGGATCGCACCGTTGGTCTCATTATTGGCCGAGGAGGCGAGACTATCAGGGATTTGCAAGAACGATCTGGCTGCCATATCAACATTGTTGGGGAATCCAAGAGTGTCAATGGTCTGCGTCCCGTCAATCTCATTGGTAGCCGTGAGGCGGCCGCTCGAGCCAAGGACTTCATCATGGAGATCGTCGACAGCGACAGCCGGGGCGACGGTCCGGCCTCTGGCACCAAGAAGCCCACCAGCGCTTCTCGCAACGATGGACCGTCTCGGGACTTTTCTGGAGGCGCCGACAAGATCAATGATGCGATTTATGTCCCGTCAGATGCAGTAGGTATGATTATTGGCAAGGGAGGAGAAACGATCCGGGAAATGCAAAACAGCACCGGCTGCAAGATCAATGTAGCTCAGTCGTCAGGCCCCGGCGAAGTCCAGCGGGAAATTGCGCTCATTGGAACCCGAGACAGCATCGCCCGTGCTAAGCAAGCCATTGACGAGAAAGTAGAAGCAGTGGTAAGTTGATGACGACGTCTCACCGTGACCTTGAACGTAAATACTGATGCATAAGTAGCGGCAGAAGAGCAGCGGCAGCGGTGGCCCCGGTGGCGGCCGTGGTCGCGGGCCACAGGATGATCGGCCGAGCTACTCCCAGCCGGGTCCCGACTCGTCTACTAACCAGCCTCCTCAGTCTTCTTCAGGCGAGGGCCCAGATCCGTATGCTCAGTGTAAGCGCCCTCTACTTGACGTTGAGTCTCGACTCCTATTGACAACCATGGCTAGATGGTGGCTATCAAAACTACGTCGCTCTGTGGTATCAGTCCTTGATGTACCAGCAGCAGCAACAGGGAGGACAAGCAGCACCTCCATCCGGAGGCCCTCCTGCCGGTGCCCCTCCCCCTGGAGCCCAGTAAAGCTTGCATGTGTTTTGATTGCAAGCAGCCGCATGCTTTCGTGACTGGGAGTGACCTTGACACTGGATGCTGGCCTAATAAACTCGCAGACTCGACGCCCCTTGAAGATGCCATGAATCTTGACTAGCACCACCCCTCGGATTTTCTTCCCGGCTCTAATCCTTCTTGAACAAAAAAAAACAAACAGAAAAAGCCCACGACTATATGACGCTATTTTTATGGAGTCCACGTCTGTACTCACCATTTTTTATACCCCGCCATTTTCCCTTCTATTCTCGAGGATCGCTCAATATTCCTGTTCGATTCTACGGCCCGTTTAATATGATGAACGTATACCCCCCTTTTCTCTTTGTCTGGTGGCCTTTTGACATGGAGACCTGACATTCTACTTGCGCGAGCGACGCCCATGCCTGCTTGCTATGTTCTTGACTCCCGTATTGCCTCTGTACATTCACGGTCCTGAGGTCAATGTTCCTGGAAAAAAGATTACAAGTTGACAGAGCTAGGTGACGGACTGCATTGCTTTGGATCTGGATGTTGCAACTGGGCGTGGATTCTCCAGCGCTGTGACTTTTGGATTTGCTTTGACATGTCGATATGCTGCTCACCATGGATCGGCGGCTCTGGTCTATTGCTGCGAGAATGACGTATTTATTTTCCTGCCATACATATCAAGGCACTCTTGTCTGTCGCAGACCATGATGCCGGGACATGGTTTGTGTTGGATTTCAATACGTCACAAGCAGGTGGCTTGCTGCGGCAAGCCAACACTGAAGAAAATGAAGAAGAAGAAAAAGAAGAAAGAGGAGAGAAACGAAGAAGAAAAAAAAAAGTAAAAAGAAAAGAAACTAAAGAGGAAAAAAAAAAGGCCACTGGCTCTTGATTTCGCTCGTAATCCAGCTGGAACTTCTTATTGCCTACGGATATCATTCGGCCAATTCTAAGACAAAGTCGAGTGACGAAAGGACGGCTGCTGTTTTGGCCTACTATCAGTCCTGCACAGATGTGCCAGCGCATCTCTGCCGCCCCCCGTGTTTACCTTTTTTGTCATTACTATTATTACTATTATTTTTCTCGCATCTTGTTGTGGCACGATGCGATGCGATGCGATGCCTTGATATCGGAACTGGCCGCGCCTCCTGTGGTTGATGAAGGGGGAGCGGCGAAGAGTGGCATAGGGTTGAAGAGAATGCCACAGTTTGTATATTAGCATAATTCGCTACGTCAAATAATACAACCGCCATTGTGAAAGAGCACGAACATATCACATGTACAAGCATAAGTGTTACCCCTCAAGCGATGATCATGGGGCAGCCCGACGAAGACGCACAGCGCATCCCATGTAAACGAGCTGAAAAGATTTCTCCGTCTTACTTGGTTTGCTAGTACAAGTAACTCCGTACGTCCAGTAGTTGTGATTGAAGCCCTGCCGACCCGCAGGCAGCAGGGCCTCGATCCTGCTAGACGAGGCAGCTTGCATACGTACAGTCTGTGCGGCTGGCAGCGGTTGAAAGGCGTGACTGCGATTGGGATTCCAGGGTTGGACGCATATGCGACGCAGATGAGATGCATGCGGAACAAGGGAGAAGCAAGTGAGAGGCGTCCAATCGGGTGACGCTGGGGCGAGGAGCCGGTGAGGTGAGTTGAGGGTCTGGAGCATGGAGAAGCGATGTGATTGATACGAGGACATGCAGCTCCGATGGGGATGTGTGTGTAGCAGTACTTGGTAGCAAAACATGGTCGAATCAGAGGGAATGTCCACACATACAAGACGCGTACCTTGGGTAGCTGATGCATTTGTTTGGTGGCTGATATCATCCCATGTCCAGTCGTGTTTGCACATATAAACTGCCGGGATGCCTTGGACTAGGAAGGGGGGCCGTTCGAATCGCGGCTGGCTGGAGCATCCTCCTGCTGTAAGGTACCTGTCATTTTTTTTTCTCTCTTTCTGCCATGCCAGTGTCTACTGTATCTGGTACTATGTAGTACAGTAGTAGTTGCGGTGTGGACTCGAGCATCCCTGGACGATCGACTGTGTTCCCTTTTTACGAGGAGCTGGCTATGGAGCTTGGCTGTGGATGCCAAGATGTGATGTGCTGGGGAAGAAACACCTCGGGGCAACCAACCCGCCTGTTTGTCCGTCGAGAAAGGGCGCCGATGCCGTCGAGAGCCACTTTTTGGATAGACGAGGAGCCCAGGCGCGTACGGAGGAGGGCAGGCTGCTTATGGATTCGAAGGATTGTCTCGGGCTTTGCGAGCTGGACGCCGAAACCTTTTCAGGTTGACGTTGTGTGTAAGTGCGGAGCAGGTAGCAGCATACAGTATGCAATGCAAGGCAAAATGCATGCGGATTGAAAAGGGCTGCCCTACATGGATGCCTTTCCTGCAATAGGGCTAACTACCTGCCCGCCCAATTTCGAACTGCGGAGAGCGAGCCGCGGAAGACTGCTGCTTGCCGGCAGGCTGCCCTTGTCCACGCGCTTGCAAATGATCCAGCCTCCCCCATGGATGGTGACAATGGCCGGCCGCTTCATCAGGCCGCAGAGAGCCAGGCTGCATGTGACTCGTTTATGTATGCTGTCCTCTAGCCCCGGTTTGGCCTGCTGCTTTTTTTGGGTAGCCGAGACGGTGAACCGGGATTCGCATCGCAAAAGACTCGATTGTTGGGGGGAAGCATCCAGACTTCCCGGTGCACGGGAGACGGAGGGCGAGACATGCGGCGAGCTTGTTGGCGGTGATGGGAGGCGGTAGAATTGCATCTGGCTGCGGTGAATCAGGGGCGAGATTAGCCCGGTGACAGTCTGTCTGTACGTACTGGTGCGTAAGAACAAGAGTCGGGTATTAAGTATGGATGTTTGATGTGTGATGGATGCATAAGTTGGTGGGAGTGAAGGAAGGTATCGATAGGAGGGCCATGACTATTAAAGTGCTGATGCCACTCTCTTCCTTCTTGTACCTAAACATGAGCCTTCTACTTGTCAAAGCAGCCCATTTGCTTCCGTCGTGTCATCCCCCATCCGACTCTGTGCTTGTGCATTGCAGCTCCAATTTGCAGCATCTAGCCAATCGAAGACGCCGACGTCAATAGCTGGTAGTAGATGCCACATGCAGGCTGGCAAATGAGTGCGACAAAGGCCCCTGGCCTCTTGCTTCCCCCTCCACTCTCGAGGGCATCTGAATCACCCTGTCAGTTTCCTCGACCCTCTCCCACGTCGCTAATCTGTTGGTCGATCTACCGCTGACTCCTTTTGCAGCTGTGAATCGGACTTTCGAATACTTGTGTCAATGATGCTTTTCGTAAAGGCATGGTGGCGTCGAGCTTCCCCCTCTCGTCCCGCCCATCCACCCGCCTAGGACGGCCTTGGGGCCACAAGACAGCGGCGGAGAGAGATCTTTGGGCCTTGCTACGCTATATCCCGTCCGAGGCAGCGGAAGGAATCCGGCGGCAACCTTGGCGGACGCTACGGTTCCACTCTCTAAACTTTTCCTTTGATCCCTTGGGCTGGCTTCGGAACGGGCTGCGCTCTGGCGGCTTGCTCCTGCGCGACTCGTGACGGCCGTGGCAGCTGAAGGATGCATTTCTATTTGTCCAGACAAAGCCCGGCTCAGTCGAGGCTAGCTTTCTCTTCCTTCTGGCCACCCAGATCCAAAGTGGCGAACGCACAGGTGTGCCTCTTTAAGCCGTGCTTGTCGTGGTACAAGACAGGACAGAACGAGACACGGGTGGTACCCTTGCCATGTTACTCCATGGTGTCACAACCTTCAAAGAATGGATAGCGATGCACGGAGAGCGGTAACGGAAAGTATACTGATTCGTAAGTGCGGTACAGGTTCACGCATGTGATGAGATGCCCGACAGCGGGCTTTTGAGACATCCATTGGTGTGTGTGCATGCAACTAACAGGCCAACTCTTGCATGCAAGAAAGACAAAGCACCCACCACCTAACCTGCTATAGGGCAAAAAAGGGAAGAGTGGCCTTTGAGAAAACGATAGATCTCCATGCATGTTGAGATTGCGTGAGCCAAGGACATCAGCAGCGATATGGATGGACGCCCGCGCTGTCTCGTCTCGCCTCTCTCGTCGACTCCCTACCTGTACCTGACCTGTGACCGTCTGTTCCGATGCCGTGACCAGTCCTAGCCGACGCAGCTTGGTATGCTCTGGATTTCGACACTGTCGCTACAAGCTTAGGGCCCCACCCTCTATTGCCAACATACATAGTACTATTCACACAATCAATTACGTGGGTGGGCTTGGACGAATATGACAGATGACAGACGGCAGCTGTTGCGTCCATATGAAGTGAGCGGTGCGACACCTGTATGCGGGCTGTTAATCAAGTCTCTTATCACCTGTGTTTCGAGTTTTGTTAATCTGGGAGGGAGATTCGACTCGACTTTCCGTGTCAAGCATGCGCACACGGATCCATTCTTTGCTGTGTGGTTGTTGGCTGGTATGTCTTCATCGCTTTTCCGCACCGAAACCTTGTTCCGCACCACAAGAAACGCCATATTATGCACTCACCTTTCCCTCTCCCTCTCCCTCCGGTTCCTCGTTTTTCATTCCTCTTTGTCTGCCTGGGCGGCGTCATCTGGCGTCGTATGCATCGACCCGTCTGCCCAAGTATACTGACACAAACGGCAAGAGACCGTTCTTTGTCATCCGTGCAGCCCCGTCCGCACCCAACTCAATTACGACGTAAGCTCCTTGTACAACCACAACGTTCGTTGCTCTTCTATTTAATCAACCAACACCAATCGGCCGGCTAAGGCGGGGAAAGGGAGAAGAAGAAAAATTGCAATTACTATTCCTCTCGAGCGAGACTTGGACGGAGGCCCGTGTGTACACCTCTACTAACACAAACTGGTTGATCTGTATGGACCCTCACCCCCTTGCTGTCTTTTCACAATGTGAATTTCGCTTGTTGTTGGTTGCTGAGCAAGCTCGAGCTAATGCCTGTCTCTTGGTCGCTGCAGACTAATCTTGATACTGCTTCCATGCTACGGAGTTAAGCCTTGCTTGTTTTTTTTTTCTGGCGGCAGAATTCTCGAGTCTTATCATAAGCATTTCGTTGATGGGAAAACCACGATTGGGCATAGTTCCTGGGCCCTGCTTTTAACAACGTCATCCGCATCGGCCATCTGCGAATATCGCAATCATGTGTCGTCTGGTCATATTCAGTGGCACCTGCACCAAGTGCGGCGAAGACCAAATATGGGAGGAGCTCACACAAGAGCTGTCATGTCTCGAGGCGAAAAACAATGGACTTTTTGGGGATTGTTCCAATGGCGTATTCCAAGAGCAACACCATTTCGACCAGGAGTGCGACGAATGCAACGAGGAGGACGAAGGCATCGGCGATGTTGAAGAGGTCGAGGCAGAGGAAGGTCTTGTAGGTCCTGGAAAGCGGGGAGCTGAGGAAGAGAAGTCGACGAATTCACGGAAGAAAGCCAAAACTTGAACGGCCTCGCTGCAGACCTACCTTTGTCACTTTGCGATGATTGAGTCGACCGTCTTGCGAGCGAGCGTGGCGTACAAGTCCTTTCTTCTTCTATCCTTCACCGTCTTTCCTTGATCAATTCAACGGTTCCGGGATATGCACGAGTGTTAGGTGACAATACTGGGCGTTGATGGCGTTGAAAGAGGGTGGTTTGAGGCATCGGCAACAAACATACGACCTTGAAATGGTCACAATTTTTTTGCTTTGTTTTGTTTTGGAACCTGCACTACCACCTTTCAATCGAAACATCTAATAAAGGGCGGCGTTGTGGTGATTTATCGGGTACCTATGGGTTTTTACAAATGCAGAGAGAGGAGACCACCTCTGATGACGGCGGTGGTGCTGCTGGGGACAGCTTCAACACGACGGGGGGGTATGGGCAAAATTAACTTATCGATATCTTTTGTGGCACAAACAGATGCCCGGGGTATTTGTCTACGGGATTCACGGGTTATACGTCTAGTTCTATCCTGGATATTTCTACATCTATGGACAAAAGGTCATTCGAGAGAGCACCTTTCTTTCTTCTTCTTCTTCTTCTTCTTCTTCTTCTTGTCCCCATCTGATACTGGCTTTGGCTTTCTCATCACACCCTGCCTATCCATCCATGATGATTTCTCATTTCACATGAAAATATTTCCTAGCTAGCTTTTTCAGCTACCAATTTAACCTCATCCCCTCCCCATGTCTCCTTGACTGCTTGCCAATATCGTTGGCTATCTTTCCTCACAAGTGACACATGCTCTGCACCCTCAAACTTCTCCTTGCGTACCTTGAAGCCCGAATTTTCTGCCCGCTTCGCATGGTCTTCAACTTGGCGCCAATTGATGACGGCGTCTGCAGTGCCGTAAAGGTAGGTTCTCTGCGTCTCTCTCGGGAGCAGACTTCCCCGCCTGATGGCTTCAGCGTTGAGATTCTGAGAGGGCCGAGTGAGGCGGAGCTTGTATATCAGCCAGGCGACCGCAATGACCATGTGCACAAAGGGAGACGTCCAGCGGGGCAGAGACTGGAGGAGAGCCCTGTGAGTGCTCTCCCACACAAAGTTGCCCGGGCAAGAGTCGAGGCAGAGGGCATAGCGGGGGATGACGAGTCTGTTCCCGGCGGCGTCTCTGCCCAGCTCCTTTCTCAGCAGCTCGCGGATCCTGGCAGCGGTGCTGACGCCGCCGTTGGAGAGGATGTGCAGCAGGACGCGGGGCTTGCCGCCGTTGCTGGGGGTTGGCGTTTCGGGCTCTGCGAACTGCTTGAGGATGCGGATGGCGGGCGGGATGTGCTTGCGGGCGACGCTGGGCCAGAAGACGTGGGAGACGGGAGAGCGGATGAGGAGGATGCGTGAGGATGGGAAGAGGGCGCGGTACTGGGCAATGTACTTTTCTATGTGAGCCTCTCGGGCGTCCATCCAGCTGAGGACGATGATGAGTTCTGGATGGTCGGAGCTCTTGATGCTGTTGGTGCTGTGGTTGATGGGTGTGGCATCTGGTGGGCTGTAGTATGACACGGACGGGCTCAGACGCTCCATGTAGGAAAGAGGCGGCGCCGTGTTTGCAACGGCAGTCTTTTTAGAAGCCATCCTCGTCTGCATCGCGATATACGTCGTTTCCAGAGGCGCAAGCAATGGTCTCGAAGCCGTTGTTGAGCCACGGCCGCTGTGCAAAGAACGCTGAAGACGACGACGAAGATGAAGACGAGAGCCCGCGTCTCGGCCCGAGCGCTGCAGCGCGCAGGTGACGAAGGAAGCCGGAATCACATGGCGAGACTGCAGAGCATCGAGACCCTGGAGCATGCGCGGCAACGTGGCTGCGAGGGAGGGCATTTGTGGCCGTTTTTTAATGGGAATAAAACTATGGAGATTTGTCTGGGCGGTGTCGCAGAGGTAGCCCAGGTGGGCAGGAGATGCGACTGGCTGCGAGATAATGCACGGGTTTGGGTTGGGAGTTAATTGGGCTTATGGGGGGTTTTTCTTTCTTTTTTTTTGGTGTTTGTGATAGGGGGGATGATGATATGGATGTATGTGAATGGGCATGTAAGATGTCACGGTGATTTTTTTTTTTTTTTTTTTTGGGGGGGGGAATGAGAATCTATGGGGTATATGACATGATTTTACGGGGTCAAAGGCGTGGAAGACTTGGATGGATTATTTAATCGGATTGTAGGTGATGATTTGAAGCTTGTAAGTGACTGCAACCTCGGCTTGAACGGCTGTTCCGAATGATGTAGCGCGGGATAAGGCCGTGGAGAAGCGCAATTGCTGGTTTGTGGGGGTTTTTTGCTAATTTGGGGGAGAGCGGAAATACTGGGGGGATGTGCTATTGGGGGTTTTTTTTCTTCTTTTGTTTTATTTCAACGGTGTGGTGGTTTTTTGGATGGTGTATGGGTAATTGCAGGGGTTATTGTGATGGGCTTGGGGGGTTGGGTGAATTTGCTGTGGGAGGGGGGAATAAGAGTTTATTGAGATTTTACTTTATTTTATTTTATTTATTTTATTTTTTATATCTGGGAAAAGTGAAGAAAGATTGTTTAGTGATTGATCAGTTGGTGTTGGTGTTGGGGTGTGTAACTGGCTGCAGCTATTAATGGATAGGTACACAGATCATTCCGGGCGACATGCTGAGATAGACGCAAAACAACTTGGTGTTCCTTTGTCTCGGCAAATAAGCGACGTTTGTATACAAATCGCAAAGACGAGATGCTACGGCCAGCCACGGATCGGGATGGCAGTGCCCGGTTATTTTCACATGTTTCGTGTGTGACGCTCTGCAATCTGGAGTGAGACCGGGCAAAGACAGACTCGACGGTATTCTTTTACGGATGGAAAAGGGGGGGAGGCGGGGATGTAACGGGAGGTTGTTTGACATGGAACAGGACTGGCTCGGGTTTGCTTTGGTGTTGTGTGTTGATGGCTCGTTTTGGAGGGGGGGCAGCGTTGAGATATCTGTGCTTGACGGGTGTGATGGGGTTGTACAAGGGGGGTTTCTGGTACGGGTGGTGGTGGTGGTTCTTGAGAAAGGAGTCGACATGTGTTTTTTTGTTTCTCAGATTCGTTGTTTGAAAAGAAATGAATTGGGGGATAATGACGGACTCTTTGATCATGACTTGACTGCATAGGAGGCGGGATATAAGAGTTTAATGGCTACTTACACATGCACTTCCCCTCTAATACCAGGCGCATATGTATCCCTCAAAGACTACAATCTCCCTACACCTAGGCCGGCAACACCAAGACTCGGCCAATTAGCCGTGTGTAAGGAGAGACAGAGATAGATCCGTCATACAACCAAGGGCCCAACGAAACGAAAACAGGGTCAGAGCAAACGTCTTGGCTAAGGAGCTCCAGAGGCGGATGTCACGTCGGGTTACGACATGAAGCTACTACGTACGAGACACTGCAAGTTTATTCTCGAGGGTGAGTGTGCCGTATTTTTGTATCTTATGCGTAGTACCGAGTTTACAGCATAGGATTTGGTTTGAGGTTTGGTCGAGGTACGTGGGTTGTCTGCGGGTTTCGATGTGATGGCCCGGCTGCGTCCTATTCTTCATATTGAATCAGATGGCTCATCTCATTCCTGTATACGCAATATGCTGCTGTGAATAGGCATCTTGCTGCGGTTACTCCCACATCAACCAGACGCAACCTCGCACCAAGCAAAACACCACAAGACTCGACGATATCCCCCGCCCATCCACAGAAAAACGAAGCAAACAGCCAGCCTCTCTTATTATTTTTGTCGTCGAGTCCATCCGGCTCTCTTATCCGCTGCTCGCACAAAGAACACCCGTCGGTGGAACTGGTGGCACGTTGATGCAAACAACTATTTCTCCTCTCGTTCTTCGTGGCTAGCTGTCAAGCAGCTGTGTGCCTTTGGCCTCTATTCCTCCCTTTTTCAAATGTCCCGGCTTTCCTTTTAACCTCCCATCAGCTCGAGATATCAATCAGTCTTTTGTTCCTACACGATTCTCCTAGCATCTTTGTTTTCTCTTACCTTCCTCTTTCCCTTCGTTGTCCATCGTTTGGGTTTAACCCTCCCCTGCTGAACATCTGTTTCCCTAGTCCAACTCCATCATGATCATGATGAAACTCACGCAATGGCTCATCTGCCTCCTCGGCAGCATCGTCATCATCGCCTCCTCCGCCAGTCTCCCTCAAGTCAGACGCCACGCCCTCGACTGGGACCTCGCAAAGCCAATGAACGGCCTCAGCTTCCAGCGGGCCAAAGCCCTCAAGGAGCCCAGCCAGGACCGCGCCACGATGCACTTCTCGCACCTCAAGGGCATCAAGAGCCGGCCAGGCCAACAGCACTCGGCCGTGTCGGCGCTGAGCCGCGTACGAAGCAGCAACTCCCACGGCTCCTTCAAGCCGTCGTTCCAGAACGTCACCGCCCTCACCGATGCCTCGACGCAGTACGCCATCCAGTGCGGCTGGGACGGCGTCCCCGTCTGGCTGCTGTTCGACACGGGCAGCTCCGACACGTGGGCGACCAAGACGGGCTTCAAGTGCGCGGACCTGGGCGGCGATGCCCACAGCGAGGCCGCCTGCGGCTTCTCCAAGCCCTACATCGACGGCTTCGCCCACGGCCAGATCGACGAGCTGCACTTCTACCTCAAGTACGGCTCGGGCGAGCGCATCTCCGGCCCGATGGGCTACAGCGACATCTCCTGCGGCGGCGTCTCCGTGTCCAAGCAGCAGGTCGGGCTGGCCAACAGCACCTACTGGCACGGCAACAATGCCACCGTCGGCATCCTTGGCCTTGCCTATCCCGCCATCACCAGCGCCTACTACGGCGACGTCGGCGACGAAGCGCCCTGGAACGCAATGAGCTACACGCCCTTTTTGACCAGCGCCATCAGCCAGGGGAGCATCGATCCCGTCTTCAGCGTTGCGCTGGTCAAGAACTCGACCGACGGCGTCATTGCCTGGGGGGGCTTGCCGCCGATGGACTGGCAGTTTAGGGGCTTTGCAAAGACGGATCTGATTGTGGTGAGTTGACGTCGAAATTCCCTTCCACGACGGTGTTATGGTGTGAAACTGAAAGACTGACGGGTTTTGGGGGGGATGCAGGCAAATCTCATCGGACAGCCTGAGACTGCGTGGAAGTACTCGTTCTACACGATTGTGCCCGACGGCATGAAATGGGGCCAGACGACGGACATGACCAAGTATCCGTACATTGTCGACACGGGCACGACGATGCTCTACCTCCCGCCTCGTGAGTCCCATCCCTGCCAGAGCTTGAGAGCAGCTACTGTCCAAGATACTGACACAGCGTGTGTGCACCAGCTCTCGCCGAAGCCATCGCCAACTCGTTCCAGCCGCCCGCCGTGTATCTGTACCAATGGGGCACCTACTTCGTGCAGTGCGACGCCATCCCGCCGCACTTCGCCGTGCTCATCTCGGGCGTCGAGTTCTGGATCAACCCGGCCGACCTCATCTACCAGGACCTCGTCGACCCGCTGACGGGCTACTGCGCCATCGGCATTGCCAGCGGCGGGCCCGGGCCGTATATCCTGGGCGATGTGTTTCTGCAAAACGTCGTGGCCGTGTTTGACGTGGGAGCGGCCGAGATGCGCTTCTACGGGAGGAAGTGAGGCTCTATGTATTGTTGTTGTGACGGGATTTTTTTTTTTCTTCGGTGTGGTCTGGTTGACGGCATGTTGGAAGAGGCTGTTGCTCTGTTTCTTTCTGCTCCTAATAATCGGTTGCCTTTAATTCAAGATTTAATTTCTGGTGGACAATGTTTCTTCCTCTCCCACTTCTTCCGGCTGCTTCTTCTCCTTGTTTCGATGCATTCTTGCACAGTTGATTTGACCAAATACGTCAGTGTCTTACCGCAGCATCAATAACGTGAAACAAATAGCAATGCAGCGGAATGCAGTGGTTGCTCAAAGGGGGCAACACGATGCGACCAGGCTTATCACCGTTTCCCTGGACTAATAACACCGCGCACTCGTAGCCCCAATCCAAAGCCCAAAGCCAATCCACCCCCCCAATCTGTCATTATCAGGCTCTTGCGTGCTTTTGTCCAATTGCAAAGGGGGAAAAAATTGCTGGCCAGTTTCTCCCTGCTTCTTCCCAACGGTAATCAACGAGGCATACGTTTTTCTCCTCTTCTTTTCACCTCTCCCAAGGCTTCAGCCCAATCTCGCGGGTAACACGGGCGACGAGGAGACGCGGCATTTCCCATCTGCGGTCATCGGGCGACGGCAGACCATGAGAGGCGTTGCTGCTGGGCCGCCGACGGCGGTGAAATCGCCCTCGGGGCGGACGAGGGCGAATACGTGGAGTTTCAGCAAGGTGAGATGAGCGCAACAATCTATTTTGTCCGTGTCCTTTGTCGCTGCCATTCATGTGTTGCCTGCTTTCGGTGCAGCGTCACCCGACAGCCAATGTCTGGGCCTGTCTACTCTTTTTACTGTCTACCAGCACGGGCTCCGATGTGCGGACGTCAATGGACGGCTGCCAGTCAAGTGACTGCGAGCGAGCGAGCAATAAACAAGTTGGAGGGCCACGGCGAGAGAGTGGCTGCAGTTGCAGTTGCAGATGCAGATGCAGATGCAGGCGCAGATGCAGACACAGACGCAGGCGGTGAGGGCAAAGCTGGCTCAACCCACGGTTCCACGTTGTATTGCATCAGCAAGGCATTGCAGACGAGCAGCCGGATTCACGCAGCAGGAGAAGATTCGGAGAGAGAGGGCAGTCATTCGGAGAGCGAAACCCTGGCGGCCGGCAATGCTTCAACCGGCTAAGATTGCTGTTCGAGTTGCCGACGCAGTTGCGCTCAGGCCATTGCAACATACGAGATGAGCACCCGGTCCCATGATTGCCTTTTTCTTTTCTTTTTTCTTTTTTCTGCATCGTCGGATAGCCTCGGGTGAATGGCAAAAGAAAAAAAAAAGAAAAGAAAACGAAAAAGGAACAAGCAGCGGCCTTGTCTCGGCTATGAGGGTGTTCCTGCAGAGGCGACCATTGCCGTTGGCCACGATGCCCGAAAAAGGCAATCATGGGGACAGCCCCGAGGTGGAGAGATGATTATACTGCTACAGTACAGTATGATGGGCGATGCGATCGAAGCCGCAACTATCGGACCGCTGCCATTGGGCCGTGCCCGAGATGGCGAGACGGACGCGCAAATCGTTCGACGCAGAGGAGAAAGGAAAAACTCGACAGTGGCCGTGATTCGCTTCATTTCAGCGGCGGTCACCTGGCCACGAAAACGAGGCGCGAATCGGAATCGAAATGGAGTGTCGGCCGGGACGATTCGGGCACCAGCGGTAGGGCGCTGTCAGGGGCTTCCAGCCTGTCGCCCAGGTGCTCAGCCCCCCCTAACTGCCCAGCTCCAGGGCATCTTCCCGCCGTGAGCCGCCGGCTTGAACCTCCAAATTCCCCAGAGCGGCCCCCTCCCCCACTGCGAGTCGCCCGGAACAGGGGGCGAAGAGCCGCCAGGCAAAACCAACCACGCAATATGGAGTAATCGTAATTACTTCGCACTCCGTGTTATAAGCACGAGGCATCACGGGGTCATTGGATGGAATTGGAAGGGGATTCCAGGGGGGGTGACCGGTGTACAGAACAGGAACAAGCAAAAGAGAGCAAAGCACAGCAAAACATCAGTTGAGCACAGCAGTTGAGCACAGCAGACGACAAGCAATGCGGGGTGTATCCGTTTGCTGGTAAAAGCCGTGGCAAGCAGGGAAAAGAAAAAAAGAAGAAACATTGAAGAAAAAACATGAGACAGGTGACCCTTTTCCAGCCCCTGTTCTCGTCTGCTTCTTCCTTCTTCTTCTTTTCCATTTCCATTCCTTCTTAATTCGGCTCTGTCTTGACATCGGCATCAGTGCGCCAGCTGCCCTCGTGCTCGCTCTTGCCGAAACTGGGCTGGTTGTCGTCGCTGCCCTTTGCTCCTTCCCCCCGGCTGCCAGTTTTCCTTTATTAGCTGCTGCCACCACTCACACACACCCGCAAGCCGTCGGCTCTTTCTTCCTATTCCTGTTCCTGTTCCTGTTCCTGCTCTGATTGACAGGACAAAAGGAAGTCAGGGCCGTTTTCTGCTTGGCAGCAACTACCTTACATCAATACCTTGCCTTTCTTGGAAGTAGGACCTGCCGCTGCCACTGCCTCTCCGGGCATCTGGGTGTTTATTAGGCAACCCAACGTGGTGCGCACTTGCTCGATCCGATTCGATTCGGGTACCTTGCGATCTGGGGTATCTTCCAGGTGTGTTCTTGTATCTGCCAGTCACGAGCAGCCACCACCACCATCGTTTGGTACTAGGCAATACTTCTGGGTGCCGACATTCAGTACCCGAGTACCTGTGGCTTCTTTTTTTCTTCTCTGCATCATCATCATCGTCTTCTTCTTCTCCTCTTCTTCCTTTTCCGCAACCACCTCCGCAAATCGGCATCAGAGAGCATCTCCAAGCTTTTTGTTTATTTGTTTTCCGCCTCCTCCTCCTTCACGAAAACAATCGGCAGAATCCCGTCCTCCCTATTTCCCGCCTCCAATCACAGTCGCCGTCATCCTGCTTTCGCTGCGGTGCTACCCGCCCTGCAGCAATTTTTCCCGCTGCTTGTAAGCTTGTCTGGCTGCAGGCTTGCCTCGGTTGTGGGTTTTTTGTCGACCACTGAGGCTTAGTGCCCATCAGCCACTAAAGCGGCTTGACGTCGATTCAACCTGCGACTGGGACCCTCTTGAGCGGCCTCACTCCCACACCCTCACGCGGGCACTCTTGAATCGACACCCCTTCACGCACTCGCCATTGCAGGGCTCTTCGTCACGCTCTGCTCGATTAGCCGTCGTCTCTCGCTCGTTGATTGAACCTGCTCTCAACTTCTTCAGCCACCCTCACGCAACCCACGCCTGACATCATCTGTGCTGCTCGGCTCTCTGCCGGCCTTATCCATCAGCTGAACTCGCCTTCGCCTTCGCTCTCAAGAGGGATCCGAGGGCCAGATCGTCCTCTACTATTGCCCTGGTTGCCATTGCCGCCGCTACTACTGCCGCTACTGCTGCCGCTACTGCTGCCTCGTGTACTCCTGCTTCGCCCTCATATGTATCAGCCGTCTCGCCGGATGCCTCTGCTATCACACCCTAAACACCGTATTAGCATACTTGATTTTGCCAAACAGCCGCTGCAACATCGCCCGGCTACATCATCTTGACAATGCCGTCCAAAACTAACAATGGTGTGGGGGTTCAGGTCGAGGATACAAAGATATGTGTTGTCATGGTTGGTCTCCCGGCCCGCGGGAAGAGCTACATTGCCCAGCTAGGTATGTTTTATTTTCAAAAAAATCATCTTCCCTCGTCATTGGGCCAGAGTCATTCCCTGCTTCCGAGATATTCCTATGCAGCACATGCGTCCCGCCCTATGCATGTCTCCAACTGTCTATCCTTTGGCCATTTCTTCCCCTCTCCCCCTAGCGTCCAAAGTGCCTGATTTCCTCCAATTTCTCACGCCACTTCACATGAAACTGCTTTGAAATCTGGCTAACTGTATTCTTCCTCTGCTTGTCTGGATACACAGCCCAAAGATACCTGCA
The DNA here is from genome assembly GCA_010015515.1 of Trichoderma sp. TW21990_1. Taxonomy (NCBI): domain Eukaryota; kingdom Fungi; phylum Ascomycota; class Sordariomycetes; order Hypocreales; family Hypocreaceae; genus Trichoderma; species Trichoderma sp. TW21990_1. The sequence continues at coordinate 146,738 of WXUD01000012.1, read as the reverse complement.
ATGGCTGTCGATTCCGGCAGCGACCTTCAATGTCGGCAATTATCGGCGCAATGACGCTCCACAGCCGACTGCCGACTTCTTTGATTTTAACAATCCCGAAGGAGAGCGGATGCGCCGTGCGGCTGCCGACGCCGCCGTTGCTGACATGCTTGCCTGGTTCCGCACCGGCGGCGTTGTCGGCATCCTTGATGCGACCAATTCCACAAAGGAACGCCGCAAATGGGTCATGGACATGTGCACCGCTCACGGCATCGAGGTGCTCTTTGTCGAGAGCAAATGCGACGATGAAGAGGTCATCATGGCCAATATCCGTGACGTCAAGCTAACAAGCCCCGACTATCGCGGCCAAGACCCCGAGGCCGCAGCCCAAGACTTTCGCAACCGCATCAGCAACTACGAAAAGGTTTACAAAACGATCAACGAGGACAATGACGAGGACAACTACACTTACCTGAAGCTGATGAACGTCGGCAAGCAAGTCATCATTAACCGCATTCAAGACTATCTTCAAAGTCGCATCGTCTACTACCTCATGAATCTGCATATCCGGCCACGATCAGTCTGGCTGTCAAGGGTAAGCAATCATCCCAGGCTATGTAACACAGCGCGTCTGTTGTTTTCGTCTTACTGATTGCCTTCCTTTATAACTTGTAGCACGGCGAATCTATATATAACCTGAGTGGACGCATTGGTGGCGACATGCTGCTGTCTCCCCGAGGCGAGCTGTATGCCAAGAAGCTACCGGAGCTGGTGCGAGAGTCTGTCGGGGTACGTTTTATACCCCTTCCTGGTTGCGATTAATCTTTTGCAATGTGAAGCCTCGTATTCGCCCGTTGGCAAATAAGAAATATGTGCGTGTTGCAGGACCAGTGCTGACAATGACCAATTAGGATGACCGCCCTCTGACGGTGTGGACGTCGACGTTGAAACGTACCATTGCCACAGCCAGGTTCCTCCCGCAGCACTACAACCAACTCCAGTGGAAAGCGCTGGATGAATTGGACTCGGGCGTGTGCGACGGTCTGACGTACCAGGAAATCAAGGACCGCTACCCCGAAGACTTTGCAGCCCGTGATGAGGACAAGTACAACTACCGATACCGCGGTGGCGAGTCCTACCGCGACGTGGTGATCCGTCTGGAGCCCATCATAATGGAATTGGAACGTAGCGAGGACATTCTCATTGTGACGCACCAGGCAGTTTTGCGCTGCATCTATGCATACTTTATGAAAAAGGACCAGGCCAAGAGTCCCTGGATGAACGTGCCGCTCCACACATTGATCAAGCTCACGCCAAGGGCGTATGGTACGGAGGAGATCCGATATGAAGCTCACATTCCTGCTGTCAGCACTTGGCGAGGAAAGGGAAGCACTGCTAAGCACGAGAATCCCACTCCTGAGAGCCTTTGAGCAGTCGCGAGATGAGAGCTATGGAAAGGAAAGGAACAATGGACAGGATGACGATATATTGGAAGTATTTAAGTTGACCCTCAACCGAGAGCATATGGAGTTTTGGGAGAGACCAAGGGTCAGAACTGCCGACCAGCGGCACAAAAGGGCTAGTACACCATCTTATTTACGCTTGTACTCTTGTGGTTATTGGATTGGAAACGGTGTGCATTGTACACTACACGGAATGCATTGTCATCGGCCAAGGATTACGGAGTGAGTTTATGATTTGCTTGACTGGAAATAAAATGCAATAATCTATCAGATGCTCTTTTTTATCTTGCTATTCGGGACATGTAAGATGCAGTTTTTCTTTGCCTAAGATTCCAATCATGGGAAAACAAGGAAACGATTGTTGTATTGTTTGCGGCGGATATATGGGCATACCTGATTCACTGCCGGCTCCAGCTGCTGTAAATCACTGTCAAGAGAAACCGTTGTCTAGCAGAAGACAATCATTGATAGTTGCGAAGAATTTATCAATAGCCGTTTCCCTCTCATTTCCCCCCCATCGAGAAAGCTTCATCCTTCTCGTTTCTCGGTTTCTCATTCTACATCAAAGATATTCAAGTACTAGTCGTTGAATGAGCCGGCGATGGCATTTTACCAATACATTTCCATTCCTAGCATTGCGGCCCAGATGCCTCGACCGGTGCAACATCCCGTCTTTCAGCAGCCCGTGATGGTTTCCATGTCACCGCCGCCGCAGTTCCTAGCAGTACAACTACAACAACAGCAACAGCAACTACCACAAGTCCAACCCGTTATCCCCCTGACGATGGTTCTCTCTCTCTCTCCTCTTCTTCCAATCGTCGCCTTGCCCACGCCGATTTCTCTCCCGCTCACAACATGGTCGATCCTCCCACCGGGCGCTCCAGCAGCCGCGATCCCCCCCGGCGGCGTCTTCAAAGTCATCTTCTTCAACCACCCCCCCAGTGAGTCCAACCACCGCTGGTGCGGCACCCAAGCCCCCTGGGAGACCATCATCCCCAGCCGCGACGGGCTCCTCGCGGCGATTGCGGCCTGGGCTCGGATCCACGGGCTGACGGTTCGGCATTCCGGCGGCAGGATCGACGCCGCCAGGGCGAAGATGTACGTGATGCCGAGGGCGAGGGCGGGCTCCGGCGCGGACGGCGGGGTGTGCGGGATCCGGGTCGTGCCCGGGGAGGGGCTGATGCTGCCGGCCGAGGTTGTCCGGGCGGTGCGGCTGGATGTCGATGAGGCGCTTTGGGGGGAGGCGGTGGCGGAGGTGAGGAGGGAGGGCTATGAGGCGGTTGTTGCGGTTGACATGAGCGTGAGTGCTCCCAGTGGTGGTGGTGATGGTGATGGTGATGCGGCTACGACGACAACTCCGGAGACAGCTCCAGCTCCAGCTGTGGCAGCATCTACAGATGCAGATGCAGATGCAGACGCAGACGCAAACGCAAACGCAGACTGACAAGCTACAACATCACCAGCATCGTCATCACTATCACAGCTACTTCCAAAGAGGCACCATCTTTCACAAGAGCATCCAAGAAGGCGTCACGGCACGGCAAATGTAACAGTTCAAAAACACTTTGATAATAACAGTAAATCAGTATGTGCGACTAAATCACCGTCCAGCGTAGACCAAAAGCAATAATAATAAGAGAATCCCCCAATATACCCATAAACAAGATAGGGAAAAAAAGAAAAATTCACCCCTAGTACACCCTGTATTCCAAACAACCTTTTTTTTTTTTGTCTTCTCCTTTTCGAAAAAAAAAAAAAGAAAGAAATAGAGAAAGGAAACATACCCATCTTGCTTATATATCGAAATACATCCGACTGCAGGACGGAACTCCTAAACGCCAAGAAATAAAAAAGAGGGGGAAAAGGGAAGAAGAGCGAAAGAACAAGGAAGTAGGGGGAACAAGTTTTCCGCCAAACAACCAAGAGAAATAAAAAAGAAAAAAAGGTGACAGCGACTTCCCACAGCTCTCTTTCTATCGCCCTTTTTGTTGCTTCGTCTTCCTTACAGCAGCTCTCTCTGATCGTGCCGTTGGGAGAAACAAAGTATTCTGTCCTGACTGGCCATAGGAGTAGTGCTTTATGCCGTGCCGGCCTCATACTGAGGCGTACACTGCTTGCAAACAGTAACGGTGATAGAAGGGATCTCCTGGTAGAAACTTTTTTTTTTTTTAAAAAAAAAAAAATAGAAAATGGCCAGGAAAGAGAGAAAGAAATCAAGCGAGGCGCAGTAAAAGCAAAAACCACCAGGCAGGTCGAGTCTTCCGAGATAAAATTTATCGTACACGAGTAAACTCCGTTACCCAAATTATAAGAGCCCATCCTCCTTTTCTCGCCCGTCAGCGCCAACACAACTCTAATGTTTCCTTCGCTAAACTGTCGCACAACGTTGCAAGACCCAAAACGCGTCATCTCATGGCGTCTACCTCCGTATATATCGTCATGTAGAGAGCAGATCATGGTTGGAAAAGGAAAAGAGCACTGGGTCTTTCCGAGGCCGTGTGAATCAACAATGCTTCCCACTCAGCGTGTCCAACTGCTCTCCGGGTCTTGTTCATTGCCAACATACGCACACACCAACCGCTGGGTATCAATCCACCGACACAAAGGACGTGCGGGAAGCACGGCGTTTTCAAACGGCCACCAAGACACGCATACTGCCAGAGAGACCAGTACGCCGTCCCAGTTTCTTTCTTGTAAAACATAGCTTTTTCCAACTTGCCTAATATCAATCAAGAAAGGCCAACATAAAACGGCATAAAAATAAATAAAAATAAAAAAAAAGGATTCAAGCAAGAGACGCCACCGTGCTGCATGATGATTAGGAGGGACATGAAAAAAAAATGGACGTGATCCGCAATACGGCATCGTGCGAACCGTAGACAAGGAAAGATATCCAACAACGTAAATCGTGCATTGCCGCACCTCAAGTTGTGCTGCCTTTAAGGCGCTTAGTCATTCGAGGAGTTTGCGGCTTGCCCCTGTTCTGCATCCCGTTCACTTGGCCAGAACCCGATGTGGCGGATTCATCTTCGACCTTGACGGTAGACGGACGGCGACGCTTGTTGGAAGCCGGTGATGTGTTCGCACTCGGCCCGCTTGAACTGGTCCCCTGCTGGCTTGGCTGGAGCTGCATGCCCGGTGCTTGGCCCGGCGCAGGGCTACCAATGTGAGGCGATCCAGGCAGGTTCATGTGCGCTGCTGCAGGGCTGGCTCCCATTGGGAACTGCCCAAAGCTAGGCGTCCTTGGCCCTTGTACCATGGCCTGACCATTCATTATCGGTGTTGCGCTGTTGATCTGGGTTGCTACATATTGCTCGAGAGCACCGTAGGGGCTGAGGCCAGGATTGGAGTGGTAGAATCCAAACAAAGGATTCATCTGGCCCATCACTTCTACAATCTACACCAGTTAGTTAGCTTCGGCCCTTCTCCCTCACCCGCAACCCGCATTCACATACCTCGAGGAACTGATGCACAGCTTCTGTGACTCCCTTGCTGTTTACTGCCGAGTCTGGTAGATCAACAAGAACTCCGGGCGGTTCCTTCTGAGGAGACTTGAGCAAGCGGCCTTTTCCCTTTTTCGACATTTCTGGCGACTGCTTGCCGTCCATGGTATTTAAGCTGCGCCACTCCTTATACCATTCATGTGCCGGCTTTGCAGCTTCGATCACGTGTTTCCGGGAGACGTATTCTTCATGTCTCGTGGTGAGGAATTCGAATAATTCGATCTTCTGTTCAGCATCAAATTGAGCGCGCAGTGTACCCGTAGCCACGAGCTGAAGCCAGAGTTAGCAATCCGAGCAAATAACACAGACAAGGCCGCTTGGCCATTCGCAGGATGAGAACATACATGTGATCCCGTCTCATACCAGTAGACGAAACTAGCCCTGGGGTTCTCAATGCAGTAGCAGTCCCCAGGCAGCGGCTTGTCAATGCTGCCGCTGTCGAGGATAAGCTGCATACTCTTGACGCCACTGCTGTAATTGGTGTGGAAGAAGCGAGCAATCGCTGGGTAGGCAATTTCATATTGCTTATCTGGTGTGTCCTCGGACTCGCCAACGTGTAATGAAAATCGGAAGACGCCGTTGGGTGATGAGAAGAATTGGGCCACAAATCTATTCCAATATGACAGGTCGTCTTTGCTTTTTGCTCCCTAAACGATCGTGTGTCAGCAGTCAAAAAATCGGTTTCAAGCGTTTCGGAGAGATCCTACTGGAAAGCCGCTTAGGCGCTCGCCAAACTGCATCAATTTCAAAAGGCACCGGGTCCTCATCCCATCCCTCAGCTGCTGCTGCTGTATCATGGAATTCGCCATGAGCTGTTGGGTGGCAGCAGCGGCCATCTGAGCTTGGTTCGGTGCTTGAGCTTGCCCAGGCTGAGACTGGCCCGGTGGCATCTGGTTTGCGTGGACGGGTGTTGGTGCGGGTGTCTGAGATGGTGTCTGCTGTCCTGACGGGGCTGGTGTACCAGCCTGTGAGGTTTGCTGCGGCGTTGGTTGTGACTGGGGACCAGGCTGCTGCTGCGGTTGAGGTTGAGGTTGGCCAGGCGGCTGCTGAGCCTGCTGTTGCTGCGCACCCATCTGAGTCTGAGCGGCGGCGGCCATCGGGTTCTGCTGTGGCATGCCCGGCATAGGCTGTGTATTCATTGCCATGTGTTGTGCCGGGTTGTGACCGGCAGACATTTGCTGATTGTGTGCCGCTTGCTGCTGCGCCTGCTGTTGCGCCTGCTGGGCGGCCTGCTGCTGCGCTGCTTGTTGCTGCGCTGCATGTTGTTGAAGAGCCAGCTGTTGAGCCATGATCGCCTGAGGAGTGTGCCCCTAGAATGAGATATGCGAGTAAGCGTCTTGGTCCTGCTACCATTGTTAAAAGCACGCATGGAAGAAACTCACGCCTACATGACCCAACCCGGCGGCGGCAGCATTCCGTTGTCTAAGTTGATGAATCTGCTGAGGGCTGAGCTGCATGCCCATAGGCATGCCGTTAACTCCAGCAGCACCCATATTCTGAAACTGCTGGGCGAATATGGCTTGCCGCTGTTGCTGATGGAGAAGTTGTTGCTGTCGGAGGGCGGCCATTTGCGCGCTCGGGTTATTCATGCCGACTATGTTGACGCCCACGTTAGTTGCACGAAGTCTATCTAGGCTCCCCTTCCCCGTCACTTACACTGCTGTTGCAAATGCTGCTGCTGGAACATTTGCTGTTGTTGCGCAGGACTCAGCTGATGCACCGCGTGCGGGCCGGGACTGGCACCGGGCGGCATAGCGCCCATCAGAGCAGGATTGACCGGGCCTCCTGGGCCGGAGACGGCGATGTGGCCGCCGGCGAACTGGTGAGGCATTCCGGCAGGCGCGCCTTGCTGACCTGCGTTGGGAGGCATGCCAGGACCGCCCATGGGATGCCCTGCGACTCCCGGATGTCCCATGGTAGGGTGCCCCGCGAAGTTGGGGCCCATACTTGTAGCCATCATCTCTGGTTGAGTCGGCTATCCACAGCGTGGATATCGACAAGCGCCCGTAGACACTATCGCGGGAGCATACGATGGAGGGCTGCGAGAGGTTGCGCGCGCCGTCGATGTATCGAAGGGCCGCCTGACGATTGTTGTCGATCGAGGTCGCTCTGCTGTCGTCTCCTTCTGTTCTTCTTTCGAAGTTCGCGTCGCGGCAACAAGAAAGCGTGGATTACGGGGTAGCAGGCGGTGGAGACGGTTGCACCGTACCCAGGGCGTGCGAAAAAAAAATTGGGAGGGGAGGAATATCGATCGAGGGCGCAGATCCGTGTCGGGGAAAAAAAACGAATCTATGGCGAGAAGAAGCGACGAGGCGTGCAGTGGCGACGATGCATCGGCAGCAGTTAATGCGGTCCGATGGGTAGTTGGTGGTGCGATGCGTGATACCACACCAGCCCGACTCAAGACAGCTGCGACGGGTGACAAATAACAGGTCTAGCGGCTGAGTGGGCAGCAGGCAGGGGAATAAGCCCAAAGGAGAAGTGACTTTTGTTTGGGGATGGCAGAAGATCGGGGAGCTGTAAGCAGAGGAAAGCGAGGAAAGCGAGAGAGAAGAGGCTGGCAGCTGGGACGCGATGCAGGGCGCGAAGACAAGAAAATATCTCCCCGACCGATCTCAACGGGATTCTGCAGAGCCAGCTTCAGCCTAGCCAGAAGGCAACCGACCCAACCGGAGTGTTTGGCCCAAAGGCGTCAATGGAAAAGTGCCCAGCGCGACTCCCAGCACTGTCCCCCACAGGAACGGGGATGAGGCAAAGGGACGGGACGAGGAGCAAAGGGCGGCAAAGGGCAGCAAAGGGCAGCGAAGCGGAATCCAGAGACAGACGGGCAGAATCAGGATCAGAACCAGAACCAGAACCAGGCCGTCTGGCGAGACGAGAGACGTCGCAGTGCAGGCAAGGCGTCGATAATGCCTGCGGGAGCGAGACGGCGTTGGATCTTTGCTGCGTGGGTATGAGTGGGTGGCCGCGAGTGACCAGGGGAGAGAGAAGAGTCCAGTCCAGGGGACGGTGGTGGGGAATATGCAACTATCCCGTGCGCGAGCCCCGCTTCTGACGATGGCAATCAAAGGACAGCGATACAGCGAGAGAGGCGTGTTTTTAGGCACCTGCAGTGTTTTTTTGTTTTTTTTTTTTTTTTTTTTTTTGGCAGTGCAATGCAGTGCAGTGCAGTGCAGACCTGGCTTGGCCTCTGCGCGGGTGTCTACTATTGAAAAATTAAAATTTAAAAAAGAATTTTTTTAAAAAAAAAATTAAAAAAATAAAATAAAATAAAAATTTAACAACTATAGTTCCGTGCATTGTGAAAGACCAATTCTACCATGCATGCCGTTTTCTATATGGATAGCAATTCCCGTCACTTCCAGTTCTTATTACTATCAACTTGATGTACCTTGACTGCCATCGGCTCTACCGCCGCTGCTTCTGCGTATACTATAGGCTGCTTGATTTGGCCGACATCATTTGCCGAAACCCAAACGTCTTTAACTCTTCCAACTGAGTCATCAAAATCGTAAATACAAACTCCTCTAGATTTCACTCCTGTGCATGCCGTATCATCTGTATATAATCCTGACGCTCCAAGTTCTGGATTACCACGGGAGCATAACCACGGCGTATCATATAATCTTACATCATAAGTCTAGACACTCGACTATTGCCATTAAATGAAGAATAGATAAGCAAGAAATATACAGTTAATTCATAAGCGATAATAAAAGGATGGAGGTGTTTCTCGTAAGTAACCTTATCTCGCCATTAAAAAAAGCGTTACATGCATGCTGGGACTTTGCTGGGATGTAGAAAGATGGCAAGAGGATTATTCTTTACCTGAATTAGTGCTGGTCGGTAGCCTCTAAGGGGTACTCCTCCTCCCTATTTAGAATTATAGAGAAGCTTGCTATTTATATCCTTAAGAACTACTGCCGAAGATAGCAGATTTCGTCTTCAGAAGGCCCAGCGGCGTTGGGATTGCGTAAAGGGGTTTCTGTAACCCAGTGAGATGCCACGGTACGATTGCGTAGTTCTGCTAGATGGACAGCATTTGCTTAAGGAATAGAAAATAGACGTCTGGGAGTGGCATTTGAGAGAGGTGGCGGGCAGATATACTAAGATCAGCAACGGCATCTTTCAGGTGCTCGTCCATCACGATGCTAGCTCTAAGCTCAAGTTTGTTATCCTCAATTACGATGGATTGGTGTTCATATTCCGCAATAAGGCTGCGACTAGTACCACTTTTGGGGAGTTTCATACACTCTCTCCAATCGTCAATCCCCTTGAGAATATCGGCGTGCATCTACGTCTATTTAGTAGTTAGCATCTAATAGTCTTAACCATGGGTGGGCGCTCACTATTTCCAGGCTGGAAATAATCTTGCCAGACTCTGCCAGAGCTCTATACTCGGGCGACCCCTTGGCCAGCTTCTCAAATAGCGCGTAGACTTTTCGTAGGATCTCATTGCGCTCGTAATTCGTGCTGAAGCTGGCGATGCGCTGGACGCCAGGCTGGATGCGGTTTAGGCGGCCACAGAGGCCATGATTTGCGGCTGCTGGTGTTGTTTGGAGACCAGGGTGGATGGGTTTGCATGATGGGTCGGCACTTTTCCAGTGCACGTGCTCTAAATTCTGCTTACCTATCTCTACTGATAGGTGGCTACGGAGTACTACTATGTACGTATGTGCTGTATTGATTCGGCTGCTCGTTGTAGCGCGCTTCATTGGCATCGCTACCTCTCTACCGAGGCACACGACGCGCTAGCATCACCGCCAATGCCGCCGTATGCCTATAGGCGAGCCTCTTGTACCTCTAGTATCTCTTTCCTGCATGTCCGACAGACGCCAGACGGAATACCTGGTACCTGGCAGCATCGTCCGCGCCACTACCCGAAATCGTGCTTCTCAAATCTGACACCTCGCCTTCGGACGGCAAGGACAAAGACAAGGCAAGTCTATGTGCGAGATTCAGGCACCAACATATCCCCCCAACACAGCCTGCTGCGCTGCATCTCAACAATTATCCGCAGATATGCAGCTACATAGCACATACCTGTTATCTCGCAACAGCGCCGCATTCAGCCTTCGAACTCGGTTTTTCCGGTCACAGGTACCTAAGGTAGGTAGTACACAATCCGAGGCGCCATTTTCGGCTGCCGCCGCTAATGCCTTAAGCGGGCGGCACAAGTCACGTGAAGTTTTCACAGTGCCACAAGCGAGGAAAATTTTGCTAGCACTGTTTGTGAATATCTTCTTCCGCCTGCGAGTTTCCGACGGACCTTTTTTTCCTTCTTAACTTTTCTGGCCGCTTGCAAACTCTGCACCCTGGCCGCTCGGCTGCCTTTCCGATGCAAACGAATGATTCGGGGAGTGTGATTCTTGGCTCCCGATGATTTCTGGAGAATTTCGGAAAGGCCGCGCGTTTGGCTAGGAGGATCTGCTTGGAGATTTTGCGTTTTGCAAACGCGGTCTTGGCTTATGGTAAGTTTCGCGACACTTTTTTTTTTTGCCCTCGCACAGGAAAATTTTTTCCTCTTTTTCCCGCTTCCCCTTTTCATGATGACACTTATTAAACGTCTTCTTTTCCCAACCGAATCGACCATGAAGAAGTTTTGACTGCTCGGATCCTCAGGGTCTGTTACTTGCCAGTATACTTTGTCTGACCTTCACACTTTTTTTCTTCTCGCTGCAGAACTTGTTTCCTGCTTGACCAGCTATGCTAACGCTATAGCAACAGATTTCTAGATACATGGCCAGTTGCTATCCCATTTTGATTCACGATTAACCCTGCAGCCACGACGCATCTTCCTGATCATCATATGGTGAGTCTCTTTTCAATACATATCACAGTGTTTCAACATGTGTTTTTCATGATGAAATTTCCATCACTATTCGCAGTTTCCACTCGAGTTCCGATGAGCCTTTTTCTGGAACAGATGAGGGTTATCACTTCCTTGGATGTCTGATCAAACACATATCTTTTTCCCTTTTTTTTTTCCTTATCGCAATGTTGGTGCAGCACAGAGCCTCAAGCTAACATTTGCAAAGCTCAACAGGAATTCCAGAGCTTTATCTGCTCATCGTAGACATTTAATAGAGCTTCCATAAATGAAAATACACGATATTTATCCATCTACGCTGCTTTGATCCTCCTTTCTCGTCTCCCTGCCGTATCGATCCCATACCTTTGGTAGTTTCGTGATGCTGCATGAAATTGTAATCCGACTTTTTAGTGGAGCCCGATTGTGCCTGAATTTTCTCCAAGGACCCTTGATGCTTGTCCGAGATGAGAAGACGAGACCCGGCACCTTAGGCGATTTGCGGCGTAGCGCAGAATGCGTTATGTAATTGGGACTGCCGCCCTGAGGCGTTACCCTAGATGATGTAGATGTCTGCGAATGGCATGTTTATTACGTCGTCGTGAGATAATTAGTTGGAGAAGTGAGGTTTTTGCAGTATGTATATGAGTATTTAGTAATTGCATACCAATTGGGTGTTATTTAGTGGCTTGGTACATGTAATTAAGCATTGTAGATGCGCCCGTAAGTGTTTGTCAATGGAAACAACTCCAGAGAACAACCAGTGATATACACAACATGGTGGCAACTCACACAACAGTTGATCCAAGGCATCGCCCCAATAAATCATATCATTATTTCTCGACACCAGAAAAAAAATAGAAATGCAATTGATATCATACTGCTGTAATCGCATACTATCCCCACAAAGAAAAACGCCATATACACTCCCCACTATGTAAAATGGAAACCATATCACAACTCGCGAAAACACAAATAACACAAAAAGCTATACAACTCGCACCTCTTCACGAATTTCATCTCGTCGAACTCTCCCTCCGACAATTCCCATCCTGTTGCGCCCCGTCCGGCCTCTGCCCAACCAGTTGAGCTTGAGCATCTTGCATAGCTCAACCATCTTCCTGTTGCCCTCGTCGTCGACATCGCCACCCACGCCCCCGATGCTCGAGAGCACGCTCATGCACTGGAGCATCCGGCCCACCATGTCGGCCACCTGTTTCGAATCCTCGACATTCTGCTCACGGACACTGCTGAGGGCCCCCGACGGAGTGAAAGGGCGAATCAATCCATCGCTGCCCCGGCTGCCGAGACTGACGTTGCTAACAGCTCGACTGCGACTACCAGCAGAGCCGTCTCCGAGTAGGGTGGTGCTCGTGGAGTTGTATGAGCCGACCGAAGGGTCCAGAGACATGGCTGTGCCTGGACGGGCCATGGAAAAGAAGGATTCGGGGGGCGACGCGGAGAGGCTGGCTTCTAGAGGGGGTGAGGCGAGTGCCATATTTGCAAACGCCGAGGGGAGAAACTCGAGAGACAGGCGGGAGAATATCGTTTTAAGAGTATCGTACCGCGGCAGGATGACGGCGTCGCGATAGGCCGTCAGGACTAGCCGTCTGACGTCGAGAGCGGCAGCCGCTGGTAGTACCCGCGCTTCCAGTCCGGGAGAGGGAGAGGGAGCAGTGGCAACGCCGCCCCAAAAGTCGCGAGACTGTTCAGGTGTCATGATGGTTCCACAGCCTGACACCTCCAGGTCAAGGGGCAGCAAGGCCGCCTGCATATATGGCAAGATTGAAGTAAAGGTAAAGAGCCACAGCTCCACCAGAGTCGGCATGAAGCGATCATCCGGCGTTCTTCGTAGGGTCTTGTCCATTGTAGCGAAGCCCAAGGATAAGAGCTCCCTAAGGTCTTCCAGCATCTTATTCGGTGATCTCTTATGAATACACCATTGAATATGTAGGTTGACAATACGGTTGATGTCCTCAACCGGGACACGAAGGTCCTCGCCTTGGAAAATGACAAGAAGCTTTGGCTTTAGATAATGCCAGGCGTCATCCATGGATAAGTTGGCCAGCACAGATTTCCCGCTATCAATCGGGTCAAATAAACTGCTTGATTGCTGTGACATGGATGGCAAGCTGCTGCTTCCTGGCCAATCCCCAGAGACCGATTCGCTGTCCATGCGACTGTCTGATCTCTCCGCATTTTTCTTGTCCTTCTTGGCCTTTGCAAAGCTAGAAGTGGTAGGGCCTGGACTGGCGGGGACGCTGAAGTTGTAGAGGCTGTTTGGCGCATTTGGATCGGTTGGCCTGGAGTTGCTAGCAGCTGATGAGAGAGGTAAGTGGTATTCGTCCTTGAGCTTCTGTTTCTGCCTTGAAAGGAAGTGGTGCTTTTTCTCCTTCTCCTTGGTTTTTTCTTCTCCCGTCACTTCGCTTGGCCGAATTGTTGCTGACGAGGAGTTGTTGAGAGCATAAAACGACTGGCCACTGGAATCTGCGAGACTGGTTGTGCTAAAGTTGCTTCGCTGAAGAGCTGACAAAGCTGAACCAATCTTGCCCGGGCTTGGCAATGCCTTTTCCTTGGTGTCCTTGGCACTAATCTTCGAAGGCCGTGAGAACAGCTTTGCCTTTGCCTTTTCCGACTTCGAGAGAGGCTTCTCTGAAATGGTGGAAGTGGAGGCCGCAGTGGGCAGAGACGGGAATGGCTGCGGCTGCGGTGATGCGGACGGGTCCCTGGGAGAATTGCTACTAGACCGGGGGAACACAACATTGGCCGCAGCCGTAGCAGCAGCCGAAGACTGCGAGGTAGCGGTCCCAAGCCTGTCTGGATGTGCTCCTCCTTGGGCGCTAAAGGCAGATTCTCGCGGCGCACTCGCCTCCGTTAGGCTCAGCGTGGGTGGACTTATAGGGCCTTTGCTCCCACTCCCTCTCCTCGCGCCTTCGGTTTCCGGGGCTGTCTGGGAGCGCTGCCGCGACTGGAGGATATTTTGATGAGACATGACGGCCGCCTGCGCAGCAATCTGACTGGCTGACAGTCCCCCAGCCGCTGAGGCCGCGGCCTGGCCGTTGTGGTTCATTCCGACTTGTGATAGGTTGGAGATGGTTGTCGATGGCAATGATGGCTCAAACATGCCCTGCGTGGCGGCGTGCTTCCTCGAATGCGTCTTGAGGACGGGCGACGAGGCTCCCTGAGCTGCGGTTCGAGGTGCGGCTGGGCGAGGATACGTCTGCTGGATGCTGGCGTTGCTCGAGTTGGCATGGCTGGTGGCAAACTGTTGATATATCGGCGTGGAAGGGGGGTTTCCGCTCTGCTGCCGCGTCCTGGGCATGGCCATGATAGGCGAGCTCTCCTCGCTACTGGTGGGCGAGTCAATGCGCAGGGGGGGTGGTCGAGACGATACCGGCGTCTGGAGGTCGCTAGACGAGCGAGGCATGCTGGGCAATGGAGAGAAGCTCCCGGGAGCGCGGCCCTGGGACCGTCCCGACGCTGATGTTGAGGGCTGCATCTCGTGGAATTGCGAGGGGCTCGTTACATCTTGACTGTGCCGCAGCGATTCTGGCGTTGTGTCGGACTCGATCAAGATGCGGTTGGGCCCCGCGGGCAGAATTGCTTGCAGGCCTGTCGATGAGGGAACGAGGAGAAGCAAGGAGGATGAAGCAAGAGGCTAAAGGTCGCTGCTAATACAAGGCTGGTGGTGGAGGCTGGGGAAGGGTCAAGGTGTTGTGGCGTTTCGGCCAGTGCTAGTGTTTGTAGAGGAGCAGATCGACAATCATGCATGAAGGGTTATCGCATCACTTAGTACCTAGTAGCCCTGCACAGTGTGCATGTGCAAATGTGTGTACTAGAAAGAGTGAGATGGGCGTCTTGAAGGATGATACATATTATTTACATACCTAGGTAAACTCTGCAGCACGAGGTACAGCCAAGCATTACCTCGTAGTAGCCCAAACGCTGATACAGGCAATCTCCATGAAACACTCAAGCAAGTGTACCAGTACCAACAGGTACCTCATTCGCACCCCAACAAAGGCTGCAGGCGCAAGTACCGATGCGTGAGGCTCGGCCTTGGCCCAGCTCCGCACCCCAGGCTAAGGCGCGGCTGCTGCATGTGGGGCTCACAAACTAGCCTCAGCCCAGTATAAAAAAATCAAAAAATCCTCGTGCCCATTCCGGCTTTTGCTTCTTCTCCCCAAGCATCGCCCTCATCAACGCTGCGTTTCCATGCTACAAACGGAGAGCCTGCGCAAGCAGCCTCTCACACTTTTGCTCCTCGCATGTGGGAAATTCGGAGAAAGCTTCAAAGCAGGAGGGGACCCCCGGGTTTGCCTCCTGTGCTCGGTTCCGCGATTCATCGTGTTGTTCTCGAGTCCGCCTGTGATGGCCTGGCGTCACCCCGACGTCTGCAACAGACATCAGAAATCTCAGGCCCGGGAGGCCCTCGTGTGTATCCCTCTGCGGGGGGAAATACACGTAGGGTTTTTTATGTTTCCCGGTGCCTATGGGAAGTCGTTGCGAAGCTTGTTGCGCAAACTTGAGTGCGATATGCAGCGTTTGTTTTGCCTTTGGCAAGATGAATCACACAATTCCGATCATTCTGTTGAGGGCGATGCTTCACCTCTTTTTTTCCTCAGGTATGGCTATGATATGCGGAAACTACGCAACCCTCTCATGTTCAAGAATACTACTAATGGTTTATATCTCCTGTCGAGATTCCTAGATATCAAGCACAGCGACCGTGTACCGCCTGATTGGGTCATTGCGTGTCCCATCTGAACGGCCCATCCGTTTATGGCGATCGCAATTCTTTGACAATGGTGATGACGATACCCAATTTCAACCACCTATCGAACTGGTGGACATCAGCCCTGTAGACAATCCATCTCCCTTTCGAGGACCAGAGATCGGATGGATGACTCATACTAAGTGATTCATCTCATCCATATGTAGCCTCCCACTGCCTCGGGAAATCTCCATACAGCACTTTGCCGGAGCCGTAATATCGTAACTTGAGCCATTGTCTGGCAGTTGTCGCACCTGCAGCCAATCTACTCTCCCCATTTGTCGAACTATCGTTCAAGGGCCGCCGTCGAGGAATCCAATAGATGCAATTACCTCCCACAAATCGCACTTGCAAACCACATTACCAAACTACGATTACTCGTACCCTCTATGAAATGCTACAGCAAATCTCTTGACTAAATACCTGTCTGTATTGGCTGAGCACAAGGCTGGTAAATCTCCCTTCCACCGCCACGTGATTCCTGCCCCTCCATGAAGCTGAAGCACCAAAGCTCTCAGCAAACCCCGCCATCCCGGATGTCTTCCCTTCAACAGAGCAAACCCCAAGCAAAACTTCCAGCTTCATCCCATCTCCTTGTCACCAAAACCCCTCGCCATGGCCCAATCAGCACCCTCAAATACCGCCTTCACGGCATCCTACTCCTCCCCCACCAACGCCCCCTTCAGCATCACCGAGGCCGTCCCCTTGCCGTCCACCCTCGATGCGGCCAGCAAATCCAAATATTTCGAATCTCTACGCGCCTCCATCACTACAGCCCAAGACCAAATCAACAAAGAGCTCACCGCCCGCATGGAAGAAGATAAACCTCGCGAGGAGGCCGCCGGCGCCGTGCACGCCGTAGACGACGAAAAGGAAGAAGAACACTACGGCGAGGAAGTCCAGGAAGAGGAAGATTAAATCATTCCGAATCACTCGAGATGCTTGCAGAGACAAGATACGATTTATATATAAAACAGCGCGCCTGGGAATGTGTACAAAAGGGTATAGCCACATCATACGAACAGATAACAGCCAACCCGATTCAGCGACTCCAACGAAGATGAAGAAGAACAATCTAGCTAAGAGAATGGGGAGAGGAAAAGAAAGAAAAATTATCCGACAAGGCGAGCGTCTAAAGCCCTCTTCCCCAGGTGGGCTTTCTCAAACCATCCGCTTTGGTGCCCGTTGCTCTGCTCAAGCAACCATAATGGACCACCGTGTTGTCAGTCAGTACGGCTACCACGCTCCCGCCAATTCGCATTCCGCCGGCCAATTTCTTGTGGCACACGACGCAATGCCTCTCGTCCGTGATGATGACATGGCGGTTCCTACCGCCTTGACCTCCAGGCTTGCCGTCTCCCAGCTGTAACTCAGCGGCCACGGCGATACCCTCTGCTTTGCGCAAGCCAGCCACAATCCGAGACTCATTGACGAGGCTATTTGCGGCCCGAATTCTCCCGCGGAAATATGCTTCGAGAGAACCAACAGGAAGATCGTTGGGGATTAGCCCCAACGTTGATGTGGCGGGGAGGCGAGAGCCGTGCTTGGAAAGTAAATCTAGGGCCGGTTCGAGATTTGGTTTGTGGGGTGGAGGTGGCTGAAGATAAAGAGAAAGTAGTGTATGATATACAGATGATATAGCTTCATCCGGATCATCCGAAGGGGTTGTAGATGGGGCTTGCGATCTGTGTGCACGGTTACAATAACTAGATGAAGATTAGCTGTTACTATCATCATATTTCTTATCAGAATGTCCCGGTTACGTACTCTTCTGCCTTGACGTAGTCCTTCATTTTGAACACATAAATCTCGAGCGACTGTCTATGCTGTCCCATGTTGCTCAGCACGACGGCTTGTGCTTCGTAGAAAGCAGGATCTATATACCGTTAGATCTTCAGCGTCATCTGGTAGAAATAGATTATCTTACCGTCTTTAGGGATCAACGCAAACGCCTTTGTGAGACTGTATACTTGTCGCGATTCTCGCAGGAATTTGACAAATCTCTCTTCCAGGTCATCCCAGTCATGTCCCCTCTCGCTGTTACCCAGACTTGAAACATAGAGCTCAACGAGGCGATTATGGAAATCCGCCGTACTATCGTCGAGTTCCATGATGATGTGTTCTAGGTATTGCCTCTCAAGCTTCGTATCTAGATCCTGCAAGTAAGGCAAGACTTTCTCGCGCGGCAAAGTCTCCGCATTCTCCGTGTCGCCTATGAATATCTCCATAGCATATTCCGGATTGGCCTTTAATGTCCATTTAGCATGCTCAAGGATGAGATCGATCTCGGAGGGAGGCAGGCTCTGTAGATACTGTATAGTGCGGTCTGGGCCGTGCAAAGCCGGGGCTGCTTCATTCGGTTTTGGCGCAGCGCCAAACTTGTGTAACAGGTCCAGTGCTGATTTGTGCAATTTCTTGCCGTGGAAAAAGTCAATCAACTCCGTATATCGATTATGTTCCAACAGCTTCTCATTGACAACATCTGGATCGCAAAAGTTGGGAATGCGAAACAGAGAGCCCGCAAGCGAGGGCTGCGAGAACATGTAGGCGCGAAAGAGAGTTGTATCGACCAGGCGAAAAGTTTCGCGTAGTTTTTGCTCACGTTCCTTGTCCGACTCATCCATGGTGATCTTTAGTAGTCGGTCCTCTGCCTCTTCTGCTGAGCTAGGCTGGTCTGTTCGCGGCTTCAGTTTACCGGTGACGGGATCAATGACACGTTGGAGACGAGCGCGAGTCCCGGCGAGGTAGCTATTTAGCTCCAATACGGCCTTTGTGAGCTCTTTACCTGAAAGTGGCTTGTCCTCTGGCACTGGTGCTTCTTTGGCGTTGTCTGAATCTTCAGTCTCCCCGTCCTTTTTCGAGATAATGGAAGCGACCTCGGCTGGCTTCCTTTGCGATCCCTTGAAATACTTGGCAAATCCCCCTACAGCAGTAGGCGACTCGAGAGGCTCGTTGGCAATTTCTGGAGTATTTGATCTCGTTCCATTGATCTTTTTTGGATTTGCTTCGGTATTCTCTGGGGTTTCCTGGTAATTCTTCCACTTGGATAATTCTCCAGCGATGAGAACAGGATACATCCTCAAGACTCGTTCGGGCGGTGCATGGACATCATCTTCATTCATCAGATCCATCGACTGTCGATACTTCTTCTGCTTGAACAGGCTTTCTGCTTTCAACATCTTGACCTCTCTGAGTGTCTCTGCCTTGTTCTTCAACAGAGCGTCCTCGAGCATTTGCAATATGCTAATGGCTTCATCAAACTTGCTGCTCTCAATGAGCTCCCCGATTTGAGAGTCATAGTCTGTAGCTCCCATCTTCCACACGCAGCGGTCACTCGAGATGTGGAATCCTTTGCCAGCATGAGCCAGGCTTACTGTAGGCGGAGGGAAATGCAGCTGGGCGGCTCCAGGCAGCGTAATTGTCTGCAGGAGAGACAGAGTGTCGGGATTCCGGACCTCAAGAGAGCCTTTGGATGGAGGCTGCAGTGCAACGATATACGGGTATGAATACCCGATGGATTCAGGGGCAGACTGCCATGGTATTTGCCTCTTCTCCAGGGCCTTGCCCTCATCGTTGACAAACAGCGTATTGATATCTTTGGCAAGGAGCATTTCTCCATCAGCCAACTTGGCAGCCAGCGGCTTAGGTATGTAGTTTCCTAGACCCATGTATCCCATCCCCGCGCTGCTCACAGCTCCGAATCGGCTGCCTTGACCAGACACTCCCACCGCACCCGGGCTCACAATATCCTCGACCTGCTGTGTCATGGCATCGACGATGACATAGCCTCCATTCATGCCACAGACTATTTTCGTCGCGTTCGCCCATGTGATTGATCGGATCGACTCGGAAAGCACCACCTCGGAGACTTCGTTGCTGAGCTCGCTCTCATGCCAGCTCCACAGCAGGAGCCGCCGCTTGACAGCGACAGCCAGTCGACTGATGATCTCAGGGACACCCGTATCGGGGTCCCTGACGATGTTGGACGTGATGGCAAAGCAAGACGCATTCTTGGTTCGCGAAAGGGTCTCAATGAGGTCGTAGGACTGCAGGTCGTGGAGAGATACGTGGTAGTTGGACAGGGATATGATTGTGTTTGCCTCCTTGATGATGGCCAGCTGTTCTATCGCCCGCGTCGAGAATCGCTCCACCTCGCGCAGCAGGTCTGTCGTCTTGGCTACCGAATCCGCGGCGGCGTGGTCGCCATTCTGTGGAGGAGTCGCATTTGCGGTGTGTGGAGGCGTGGAAGAGCCATTAGCGGGCAGTTCGTTGAGGCGGTAGATGCGAAGAGCGCCGTTGTTGAGTCCGACGAGGATGCGGTCGCCTGGAGAAGCGGTTAGAAAAGGCCCGGACAGCGACAGAGCGCCTCAATGAGCAGATGTTCGTCCATACCATACGCAAGGATCGTCTCGATCTTGGACTTGTCCCGCTGTCGCAGCTCTATAATCGGACGGGCTGTAAAGGCGGAGAGCATGGCGCCGGCCAGCTCCAGGGAAAGAATGTTATCTTCTCAAGACGTGCATCAGATGGCCGTCGAGGTAATTAGAGTCTGGGCTTCTCCCTCTCTCTCTTTTCTTGGTCAACAGCTGCAGAATCTAGAATGTCGTGAAGAGAAGCCGAGGTGCCTTACGGTGCCATTTTTGCCTGAAGGAGGTGCCAGAGCTATCCCACGTCAGGTGCCGCCGCTATTATCCCAACGACGTCAATGCACATGCGCTTGGCCGAACTCCAGTAGCACCGAAGCCGCGACACAGTGCAAGTAACAACGACAAATTACTGTCTAATGATATTCTTGCCATCTATTGATGTGTTATGAAAGACGCATCGCCATCCTTTAAT
This sequence comes from Trichoderma sp. TW21990_1, assembly GCA_010015515.1. Classification (NCBI taxonomy): domain Eukaryota; kingdom Fungi; phylum Ascomycota; class Sordariomycetes; order Hypocreales; family Hypocreaceae; genus Trichoderma; species Trichoderma sp. TW21990_1. The sequence continues at coordinate 126,371 of WXUD01000012.1, read as the reverse complement.
GGATATAAATAACATTTAATTCTTGAATAATCAATTGTACATCATTTTACATTCTTGCAATGCTTGCCACAATTTCTCGCCACATACAATCCGTGCAATCCATGTAAACCAACCATATGCCGTGCAGCCAACAATGCCTACAATCAATCCAATTCTATATGCTCCGTTCGCCCATCACACATCTCTCTCACCAGTCAGTTAGTCTAAACCAGCAACTTCCATAACTCCGTATCCAAGGGTCACGACAACCACTAGGGTAATCACACTGCTTGGCACACCCCTGCTGATAAAGTGCTTCACGCTCAGGTAGCGTTCGCCGGTAGCGTCTTCCTTCATAATTGCGGCTATGCCACGTTAGCAGACGTTCTCTCGGAGGGGGGAATGGTTGTATAAACTTACTCATGTTAGGGAAACCACTGGTAGGCAGACCCATCGCAGCGCTACACATCAGGACGCCACCCATGACCAGGAGGTTAGGGTGAGGCTGGTCCATGGCCACGCCGACGTCGTACACCAAAGGAAGGAAGATGAGGGCGGCAACTGTGTGGCTGATGAAGGTGGCAATGACAAGAATCAAGGAGGAAAACACAACGAGAACACCGTACAAGCTCATGCCCTCGACTCTGTGCGAAACAATCTCAGCAAGGGTATGGAGCAAACCTGAAGATCGGACGGCTTTGCCGAGCGACAAGCCACCAGCGGCCAAGATGATGATGGTCCAGGGGAAGTTGTTGAAATCTTCTTTGGTCAAGATGCCGATGCCGAAGAAGAGTACAATAGGAATGATGGCCACGACGCCCATGTCTCCGAATACAGATTCGAGGGTATGGCTTGTGCACCACAGAATAATGGTGATAAGGGTAACTATGCTGACAAACCACTGCCCGCCGGTAAAATTCTCCTTGAGAGGTCGGATAGGTGCGATGGACGTTCCCTTGCCAGGTTGGAACGTGACCAGGAGAAGTAGCCAAATCAAGAGGATTGAAACGATGCCAACGGGGATGACAATAAAGAACCACTGAAGCCATGTCGGCTCAGGCGACATGATTCCCATGGCCACAACATTTTGCGGTGACGCAATTGGTGACAGCATACCGCCAATGTTTGAGGCAAGGGCAATTCCAATGATGACGGCCTTGGACATGTTCGAGTCCGATGGCAGAGTCCGTAGCATTGGCTATGATGGCAAGTTAGACACGTGTACTCTGGGAAGAAGAGGGTCATCACTTAAAAAGATCAATTACGTACCTCAATGATGGAGAAGCAGAGAACTGGGGCAGCAACGTTGCTGATGAGCATAGACGCAAAGGCGGCAACAAACATGTTTGCAATCAACACAGTTCTTGGTTGAGTGCCAGCTTTGCTCAAAATGAGAGTTGCAAGGCGTTTGTCGATTTTGCACTTGGACAGAGCGGCAGCAAGAGTAAAGCCACCGAGTAGGAGCATGATAACGGGAGACCACATGGAAGCAAAGATGGCCGAGGTGGCTTCTTTTGAGGTCAGGCGCTTCGGAGGCTTGTTTGGATCCTCCTCACGAACGACTCTAAGGACGACAGCCAAGAAGGGGATGAAAAGAGACGTAACAAACAGAGGGATAGTCTGCGAAGGCAATTAGTTAAAAAAAAAAAAAAAACTTGAAAATCTCGACCTGAAAGGGTGATATACCTCAGTAGCCCACATCAAACTGACAAAGACGAGAAGTGCCAGGCAGTTCTGCTGCTCAGGATTTTCTAGAATGGGCATAAACAGGAGCAGGAAGAAAGCCACCACGGAGATGACCAGGGTAAGCACAGAGCTATTTGACAACCACGATGGCAGAATAATTTTACCAATGGGTGTCTCAATTTCCGTCTCTGCCGGTCCAATCTCGTCATCGCCCTGCAGTCTCTTTGGTGCGATGCCGCCCTCTTGGCCCAGCAATGTTTGGCCGAATCTGGCAGCCTCTGCTCTTCGCTCAATACCGATGAGATCTCTCCAAACAGTATTGCGTTCCCAAACGACGTGCTCTCGGAGATGAGAGCGCAAGTCTTTCTTGGCAAGCTCCTCATCGCCGCCGAGGACAACGTCAGCGTATGCAACCTCCATCTTGGCAATATTCTCGTCGAGCAACTTTTTGGTCTCTGGCCTGAATGGGTATGCAGTATCGACATAGGTCTGCATGTAGGACGACCGCAGTTCTTTATCGAGAATCTTGTCAAACTTCTTGAGGACCTTGCTGAAACCCGTCTTGTTAAGCTGCACGTAGGACTTGAGTTCGCAAAGTTGGACATAGAGAGATATGATGCGCTTCTTCAACATGATGCCTGACGAGTATAGCGTCGAACCGAAGAGGAAAGACTGGTCACCGTAGTCGTCAATGGTGGTGCTATACCTTCTAGAACGGCCAAACTCTGAAGATGCAGTCATGTCCGGAATACTAGGCGCAGTCCGTCTCCTACCATGCTTGCTCCTGTATCTTGTGAGGCCCGTGGTTTCGTCATCGTCTGTTACGCTGTCATCGTCATCCGAGCCATTGCTACGCAGGCTAGTAGGTCGAGCGTGAGTGCTATGGGTTTCGGATTGTGTCGGGCGCAATGTGGTGGATGTTTCAAGGGACGGACCCTCTCCAACATCAAGTAGGAGTTGGGTGACTTCCTCGAGCAGCTCCCCCTCCTTGAGAGAGTAAAAGGAGCAAATTTTTTCCAGCTCTATGCCAAGAGATTTGCTAAACACGTCCTCTGGCTCCTCGGTCGATATAAGCGGTCGTGATTCAGCATCGCCGGCTCTCGCTTGATAGGCGTTCTTCTCGAGTTGGTATATCCTGAGGAGGTGATAGGGTTAGCTGATGGGCACGCTCCCGTCTTCAACTGGGAGGGGGGAATCTTACAGTTTCTTGAGATTGCTGTAGGAAATATAATGGCTGCTCCAATCAGGAACAGCGTTGAACTGGAGGCTGTGGGAGAACTTCATCTCGTCCTGTGTCTCTAGCCACTGTCGTTTCAGGGCCCTTTTCTCTTGTTGTCGTCGTCGACGGTCCTGGATGGTGTTGCGCTCCGCGATCTCTTTGTAGTCGGAGAGTTCGTACGAGTCGGCTAATTGTAGACTCCCTCCTCGCTCAATAGCACCGGTCGAGCGTGGATTGTCGTTGACAGAAGATGCGGTCAGGCCCGTAACAGGAACAGAGGAGGAGGGATCGCCCGGCCGCTCTGGGGGCTGAATGGTGACAGTTGAGTGGTGAGTGGTGAGTGGTGAGTGGTGTGTGGTGAGTGGTGTGCTGCGATATTCCGTGTGTCTGCCCCAGGCGACGGTTGCGTTCGACGGTTGCGTTCGGCGGTCTCGTGGATGCCGTGCGCTGGCTAACTGTAGAAGCACTGATCAGAGTCGTCTGCGTCGTATGTCGTATGCCAATCGAAGGATGCGATGCCCTTGTCTGGGTCTCCGTGCTTCGACTCAATCCTTGGCCTAATCCCAAATCCCAACGCGCGATTGCGGCGCTACCGGGCTCCAGAAAAAAGTGTGGCCATTAATACGTACCTTCGTACCTTATCGCAGGAGTAAATCCATGAGCCGTGAGTGGCTCAGGGGCGAAAGCCACGTTTGCGTAGCCCGGTGTAGGGACATGTGACCTGCAGCTGACAGCCCTGCGCTAACGAGGTCTAAAGAGGTCACTGCTCGCTAAGGTCCAGGGGGCTGCAGGGAGGGCGGTACTGTAGCGGCGGAAGGCACCGGCTACAGGTGCATAGCAGCCTAGCCACAGCTGCTGTGGGCGGCCCATGCACGCTATAAGCCGCTGTAACGGTGGGAGCCTGTAATGGAATCCATCCTGAGTGAATGATGGGTGTGAGGGGCGGGCAGATGACTTGCTCGCGAGACCACTTTGATCGAGTCACAGCAAAGGGCGACAATTCCCGATTCCAAGATGCCGATGCCTCAGCTATATATTTCCCCTGGATAGCCGCTCACATCGTCGCGAACCCCCACGTGGTGGAATTGGCTCTACCTATTGGCTGGTATCTCTAAGTTCCTATGCCCAAAACGTCCCAAATGTCTGCATGTACTATTGACCTCTTCCTCTCCATCACGAGCTGAGACACGGCTTCATTTCGCTACGTGCATACCTATCCTAACATCTGCTGCAGGGCATTAATCCTATACGATTCGCTCCTCTCCACAAGCTCCTCGTGACGTCCTCTGTCGACCACTTGGCCGCCCTCGACCACGAAGATCACGTCAGCTTTGCGGACGGTGTGCAGCCTATGGGTGATGGCAATCACGGTGATGCCTCTGGCTGCCTGCTCCAGACCTTCCTGCAGGGCCCTTTCGCTCTCTGCGTCGAGGGCGCTGGTGCTTTCGTCGAGCAGCAGCAGCCGTGGCTTTCGGACTAGTGCCCTTGCAATGGCCAGTCTTTGGCGCTGACCCCCGGACAATCGAGATCCGTTAGGACCGCATTCTGTCTCATAGCCGTTGGGGAGCGACATGATGGTGTTGTGGATGTTGGCTAGCTTGCAGGCCTCTTCGATCTCCGAGTCGGTTGCTTCGTGACCTGGCACTGCGCCGAGTCCCACGTTGAACTTGATGGTTCCATCGAATAGGGCACAGTCCTGGGGCACTACGGCGATATCATGGCGAAAATCCACACCCTCACGAGCGCAGATGTCGACCCCATCGATTTCCACGGCTCCACCAGTTGGGCGATACATCCTCTGGACAAGTGACATGATGGTGGATTTGCCAGCCCCCGACGGCCCCACGAGACCACAAAATTGGCCGGCCGGTATTGTAAATGACATGCCTTTTAGAATCTGAATGTGCGGCCGAGCAGGATATGCAAAAGAGACATCCCGGAAGGTGATTGTGGCTCCACCACGACTTGAACTGAGCACACGACTTGAGACTGCATCTGGTGTAGCTTCAACGTCCTTCTCTCCGCGTGACGAAATGTCAAGCTCAGTGTCCTTGGCATTGAGGCGCTTGGAGGACCCGAGATTTATGAGACTCAGGATTCTGGACGCTGCTGCTCTGGACCGCGAGACCTCGGGGGCCAACGTAAACATCTGACCCCACAACTGGGCACTCACGAGCATGGCCATGAGGATAATGAAGAACTGAGCCTGACTGTACTCCCCCTTTGTGATTCTGGTTGAGCCCCACCAGTACGCAAAAGCGTAGATGAGGTTGCCGATACTGTTGGCGATGGCGAGCCAAAAATTGGTATAGGCACTGGCTAGGGCCATCTCTCTTTGGGGGGCTTTCAGTGCTCGACGGTATGTGTGTAGAATTTCTTCTTCGATAGAGAGGGAGGATACGGTTTTGAAGGAGGTGACGGCTTCGACAGTAATGCCGAGGGCATTAGAGAATGCTCCGGCGTGCTTTCGCTCAAAGCGTGAAAGCGAACGCACTTGCATGATGCCCGAGCCCAGGAGTATGGGGACCGTGACCAAGCACACAATGGCAATTTTCCACGCAATAATGTGTGACAGAATGATGGCAACCAAGAAGTTGACGACGATGGAGAACATTGTTCCCATGATGGACCCGCTGAAGCCACCAACGGCAGCAGCATCTGCCGTGACGATGGAGAGCAACGAGGATGGCGAACGGCCTTCTGACTGATGCCAGTCCAGCTCTTGTTCGTACAGCGACCGGAAGGTGAGCACACGTATCCCGTAGAGGAGCTTTTCCGCAATGTAGCCAAAGCCAAACCAGCTCCCCGTGTAAGCGAACAGCTCAACGACTGCCAGCATGAAGAAAAGGCCGCCGAAGAACTTACCCGCCCACAGGATCTCATGGGTCGAGTTGCAGGGGCTCACTTTTTCGACCGTGTTGCCAAAGATGACGCCTGCTGAGGAGAAAGTACCACCGACGATGACGGCGGAGAAGACGGCTAGGAGGAGCATTAGTAGATGCGGACGGAGCATGCGTCCAAGGCTCTTGACGATTATCCAAGGTGACTGGCTGTCGTCGAGTGTCTTGTCCTCTCCTGCAACAGCATTCTGTCTGGATTCATGCTCATTTGATGAAGAAGTCGAAGCTGAAAGCTTTTCCTTCGATGTAGGTGCGACTTCCTCCAGAGCGGATTCCTTCTCCGAGAGAATGATGTCGGCGTCGCCCTTGGATGTGCTAGACAAAGATGGCGTGTCGTCCTGTTCTTTGGACGCGAGGTTCTGTAGACGAACCATGCCGGCATATGAACCATCCAGGGCCATGAGCTCAAGATGAGTGCCCTGCTCAATGATTTCGCCATTGTTCATAACAATGATGTTGTCGGCATTCTTGATTGTGGACAAGCGATGGGCAATGGCGATAATGGTGCGGCCCTTGGAGATGGACTCGACCGCCTCCTGGATGCGCCGCTCACTGGCTGAATCTAGGGATGCCGTAGCTTCGTCAAGGAGAAGAATCTTGGGGTCTCTGATCAAAGCGCGAGCAAAGGCTAGTCTCTGCCTCTGTCCTCCACTGACGAGTTTCCCTGCAGTGCCAACAATGGTTCCATATCCATATTCTAGCCTGTCGATGAACCCTGCAGCGTCAGCCAGGGATGCGGAATTGCGGACCATTTCAACGAGTTCAGCCATATCCTGACTGTGCGCCTGTGCGGCAGTAGTCAGGTCTTGTCCATCTCTGACCTTTGCTGCCACCTCGGCAAGCCCCTGCCCTAGGATGATGGAATGGAATTTGTGATATTTCTCCCACGGCGAGTTGAATAGTCCCAGCGCGATATTTTCCAAGATTGATCGATCTAAAAGGGATGGCTCTTGTTGGACCAAACTGATGAAACTTCTTAAGTTTTTCACGTTTAGTTCCTTCAGGTCATGTCCGTCGAGTAACACCTTGCCGTCTTGAGGGTCGTAGATCCTTGTTGTCAAGCCAGCCACTGTAGATTTTCCGCTACCAGATAGTCCGACTATCGCGGTATACTTGCCCGCGGGACAGTCAAAAGAAACGTTCTTGAGAACAGGTTGATCTGGACGGGAGATGTAGGCAAAGGTGACGTTACGGAATGAAATCGAGGCAGCGGCAGAGTCTGAGAGTTTGATGCCAGAATCTGAACCAGAGTCGATGATGGCTGGGGTTTCGATATCTTGCCGTAGCTTTTGGAAAGCTGTGGACGCACCCCCTAGCAGAGGCAAGAGAGGCGCAATCGAGCCGAATACGACACATGCTACGGTGGGTGTTAGTGAGAATTTGCATCATCGTTACTACGTCTTTTGTAGCTTACCGTCCACGAGGAGGAATATGACGGTGTAAATCTCTCCCACTGATACGCCGCTTGGATCAGCAATTGTCTTGACAATCTGATGGCTGCCCTGCCAAAAAGACAAGGCATTCGCTGCATAGGCAATGAAGTACAAAGTACCAGCCTGGACTGCCGCGGCAAATGCCTTTTTGATGCCCTTTTTCTGAGCATTCATCACATGGGAAGAAAACTTGGCCTCCAAGCGCGGGCCGGCACCGAAAGCCTGGACAACAGCGATGTTGGACAAGGTCTCCTGAGCGATAGAAGATGCAGATCCTATGGCATCGGACATGGCACTGGTATATTTTGCCGTGAATGCGCTCCCCAAACCGGCCATGAGGAAGAAGGCAGGGATGAGCGATAGAAGCATTGCCGCAAGCCGCCAGTTCTTGATGAAGGCGACAATGTATGCCGTCAAGAAAAAGGATGTACAGGCGATGCAGATGCCGACCTTCTCGGAGGTACCTGACTGAACAGCTTGCACGTCTGCATTGAGGCGAGATGAAAGCTCGCCAGCCTGGCGTTGATCGTAAAACGTCGCGTCTTGCTGTAGTAGAGCTTGGAAGTAGCGGTCTCTGATGCGCGCTTCTAGTCGACGGCTGAAGATGCTCCAGCAGACGATGTATATGTATATCAGGGCAAAACTGGCAATACCGATGTAAGTAAGCTCGAGTACCTTGCTGTCGATGGAGGACTGGATACGTGAGGCCTCGTCCGCGTCAGAGGTTTTGGCATCGCAACTGGCGGTGTTGAGATCGTCGACGAGCTGGCCAAAGAGGATTCCCATGAGAGGAAACGGAACTCCCGCTGCGGCTGCGGAAACGGTGCCTGTGAGAAGAAGGGAGATGTCGATCCATGTTGGGTTGGCGTAAACGAGAAGCTGGAAGTAGGTGAAGAATTCCGAGATGAACTGTACCATTGATGCTTGTGAGCTTCACAATGTCTGCAGAGAAGATTGAGCAAATCCTGAACTAACTTTTTTGCCTTTGGTTTGTTCTCCTTTAACATTGGAGACGGATTCTACATCGTCTCGAGGCAACGCAGCAGCTTCAGTCGCGCCATTGGGGACTGCCGTGTCGTCCTGAGCGGCCATTGCTGGCGAGAAGCGGTTTATCGATGGTTATTCCACAAGCCGCCACACTCTCATGGCCTGTTCCCACGGCACGAAGAGATGGAATCGTCTGTTGTTCAAGATGGAATTGCCGCCAAAGCTACATGTACCTGCACAGCTCCCGGCAGTTGAGCATATGTTTACATGTACTTGCCATCACGCAAGGTCCGCTAATCCTTTAGTTCTCTCTCTCTCTCTGCATGATCGACAGCAGACGCGATTGACTCGGCTACCGAAGACGCTGCCATGATGTCCTCTCTTCTTCCTCTTCTCCCCTGGTGCTAGTCCGCGCTGAACCTGCAGCAACCACCCTTGATGAGCCCAGGGTATCATTTTCTCTCTGAGCCACCAGTTAGTGCTTCTGCGCGATGGGATGCTCCATAGGAATTCCATGGCAAGACCGACAATATCCACCGCTTGGGCTCGTAAAAAGGACACAAAGTACCGTTTTGTCACTCTCATGTTCTCACTTCGCAAAGATACACGCCCCTCATCCAGCGAATCCTTGTCTCGCACCTTGTACCGGTACATTCCCCCAATTGAGTGGCCCCAAAGCGGGACCTTGTTCGGATCAGATAATTTCTCTCGGCGACTCGTCTCCACCAAGCGTCCGAGAATCGGCCAGCAATAACCAAGAACAAAAACTTGGCATGGGCGGATACAACAAAAGGCATTGCGTAAAGAGAATTGGGTCCCCGCGAGAAGAAGGAAAAATGCCTCTACATCTTTGGTCTCGGGGCAATCAAGGTTGAATCGCTCGGTCTTCGAGGTGGACCGTCGGTTGTCCGGGGCGCCGGGATTCTCATAGCCTCACGGCCTCGGTCTCGGATCTGATAAGATGGAACGCCCTTCGAGCGGCATCGAATTTGGCGAATTGTGCGCTACCTGGATATAAACGGGGGGAGCTTTTTTGCTCACACCCCCTGGGATGAATGTCCTCGACCTGCAGATGGTGCTGGCTCTAACGCAGCGTCTGGTCCCGCTTCACATCTTGGCGTCGATGGTAGTGACGAAGCAATAATGAACTATTCGGTGCCGTTCTCTGCATTCAAGTTATCCAGTCCTAGTATCGGCGTCTTGAGAACCGGGGCAGTGTTTCGGCAGATCGCGGCTCAAGCAGTTTCTTCACAGCAAGCCAAACGCTGGCGGACCACAAGTTGGGCCAGCAGTTCGTCTTTTTCCTCGCTCAACACTCGACCAAATACTAGCCACCGGAATTTCCTGAGTCCAGCCCAGATCCGTGCTCTTCATTGCTCGTCTCACCTCTATCTTGCTACCGAAAGCACTGCTATTCCAGCTCACACCATTATGGGTTCGATTCCGGAGACAACCCCTGTCGTCAGGGTCTTTATTGCTGGTGGCTCCTACGCTGGCCTCTCTACAGCTGTCAATTTGCTTGATCTGGGTGATGGCTTGTCACCGCGTATGTCACACGAGCAGTATACACACCATCCTAGCGTACCCAAGGTGAATTTCCAAATCACCATTGCTGATGAGAGAGATGGTTACTGTAAGTCCCAACGCACCTGCATCAAGTTTGATGCTGTAAAATCTGACGAGGTTCTAATACGGTATAGATCACTTGATTGGATCACCCCTGGCTTTGGCAGATTCCGAATACGCAAAGAAAGCCTGGGTCCAGTTCCAAGACATCCCTGCTCTGCAGCTCCCCAACGTCCGGTTCGTTCACGGTTCAGTGTCGAGCGTTGATTGCGATGCCAAGACAGCAACTGTAGTCGACAGCATCACCAAAGAAGCCGTCACTCACCAGTACGACTACTTCGTCACTGCTACTGGGTTGAGAAGGGTGTGGCCTGTTGTGCCGCAGTCTTTGACTCGGAAACAATATCTTCTTGAAGTCGAGACGCAAATAAATGCTCTTGATGGTGCTAAAGATGGTGTTGTGATTGTCGGTGGTGGTGCTGTTGGCATTGAGATGGCTGCCGAGCTGAAGCTTGTGAAGCCTCATCTCAAGGTGACTTTGGTGCACTCGCGAGACAAGCTCATGTCGTCCGAGCCACTGCCAGACGAATGCAAGGACAAGGCTTTGGATATGGTCAAGGAAGCTGGCGTCGACGTGTTGATGAACCACCGCTTGGCTAACTCTACCAAGGTCGAGTCCTCGGATGGCTCGTCGAAATACGAAGTTGAGTTTACGAATGGACATAAAATGGCAGCCAGCGTAGTCATCATGGCTCTGTCCAAGAGCATCTCGACAGCTTCATATCTCCCTACATCGGCCACTGATTCCGATGGTTTTGTTAAGATCGTGTCCAAGTAAGCCTTTTCCCACATTAACATGACTCGATAGAGCAATTGACTAACCCTTGTGTCCCCCTCTCAAGCATGAGCTTCGAGCCTAGCACCCCCAATGCCGCATCGCACTTCTGCGCCGGCGACGTAGCCAAATGGTCCGGCATCAAGCGCTGCGGTGCTGCCATGCATGGCGGACACTATGTTGCGTATAACATTCACCAGAGCGTGCTGCAACAGATTGCGCAGCATCAACCCAAGTTCCAGGAGCTGCAGGAGATTCCGCCCATGATTGGCTTGGCTGTGGGCAAGAATGCCGTTGCATATGGACCGGATGTCGGTGTTGTTACGGGTCCTGAGGTTATGCAGGCGTATTTCAGGGATGATTTGGGATGGGGAAGTAAGTCGTTTTATCCATTTCCTAAACAATCGCTTTTTGCTCGGCATACTGACGATGAATGATGCAGTTTGCTGGGATTATATGCAGCTGGGCGGTCCAAAGCAGGATGCCAAGACAAAGGAGACAAGTTCATGATTACTCGAGACACGATTCATAAAAATAGATCAATCGGCCCATCGATGGAGGAGGAGGCAATTGGCGTTTGAGGAGTTGGCATGCTGCTTTGGATGGAATTTCCACAAATAGTGTAGAATGAAGAAAGCTATGTATATCATAAACTAAATCTTTCACTTCCTCATCTTTTAAGCCTCTGTTCCCACCTCCGCAATATACTTTGTAAGTGACCCCTCCACGGCTTTCTTGGTATATGCTCCATTCCAAACTTTTTTCTCTCTACTCCATGATTTTGTCTGCAACGGGTCATAGAGATTTGAATGGGGTTTGGACGATAATATTGCTATGGTTTCTTTTACAAGATATATAAAGACTTTAGTTGGTACTCGTGTAAAATTTGTTTGAAAATTATTGTCATTAATGGAAATATATGTAATCTAGGATATCAAAATAGGCAACTATCATAATCCAGGCGAGTGGAACGGTTTACCCATGGCATAACGATATCCAATCCCGCCTTCAGCTTCATTTTTTTTTAGCCGTAACCAGCGCCTAAAAGACAGTTCCCTTGACCTGCTTGCGCTGTCTCACATCGATATCTCTCCACATCAACACGCCGGCCAGAGATAATGATAGCACGGCAGTAGCGGCAATCAGCATCATCTTCTGACTATCACCATAGGCCTTTTGAATTGCGATACGCTCGGGAGTTCCCATGGGGTAAGACAGCTGAGTATCCAAACTGGCATAGATATCGGCGAGACTTCCCTGCGCGGACTCGGGAAGATACTGTCTCAATTTCTTAGGGAAAACGGCCTGCCAAACTGCAGCAGCGACAGTAGATCCAATGGCACCACCAATGGATGAAGCCATTGCCTCCACAGCCAGCACAACCGCAACATACTGGTGAGAGGTTGCTGCCATGGCAGCTGTCTGCTCGCAGATGACAATAGTGCCACCGGCAAAGGCAATGAAGATTTGGCACATGACAATGTATCCTGTCATTGGAGGGGAAATATTAGCAAGAGGTCTAGTTGATACGCTGGAGAAAGTAATGGCCGTAGTCTTACCAATATTAACATCGGGCTGGCGGAAGTGAATCATCAAGCCAACGCCTAGGATGGTGACAGGGATTCCAAAGTAGAGGCAGATAGGCTTGAACTTTCCGGTGGTGCGAATGATGTAGCCAACCAAGAGTGCCCATAAACAGGAACTATTGCCTTATTAGCGACGCAATCACTTATGCAAGCCATGGCATTTTGTCTCATACCCAATGCTATAGGTGTTTGCAACATAGCTGGACTCAGCGACATTAAGTCCGTTAACCACCTGAAGGAAAGAAAGGAAGTAGCTGTCCCAAATGTAGAAGCTAACGAAGACAGAGGAAGCGAGGATATTGGCGCCAATGACGGTGCGGTCCGTGAGAAGAGAGTAGGGAATAAACGTAACGGGCGCAAAGAATCGTTCCCAAATGGCAAATACGATGAGAGTGACGAACCCTCCAACCAAGAGGCCGATGATGAGGGATGATTTCCATCCTTCCGGTTGGTTGTAATAGATGTTGAAAGGGAGAAGGAACATGGCCAGCCCACCTGACACAAGAAGAAGTCCGATGACATCAAACTCGCGGCCGTAGTAGAGCAGAGATTGCATCAAAGTTCCCTTGCTTTCTCGAGGACGGATTACGCCGAGTTTCTTTGCCTTTCTGTTGTAGTGCATGAAGAGGAAGTAAAGCGGCAGGGTGATGACGGGAGTGATGATGGCAAAGCTGCCAAAACCCCATCGGAAACCAGGACCCTTCAAAAAGGCGTTGGAGATGGGGCCGGCGAGCCATGTGGTGACGATGTAAGGCGAACTGCTGTAAGCGAATATGAGGCCTCTTTAAACAGCGCTTTGTTAGCTTATATGTACATGTAGTTTCGCGATTACGACGAACGAGCGCGATGATAAACTAACCGATTGCGCAGAGATGTTGTGTCTGCCAAGAAGATTGAAAGTGAATAGTCCAAACCGTTGTACCCAACCCAGTAGAACACTTGTGCAGCGGCGTAGGTCTCGACGTTGTTGCAACCAGCCATCATAATCAAGCCAAGCGTGGTAAACAGGATGGAGAGGATGTAACCCTGGGGGCGACCAAAAATATCAAGGACTTTGGCCAAGGTCAACTTGAAAACACCTCCTATGATGCTGCTCATGACGCTGACAGTCGGCGTCAGGGAGTGTTCCTGAAAGGCGGATGTGACCCAAGGCGTGAGGTTTCCCGTCGTGCCCTGCTGCATGCTGTCGACAAAGTAGATAACCCAGATCATGCCAAACGCAGCGTAGAGCGCGTTTTTGCTCCAGACGGAGGTGATGGCCTCGATGTCTTGCACACCGGCCTGCGCCTTGGAATCGGCGCCATCGTCCAGGTCAGAGTCTTGGGGGACGTCGACATTGACCCCTAGATCTTCCTTGCCAGATTCGCCGCCGTCGACGTTGTGGGCATTGGTGACGGCCATGACTTGGAGAAGAGCCGAAGTTAGCCACCTCTTTCGGGAAAAACGAAGCTTATGTACACCATCGCAAGTCGATTGTCTCGATGCCGTTGTCTGAACACAAAGGGCCTTTTTTTCACTTACTGGATCCGTAGGTTGCAGCTTTAGAGCTCGGTAGTCGAAGATCCTGACCTCAAGGTTATCGGTAGGGTTACTGCTGCTACTTATCAACTCCGAGGCGACGGAAGAAGAAGGCTGAGGAGTTCTAGGTTCTGCCGGTGACATGGATGCCGAAGAGGTGTAGACAGGGTTAGAGGATAATACTACTGTAGTCACTTGCAGCACTAGTCGTGACTACTAACCCAACGGATTGATTCATGAATTGTGATAAGGACCACTTTCTGGACAATTCGGATTCGGCACCGGTTCAATATTGGAAAATTCAATACTCATGGGAATAGATGGAGGCCAATCAAAGACTAGGATGGGGAGGAAATGCGGCCATCAGCACACCGTTGGTCTCCATCCTGGCAAGGTTCCAGCATTCACACGTTTAGTTCCAACATCCATACGTTTAGTCGAAGTTTTAGCAGAAGTTTTTAGTAGGATTCTTAGTAGAGGTTTTAGCATGAAGAAGTTTTAGTATGTGGGATTGAGGGAACCCGGAATGTGGCCGTTGATCCCGGCTTGTAAGAGACACAACCGGTTTTTGCACGGTTACTAACACCACCCGGAAGGATTGTAGAAGAGGAGAAGGAAAGCCAGTGGTACTACCTACCTGGTCGGTACCTCGTGCCGCGTGATGGATACACCAGGCCAAGGATTGCTATTTCGTAACTGGTGCTTATAGGGTTCCATCCTTTTCGCCCGGGCTATCACTTTACGCCGGCGCACTAACAGAGACCCAGTTGATCCCATCAGTGGCATTTTTGTGTCGTAAAATTTTTTGATGCCGCTCCATCGTTATCGCGACAGATTAAACCAGCGACAATACGATGCCAATGGAGCAGCTTCTTTGCCTCTCATTAACCATCAACCGCAATCAATACGGATGGAGAGTTGCTAACGGTCGAGGCAAATGCACAGACCGGAGCCTCGTCGATTGAATCTTGTCTTCTCGAAAACGGGTGTCGGCACTCGTTGATCCTCTTGCGCGATTTCAGCAACTTCCCAGTCTTCCTGGCAGTACTTCGTGCAAGGAGGACACGCAATGGTTGGTGGAGAATCCCCCAGTGTAGAGCAAAGACTCGAATTATCAGATCATGTACGTCCAGGGCTCGACGTCTTTAGCCGCTCCGACAACCGGACAGGCTCCAATAAAGTTATCTGATCCGCCCAAAGCGCAAGGATCGGGTGGCGCCACTCGTACGTACGAACGGCTCCGGGCACGATGTCATGGACACGGACTGTCGTGTTACAGAATCAAAGAAGAAGAAAAATACGGAGTAGTTTGGGTGGGAAAACAAGGAGCTGGACCGAATATGGAGCATACGAGCGAGAGGCGGAGAAGAAAAACTCTGCAGGTGGGAGCCTGAGCAGATTATCTCCCTGATTGATTGATTAGATCCACTGATCTAGTCCTCAACCCAACAGGGTCGCATCGCCTATGCTTCGGACGTTGGACTCGGCTAGGCTAAGCTGGTTGACTCGTCGCTTTTTCTTCCTCTTCTGGATGCTGCGTGTACTGTACAAGCGAAAGATGGGGATTAGGATGCAGGGGAGGGGGTGTGAAGTCGAGCCTGGGATGGTCCAAGTTGGTGTTTGGGTCTATTCTCCAACTTTGTACATGTATCTATACCTGTACTAATTCATACCTGGGCCTACCTGGTCATCGAATGAAACTCGACTCAGAATACCGGTACATTCTCGCGTGTGATGATCAGTCGTAGATCCTTCATCACTTGCGGCAGAAAAAAAAGAGAAAGAACCGAGCATCGTCTATAGCTCCCGAGGTCTTTACCCATAGCCTCAGCTGGCTGCAGGTAGTGTAGGTAGCACGTAAGGAGTACACATGCTGGAGCTGGGGAGATTTTGTGCATGAATGAGGCGGAAAGCCACGGACGCGGGCCCCTTTCGTCTCGAGTCTGTAGGCCGAGGCAGCTTGGCAAGCAGCCAATTCGTTGCGGGTGAAGTTGCTTCCTGTAGCTGTTGTATTAGTAGGCAATTCACATCACATGTAGTATTTATTTTATTTTGTATTTTGGTTTTCATCCTTTACTACTACCTTGCCACTACACCCTCCCTTCTATCTACATGTATTCTTGACAGACGACTTACACGCCGTCTTACCAACATCCCTCCCATTGTTTCTCCCTATTACACAGCTACAATGGCTGCTGTTTCTCTCTCGTCAATACCCCCTGATCAGACTGTGATCAAGCTCCCGCATCCCTACCATACCGAATACACCATCCAAAAAGTTTCGGGCGACAACGATGTTGAACAATACCGTCTAAACATCAAGCCCAGCATCTCTTCGGGAAAGAAGCCTCCCGTAGAGCTTCACGCTACCTACGCCGTCTTCACCGAGCCAATTGATCTCAAATCAAGCGAGCTGCCGCCGCAGTCAAATAACAGCGCCTGGGCCCGCGCCAGACGATCACCATGCGCAACCGTGTCGTGGGATACTCTTAAGGAGCGTCCTACTTTGGCGCAAGCGTGGATGATTCTTTATGTGCTCTTCACCACGCGATCCTCCATAGAAACGCTCAGACTTGAGCTCACAGGCGCAAACGCCATTGTCTTGGGACAGCAGCTCAAGGATGTTGCTCTTGCCATTGACCATCCGCTTCGCCCTCAAGAGCAGCCAGGGCCATCTACAACCACGGATAGCATCGTTGTCTTGGCCTTGCGATCAACCTTCTGGCAAGGCGCTGGATCTCCTTTCGGTCCTCGTCCCGTTTGGTGCCCTGAAGAGTCATCGTCGTCTCTACCCTCATCGAACCCGCTGAACTCATATCCCCTCACGCCTCTCCAACATACAATGACGATAACTTCAGCCGGCGATCCCCAAGATCCTGACCGACGCCAGCAAACATGGCATCCCATTCGTCCCGCTAAGCCAGCTCCTGGTGCTGTCATCTATAGCCGATGGATTCCGCATCTGCAAGAGACGTTTTCGATGGTGTCGCTCGACTGGCAAGATGCTGAGCATCTGAGGCTCTTCCATGAGTGGCAAAACGACCCTCGCGTGTCGCAAGGCTGGAATGAGACAGGCACTCTGGAGCAACACCGAGAGTATCTTCGAAAGATGCATGTTGATCCGCATCAAGTTGCCGTTTTGGCCAAGTGGGACGATACCTACTTTGCATACTTTGAGATTTACTGGGCCAAGGTAAGACGAACAACATGAAAAGTCTGCAATAAAATACCAAGCAAAATACTAAATCAATTCCATAGGAGGATCGTCTCGGAAGCTACTACGACGCCGAAGACTTCGACCGCGGCCGCCATTCCCTCGTTGGCGATGTCCGTTTCCGCGGTCCGCACAGAGTATCTGCTTGGTGGAGCAGTCTGATGCATTACCTCTATCTTGACGATCCTCGAACCATGTACGTCGTGGGCGAGCCCAAGGACAGCAACTCGACGGTCGTCATGTACGACCTCATCCATGGTTTTGGCCTTGACAAGTTTGTCGACCTGCCGCATAAGCGCAGTGCCTTTGTGCGCTGCCATAGAGAGCGATTCTTTCAGCTTTGTCCGCTGGGTGATAATGAGAAGGCGGTTGGTGGCATGAGGATTGGGCTGGTTCCGAAGCTGTAGATGCATGGAGATAGTTTAAGTCTTTTGGATAAATTTTCATGTAGTTCCAGTCTATAACAGTGTTTTGGATGTCAATTCCTTTTGTGGAATCCATTTATATACATATGTATCTGTACAAAAAAAAAAAAAAAAAATTGATATCTGCAAGTTGTCAAGCAACAATAAATAAACTCCCTTTTATCTTGAAATCATGCTCTACATCTATTTACATGTACTCTATGCGCCCCTTTTAAAGCTTCGAAGTTTTAGCCATCTTACTCAAAATCTCATCGCCCAATTTCGCCATCTCAAACTTGCGAATCTTTCCGCTTCCTGTCAGAGGCACGTCCGCAGGCACGCCATCCTGGCCCAGCCAGAAAACATGAGCCGGGGCTTTGTGATTGCCCAGCGTCTTGCGAACCCAGTCTCTGACTTGTTGGTCTGTAAGTTTGTTGCCGTTGTCCTCCAGCTCCACGAATGCTCCAACGAGTTCTCCGTAGTGTTTATTCTTAAGGCCGACTACGACGGCGCGCGAAATGGCGGGGTGGGCTACCAGGCGCTCTTCGATTTCTAGGGGATAGATGTTCTCGCCACCTGTGTGTAGGAGGAGTGTTAGAATTGGGGTGCTATGATACGAATTTTAGGATTCATCTTACCTCTGATAATGATGTCCTTGAATCTTCCAGTGATGGAGCAGTAGCCCTCTTCATCAAAGACGGCCTCATCACCCGTATACAGCCACAGCACGCCTGCCGCATCCCGAACCATTGTCTCATTGGTCTTTTCCGAATTGTTCCAATAGCCAGCCTGTAGCTGATATCCGGCAATGCAGAGCTCGCCTCTTGTGCCAATCGGGACAATGTTGCCGTCGCGATCGACAATCTTGGCCTGTGCGTGTGGCATCAGCGTCCCAACTGTGGTCAATCGCCTCGTCATGGCATCATCCGTGAAGGCGTTGAAACACGTAGGAGATGCCTCGGTGAGACCATAGCTGCTAGTGAATTCGGTCATGCCAAAGCGATTGACCAGGAGCTCCATCAGATATCGCGGAACTGGGGCGCCAGCAATGATGCCGGTGCGAAGCTTGTCGCATTTGAAGTTGGCTGGAAGCTCGGCTTGGAACAAGGAATCAAACATGGCCGGAACTCCGTGAACGGCAGTACATTCTTCGTCGGAAATGGCCTTGAGTGTGGAAGGAATGTCAAAGACCTCTGCTGGGTAGACAATCTTGCCGCCGTGAGTGACAATCGCCAGCAGGCCGAGCACAAGACCGAAGCAGTGAAAGAGTGGTGGCGGACAGCACAGGACATCCAAATGTGTTAGGCGCATTCTGTCACCAATGAATCGAGAATTATTGACCAAGTTGCTGAAGAGAACCAAAGGTCAGTACATGCATCAGTAGGAGGTAGACGGTAGGACTTCAACATACTGATGCGTTAGCATAGCTGCCTTGGGCAAACCCGTTGTACCGCTTGTAAATTGCAGATTGACAACTTGATGAGGAAGAACCTTGCTCATTGCCTTATATAGTCTGTCGTGGTTTTGTCGAGAACCATCCTTGACGAGCTCATCATAAGTTGGGTATTTGCCGCCCTCCCCTCTCAAGATGACAACCTTGATGGGAGAAGCTTCATTGTGCAAATCCTGCAGCAGCACCGCGTTGTCCGTCCGTCCAATTGTGCGAGTCACGAAAAAGACCTTACAGTCGGAAAATGTGAGACCGTACTTGGCTTCAGTCGCCGTGTAAGTGTTGTTCAGAATCACGAGAATGGCACCGATCTTGGCGACGGCAAAAAAGACTGCGGCATATTGTTCGCAATTGCCAGCCATTATGCCAACACGGTCGCCAACGCCGATGCCCATATTGAGCAGAGATTGGGCCAGAGCCGAACTCTGATGGTTGAGTTCGTGATATGTCCATCGAGCTCCTGTCCATGGAATAACAAGGCATTCTTTGGTGCCATATTGGCAGGTCTGGAGCTCGAGGAGCTCGCCGAGCGTCAGGTCGACTAGGGGCGGATCAGACGGGCCATTTAGCAGAGAGAGCTTCTGGGTGGACGGTGTAGGATATGGCTGGATGGTAGTTGGGGCGGCCATATTGGCGAATCTTGATGTGGGAAGCTCTATTGTTACAGCTTCCGCGAAGACTTCACTGACTACCTATACAAAACAATGAGCATTACGGAGTAGATTCTTCTATTTGCTGATTAACACCTCCTCTACTACGTAGCCGAGGAACAGCTGAATTGGTTGATCAGGCCCATCCCGTCTGTCACTTCGAGACCCACTGCGAATCCGGGTATTTCACACCAAAGAGAGCCATATTAATCCGAGAAGATGCCAAGCTGGAAGAATTCTCTGCTCAGGAGAAGCTGAGCTCCCGCTCCTTCGAGACAAGGTCCTTTCCCACTGCCAGGGCATCCGAGAATTGCCGAGATCAGGACCAAGTGCCAAGTCTCTGCGGCGTTTCCGCGGCATCAAGAGTCATAGATCCAGTAATCAGATGATCTGATAAGATTTCATCATGGGAGAGCATCAGGAAGATCCACTTGACTTGTGAAACCACGGTCTTTGCGCCGTTGGCATACACTATACTCTGTACCAAGTACCGAAATCGGCCCTGGCCCTTGCATTTGCTAGCATAAGGAGAGAATTGAGAGGGATATAAAAAATTTTCTTATCAGATCCTCTAGTTCAAATCCACAAAGTGGCCGTCGCTATGGCCAAAGTAGCTATACATGTGCGTTGTGGATGGCGGACAGGGGAAGGGGTGTAGCTGCGACAACCGGTGTTGGCATGTGAAGGCCGCTGCTTTACCGGATGAGGATGCTGGAGTGGTGATGGCTAGGCAAGTAATTTATGTGCATAATATACTATGTACATAATAGTATCCGCAGGTGATGAGGTGATTTTCATGTATAATTGCTCAAGTGTGCTTGGCACTGCGCAGTTCTTTTGTTGAAGCAGCATCCGGCGTTTCTTTTGCGGTACTGTACAGTAGCAGGTCTACACTTGACGTATTGAAGTTTTTCGTATTAGCATTCGTCCTGTTGCTTTATTTACGCATAATAGATGCAATAATGAGATGTGAGTCTGCTTTCTTCTGCAAAATACCGCGTATGTGCATGTATCATGTATCATGTCCGTCTCCATCTTCCGTATTCGCATCGACAGCGCCAAAGTACATCATTGCAGGTACTACTTTTTTCTCCCCTCCCATCCTCCACCCTCTTGGCTGCACAATTTTTCTCTCTTCTCCCTCCACTCTCCACCCAGCTTCGTCGCAAAACACCAATCAAGTGTCGAGATGAAGAAAAAAGTTATCAGATCGTCCCAGGCCCCAGCTCCAGGCTAATTGCGCTCCACTTGGAATCCTGGATCCCCCCCACCAGTTTTTATCTGATCCGTCAGTTAGGCCCCGAGAACGAAAAGGTTCCTTCGACGTACCATCAGGTTCTCTGCAAAACAGACCCCTCACGGTACTTTGAATGGGTCAAGATCCTTGTCATGCGTTAAACGATAGCTGCACCCCTCACCTTGAAACCTGTACGTACACGGTTTCACGCTTCAATGTTGAAGGCTGGGGCAATTGCCGTCCCCTCGCTGGACTGGGGTTGAACTATGATGTTTTACCCGGATTGGTGCATGTGTACGAGTTCTGTGCCGAATTGAGTGACTTGGAATGATGTCTGCAGCTGCTTTAGCTCCGAAGCGGCGCGGCGCGGTCATCGTCGGAGGTGGGAAGTGGCAGCATTTGATGAGGAAGAGAGGTATTTGCTTGTGTGTCCTTGGACTCTGGGAACCGATGCTGAACAACGAATATCCGCGCATTTCTTTAATATCATCGAAAAGACTGAAACTTTGCTTTCACTATTGATGTAAACCCTACAATATCATCAAATAACGTCCAAGAACATCAGCCGCCATGGCTATCGATGGGGATGGGAAGGAGTATTCCAATTCCACCAAGCTTTCTGGCCTCGCACTTAGCCAGAGTGCGAGCACCGAAGATGTGAAGAAACCAATGGCTGAGCAGCAAGCCGGATCATCGGCGAAAGAGAATGGCATCGCAAGCACTGTCGACCTTGAGCAGCTGTGGGCGTGGAACCAGCATGTGCCTTCCTATATACAACGCTGCATGCATGACATTATCACAGAAAAAGCTCATCAGCAGCCAGATAATGTTGCTGTTGAATCCTGGGACGGAAAGTTGACATACCAAGAGCTGGACAGCCTATCATCACAACTTGCTAGGCAGATTCTACAGAGACATACGGGAGCCGGTGGCAGAATCCCGCTATGCTTCGAAAAGTCAATGTGGACTGTCGTTGCCGTCCTGGCAGTCATGAAAGCCGGTGCAACGTTCTCCCTGACAGACCCGAGCCAGCCAGTCGCACGACTGCAAACAATTGTCGATCAGACAGGGGCAAACCTCATCATCACCTCGGTAGCCCAGAGCCAGTTGGGCAAGCAAATATCCAAGGAGGGAGGCCAAGTTCTCGCCATATCTCAGGATTACTTTGATAGCCTCAAGGAGCCCGAACTCGAGTCGAAAACAGCTTTACCTCAAGTATCTGCAGAAACGCCAATGTATATTATTTTCACGTCTGGGAGCACAGGCAAGCCAAAAGGCGTCGTCATTACCCATTGTAATTATACCAGTGGCGCGATTCCCAGAGCAGAGGCTGTTGGCTACAAGTCGACTTCCCGTTGTTTCGATTTCCCGTCCTACGCATTTGATGTGAGCATCGACTGCATGCTGTGTACACTGGCAGCTGGAGGACAAATATGTGTACCATCAGAGGAGGCCAGGATGAACGATCTCAGCGGCGCCATTCGTCAGAGCAAAGCCAACATGGTTCACATGACGCCTTCCGTTGCCAGAGTATTGGATACCGACATTATCCCGTCTCTGGATGTTCTAGGTCTAGGTGGTGAGGCAGTGTCTGCGAGCGATGCAGCGGCTTGGAGTCAGCACACTAGCTTAGTTATTGCGTATGGACCATCTGAGTGTACTGTTGGCTGCACCATCAACAACACTGTTACCATCTCAACAGGAATCGGCAAAGGAGTTGGAGGCGTGACTTGGATTGTCGATCCTGATGACCACAACATCCTCATGCCGGTTGGAGCTGTTGGGGAGCTCATCATCGAAGGTCCGGTGGTTGGCGTTGGCTACCTCGATGAACCCGAAAAAACAGCACAGGTCTTTATTGAAGATCCATCTTGGCTGGTTTCTGGCTACAATTCCTTTTCAGGGCGACCTGGCAGACTGTACAAAACAGGTGACCTTGTACGATATGAAAGCAACGGCTCCGGCTCCATCGAGTTTGTGGGTAGAAAAGACCAACAAGTAAAGCTTCGAGGCCAACGAGTCGAGCTCACGGAAGTTGAGCATCACCTACAGGCCTGTTTGCCAAGCGGGATCAAAGTCGCGGCAGAGGTGATAAAGTCAGAGAATGGAGGTGCACCTTCGCTCGTGGCATTCCTTTCGGAATCTGTCTCCGGCGGCACCTCCGTAGCAGATCCGACCATCGTCGATCCATCGGCTGAGCTTAAAGCTGCTTTGGCAACGGTCAATACAGCCATGGGAGCCAGAGTGCCACGATATATGGTCCCAGCAGCTTTTGTAACTCTTCAGCACATGCCCTCGTTGGTGTCTGGAAAGACAGACCGGAAGAAACTACGGGAGTTTGGAGCTGCAATACCCCGAGATGTTTTCAGCCGAATGCAAGCAACTGAGGCGCAGGATGAGCAAGAGCCAGAAACTGAAACGGAGACGAAGCTGCAGCAGGCATGGATCAAAGTCCTCGGGTCAGACGCAAATATCTACAGACAGAGCAACTTTTTTGCTTTGGGGGGCGACTCTCTGCGTGCCATGAGACTTGTAGTCACCGCTCGCGAGAGCGGCATCGCCTTGACAGTTGCTGACATTTTTACGAATCCAACCCTCAGTGCCATGGCTTCAAAAGCCACTCAAGTCTCGGGATCTTCTTTGGATGATATCCCGCCGTTTTCACTACTAGAGAAAGATTGGGATCTAGAAAGTGCGCGAAACGAAATGTCTGCTCTCTGTGGAGTCGCAGCCGGTGCTGTAGAGGATGCGTATCCATGCACTCCCCTCCAGGAAGCCCTCATGGCCTTGTCAGCCAAAGTCAAGGAAGCCTATATCGCCCAGAGAGTAGTAGAACTCAAAGACATCGCTACAGCTGAGAAGCTTATCCGAGCCTTTGACATCGTTCAGCAAGATAGTCCCATATTGCGCACAAGAATCGTACAAATCCCCGGACGCGGCCTCGTACAGGTTGTTATCAAGGAGAAGTTGAATAAGTTCTCGGGTACCAATCTCGACGAGTATCTGGTAAATGACAGGAATGATGCTATGGAACTAGGCAAACCCCTTGTCCGCTATGCTGTTATCAATGATGGCACAACAGGAAAGGTAAGCTTCGTGCTTACCATCCACCACGCCCTATACGACGGCTGGTCCATGCCCCTGATCGTTGATCGAGTCAACAAAGCCTATAACGATCAAACATCATCACGACCAGCAGAGTTCAAGCACTTTATCAAGTATCTGTCGACTATGGACATGGATAATTCTGCAAACTACTGGCGAGAACAGCTTTCGGGGGCCAACGCCTCCCAGTTTCCGCCTCTGCCTTGGCAGGGATATCAACCGCAGTCGGATTCATTGCTGGAGCAATACGTTCCTCTCCAAGACGGCAAAGCCTCAAATGCCACCACTGCTACAATCATCAGAGCAGCCTGGGCTCTCGTGGCATCGCAATACATCAACAGCCCCGATGTCATCTTCGGGGAGACGCTGACCGGTCGAAATGCACCTGTTGTCGGGTCAGAGGAGATTGAAGGGCCAATGATTACAACCGTTCCCGTGCGTGTTCAAATAGACAGAGATTTGCACGTTTCAGACTATCTGCAAAGCATTCAAGAGCAAGTTGTGGAGCAGATTCCCCACGAGCATTTTGGCTTACAGCACATACGGAGACTCAGCCCTGATGCATATGATGCATGCGAGTTGCGGACAGGCCTAGTGCTTCATCCAAGCACAGATGACGAGCCGGCTCAGTCTGAAGATCTTCCCGCAAGTTGTCTCGTCCCAGCGGGAGACGCAGAGGCTGCTCAAGAGGCTCTAAAGTTCAACACCTATGCGCTGATGCTGGTCTGTTCGATAGATCCGCGGGGATTCCTCGTCATGGCCAGTTTCGATTCCAAGACTGTGTCGGTTCCTGTTATGGAGAGAGCTCTAGATCAATTTAAGCAGATTGCACAATTGTTATGCAAACAAACCTCATCTACTCTTGGCAGTCTTCAATCGTCTTTAACCGATGGTGGTGCTGGAGAAGTTCTGGATACTATGCTCAACGCAGAGATTAGCGATGCAGCCAAGGAATTCGCCGGTATCCAAGCAGCATACGTCACGGATTCGACGGATCCAAATCGTCTTGTGCCGGTGTTTGCAGTTGGCGAGCTGATCGTCCAACACCCTCAAGAATTGTCCAACTTGACAGAAATCTCTCCTCCAAGCTGGCTAGAATCGATATCCGACTCGGCAGCCCTCTCACAGGGCAGATTCTACAAAACAGGACGATTAGCCAAATATGATTCAACTCAAACCCCCATCCGCATCAAATTGATAGATTCTTTCACCGAAAAAAACACGCAAGCATCCACGGTTGGAGGGTCCAAGACCCGGATATCAGCGAGCTCCAGCAGGCAGCGCAAGTTACGCAGTCTATGGGCCCGCGTGCTGCGTCTGAGCGAGGAGGACATCAGTCTAAACAATGGCTTCTTCGTTCTCGGCGGTGATTCCATCGCAGCCATGAAGCTCGTATCAGAAGCGCGACTAGAAGGAATCAAATTAACGGTTGTCCAGATATTCCAAAAGAGGACATTATACGAAATGGCCAGCGCCATGGAAGAAATCGAGCAGCCAACATCCTCCACAGATGTATCCGCCACAACAGAAAAGATTGCAGCCCCATTCTCCCTTCTCAATCTACAAGATGAGACCGACAAGTTACGCTTCGTCAGCGACATCATCGCTCCTCAATTGGCTGATTCAACTTGGCGCATCGCCAATGTCCTTCCTACACGCCCCCTTCAGCAGATTGCCGTCAAGGGCACAACTCAGCTCCCACGCTTCTCGGCGCGATACGAGATTATGTATTTCGACAATTCCATCAATCGTGACAAGATGATCGAAAGCTGCAACCAACTCGTCGCCCGCAACGAGATCTTGCGCACCGTCTTCACAGAACACCAAAATCAAGACTACGCCGTTGTCCTAGAAGAACTCATCCCATCGTTCGTCGAATATTCCATCGACGGCGGCATCGAAGCCTTCTCAAAGCAGCTATGCCATCTCGACGCCACGACCAGAATGCCCCTCGGATCAAGCTTCGTAAAATGGTTCCTCGTCGAGTCAGCCTCCGGCCAGTCCTGCCTCATCTTCCGCCTCTCGCACGCCCAATACGACGAAATCTGCCTCCCCGTCATGCTCCGCCAGCTCTCGTCCCTCTACCAGGACCATCCCGTCCAAGAAACCGTGCCGTTCTCCTCCTACGTCCACCACGTCCTCCGCCGCAATCTCCCCACAAGCATCCCCTACTGGACGGACCTCCTCGCCGGCTCCTCCCTGGCCGTCCTCAGGCCCGCCATCCCCGTCCAGCGGCGAAGCCACTTCGCGATCCAGCACTCCGTCGACATCTCCTCGCGCCTCCGTGACATCACCGTGGCCTCCCTCCCCACCGCCGCGTGGGCCCTGTGTCTCGCCCGCCGCCTCGGACTCCGCGACGTCACCTTCGGCGAGGTCGTCAGCGGCCGCAACATCGACTTCCCGCACGGCCCGGCCAACGCAATCACCGGCCCGTGCTGGCAGTACATCCCCGTCCGCGTGCGCTTCCCGCCGGGATGCTCCGCCCTGCAGGTCCTCGCCGCCGTGCAGCACCAGCACATTGCCAGCTCCGCCCACGAAGGCATCAGTCTCGGCGAGATTGCCACCCTGTGCGGCACCAACTGGCTGCTTCCCGACGGCCCCAAAGCAGAAGACCTGTGGTTCGATTCCGTCGTTCATCAGGACGTCGAGCACGTCGAGGAGCTCGCCTTTGCCGCTGCGGGAAGCGGCCGCTTGGAGACGGTGTATCCTCACGAAGAGCCATTGCGCGAGTGGAAGATTCAAGCCTTTGTCCACGACAACAGCAACAAACTCACATTGGAAATTGTAACGTTTGAGAGCTGGGGAGGATTCGCCAGAGGGCTGCTGGATGATTTGGTCGTCGCGGTGGAAACCTTGATAAAGAACCCCCATGCAAAGCTATTTGAGAATGAATCGGAGGAGTGATACGGTGTATATATATTATTCACGTAGCTAGAGTAAAAGTTTACTCACACAGAGGGGGGAGCCAAAGTCGCGAAGAAGAGATATTATTTGAAGCACAATTCCCAAACACTTCCAACGTCCCAACGAAAATGCAAAACCCATACACCAATTTCATTACCCCTCCTACCCGTTTTCAGGAGAGGATTATAATTAAAATTGCTCCTTGCCCCGAGTGTAAAGGCGTATTCGTTCATCATGAAGAAAGGGGGAAAAAACAAAGGAAAAAAACAAAGGAAAAAAAAAAAAAAAAAAAAACCTGAGAGGCGGTGGCCATCCAATCCCTTTTCTTCGCCAAACCTATACGCTTGAATGGGTATATAAGACAGGCCTTGCTAATGCAATGCCTGTATATCATAAACAAAAAGCGCCCCCAGGCATAATACCAAAATGGCAGTTTCCAGTTTCCAGTTTCTCAAGACGCTGCTACCTCCCATTACATCATTCCATGTCCCAGGTCATTATACAGTAAGTCGAAGCCGTTTCCTCTCCGTCGGGTCCAGATCGTCGGACCTACGGTGTCCTTCGAAACGTGGCGATCAATGGTGTTGGCCATCTGGTTGTGCCCCCAACCCAAGCACCTTTTGAAGGCTTTTGCGAATGCCCATGCTGGTGTGATACTCCTCATCCTTATCGCGACCAAGCAGCCCAAAGCTCATTCTCCGCGCAGTAATGCCGATTGAGCCCCCCGTTGTTGTCGACGCCTTCTTAGTCTTCTTACGCCGCATCGTAACAACAATAGGTTCGGGAGCTGATGATCTGGGGGGCCATTCGCCATCGCGTTTCCAACCGGTAACGCAGGAACGAATCATGTCTGCTAGGTTGATTGGGCATGACGGTTGTAAATTGTTAAGAATAACCTTGTCATAGAGGCTGAGGTATATCGAAGGAGTGATGGAAGTTCGGAAGGAATTATTGGGTGGTAGAATCGGGTGTGGGATGGGGAGGAGTGTCTCAACTGGGAGCAAGCGATCGGGGGTGCGGTCAGAGTCCCTAGAGCCCTGCTTTTTGAGGTCCTCCTTGGCCACGGACGAAATGTCGGATATCGTGCCGGTAGGGCTCTCTCCAAGCGGATTCCGGTCGATCGAAGCCGCCGAAGGGGGGGATCCTGAGATGGAGCGGCGGAAGAAAAAGCGACGGGGAGAACGAGGAGACGTGGATGGTGAGGAGGCTGGCTTGCTGCGCACGCGAACCGTCTTTGCGCCGGTCCAGGCGTTTCGCCGTGCCTCGAAACATGCCAGCCCCTCATTCCAGGTCATTTCCTCTCTAGCAGCTCTCCGGCGTTGAGCTCGCTTCTCCAAGATGGAGGACTTGGTGGCATTGTCCGTGGCCTCGAGTTTGTCTAGAGAACTCACGGCAGCCTCGTCGTCAGACAGGTCAGAATACCAGTCCATACGGGGACGGTAGTTGACAGGGTCCTCTGATACAATGCTGTAAACCGAATCTGCATCGTCGTCGTTCTCGTCGTCAATGTCTTCATGGTCCGAAGGACCCTCGCTCAAATCGCTACCATCAATGACGTAGCCAGCATCTTCGGGAGCCTGATCTCGCATATCTTTGGCCGAATCGACCCTAATTGCTTCAGGTTCTGAATCCTTTGCGGCAGAGTTGCTTGGTTCTGATGGATCAGATGGCTTCTCTGCGGTTTTCTTTTCAGATTTGCCGACTGGGGACCACTGAAACCCCCAATTGGTCTTGACTTTGGCGGCTAAATACTTCTTGATGGCATCCTTTTGCCTGTACTTGTCCTTGCTGAGTAAATCTTCGAATTCGGGAGCAAGCCAAGGAGGTGAGTTTGCCTGATTTCGAGACTGGGGGCTTTGCTGGCGCAGCCTAGACAAAGGGGACCGTGGCCCTTTGTAAAAGTCTGAGAAGATCATGGCCGTATCAGGATCGGCAGCTGAGGAGATTGCCTCTGGAACTGAAAATGCCGGCAAGGAAGAGGTAGTGTGGTCTTCTAAAGAAGATGGAAGATGCTGATGACCGAGACTAGTATCGGCAGTGAGATCTATAGTGTCTAAGAGATCGGGCAATAAGACGTCAGCACCTTGTTATTCTCAACAGCGCATCTAACGATATTCATCCAGGCGAAGGAGGAGGGCAAGGGTTGCGGCGGAGGCGGAGGCGGTGTAGATTAAAACGGACATGAGCTGGAATGGCGATGCAACTAGTGCTGAGTGCCAAAGCTTGTGATAAGCCATGAACACAGAAGTCGTTGAAATAAAAATAAAAAAGAGTTTTGGCTGATGAGGCAATGTGGTGAGATGAGCTGACGGGGGAACAGCAACAACTCAAGCGCACTAAGCTTGGGAGTTTTGCTACTGCTGAAGCTCTCGTGGTACGAACCTCCACTACCAGGTGCACCAGTGCATCGTCCGATGGCTGTAACTTTGATGGTTGTCTCAACCACGGGCTGCGACCAAAGGAGGGAGAGATGTGCTGCCGAACTAGCAGGGAAAGGATGTATGAAGAATACAACGAATGTGTAAGATGAAGCGGCCGAGGAAAAAGGAAAGAGAAGCAAGAGGGGGGAACAGAGTGAAAGCGACAAGCTCGAGGACTAGGCCGAGAAAGTAGGAGTTTTTAATAATAAAGGAAACAAATAAACATGGGTAGTAGCACAAGAGGCAGAGACTGAGACTGGAGGCGAATCCAGGCTCTTTGTTGTTGTCTCCCAGGTTCCTCAGGTACCGGCAGAGAAGAGGAGTCCAGCCATTTCATCATACCGGCAGTGAATCCTTGTACCACTGAGCACCAACTGATGCAATGTCTCGGAAGGGGAGGAGCTCGCACAAAGTGCCACTTTGCCATGGCGAACTAGGCATCGGTACAACGGTTGTCGCAACAAATGGTGGCTTGGAAACACTAAAGCTTAAAAAAACATACAAGAGCAGGGCAAAAAGAGAAACAGCCGTGTGCCAAGGGGGGGGCCGAGGAAAGGAGGATCAGGATCGGGATCGGGATCAGGATCTTGGGAACAGGAATGCAAAGGTCCACGGCGGTGGGCAAGACAGGTGGTGAAACAAGGACGGATTGAGAGTTGATGTTTTTTTTTTGTTGTTGTTGTTGCTCGTATGAATATAAAAAAACGAGGCTTTGCGCCGACTCACCGTTTAAAACTGGCTGTTCTTGGACGAAAGGCGAAGGGTCGTGGCTGTAAGTCGCGGGTTGTGCAGCTGCAGAGGAAGCCGAAAAGGCAGCACAGGTAACTGTATCGCTGGTGCTGGCGGATGAATGAGGAGAAGATGACAGCAGCGGCGAGGCAGAAGCAGAGGCAGCAGCAGAGACAGAAGTAGAAGCTGTGGCGAGAGAGGCTCTCACAGCCGGTGGCGGCTGCGACGACATCATGATGGGCTGCATATAACACACGCGAGCCACACGAGCAAGGGCCAGGGCCAAGGACCAGGACCAGGGCCGGGAAAATGATACGGCACAGTACAGAGCCAAGGCGGTGATGCACACGACGGTTCGGATAGCAAGATGCAGGATCCCCGACAATGCCAGCTGTGCCCAATCCAATAGAACGGCCGGCAGTCAGAAATGGGGGAGGACAGGCATGCAAAGGGAAAATTGATCAATCACGAGAGGTCCAAGATCAGGTCAGGTCAGGTCAGGCAGCAAAAATGGCCGTTTTGGGGAGGGGGGCACAGGGCTCCAGGGTACCGAGACCCGCTGGAGACGCGCTGGAGGCCCGCTAGAGGGGGCAGCCAATCTGGCCGGAAGCGGGCAGATGGGCGCGCTGGAACGGTGCGCTACAGTACAGTGCTGGCGGTACAGGGCAGCGGTACAGGGCAGCAGCACAGCACAGACTTCAAGGTTTGGATAGCGCGGTACGTGGCGGCAGCGCAGGTGTCGTGTAAGCAGGTACATGGCAGTCACTGCGTGCGATGGTGGCAGCGTCGCATATTGCAACGTACACAGTACCTACGCAACGCTGCAGCAGTGGGTACTCTCCTACTGTGCATCACAGCAGCCCTCCTCCTCAACTCCTCCCACTGCCCAGCTTCCTACGTCAAGGTTGGTGCTAAAACGCTGCCTCAACGCCATCACGAACCATCGACAGGCAAATCGGGAGACTCGGTGGGGCTGCCAGGGCTACGAACGAGCTTTTCGTCGTGTGACCCAGTTTGATGCCTCTTTTTTTTTTTTTTTTTTTTTTTTTTTCCTCCTTCTCCATCCTCCCCGTATCTCCCCTCCCGTGGCACCACCTGCGATCGGCGCATTGGATGGTGCGATACTGCGCTAGCCGAGGCTCTCGTCACAGCTAAAACTGCACACTACGTATTACGACGTACTATGTACCACCACCGCACTGCATCATCATCGTCTGTCCGTCTGCTTGGGAGAGACGCCAAGGATTTGTGCAAGGATCCTGCCCGGCCTCATCCTGGACTTTGATCTCGCTCACGGTCTGCACAGATTTATTGCGTTCATCTCCGATTGATTCGCATTTCCACCGGGCACAATGCCGTATACATCCACATACGTACATTACTAGGTAGTTAGTAGTACAGCACTGTATCCATACTACTATGTACTACCTCTACTAGGTGCAGACTACAGTAACTTCAGCAAGGAATCATCACACCGCACCGCGCACCGCACGGCACAAAGTCTCAGTCGCAGGGGGACCACGGAGCCTTGCAATTGCCCCGAGTCAAGATACTAGTACATAGTACTCCGTACTTACATGCTCCAATCCAACTCTCCGCACGCAAAGCCAAAGGTGCAAAGCCAAGGCGCAAAGCTAGGGCTTCTGCTAGTCAGCGCCAAAAAGATATGGTTACTTCAACTTGGCCACCATCCCTCATTCCCCTCGTAAGCAAGGCGCGAGTCAAACTGCATAGCTCCGGCAGCAAAACGCCCAGGCAAAATGCTTATTTGTTCCAGTCCGTCACCAAAGTTCTCCGTGCGCTCGACAGAGCCCGCCGAGATCCGAGCTGTTGCTTGCATAATTGCCAGTAAGCTGATGAGTCACTGTCCTCCTGGAGCAGGGAATCACAGGAGAGAGAGAGAGAGAGAGAAAATCTTTTCAGCCCGCCCGGCGGCTTACGCCAATGCGCCCAGTCAGTGTACGGCAGGGTACAGTAGGGACGACGACATTGCCCTTCCACTGCTCTGCTCTGCTCTGCTCTTCCACTGCTGTGCTGTGATGTGATGTGATGTGCTTCGTACACCACGGAATACGGAATACGCGGTCAGAATCCTACTGTTTCATCCTCCAATAGCCACAGAAAGCAAAAGAAAGAAAAAAAAAACATCGTCCATGTCATACCCCAGCCCAGGTCTAGACCTCTTCCGGACCCCGACGTTTTAGCTTCAAGCCATCGTGGCGGCATTGCTCTACAGTCAGAAGTCAGAAGTCAGAAGCATGAAGCATGAAGCATCGACGGCGTCAGTCCATCCTTCACGTCTGACACTGGCTGGTCCCCTTTCGCTATCTATCGCAGAGCCGGCCTGATCTCAGCCTTTCGTGCCCTTTTAGCCTCCCCGCTCTTCGTTTCCCCGCAATGGCCATGGACAATTCAGAACATGCCATGGATGCCATGGATGCCAAGCAAAGCAGCCTCTCAGAGCTAGCAGATGCTAGTTCCAGAGCATGTGCTCAAGGTTTGCCGCCCAGCGAGTGATTCGTGGCAACAGCTAGTCCATCAGCTGAGACATCTTGCATGCTCGAAGCGGCCTCCCAAAGCAGTCTAGGATCCAATGGCAAGGGGGGGAAACAGGAGCGGTATGGCACGAGCGGGACTGGTATTACTGATAGTACCACTGATACCACTGGTACCACTGCTATCACTAGTATCACTGGCTAGACCAAGTACCTACCTACTAGTAGTACCTACTCGTCAGCGTCTTGCATCACCAATCACCATTCATCCTCACTCACGGCGGCACTGTCCGCAGCAGTGAATCTCCGCACTCTGCATGGCGCCCCCCAAAGCAACAAAAGTCCATCCATGGATATCATATTCCACAATCACCGCCCGTGAATTTGATTGTACATAGTACTGCAGGCAACAGACAAGCGAGCACCCCCGCCAGTAGAAAAAAAAAACTTGCATCTCTTGGTTCAAAACTTATTTAGCATGACTAGCCAAGAAAACATGAAGCCGAACCACCCAAAAACCGTTATTGCCTTGACTGAACCACCCAATTACAACGTTTCTACTTTGGCAGTTGAGCGCATTGCTGAACTTGTACAACCGCAAAACCAAGCATTCTCCCTGTGGCACACGCCGACGCTGACTAAAATGATTCCGTCCTACAAAAGTCAGTGTACCGTAGCTAGATTAAAAATATTATACGACTCACCAAACGAGCCAGCTCCAGAGATGGCAGTGGATGCAATCATGAGTGCCATCGTGATCGTTTACATATAAAAGGGGGCATTTTAGATAAGGGAGCGTTAACCATGCGCGCCAACAAACGAAGGAGAGTCTGAGCCGTCTGCTGCCGGCCGAATCGACGCCATCTTGGACAGAATACCAAGAAAGCACAGAGCAACAGAACAAACCAACAACAACCAAAAAGAAAAGAAAGAAGAAGAAAAGGGAAAAGAAAGGGGGAAAGGAAAGGGAAAAGAAAAGGGCAAGATAACAGTCGTGGGGGAAAAGCAAGCCAAGAATGGAACCAAGAACCAGAATACCCACGGGCAGAAGTGGTCCGCTCAGAGAATGAAACGCAGAGATCACACGGCCCAGCCAAAGCTGGGGCGAAGAAAAGACTCCCGGCTGAAATTTCGGTTTGCACGCAAATACATGAAAATGAAACCAAAGGTAGACGGCTCTACAAAGAGGGCGTCTGAGTTCCTGGCCACATATTCTGAGACCAAATTATTGCAGGCAGCATGAAGCTTGTTAGATTGTAGATAGACTAGGGAAGACATGAATAGTAGGCAACTTACCAAAGAGACCAACCTCAGAAATAGCCGTTGACGCCAGCATTAGCGCCATGGCGTTTATTTGTACGAGGTGTACAAAGAAAATGAAACAAGTCGAATGCTCGCCAAATATCAGTAAAAAGAAGGAATACCTTGCCATCACTATTGGCTAGAGCTGCAACACGAGGAGGTGTCGTATTGTTTCTATATCAAAAGGGGGGAGAGAAAGGAAAGAGAGAAAGAAAGAGAGAGAGAGAAGTAAGACGAGTCAAATCCGCAGAAGCAACACGAGCAGATAAACGGAAGGGAGTTGGTCCATCATGGACAGAAAAGCAAGCACACCCGTGGGGAAAACACAGCACTAGCATGGCAGAAGAGCCAGTCGAGAGCAGCAGGCCGAGAAAGGAGTGAAACCGCCGAGTCCAGTACAATCTGGCTCCAAAGCTGTAGAGTCTATGTCATTGACAAGAAAAGAAAATCCCAGAAGCAATGGTCGAAAATTAGTACTCTGGAAGCGTCGTGGCAGTGTCTCGGGCAGCTTTTGGGTCATGGTGGAAGTGAAAGAAGGAAAGAGGTGTGGATGGTGAGTGATGATGGATGGTGATAGGAGAAGATGAAAAGAGGGATTATCGGTGGTGGATGATGATGATGGAAGAGAAAAAGAGGAATGCCGTGATGATGGGAAAAGAAGAAAAAGTTGGGCGAGATGTAGACAAGTCCGAGTATTTAAAGGAATAAACAAACTACCTAGTACCTACTAAAAGACCAGAAGAAACTTTCGTCTCTGCAAACACGATGGGTGCAGACTGCCCAAAGTCTATACATGGATTGTCATCAAAACAGTAACCTCAGCTTCTCCTTATAAAGGGATATTTCCTTGTATTACCCACATCAAATCAATGCCCCAGTTCCTTCCTGTCGAAGCTTATTTCCTTGGATGTATGCAAGTCGTCACCAAAGTCCAATACCCAAAATCATGAATTCCGTATGGCTCGAGCAATCAAGTTGCTTCACTTCACACCAGATATCCCACGAGAGTAGCGACAGTATCGGATACTAGATGCAGAACTGGGTAAAGAAGATGAAAAGCATCTCCTGTACATCTCGCCACGGCAACGTCAGGGTAGGCTTTTTATAGTGTTCGCCCAGATGCTGAGCAGCCAGTCAATCGCTTGCTTTATCGATAATCGATCGCCGGGTCTGATTATACAATGAGATAACCTACCTACGTAACCCGGCAATATAAATAAGCCGACTGTCCATGATGAGGAGGCGTAGTAGAAGTTTGTCGTTGCTACGCAGTTGTTGGGCTCTAAACAACAAGGACCTACAAACACTAGACGTGAGTGTGAATGGATTGTTTACTCCCCATTCTCGGATACCACTCGATGCCGTGGCGATTGGTAGCACTTGAGATTTGGTCGAATAGCAGACTAGTTTCCCAATCAGGTGTCAATAAAGAGACTCATACGTTCACAAAAATTACCCCAAACTCGACATCCCCCAGAATAGCACGAGTTGACAGAAGCATATATGGTCAGCATCGGCCGCCATTGTGCTTCCAGGCCAGCTCCATTCACACAAGATGACACAGATTCAGTGGGAAAGGGGACTACAAATTACAATTCGCTCAATTACCGTCTACATTACCAATATGCTCCAGCTTTATCAATCCTGGTCACACCCCTTTGCCCGTGTACGCCCCTATCCTGCCTTCCAGTCCTGTTGTCCTAGCGGTATCAACAGCGCCAGAATGGTCTCCATATTAGTATCTGTATCCCATCGATATATGTTTGCCCCCATAAAAAACTTTATTGTAGGTTACCAATGGCCCAGAAACGAGATGCATCACAACCTAACTCAGGCCACTTCCACTACTGGCTTCCTCGACGATGGCTGGGCCTTGTCTCCAAAAACAGCACCAGCAGGCCCCTCAATGATCTCGTCTGGAACGCCAACACGGTTACCGCTCTTGTTGCTAACCCAGCGAATGAAAACAGGGTTGGCTTTTTGCAAATCCTGATCCTGTGCGTCGGCAGCGGCGGCTTTGCGGTTGATCTTTGGGGCCTGCTTCTTGAGAAGCTTGTTGATGGTTTCCATCTGCAGAGGCAATGTTAGCAATGTGGCGGACATATCGAGGTTCTCACGCCGCTCGAGAGTATTGCTTACCTTGACTTCTTCATTACGCTTCTCGCTGAGATTGCGACGCCGTCTGGCCATTTCTTGGCGACGCATAGATAATTCTTCTGCCGTAAACACTTTCTTGACTTGAATTTCTGTAATAGGGAGTCAGCAGCGTAGCCTTAGATAACCAAATACTATATTGCACATCACATCTCATGAAGACGTGCAGATGCGCGGCGGCAGACTCACCATCAGGCAGCTTCATAAATTCTTGGGGTATATCCTCAAACCGGGCCCTTTGTCGCTTGGTCATCTTGGCGAGGTCTGGTGTCTCAGCCCGGCTGCCTCCTTCACTGTCAAGGTCTGAATCGCCATTGGCCTCTTGCTGCATGACGATTTCGTCGTCTTCCTCAACATCCTCATCGCCAGCAACCTCGATTTCTTCCCCTTCGGCATCTTCATCTTCCATGGCCTGGTCACCATAAACAATGGTGTCGTCACCGATGTCGCTGTCAGCGGGATCGCTGAGCTCGTCATCATCATCTTCGTCCTCCTCGTCCTCGTCATCGTCATCGTCACGATTCATCCTAGATGAAGTGACCTTTACCGTGGGCCTCGACTTGGTAACTCTCGAATTCTTTGCTGAGGGGCGGCCAGCCTTCGGGGCCATGTCAATGTCACCGTCCGCATCTTCTTCGCCCTCGGCATCAACTTCCATTTCATCTTCACCTTCCGCATCTTCATCGCCGAGCTCCTCCATGTCGTCGTCCTCTTCTGCCCTCGTGTCCTCTTCTTCGTCATCATCATCTTCCTCGTCGTCATCCTCGTCGTCATCTTCCACCACAACCTCCTCCTCTTCCTCCTCTTCCTCCTCTTCTTCGTCGTCAGGGCTCGAATCTATAACATAGCTCTTTTTGCCGCCACGGTTGCGCTTCCCGTGCACAATTTCGCCACCCTCGAATGGGTCGGCCCGGCGATTGCCTCCCCTAGTAGCCCTGCTGTTTGGGAGCTTGACTGTAACGCTAAGATGCGTCTCTTCCGGCGATGAAGCCGTATCGCGCGAGGCCGTTGCGCCCCCAGCACGTCCCGTCCGTCGCGAGGACATGGTGGGACCTGCGTCTTCCTTTTCGCTCGTGTCAGCCCATCTAGCGTGGACGGAAATCACTTCTTTGGCCTTTGCAGCGGCCGAACGCCGCGGACGGGAGGACATGATTCGCCGGCTGCACTTGCAGATGCTCGACGTGTCTGGAGAAGGCCGCGTCTGTGGTTTTTGTGTCGCGCCGCGGGCTTTTGGAACAGCAATCAGGGCAGGGCTGCGGCAATCGGGGCTGCTTGAGTGACGTGCACATGTGGCATGTAGTTGGGATAAGCTCGGTCTAGCCACTAAAGCAAGGCCGCGCAACTGGGCTTTTGTATGGACGCGAGCATCTGTTCGGCAGGCAATTTCTACACATGACAGCACGAGCGGTGCCGGCTGATCCCAGTCGCCGAAACAGCAGCTCTGCCGCGGATTGGGTCTTGGAGACGCTCTGCTTGCATTTCGCGCCACCCAACCCTGCCTTTGATGGACATTGAGTCTTGGGTGCCGGTCCAATGAAGCAGCCAGGCGTCGCCATTTTATACTCCACGGCAAAACACACTGTCCAACCTCGACACTTGAGAGGCTGATCCGGTCATGACGCCGCTCTGGCCAATTGTCGCTGATCGGGATGCTGCACTTGCAGTCTTTGTCAACGGCAGCGGGCCAATGATAATGGACAAAGGCCGGGTATCATCCAAAGGGACCAAGAGAGAGACGAAATGAGCAGCAGGGTTGGTCCGGCAGTAAGGAAAGGGAAACCCCCGAAGCGACGGCGGCAGACACAGCGCAGCAGCAGCCGGCCGGATCATGACGCATCACATCTACCGAGACACCAGTCGAGCAAGCCAAACAAACGAAAGGGAACTGCGTGGGAAGCGCTCAATTGCCTTACCTTGTACCTTTGCTGGTGGATGCAGCCAAGAACGGCCACTCGCGGTGCCCAACTGCTCCTATTGGGTCCAAGCCGTGCAATCACGATACGCGTGCTGCAGGCGTATGCGAGAACAGGTCTGGTATGCCGGGATCAGCGCGCAGGACCTGGCCTGTCACTGTTCCAGAGGCTACAAGTGCCGCGCTGAACCAATGGAGTTGGCACTGGCACAGGTGTTCGATGCCAATGGCGAGCGCTGCGCTGTCAGGGATCCAAGCGAGATGATTTGATGGCCGTTGAGCGTCGCTTCGATGACGGCAAGTCTCAAGTCTCAACGTGATGTAGGATGAAGTTGGAAAAAAAAAATTAGAGGCGAGTTGGTAATGGCCGAAACGTGGAGGCAGGGAGAAAAAAAGCAAAATAAGCTCGGAATCCAAGGGTCGTCAGCCAAAATGAAAGACGCAGTTGAGTGTTTGGAGCTGCTTAGCGGCCACGGCTCTTATTCAACGGCTGTATCGCAATCTCGTGTTAATTTTTGGTGTTGAGAGCAGCTGATGGCCGAGAGTTTGATGACCCCCTAGGCCCACTTTTGTGACTTTCTCAGCACCTTTTATTAGTGGTCTGTACCTGTATTAATGCAGGCAGATATCTACGATTTGAAGCATATGCTGCTTTTGCACTAGAACTGCGCTTCAATTGGGGCGTATGCCGCTCTACATCCCATCGACTGGAGTGGTTCGCTTCTGCTCGCTACTTTTTATCCATACAAAAGTCGCGGATTTATTCTCCATTGTCTACCCCCGTCGACTCCAAGGTCGCTTTAGGGTAGCGCCGAACCAACGAGATGGCGACAATGCATATCTGCAAATTACAAGTGAGCCTCACAAGAATCCGGAATATTTGCGAATGGATTTCTTCAAATAGGATGTACCAGCACGCAGAACATTTTAAGAAATTACGATGCTGATTATGGATGATTGGAACTTGCTGTATACAATTCTAGGTATTGCTGTACTCCTTGGGGTTACACGTGCTTGCTAGGCGATTTCAAGGCTGAACTTGGCTGAAGATAATCTGTACAACTCGAGAGCCCATTGGCTCGGAACGTTAGTAATCAGCAACCCACTACTACTGTCGAGCGCGTCTCCTTGTGCCGAGGCCTGCGACAGAGCCGGATCTTACCCGGCCAACCGATGTCCAGGGTCAATGTTATCGATGCCATCTCGCTTCAGCTGACTTGCTCCCCTACGAAGATATGTGAAATCCCAGTACAGCACAAATGGACGACTCAGACGGCAAATCATCCTCCGATGGCGTGCCAAAGTGGCAGCTCAACGCGCCCAGCGATGACGCGACCACGGATGCATCGCAATCTCAACAAGACAGCCATACGGACAAGCTAGAGGTTGCGCGACGATTTCTAGACGATGACGCCGTCAAGACAGCTCCGCGAGATACCAAAGTTGGGTTTTTAAAGTCCAAAGGCGTCGAGGATGAAGATATCGAGCATCTCCTCGGCGGGCTAGAAGAGGCGCCATCATCGGCCAAGGATTCCACACAATCAGACGTATGTAAACACATGCCCATCTGGGCGCTTCATCTCGCCATCAGACTAACGCCAGCGACAGGAGTCCAACCAAAAGGCATTGCAAGTGCTGGAAAAGTCATTCGCTCCGAAGCCGCCCGCCGCTCCAGCACCCACAAACTCCATCCTCGCGGCAGGTGATCGGCCTCCCGTGGTGACATATCCTGAATTCCTTACCAAGCCTCAACACACACCCCCTTTGGTGACGACCAACGGAATCTTCAACACTCTCTACGCCTTTGGCGGATTGTCGACGCTTCTATATGGCACGAGCAAATTCGCCGTTGAGCCGATGATTGAGAAGCTGACGAGCGCGCGAATCGACTTACACGAGACCACCGCCAACAGGCTGGATTCCATCCTCACGCGGCTCGAAAGCACCGTTTCCGTCGTCCCATCATACAAGAGCGCCGGAGCAAACACCGCCTCGGAGGCAGCCGAATCCGAAGACCCGTCCGAAATGTTCCACCGGGATGTCGGCACCCAGACTTCATATCCCAACAGCCCTTCATCCTCGTCTCCCAAAGGCAAAGACGAGGCGCAGTCAAAGGTCCAAGCAGATCGCCTCTCGAAACTAGCAAAGTCCCTCAAGGGGCTTACGGACGACTTCAAGAAGCAGAGCAACGAGTCGCAGGACATCAAGATATTGCTGGACATCTTCCGCGACGACCTCGACAACATGACATACGGACACCACGCCGAATTATTTGGAAGTTTTGACAAGAGGAAGAAGAAGGACTCCGAAGACGAAATCCGGAAAGTAAGAGATAACATCCGAAGGATAAAGGGTGTCCTCTTGAGCGCGCGAACTTTCCCCACCTCTGCCAGGTGAAGGTTAGAAGCTGGCGCATTTTGATTTACTGCTTACCTGTTGGCGGCATTTAACTGGCGAAATGACGTATAAATACGATATGAGGTAGACTGATGATATTATTATTTCTCTTGTATGGTACTAATTGCGTTTTGGATTCGAGGGCTCGGTATAGCGTTTCATTGGACTAGCTAGTTGTCACGTTTATTGACCCAAACATACTGTTTTCAAATACAACCTCAATCTACCTAATTGCAGTCTATAAACAAACATTGTATAGACCATTAAATCCTTGCCCTATTATGCCCTATCATGCCCACTTGCCATTATTACATCCGCATCCACAATGGAAACATTGGTTTGGAGTAGGTTGACGATATAATTTCTCGTGTGTAATGCTAACAACAATTCTAGATCCATACCATATTATGGATTCTATTATAGAATGCCTCTTTCCCGAGGACTATTCGCCATCAACACATGAACGTCCGCAATGATCATTGGGTGTTATATAAAAAGAAAAAAGCCAATATATT
The DNA here is from genome assembly GCA_010015515.1 of Trichoderma sp. TW21990_1. Lineage (NCBI taxonomy): Eukaryota > Fungi > Ascomycota > Sordariomycetes > Hypocreales > Hypocreaceae > Trichoderma > Trichoderma sp. TW21990_1. The sequence goes on along the minus strand of WXUD01000012.1, from coordinate 85,774 downwards.
CCATGTCGAATAAACCTCTCGATGCAACCGATACGCCATGCTGATGAAGCCGGCAAATTGAAACAATTCGCCCAGCCAGTACGCAAGACGAGACAGCCGTCAGCCTCGCCCATTCAAAAACTGGTCGATGTTGTAAACTTGAAAAACATCTTTCCACGGCAAAACCTTGATATGCTCAAACCCCCGCCCCTCTTCGCATTGCTCGTTATACCAGTCTAGTGTTGGCCTGAAGACATACTCAAAACTCTTCCCTTCTAGCTTGGGGTCGAATTGTCGTGTCCACTGGTATAGCCGATTTCTGCATTTCGTGTATTTGTATTGGCCATGCCCCAGTGGTGGGTGGAAGATCCTCTTTCGGGGCGATGCATTGTTTTCGGGCCCCACGTTTCCCTCGATACCGTCCAAATCCCGATCTCCCGACGATCGCTCGGGAGAGACAGCAATCCATCCCCTGCCTGGAATATCTTTGGCTGGTGCTGGTATCCAGTCTTTAACCTTCGCCGACACGCCCCCGAGCCATTGGATTGTGGCATCCAGAGCAGTTGCACCCCCAGGCTTGGTCCCGAAAGCGCCGACCCAGACTTTTTCAAGTGGGAGTTTATCTTGCGTTTTATCTCGTATGTAGTTTATCAAGAGTTGCTGACCTTCCAAAAGGTCAGAATAACAAAAGTTTTTGCCTCTTCTGATGCTTTCCGAATAATTGATATCCCATATGAACAGCTCCAAACCCCTCCATGGCCGGAAATGTGGGTTTACAGGACGGAATAGAGCCGCCCATGGGGAACGTTGGACGTTGTGAAATGTACGCGATGAAGCTTGATGCTCATCAAATGTGTAGAACAGGCCTGCGTAAGAGTTTTGCGGTAGTTTGCGAAAGGGGTCAAATACATTCCAGAAAAAATTAAACCACTGATCATATGTATAGTATTTCGATGTGATGTCTCCGAGCCGGAACGCAACATCCTGTGTGGAATATGCCACGGGGTACCAGAACGTTCTCACAGGAGTGAACGCCTGCTTGGCTTCCTCGGATATGTTATACAATCGAGATTTTATCAAAACGCTTTCTCTTTCTCTAACTGCTCGTGACGCAAGAGGAGGTGTCGAAGGTTCGGGTTGGGTTGCAACACTCGGCAGCGCCTCGTCTGGATCGTTTACGACGCTGTCTTCGTAAGTTGGTGCCCGAAGAGTCCTCGAGAGTCGTGCTTCGGTCTGCCAGCCACAGCCTATGACAGTATATCTTCGGTAATGGTTTATGTTCAAGGTAGCCCACTCGCCGAACCAATTGACCAAGCTCTGTTCATCGTTACCGTCTATTGCTTCAGGCGCAAGGATAATACTGGTACGTTCGCCGGAAGCATCCGCAATGAGCTTTTGGAATAGCTTGAAAGTCTTCCATCGACACAATATTGCCTTATCGCATATACCCCTGGCAGTGAGTTCCCCCTCTGAAGCGGTAGCCGGATGTCTGCGCCTCGTCGCCGTCTGCTCTAGGTATAAATCGTTTATCCATTCGTCCACCTTTGCGCACAGAACCAACTTCGTAGGTCGGTTTAGGTCGAAAGTTTTGACATAATTATTCCAGAACCATTTCAAAAACGAATATGCATGCTCTGGCTCGGAGATAAGGAAGCTAGGCGTGACCAAGTAGGCTGCTCCAGGATCGAATACACGGGAAAGATGGATGTCACCGAGAGGGGAAGCTGGCGAGCCCATTGAGTCAAGTGAATCGACGGGCAAAATAGAGCGGCCGAACATCCAAAACGTGAAGTGTGTTCTGTGCATATGTAAAAGCTCATGCAATCTGGGGAGCTTTCGTAATGACCAAAGTATATCTTCGTGAATAATGACGACCCCATGGACCAGTTTTAGGAAGCTAGACCAGGGACCTCCTGCGTAGCTGCTTCGAATATCACAGTCGCCCCGGTTATCTCGCAGCCACCGGGTTAACAGCAGAGCTTCCTGTTCGGCACGAGGAGGGAAGGCTAGAAAGAAGTTGTGCTTCCCAGCATCTCTTGCGTGAAGAGGAAGCAGTTGCTCATATTTCTTGCCAAAGATTTGATCCAAAGGTCTTGACCAAAATGCTGGGTTGGTGTCGCTGTTGCGTGACACCATCTGCTGTGGAGCGGGAGCCAGCATTAACGGGGCTAGGGAATCAACCGGCTCGAAAATCCGGTATTCGAGGGCTGCAGTATCACAGCCTTGCATCGGTTGGCCCTCAGGCTTGTCAGGGAAGAATATGTACACACAGAAGATCTTGGTACAGCATAGTAATCCCAAAGACCCGAGTCTTAGATTACTTGATAAGCTGTTGAGGTACTTATTCTCTGCAAATGATAGAACTGTGCCTTCGCATAGTCGTTTAATTGCCAGGCTGCCATTCATGCCTGTCTGGCAGAAGAAGTCCTGAGAATGGCAAGTATGTGTGAAGAGGAGTCGGGCATCTGAACGGAACTCGTCTACCCAGGCGAGGCCAGTTTCTTGGGGTATCCCATGGAACGAGAGAGTAACAACACTCAGATGGTCAGGTCCAAGCTGTGCGGTTTTGCATACGGATGGATAATTTGGCTGCTCCTCGCAGTCAATAGTGTCGGGTTGGGCCATTTCGTCGTCTGGAGCATCCGAGGCCTGTGGAGGAGTCTGATCAGACACAAAAAGACTGTCGTTGGGATCTAACTCCATCGGTTCATCATCCCATTGGCCAACTCCGTTTGTGGGAGATGTGCACTCCCCATCAGCCTGATCGTTATCTTTGGAATCGTCGGCTGATTGTTGCTCACTTAGCGCAACTTGTGGATTGTTGTGATCAAGAGAGATTAGTTCGGATGGTCGACGAACTGGTGCTTTAATGCCTTCTCTATCTCGACGCTGCAGCTCTATCTTCCGTTTGAGTCGCGAATTTAAGAATTTAGGGTTGACTTCTGGATTTGCCGCTGCTTCACTCAAGGTTCCTCTCCCCTTGCGAGTACGACCGCCAGCGAAGATATTCGTGTACCCTGTTGGCCTCGCCGCAGTCGCGCGATGATGGAGGGGGGGCCTTTTCAGCACTTCATGGGAAGTTTGTGAAGGTGGAAGCATGAATCTCACAGAACCTCGCGTCGTGGTTTCGGTCCTCTTAAATGACGACCTCAACTTGGCGGGATGGTTGATAGCTGGCTTCTCTGACTGGTTGAGACTCCCGGTCGTATCAGGTGATCCGAAAAATCCCCCTTGCATGGTTTCCTGAGGAGAAGGAGAGTCTTTCATCACTATCGTTGTAGGTGTTGAGAGTACCATGGCCTGATTTGCATGAAAAGATGCCAGGTCGTCCAGCAGGCTTTGATGCACGCCCATTTCCGCACCAATGGGACCGGTCTGGTCAGCCTCTTTTCTCTCTCCATCCCCATCCCTATCTTCTTCATCGGGATAAATGCTGAGCTCTTGCAGGTACTCATGCATCGTTGACAACTCCGTCTGGGGATGGCCGCGTCTTGCTCGCACGGCGTTGCGAAGGTTATGGCGGCAAAGCTTTGACTCGTAGCTCTTGGCGGCTGCATCTTTCCACTCCTGGAGTCTGAACCTTGGGATCAATCCATTTCTTTGATCTGCTTTTGTCCGTTCCCAGGTCGCCTTGAGTTCATCTGTTAGGTTCTCCCTAGGCTCCCAAGTTGCCTCTGCTAACGGAAGGTCTCGCCATAGGATTAGACAGTGGGGCTCTCCGTTAACGTGCCTTTCCGTTAGGATTTTTGCGACGACGAACAGCTCATCGCCATGCTCATCATCGGTGGATAAGAGCGAAATCTCATCGTATTCCTCAGCCAGTCCAGACGCCATTGCTGAAGATGATGCTACAGAGAGCCGGCGATTAATCGTGAGCGAGGAGTGGTGATGGCTGGCCGTGGTACAGGCCCAGCTTTGACTGGAAACAGCGTGAATAGAATAGAATTCACGTGATTGCACCCGCGCACAGATGTCGCAGCAGCGAACATGGCTACCGCTGCCAAGATGATGCTGTAAGTTGGCAATTCCTCTGTCCAAGGCCAAGTGAGTCCTGAGCGAGCCGTGGACGGTATTGCTATGGCCATCTGATGGCTGCACGCAGCATCGCGGGTTGTTGTTTGCTCAAGTAATACCAGGTACTAATCTAATCCATCCACATGCAAGTACCGGCACAACCTTACGTGAGCCCTCTCTGGCGCGGTGGATTTGCCGTAACCCTTAACCCCACTCTGGTTGTAAGGCTCTGGCCAATCGACAGTTTTCGGCCGACCTTTGGGCATACAGTACGGAGTAGTAGTACGATGTTTGGGCTGTCGCGAGCATCTCCAGTCCCCCTGTACTGCACCTATCCATCTGCCTTAGTACTACCTAGTAGGTAGTGTATCTGGTAGTACTAAGACATTCTGAATAATGTGGTAGTACCTGTACGTAGTAACACTACCTTAGGTACACGACGTAATCCGTAGCAGTCTGGTCTTAGAGGTACCTAGGTAATAGGTAGCCCTACAAGTATTATATTACCACCACACGGCACTCGCAATCAGGATACAGAATAAAGGGGGGGAGGAATATACATGGTACTACTACTACCTATACTAAGGTATGTAGTGCATAGTAGTATTACTAGGTAGTATATGGAGTAGTAGTACGCCTAATTCGTTAGCATGGACTATCACGGTCGGTCCTTTGGGTGCTAAAGGAAGGGGGCCCGATGTCTCCAGTCCATTCGGGTCTCCTGTTGGTGGGTTCCTTCAGCACCTAAAGGGCATCGATTTCTTCGGTGTCCATAGCAAAGGGCACTACCTGCTGTGCTAACGGCCTTTCACAAGCTACTGGGTAAGGGGGCCCAAGAGCGGTACCCCAGAGGTACCCGTTGCTTGCTGCAGGGTCTGGGCGAGAGTGCAGTCGCCGGCAAGTCTCTGTCAGGCTGCGGGAAATGCATTGATCCATTCCTCGCTGCCTACGGAGTACCTACTACTACCAAGTACTACATACCTGTACTAAGGCACAAACGCCTCCTGAGCTCAAGACTTAGCGACCTACCTACTCCGTAGAGTACCTACCTACCAATCGTCAGAGCCGCGCAGCCACTTCTTCCCCTCCACATCCGCATCTGCATCCACAACCACAACCACAACCACAACCGCAACCGCACATCTCCAGCGTCACAGCTTTCTTGTGCAGCCTCAACCACCCTTCGCCCATCCGCGCGCCGACTCGCCCTGCTGCCATCATGGCCAACGACGAATATGATGTAGGTTCCGCCCCCTCACGCCCAGCAACGAAATGAACACCTGGCGGAACGCTAACGGCGATGCTTCAACCCCCACTAGTTCCTCTTCAAAGGTGCCGCCCTCCCTTGCTACGTGGACGGCCAACGCCGCCAGCCTGCTGCGTGGCCGCACTCATGCTAACCCCTGGGGCTGTTAGTTGTCTTGATCGGAGACTCTGGAGTCGGAAAGTCCAATCTTCTCAGCCGATTCACTCGCAACGAATTCAACCTCGACTCCAAGTCAACTATCGGTGTCGAGTTTGCCACTAGATCGATCCAGGTCGACTCCAAGACTATCAAGGCGCAGATTTGGGATACAGCTGGTCAGGAGCGTTACCGTGCCATTACTTCCGCATACTACCGAGGTGCAGTGGGCGCCCTTCTCGTCTACGACATCAGCAAGCACCAAACCTACGAGAATGTCACGAGATGGCTAAAGGAGCTTCGGGATCATGCCGATGCCAACATTGTCATCATGCTGGTTGGCAACAAGAGCGATTTGAGACACCTGAGAGCTGTGCCCACGGATGAGGCCAAGGGATTTGCTAGTTCGTCTTGCTGTCCAACAAACAAAGGGCGTTTTTACTGACCCATCTTATCTGCAGGCGAGAACCATCTTTCTTTCATCGAGACGTCTGCCCTCGATGCCAGCAACGTTGAACTTGCTTTCCAGAACATCCTTACTGGTGCGATTCCATCTTTCCATGGTCCCCATACACCTGTCCGTTCACTAACGCAGCCTCCCATACAGAGATCTACCGAATCGTATCTAGCAAGGCGCTCGACAGTGGTGATGGTGCCCAAGCCACCATCGGTGCTGGCACTAATATCTCACTCAGCAAGGCAGCCGACGATGAGGCTTCCAAGGGTGGCAAGTGCTGCTAAGTTAGTTATCATGATGCCAACGACATGTGGGGAAATGGGAAATATTTTAGTCGCATGTTTCGAAAATGTACGTCGCATACCGAAAGACTTCGACACTGTGTCGAGGAAATGAGGAGGAGGCCTGATGCTTCCTTTTGTTTCTCAATTTAGAAGGGCGCAGACACTTTTGACTTTCTGCTGTTTCTGTTTGTCGCGATGGGGTTTTCTGGGCTGATCTATCCGGTGACGGCTACGAAGCCTCATCTTACGTAGCTACATGAACTCTTAATGAAATGATTCGCTTTTTCAAACCGGCGCCATCTCTTGCCCTCTAACGAGGATTCCTGCCTTTCTTTTAAACATCATTGGATAACCATGATACACTCTGCTGATCCGAATTCAGGATTGGCGGTGATCAAACCACCTCGTCTCGATTGGAGCGGTGGTGTTTATACTCCGCAAGAGTTGATTCCGCCTCCAAGGCCCCGAATTTCCTGCCTACCGAGCTCAGCGAGAGTCCCCCACTATGCTCCAACTGACGCTAAGCCGTTCCTGGACTTGCTATCCGGCGGCCCACACTCATGATTTTTCCGATAAGGATTTCGACTGCTTATCGCATTTGCGCTCCTCTAAATTTTCTAGCAATCGCCAACTATTCTATACACCCGTTTCCAGCCGCTCAAGCAATCCCTACTCTAGAAGATGGCAGCCGTATACAAGTCCCTGTCCAAGGGTGGCAGCGAGAAGAATGAGTCGTCGACCAATGGCGTAAAGAAAAACAAGCAGAGGGTGCTGATCTTGTCTAGCCGGGGTGTTACCTACAGGCAAGTCTTGCGGCGATAGGTTTGACGATTGTTGTGTCTTTTGCTAACTTTATGCTGACAGACACCGTCACCTCTTGAATGACCTTGCCTCTCTGCTTCCCCATGGACGAAAGGATGCAAAGTTCGACTCGAAATCCAGACTCGGCGAGCTCAACGAACTGGCCGAGCTTTACAACTGCAACAACGTTTTGTTTTTCGAGGCGAGGAAGGGCAAGGATTTATATGTATGGATGAGCAAGGTGCCCAATGGCCCGACAGTCAAATTTCATCTCCAAAATTGTGAGTGCTCCGTGACCGATTCGCTTCTTCGGGACGCCACCATTTACTAACGCACTCTTTGCAGTGCACACGATGGAGGAATTGCACTTCACCGGCAACTGCTTGAAGGGCTCAAGGCCAATCCTCTCATTCGACGCCGCTTTCGAGACGCAGCCGCATTTCCGTGTCATGAAGGAACTGTTCCTTCACACATTTGGCGTTCCGCAAGGCGCGCGAAAGTCTAAGCCATTCATCGACCATGTCATGGGCTTCAGCATTGCAGATGGGAAGATTTGGATTCGAAATTATCAAATCAGCGAAGTCGAGCAGACCAAATCCAAGGGTGACGACGACGAGGAAAGCTCTGAACAACCCGCGACCGGCAAATCCAACACAGACATCAACCTTGTCGAAATTGGACCCAGATTCGTCCTCACGCCCCTGGTGATACAGGAGGGCTCATTTGGTGGACCCATCATTTACGAAAACAGAGAATTCGTCTCTCCCAACCAAATCAGGGCTGACATTCGAAGAGCAAAGGCTGCAAGGCACAACGGCAGGGTGGAGCAGGCAGTTGGTCGCGTGTCGAAGAAGGATGATTTGGGTCTCCTCTCTAACGGCAACCGACCTGCCAAGAACGAGCTGGATAAGACAACACTGTTTGCATAGACGACGGTATGAGAGTTCATGGGGAGGCGATGATGGGGATCTCAGGACTTTGATTTGTATTTACCACAGGCGGCGCATAAAATGGATTACATGGCACGGCAATCTTTCGTCTCGCAGTTTATTTCACAAACGCGTCCAACATGCGCCGAGGCCCTTTCCGTGCCAGATTTGACAATTTAGACTGTTGGATTTTTATTTTTATTTTATTTTAAATAACAATACCTATTAATGCATTGAATCATGGCTTAGGATGTATTGGTTTACAATAATTACCTTTGTGCTGAATGCGTCTTGACCATACCAGGTACCTAGGACCAACATAAAGAGATATTCTCTTGCTTTCACCTTTTCCCTTTTTCAAGGACCACCAGGAAGTGGAAACAAAGGACAAATAAAAAAGAGACATGGATTGATGCTTTCTTGGAATGAATTGCAATGGTTTCTTTCATGCTCGTGTTGTGCACCAGCCACCATCCAATGGCTCGCATCGCTGGGGCTCAGTGCCGCAACTAGTGGCCGCAGCAGCCTCAGGGCTAAAAAAGTCCAAGCGCTCTCAAGCCAGCGTCACCTCACTAATGAACCACTACAGCGCATCTCATGCCCAAGTCCAACCTCTCAACTATCTTCTCTCCTACTCTTCTCCAACATACTTAATTGACGGCCCCCGGCCAGCCTCCCAGGGCCATACGAGGCCACTATTCTCATACACACCGGCTATACTCGAAAAGACTCCATTTGAGAATTTCGCTGGCATCTCGCGCCTCGTCTGCGATTTTCCACAATCTACTCTGAGAAGGGAGTGGCTGGGGCTCAGGTGAGTTGGCGGATAACGTTGCATTCACGCCATACCCATCTTCACGTCAGGCTTCACCTTGGTGCTACCCCTTTACCTATGGGCTTCTTTCTGTTGACCTGCACCGATATTTCATTTTGCAGCCCTCCTTTGGCTCCTCAGATGGTGCTGCGTTATACCCTCGGTGTTTCTTCCTACGCGTTTATCCACAGCTTTCCCCGGCGTGAGCTTGCACATAGTCTTCTTCCTTCTTCCCTCCTTCTTTCTATCTCCAATTTATGGCTGTGACAGCTTGATCTTCCACATGTGGCAGCTTGAGGAGTGCTAATGCTGCAGTAGGTCCACATACTGCCTTCAACTTGGCCTGGTGGAAAAGCAGAGCCAAAGGTCAAGGCTGACACGGCGAGCTTGGGCCTGGGGGGTTCAGCTCTGTCATCTCGTGCGATATACTCACTGCCCGCTACTATTGGGTATAGCATGGCTGGAAATGTAGCCATGGAGGAGTCTGAGGACCAAGTCATGGGGGACACCGACATGCCAAATCTCAATGGCCATGGAGGAGGACCGCAAATGAACGATGACGACACCGCCTCAGATAGCATATATCATGACGACAGTGAGCCAAGCGTTATAGAAGAAACAATTGCTCAACTGCGGGTGCGGCGTGGTTTGCTTCCCACAGGCTGCTGCTACGATGACCGAATGAAGCTTCACATGAATGCCGACTTCAGTCCAAATACCCACCATCCTGAGGATCCCCGACGCATCCACGAAATCTTCAAGGCTTTCAAAAGAATGGGGCTTGTATATACGGGCCCAGAGTCAGAGCTACCGAGAATTATGAAAGACTGCCCAACGAAGTACATGTGGAGGATTCCAGCCCGGCCTGCCACACGGGAAGAAATCTGCCTAGCCCATTCCCCTGAGCACCTGGCTTGGGTAGAAAGCCTTGACACGATCAGTACGGCTGAGCTTCGTGAATTGACAAGGCGCTTCGACCAAGGCCGCGAATCCCTCTATGTCGGGAGCATGTCTTACCCGGCTGCCCTTTTATCCGTTGGTGGCGCCATCGAAACCTGCAAAAGCGTGGTTACTGGACAAGTCAAAAACGCCTTTGCTGTTATCCGACCTCCTGGGCATCATGCCGAGTTTGATCAGCCCATGGGATTTTGCTTCTTCAACAATGTTCCCGTGGCCATAAGGGTGTGCCAGCAGGATTACCCAGATCAATGCCGCAAAGTCCTCATCTTGGATTGGGACGTCCACCATGGCAATGGCACCCAAAACATCTTTTACCAGGACCCCAACGTCCTTTACATATCCATCCATGTCTACCAGAATGGATCGTTTTATCCTGGCAAACCACCGAATCCCATGACTCCTGACGGAGGCATAGAGCACTGCGGCACGGGGCCGGGACTGGGTAAGAACATCAATATTGGTTGGCATGACCAAGGCATGGGTGACGGTGAATACATGGCGGCGTTCCAAAAAATTGTGATGCCCATCGCGAAGGAGTTTAATCCAGATCTGGTGGTTATATCAGCAGGGTTCGACGCTGCTGACGGAGATGAATTGGGCGGCTGCTTCGTCACGCCCGCTTGTTATGCCCACATGACACACATGCTCATGTCTCTCGCGGACGGCAAGGTTGCTGTCTGCCTAGAAGGCGGATATAATCTTCAGGCAATTTCGAGCTCTGCGGTAGCCGTTGCGAGAACTTTGATGGGAGAGCCACCGCCAAAGCTTGCCCTCCCCAAGATCAACAAGGAGGCGGCCAGAACTTTAGCAAAGGTGCAAGCGTATCATGCCCCTTACTGGGAATGCATGCGACCCGGAATCGTCGATATTCCTGATGTGCAGTCCCTCAATGCAGACAGGCTACACGATGTCATCAGAAATGCGCAGCGCCAAGTTATGCAGTCGAAATACGGCATGATCCCGCTTTACATACAGCGAGAGCTAATCTCGAAATCATTTGAGAATCAAGTACTAGTCACACCAAACTTGCACGACGCACAAAAGATTATTGTCATTTTACATGATCCGTACGTATAGCGGCTCTCCCCCTATATCTTGGGAGGTTACTCAATATTGTTACAGGCCTCAGCTACTAGCTCAAGTCGATGTGGCGGAAACCACTCTCAATGCTCATAATGCATGGGTGGTGAGTTACACATCACAAAATGACAAATTGACCAAAGTATTGAGCTGACTGCGCAGGTTGACGGGGTAATGGAATACATTGGGTGGGCCGTTAGCCAGAATTTCGGAGTCATGGATATCAATGTTCCAGCTTATGTTACCCATGAGGAGGTAGGCATTTTTGTCCCTGCTTCTTACCGCTGCATCGTTTAATTTAACGCTGAATCTAGGACATTGAAGCATTCACTCCCCAATTTACCGAGAAGGAAATCCAGGAGCAAATCTTGATGTTGATTTGCTATCTCTGGGATAACTTCCTCCAGCTATACGAAACCAACGAGATTATCTTGCTTGGCGTTGGTAATGCATACCTTGGGGTGAAGGTTCTTTTGATCAACAGAGGTAAGCGAAGCTACGCCCAACTTGTAGGCCATAATACCAGCTAATCCAAAACTGCCTCCAGACTGCAAAGACAAGATTGCGGGAATTGTCAACTTTGTGACTGGCAACCTGAGACCCGTCAAATCCGACGTTGATAATGAACTCTCGTTGTGGTACAAGGAAAACTCGCGCGTCTACGTGGCGGGAAACCATGCCTGCTGGTCCGACCCTGAACTAACACGAAAAGTCCACAAGAGACGATTTGGAACGGTGGTGCGCAGCAAGATGGTTGACCTTAACCATATGATGCATGAGCACGCTGAGGAAGCCCATGAATGGATCCTGAAGAGGGTTGCGAGTCATCCCGACGGAGACACGACCGAAGAGGACAACCCTTGAAGCTTGGACTTGCCGTGCGCCATTACCATGGGCTGCTGTTCTGTTGTTGGCTAACCAAGCAGTAATTTGTTATATGAGACCTTTTTTTTTCGCTGCCATCTCCGAGTCAGTTATTGCAATGGGCTTCTTCGCTGACGCTTGTCATTGTATTACATAGAAACTTTAAATAATAAGCGGGATGCTCTGCAGCACACGCCCATCGTATCAAGTTCGTATCAAGCCGACCAACTGAGGATATGACAGGCGCATCACGGAAGATGCGGGCGTTTGAGTTTGCTGTGTACGGAGTACAGCAGAGGCACTTCGATATGCCCATGTGTGTATATGCCGATGGCCCAACCTTACTTACCTTGGCATCTTGCCACGGTGGAGTTTGGCTGCGGGGCCCCAGCTCCCCCAATCCTACAGTACCAAAGAGTGAAATGCAACTATCGCCAACGGAGGAATCCGTAAAGCTACCCGTGGCCCCCCTTGCAGGGAGAAGGGCGTTGAGCCGGCTCGCCCCCACCGTCTGACGAGCGGCAGTCGACTCGGAAAGTCTGCCTGCTTTGATATAGAATGCACGTGCTCGTACTGGATGCCCTGGTAGTGATAAGATGACTCTTATAGGTATTTTACGGCCATCGACAGGGCCTCTGCATGTACAATTGTCATCCAGTGATCTACTACTACCTGGTACCTAGGCATCTGCGAAGAAATCAACGTCTCTCTAGCTACGTACCTGTTCTAGGTAGCATCCAGCACCACAATGTCGAACCAACCCCACGCTCATCTTCAGAATCCTGGAGCACACTGCGCCCAAACAATGTTTCCCCTACCTGCTGAAATCTAGATACATTCGTACCGTATTACATAGTAGTACGTAGTACTCCGTAGTGCAGCTGAACTAAATCCATACTATCTCCGGCCAGGCTAAACGGGAGGGCGTCTAGAGACCCCCACCTTTTCTACCTACCGTGATGTCTTCCCGGGGCGTTGGTGTACGTACGTAGGTTGGTCCTGGGAAGAGTTTTGCCGCGAAATGTCCGCAATTGGTGGACGGGATTTGGATACTTTTCTGGAAAGGGGAGGGCTAATGTATGACTGTGTGTGTTGTATTTGCCGTGATGGGCTTTGCAGAGTGATGATAGGGAGCATGGATTTTTCTCGGTATAAGCAATTGATGCAGTAATAAGTTATGTTTCGTCCGAATTGGGGCGTAACGGACTGCAGCTACTGATAGCAATACTACTAGGTTAGTAGTATATGGTGATGCTCAATTCCAAATTCAAGCCATCTCTACCTAACGAACACGAAACCCGGTACTAGGGAGTTAATATGTCTCTATCGACGCAGTGACTACTGTATCAATACACTCTCGTTAATTGGCTATTTTTTTTTTTTTTTTTTCTCTATTCATAGGTATATTAATATATGCAGTACAACATGTGTTCATTAGTACTACCTAGTAGTAATTAAATACCACCTTACCAGAAGAGATATTGGAAAAACCCCCCAGCCCGTCGCACTCTCGGATCAAAGTCACTAGTACTAGCCGGGAAAGAGTTTGCGGCTATCAAGGGCGGCTGTTGCAGCGGCCACAAGGTCCCATGTACATCCGATACATTAGTACTCCAGTGGCCCTCTCCGCTCTACTCCCGAATCCTTTGCCGTGATTTTAGTGCCACTTCCCACCTCTTGCCATGAAGAATGCGAGCCCCCTCACGGATTTGGCCTGGACGCCAGACTCCCGTGTCGAGTCCCGAGAATGTTATCATGGACGGAACATAGTTTCTGTTTTTGCCTCTTCGGCATTTGCATGCTGGACTTGCGTTTCTGACGGCACCCGTCACTATATTATATCTGCTTCTCTTCCGCCCTGCTGGTCTGATTACGTGCCATCCATCTCATCTTGATTACTCACTCTTCCATTTTCGCCTGCGTATCACTCGTCGAGTCTCTGCTGTCAGATTGAACCGTCGTCTACAGGCGTCTCCGTGCCCTCGTCTTGTCTTGCCTCTGTTCCATTGCTGAGGAGAGCCATGTCTCCCGCTCTTGTGTGTCAAGATGCCTCTCAAAACTATGACGTCGGTACGATCATGTCGAGGAATTCCATAGCAGTCGCACAGCTCCATGTATGCTAACTGGTCTGCCGTGACAGTGATTGTGGGAGCTGGACCTGTGGGATTGATGCTCTCTACATGTCTGTCTCGATGGGGCTACCGGATAAAACACATCGACAACAGACCAGAGCCGACGGCGACTGGTCGGGCTGACGGCATCCAGCCTCGCTCTCTCGATCTGTTGCGGAACATGGGGCTAAAGTCTGCCATCATGGCCCACAAGCCCGCCCGTGTCTACGAAGTCGCCTTCTGGGACCCTTCAGAATCAAGCAAGGGCATCGCCAGGACAGGAACTTGGGCCAGCTGCCCCAACTTTATCGACGCCCGCTATCCCTTCACCACGCTGTTGCACCAGGGCCACATCGAGAGAGTCTTCATCTCAGACCTTGCAAAGAACGGCACCAAGATTCAGCGGCCATGGACAATCACGGGCTTCCAGTCTCGCAGTCCCCAGACATATGAATACCCCGTCCAAGTTGAACTGGAACACGTCAACGGTACGGAAAGGGAGACTGTGTACGCCAAGTATCTCTTTGGAGGCGAGGGCGCAAGGTCCTTTGTCAGACAGCAGCTGAATATCGGAGTTCAGCATAAAGATCCGATCGCCTATGTCTGGGGTGTAATGGATGGTGTTGTCAGAACCGATTTCCCTGATATCAAGGTTAGTCCTTCCATCTTCCGCTCCCCCCTTTTCTCGAAACACGATAGTAACCATCATGGTAGATGAAATGTACGATACATAGTCAGTATGGCTCCATCATGGTCATCCCACGTGAGGATAACATGGTTCGCCTCTATATCCAGATCGCGTCTTCGACGGATGCCGACTGGAGCCCCAGAAAGACGGCCACCGAAGCAGAGGTACAAGCTTCCGCCAAGAAGATTCTGCAGCCCTACTCCATCGAGTGGGAACATGTGGAATGGTATTCGGTCTATCCAATTGGCCAGGGGATTTCTGATAGATATACCTTGGATGAGCGAGTCTTCTTGGGCGGCGACGCCTGCCACACCCATAGCGTAAGTGGTTTTCAAGATGACCCCTTTATTCTTTATCATCCAGGGACTAAGTTTGTAAATCCAGCCCAAGGCAGGTCAGGGAATGAACACAGCCTTTCTAGATGCGCTGAATTTGGCTTGGAAGATTCATGCTGTGGAGGGTGGCCTCGCAGACCGAGCCATCCTCAAGACATACGAGTCTGAACGAAAAGCGGTCGCAGAATCTCTGTTGGCTTTTGACAATAAATATGCGAAGCTCTTCTCTCAACGGCCGCCCGCGGCTTCTGAAGTCCAAGCAGCCTCGGAAACGATACCAGATGCCGACCTGGATGCCGACAATGCCTTTATCAAGACTTTTAAAGAAGCTTGCGAGTTTACCAGCGGCTACGGCGTCTCGTATCAGCCCAACGCATTGAACTGGTCACCAGATCACCCAGCACAGTCCTCCCTCATGCAGCCAAGCGGCACAAAGTTGCAATCGGGGCGCCTATTCGTAATTGCGGACGTGACGAGAGTTGTTGACGCCAACGTGGTCCACCTGGAACAAGAGATACCGCTCAACGGATCGTTCCGCATCTTCATCTTCGCCGGAAATCCGGTCAAGAACCGTGCTGCTATCCGTGACCTGGCCGACAACTTGATTAGCGCCAGATCATTCTATGCAGCATATACTCGACCAGATATCGACCAAGTCTCGCATCATGAGAAGCATAACCCGCATAGCATGTTCTTCACGCTGTGCACCATCTTTGCGGCCAAGAGACACTGCATCGAGATCTCAAGAGACGCACCAGGCGCCCTGGCTCGTTATCGCGACCACGTCTATGCGGACGACAGATGGGACCGCCGCGTGCCTGACGCACACGCATCGGCGCACGCAAAGATGGGCCTTGATGAAGAGAAGGGCGGCGTGGTGGTTGTTCGACCAGACGGATACGTTGGCATGGTGGCCTCCTTGGTGGAGGGGACAGGCACTATTGATGCCCTCAACGCCTATTTTTCAGCATTTTGCACCAAGAAGTTTGGAAGCGCTGCTTAGACACTTTTTGGCATGCTCACAAGGAAATAGAAGTGGTACTGACATTTCTCTATTTTACACCTCGCACAGGGCTGTCTTTTTGCAGTTTACATGGTACTATCTAATAGGTGCTGGACATGGGTACTATCATGTGTAGCGCTTGCATTCTTTACAGCAGCTGCTGAATCTAGCTTAAACGTTTAATGAATATCCCTTGAATCTCTGACTTGGACCCCAGCCCCTTGGTAAAACGCGATAAACACGTCGAACGCGTCGAACGCGTCTAATGTGACGAGCGTATTTGCGTAGATTGCGTGCGTCATACTTGAATGAATCGGTAGTTAATTTTCTTTTATTCGTCGTGTTGTGAGGCCTTAGCGAAGAACACGTATGAATGCGCAGATATCAAGGTCAAGGTTCGAGCGCACAAGCATCACGGCGAAAATCACGGCGTAGTTCAGCAACGCGCGGAAGATAAGCCAAGGCGCGTGTATGGTACGTAGATACGCTGGCAGTACAAGCTGCGTGCGGAATTTACATTTATAGGTACCTGCCCGCCTGTATTTACAGGCATACTTGGCGGCATTAATGCTAGGTAACCTTGGTAGATATATGCCCCCTACCTTAGTAGTATTATTAGCGTCGGTACCTGGCTAGATCACGCTTCGTGACGGCATCTATCTGCAAGTATCAAGTCACCACCTGCTCTTCCCAATGATTGCACCTGTAGAGTAACTGATGTGCATTTCCTAGTACCATCATTTGCATTTGCATTCATGTGATAGCAGGTGCGCATAGTATCACGCCACCCTACAGGCGGATATTGGCCTCTCCCTACCTTGGTTATTTATTATAAAATTGGCACTCCGTATATGTATATCATCGACGTTGAAATAAAACTGCCACCCAGCCAACTGGCGTCTGCCTGGCGCGGCAATCGAGTTAGCGCTGGCCAATCGAAAATCGCCCCCCTCAGCGCGGCTATGAAAATGGGGCCCTCCCCGAGGTTCTGCCGGGTAATTGATTTAACCACCCGCCAGCCTCGGGGCGACTCGCCTGCAACTCACCCTGCCATCACTATGGGCTTCAGCGATGTACCTGTAGCGTCACCAGCTCTCCGCGACAACGCGACCGACCACAAACTCTATCTGTTAAGCTTCTGAATTATGCTTCGTCTTTGCAAAGTTTAATCCGCATGACGTGTCTTCTGCGCGCCGCCAGATCAGCAGGGCGCTCCCGCCGTGTTATTTATTTCTCCTGCTCCCCCCCAGCTTTCTGCCTTCTTCTTCCGCTTTTTTCGTAAGTTGCTCTCGTCTCATTTCGTGCTTCTTGCTTGCCTCGCTCTCAGTACCACTTGCCTGCCTCGCTTTTAACACTTGCTTGCTTCGCTTCCAATACTTCTTGCGTTCTTCGCTATCCACCACTTGCTGCTTTTTGTTCTTCTTCTTCCTTTTTGGAAATATAGAAAGCAATATGACCTTCCGCCGACCTGGCAGCTTCTCGCTGCTGGTGAGGCTCAGGTCTGCCTTCTTCCATAAACGTTTAGCTAACGTTCTTACCTAGTTTCTCCTTTTCTTCATCCATCTCATCCAAATTAATGCCATGGCGCTCATGTTAGCGTCTGCCGCCATTTCTGGGGTCGGTCGTTTTGGTAAGTTGTCCATCTTTTTCTGCCTATGTCTGGTAATGCCAACCTTTCTTTCTAGTGTACCGGCAATCTTCTAGGATTCACTCTGCTTGCAACAACCTGCTGTCGGAGTACGAAGCTAGAAATTCGGATGATGGCATTTCTCGCAAACGGCGCAAGGTCCGGCGCCCTGAGCAACCCTCACCAAACGCCACAGTTCCCGAGGTCCCCCAGGTTCCCGAGGTCCCTGGGGCTCCTGAGGTTCCTGAGGTTCCTGAGGTTCCCATGAATACGGAGCAGCCCTCACGAATGATCACTCTGGGGAGAGAACCCGATAATCAGGTTGACAATACTTCAGCCATTTATCGAAACCAAGAGATGCTTGCAGATGTCGCCCAATACATTGACAGGGAGGATAGCAGCTATAACATCACACGAACTTTTTCCGCCAACAGTGATGAAGAAGTGGACTCTGATTTTCTCGACTACCTTGACATGGAAGCCAGCCGCCAAGACATAGGACCGACTAGCTCCGCTAACCAGAGTCAACATATGGAATCTGATATTGCCGCATATCTTGCCATGGACGACAGTGACCAAGAGATGGAACCAACTACTTCTACTAGTGATGACCAAGAAATGGTATCTGATACTGCTGCACACATCGCAAAGGACGACAGTACCCGCAGCGCCAATGTATCGGCACTCACTGTTAGATTCGTCGAGCCTGAAAAGCCTAAGAGAGAGGCTAAAAAGGAGGAGGAGGATACTTGGCTGAAACCCCTCGTGTACAATAAGAAACAACCGGGGCCGTCACCAAGCGTTTCCTCCATCGGCGACATATTTGAGGAGCTGGGCATTTCGCCACTTGATCTCAACGATGGTTATGAAGATGACGAACCCAAGATTATTTGGTTTGACGACGACGACGAACTAGAAGCATTTGCTAGAGGCTTGGCTCAGCGTTATCGATCAGCTCGCGCAGGAAAGCAACCAGTTGCAGGACCAGCACCAAAACCCGATCCCACTGGGCGAATCGAGGAGCTCATGGCCCTGCCATCGGTTGACACACTGAAGATCAGTGATGAATCAAAAGCTGAGGTGGAAAGCATGCAAGTCAAGGCAGCAGAAACTCGCCTGGTCGATCAACAGCGCGAGAAGCTAGAAAGGGAGAGGCTGCTGCGAGATCAGGCCATGAAGAAGCTGAAAGAAAGGACATCCAAGGGACCTCGTCAGCCCATGGTGGCTCCTCTCAGCGACCAATGGATAGACAAGATTGCAAACACAATTGAACTGCCAGAGGCAGAGGTAGTGGCTACGACATGCCAGGGAACACCTCTTCGCCGGCACGATTTCGCTTCGGTAGTCGCGGCTAAGACCTGGCTGAACGATGAAATCGTCAACGGGGCACTCGCAGAGTTGGAGAAGCAGATCAATCTGGTGGCTGGCATTACCGACTACAAGCAACAGGGCCGCAAGTGCCTTGTCATGAACTCATTTTTCTGGCCTCGAGTCAAGGAGGCGGGTGGCAAGAAGACGCAGTCAATCCTCCGCCGGATGGGCGTGACTCCGAAAAACCTTTTATTGATGGACACAGTCCTTGTTCCTATTTGCCAAGATTATCACTGGACGCTGCTGGTGATTCAGCCGAAGCAGCGAAAAGTGATGCACTTGGATTCTTTCAACCGACGCTCATCTCACACCGATTTGGCACTGGCATGGATGTCAGACTACTTGGGCGACCTCTATCATGCCCGGCCATGGCAGGTGATGGTCATGAAGACTCCTCAACAGACCAACGGCTACGACTGCGGCGTACACGTCATTACGAATGGAGTCTGCCTTGCTCTGGGGCTTGATCCCCTCAAGAGCTACACAGTGGAGGAAATGGACCTCCAAAGGCTGCGAATCGCAGGAATGTTGTTGAACGGGGGGTTTGTGGGGGAGTTTGACCTTTGGCAGCAGTAGCTGCTAGGTCGTTTTTTGTTTTTGTTTTTCTTTTTCTAGTTTTTTTTGGCTTGGTTTCTTTGTGGGGGGAAAGGGGGTTGGGTCTTTTCTTTTTTTTTTCTTGGTTTCTTGGTTTCTTTTTTCTTATTGTATTGTGTTATTGGTGGTGGTGTTTTTTCTTCTTTTCTCTTCTCTTTTTTGTATTGTGTTATTGATGATGTTTTCTTTTTTTTCTCCTTTGTTTTGTGATATGTTTAAGCAAGGCGTTGGAAGAGTTGGGTAGTGAAATATATCTTTAATCACAAGGTACAAGTCTTCTGGGAAAACAGGACAGAATAGGATAACATATAGTATACCAGGGACATGGGCAGAGGAGGAGCATACAAAGTAGTAGTAGTAGTAGTAGTAGAAAACGAAGGTTCTTTTCCAATCCAAGGCGCCAGTGTAGATGAATCTTGGTCCAAGTGTCTTTTTCCTCTGGTTGCTCTCTTCAATGTACGTCGTCCGTTGCTACTGTGACTACCTATTTTGTCTGTGCTGCGCGGTTTGCTGAGCGTTTCTACAGTAGTCTTTACTGTGATTGCTGACGTCTGTAGATCTCTTCCTCTTGCTGTGTTCTTAGTGTCTGCTATCCCAGATACACTCCAGTGTTTGCTACTCTTGTATCTTTCTTCAGGTTTCTACTAATACCATTACTTTCATCAGTATCTACCACTATATCCATCTACGATCTCTAACATCCGCTATTCTGCTATCTGCCGCCATCTCCTCCAGTGTCTGCTTCCTGACATCTTAGTAATAGTAGTCGCATCACCATTTCCGTCTACAACATCGCGTCATGTCGTGTCATGTCGTATCAAGTAAGAAGTAAGTGCTTTGGCAGCAAACACGGTGAGATTTTAAATAGACAACTTCCCCGGGATGTCATGTACAGTACCATGCAATCTGAGACCTGGCCAAACACAGCCAACATATGGGATGGCACGGTACAGTAGTGTAAGCTCTTAATGTGCCAATGCGCTCACCTACCTTGCTTGGCAAGACTACGAAACGCTATTATTAGTACAGTACAGTGGCATAGCATAGCATAGCATGGCTGGGGGGTTTTCTGATGTCTTCATATAGTAAGTATCCATGTCTGTGCAAAGCACCCGTACATAGTAAGTACCGCTACTACTAATACACCCAGTGCGCCTATATATAGAGAGCCCAGAAGTGTCGACATGGGAGTCAACTAGCCTGGAAGCGGTGCCCTCCCCCCTTGCTCTCCACAGGCAGCAGCAACAGCAGCAGCCGTTTCGAGAAAGAAAGACAGTGCCGTGCTAAATTTACCGCCACTGGAGCGGTGTACAAATGGGCATGGATATGGATGGGCTGCTCTGTGCTGTGTTTGGTCGGGCTTTCCGGTGAGACGAAAGAGAACGGTGCTTGCTGTCGCTGGATCGCTGGATCGCTGAATCGCTGGATCGCTGGATCGCTGGATCGCTGGATTGGTTGCTGGGCCCTTGTGCCACATATTCCTGCCTACGTGGCAGCAGCAGATGCACAGCGGACGAGGAGATTGTTGCATATACAAAGTCCAGTCCAGTGCAGTGCAGCAGGAGGCGGGCTGCCAATTGCAGGCGACGGCGACGGTCCAGGTCGATCGGCGCGAAGCAAGGCAGAGAGAGGGCCAAGCAAGGGGTTTGCGTAGTTTTGAGTTTGGTGTGTGTAGTTGTGTCTGGATGTGATTTGACGTTGACGTGCGTGGGAAAGGGAGAGAAGGGCGCAGGGAGAAGGGTAGTACTAGTACTAGGTACTTACAGCATGTGATGTGTGCTGTACATAACAGCGTGTACATATTACAGCGTGTACATATTACAGCGTGTCCATACGTATTACAGCGTGTCCATACGTATTACAGCGTGTCCATGCCTACGTATTACAGCGTGTACAGCGCACAAAAGGTAGCCAGTTGGGCGGTGGTACAGTGCCCAGGTTGCAGTACAGCAGAGGTACCTTACTGTTATGTACAGCGGCATTGGGGCGGTGGTGCTGCATGGGGGGGACGACGAGCAAAAAGTCAGTCATCCGCAGGTACCCGGATGGTATTGCGGGCGGTGGTACGAGGAGCCTCTTACGATTGAAGTTACCTAGCAGTGGAATGTATTCCATTACCAAATTATGACTCTAGAAGAGACGGCAGAGGTAGTGCAAAAAAACGCAGCGCCCGTTGCACCACATTGGGGCCACTGGAGTCACTGGAGTCACTGGAGCCACTGGAGCCACTGGAGCCACTGTGCTTGGTCAAAACTCGCTCGCTGGGCGCTCACTGTGCTTGGCGGCACGTTGCATCGCTATGACATTGGCGGCGTTCAAATCGTCGACTCGTCATCCCGGCCATGGCACGATTCAGGCTCAGAGGCCTTCGGATGGGGAGGTGACGAGTCGGCATAGCCACCAGCCACCCAATCATGGCGCGTCAAGGCGCTGCCAGATGGGGACGCGCGCCCTTTGCCTGGAGCAAGGATCACCGGCTTGCTGAGGCTTCTATTCTAGCGCCTTTCTAGCGACCTGGTGAGACCTCAGCAGCGCCGTGTGGCCAGCTTCCAGCGGCCTTCTAGTGCGTCCGGTGGCTTGGGAGTCGCTATCGCCGACTGGTCAGGGAAGTCATTGGCGGTCATGGTCCCCCCCCTCACCCCTCACAGGCTTTTTGGGACCCGGCGGCCACATGACTGACTGGGTACCTTGGCGATACGAGCGGCCACAGCGGTTTGCGAAGCGCTTTGCGTGCGTTTTGCGTGCGTTTTGCCCGTGCTGGGCCAGCGGTCAGGAAGTCCACCAAGGTACCCCGCAGGCTCCGTTTCCCTTTCTCCTCTTCTCCCTGCCGCGCCTTTTCGACGTTGGGTCGCCTCTTTTTTTTTTCGGGGTCACCCACTCTTTCCCTTCTTTGTGAAAGTGGGAGGGGAAAATGGATCGAATGGGGTAAAGGGAGAAAAGGAAAGAAGGAGAAAAGAAGAAGAAAGGAAAAAAACTGACCACCGAGGTCACGGAATCATCAGATGCCTTCCCGGATCTTTCCTGCACGGCAAGGGCGACACGGCAGGGAAGAGCTGCACACCGAGGTCCAGGATGCGGTACAGGATGCGGTACAGGCCACGGTATAGGCCATGGTACAGGATACCCCGTGGTGAGGGGCGTCCACCAGCGCGTCCGAGGTACCGCCAGGCTGCCAGGTACTTGGGACGGCAGTGCACAGCTCCGGACTTGGCGCCCTTGCGCTCTGGTGCAGCTTTGGGAAGAGATCTCCGTTTCGGCTGCCTGTCCTCCGCTTTCGTGCAGCTGAGGAGGGTTAACGACGACCTTTTGGTCAAGCGTCGAACCGGTCCTGATTCAGGAGTTTTTTTTTTTTTTTTTTTTTTTTTTTTTTTTGTTTGTTTTGCTCCCTCGCCTCGCCTCGCCTCACTCTCTCTGCCCTGTCTCTCTCTTTTTATTTCCACTTCCGACACTTGTTAAATAAAAATAAAAATAAATAAATAAATAAAAACCCCCGCTGCCAATGCCTCACGGAGAAACTATTTGGCTGTTTAGGGCTGCTAGGCGATGCCGGTACTAAGGGGAGCCGGGATTTGAGTTTTGAGTTTGCATTGTCAGGTCAGGCCAGGACGAGCCAAAAGTCAGGATTCCAGGCTTTTTTCGCCCCCCCGACCCCCCCGGAAGCAGGAAAAAGGAAGGGGCGGAGAATTAAAGCAGAAAAAAAAAAGAACGTCGTGGGAAAGAGCCACAGAGCCACAGAGCCACAGAAAGGCAGCACCGCAGCACCGCAGCACCGCAGCAGCAACTAAGAAGTCGCTAGCCAGCAGCGGGCAGCAACCAACTGCGCCGTACTACCTACCTGTACATAGGTTAGTACTATGTAGGTACTTCCCTCCAGGGCGTGCTCCGTACTCCGTGCTCCGTACCTGCTCCGTAAAACACCACCCAGAACCCAGAAGCTGCCTAGTAGAAACCCAGAACCCAGCACCCAGAACCCAAAAAAAAACCCAAAAAGCAAGCAGCACCTGCCCTCTGCCCACCTCCCGATCCCCGATAGGCCTCGATGCTGATTTAGCTCGCAGCCACCCAGTCCAGCAGGGCTCCACCCGCCTGTGCATCTGCCTCTGCCCCCGCCACCCAAGACCCAAAGACCTAAAAGACCCAAGCCCAGGTGGGATCTGCCAGCCCGGGCCTCGATGCTGTACTGCACTGTCCTGCACTTATTACGGAGCACTGCACTTACAAAAAGACTTCAGTCGTGCTGCTTTCCGCCACCCTGCATCCGGATGCCTCGCCTCCAGTGCTTGAATCTCTGCGCGCCACAAGACGATCCGTCCTCACCGCCGTCGTTCCTTGCTTATCACTTGAGCCCGTTGAGCCCTTGAGCCTCTGGTTGATCCATTCATATCATATCTCTCAACTGGCCGCCCGGCATCTACTGACTCTCTGCTCTGCTCTGCTCTGCACCTTGCTCTGCACTTTGCTCAACTTCGCCCTTCTTCTCGCTCTCCCATTCCAGCAGTATTTCTAATTCTGTCCTGCTGCTCCCTCACCTCTCCCGGGCCTTGTGGATCTAAAAGATTACGTGACCGGCTTAGAGTTGGCCTGGCTTCATCACTCTGTCCGAATTCTTACTCTCCGTTCGCTCCCGGCTCGGCATTGCCATTCAGTCCAGCTTGGAGGTCGCTCATTCACTGTCGTTGCGTCGTGCTGCGTCGCTTCCGGATGCTCAAGGACGATATCCGTCGACTGCCTTGACCGGTCGCTCTCGCATCTGCTCGGCAGCAGTGCACTCTCACACTCTCCCACTCTCACCCTCTCACACTCTGTCATTCCGTCATTCCGTCATTCCGCCATTCACCCTGCAGCCCCAGGTATAATAATACTTGCTGTGCTTTCCCACAGTTCTTTTGGTAAGGGCCTGTCCAGAGCGCTCTCGCCAGAAGTCCCGGGAACGCACACTGCAATTCGGCATCCCGGTGCCAATATCCCATAGCATGGTTAACCCAAGGATACGGCAGCCACTTGGAGCTCTACTCACAATCCCCAAGCACCAGCCACGGCCGTTGTCTGCTTTCGAAGACTTCAATGAATCATCATACTCGCCCTTCTCACGTCCCACTAGCTTCACCTCTTCATCCGAAGCATCATCTCCTCGATACACCATGACGGGCCGTCCGCCGACCCTCAACGAGATTCTTCTCGATACCGCCTCTCCACCGTGGACCTTGAGTGCCTTCATGGCCTATCTGTCCCAAAACCACTGCATGGAGACGCTCGAGTTCACTCTCGATTCTCAGCGCTACACCTCCGTCTACGAACAGTCCCTCGCCGACGCTACCCCCGCGGATGCCGGCACGGAGAGGGTTTGCGCGTGGTGGGAGAAGCTGATGCAGGTGTATATAATCCCATGTGCCCCTCGCGAAGTCAATATTCCTGCCCAGGTTCGAGATCGCCTTCTTCGCGTGCCCTATGGCCCCAGCCCTCCTCACCCGTCCGAACTCGCCGAGGCTGGACGCATCATATACGAACTCATGAACGATTCCGTCTTGGTTCCCTTCTTGCAATCCGTCGCTACTCCCGCGGCTGAATTCCATCACGATTTCCATCTTGGATCGCCCAAGGCATCATCTGACCGGACAACGGCCTCGACCAGTGTGGATCTCGAGCCTTTGACAGGCGATAGCGAAGGCAATTCGCCGTCAATCACGGAGCCCATGACGCCGCCTACCACGCCGCCCACCTCGGAGTGGACTTTCAGTGCCACCCACGGCGGCTTTCATCGTGCGGTAGCAGCGCATAACAAGGGCTGGAAAAAGGTTGGCGCAAAGCTGGGCTTCAATCGCAAAAGCTCCAACCGGAGAGCAACACCCACATCCTCGGGGGCCGAATCCGGAGAGTCCAGCTACAACCCCAGCAGCAATTCGTCGTCATTTTGAAGGAATGCCAATGCTTGCCAGGGAGGCCGATTGGCAGCCACTTCGCTTGACATCTCTACGCGAGGCGCTACCGAGTAGTTCCAGCATTATCAATCTCCATGCGGACATGGGACTTTTTCCCCGCGATTGCTCGGCCACCACAACGGCACTATACTCGAACCTGCTTGCGGGGTACGATACGGCAAATGCAGCAGCGTCCATCAGACTCTGGTCGTGGTCGCAATTGCAATCTCTTGCGCCGTCCTCCGTACCCTGTCCCCCCGGCTGAGGCGCCTCTTGGGCCATCTATGTAAATCAAGGCCCTTGACCTCTCCCGACAGTCGACTGCTCTGCACATATGCACACATGTCGACGAATCAACAAATTTCAACTTTCTGCATTGGCTGCCCCTTCAACACATCTGCAGTCATGGCTCAAGCCTAAGAATTAGCCCGAAGTGTGGCCGCTGAATGCGAATCTGCTGCGTCCTAATACCCTTCATCACCCATCGCTGGGCCAAGTCAAACCGCGATTGGCCCGAGTTGACCTTTTCGCAGCCGAAAGGTCTAAAGCATTTGAAGATTCTCTCGTTTTATTTTATCCGCTCCCAGATGGGAGGGATTGTACACCATATTTTCGAGACCGCACTGCGAGAGTTTTTGAGACTCCCCCGGCCGGTCTCCATCTTAATAGATGACCCTCATGCAAGCGTGTTATTCAATTTACGAAATCATGGGAATCACGGCCTTTTTTTCTTTTTTTTTTCTTCACAGGTGGAACGGAGTTCATTAGGGGTCTGGCGGCACACATATACATTGTATTGGCGTTTTCATCTCTTTTGTTATTTCCGGTCAATGGTATTACCAAGGCGTGCGTGCGAGCATGATTTTATGATGTTCCTTTCTTTTTCTCATTTTTTTCTTTGTCTTTCAGATTCACCATCAACGGGCCCTGCGGCAAATGAACATGAACCTAATGTTTATTGTCAGTAGATAGAGATAGGCCGATGAATAGATGCCTTGAACGAAACGTTTCGTCAAGATGTCAAATGTGGACCACCCCGATGAGTGATGACCATGATAATGAAGACCAACATGTCGTGATTATAATGTAGACAAGAGGAGAGATGGACATTGAGAATTTATTACATTGAGCACGTAGCTAGTTGTGGGTTTCTATCCTGTTGCTACACTTGAGACGTTGTTAACTACCTAGTAGGTACCTATTCTATACATGATTTTCCTTCTAATAACATTTCTTTTCCCGAAATATATACGACAAAGCGTCTAAATCATCATCCGTTTTCTTCTTCTTCTTCTTCTTCTTCTTCTTTTCTTCTTCTTCTTCTTCCCAGAACAGCGCCATTGTTTCCCTAAAAGCACAGGCTATACCGATGAGCGGTTTTCGGTGTGCTTTTCTCATATTTGAACTATCTAATGCATCGAAAAAAAAAATGTGAAGATACAGATATTAGATCTGGCACGCGCTATAACACACGAATAGTATCAAAAAAACACTTGTCACCCCCCACATATAGCCAAGTAAGGAAATCCCTAATCCGTATCATCGTAGGATTGCGCCATATCGGCAACCAGTGCCTCATCTTCTGTCATCGGCAATATCGGAAGTTTTTTTTTTCCTTGCGTATACGGGGGTGTAGATAAGGGTACCCCCCCTTCTCATGGGTGAAACGTCCCACTCCTTGGCTGAGGAGATGTTTGGTAGCGACCAGTTTGCGTTGGCACCTCACTAAGTGGTAGCAGAGGAGTTCCACTCCGGGATTGTGTCATCATTCGCGCGCTCCGATCGGCTTTGTTGCTTTCGCTAGTCCTGTCGTAGAGATACAGGCCTAGGAAGGTGAGAGCAATGCCTACGGCTTGCACGTTCGTCGTCGGGCTTCTGAACCAAATGATGGCCATGACAATGACGAAGACACGCTTGATGAGACTCGCGACGGAGTAGGTAACCGGAGAAACCATGGATAGCAATATGAAGGCGATGATGTTTTGTCCAAAGTGGAACGTGCCGTTGAAAATGAACTCCAGGGTCAGACGGCCATGATCCATGGCATTAGGCCTGTCGCTGAGGTCTACCGAGCCGTCATGGAGGAAATCTTTCATCAGGGTGATGCCTTCTGTCCAGAACCAAATCGGCAAGGTCAGGGCAAAGGCCATGCCGGATGAGTAGCACAGCAAGTTGAGCTTGTCGAGCTTCTTGCTTTGGACTCCCACGCTGTCGGCCTCGACTTTTGCGGCCTCGTTGAACAGCTTCTTGGAAAAGATGTTTTGTGTTACAAAGATGAGCGTCGCTAGGAGCGCCTCCACAACACCAAGCAATTGGCCGCCGTAGTTTGATTCGCTGGAGCAAGCCAGCATGACGCCGATGGTCAGGGGAATCAAGGACAAATAGGTTGCGGTCGGGTATCGAATGTTGTATATCAGTCTGTACGCTAGCACAGTGAAGAGTGGCGAAAGGCCCTTTATCGTGTGGACAAGCGAAACGGGGATCCTGGCCGTGGCGGTCGAGCTGAGCAGATGGCCGCCAATCTGGAAGAAGGCGAGGGGCAGCGTCGTCATGATCACTTCTCGGCTGGGTTCGCGGATGGGGTGTCGCAACGCCGAGATTCTGGAGCGCAAGATGGGGAAGATGCCGGACAGCCAGGAGAGAAAGACGCAGAGAGAAGACACAAAGGCAAACTGGATCAATGTCAAGGTTGCCGGCATGTCGAAGGCGTTGAGGATGGACTTTGACGATGTGTTGGTCAGGGCGGATGACGTGTACCACATCACGCAAAGAATCTGCACACACCAAAAATTAATTCCCTCGACCTATCGCAACATCATTTACACGACAGGATGTGACATACGACAAGCTTTGGAGACACAGGGGCCCGTAGCGCATCGGCAATCTCGTGGGCATTTTGGCTCATGCTGCCGTTTCTGGCGCGAATCGTTCGAAACGCATCGCCGAGGCTCTTCTGGCGAGTGTGAGAGCGCCCCGAGGACGACCATGCATTTACCACCGGATAGCCATTGCTATGGCCATTGCCATTGCCATTGCCATTCGCAGAGCCAAGATCGCTCAAGCCATTGCTCCCCAGCGGTGATGGTGATGCCGACAGGCTTGGGAACTTCTCCATTGCGCAGCGGGCGCAATGACAGTTTGTATGCGATTCGAGTATTCGAGTATTCGAGTATTCGTTCAATCCCCGGGGATTTGAAGGCGACAGTCGAGTGCGAAAGGCTCCGAGTGCGCAGCGGCGTGTGATGACGACGACTGGCAAACAATGCGGTGTTGGTGGGCTTATGCGGCGTTATCAATTGACATTTGGAACGGAGTGCTGAAACGAGAGACTGGGTGCAAAGGGTAAGCTATCCATTACCACGGCAGAGCCATGCGGGTTGACAGCTTCCAAGCAAGAAGACAAGATGAGAAGCGTCGCTATAATATCATGAGGGGGAGAAAATACGAGGTCAGACAAAGATGAAAGGGGATCGCCAGTGCGCCTTCAGGTCACTCAGAGGTCCTTCCCGCGGGATAGGAGTGGCCGGCTTAGCGAGTCTGCGCTGGACTGATTTTCCCGGTGCCTGGCGCTATTACCCGACCTTCAGCCGACAGCCGCGCGCCCCACCGGCTTTCGCGCGCTGGGCTTGGCAAAACACGATCGTTTCGGCTGCTTTTTCTTTCTCTTCTGCCTGGAAAAGCTGCTGCCGCCGAGTAGGGGCTCTCGCTGCTTCACCACTGCACTTCATCACCACATTTCCATCGCCCTGCCTGCGATATCGAACTTGCGTCCGCCATCCAAAGCCGCGAGTCCAGTCTCTGCGCCACCGCCCGCTGCTTGATTAGCCACGCCGTCGCTTTTCTCCGAGATTCTGCCAGCTCGCCGCGGCATGGGAAGAGATCCAAAGCGATACGTCGTTGCTGTCACCGGTCTTTACGCCGTCTTCCAGCTTCTCACCCAGACGGCCAATCCAGCCGCCTTCTCCAAGTCCAGCAGCGTGTCGCCAAACTCAGCTTCGCCATGGCGGCCCCAAAGATGACCAAGAACCAGATGCGGAGGGCGAAGAAGAAGGAACAGAAGAAGGTTAAAGCAGATGTCAGTCCCATCCATTTCGAGCCCATTACGCGTCGCACACTGCTTATATCGATACAGACCCAAGCAACTGAACAATCCGATAAGCCAATTGCCGACAAGAGGGACGAATCGCCGCCGCGGACTGATGGCTTGGATGTTAAGAGTGCAACTGACTTAACTAAGCCCTCTGCTCCTGCGAATGACCAGATCGGAGATGACCTGTTTGACGATGATCCTGCATTTGCCCCTTACAGAGAGATATTCAACAAATTCGGCCTATCGTTTGCAGAAGACCAGATTGCCAAAGAGGCCAATGCTGGCAACCAGGGCGACGTATTTTTTGGTGACAATGATGATATTCCGGACGAGGAGGATGAGAACCCTCAGCCAAAGCTATCAAAGAAGAAGCGAAAGCAGATGAATAAACTCTCCGTTGCGCAGCTCAAGGCTCTCGTCAACATACCGGAAGTGGTCGAATGGCAGGATGTCTCATCGTCAGACCCACGACTTTTGGTTCAAATCAAGGCACAGAGGAACGTCGTTCCCGTACCGTCTCATTGGGCGATGAAGAGGGAATACCTATCTTCCAAGAGGGGTATTGAGAAATCGGCATTCCGGTTGCCCAAATTCATCGCCGAGACGGGGATTGCAGAGATGCGTGACGCAGTGTTGGAGAAACAGGCAGAACAGACACTAAAACAGAAGCAGCGAGAGCGAGTCCAACCAAAGATGGGCAAGCTAGATATCGATTACCAGAAGCTTTACGATGCTTTTTTCCGCTTCCAGACAAAGCCAGAGCTGACGCGATTTGGCGAGGTCTATTACGAGGGCAAGGAGAGCGAGGTGGACTATCAACATTTCCGCCCGGGAGAGTTGAGTGATGCCACAAAGGAAGCGCTCGGTATGCCTCCTGGAGCGCCTCCTCCATGGCTCATCAACCAACAAAGATTCGGCACCCCTCCCTCCTACCCGACCTTGAGAATACCTGGCTTGAACGCGCCTCCGCCTGCCGGGGGCTCCTGGGGTTTCCATCCCGGCGGTTGGGGAAAGCCTCCAGTGGACGAATTCAACCGTCCGCTGTACGGCGGCGATGTCTTTGGTCTCACCGCTCAAAACGGGGCTTCTGGCCAAGCACAGGTGACGCAACCTCAAGCACCTAACGGGGATGCTGTGGAGCGCACACTGTGGGGAGAGCTGCAGCCTCGCGAGGAGGAATCTGAAGAGGAGGAGGAAGACGAAGAAGAAGAAGAATCGGAGGAGGAGGATGTCCCTGGCGGCGCCGAGACTCCTAGCGGGCTCGAGACACCAGGAGGATACAGCAGCACGGTACATCCCGACTATTCGCAGCAAGGAGTCGAAACGTCTATTGCCGGTGAAATGGACCTACGCAAAGAACGGCGCGGATACGATACCGAGGAGACTTCTGCTCCCCGCTCCGCCTACACTGTTGTGCCTGAGCGGCAGGTTCGTGCCGAGGGCTTCTTTGGCAGCGACCGCGCATACGACATCAGCGCAGCCCAGCGCTCGGCGGCGGCTGGCATTCCCGTGCTAGGCGCAGACGAGGACTCCCGGAAACGGAAGAAGCCCGGCGATGTGGACGTGGCCATTGATGTGGACTCGCTCAACCAGCAGGGCGGTCTCAGTAAGGACGATTTACGGAGCAAATATGAGGCTAGCCACAAGGAAGAAGGCATAGGTGCAAGATGGGCATATGATGATGATTTGAGCCAGATGATTGCCGAAGAGAGCAGAAAGCGGCAGCGTACCGAGAAGGACCAAAGCGAGAAGAAACGAGAGAGCAAGTACAAGTTTTAATACCACCAAAGAATGACCGCCGTGGCTGGTTCTCTGCCACGGACCTGTAATAGTGAGCGTCGGTTGATTAGACAAGGGAACAAGGGACAAGGGATGACGGCACCGAATGACACAAGTATTCAAATTCCATAAAACGCAAATGAGACCGGCTTATGGGCTGCCGGGAAATGAGGTTGAGTGTAGGAACTTTATGTATAGTAAAATCTAATGCTTCGTTGATACATTCAAACATGATCACACCCATCTTGTATCTCACTGGGGTCAACTTCTCTCTCGGTATGTTAGGTACATACATCATCCTCGTATTTTTTTTTTCTTTTTTTGGATGATAAATTGACGTCTTCACCCCAGCATGTCTTCCATTTCTTTCATCGCCCCCCCAATTAATCCAAGCCACAATCGACACCTGTGCCTCCGATAGACGCTCAAAGTTAAAGTGATTAAGAGGCAATGCTCTCTTCGTCTCTTGGTGCGTTTGGTTAAGCAGCATCCCCAATCAGTCCTTTAGGCGAGAGTCAATAAAATGCTGGGCGCAACTAGCTACCTCCTTAGATACCGGTATGAATTTATGACGTCTTTATAATAACTTCCCGTAACTTTGCATACCCAGTGTCACAGCTTGTGTCAAGACTGTAGGAGCCATTGAGGGATCACAGGGACCTTAGGGTCCTCAGGGGCCTCAGGGTCCTCGTCCTCAGAGTCCTTAGAGTCCTCAGAGTCCTCAGAGTCCTTAGGGTCCTCAGGGTCCTTAGGGTCCTTAGTTGAGGAATCCGGCTCGTCTTGCGTGTCTACTTTTGCTTCTTGTTCCTAGTTTGATCTGCCGGTGCAGCACGCATTACAACGCCAAACTTCCTTCTTTTCAACTGGCATGACCGCATCTTCTTGTACGCAGTCAGAATGGTATAATCTCTGAAGACAGACCTATGTTTTCAAGTTTCTTCAGTTAGGATGTGTTTCGGACCAAAAAAAAAAAAAAAACGACAGCGGTACAGGTGTGGACAATACCTTATTAGAGCATATCAGTATTCTTGGCCCCAGGACCGGCAGCTGGCAAACAGTACAGCCGTTTGCGCCTTTGCGGATTTGAGTCGCTTTGGGAGACTGTTTTGGATCTGGATCTTCGGTCTGGGCATCGCCATCCCCATTACCAGTGCCTTGCTGCAGCATCTCTCTTGCTTTATTGATGTGGATAAAGGCCTCCTGGATGATATTGTCGTCCAACATATCGCGAACTCGAAGCAAGCTAGCGTGCTTGCCAAACTCTAGTACACGTTGGTCAGCGGCAGCAAGCCAAGACGCCTTCTCTCGAACAAAACCCAACCAGGCTCGAGGAAAGTAAGCGGCAGATGTGAGGCTTTGGCGAAGAATATATCCATCCCACTCCCATATGTACTCCTTTTCCGCAGGAGTCACATCAGAAAAGTCACTGGTGCTCTCCCGGTGCTTTTGGATCAACCATGTGTTGTCTAGTGGTCTCTTTGGCACTTCTTGGCCTGGGACGAGTCGTGCTCTGCTAATGGGGTCGAACAGAGGCTGCTTAATGTTGGGCACCAGGATCTTATCGCTTCTGGGACGCCGCTGCTCCGGTCTTGGCTGCGTAGCTACCGGCGATTGGGAAGGTAGCCTGTCATAGGTATTCTTGTCCTTTGAAAAGGTGAATACATCATCAATTGTATCCGGTCCAAGTCGAGAGGAAACCCATGATTGGTCGCCAACCAGGTATGTTTCAAGGTTGAAGGGCTTGACCGGCGGCTTTATCTGATACTGCTTTAATGGAGAGGACATGGGCTCGCAGCGACTAGAGACTCGAAACTGTGGTCCTTGACTTGTCGTCTCGAGCACATAGCTATACGCAGGGTGGGAGGTTTGCAAGTGGACTTGCAGTTGCTGCATCGTGTGGTGGTAGACGCCGCAGGTCACACATCGGTAATAGTCTAGGCAAACCGGTTGATCCGAAGGCAGAAGATAGCTAACACGGCCTTCATTTGTCGCGATATGATGAGCCCGCGAACGACGCTTTCTTTCCCTTCCTTGGGCTTGGTCGCTCAAGACTTTCAAGTTGTACACCTTATTCTTTTCGCGAGTTCTCAGCGACCTTGAGGGGGTTTGTGCGCCCTCGGGGCCATCTAGGCCGTCATCATCGATCTCAATAGAGGACTCATCTACGTGGTGACCGTTGACGCCATGGGTCCCTCCATTGATGGATGGAGCGAAGTCATCGTCCACAAAGGGGTCAGCATCAGGGTCCACAGCGTTGATACAGGGCATTGACCCTTTCTCCAGGCGCTTTAAGGCTCTGAATCCAGCTGACCAGCGCAGGTCAATATCCATGACATAGTCGGTGTGAACTGGGGGCTCATGCGCTGAATATCTCGCAGACAGGGATAAGGAGCTCTTTAGCCGGCCATAAATTTGGCCAAACCGGCTTGACAGGACCCATGCTTTGCCGGGGACCGAGGAGAGACTGGATGAGGCTGGAGGAATGCCGAAATCGCTCGAGTCCAATGGCGGCCAATGTCCGTCATGAGCAGCCTCCAACTCGACCACGATGTCGTAGGCGTCTGCCAGGTCGAAGGTGTCATCATCCGCCCGGTTGATGAGGATACTTTCCTGAGGAATGTAAAATGGTTTGGGCAGAGAAATGCGGGCGACTCGGTGAGGACCCACGGGGTTTTTGAACGTTGTCAAGTCGCATACTTGACTCTGGCAGTGAACCACTCGAGGATAGCCAGAACTCAGTTCCGAGATGGTGATCCTGCAGCTAGCTTTGGTGGGAAATACCTCGCGGGGGGGAGCGTGGGCGTGAAGAGATCTGACCTTTTTGGAATCCTTGTGGGCAATCTTGAGCACCTCGACACGTAGAGCCGATCTCGAATCCGAAGCGTGCGGAGAGGCAATGAGATGGTCGACATCCAGCGAGTCGGGAGATGAGATGCGTCGCCTCTTGAGTGGCGGGCCCCCATCGTTGTCGATATGATGCGATCCTTTATGGATGGGTGAAGATACTATGTTGCCCATAGCTGCAGAGTCCTTCAAGGCTCTGGTGCCTTTGATAAAGTTGCGATGAAGAAAGGGGGCTCGACGCTGCTGCTGACACCTGGTATTCACCGTCATGGCGGGATGAAACCAATCATGAGAGAGGAGGTGGTCTACGAGACGGCGGGTGAGCCAAAACCAAGACAGGGCTAAACAAAATAAACAAGAAGAGCTGGAGAAAGGAGGCGGATCCTCGGCCCTAGAGCATTGTTGAGCCCTGCTCGCCTCGTTTGGCGCAGGCCGTTCAGGAGAAGAAGACCGAAGGCTGGATGGTGAGCGAAAGGTGACAGCGAGTGGCAGCAAGTGGCAGCAAGTGGCAGAATTGAGCAAGGCCGGATATCAGCCGCCTCTCCGCACTCACCGGCCAGCAAAAGGCGAGGCGACAGAGAAGATACACAGGCGACTCGCCCCGGAGCAGAGCAGAGCAGAGCGAACCGGTGCCAGCGAGAGTCGAGAATGCGCAAGAGGCTCAGGCAGCGCGACGGGGGCTGCTAGAACGAAGCAAGACGCGTGTAGATGAGACCAAGGCAAACGGGGAGCCGGTTTGTATCACGGCCCCAGAAGGGCCTAGCGCCAGCGGACCTTTGAGAGTAGGCCCACGCTGAAATGGGCGGTCATGGAACCTGCAAGTACCAGCGCTGTACTGTACTCCGAGCCCGGCACATTAGCGCTATGGATGCGTACTGTACTGAGTAAGGTGGAGGAGCATTGCCGTCGTGTCTCGCTGAGGTACTGGGCAGTACCTTGGGCTGGGCACCCTTATAGGAATAGGGAGCCGTGTAAGTGCGTTATGCACATAGCCAACATGCTTTGCCAAAGGGAGAGGAACAAAGGCAAAAGGAACAAAGGGAAGAGGTGGCGCAGCAATCCCGAAAATTTTGTTTTCTAGAACCGTTGGGAAATTAAAAAGTACCTACTACTAAGGTACCTGGTTGTCTGGTATTGGTTACATGCGGGCCAGTATCCTGTGTCTCTGGGGAGTGGTTAAGATAGATGGATGTGTATAGGAGAGTGTCGGTGCAGTTGATGGTTGAATCATGCTAAAAGGATAGGCAGTACTAAGTATACCTACCTCTAGGTAGACGGGTAATCAATTCCTTAGTATCTACCGAGTACCTGGTAGTAAGTACCTCGGAGTGACCACCAAAGTGCCATCCGTGATGCCTCATCTTGGACACACACACAACTGCACCAGATGCTGTGCATACTTTCCAGGTTACTTTTCACATTGCCAACATGCAGAGTTTCCTCCCTGCAAGCATGGCGCATGGCGCTAACGCAAGGTCCAGATGTGCCAATCAACTCTAGCAGCTGTAGTGCTACCCTGCCAAACACTCGCAGCTCTCCATGTTGGCAAGTAGCCTGTACCTTGGTATTCAGCAGGGGACAGAGGCAGCCCTGTCAAGAGTCCGGAGTACGGAGAGGTACAACGCCGTGACTATTGCCGGCAGGTTACTGCTAGCGGCAACAGCCCGAGGTCGATGTACCTGCGAGTAGAGCAGGGATCCATGGCCAACCCACCCTCACGCGCATTGGGCGTCTGTCGATAAGGTGCTAATGAATAAAGGGTCGAGGCTTGTGTTAATCACCTTCTTTGCAACTCCAGCTCCTGCAAGGGCGCTCCGTGGACTTGATTGCAATGCCGCCACATGTACGGAGTACTGCAGGAATGACGGGCAAACCGCCTCTGGCTTCAGGGTACCGAGTACCTGCACAGTACCTTAGTACCTGTACCCATCACATGGGAACCTTGGTGTCCTGTACTGTTGAGGATGCCGGGCCCCGCCAAACCTTCATCTTGCAACGGACGCTCTTAAAGCTGCGGCATCTGGAGCAAACCGCTGCTTCTACACAGAAGCCAGGCCATCACCAGCCAGCAAAGTCACAAGTGGTCACCGTACATTGCCTCATGCCCCATCACTCCCATCGCTCCCATCGCTCCCATCACGCCCATCACGCCCATTCACTGCCGCGCACTCGGCGTCTGTTTCCTCTCGGATTTCCCAGCACCGGCGCTGTGAAATAGGTGGTACAATGCCGCTGACACGCAGCGCCGGCCGCCGTACCTTGGCCCAAAAGAGCAATCAGAACAGCCGGCGAAACCCAAGTCGTCGGTCCGTTTCTCGTGCTTCTCGTGCTTCTCGTGCCGGCACTCGATCCAACGCACTGCCGCCCTCAACAGCCTCGGGCAGAGCCCGGCGTGTCTTCGACAGCCCTCCGGAATCTGATTCGGATGCCGCCCACTCAGACGCATCCGCACCGGGCTCGACATCTGACCAAGCTCCCGAATCGCCCATCCGGCGCAGGAGGAGTGCCAGAATAGCAACCGGACATGGCGGCAGGGCAAGCAAGAGAGTGAAAAGACCCTCACGCCCGGCAAGAGTCTCCCAGAACCCTGCATCTGCAAACAGAGGGGACAAGCCCAAGGGCAAAAGCCGCCCTGCCACTGCCTCCAATTCCCCGAGCAAGCGGCGGCAAACGGCGAC
This sequence comes from Trichoderma sp. TW21990_1, assembly GCA_010015515.1. Classification (NCBI taxonomy): domain Eukaryota; kingdom Fungi; phylum Ascomycota; class Sordariomycetes; order Hypocreales; family Hypocreaceae; genus Trichoderma; species Trichoderma sp. TW21990_1. The sequence continues at coordinate 49,152 of WXUD01000012.1, read as the reverse complement.
ACAGAGCAAAGGCAACGATGAGACGCCACCAGTTAGCGGCCCAGACTGGACCGATCCTCGGATTCCTTACCAGTTCTGGGTTGATGTGTTCTTGTATGCCCGCGACAATGGCGGTGCAGACCCGCCAAACACACACTGGCTCCTTCAGGTCGCTACTAGCTGTAAGGCTTTGTCTGAGCCGGCCCTGACAGCAATCTATCGCTGTCCGACCATACGGCAGGCCTCCAAGGCGAGACGGCTGGCCTCATTGCTTGAACGCTGTCCTACAACGACACGGTTCAACTACCGGCGGAAAATAGAGTTCCTCCATATCGACATCCACATTGTGCCTCAGGGCATCATTTCACAACTGGTCCGCCCCTTGACTCGCCTGAAGGAACTCATATTTTACACCCCTATGGACCAGCCGCCCTACAGGGAGCTCGATTCGCATATCAGATGGAACTATTCAGAGGACATCTTCCTCGCCCTTGCATCGCCGTCAGACGATTCTCCCGCGAAACGGCCAGTCCCAATTAGTCTCAAAAGCTGGGAGTGGAGTGGGAGACTACTCGGCGGTTACGTTGCGAGTATCAGCGATATTGTCCAAGTCCACCAGCTGCCATCATTCACTCAGCTTACACGACTGAGCTTTACAAATTTCCAAGTACCGTCGCTGAGAGGTTTACAGCAGAGGCCCGAGAATGGTGGTGACGAATTGCAGAGCACCCTTGAAGACAACGCGGCCATTGATGCTATGGCGGATGCCATTGCGCAACTCAGCCATCTCAAGCATCTTATTTTCGAATCTTCTACCATCATGACCGACCGGCTGCTCCCCCTCCTACCCAAAGACCTCAGCCACTTGGAGCTTATCAACTGCTGGGAGATCAAATCTGAAGACCTTGCCAGCTTTCTCGTCACTCATGGCAATGGCCTCCGCGCGCTTACTCTGATGCACAACCAGTCTTTGAATCTTGCCTTCTTGACGATTCTCAAAGAAGCTTGCCCGAAATTGCGAGAGCTGCGCATGAATATGTCGTACTTTCGGCACCATGATTCTCTGAATGATGCCGATCCAATGTATGATTTCGCCCTCCTCCCATGTCAGGTGCCCACATGGCCCGCTAGCATTCGCCTCATCGATATCGAACATATTCGAAACTGGTCTGTTGAAACAGCACAAATGTTCATTCAGTCGCTCGTTGACGACGCCGGAAATCTTCCGAATCTGCGCCACATAGTCATTAAGACTATGCTTGACATACCGTGGCAGGCTCGCGCCACTCTGAGGTCCAACATACGACCCATGGTTGAACGTGTATTCCTCCGGAGAATTGAGGATCCGCAGACTGACATGGCTATCCAGCAAGAAGGCAGCAGCACTCAGGAATTTACTACGTCACGCAAGAGGAAGCGATCCCCTTCATCCACATCTCCGTTGCGCAGGAGCGGTAGGATTGAAGCACATGCCTATGGCTCGCCCCGCCGCTCCAGAAGAGACATTAGGTCGCAGCGAGGTCAGCCCGGAAAGCCGCTGTACAGAGTGCCTGATACCGACGAAGATGAGAGTGACGTCCCGGGGGAAGAGTCTGACAGCGAGGCCTCCAACGTCCAGCAGAACCCAGCTGCCGCCGAGCCGGTGATCCAGGGGCTCTGTAATACCGTCAACATTGTATTTGACAATCAGAAAGTGAGAGAGATGCAATACAGCATGGAGGATTTCCTTGCTGATGACGACGAGTCTTCGGGCGAGGAGTGGGATGGAGATGATGACCAATATGATGACAATACCATTGCATTTTAGAGATACCAATTTATTTGTATTTCCCAAAGGGCTCCTTTTAAAGGAGAACCTTGTTGAACTCCCAAAGCTGCCGTGTCACACTTGAAGATCGTGAGACAGGATATATCTAAGAACAGCTTACCCGTTTCGTCGGGATCATTATTGGAATTTGAACGTTGTAATGGATTCTTTGGATTCTTTGGATTCATGGAAAGAATGGACATCATAGCACGGTTGCTGCTAGCAATTGTTGGGTAAGTCTAGATATATATACAAGCTTGGTCATGGAATCGTTTATATTACAAATAGAGACATGGAGAATTCGTAAGAAAACCCCGACAGCCGTCACATTAGCGAGCCCTAGGCTCTCTTCAAAAGGCCGCACCGCCAATCCCCTCGCCAGCCAAATTCTTCATGCTCTTCTCGCTGAGGTCGCTCCTCATCTCCCACGCGCGGGCGTCTCGCTCAAGCCTGTTCCATGCGTACAGACTCCTTCGGAGACGCTCCTGCTTCAGCCGTAGATCCTCCCGTATTTTTTCCTCTTCATCCCTCAACTTTCGATAGTGAGGCTCAATCTCCTTGGTGACGCCGAGCAACAATGGCGTCATGGTGGGATCCGTTTTACCACCGGGCACAAGGGGGGGCATCGTTGCTAGCAGACTCTGGGCGAGGCTGTGTCTTGGTCCATTTCCGTGCTGGGCTGAGGGACCGGTTGGTGGGTTGAACGGCCGTTGAGCAGGAGGCACACCCGTACCAGCCCCATTTGAAGAGGCTGCTCGAGGGCCAGTGGGAATGTTAGAAGGGCCACTTGGTGTCGCTGACGCTGCTGGACCAGACAAATGCCGAGGTGGCGCTTGATTCCATCCACCCCTTCCGCCACGAGAAGAAAAAGAGGAGCCTCTGGTCAACGGGACGTAGCCTCGAGGCCCTGATGGCGGGTTCGTTGGGCTCGTGGTATCTGGCCGGTGCGGTGCAGCATTCGGCGTTGGGGGGTTCTTCTGGGCCTGCGCAGCTGGCATCGTTGCTGCGGCTGAGGATACTCGAGTGGCGGCAGGGCCAAGAGGCGGTGCTCGTAATGCAGCTGGGCCACGCGGCGGTGATTTGGATGGAGCCGAGGCGGGTTCGTGTGCGTTGGGTCGCTGCGAGTCCTTCACAGCAGCAGATGGCGTCGCGGCAGCGGCGTGGAGTGGGGAGTCCTCTAATGTAAGGGGTGAGCGAGTCTTGGCCGATTGTGACTGTGATTGGGAGTCCGCCCTCTCCGAAGCGGGCCGAGACGGTATCGTGGATGATAGTCCAAGTTCTCGCAGCGGCGAATGTCGCTTGAAGGGTTGAAATCTGTCATCTCGTCGGTTTGGCGATCTGGAGCGTGGCCTATAAGGTGCGCCCCGTGCAGCGACAGGTGTCGTTCTCCCAGGCGGGGGAGTTCTCTCGCGGCGGCGATCTCGGGAAAACGGAGAGCGTGACCGTCTGCAGCGTCTTTGAGTTAGCTGACGTTCGCGCAGGCTTCAACTATACAGCACGAACCTCTCTTCTCGCCTTTCGGGATCGCGCTCCCAATCCCTGCCTCGGTTTCGTTCGTTTCTTTCACGATCCCAGTCTCGATCACGCTCGCGATCCAAGTCGCGCGGCCTATCGCGCTCCCAGTCTCGTCGTGGCGATCTCGGTCTCTCATATCTATTCTCTCTCGCCGGCGACTCTCTTCTAGGTGGGCTCCGACGAGGCAACGGAGATCTTCTGACTGGGGATCGACTTCGCTCGCGTCTACGGGGGCTTTCGCGGTCTCGGGATCGCTCGCGCCGGTATCGATCGCCGACGCTGCGAGAGCGTCTTCGTGGAGGATATCTTCCAGGAACGTAACTATCGGATCCTGGAATGATGGGACTCCGAGGGCGAGGGCTTCTGGTGCGCGGCGGGCTTCTGGCTCTGTTGTCCCTGACGGGGCTTCTCGGCCTCCTAGGCGATCGCTCTCGTGGGGTTGGCCTCCAGGACTCTCCGGCACCATATCTCACCACTTCGCCGTCATCATATCTACCATAATTAGCCATGCGCCGAATCGAGTTTCCATCAACCAAGTCCCCTTCGCGAGCATGGCGGTGCGCTTTGCCCATTTACCACGCGATCGCTATAACGAAGCGCCAGGTTGTTTGGAAATCCGGAGCAAACTGTGGAGCGATGGAATAAAGTTGCTGTTCTTACCTTCGACTTCGACCATCCCGTTCGCGGTCCATAATTGTAACCTGAATTGTGTCCAAAACAAAACTTAATCAAAAGCCACGGCTTGTTTGCGGCGCGAGAAGTCTCGATTGAAGAGCCATTGTATCCATGATAAGAGGGATCGGCGGATATAAAATCCGGCCTTGCAGCAAAATTAAGTCATCGGCGCTGCATATATCCACACCAGTCGCATCGGTCTAAACTGGATTGATAGTAGTGGTAATTCACTGCCAGTGATGTAGGTAATAGTACTACTAGGTATGTATAAACTTTAAGTACTAGGTAGGTAATTGTCAATTGTATTAAGAGGGCCGTGTTAACTGACGGAACAAATCTGAGGTTTTAGAATAAATGTAAAAAAAACTAACAAAAATAGCCTAATTAAAGATGATTGTCTATTTTTGTGACTTTATGAGTTATTATTATTTAATGTGATCGAATAAATGTGATCCAAAGGTGCCTTTGTCGCTCTCGAGCTGTACAAGTTTGGGAATCTTGGGAGGTGGTTTATCAGAAGTCAATTTGGGCGCTGCCGGCAGATGTTGTTCGAGGCCGAGGAGGCTCGATCGTCTCCTTGACTGGTTGTCTCCCGATCTTAGGCGCTTGAACCAGCCGCTCGCGCGCTTTTTCTCAGAGTCCACGGCGCTGGAGCCGCTCTGACTGGCCGGGCGATACGCATTGGCGACGCTGCGCACGCTCTCTTGGTTGATGCTTTCTGTGGAACGGTTATTAAACGCAGTTGGGGGAGGGAAATCGAGGGCAGACGCTACCCTGTTGACCGGACGCGGCAGGACTGGGCGGCGCGTGTTCAGCAACACTCCGCACTCCAACTTTGTTCTCGTACGGCGTCGAGCTTTTCTCCTTGGTCTCGATGCTCTCGTTGCTGCCCTTGGACGTCTTGGACGGTGTATTCGGCTCAATCGGAGAGTCCGCGGGCGGAGGGATGTCGGTGCCGTCGGTAATGCTGCCAAAATTCAGATTCAGGGCGGGCAGCACGAAGCGCGAGCTGCTCGCCTTCTTCTTGGATTGAGAAGACATGGTCTGTCGGACTATCCGGTCCTCTGGTCGCGATGGTAAAACGAGGTCCGAGACCTGCCAGTCAATGGATGGTGCTCCGTGCAGATCATCGCTGATGAGGAACAAAGCACCCTGGCAGTCGTCGCGGAGAATGACCCCTATATGTTAGAGTACCTTTCCTGAAGCTAGGCTGTACCTCGTACTCGTAGCAACAAGCCAACCGGCTAATAGTAGGTCAACTTTCCAGGACAGAACCCAACAGAGTCCATATAAAAAAAAAATATCGCAACCTTATTTAATGATATTCTAAACTTTATATGAGGATGAAAAATCAGAACGGGTGTCTGGGACAAGAAGTTCCATTAAATACTGTATATTTCGACCAGAGTGCTAAGCAAATAAAGAGGTACTCTCTGTACTGTCATGGCTACAATGGCACTAGCAAAGACAAATGAAATCGTAATTTGCCTGTACATAACACGATTCATATCATCATTAATTATTTTTATTCAAAAATACAAATCTCCTATTTTTTTTTTTTTTTTTTTTTTTTTCAAGGAATAATAGAAAAAATTAAAAGAAAACAACTTTCGGCGCTTCATGATTAGACTTTACTCTCGATATAGAAACGGTACCAGTCTGGGTACTCAAATGTACCCCGGCACCTCGTCAACAAAGCACGGTACTTGCAGCTACGCCGCGGCTCATGTAAAAGCTCAAGGTAGCCTCATTTTGTTTGCACGCCACTTGGTTCGAGCTCCATACAGTATCGCGATATCGATACCTTGGTCTCCATAAATTGCAAGCCTGCCAAACCCAACTTTTCCTTGCTAGTAGTCCGCCTCGATTGCATCTCCAGCCCATGTACATAGCAAATCTGCCTTTAGTATGGCGCAGTTTGTCCCTCGCCGTTCATTTGGCGTCCCTTCTTCAGTTCCAAAGTCCTATTTCCTCGGCCATCACCACGCCGCCGTCAGTAAATTAAAGACGGTTCTCTCGAGGATCTCGCTCGTCATTGAGTGCCGGGACTTTCGACTGCCCTTGTCAACCCACAATCCCATCCTTGAGAAAGCAGTTGCCGGCTGCCCAAAACTCATCGTATATACGAAACATGATCTAGGTAGCGATAGTCCCGGCGCCCGGCAATTGTTGCAGAAGCTGCACGGTCGACGCGCACTGTTTTGGGACAAGAACCACCCCTCAAGCACAGCCTCGCTGCTCAAACGACTCAAGGAGACTGCTTACGAAGTAGACTCGATAACAGGCCTGTGTGCGCTGATAGTGGGCATGCCCAATGTCGGTAAGAGTACGTTGTTGAACGCCCTGAGAAGCACTGGGACAACGGGCAGGACGACCAAAGTAGCCAAGACAGGTGACCAAGCAGGCGTAACCCGTAAGATCGGAACAAGCGTTCGCGTGGTTGAACCCGAGGAGAGAGGGGGAGTTGGTGCTGGCGTATATGTGCTCGATTCACCGGGAGTCTTTCTCCCATATGTCGAAGATGGAGAGACCATGATCAAAATCTCTCTGGTGCAGGGCATCAAGAAAGGCCTCATAGCAGATGAGATCCTGGCAGACTACCTGCTTTACAAGATGAACCTCTGGGACCCTCACCTCTACCATCGATACTGCGGTCCAACAAACGATGTACACGAGTTCTTGCTCGCTGTGGCAAAGCGGGATGGCAAGTTGAAGGTTGGTGGCGTCCCAGATATGGGAGAATCCGCAGCCAGAGTCTTGTCGGAGTGGCGGAAAGGCAAACTGGGCAAATATGTGTTGGACGATCTCTCCGACGAAGCCCTTCAACGTCATGAATTGATGGCATCTAGTCCGCCGGTAAGCTTGAACCAAGGGAAAAAAGCCTGGAAAGAACAGCGGAAAGAAAGCAATGCATAGAAGCAACCAGGTCTAGGGATACGAGACCATTCACGTCAAACGGTTTTTTTTTTCTGCTGTTTTAACACCGCATAATTTCGCTGCAAAGGAAAGCCATCGTCACACGGCACATCATGGCAAATACGTATAAAGATAGATCCTATTTAATGTGTGTACACAGCCAGTCATGAGAACATTTCCCCTGGAATGCAGAACAGCGACCAAGAAGACAGGGAAGAGAAAAAGGAAAAGAAAGAAGGGAAAAGAAAAGAAAAGAAAAGAAAAGAAAAGAACAGAAAAGAAAAGAAAAGAAAAGAAAAGAAAAGAAAAGAAACAGCCTAGCTGGCAGCATTGATCCCCCTTCCATCATTATGTCGTAATGGCATACCAAATGAGACCTCAAATAGGACATGTGATGAACGCCCTGACTCCTCCCATAGAAAAAAATGAAACAAAAGCAAACAGCTTAGGTATTATGCAGTAGACGGATGGGCCGTACTTGTTCTTATGCGTACTGGTTCTGCCACTTAACCATATCTCGTGTCAGAACATCCATCATCTCGATGCAACTTAAATCTTTAAAATCTTTGGATGTGGGAGTATCGGTTGGGGGTGTGATAGGGGCCTGTGAGTGCTGCTTCGTCGAATTGTTACTTCGATCCAGCGTTGCTTCGGCTGCTAAATCGACCTGAGTTCTGGAAATAAAGTCCATAATCGCAGCTACCCGTCGCTTCATATCCAGCATGCTCATCCTACCGGCAACACCCATCTTTGATTTTGAGCCGCCCTTATGATCGCCGGCATGCTTCGAATGTGTATTTGTCGCATTAGATGCTCTTTGGACGTCCCGCGATACGGACCGAGCGGGTGAATGTTCATTGTCCGCGTTTCGATCCTTTGTGTATTGGTTCTTCCCCTTGCCCTTCTTGTGATTGCTCCGTGCGGTTCGCTTGTGGGTATTTGCAGTTGATGAGTGAGTCGCAGGAGGGGTACCGGGAACGGGGGATGGCGCTGGCGCTGGTTCCGGCAACGTCGATGGTTCTGCGCTTTTCGTAGCGGGAGCCTTCGTGGACGGCGGGTTTACTTCTTCTGACACATCGGAATCTGAATTTTGTCAGTGCCTAGCGCATCTCGGAATTGCGTGGCTAATCTCACCTTCAGTACGTCGCCTATCGGCCCGCCCTTTCCGCTTGCTCGCACTCTCTTGCCGCAGGCGGTCTTTCTCCTCCTTATCTGATCTCTCTGTGCCTTTGTAGGAGCGCGGTCTCTTCTGTTCGCCGCGACCATTGCTTTCGTCATCTGTGTTTTCTTGACTGATGGTGTCCATGGGTTTCGGTGGCGGCGAAGGAGACTGGGAATTTGTGCGTTGCCTTTTGACAGTTACATTGTTCCTGCGGGGGAGGTTAGCTGAGATTCAAGATAACCAAGGGTCCTAGGCAATGGATCACGAACTCTTCACTGTTGCTGCGTACCCGTTTTGTACGCCTAATAACACTCTCGGCTCCGTCTTGGCCAACTTCTTCTTTGCTCGCTTCAATTGCCCGTCGTAACTGTTCGTCGTCATAAGCTGCATCGCGGCTGTTCATGGTAGACCGTCGTTTGGATATTTGTGAGGTCGACTGCGATCGAATGGATTTAGCACTACCCAGCCTGGGCGATCGAGCACCGTCCTTTGCTATGGAAGTAGCCCGAGATGAAGCTCTGGCAGGCCGACTCAGAGGTAGATATTTGGAGTATTTTTGACTAGCGGAAATCATCGTAAAGCCGTTAGAGTTTGCCCAGACACGACGCAGTGGAAGGATCGGCTTTACCCGTTATTTGCTGTTTGTATCTTGTGAAGATCTTTTCGACACTGTTCGCAGAAATACTCTTCAGGAGAACTCTCGGCGCTAAATATGCCGACACATGCCCCGTGTTGCCATACTTTGCAAATATCACACTGCACAAAAAAGCCGGTAACATCTTCACTTAGTTCAATTGAAGCGAGGAACTGGGCGTCTGAACCATCAACAGGAGGACGGCCGGGGTAATCTTCGCAGCCGCAGATACACCGGACCGCCTCGTCCTCTTCATCCTGCAAAGGATCTGGTTCGTTGGACATGTCGAGAGCCTCGTTTCGTGAGCTCTTGTATTGCTCGTCGTCGTGGCCGCGTTTTCGCCTCCGACCAAGCAGCGTATCGTCTATATCGTCAAGCGGATCGGACGACACAGATGCACTAGGCGTAGATTTGCCCGAAGGGGGTCGATTGAGGGATCGAGTGTGTCGTTCGAGACGGGTGAAATTGGTCGAGGAGAGGGATTGCTGAGAATGAGAAGCCAAGGTGCGAGTTCTGGATGATCGTCGCGGCGAGGGTGGTGCCATTGAATACTGCAAGCACCAAAGGGGGGGAAGAAAACAAGTATACGCGGTACAAAAAAAAAACAAAGTGCGATCAAATGTCTAACATCTAGCCAAGTTTGGGGTGTCTAATCAGTAGGGGCAGAGACGAAAAGCAGTCGCACATGATTTGTATGTGGAAGAGGTCATTTTGAATAAAGTCTGCCAGAAGTAGGAGCCCGAGTAGCGCATGCTGGATGCGGCTTAGCCCGGAACTACTAAGTACTTACATTGTACTAAGCTTTAGCCTCTCCACCTCTTCGCGTTGGATGATGTATTCGGTACTGTACGTTTTCCCAATCTCATCTCAGCAGCAATTTCGCCCAATATCTTTCACGTCCATCGTTTGCGCTTTATTTTTTGTTGGTTCATCTTTCAGTTTATTCATTTCCAAGTATATGGTGTCATAGCTGTGTGTAAGTGCAAGCTGTGGAGGCGCAGTCCGCTATATCCGCCATGTTCAAGCTATCGCGACGACGCGACCGCTCGCTTCAGGTAAGGTTTAAGCTTCATGGCGAAGTGCGCCAACATTATTCCTTTGCAGATCAGCAGTGATGTCAATAGCCGAAGCTGCTAATGACTATGTTCCCTTTTACACATCCAGCGACGAGCGACTCGCAATGATGCTTGGACAGACACAGCTAAATTGTCATGTAGCCTCTGACGAAGGAAACGGCCGATCCCAATGCTGCCACCGCAGCCGCATCCGCCTTCATGCGCGGCAATGCAACTCCGTCATCATCGTTATCTTCAGCTGCCGCGGCTGCCGCCTTACGGGCGCAGCCAAGTGCACCGACAAATGTTGCGGGAATCTCCTCGAAAAGAAGCCAGCGACGCACTGCCTCTCTTTCGTCTCCTGCCGGCCGCGACCGAGGCAAGAGTAAGCAGCAGAGAAGTCCTAGCGTAAGCTCCATGAGTGAGCGAACGTTTCGACGATCGCCATCGCCTGGTCGCACGCCTCTTGGGAAGCAAGATGTACCCCCAATGCCCAGTATCCCTGCCTCCAAGGCCGTCGCAAGCCCTGTGCAGACTCAAAATTTCCAAACCGCAAGCCAGAAATCGCAAGGCCACCAGCAGGGCTCCTGGTTTGGGCCTCCCACCACTCATAATGCATACCAAGACAAGGGGACAGAAGCGCCGTCAAAACTGACACCTGATTTACCTGAATCTCGCTCGGGGAGTGTTAGTTCATCGATCAACTTCTCATATCCTCGCGCACGAATAACGTACGACCCGCCCATGGAATCCGAACATGACCAGGTCTATGACCCGAATTCAAGAAGAATGGTCTCAAAAAACGCACAGATACCAGCGAGTCATGTAATTGAAGGCGCTGCTGCGAAATCGACAGAGAAAGCGAAAGGGACCAAACTGGCCAAACAGGACCATGCGCCACAAGAACCAGACGATGAAATGAAACTAATGATAAGCCACGACATGCATCCGGACATGCATCCGGAGCCCCTTTCAATGACAACTAGTCAATCCCATGCGACTGGTGCATCCTTGGGGAAGGGGAGTCCGAATGACAACGCCAGCTTTACCACACCGATGCCGACCACAGCAACGGAAACGCTGTCACAGGAGAGAGAACATGAAGTCGAAGAGCCTGGGGATTGGCAAAATCAGATTGCTTCCCAAAATGAAGCCTCCGAATTTGTTATAGAGCCAAATTTTACACCCGGCTTGGCGAACTGGGACAACACGAAGAGCGAAATACCCTTTTCCTATGCCGGATCCGGTTCAGAGACATCTGTACGATCGGCTCATTTTGCATCATCAACGGATCAGCTAGTCGTTAAGCACGAACCTCCTCCACGGTCTCTGTCTCCTAGAAAGTCAGCCCTGAAATCCGCCATGTCGAGTAGGGGAAATCAGTCATCGCATCCTAATGAGAATATGGAACATCCGATTAGTAGCACTTCTTACTCTAATAAAGAAGATTCCACAGCGAGCCAGAGAAAAAGTGCTAGAGTAAGCTGGAACGACAACAGCACAGTTGTAGTTGCTGAACCTAGCAAGTTTGAAGAAGCAGATTCAGCAGCAGCGCACAGCCTTCACTCAAGACAGAATACACAGAGCACCTTCGAAAGCTTGAAAGTGAACAAGACATCTTCACTGCAACAAGATGAGCTAATGTCTCCTCGGCCAGCGCTTCCATTGTTTGGAAGTGTACGTGACAAAAAGGGGAAAGAACCCGAGGAACGGCAGCTCGTTCGTCCGCGTGAGCATTCGATTTCCCCTCAACCACTACCGCCGTCCAATGCTCAATCGTCTTCCTCTACCACAAAAATTGAAATTCTCTCACCAATGGAGCCGCCCAAAGCGCTACATTACAGTCGCGGACAGACTCCAAGAAATGTCGCCAATATATCCAAATATCGGGAGCCATTACCAGCCATCATTGCATCTACCGAAAGTCTGGGGCATGTGAGCGAAGACATGTACAGTTCCGAGGATGAGCTCTTTGAAGATGTCTCGACTGGCACAGAAAAGTCAATGGTTCAAAGATCGTCGAAAGACGTATCATCCGATTCGACCCCGCTCTCCGACATGTCTCTCGATGAAACTGCAAAGGTAAAACCAAAGGTAGTCGATGGATCGCTAGGCATTTCGAAGTCAAATACGCATCCTTCGGTGATGCATCAGGATGTTTCACCCATCACTGAATCGAACTCTCTCCCAGGAAGTTTCCCAGATGATGAAGATGTCTCTAGACTCAATATGGATAAAACAAACGAATCTATCACACCTGTGTTGACACAAGCTTCGGGGTATAAGACTGGCAACCTAGAAGAGGAGGAGTCAGATAGGGACAGTATTTACAGTGACGCGTACGAAGACCTATCCGAAGTTGTTGACGGCGGTTTCATGTCCCTGGATGCTGCACTGGTCAGCCCACCGTTGGCAACTGTGGATGGCAACAAATCGATAATCAGTACAAACACTAGGGGGAAGCCGTTGGATAACGCCATCAGTACTCCCATTCAATCATCTGATGACTGGGAGAAGGCCAAAGCATACTGGAAAAGCCTTAGCTCTGAGGAAAGGCGTCAGCTCGAAATGGAGGCCCTTCGGGAAGCTGATGATGAGGCTATGCGGGAGCGTGTAGCGTCAAAGCGAACTGCGACCTTGCCCGATATCTCGAGGGTCCCCTCTAATTCAGAACAGGGAAGTCAACGCCACCAATCCAAACAGGAACGCCTATTGCGAACCGACTTGGTATCACCTGGAGAAGCAAGGCAGCAGTCGATACCGTTTCAAAACCCCGTCTCGGGTGGCTCTAATGTCAAGACAGGTGGTGGCTCTCGAAATCCGTCCAAAAACAATAACACAATGGAAATGAAAGGGGGAGAAGAGCCTATGAGATATACTGATTTTGCCATGACAGATGCTCAGAGAGGGCAAGGCTCGCTACCGCAACCAGCTACTACGGCGCGCACTGGCATGGCGATGGGACGCAAGTTACAAAAACTAGCACACCCAAGACGCTCAGCGGGCAAGGAACAAAAGTATATCGATGACAAGTTCCGTGGCCCAACCACTCAACCCAAGTCATCCTACAACTCATTAGGCTCAACAGAATATAGTCTGAGGCGCCCGAAAGAACATGCGACACATAGCCCGGCTACAGAACCTATAGTAAACACGGTCATTAGGCCTACTTTGAGACGACGGGGATCCGACTCTAGCGAAAGCAGTTTCGTGCGTAGCAGGTCTATTGGCAGTCCTCGTCATGGATTTAGGTCATCGATGAGAAGCAGCTCTTTCGATTCGAAGGCAGCATTGTATGGTAATAAGGGTAGAAACAGGCTGACTCTACGCTCCCTATCACCCACAACGTCACATCCGAGGCATCACTCAGCTGCGCCAGCTGCTCCTTCTCGGCCATTGGCAGAGAACTCAAGGCATCAGCCGTTCCATCGACACTCAGTCGCTCCACATATCAACCAATCTCTACCAAGAAAAGATGAGGATTCGACATACGGCGATCATCTGTCAGACTCTAGCGATGACGACATGAACACAACTCCGTTGACAAACGGCTCTATTACGGGTGACGAATACGAACCCGTTCATTCGAGGTTGAAGCAATCTATTCTTCATATGTATGCACGCAACAACCCTCCTGACCAAAATTCCAGTGCCAGCGCAGCTTTCAACTCCGGTTTGCCAAAACACGATGCGCCAAAGCTGAGAGGCGACCAATTCCACAACGAGGACAACGCACATACACCTCTTAATCAGCCGTCTGGCTCCTCGCCTCGCCGACCAGGGCTCATCTCGACGCTCAGGCGCAAGAGCCATGCAAATGTCAGAGAATCCAAGGATGCCGATGGCACCCAGAAGGCTATACTGCACCACAACCCTGAAGACGCAACGTCTACACGAAACAGTGTCATACCCCACCACGCAATAGGCTGGCCATTGCAGAACAGGATGGGCGAGACGAATGAAGCTTCAATGACGTCACCGCTTGGAGACACAGGAAGACGATCCGCAGCTAGTGGCTCTATCCTCAAGGACGAACTGACGTCAGAACCCCGCCATCAACATGAGCTTCAGCTTTATGAAGGTAGCTCTGAGGCAAACCACGCTAATACTTTCCCATCACAAGAACCTAAGCGAAAGAAGTTTAACAGCATAAGAAAAATGTTTAAAATTAATAATTAGGTAATTAATTATAGAGGTCACATCATGAGATAAGATTATATAGGGATTAGTGGTCTAAAAGAATTCAATAGCACGCTAGTTTTTCACTACTACAGTACCGCTCTCTTGGTGTATTGGATCCGCTGCTGAACTTGCTGGGTAGGTACCTAGTACTTGGTACTTCCGAGATGAAGCTTCAAGCTTCAGGGAAGATACATTCCTACATACAGCTAGGAGAGGTAGCATTCGACTTGCAAACAATTAGCGCAAGCTGCGCATTTTAATTGCAGAGCATTCATTACATCAGCACGTCATAGAATAATATCTCTCATAGCTTCTGGGCATCGAGCTTTGTTCTTTGGGCAATTGAACGCAAAGCTCTCATCGAAGCTACCCCGCCTCCCACGCCCAAAACATTCTGCGCCATGGCAGCTCCAAAAGACAACCAGGATATCCCCCAGGATGGCACAGGTTTGACATTGCAAATAGCGAACGGGTAATAAGAGCATCTTGGCTAATTATAAATGAAGGCGTCATCCGGCTGGACCCATGGCTAGCCCCATTTGGCGACGCGTTGAAGAGGCGATACTCTAAGGCTCAGGAATGGATCAAGGTCATCAACGACAGTGAAGGTGGCTTTGACAAGTTCTCCAAGGTATGGCCTGTCGCCTTGACTCCCAGCGTGCTTCTTCGTCGTCTTCGGCTTCCTCGTGGCTGACCCTTACTTGTACAGGGCACTGAAATCTTCGGCTTCAACGTGGATGAGAAGAATAATGTCATATATCGCGAGTGGGCGCCAAACGCCGAACAGGCATATCTCGTTGGAGACTTTAGTAAGCCTTGCTGATGCCATACACCTTGGGGTCTACCAGTTCGATTGACACAAGATCTAGACGGTTGGAACAACACTTCTCACCCAATGCAGAAGAATGCATTCGGAGTGTTCGAGATCACAGTCCCAGCCAAGGGCGGCGAGAAGGCGATACCCCATAACTCCAAAGTCAAGGTATGCTACTAAATGTTCTCGAGCAAATTGTAAACAGGTTTGCTAATTTTCAGATATCCCTCGTTCTCCCTGGGGGTCACAGAGTCGATCGTTTGCCAGCGTGGATTAAATATGTCACTCAAGACCTTTCTGTGTCGCCGGCATATGATGCTCGATTTTGGAACCCACCTCCGTCGGAAAAATACGCATTCAAGCATCCACGACCGCAAAAACCATTGAGCATCAGAATATATGAAGCCCATGTCGGAATTTCCTCGCCAGAGCAGCGTGTCGCCACATATGACGAGTTTACTGAAAATTTACTCCCCAGAATCAAAGACCTTGGTTACAATGCCATTCAGCTGATGGCTATTATGGAACATGCCTACTATGCTAGCTTTGGATACCAGGTCAACAGCTTTTTTGCTGCCAGTAGCCGGTATGGCACTCCCGAGGGTTTGAAAAGGCTTGTTGATACCGCCCACGAGATGGGCATTGTCGTGCTCCTGGACGTGGTTCACAGCCATGCGTCAAAGAACGTACTCGATGGCCTCAATCAATTTGATGGAACAGACCACCAATACTTCCACAGTGGAGGCAAAGGTAACCACGACCTTTGGGACAGCAGACTCTTCAACTATGGCCACCACGAAGTCATGCGGTTTTTGCTGAGCAATCTCCGATTCTGGATGGATGAGTATCACTTTGACGGCTTCCGCTTTGATGGTGTCACCAGCATGCTCTATAAGCACCACGGAATTGGAACGTACGTCAATTGGCTTTTTCATTTATATCCTATACAATACAGTGTTGGCTAATGGATCATTTTTAGCGGCTTCTCCGGTGGCTACCATGAATATTTCGGGTTCGATGTTGACGAAGAAGCCGTCGTGTATCTGATGGTTGCCAACGAGATGCTGCACTCGCTCTATCCCGAGTGTGTCACTGTCGCCGAGGACGTGTCAGGAATGCCAGCTCTGTGCCTTCCGCTATCACTTGGCGGCGTAGGATTCGACTACCGGCTTGCCATGGCCATTCCTGACATGTGGATCAAGATCCTAAAGGAGCGCACAGATGAGCAGTGGGATCTTGCCAACATCTGCTTCACTTTGACCAACAGACGCCATGGTGAAAAAACCATTGCCTATTGTGAAAGCCATGATCAAGCGTATGTCGTCCACCCCTAATGCTTGGTGGTGGGAACGTGACTGACGACAGGACAACTAACTAGACTTGTCGGAGATAAAACATTGATGATGCACCTGTGTGATGCAGAACTGTATACGAACATGTCGACCCTATCACCACTGACGCCAGTGATTGATCGTGGAATGGCGCTGCACAAGATGATTCGGCTTCTTACCCATGGCCTGGGCGGAGAGGGATATCTTAACTTTGAAGGCAATGAATTTGGCCACCCCGAATGGCTGGATTTCCCTCGAGCAGGCAACAACAATTCCTTTTGGTATGCTCGTCGACAGTTCAACCTCACAGAGGACCATCTGCTTCGATACAAATTCCTGAACAACTTTGACAAGTTGATGAACCATTGCGAGGCACAATACGGCTGGCTACACTCGCCCCAGGCTTACATCTCGTTGAAGCACGAAGGCGACAAGGTTATTGTATTCGAGAGGGCGGGACTTGTTTTCATTTTCAACTTCCATACCGACCGAAGCTTCAGCGACTACCGTATCGGAATCGAAGTGCCCGGAACCTACAAAGTGGTGCTGAACAGCGACGCGGAAGCAGTTGGTGGCCATAACCGGATTGACGAAAACACTCGTTTCTTCACAACCGCCATGGATTGGAATGGAAGGAAAAACTGGACACATGTTTATATTCCCTGCCGAACCGCATTGGTAGGTGTCCATTCTCCAACTCCCATTTACTGGGGCTAATTGCTAACTTGATATAATTAGGTGCTGGCACTGGAGAGTCCGGCCACTCAGTGAATGGACAGGCTTATTGCCCAAAGGTAGCTAGCTAGCTGTCACATGGTGGATAGTATATACAGAGCACGATGCCAATATGAAAGGAGGTTATTCAACTGCATGTGTAGAGCAACCATATAAACGGCCCGTGAGATGTATGATATGATGATTATTGCCAATTGTGTTACTAGGGGAGCACTCTTGTTAGTGCCTTCAGTACAAGCAAAGACCACGCTTTTTAAAAGTTTTTTTGTTATCGTATATCCATCCCACTTACAAGAACGTTATGGAAATGTTACCATCAACGCCTTAACCTCGGTATCCCATTACCGCGTTGTTTACTCCAGCACACATACATACATGGTGGGGGTGGAGGGGCAGCTAAGGTAGCTCCAATGTAAAGCTTCAAGCAAGCCGAGAGACCATAAGTTGACCTCCTCCAAACTTCTTGGATATCCCACCTCCCAATGGCGGCTGGTATTTAAGCATCTCGCTCTCCCTCCACGAACTCCCGATAGCGATGCTGGGTCGTCCTCACCACAATCTACGCGCTCTGTCGCGGACCAGGCGCATCTCCGGAGTGCGTGTCGACAGCCCTTTATCGCAACAGACCGTTCGGCGCAAATCAGGTCCGTACGGCTACACCCAGGCAAAGGCTCTCGTCTTCTCCAAAAACGGAGAGCCGTCCGATGTGCTAAAGTGGGCAACTTCACTCGCTCTGCGATGGGAAACGAAAAGGAAGACTCCCCCCGGCTGACTAACCGTGATCAAGGCTGCACACATTCTCCATTTCGCCCTCGATCTCTTCCAATTCCGTCTTGTTGCGGTGTCTGGCCGCTCCCGTCAACCCTGCGGATATAAACACCATTCAGGGGACTTACGGGTCCCAGCCCAGCTTCACATCGTTAATTGGGACGTCCAGCCCGTCTGCCATCCCGGGAAATGAAGGCGTCTTCGAAGTTGTCGCAACGGGCGATCCGGCATCGCCTATTCGCAAGGGGGATTGGGTCATACCAGCCGTTGCGCAATTCGGCACGTGGAGGACGCATGCCGTGGCGGAGCTGGATCAATTGTTGAAGATCAATAAGGAGGGATTGCGTGCGACTCAGGCGGCGACGATCTCTGTCAATCCCAGCACGGCATATCGCATTCTCAGGGCTTACGGCCCCAGCACCGGAGTGGGCGGCATTAGCATGCGACCGCTAGAAGTGGGCAGCGGCGAATGGTTCATCCAAAACGGCGCAAACTCCGGCGTCGGAAGGGCCGCGATACAGCTCGGCAAGCTCTGGGGGCTGAGAAGCATCAACGTCATCCGGGAGCGAAGCTCTCCCGAAGAAACAGAGGCGTTGAGAGCAGAGCTTGTCGGCCTCGGTGCCGACGTCGTCGTGACGGAATCACAGCTTCTGTCGCGGGAGTGGAGAGACCGGCTGGCAGAGATCACAAACAAGGGCCGCGACCAGATTGGGCTGGGTCTGAATTGCGTCGGCGGCAAATCCGCCACGGCCGTCGCTCGCTCGCTGGGCGAAGGTGCTACGATGGTGTCGTACGGCGGCATGGCCAAGCAGCCGGTTGCTCTTCCCGTGGGCTTGCTCATATTCAAAAACATTCGCTTTGTTGGCTTCTGGCTTTCTCGGTGGAACCAGCAGGATGTCGCTGGGCGCAAGCATATGATTGATTACATTGTTGATCTCATCCGCGAGGGCAAATTCCAGGATGTTCCCCTGGATGAAGTGACGTGGAATTGGGACACTGATGTTTCCACCCTGGCGCAACAAGTGCAGGGCGGGCTCCAAGGCTTCAGGAGTGGCAAGGGCATATTCGTGTTTGGCGATACTTGAATCGTCACCACAAAGCTCAAGGCTTTAGTCGACCTCGGATTCATTGATTACGGCGTCCATGTACTAATAAAAAGGCCACACGAGGCGTTTCCGCCGTTTAATGAAGTCATACACATCCGTATGCTTGATGAAGGAAACCAACTTAAAGGAACTACTGGACAGGTGAGGCGTCTTGAATATTACAACGGCAGGCTCGTGAAATTCTGCAAAGCCGCGAATGAACCATCCCTCCCTTGTAGAAAATACTGCAAATTTTGGTCAATTCGCCCCTTCTATCCATTCATCTAAGCCCTAAGAGCTTGTGCCCACTCGTGTAATTTATCAATAACAACAGGCGCAAACGCCGTTAGTGTGTCCTCTATTACCCTCTCAAAGTAACGAATTGCTTCTTCTTCTCCCATCTCAAGGTGAAATCTCTCCCTCACTTTCGAAACAGCCTTGTCCGGCTCAAGTCGAATATCCGGGATATTGGCGTGGACCATGAGACTAAACAAATTGAGAATCAGATTCGATGACTTTCGCAGCGCCGTGTAAGCCAGAAAGCAATACTGCTTGAACTGTCTGTAATGTTCTGACTGCACTCCACCCATGCAATCGACCATCTCTTTTGAGAGCTTCATTACAGGAGCAAATGGCTTAGGATCGCGGCCAAGAATGTATCCAAAGTCAGCATGGAAAAAATGACCATCTGGTGCCAGTAAAAGGTTGTCGAGATGCCTGTCTCCAACTCCAAGGATGTAAGTAATAACACAATATCCCGCACAGGATTTGACGTATGTGTCTAGGGTATCTTGTCGAACACCGAGCGGCTGCCTATCGTCTGGATTATGGTGCTTAAGGTAGGCCAAGGCCGGATTGTTCTTGTATTTGCTAACAATGCTCGATAAACTTTGCGACTGCACAAATTGGGAGGCGCCGGCCGTCGTGCTCGTCGCCAGGATTTTATAGGGAGACAATTTCAGATCAAGATTTTCTTTCTGGAGTAACTGATCCATCAAAGTAATGATTTGAATGACCAGTTGGTCTTGTCTTAGATCGTCGCCGAGTTTGAATATGATGGGATATTGGCTTCCCGTTGTGGTTTTGAAGGTACACTTGATGGGATTCAGTGATGACTTAAATACCGTGACCTGATCCGGTATAACACTGACAATCTTAATGGAAGGGTCAAGAGGCATTGCCAGGGGTGGGTCAATGTTCATGAGCTCGTTCTTTGGGTCTCCGAGGAAGGCCTTGACTCGATCTGTCTTTTTGGCGATCGAGTCGCTGGACAGCTTAATGTCGTTTGCAATCCTTGACAATATAGCAAGGAGCTCAGCCTGCCGCAGGAGCGTCTTCCGAGATTCGTTACCATCTGGCTGCTTGACGAGCTCCGTCATAAACTCGTACGCAACTTTGCGATATATTTCTCGATTGCGGACATCCTGCTCTGGGCTGTAGTCGTCGCACTCGACCATCAGATACCAGTGGAAATAGTTGCCCAGCATGAAATTTGCCGCGGCTCGTTGGATTAAGAACTGTGCCAGCGGTGAATCTTGAATGTTTTCCACACCCGAATCAGCTGACATGTGCTCATATTTTAGAGCTTGTACGAGCTGAAGCAAGTAGAGGAGCAGCTCATTGTCGTCAGCTTTTCGTAGCCGATTGACAGCATACGACCGCACAGTTGGATTATCGAACGACGGCCCTAGCATACCAAGTGCATCATCCACGTCGATTTCCGTCCAGCGACTTAGAACCTGGACAGCTTGTTTCAATTCGCTTTGGTCGTTCCAGTTGACAGACTTGACAAACTTGGCTAAGCCTCGCTTGTCTTTGGTTAGATGATATCTAAACTTCCAAACAAGGTCTGCTTCTTCCGGAGATAGAATATGTGTTGGCGGATACGACATGATGACATTTAGCTCATCACGAACTTTAGCGTTGGGTTTTAAATCTCGGTCGAGGATGCCATGCCTATGAGAACTTCGGAAAAGGCGTCTGTGTTTCGCTTCGGCCGGGTTGTCCCTCTGGCCTACTTCAGGATCATACATCATCACAAGACGAGACCCAAACTCCGCTGAGCTCTCGCCAATGGCCTTTATTCCAGGACCAAAATGAACCTCGGGTTGTCTCTGCGCTACAACTTGCGAGGCGGACAGTGGCTGTAAAGCTGAGATCGGGGGCGGCTCGTATTCGTGATCTGCAAAGACAACAGGAAAGTCGAATCGCGGCAATTCAACATTGAGCACGCATACATATGGATCTGACGTGTCTCCGCGAGAGTTACTGAGATTGCCATGCGCCCCGTTGTCGTCACTGCCGTTCACGGTGGGATCTTGCTGGCGTAATTTGGTTGATAGCTTGGCGGCATGTAACCCCTTCTTTTCAAAACCCCTGAATACCATCTGATCAAGCCAGTCTACTCGAGGTATCTCGCCCATCTCGTGCTTCTTAAATAAGCTCTCCATTCTTTCGAGCTCTTCTGTGTAGTTGGCTAGTTGTGGAGCTCCCTTTCCGCTGCTTCTAATAACTGCGGGCGTCGTCGTATCGTCTGTTCCATCAGCGTACTTGTATTTATGGATGTAGCACTTTTGCCGACCCCGAACAACCTGGTTGTCATCGCCAAAGAGAGCAAGAGTGGTCCCTCCGAATGGAGTCGCATGGCAGAGATCGGCTTTGCTCGGGTCTGGCGAGAGATCCCATATCGTGATGGCCAAACGCGAGTTGGCCGGGATCGACTTGTATGAAATGGGTAACCGCAACCACTCATTCCATCTGACGGATTAGATTACCAGATTAGCAGGTGTCGATCCCCAGGGTTACTCAAACGTGACACGTATACCTTCTTTCTACGCGAGGTGGTTTATATGATGTCTGGATGGGTACAGTCAGGGCCTTGGAGCCGGCCCAGACTTGAACCGTGACATACAACTCAGAGGATGAACTGTCTAGCCATCAGAACACTATATTCCCCGCTGTTGTTTATTTGATAATAGCACACCTCGTATTTGAACCAATGTGGCGGACCTGAGGCCTTTCCAGTAGGGTCGAATATTTCGTGGGACGCTCCTCTCCGTCTATGCCAATTCTGAGAGCGATTAGGTGATGCTACATTTCAGATGAGACTTCGACGATGACGTACATTCGAATGCTAACTGGACTTTCAATGTCTCGAGACGCTGCGAAAGAAAATGGATCTATTCGACCATATTCGGCCATGGTGCCTCAACTTCTTGAGGATATCAGGATGCAAGGAGTGACATGCCAGGTGATGATGTCAACAGGCACAGGACATTTCCTACGTAGCTGTGCATGTGGGATATAGCGCACATGCACCAAGCTAGTACCTAGTGGGGCTTAAAATAGGTGCTAGACCCGATTCAAGATTAAATTACAACGGAAATACTAGTATTAATTCTTATATATAAATATTTTTGAAGAGAAAGAATATTACGCTTACATAAATAAATAATATTATAATTTACCACTATACCTTTCAGCTATAATTACTATAGTAGTAGTTGAAAATACTTATGTAGATAGCATTTTGTATTTTATAATAATATGGTATAATTACTAATAACAGTAGGCTATATTAACAAAAGGCAAGCGAATTAAATTTCTTATAATATTGGTGTATTGATCATCTATGAATACTATACAAGCCAGTACTATAACCAAACTTTTTCGTAAACTGGTTTATATGCACCTTTGACGGCACCGACTGGGATGTCAGAGATCGTGGACGGGTAAATGTGGGACGCACGCGTGCAATCAACGAGCTTGATCATACAAAAGATTTGCCCAAAAGATCGAGTTCTCCAAGTCACCAACTCGCCTGGGTAAGCGTGTTTTGTTGTTGATGCAGGTCATCGCCGCTTCATACTCGAGCTTAAAGGTTACTATCATCATGCTAGCAGTCTAGATGATCCTTGTTAAGGCTGCACGACGTTTAACGCGGCAGATGCGCTGGTACATCGCGTCATAATAAGCACCTTCACAAGGCATCTCAATGGCATCACTCGTCTTCCAACTTCTAGATGAGACGATTCTAGTCCCTCTGCTTCGTCAATTTCCTGGAAGAGAAGCTCAAATACGCTCACTGGCCATCTTGCTTCATGTATGCCCCCATTGCAGTGCCCACAACGAAAGCAAGAGACAAAGAAATCTACGACTGACACTCTATTGACCAATTAGACAGATGCCGCGGCTGGTCGGAACCTTGTGATTCACGGCTCGGAAGCAACAGGGAAATCCAGCATTACGAAGCAGTTACTCGTACAATTATCGCAAAATAGCGAAGCCGAGGGGAGTCGGGCCCCTACCCTCGTTCACGCAACGGTCAGCGTTGCTCGATGCATATCTGCACGTCATTTCTTCGAGAGTATCATTGCCGCAGTGACTAATGCACTAAGGGCGTGGAACGGGTCTGATGACGGCGAGGTTCCATCACAACGATGTGAGACATTGGCACAGCTTGCAGCCTCGCTGGGCGTCATATTCGATGAGCCTCAGGTGAAGAATGGATTAACTCATTTTGTTTTGGTATTGGATGGGATGGACAAGCAAAGGGACCCTCCACCAACAC
This sequence comes from Trichoderma sp. TW21990_1, assembly GCA_010015515.1. Classification (NCBI taxonomy): domain Eukaryota; kingdom Fungi; phylum Ascomycota; class Sordariomycetes; order Hypocreales; family Hypocreaceae; genus Trichoderma; species Trichoderma sp. TW21990_1. The sequence continues at coordinate 25,924 of WXUD01000012.1, read as the reverse complement.
TGATGCCAGCATTGGCGAGATTGTGCGAAATTGTGAGTCAAACGAGCTCCGTAGTATCAAAAGAAGTCGAGAAGCGAGCATACGTTAACCAGAAGCTGGTAGATTCCATGCCTCAAATGTGTTTTCATCGTTACAACTCCGCCGGCTGGATTTCTTCGATTTTGTCCGACTTCATATCTTTACTTTCCGCCATATACCAAGTCGGAATTAATTCAGATCTTGTCACTAGAGCCCCCACCCCCTATTTCCAAGGCGACTTCAGCAACAGAAAAGGAAATAGATGAAAAGCCTTCAGATGCAGAACTAGCAACTCTATGGACCAAGTTCTGCGCTGCAGTTCATGATTCTCTCGCTCAATCTGCCGGACGATCGCTGCCCTCTTTCAAGAACAGCTGCCACACCCTTTGGCCCCGTTTTGTAGCACCCATCATTGCTGGCACCTACACCCCTCAACAGTTCTCAAAACTTCTCATCGCGGCGAGGCCTTTCTTCCAAGACGAGGCATTTCTGAATCCCAAGATTGTCTCGCTTCGAAATACAGGATCTGAAATGAGCATCGATAAAAGCCGGCAAACTGCAACTAGAGGCTTTACCTTTACATCATCAGCAGCAACTACTCTGAATTCACAACCTCTGACAGGATTAACTGGCTTACTACCGACTACTGCCAGAGTACTCTTGCTCGCGGCGTATCTTGCTTCTCATAACGCTGTCCGGCACGATATAAGCCTATTCTCTACTTCATACAATGGCCGCAAGCGTCGGCGTCCCGGTCCCAACACTAATCGAGCAAATAATCGAAATAAACAGCGTAAAATCTCCCGTAAATTGCTTGGGGCGCATGCATTTGTTTTAGAGCGCCTGTTGGCAATCTTTGAAGCAGTAAGAACAGAATGGAACGACTCAGCAGCCGTCTTATCAGGCCTAGATGGCGACATTGGTATGGCTCTGGCCACGTTAGCCAGCCTGAGGCTTCTTATTCGAATTGGGACAGGAGACATTATGGACAGATCTGGTAAATGGAGGATCAATGTTGGATGGGAAGTCATGCGTGGTATAGGGAGAGGTATTGGGGTAAACATTGAGGAGTGGCTCGTGGAGTAAGGACAAGAGTATACCAGCAACGTTTTTGAGTAGATTTTCACTTTTTGAGAACTTGATCAATTCTATACAGCAAGCCATGCCTCAACTAGAGGGGCTATGTATCACCTGCTACAGCTTGAACCTTTTTCTCCAGTTCAACATGGCCATGCTTTATGTCTCCGCAGCCAGTCGCAACTCATCTTCAAGGCGACAGAGATAAAATTCTCTGGTAGCAGGCGGCAGCGCCTGCAAGCTTTTCGCAATCCGAGCAATAGCTTGGCGTCCCTTCTCATATGCCTCAAGATCCTTGTTGCCATAAACATCTCGTCCAGAAGAATAATGATCTTTCTGTCCCGGGTCACGGAAGAAAACGTTGACTGCAGTGCTCATGTCGGTCATTGGAGCAGCCGTATGGAGCCAGAGAGCCGGTAATAATAAGATGTCACCTGGGTGTATGATAGCTTCCTGTGGGTGTGTCGCCTGGAGAGAAGACGCAGAAGTTTCTAACGCTTGAAAGACGTTCACGCTGGAGCTAGAAGCACCAGGGGCAAAGGACAAATGTTTCACATCACCAGGCGGAAATAAAATCATTTTCCTAACCCCAGCCACCTGCGCATAGACGTTTGCCATAACCTGTGCAGGAATGAGATGCCTCGTTAGCCCAACGGCATGTGATGACTAGTTAACCAAGTGCAGCGGGAATGAAGATGGACTTACATCGTAGTGCAGCCACATATTTGCTCGCCCTGATAATCTCAATACAGAGCTGAATAGATGGTCTTTGATATAAGCCATTTCTGACGGAAGGGCAAAATCTTCTGCCAAATTTGGGAAATCCTCTTCTAGCTTGGCTGGTAGTTCAGATGGCTTATCCCGAGACAAAGCTCGTAGGTAAACTCTTGCGCCAGACTGCAGCTTATTCATGATGCTCCCAAACGAGTCAGTCACATATGCAAAGTTTTTGCTGTTGAAGTCTAGCATCCCCGTGTCCTCATAAGTCTCATGTATTACAAACTACTACAGTTAGCTTGGATGCTCGTTTCCAGACATTGGATTCTGAATACATGACAACTTACCTTCTCATTTATGCCAATTCGGCTCACAAGGAAGTCGGGGGTCCATTTTTGTTGGCATTCTCCAATGTTACAGCTCTTGAAAATGGCTGGCTTCCCTTCACGAACAATTCTTTGGAACTGTTCGGCTGACTCAAGTTGTATTCTGGGGACAGGTGTCGGAGATACACCCTGATCTTGATGATCCAACTTGTCAGTACCGCCTGGGCTTGTAGCAGTGGAAGTAGCCGAAAACTTTCGGCATCCAATGAAATCGATAGCAAAGTTCGACGGGCTGTGTAGTTGTGAAGTAGAATAATTGGACTTCAAAATATGGTCAGGCAGCCAAATCTTGTAGATGCCCGTCTCCCAAAAGGTGCCCATTGAGAAGCAAGTCGCCCCCCCGCCGAACACCAGAAGAGAATCACCATCTTGTACAACCGAAGATCCAATCATGAATGGCATGAGCTCGTCATTGTGGGGGGTAGAAAATTTTTCAACCTCAAATCCTTCAGCAGAAGTGGTAATGACGGTAATAGTTTGACCATGTAGGCATGGGTCCGCTCCCATACCACCACATATAATCACAGAAGAGCCCAAATGAACTGCTTGAGCACCAAACGAAGCGATGAGCCGACTATTGGAGTTTTTGGTTTCAATGGGAGAGAATGAAATGGTCGGCTAGCGAAACATGTAAGCCACAAATAAGATACATCCAATCTGTGAGACCAAAGTAACTGCAGAATGGTGATGAAACATACCTCGGTATCGCAGGCGTTTAATTGCCACATATATTGCTTAGTGGCAATACATCCATTTTTAGAGATTCCTCCAGCTAACATGCCACTGAATACTCCTGGGATGCTTGACGTGGAGATCGAGTTACAGACAAATGAGCCAAAACAGGAATCAGGGGCAGGTCCAACCACCGGACACCTTTGCCAGCAAGCTCTTTGTGGGTTGAAAAGAAAGAACTCGTCTGAGAGCTTCGATGAGCTTTTCTTGCCCCCAAAGATTAGTAGAAGAGATGAATTCCCTAGTCGAAGAGCAGAATGCCGAAATAAGGGAACGGGCAATGGCGGCATCACGCGCCAACGCGGATTGACACCCCTTTCGAAGAGCCAGCAGTCTGATAAGGCACAGGAGGGCGATGTACGACCTCCAACCAGCATAATTCCATATTCTCCCAAGTCTGTCAGTGTGAAGCACATGCGAGCAGGAGGCCCAAAAGGCGGCAGCTGCGGCGGTGTTTGATGTTGCCCATCAAGTGAGAAGATGTCATAAGTAGATTCTCTGCTGTTGTTACTCATCCCTAGCAAATTAAGAGCATATCGCTGCCCAAGTGCATTACTTAAGATCATGCTATTTCCAAACCGTCGCCTGGTAGTTTTCTTTTGGGGTCTCGCCATCAATTCGACGCGCAGACCTGCAAACGTCTTGGGACTCTCGCTGGCGACTAAAGCCGATACTTGCGGCAATGGGCTTTGGTTGCAGTCAGTGGATGCATGGAGGATGGAGTAATGACGAGCAAATAGTATAAATTCTTCCCACTCATCGAATGGCTCGACGTCATCGAGAGCAATTCGCTCCGAGTCGCTCACAAACTCTTCACTTGACCATGCTTGCCACAGATCCTTTATGTCTACACGAGGCCACCCGCGGTCTCGGAACCGATTGGACTGGCTCTCAATTGTTGGGTACTGTTCAACGGAACGCAGAGGAGTACCCAGCTTGACAAAATGACTGAGCATCTGCTGAGCAAACGGATGGCTCTTCCCATACGGCAGTATCTGTTCCAGGAGACAGAAGTCATTTTCTAGTTATAAATCAGTATAAGACACACTTTAGTCAGTCAAGAGGGGTCTTGACAAGGTTGAGTATTTTAAGAGAAATGAGATAATAGCGGGTTATTGTTGTGAAATCGGGGTGCTTGGACAAACCTCGACCAACAGTGCTTCCCCATTGGATTAGAGAGTCGGTAGATTGAGTGTCCATATAGGTAATTGAAACTTCTGCCACGAATAGGACGGCACATTCGGGAAGGCTAATGATCGATTCCAGAGTCATACGCAGCCTATCAAGCTGTCGAAGGTCGCAGCCAAGTTGGCAATACTTCTTGCTGTGCAGGAGTAGGCCGTCTTTGTCTTCATCACCGAGAGTGAAATCATCCCCAAGAAGACTTCGAAGCTCTGGGGTTTGTAAGACTATGGCCCGTTTCTTCTTCATGAGTTCAGGATAGTCCACATCGATGAAGAGGACATCATTGCCCAGAGCATCGTAGCGAGCATGACACTGCCAAGGCAGGACATCGCTTGGATTTGTGAGCTTTTGCAGGCGGGCGAAGGATATATGCGTACATTACGCAAACACTTACCTGCCACAGCCAAGATTGATAATGACCCTTTTCCCTCTGGTGTCTTTAGTGAGAAACCTGTGCACTACGGTATCAATCGCTCGAAGACGCAGCCAGTAGCCTCTGTTGATGAGGGGCGCTCTCCTTTGGAACTTTGGAACAAAGTAGCGAAAGAAAGGAGCTTCATTTGGGTGATATAGGCGCTCAACACTGCGTTTCGAGGTGATGCTACTGGTGTTTGTCTGCTATGGAATCAGTACCAATCTCATCAACACCTTGCGGGAGTGAGTCCAAATGAAATATTGCGATCAAGATATAGTATTTTGTCAAGCCCTATCATTCGTATGTACACATACCCCCATAACCAAATCGTCCAAGGTCTGCGACCCAGGACATCCTTCTTGCTTGGCCATCATGACTTTTTATGGAACTGAAACATGAATATCAGGGCTACCCAGAGTGAAGAGGGTAGCTAACACAAGCAACAAGTTTTTTCTACTACGTATTTTTTTTTTTTTTTCCTTTTTTTTAAAAAAAAAAAAAAAAAAAATGAGTAGTAACGTACTCTTTCGGAACTAGCGCGCGGGAAAATCAATCAGGGACGCAATAATTACTTTATTAACAACTTAAAAAAACGGGCTATCTCTGCTAGTGCAATTTGCTGGCTGGCTGGGGCATTGATCAAGTTGAAAAGCGACTGTGAATCAACCAGTTGCTTTGCTATGGTGGAATCTGGCTGGCAAAAAGTCCGGACACGCATATTGCGGGCATTCATTTTCATCTCGTTGAGCAGAAGAGCAATCTCGGTGGTGTTACCTTGGCGACGACCGTAGAAGCTAAAGTCGTTAATATGAAGACTGACCAGCTCCAGCTGTGTCTCCAGATCATATCGGAAGCCGATTACTTTATGATGTCCTTTTTGGTGCCACTCGTCCGATACCCGTTTTAGATTGTCCGGGGAGAGGTGGCCCTTGTCGAGTTCTTCGCTGACGTACAGATTTAGAGCCGTCGTGAGGTGGAACTCGAGCTCGCAGTATAAAAGGCTTTGCTCTCGAGGATCCAGCGAAACTGCGGCGTGTGTACCCACTGATGCTCTTGCGACTGGTTGGATTCGTCGGGCTTGGTGTAGCTCGGACTAACCACCATCAGCCAAGTTCCATCTTCAGCCTTGTAGCTATGACCATTGATATGATAGTAGCCACTTACCATATCCTTTGCTATCTTTCTAATTCCATCCAAGATCCGTGTCTTCTTCTGTGGCGTTTGCTTATTCTTATCGCAATCGCTTTGCTCTGTGCACTCAAGCCACCCATTGTGTCCAATCATGGTTTTTTCACCCTTCTTTTCTGTCGGAATGCCATCGCCTCGGAAGTATAAGGCGAGAGGCGAAAACAAGTCATTGCCATTGCCCCTGCGTGACATGGTGAACGAGGATGCCATTGCTGGAAATAATCTTGGTATTCAAGAGGTAATGCAGTTTAATGGACCAGTAGTATTCGAGTTCCAACTGGTTTAAAGTAGTTAACTATTAATATATAATCTTAAAGTATGATATTTTTTATGATTTTTTAATAGGTCTTATAATTATAATAATAAAATATTATTCAAAATTTTAAGAAGTTATATATTTATAATAAATATAATTATATATTAAAATTAAAATAAAACTAAAAATATAAAATATTTATACTTATATTAATAATAAATATTTATATTAAATAAAATTTAAAAGTTATAATATTATATTTTAAAATATATATATATATATATATATATGATAAATTTAATAAAGTCTTTTAAAATTAATTATAAAAACTAAATATTAAAACTAAATATAATAAAAAAATTTATTATAATAATAAGTTTTTTACTTATATTACATTAATATATTATTATATTATTAAATAAAAATTTAAGTAAATTATTATAACCTAATTATAATAATTGTTCCTACAAGTTAATATATACTAGTTATTCCTAAAAGATAAACCTCCTTAAATTAAATAATTTATATTAATAAAATAGCTAAGTTAAACTAGGGTAATTTTATTATAATAGCAGTAATAATAATAAAATAATATCTAAGTTTAATCTAATTATATTATTATTATTATTATTATTATTATTATTATTATTATTATTATTATTATTATTATTATTATTATTATTTATTTATTTTATTATTATTATTATTATCGTTCTTATTATTATTATTATTATTATTACTTATTCATTCTGATTATTATTATACTATTATTATTATTATTATTATTATTATTTAATTGTTTAAATAAATAATAAGAAGAATTTTATATATTTAGTTATATATTTAAGATTTAAAAAATGTAATAATTTTTACTATAATTATAAAATATTTTAAATGTTATTTATTTACCTAATATCTAAGTTATAATAAGGAACTTATAAGAACATATCCCTATATAAACAGTTAACTTATTTAATTAATTAACAAGAACTTAATAAACTAATTCTTAACATATTTTAAAATATATTTATAACTTAAACCCGAAATATAATAAGTTTATTTTATAATATTTATATTAAATAGTTTTAAATTTTAATTAAGTATTCCACAATAATAAGCTATTACTATATTAACTATTATATAATATATATATCATATTAATATTTAATTTAATTTATTTCTTCATATACAACCTTGAATTTATTTTAATATTTTTTAAAAATCTATTACTTTATTATCTCCTATTAATTTTATTTAACTAATTATTTTATACTTATAGTCTAAAAACTTGTATTTTCATAAATTTATAATTTTTTAATTTTAAAAAATCATATCATTCTCCCCCGTCACCCTTTCCCTCATTCTACAAATATCTCTTCCCAATTTACCATTCTTTTATAATTACTTATAAGTCCCTCACACACAGCACTATTAAACCATCCTTCAACTTATTCATTGGGTATCACCCGCCTTTCTTTTCCTCCTCTTCTTTTTCTAACCTACCAATTGGTCCCACCCCACTCTCCTTCTTCACTCCTTCCCTCCTTTTCCGTCTCCTTCCCTCTTCCCCTTCTCCACCCCTCGCTCCTTTCCTTCCGTTTCTCCTCTTTCCATCTCTTTCACATCCCACCCCTCCTCTACTTTCCCCCCTCTGTCCTCCCTCTTCCCCCGCTCTTTTTCCTAATTATTTCCCTCTTACCCTTCCTCCCCCCGCCTCACCCTCTCTCTCCCTTCCCTCTCCTTCTTCCCCTATTCACCCCCTTCGTTTCACCCTTCTCCTTTTCCGGCCTTTCCCTCCCTTCTTTTTCTTCCCGCACCCTCTTCATCCAATCTTTTCCACTAATATCAAAATTTAACCCAAAAAACCCTAAAGACTCTTTCCCTCCCTTAATAAAACGACCCTATTAATCTTTTCCTTCATTTTTATTACTCAAATCCTTATATTACACAATTATTATAGACCTTTCTTTCACTTCATATACCCCCTCCGTTTCCTCCTCCCTTCCCTTTTTTTCTCTTTTTTCCCCGTCCCCTTTCCCCTTCCCCCCTCCCTTTCTCTCTCCCCCCTACTTCCCCCTTTTCCCCCCCCTCCTCCCTCCCCCCCTTCTCTTCCCCCTTCCTCCTTCCCTCCTCTCCGCCCTATCCTCTCCCCCCACTCCCCCACTCTCCCTTCTCTTCCTCCTTTTTTTTTCTCTCTTCTTCCTCCCCCTTTTGTTCTTTTCTTCCCTCCTCCCTCACTCCCCTCCTCATGCAACTTCCATATTTTTCCCACAACATACAATACCTTCTAAAACACCTATTCCCGTTATTCATTATAGTACCAAACGTTATCTTCTACCATCCCTCTAACTTTTTTTTTTTCAAAATCATCATCCCCTCCCCCGTAGTTTTTCCCTTCCCCCCCACTCCTTCCTCTCTTTCCCCTTAGTCCCTATCCTTCCTTCCTTTAAATTACCCTACTTCTACTCCCTCTTCTTCGATCTCTATTCATAATCACTCCCCCATCCCTCCTTTCTCAACCAACAAACTCAAAATTTTCCATCTATTTTTACCTCTTCTATCTAAAAATAAAAATATAAATTAAATTTAAAACGTCAATATATAATTAAAAAATAATAGATTGTTTATAATTCGAGTACAAATATTATTTTCTTACTTACTAAAACCTACCTTTAATATACTTAAAATATTAAAATCAAATTAAAAGCTATAAAATTTAAACTAAATAAATACTATTACTATTAATATTAAATTATATAATTATTATAAATTATATAAATGTATTAATAATATAATATTATAATATAGATTGAATAAAAAAATAATATTAAATAATTTTTAAGTTTACAAATATCAACATTATTAATAAAAATATAATATCAATAATTAATAATTACCCCCTAACTTAATAATAAATTTCTTTTGGAATATTATTAATTAGTATTATTTTTAAAGCTTATAACATATTTTTACTTATACTATCAAGTTTTACTAAGTAATTATAATATTTTTATTAACATACTAAAAACCCTGAAATATATTAAATTAAAAACTTTATTACTTGATTTTTCTTAATTCAATAAATAAAATAAAAATACAGTCATAAATATAATAATTGATTTTTTATATAAAAATGACAAAAATCTTTACTTAAAAAATATATTACATAAATAAACATTTAAAATATTATATTAATCAATATTTAATATACTTAAAACCCTAACAAAATACTAAATTTATTACATAAGATTTCATAAAATATAATAATATTATTTAATATAATAAATTATTATATTAAACTTTACAAACTTTTAATTTAAAAAAACCTAAGAAATATATTATTAGATTAATCTTTTATTATAATTATATTTACTTAATATCTTATTTTCCTATATCTTTTCCATCCCGTCTTTCTATATCAATATCCTCCTCCTCCTTCTTTATCTTTCTCGTTACTCCCCTCTCAATTATTAATCTCTCCCATATTTATTTTTTAACTAGTTTATCAAATATTAATTAAATATCTAACGCTTATATATCTTATTTTTTCATTTTTCAAAAAAAATTTGTAAAAAAATATTAAAAAAGAAATTAAAATATTAAAACAAAAATTTAAAATATTAAAAATATTTAAAATATTACACTTTTTAATAAATTTTTAAAAAATGTTAACTTTTATAACTCTATAACCTTATTTTTTGATTCCCTTATTTTTAAAAAATAAATCTATATCACCCTTAAAAAGTTTAACATAATTAAAAAATAAAATTTAGATAAGAACTAGTAAAAAAAATATAAATTTTTTAAACTATTATATTATTCTTAATACTTTACCTACACAAAGTTTTTTAAAAATTACTCTTTTATTTACTAATCTTATAAAAAAGTTTCATGATTTCTATACATTCTCAATATAACTAAACTTTCCACAAAATTAACAAACCGTTTACTAACTCAACTCATATTTCTTTCTTTTTCCTTTCCACCCCTAATTTCCTCTAACCCCTCCTCTATTCCCTTCTCCTCCCTTCCTCCATCTTTTCCTTCCCCTCGTCCACCTCCCTCACTCCTCTCTCCCTCCTCTTCCCTCCTCCTTCCGTTCTTTTTCCCCGCCCCCTTTCCTCATCCCCCTCCGTCTTTTTCCTCTCCCTCGTCCTCACTCACTTTTTCCTTCGCTGTTTCCCTCTTACTCTTTTCCCTTCTCCACCCTTCTTTCCTTTTTCTCCTTTCCTTCCCCTGCCCCACTCTTCCACCCCTCCCATCCTCTTTTCCCCCTCCTTTTCTCCCTTCCCCCTCCTCCTCTTCCTCCCTGCTTCTTCCGCTCCCTTCCCTTCCCCCCCCTCCTTCCCCTCCTATCTCTCATTTTTTCTCTCCGCTCTCTTCGCCTCTATCTCCCCTTCTCTCCTCCCTTTCCTCTCTTCACCCCTTCCTGCCCCTTCACCCCTCCCTTCCCCCCCCTCCTTTTCCCCCTCTCGTTCATTACTACTCCCTCACCTCCCTCTTCACCTTCTTTTCTCTCACTCTTATCTCTTTTTTCCTACTTTTCCCTTAAACCTTCAACGTAACCTCTTTTAATTATTACCTTTATACTTCTCAAAATACACACATTTCTTTCTCTTTTTATTCTTTCAAAATCCCTTCTCCTCCTACCTCCTCTTTTCTCCACTTCTCCCTTCCACTCTTTTCTCTTAATTCACTCCTATCCTCCTCTCTAATACTTACTTTCACCTCTCTTTCTTCATTCCTTCTCCCTTCTTCCCTCCCCTTCTTTTCCCTCCCCCTTTTCTTTTCTTTTCCCCTTTTCGCCTTCCTTTCTCCCCCCTTACTTCCCTTCTCCCCTTCCTTTTCTTTCTTCTCCTTCCCTCCCTCCCCTCCCTCCTCCCCTTCCTTCCCTTCTCCCCTCTCTTTTTCCTCTTCTCTCCTTTTCCCTCCCCTCCTTCCCTCCCGTTTTCTTCTTACTCTGCCTTTTTTCTCCTCACCTCCTTCTCCCACTTATTTCCTCCTCTTCTTTTCTTCCTCTCCTCTCCTCTCCGTTTCTTTCCTCCTCCGTTTCTCCCTTTCTCCCTCTCTCCCTCCCTTCCCTTCTTCCTTTTTTCCCCCCCCTCTCCTTTCTTTCTTTCCCATCTTCTAGCTCATTTCTCTTCCCTGCAGTCTTCTACTTCGGCTGTATATTTTGCTATTCAGCTCTCATCCCCACCCCCTAACTAGCCCCCTCGAACTCTCGTTTTCTTCTCAGCCTATAACACTAAATTCCAGTATAAAGTCATAGCAGTCATTAATAGTCTCTCTCCGGTTATATTTTACTATAATCACAAAATGTAAATAAAGCTATCACGGGCTGCCCGGCTGTATCCGTGATACCTTCCTTAATAGCTTGACTGCTACTATAGCTTTAGCCGCGCTGCTCCTCTATTCTCTGCGAGATCTTTGCCCCTATATTTCCTGCTATTTGCAATCTTTTCGTAAACGGCTGCGAAGGCTGCTGCGACAACTGCGAGGCTCGTTAACTTACGCGCTTAACCTTATACCGCGGTCCGGTCCTTCTTACACTTGTATTTAGCCTCCTGCTGCCTCGTTGGTTAAGCTTGCAGGGAAGGAAGCGATTTGTTGAAGCTATAACTGTGCTTGGCTACGTGCCGGAACTAGGCCCTGATCTTAGCTGCAAGGCCAATTAACCGGGGCCTTTGCATTCTGCGGAAGTCGCGGTCTTCCTCGAGGTTCGTTACAATCGGGGTCCTTGATTTTTTAACAGTGGCTTATTAAGGTTCCTAGGATATTAGGTTAGTAGGATTTCTATAAAAATCTTAGGAAAACTTACTAACGGCTTATTCGAGCCACTACCTAAGGTAAATAGTATCCTTTATTAATGAATCCCCAGTTAAAATAACCTTCTCGGCGAGATAGTGTATGCAAGGAAGGCAATTATTTGTTAAAATAACATATAGTTACACAGTCAGGAAGTCTCTTAATTCCCTTAACCGCAGCTTTAGCGCAGCGGTATTACTTTGCGATAAGGTTAATGCAGTGTAGCTAATTGTGTTAGGATTAATCCTAGCCAACTTCGCCTAATAAATTACTGCCGCAGTTTCACTTCTTGCCTTGCAGCTATTTAGAGATAGTCTCGTTCCTTTTTCGATATTATTTAAACGAGGCATTCGTGGAGATAAAGTAGATCGCCGGTGCCCGGTAAGGATAACTCTTAATATCCTTGTGAGTAGTTTTATTTAGACTGTTCGTTCGCTGACTGAAATTTCTGTAATACTTAATGCGGCATTAAAGAAATTAATTAGTAATAGCGAGATACTCTTAAGGAAATAGTTCACGATCGCAGGTTACTTCTGCTAAAGCAGGCCACTAGCGCAGTCCATGCCTTCTTGAAGTCGGTCTCTTCTTCAGCATAGACTACTATATTCCAGGCCTGCTAGAGGCCAATTTTACTATATTCAAATAGCAACTTAGCTAGACTAGAAGATAATAATGCCAGCTATGTGGCCTTAGGAGATATAGGCCGCTAGTTTATCGGCAGCGAGGCTGCCCGCGCAGCAGTATTGTCGGCAGCAAGTTCGTTAACAGGGGGGCTGCCCGCGGAGCAGTCGTTAGCGCGAGTTCGTTAGTCTCTTTTTCCTTCTCCAACGCAGGCTATTTTAGCATGATATTTACATTAACATAATATAGGCATAGCTGCTGCTACGCGTCTAGGAAAATACTTCCTAGGCCTTTTTCAATACTATTTCCTTGTCTGTGATAACAACGTTAGGCAGAGGAATCTTAAGCTGCTGCCAGAAGGTGTCTAGCTGGCTACAAAGCTAGTTATAACCTTCCTGCTTCTTGCTATCTGTCAGGCAAGGCAAAGTTTGCTATAGATTTCTGATCTGTGACGCCGGTGACCTGGAATAGATATATTTTAAATCTATTTGTCTTATAGGTATTATCTATTCCAAACTTATGGAATCTCTTCCACATACTCTCACACCAAAGGTAAGTCCAGAAGACTGCCTTTACTTTCTGATTATTATTTACAGATGAATAACAAGGCCTTATCGCTAAGGATTTTATCCACTGTTAGTTAGGTTGAGTTCCCCGAGTTATGACTGCCTGATAGCCTGACAATTATTATAAATATTTTTGGGAAGGAAATAAGAAAGTCCTTGACTTTAAGTATTAAATCCCCCCTATCTCGCAAGCGCCAGTGCCTTATACTACAATGTGATTTTTCAGCTTTAAACTATTCCTTAGTGCGGCGACGATCCACTGCATAGCAATAGGTCGAGAGAGGCATTATAATTATGCTAGCCTTCAGAGACTTAAAATGTCCACTTCTAGTTAAAATTTCTTCGTTACCGTGGCTATAAGCTTAAAGGCAGTCGACTTTTTTTATCGCAGCTTTCCGAGACCTCGCTGGCCGAAGGTCAGGCAGGGCCGCGGTCATAGAGAAGGATATATTGCGTTGGAATCCTCGTGCCATTAACTTGGCGATAGTTGCTTAGCGACTTCTTGACTAAGGCAGCGCCGTTCTCGCGATAAGGGTTTGTAAGAGTCGAAAAGCTCGTCAAACGAGTCAAATTCGACCCCGAGGGCGGCAACGGATCTCTCTCGTGATAGTCTCGTCATTAGCATCGGGGCTTCATTTTCTCGTCATCGGGCGCGCACAGCTTCAATCTCATCGGCAGCAGAAAAAGTCATCGCCAACACTATCCGGCAATAGAATTTATCGTAAATACTATCTAGGCAATAGCATTTATTAGGAAAGTACTAGGAAAGCCTTCCTCAGCTATTATTACCAAGTTCGCCGCGGTCGGCGTTTATTTTGGTTACTATAAGCCCTATATTATGATTCTAGATTTGCCATAACTACATACTATATTTTGGTGGGGTGGGCTAGCTTGGAAAGAACTTTTCCTAGTTAGGCTTAGTTAATGGGTATACAGCCCGAAATCAAAAACATATAGCCCCAAATGCATACTTAAAATAAATTAGTTAAGTAATAAACTTAATTTTAAAAAACTTAAATATATAAAATCTTAAAAAAAATTAATTAATTAATTATAATTTAATTTTTAGAATACTAGGAAAATAAAAAAACTATTATGTTTAATATTTTATTATTTTATTACTAGAAAAATATTAGTAAAAAAAGATTTATTTAAATAAACATATTATTTAAATAAAAACTCAACCTATAATTAACTAATATCTATTTACTATAAAAACTAATAAAAAATCTTAATATTAAATCTTTCCTCCTCCCCTCCCCTCGCCTCTCTCTCACCCTTTTCAACCCCTTCCTTTCCCCCCTTCCGCCCTCTTCCCCTCTTCATTTCTCTTATTTTTTCCTCCTCTTCCTTCCTACTAATCATTCCCGTCCCCTTTTCATCCTATTCTTCTTTTCCCCATCCTTCCTCTTTTTCTCCCTCTCCCCCCCCCCTTCCCCCCGCTTTTTCACCCCTTTTCATCTTTTTCCCACTTCCTCCCCCATTCTCTTCCCGCACCTTTCTTCTCAATCTTCACTTACTAACTCTTTAATTATAAAATTAAACTAAAACTAATATTACTATTTAGCCTATATCTACCCTTTATTATTCTATTTTTTTATATTTACTTTTTAATTTACTTTATTTTCTCGGGTTCATTCCTCTTCCATTCCTCCCTCCTTCTCTTTTTTTCGCTTTTTGTTTTTCTCTCCCCCTCTTTTCTCCTCTCTTCGTTTTCTTTCCGTTTTTTTTCCTTCTTTTTCTTCCCGTTTCCCTTGGTTTTTTTTCTTCTTCTCTCCTCCCGTTCCGCTCTTCCTCCCTTACCCGACCTCTCCTTCGCCTTCTTCTCCCTCTCCCCCTCCTCATCTCCTCCAACGAAACCCCTCTTTTCCTCATCCCTTTCCTCATTCTCATTTTTTCTAACAACCCAATAAGCTTTTCTCATTCTCCATTCAGCGCCACCCTTACAGTATTTAGAAGTCCTAATATTATTATTTAGCAATTTCCCATATTCTTTTATATAATTATAATCATCCCACCACATATTAACAACCACCTAAGGAACTTCAGTAAACAAAAATTACACTACAATTACAAAAGAAATTATATTATCAACCTAATATATATATTATAATAAAATCCTATAAAAATACCTTTAAATAAAGTTAGCTTATATTTCATTAATTAAATCAATTTAATAAATTTAATTTTTGATACTTTAAGTAATTTATAAACTTAAACCTTAAATATATTAATATATTTAGTAAAATTAAATATATAAGTTTATTTTAATACTTATTTAAATAATTTAAAAATTAATTAATCTTATAATAATATAATATAATTAATTAAACTTAAATATTTTCTTATTATTATTACTATTTATAATACCTATATAATATCTTATATTTAATTTAACTATTTACTATATAAACCCAGAATTTAATTTTCTTTAGGAACTAATAGTTTTATATATTATTTAAATCTAAAATAATTTTATTCTAGTTTTTATAATAAAAAAATTTAATTACCGCTCCAAACCTTAATAATCTATTATTTTTTATTTAAGTATTTAATCCTATAGTTTTTATTCTACGTTATAATTCCCTTTTATTTTTTCATAATCATATCTTTCTCCTACCCCTATGTAGTAGTTATATTTTAATTTTTTTTTTAATATAAACATCTTATTTTTACTTTTAATTGAACCTTTTTATTTTTTAATAATCGTTACCTTTAAACATAATATTATTTAATAAAAATATATAATTTTCTCATGACTATTTCTCTTCGATTGTGTTTTTTCTGGTAATCCACTCGTATCCCTTTACTGTTCTATCAGCAGGGTCTTCCCAGTCAATTTTCTTCTTCCGTTCCCGTCTTTTCTTCTTCTCTTCCCCGTACATTTTCTTATTCTCTTCCCCGTCCTTTTATTCTTCTCTTCAACTCCTTTTCTTGTTCTCTTCCCCGTCCTTTTCTTCTTCTCTTCCCGTCCTTTTTCTTCTCTTCCTCCTATCCTTTTCTTTTCTCTCCTCCTTCTTTTTTCCCTTCTATCCTCCCTCTCTTCTTTTCTTTTTCTCTCGCCCTTCTTTTCTCCCCCCTCTCTCCTCTCTCTTCTCTCTCACTCTCTCTCTTCTCTCTCCTTTTCTCCCCTCTCTATTTCTAATTTTCCCAATAATACTTCTTGTTTTTTCCGCATTATCTTTTTCTTCATCCTTCTTTATTTTTTTCTCCTTCACTCCATTCTTTTCCTTTGCTTTCCTCTTTCTTTTGCCCCTCTTCTCCCACAGTTCGGTTATCCTCCTCTCGCTTTTTTTTACGTTTTGCCCCTTTTCCCCCCCTCTCCCACTACCTTTTATCTTCTTTCCGTTCTATCTTCGTTCTCTGTTCGCTCTCTCCTAGCCCCTCTCTCTCCTTTCTCGTCTTCCCTTTCTTGCATTCTCCTTCTGTCTCCCCCGTTTGCCCTTTCTTCTCTCAGTCTTTTTTCCCCCTTCTTTGCTTCCTCCTTCTCTCTTATCTTCTTCTTCTCTGCCCTTCTTCTCCTACTGCTCTCTTCCCCTCTTTTTTTTTGTCGATCTCTCCCTTCTCTCCCCCTCCCCCCCTTTTTCGTCTCTTCTCCTCCTCCGTGTTGTTTTCTACCCTTCCTTCTTCCCGTTCGTTTTTTTTCCTCCCTCCTCTTCCTTTCGTCTCTCCTCCCCCGGTCTTCTTTCCTCTCCCTCTTCCCAAGGTCTACTCGTGTTTGCCCTTGGCCCTTCTTCCTCCGCTCCCTCGTTTTTTCCCTCTCTCTTCCTTTCCGTTGTTCCCCTTCCCCTCTCCCCTTTCTCCCTTCTTTTTCTCTCTTTCCCCCCTCTTCCCCCCTTCCCCTCCCTTCCCGCCAGCCTTCTTTTCTTCCCCACTCCCCCCCCCTCTTCCCCTCCTCCCTCCACCCTCTTTTCTCCTCTACTACTCTTCCCTTCTCCTTTTTCCCCATGCGTTCCTCCTCTTCCGTGGGTCCTTTGGGAGGTAGTGTGTCCCGTAAGTGTGTTTTTTGGCTGGCGCGTTGATGTGTGGGGGGGGTGTCGACCTTTTCCTTCTTCAGTTTCCGTTTCCCTTCCTCCCCACCCCTTCTTTCTTCTTCCACTTGTTCTAAGTTTCTTTCCTATTCCTCGGTATCTTTCCTTTATCTTTTCTTTTCCTTTCCTTGCAAAAGGAGGTAAAGGAGGTGGGTGTTGTGGTGGGTGGGTTGTGGGGTGTTGTGTTGATTGTGGAATATCTCTGTGTGTGGTCTGATGGGATTTTTTTTGTTGCATAGCCTGTCCTCTGGGTTGTTGAGTAGGGTGGACTTGGGCGGCTGGGTGTGTGAATGGGGGGGGGGGGGGGGTGGGGGTTGTTTTGGTTGTGTTCACGTTCACGTGTTTGTGGTGGTTTGGAGGTGGGGTGGTTGTGGTAGGTATGGGGGGGGTGGGTTCAAGACTGGTGTGTGATTGGTGGAGGTTGGTGAGCTTAGTGTGTGATCTGTTGTGGGGTATTTTGGGGTACGTTTTTTGTTGGGGTGTGGGGTATGATCTTTTGAGTGAATTGGGGGTGAGGTCTTATGTGTTAAGGGGTGGGTGGATGTATAATGGGGGTGGAGGGTCTTGGTAGGTGGTGTAAATAGAGGAGGCGTATGTCCGATCTAAGTAGGGTGGGTGTAGTGGGAGTGTAGGTTTTGGTGTGGGGGGTGTGGTGGGAAGTGAAGATGGATGGATTGTAAGTTTGGGGAGGTGGGGAAGGGGAGAAAAGGAAGGTTGGGACTTGGGAAGGTTAAGGAGAGTAAGGTAGGATTATAGAATAGTAAAAAGGGGGGAGGGAGAAAGATTTTACTGTGAAGGTAGGAGTATGTGGAGGTGTTGGAAAAAAAGGAGGGTTAAGTTGGTGGAAGGTATAGGGGAGAAGGTCTGGGTGGTAAAAGAAAGGAAGGAGTGTTAGACGTTTTGACGCGGTTGGAGAGTTGGTGGACATAGGTGGGGATAGCCCGGTCTGATTGGGTGTTTCGGGGGGGGGGGAAGAGATGAGGGGGGGAAAGTGTTGTAGATAGGGATAAAAGAGAATGAGAAGGGAGATAAAAATAGGCTTTGAAGTGCAAGTGCATTTAATCTGTATTATAATTAATTATAGTTATTAAGGGTGAATTTATCAGGGGTTATTTAAACTCGTTAATTTAATTTTGTTAATGAATTTTAGGATAATTTAATTAATTTAATTATGTGTGTATTTAGTTATTTATTTCTCATTTTAACTACATATATTGGGGGGGGGACGAGTTAGTCTTGTGTTGGAATTTTAACTAAGAATTCGTAAGATCTTGGTATTAAAAGTATAATAGTATACTGGACTACATGTTTTGAATGTAAAAAATAAGTTCGGTGGTCTAATATGTTTTATAGGTGGGGTGTTATGTGGGTGGTTTTTTGGGCTGGATGGCTGAGGTTTTCTATATATGCCTGGGGTAGGAGTTGTATGCTTTTTAGGTTAAATGGTAATTTTGTTATAAAAAATAGAATGGGAAAGTTGTTTTGTGGTAAAAAAAATTTTATTTGATAATAATGAACGGAATATTAGTTATAGTGTGGTAAGGTAGGTTAGTTGTGGGAGAGTTTTCTTGGAGTGGAATGTGTGAAGAAGAGGGGGTGAGGGGGTCGGGTAGTTTTGTGAATTGGGGGGGGGTGGGGGAAAGTTAGTGTTGAGTTGGGGGTGTCAAGTAACAATGGAAATATAGGTGGTGGGGGGGGTGGTGGTGTGTTTGAGGATGGTATTGGTGTTTATGGTATGAGTGGTCTTTACCTTGCGCAAAATACGCGATATTCAGTTGTTTAGTTAGTTTTCGGTGGTGTTTGTGTGTGTTCTTTTGTTGTACTTGTGTAGCTTTAATTGTGTATCGAATCGTTTGGTTTGGGTTGTTTGGGGCGTTGTGTGCAGGGGGGGTGGGGTGTGGTGGGGGGGGTGTTGTGGGGGGGTGTGGGTGGGTTGGTGTGGGGTGGGGGGTGTAGGGGGGGAGGTGGGAGTTTGGGGTTGGGGGGGGGGGGGGTTGGTGGTTGGGGGTGGATGATCGATCGTTGTGTTTGTTGTTTGTTTTGGGTGAGAGGTGGTGTTGTTTCTTTTTGGGTGTTTGTGTGTGTTGTTGGGGTGTGGTTGTGTGTTTTTTTTTTAAAAATTTGTTTAGAATGACAGTTTAGGGAGGTTTTGTCTGGTATTATGTGGTGTTTTGTTTGTTTTCGTTTTGGTTTTTTTTGGTGTAAGTTGGGTTGGTATGGGGGTGGGTGGTGGTGTTGTTTTGGGGTTATTGTTTTATGAGTCAAGTTGGTTAGGGTGTGGTGTTTTCGTCAGGGGGGGGTTGTGTTGTTGGGGGGGAGGTGGTTTATGTCTTTGGGTAGGTTGTGTGTTTTAGCCGTCATCCTCTTTTCAAACGCTTTCTCTCCCTTTTTACTTACTTACCTCTCACCATTTTACTTTTCTTCTCCTTTTTTACCCACAGCTTCATTTTCTTTTTCCCCTTTCATATCGTGTTTCTACTTTTTCTCCCCCCCCATTTTTTTACATTTTAAATTCATTCCTTTTCTATTCATTTTCCCGTTTTCTTTCTTAATTTCCCCTTTTCTCTCCTCCCCCTCCTAGTTTTCCCCCTCCTTCCCTTTCGCTTAACGCCTTTCCCCTACTTATTTTGGAGTGCGACGGCTTATTGTGATCGAGGCCAGGTGTCTTGTTCACTCCTTTACTCTCCAAAAAGAGGTCCGTTTCCCCTCTTCACTGGTCTTTTTCCGGCCATCGGATTCTCACCTAGGCGGCGTGCTTGGGTGCTGGCGGCGTTCATCACTGGTGGGGTGTTTTTTCCGTTCCTGTGCTCAGAGCGGTGTGTTCATTGTGGGGAGTGGTCTGTGCTTGGTTGGCGTGTTGGTGTCCAACCTTCTTACCATCTTTTTCCTCTTTCCGTCGTCCTCTTCAAATCCGGGGTTCGTCAATGTTCTTATTCGCACGCTATCTCGATTAGACATCCCTGCCCCGTCCGTTCTATTCTATGTGAGAGATTTTCCCCAGCTCCGTCTCAACTCGCACTTCGGGCCCCTTTCGTCGGTGATATCCTGTTTTCCGATGTTCCTCCGAGTAAGGATTACTTTCTTTTACTCAATCTCGATTCCACTATTCTTCGTTTCACTATTCTCGTTCGTGGGTCCTCTCGACTTACCTATCGACGCCTAACCCCATGCTGCAGAGGGCGCTTGTGTCCCCCCTTCCAAGCTACCGGGGTATTTTGGGTGGTCCTTCTTTCCACCTCGCCTTCCCCGTGTGCACTTTTCTCTCGCTTGGGTTTTGTTTATGGGCTCTGGGGGTTTCGGCTCACCGTTTCCTCTGCTGGCGGGGGGGGGAGGGGGGGGGGGGGGGGGGGGGGGGGGGGGGGCGGCGCTCTCCTTGTGTGGGTATGGTGCGCCTTTTTCTCGGGACGGATACGGGGCGGGGCCGTGTTTCAATAACTACATTACGTCCACGTCGCTCAGGGGGCAGTGGTAACCTTTTTTGGATTTTTTAAGGTTTGGTTGGCCGTCCACCTGGAGTTACTTTGTGTACCCGCACCCTGGTCTTTCAGCCCGTGTTCTCCAGAAGTCCTACGCTCGTCTTTCACCCCCCCCCAGATTGTTTCAGGGTCTGTACTTCTACATCATGGAGACGGTCGTGATTCACCGCGTAGCGGGGGGGGGGGTCGGGGGTTAGGGGGGGAGGGGGAGAGGGGGGTGGGGTGAGGGAGGAAGGCGGAAAAGGTAAGGAGAGAGGATGGGAGGCGGGGGGGGGGGGGGGGCTTCGCCGGGACCACATAAGTTAAGACGGCAAAAATTGTAGGCGTAAATCATTAAGCTGAGCGCCGGCATTTTAGTACAATGTATTAGGTAGTGGGGTAGGAGATAGGGTGTGGGGCCTGGTGTTTTAGTGGTGGGGGGGGGGGGGGGGGGGGGATTTAAGAGGCTGGGGGTGTGGGTAGATACGATGTAATATTTATGTAGGATCTACTTTAGGGTTAATTTGTTCTCGGATTATCAGTTTGTAAGGAAATTGTGTAGTAAAGATGGTGGGGGGTAATAATGGGGTTGGGTGGGGGAATGGACTGGGTTGAAAAGGTTTTAGATGGGAAGAAAAATATGGTGATAATTCGTGGAACTTACGTAGAAAGGGAGAGTGCTAGAGTAGAATGGGGAAGAAAATAAAGAGAAGGATTGGTTCTTTTACATTTTCTCCCTTATTTTTTTCCAATTTTAATACTTACTCCCTCTTTTCCACCTCTTAACCCGTCGCCTTCCATTTATAACTCCGCTTCTATACACTTCTCTATTAATTCTTCTCTTATTTCCATATCGCTTATCCATCGCCTGTCCTTTCCACGTCTCAACCTATCCACTCTCTTTCCTACAACTCTCCTATGCTCTGTCCGTACCTTCGCTTTATGTCCCGTATTCCTTTCATCGCGTCCCGTTCCTCGTTGTTCCTGTCGCCCCGATGTTTCTTGGCCTGTGGTTTTCTTCCCGTCCCTTTCCTTTTCTAAGTGTTCTGGGGGCGCTTATTTTTACCCGTCACGCGGCCTTGGGGAGTGTGTAGGGTCGTGTTGGGGGGGGGGGGGGGGCACTGTCGTTATTCTCGTTGGGTGGTGGGTGGTTAAATTCCTTGGTCTCAATCTCTCACTCTTCTTACTTTTTTTTTCTCTTCTTGTTCTTTCTTCCTTTTTGGAGGGGTGAGGGGGAGGGAAAAGGCGGGGGGGGAAAAAAAGAGGGGTGGGGTGGGGGGGGGTTGTTCGCTTTACTCCATTGTGTCTCTCTTCCTCGTTGGGGTTATCTCTCTCTCTCTCTCTCTCATTCTTTCTCCGCGTTCCACCCCCCTTTTTCCTCTCCAGCTTCCTTTTATTATACATTCTCCTTTCTTTTCTCCACTATCCGTCCTTTTTTTTCCTTTCTATCCCTTTCCCACACTCCTCTTTCTCTCACCATCCTTTTTCCACCTTCTTTCACTTTCCCTTTCTCTCCCCTCTTTTTTACATTTTCTGCTCTCTTTCTCCCTCCATCACTTTTTCACCCCCTTCCCCTTTCCTTCCCTCCCCTCCTTCCCCCCTTTTACCATCATTTCTTTCCTCCCCTTTTTCACACTAATTTCCACCGTCCGCTTTTCGTTATCCTCCCCTCTCTCCTACCTTTTTTGCGTCTCCCTTCTCTCCCCCTCCCTTTCTCCTCATAACCTTTACTTTAGGTTATATTAGTAATTAATTTAAGTTAAACTAAAATATGTTATTAGCTATTACTTTAGCTATAATAGTGTGTGATTAAAAAGAGAGTCTGCACGCCCATACAGTTTAATTTCATGTTATATGGTGCTGGTTGGGGTACTGGGGGGTTAGGTGAAGTGGGTGGGTTGGGGGGGGGGTTTTAAAGGGAAATCATTGGTTAAGGGTTTTAACGTTTACAGTTCTTTTCATCGCATCCGGTTGGATATGTTGCGGCTGTGTGTGACTCTGTGGGGGGGGGGGGGGGGGGGGGTGGGTTGGGGGGGGGGAGGGGGGGGGGGGTGGGGGGGGTCTCGTATGGTAGCTACACGCCTAAAGGATGTTTAGGGGGGGGGGGGGGGGGTGGTTAGTATAGAGTTATTTGCTAGATGGAGGGTGGAATAGGGTTGTTTTCCTCTATGAATCTGGGGGGGCCTGGGGCATTCTGAAAATGATTGTCCTCCATGATCAATCTTAGAGGTTTTAATTATTATTGAGGTGGCTAAAATCTTACTTATAAACAACAACAAAAAAAAAAGAAAGTAAAAAAACGGAAGGGGGGAGGGAGACTGACTGTAGAGGTACTTTACCTTACACACTCACGTCCACTAGTAATCCTTATACAATATAAAAAGCATCACAGTTTCCTAGAGAAGGATAGTTGTGTAGTGATGTGAGTGTGAAAGAACTGTTAGTTCTTTAAATATAAATATTGATTAGATTCTTTGGTGAAGAAATAGAATAATTATGTTGGTATTATTTTTAATATTAACTTATTGATTCCCCATCCACCACGCCCCCACCTACACAGTTTTTTTTTTTACCCCCTCCCCCCTCTCCGCCCCCCTTCTTTTCCTTTTTCTCCTCTCCTCCCATACCTCCCTCTTGTTTTTTCTCTCTTCCCCCCTCCCCCCTCTCTTCTTCTTTCTTTTCCCTGATTCTCTTACTCTTTCGCCTTCTCTTTCTTTCCCTTCCTCTTCTTCTCCCCTCATTTTCCGGTTTTCTTCGTCACCTCCTTCCCTTCCTTTTTTTTCCTCTTTTTCTTTCCCCCCCTTCCCCCTTTCTTCCCCTTCTTTTATGTGACCCCTCCTGCTCAGCCCCCCTTTCTGTTCCCGGCACCTCCCCGCCTTCTCCTCTCCTTCCCTTTCTTCTCTCTTCTGGTCCCCTCTATCTTCCTTTTCCCCCCTTCCCTCCCCTCCCCTCGCCCCTCTCAGGGGGTGGGAGAGAGAAGGGGAGGTCCCCGTTCATTTCTGGGTGGGTGCCGTGGGAGTGGTCTCTTCCTATCCTTTCCGTTCCTTTTCTCCTTTCTCGTTATTCTCCTTCCTCCCTTCCTCCTCTCTTTCCTTTGTTTCCCCCCCCTTCTTAAATGGTTCAGCTTTTAGGGAAGGTATTTTCTAAAAGAATTACATTTATATTTATATAAATATTTAATTATTTGGTTGTTCTGGAATGAGTAATTTTTTTACTTTGGTATTAAAAAATAATTAGTTTCTGAAAATTATTTTTAATATAATTAAGGGGCTAATATAGTGTACTATAGGAACTGGAGGGGGAGGAATTAAATAATATTTTTTATATTTAAAATGGGGGGGGTTCCCCTCCTGGTTGTTCCCGTTTTTTTCTCCTCTCATCTTTTTTTTTTGCTTCATTCAATTTCTCGTCTTCGTCTTTTTCCTTGTACTTATTCTTCTCCTGTGGCGCCTTCTTTATTTTCTCTGTTCCGTTTTTTTCTTTTCGGCCCTCCTCTTTTCTGTTTTCCCCCAACATTGGTTCACTTATTTTTTTCTTTACTACTATTTTTTAACACTACAGACAAATCTAACATGGGGGTGGGGGTAAATAAATAGTTTTTTTTGTATTGGGGGGGGGTCTTTGGGTAATGGAGTATCATTTTCACACTATAACGTTACGTTTCTAATTATTATAGTATTTTCGTGACATTGTTATATAACTTAAAGTTTCTTAAATTAGACTGTTATTATGGGTTAAGCTAATTTATGGGGGGGTGGGGGGATATTCAGTTTGGGCATAGCGTATTTTTATAAGTCTCAGCCATAATACGAAATAATAACTTATAATGTTCGCTTTTTGGGCTTAACACCAAGGATAATCCCAATAAACACTCATTTTTATATAATTTATAAACTTTATAGTAATTTATTATGTACGATAAATTGTAGTTATCTTTACTACCTCATCATCATCTATAAGACTGAGGGTGGTGAAAGTTCATATGTACTGCTATAGCTGAGTTGATATAGATCTTGTTTATTTTATGGTGGTGATTTGTTGTATAATTGGTATGGGGGAGTCAGCTTGTGAAAGATGGGTGAATTGAGATTACATATGAATAAATTTGTAATAGTATGGAGTAGTATAGAAAAAATCTTTGTAATTATAAATTTAATTTAATTTTTTATTTAAAGCTTATATAATATTAAACTATACTTTTATAATTTATTAATTTTATTTATATTTATTTATTTAATTTATTTTTTAGTTATTTATTTATTTAGTTGTTATTTATTTATTTATTTATTTCTTTATTTATTTATTTATTTATTTATTTATTATAAATAATAAATATATTATTTTAATTTACCTTAAGTTTCTTATAAATAATTACTAAAAATTTTACAATAAAACTTCAACCCTTTTTTAAAATAATTTTATTTAATATTTATAATTAATATACAATATATTTAATAAATTAATATATAAGGTTTTTCTTCTCTTTTTTTTTTTTATACCTCCCCTCCCCTTCTTTTCCCGTTTTCCTTCTTCTCCCCCTCTTTCTTTTCATGTCTTTTGTGTCATTTTACCCTTTTTCACTCCCCCTCCTTTATCCTCCTCCTTCCCCCACTTCCTTTTTGCGTTTCCCCTTACCCTTCCTCCCCCTTCTCCTTCTTTTCTCCCTCCCTCTTCCGTTTTGCTTTCGTTTTTTTCTCTCTCCTCTCTCTCCCCTTCTTTGCCCCTTCCTTTCTTTTTTCCTTTTCTTCCCTTCTCCTCTTCTTCCATTTCTCCTCCTTTTCTCATCTTTTCTCACTCCTTTATCTCCTCCCTCTTCTCCCTTCTTTCCTCCTTTTATTTTTCCTTTTTTTCTCTTTTCCTCTTCCCCCTCTCTCTTACCCTCGGCTAGCAGAAAGTTATTTAAAATACCTTAGCCTTTTATTATCTAAAAAACAACTACTTATAGTATAATAACATTAATATAGAACTAGACCTGCTTTAAAGTATAAATAACGTACTCGACTCAACAACCTTAGTTTACTCTTTCAAATTACTCCGGTTATTATCTAAGTTATTTCTAACCCCCTAGTTAAAAACACTATTTATAAAAACTTTTTTAATTAACATAGTCTAAATATATAATATTTTCAACTTTTTTATTTTATTTTTGTATTATTTTCCTTATAAAACCATTTTTATATTTTCTAAGTATTATATTAATAATGAAAAATTATTAAAATTATAAAAAGTAAATAATATAATTTATTATAAATATTTATAATAATAAAATACTTATTATTTATATATTTATATAATACATTAATATTAAAAGGCTTTTTAATTATAAAAAAAATATAATCTTTTTTTTATTTAATTTTTTATTTTTTAAGCTTTATTATTATTAATACTATTATTATATTTTATAAATCTATTACTAATTTCTTATTATTACCTTCGGTATTTACAATATATTTCAAGATATTTTATCTCTTT